>OY728127.1:1946523065-1947863065 GCA_963277665.1 Viscum album | reverse complement strand
CTTAAGTAAGGGTCCAATTCTAAGCAATGGTACCTTTACCATTATAATTTCCATACAAAGCACACCTCTAAGTGGTTGAAAGATTCTCCTAGTGTGATTTCATTAAAATTTAATGGTCAAATCCGGATTGACCTAATTGAAACTGATCATACAAGATTCCTCAAAGGAATATACAACCCTTAAAACCACACTCTCCATAACCAGGCAATGTGATTTTAAAATGGTTCCTTATGACCATAAATATTGAACTAATAGAATAGAGAATTAGTCCAACTACTTCTAAAACTTATCCTAAAGATGTTTAGATTAGGCGGCTTGTGCAATACAAAAGAAATATTTAGAGTATGTGAGTCTAAAAAAGGAGTTCCTAATTAGGAACCCATGAATCACTTAGGACTTATTAAACATTGATAATAACCACACAAAAGTGTGTAACACTAATAAAGATCACCCAAAAATACCAATAGATTTTAAAGATTTATCATTGTGTAATTCCATTTCTATCTCTTAGTAATTCTAGTAAAACATCAAGAGAGTGGAAATGCTCATCAATAATCATAATAAACTAAAAGGATTTTCACAAATTCCAATCAGATGTACCTAACTATTGGAAAACAGATCAAGAAAACCACTACTAGTCTATTTTTTATAAGTAACTCAGTTTCACTCGCCGACGTGTCATTACAATCGATTACAAGCCATTACCCTATGAGTATTTTCGTGATCACTCAATATTTTACCATAGAATTCATCCATGAAAAATAGTTTTTTCTAGATATTTCATACATAAACAACCAGCTCAAAGTTATGTTACTGAGAAAGCATTGACATTTACAAAACCAAACACCCCAAGGGATTTTAAGTAGAAGCGACCATTTTCAGTGGTCCTCTTGGATTGTGTTCCTTCTACTTGTAAGGAACACATTTATTACAACCTACATGAAACTACCCATCTTAGGAGTGTCACAGATGTTAATGGATAAGAAGATAAACTTTATACTTATAGGAACACTAAAAAAAACATCTTAACCATATGTGTGTTTCTTTTCCAATCCATGCTCATGTATTTTCATGCATACCAAGAAATAAAAACAAATGATACCAAAATGTTAAAAAGAACTACGGATTTAGAAACTCCATCCTAATAATTGGGACAAACATTATTCATTTTCTCTCAGGTTACTTTACTTGGAGAAAACCTGAGACCATTCTCAACACCAAGATATTTATTTTAGAGTCGCATGACCACATACAACAATTATCATGGATGACACCATTACTAAGAAGAATAAATGTTTAAATGACCCACGGAGCAGCTAACCATGCCCATAAAATGTCTAACCTAATGAGAACGATCATCACTCATATTCACTACGATAACAATGCTAAATAAACCATGACCACCCATCTGAACACTGGTTTCATTGAAAACTAAAAGTCTTACTTGGGACGACGACACCCAAAGGTCACTAAAAATCATAAATCTCACACAAATCGCAAGGAATTTAAATTAAAATGGATATACCTACCACATTATATCCCCTTACAAAGCCCAATTATTGACCCTAACACTAGTTCACATCAATCAAATGTCACTAGGCCAAAAATCCAACCATATAAGACATTTATAAAAGTAAAATAAGGCATATAGAAAATGATCATGCTTCTGTTCAAATGAAACTCAAAGAAAAACTTTAACTACCATTTCAAGAGGGCTCTAAAAAGAGTACAACACTAAATGTTTTATTTCCAAGCCATTACATTTATTAATATTTGAAATCTTAAACCATTTAAAAGATTTAACTGATACATCAAAGTAGAATAGTAATGTCTAATTTTTTTTTTAAAATTATTATTTTATTGAAATACCATCATTAACTAGAATTTTTTTCATATAAAATACTTTTATCAGACAATATGGACCTATAAGGGTCCCACTAAGCCTACCTGAGTTCTTCAGAATGAGACCCAATAAAAGTTGTCAAGCCATTAAAATTTAAAACACCCATATCGAGTCATATCATAATTTAAATGCCCCAACTAACCTACATGGGTATAGTTGTACCTCTTTATAAATTAACCAATCTATTTATAGAATGAAACAAAATAGATTTTAAAATTTATAGCCTTTTCACAATACATCATCACATTATATTTAATATGGGCTTCAATTTCCCAATTAATGATGTGCCCATACACTTCATGGATTGAAAATTGGCTCCCATTAATCGAAACCAAACTCAAATAAAAATTTAACATGACCACATATCAAATTATAGTTATATGGATGGCTATTTACCAACATATAAATCCCCCATAAACTTTATATCTTGGTATTTGGCTCCCATTTACTATCCAATTTACCTTTTCATTTAAATTTTAACATCCTTTAACAGTGGTTAAAATACATGGTTTACATTTTCCTATTTATAAGGTTCCCAGACACCTTATAACAGAAAATTGGATTGCCCTATATTTTCAACCATTTAATTCAACCGAAGCAACCAATTATATATTAGAGAAAGCCTACATGTCACTATAATAAGACAATATATAGAAACATGATGAAATCCTAGAAGCGTGTAATTTTAATCCAAGAATCATGCTATAATAAGAAGTAAACATAGAAGGCATGATAATGAATTAGCCAAAATGGTATAAATCTAAGCATGATACATCACTCAAGGAACATAATCCAAAATAGAAAGAATCCTATATATGAAACTAAATGACATGGAAAGTGAATTTATAATGAGCCTATTATAATTTATGCATTGATTTATACAATCCATAATAGTCTAATGGTAAAATTTCTAATTTCAAAATTTATTAGTAGTGAAAATCACACTAATCACTCTAGCTGAAATCATATCGACTTTAATAGAAAACAACATGAACATAAATCCCAACCCTAGCCACTTGTTCATTTCTCATACATGGGTTGATCAGTCCCAAGTATGAATATTATCCATGAACTGACACATTTTTAGTCTCTTATCTACCATCCCAAAATAGTAGGAAAAATAAAAAGAAATATGCTCTTATAATACCACTTTGTAACATCCTGACCCAACTTACCATCAAGACGGTAGCTAGACCAGTGGTCATATAGCCTCAAGCATGCCTCCCCATATGACAGAGGCTACTGACTTGTAGTGGGGGTGTAATGGTGGTTCAATATAGAGACTATATCTTTATAATCATAGTAACATAGTGGTATGATAGAATAAACCACAACCAAAATCAGGATCATTAAAGAAATTAATGAAAAAGTAGTAGAGGAATAATATAATTTTTTAGTATTATTGTCTATTTCCAATTTTCAACATTACATGTATGTATAGATGATGATGATACGTGATCTAAAATTGTGAAAAACATTATTTAAAATAAAATACAAAAAATATAGAAAAGATAAAAAATTCTCACATGTGATATCCAGGAGCATCCCGAACACCAATTCGATCCTTTTCTACTAACTCCTAGTTATAAAAAATAAATAAAACAACCTAGAACCTAAAAATATTTGGTATACTCACATAACAAGGGTATTATAATAGGGAGTGAGATATAAATCTCATAAGTATGTCACCCACAATGTATATCCCAATCCTGACAGTGGAATATAAATTAAATAGGGTGTAAATATGCATAATAACAACAAACAAAATAAATAAACATTACCTATCCAAGTCCCAATTGGACACCTAATGGATATAACTACATAGGCTATTGGCTAGTGTCTAAACATGTAACCATTTCAGTAATTGATTACTACTAGTATATAAATAAGTTACATGTTTACAATAATGAAGGTTACAAGATGTAACAAGGAAACCTATGATGATATTTAATAATGAAGTTCTAAGGTAATAACCAACGAAATGTAGAACCCAAGGGTCACCAAATCAATAATAATTGTAGCCTAGTAAAGGGTATGAGTGTAATCATTAGAGAATATTCTAATCAATTCCACAATAATATGCCTACTGGTTTTAATGGCTCCATTCTCTCCCGGTTTCTCTCCTATCGCTCTTGGCTCCGCCTAGGGTTTCCTCCTGAAACCCGTCGCTTCGGGGTCGGCGGCTGCTCTGTCCCTCTTCCTTTTTCCCTTTCCTCCCCTCATTTCTCCCATCATCACGACTTCTATGTGTTTCTTCCTCTTTGGTCCGACTTTCCGCTTTCTCTCTGGTGAAGGCGCTTCGGTCTCCCTCGAATCGACGATATCTTCTTCGGTCTCCCTCGAATCGACGACGTCTTCTTCGGTTCAACGACATATTCTCAGTCTCCCTTGAATCGAGAGGTTCTTCTTCGGTCGCCCTTGAATCGACGACGTCTTTGTCGATCTTCTTTGTATCGATGTCATCTTCGACCTGGGTTGCCCTGCTTCTGCTTTGATGGTTCCCGATTTTTCTGCCTCATTGATGATTCCTTCGTTCCGAGCCCTTGGTTGCTTGAACCACTACTCTGACCCTACGTTCTGCTACTCCTATCCTGGTCAGATCTGGAGTGGGGGTTACAATGGGGTTTTGGGATGTGTGGTTCAACGACCATCGATGTTCCAGGCGCGAGCTCCTCGACGTTGGATTTGGTTTTTCAGTTTTCTTCCTCATGATATCAGTGAAGGTTTGTTTGATTTTTCCCAGCGGTCGATCTTTTTTATGCTTGTTCATTGGTATTACATTTTTTGGTTTAGATTTGGTTTTTTCTATGATTGGTTATGGGGGAGGCCATCGGTGTTTCTCATGATGGTGTTGTGCCGATGTTTTGTGATTTGCGATGAGGTGAGCTCAATTTGTTTCGGTGGCTTGTTTGCTTCTAGTTCACTGGGTGATAATGACGGCTTGTTGCTGGGTTCTATGGTGGATTCGATGGACTCTGATGTCTCCATCAACTTGTGTGGTTTTTGGAAGGAGACTATAATGTTGGTATTAGGATGGAATTGATGGCAGTGGTGGCTCTCGGTGAGTCATGTTGATGATGTGACCTTTGATGTTGGCGAAATGATTTTGGCTGATTAGTGTGATCTTGGAATGCAATCTACTCGATACCGTTTTTTCTTTGAATTTTTAATTTTAAATGGGAATTCTCTACTTTTGGTTCCCGTATGTAGGTTACCGCTCACCCTGAAAGAGGATTTTGAAAATCAAATAAAAATAAATTTTCAGTCATATGCCTACTGAGTCTAGGGAATTCAGCAAAGGTAAAATTGGGCTTAGTAATGACTCGACCTGATTGGCTTTAACCATGGCACCTACTTGCTAATGATTGATCCAAGGATTGTATCCAAGGAATCATGTATTACCACATGAGGGATCAATGGTTTTATACTAGGCATCCAAATTTAAATAAGGACCAGGTTCTAGGTGGGTCTCAACTTAATAATGTCATATACTTTAATTCAGAGTGGGGTCCTTGAGTGCTCAAGGGATTCCCTCAGGAATCCAAGGCGAGCTCAATTCAAGCCATTCCTATTTTAATAATGAAGTAATATATAATTAATAAGGTTCATGACATTAGAAATAATTAGTGTGACAAGGCTAATTGGACATGAAACCATTTAATCAAGTCATAAGTTTTCAATAAGTTCATTTGGTTGAAGACTTTCCATTCATTAGTGCGACAAGGTCAAGTAGCATGTAACCATTCATTAAATCCATTTATGGAATTTTAAAAATAAATTTTCACTCCTATACCTTCTATTAATATTGTAAGGGGTGGTACGAATATGAAAACTATTATTAAATTAAATTTAATAAGGCCAAGTCATATACTTAGTGTACTTGATAGCTTCTATTTCACATTAATTTATCAAATTGAAACACCTACCTTAGGCAGGTCAAGTGGTGAGTATTCACGGTACTTTCCATTATTAAGTTCAAAAAATAAATCCAGAAATTTAATAGAAAAAAACTTACCCTTAGGAAGTTCAAGACATGGAACACCCGAATGATGGCTCAAACGTGTCAAAACACTAAAATGGAAATTATGATAAAACATCCTACATGGGTAATTTCAAATCAGAAAACTGGTCTAATCACTTAGATGGTGCCTTGGTTATTTAATCATTTAAATAATGAAACACTTTTTTTTCTAATTACATTAGGGTCCATGTAATAAATATTACATATCTTAAACAAAATATCAAAGAATAAGAAATATCATTACAACAATACATGTGATAATAAAGATCTAATCACCACTTTAAATATTGAAGAGAACACATCACTTTTGGAGGGGTTTTATAATAAAATAATGACATTCTTATCACACAAGAATATGTAACATATAATGTTTCATTACCTTTATCAGTGAAAGCATTTAATCTAAAATACTGAATTAATTAAATGCTAAGGGTAATGCAATACTAAATTAATTCGACGCATTGACAAACAAAAAAGGGCCTGTAAAGGGATAATTCCTTGGGTTGGAACCAATTTAATACTCACCACTTTATAGAATTGGTAAGGACAACTCAAACCACCCAACACTGACATGCAGATAAATTATATATATATCCCTAACCCAATACATATAGTACCAATAAAATTAGGGAATATATATATGGTGCATTATATATATATTTATATATATACATACCTAGGGATGTGGTCCCGAACCCTCAAGATTGATCAAATATCACTAAAACATTAATAAGAACTCAAAATTAATGCGGCAAGGACCAACACACCTCAAATTAATTACTAGGAACTCATAAATGTCAAAAACCCTAAATAAAAAGTAATATATATCGAAGAAAAAAATGTATAAATTAACTTAAACCACTAGATATGAACCACTTCGCCTTCAGCAACGGTTGCCGCAAAACACATAAATGTGACCCAATGGACCTTCCTCACCAGCTTAGATTAGAAGAAAGAATGAAAATTATAGTTAACCCATACCTAGGGTTCAGGATAATCTTGAGGGGTGACAGAAAGACCAAAGTAGGATAATAAATAGATAGATGAAAGATAATAGAAACATACCATGAAACATCGGACATGGTTCAGATGGAAACTGTTGCGAAATAGAAAGAAGAAGAGGGGTACAAAGGGGGTTTATCATGCACTGAAGGGGAACCCTCCCCCGGGAGAGTGCATCATGTACGAGGGTATAAATAGAGGTCAAGTGTTTTATTTTTATGTTTTAGTTTTATTTCATATTATTTTAATTTAATTTCCTAAATAGACCCTTTTGTATAGTTTGAACTACAAGGTTTGTCAAACTATGTAGAAACTATGCAGTGTACAATGTGAGGCTACTCCCTCCAAAAGCACAACTTGTGGGATAGGTACACGGTTTAGAAAACTGTGTGGAGCCTGTGTGAAATTCCACTTCCCCTTGAACTAGGCCACACAATTCACTATAGTGGGAAACTCCATTTCATACAAACCATGCACCCTCTTCGGCTCTTAAATACATGGATTTTATGGGTTCATTGCTCTCGAAACTCCTCGAGTCACAAAAAAAACTTAAAAAGAGTTGACCCCAGTCTGAAAAAACACCATGAAGTGAGATAACTTGAAAAATTTAGTTCCAAATATAGGTTTTAAATTTGACCTGGCTAGTAAAGGAAAATGGTCAAATCACTTAGATTTTTGTTCGGTTCAAAACCACTAAACTCTACTCCATGGATGATAAGTTGAATCCCCCATACAACAAGAATTTAATATTGTGATCAAAGTCACCAAATTAATAGAAAATGTTTTTTATGATCATTTATCCAGACTTCCTCTACCACTAATCAAGGATGAAAATAATAAAAATATCGAAGTTGATTTCCCTGATGAAACCCTCTTCTAAATTAAAGTTCAACCGTGTTTTTATAATATTTAAAATTATCTTACCACAAGATTTTTCCACCACGAACTATCATATAAAAATAATAAAATATTTTTTTCTAAATAAAAACATTACTATTGTGATGAAACACTTTTGTACAAGCATTGCACTGATGTCTTATTATGACGTTGCATCCCTAGGAATGAAATCCCAAATGTGATAGAAATGTGTCATAAATCACCAACCAAAGGATATTATAGACCCAAGAACACTGAAGAAAAGATTCTATAAAGTAAAAATTTCTATAACATACTACACAAAGACATAAGGGAATTATATCAATGATGTGATAAATGATAGTGAAATGGGAATGTTGGAAAAATGAATGAAATGCATCAAAACTCAATCATGGAAGTCAAAATCTACATTGTTTGAAAAATAGACTTCATGGGTCCATTTTCCACATCACATGAAAATTCCTACATCATTTTTGGACTTGAATACATATCAAAATGTGTAGAAGTTTATGAAAAATCACATGACACAACAAAATTGGCCATGGAATTTATAAAAATGAATGCGTTTTTTTTCTAATTTGGATTTCCAAGTTTACTCATTAGCGATCGAGGAACACATTTCACCATCAAAGATGTGAAATGATTTCTCAGAAATTTTGGAATCTGGTATAAGATAGGAACTCCCTACCATCCAAAAACGTGTTTGAATGTGGAATTTCCAAATTTGGAGTTCAATTGAATCTTGGAAATGGAAGTGGGCACAAGTCAAAGTGATTGGAATCTAAAACTGGATGATACACTACAGGCGTACCGTATAATATAAAACACCCCCATTTGTACAACACCATTCAGAATAGTCTTTGGGAAACCATTTAATCTCCTAGTTGAACTAGAGAATCACTCATACAAGGAAATTAATAAGCTGAATTTGAATTCTTTGAAAGCTGGAAAATTTTGAATGCTAAAACTGAATGAATTAGAAGAAATTAGGAAGGTTGAATTTGATAGTTCTATGATCTATAATGAAAGAATAATGAAATGTAATGATCAAAAAATTTCAATGTGTCTGTTTGTCCCAAGGAATGAGGTCCTCTCATTCAACTCTAGATTGAGATTGTTTCCTGGTAAGCTGAAATATCGATGGTATGACCCCATTGATGTAATTAATGTTTTTAATTATGGGACCATTGAAATTTAGAGAGAGGGTGGACCACCATTCATGTTAAATCGTCAATGATTGAAAATATTTCAAGAACCCTTTCATGAAGGCTATTTTATCAGCATCAAGTTCAATTGAGCTTTAATTGAGTGGAGATATTGATGTCAAAGGAAATAATGACTAGGTGGAAACCCAAGGTAGGTCATCACAACCTAGATTAGATTAGGATATACATTGGAAAGTTCCATATAAGCCAAGAGCTAAATGAATGGTTATGAACATGTTTTGAGATAAAAAAATTTCAATTACAGATCAACTATCCCTGTTACACAATTTTTACCTTTTGTTTCAAATATCCGATAAAAATAAGAATTGCATAATGTGAAACATGGTTAAACTTCATGTAACACCCCATATCTATTTTTTAAATAATCAATGAACCCTAGGTTCACGACATACTACCTGAACCTCTCCCGTTTCCCTCCCACCCACATAGAAACACATGTGCCTCTCCCTTACACCTTCCCAACCACCCGTGACCTCAAAAACCTTCCCCTTTACTCACCCTTCTCCTCCATCCCCTTCCTCTAACTCAGCCACATGCACCACCCACAACACCCCTCCCAACCTTCAACCTCCATTCTATAGAAAACCAACCTGAACTCCTCCCCATCTCAACCAAACCACCCCTATCCCTCCCAACCTAAAACAAACCCTAACAGACTCTTTAGAAAATGAAGAGAATCAAGAATTTGTGGTCGAAACATTAAGAGTATTCATCAGACCATGATGATCAGCCTCCATCCAAGATCTCATGCAACAATACACCTTCTGTATCTCCTGTAGTAGCCCGTGTTGCACCAACCGCCCAAGAAAAATACTCATACATCTCTAGGGATTCATCCAATGATGATAACTTATATCTACACACCATCTTATGTTTCTACAACCCGCAACACCATATAAAACTCACCAGGCTACAGGTTAAGCCCATACGGATGAAAAAAAACCTTATACATGCCTATCCTTTCCTCGCTAAACATTAGTGATTCCATCATTGACCTCCTCAAGACACTACATTTAGAATACATCATTGTGGTATGTAGGGAAATGGAAATAGATCTTTTTCTGGAGTTTTTATTTGAATTTTATTTGGCCATAGATAACCTTTGATTCCGCCTGGGTGGAAAGCGACATGAGCTTTCATTTTCCTAGTTCGGCATTGGCCTAGTCCTTTATACATAAGAGTTTACGACATCAGAGATATTTCTAACAATTCATCTAGATCCTCCTCTATCTAATTTGTAGTGTATTTGGAAGATGATTATACAGGAGCCTCAATTTCCACAAGACCCACATATCATAAAATCTACCCATTTACGTATCCCATTTTTGTAGACACTTCATTGCGCCTTGAAGTACACATGGTTTGTGAGGGTAGAGTCCAATGGGAGCATGATAGATGTAGATTTTCTCACCATGGAAGAATCCATGGATGTACCAACAATCAAAATGGATTCAAAGTTCACTTACTTATGATCATTAATAGTAGACTCTTGGTACTTTGATGGGAGGATCCTTCATTACCCACCTGTCAAAAAACCTCAGTGTTTTCGATGCATCCATTCCTCTTACCTCCATAGGACCCATTGATCTCATTGATTTCATGTTGTTGCGCAATATGCAAATATTGGCGAGGGAGGATGATATTTATCATTGGCCACTAAGAATGCATATAGAACCAGCTGTAGAGGACCCAGAACCATAAGCAGAAGATCCACCAACTGATCCATCCACCACTTCCCCACCTACTCCACCCACCTAAATTCCTGCCCCTACCTCCACCATGTATACCATCCCTCAACTCATCCATTACAACCTTCTAGTCCTATGGGCTATGCATCTTTTCTTCCAGGGGAATCTGCAACTCATCTCTACACATTTACATATGCCCTTCATAGTGATTTCTGATCCCTATACCTTACCCTTTCGATATATACCCCCAAACACCACCAGTACCTACTATAACCTCCTTTTATATTGTTCTGACGTCATCCATAACTCACCCCAACCTTCCCCCAGGAATTACCAACCCTATTTCCCACCAGGTTTACCTAGACAAGCAGGCCGGGTGTGGTAAGGGACCAGTCAATGATACATCCACTGAGGTTCCCTTCGTCGATACTGATGGTGGACCTAAAACCCAACTTCATATAATAACCTCTCCACCACCCACCCTAGCCCATATGTCTATCTCCAAGACTCCACCCACTATCATTGATCCACTTTCTCCTACTACAACTAATTCCACTGCATAGGCTAGAAATAAACCACCACCACTGTATGTAAGGTTGATATGGGAAGAGATTTTTGGTTCTAATGATTAACCTTAGTCAGCCATTTTATCATTTTTATTTATATAATTTTTGAGATAGGGTTATTTTTTTTCATAGTTTCATCTATATACGAACAGATTTTGTATTGTTTCACTCATTTATATATATGGGAACTGATTTTTTCATCACTTTTCACATTTCTTGATTTTCAAATATTTCACATTTATAATAGCTATGTCTATCTCCATTGTGTCGTCTATGGTTTTCAATGGACCGGTACCCAAATCTATTATGGTTCAGTGACTAACTCAATGCATGGCCGAAATAAAACTTTAAATTCAGAAGCTTTCATTGCAAATTCATTCAAAAAATCAACCACATCGATCTATGATACCATTCCTTCCACATCTGATTCATGATCAATCTTCCCCAGATGTCATCAACCTAGTTAAGAGACCCCACGAGCTAGAAGAAACTTCTACTAGTAGGTATTAATGAAAGAGGATAAATTGAGACAATGGACCAAACTGATCAATATATTTTTGATCAAACATCTAGTTGATGACATTACTATTAATTATTTCTGGGAGACAACCCATAGTTCTTTTATTTTTAAGAATGAGTCATTATTCACAAGTTTTTCTCTTTTTAGTTCGATTCATTTTGAAATTAGTATAGTAAAAATTTATATCATTTAAATATAATGGTTTCCTATCTTCATCATACTTTTCACCTTCAATTTATTCTCATTATCATTGTTTTAAACCTGTGGATTAATGTTTCATCTAGTATATGATTTGTTTTCTAACACATTTTGATGTTGACCTAGATTCAAAATCATAACAGTAAAAGTTTTATCATGGCATGTCAATTCATATAGAGAGATATCGATTCACTAAATATTTAATTTTTCAATTTCCATTTCATTTTTTGGGCCATATTTTCTATAACACTCCCACAAATAATTCCATTGGCAATGGAGTACCTATCTTTTTCTTAGTATGGGGGAGTTTTTTTTAAGTTTCAATTTCGATAAACTTGAATTTTTTCCTATTATTATCCCTCTAGGAGATAATTTTTAAAATTAGATGCATTCTTTAAACCTAGAAAATATTATTCCCATTAAAATAAAAGGAAATTTTAATTGGGAATTGTTAGAATCAATGTTTTGTATTTGTTTAAAATTTTATAATGATTGATGTGCTTAAAATTTTAATTAAAATTGATGATTTTTGAAATCATGGTTAATTGAATTAATACTTGGTTTTATACCATTAGTGATTTCCAGTTTCTATTATTATTCTCACCTCCGAGAGGATTCTAAGACTACAATTGAATAATCTTTTCTCAGCATATTTTTTGTGTAACATCCTAGGTAAATAAAGGATATGATATTTTTATATTTATTAATAATTGTGAATTAAATATTAATTTTACTTTAAAGGTTATTCTATGTTTGATGGCATACCTGACACCCAACAATGGGTTTCTCCAAAATCACATGTTTCATAAAAGGCACAGTCATTTGGACAAATAATAATATAATATTATTTTAAATTGTAGTTAATGCCTAGCCATTGTACTAGAGAGAATGAACAGAACTAACTAAAATATTATTATAAATGTTTGATAAAGGTCTTAACATTTATCCAAAAAAATTTATAGTCTTAAAATAATAATGAATCCAATTTTAATCAAGAAATACTCTAATATTCTTTAAAGGCCATTTTACCACCTCTTGATGGAGAAACCCTTTTTAAATCTAGTTTTTTTTGTTTTATTTGTTACATATCACCAAATAAACTCTTTATTTAGAAGCGGGACTTCAAAATTTAATTTGGGTAAATTTTTGGTATTTTTCTAATAAAGATCATTTTTAATGAATAGTGAAAATACTGCCTTTTAAGTCAAAACTTTATTTTCATCTGATTTATTTATATATTTAGATTATCCTTTTAATTGGTTTTAAATTTTAATTAGATAATATTTTTTAAAATTTAATCCAATTTTGGTTATTGGAAGTAATTTAACTTTTTAATTAGATATAAACACATGTCAATCTATTGATAGTTATTATTTATTAAAAACACGTTTGTTTGTTTTGACAATGAGAATTATAATTAAATTAATTTTTGAAACTTATTTGTTTTGAATTTGGAAAAATGGATTCCATATTTATAATAAAGATGTCCAAATTGTGTAAATAGGTAACTTTTATTTTCAGAAATTATGAATAGTAACTTCAACAAATATTTTATTTAACATGGTTAAACGGTAAATCTGGTAAATAAGGGTAAAATATAATATTATAATAAAATTAAATTACCATGACATGTGTCCTAAACCCATTTGATGTTACATATCTGACCGTGGGAATCCTTGGGTCTATTTGGGGACCGCATGGAGCCACTTTTAAGTGAAAATGACCCTTTATAAAAATAAATTTAATGTTAATGAAAATGAATCATAAACAGATATCTTTTAGTAAAACAATTTTAATATTGAGTTATATAAGTTATAGCTTAGACTATAAATATTAATTAGAAATATGAATATATTTCATACATCATGATATTTTATTTATAATTTTTATACATCATAAAAATAAATTTATTTAGGACACAATGGTGATGCAGTGATTACCTTATTAATGAATGATTTAAATAAATGAGATTATAAATATAAAAATAAATTTATTTTTAATATTTTTATGCCATAAAAGAATTTTATAGATAATTATGACTTGTTATATTTGAATTAATAAATGTTTTTCTAATGAATCACGTTTTTTTTTGGTTTTTAAAAAATTTTATGATATGAATTGTATAAAAATTGACATAAATGAGTTTTTAAATTAAATAATATTTTATTAATTGATAAAATTGTCCTAAAAATATAATATTAATCAAAATTACATATATGATGTTAAAATTTTCATTAATGATCCATTTTGGGTCTCTTGGAATTTATAGTAAATATATTAACCATATTGTATGAATATACAAGAAGTCTTGGTAAAAGTTTAATAAGTTAACAAAGGGTTAAATAAAAATGATAAGGATTAAACAAATATCAAAAACCAGTCCAATTATTATCGTATGACTTTATTTATACCTATGTTCATATTATATTCTAATTTAATGTGTTTTGGACCTTTTTAAACCGAAAATAATTTTATAATAAAATAATACTTTCTAACTTTCCTAAAGAGCCTGACCTCCCTCTAATAAAAGGCCACAACCTCTAACCCATTACTAAAACCTCTCAAGCCCCTTGGATCATCCATCCTATACCCCAACAAGATCCTAAAATTGATCTCCGCCACATATAATCCTTACATTGGGTAGAATGCAATTCAATTAAGCCTTTTGGTTCAAACCTATGGGAGTTACCCGATTTAAAGGTAACGTCTTCTCTCAAGTTCATTTCATTTATTTTGCTTCTACAACCCCCTAAAATTTATTTATTCTATTATTTTATAAAAAAATTATCTTATATTTACTAGGATGTTTTTATGAGAATTAATCAAACAAAACTTCCACACACATCCATCTAATGGATACAAACATACTATTTTTGTGGACGACGAATTACAACCTCACAAAACGATGATTATTCAAATATCTCTTACCACCTCTCATGGTGTACATTATGATAAAAATGTATTTATATGTGATATATATTATATTTATATTTTCTCTATGATTATTTATTTTCCATTTATAGAATACCTTTATGGTTTCCATAATGGGAAAATAGGACAATTTCATTTGAGGAAGTGCAGACTACCACCCACGAAAAGTGATATTATTCACTCATGCGATCCATGGAATATATAAAGGATGGAGTTAATGAAATTATCTATTATATTATAATTTGATTATAATATACCTATGTATCATTAATTTTTCATTCCATTAAATATGAAATTGAAATGAAAGTAGAGTTCATGCGTACGTACGACTTACCGTCTCCATGAACGGTGCATTTCATTTCTTATCTCTAAATGTTATGTACTATTATAAGTATATATATACTGGATATGTATGATATATATGATATCTAAATCATGAATATAATTTTGGATATAATGGACTTTTGACCACATGTACAACTTGTAATTATAATAAGTTCATTTTTGACTCAAGTACCAAATATCGATAAAATGACCATTATTAACATAAATGATTATGTAACATTTATAATGTGGTAATAAGTGATATAAAAGGAATAATAAACTGGAAAAAGGTTCTTAATAAAGTATAAATTTATATTAGTTTATTATTCAGGAGATTAAATAATGAACGAGTGATGTCTGAAATGAGGTTAGTGACTTCATCTCAATCTCCTTCCATTGTGGTATACTTTGATTTATACATGAATTTATTTTTTACGGTGAATAAACCTCTTTGAATTTTAATTTAATTCAAAATAGATATTTTCTCAATGAGAAATTTTACTAAATAAAAAAATAATGTTTCTTTTTAACGTACACGGTGACAACGTCCTTTCCATCACCACGAGCATTATTTGATATTTGGCTTCTTTAACAAGCCATAATGTCTTTACAAGGAAAATAAATACCATATAATATTTTTATGTATTTTTTTTATTGAAAATAGTTTTGTGAATGGATTGATTATGTTAATACATTTACATGTTATATTGTGATTGCAATGTGGAAATGTTATATTTCCATTATTTTAGTTCATGTGTAATGATTATGTTATGGTTCTTGGGCATTGTTTAAGAGTATAGGTGGTTCCATGGAAATCCTAGGGTGGGTGAGCCTCAGATAGCTCTCCAATGCATTGGGTAACATGACAGAGTTAAATGTTAATGTTTCTACTAACATATTTTGGTAATATACTATGATGTGTATTCCCAACATAACTCCCTACATAGCTGTAAAATCTACAATGTAAGTATGTTATGAATTCCACAAGTAACCTTTATTATTTGTGATTAATATGTGTTATTCATAAATCTTTTTATTTCATGAGTTATGTTAAAGAGCTTATGTTTTGTATGTAATGATTGAATAATGATTTATTTCTTTATTTTATAACCCTTAATGATCTTTTTTTGATCATCCAAAGTTTTTGAAATGTTTTTCATAGGGTATAAAGAAGGGTAATAAAATGGAATAATTCAAGAAGATTTATATCCAAAAAAGATTTCTTGTTTTATTTTAAGAGATTTTATTTCATGGAAAAAATTGATACTGAGTAGAAGTGTCTACTTTGTAATATTTGAGATATAATGTAATAGTTATAGCCTAATTCTCTAAAACTATAAACCTGAAAAGATCCTCAATGTGAATTATTAACTTAATTCAAGATTTTGAAATGTTTAAGGACATGGCCATATAGTTGGTATCAAAGGTCAGTTTAGACAACTTTAGGAGTTATGATATTATTAAATTAATATCCATAAATTAATTTATGGTAAGATTTAAATGATATAGCATTTATAGATTACCATGTTTATTAACCTAAGATATTTCTATGTTCAGAATGGTTTTTCATAGAGGAAACAAGGCAGCTATGTTGGGAAGGCACACAGAGGGAAATGACCTTCCAAATCCACATCCTAAGATGGTCAGAATCAGATATGAACATTTTTTTTGCAGTGATGGCTCAGTAGACTCAGGTGATAAATAGTGGCTGTGTTTATAGATGATATTTTTTTATTACAAAAGTGAAGAGGAACATGAAATCAATTTAAGGGTTTTCTTTTATACCTTAAAAAACAAAGTATTATAAGTTTTGGTTATAACAAATTTCATTCATTGGTCATATTGTTTTAAAAAATGGAATAACTATTGATCCTAATAAAACAAAAGTTTTTTAAGAATAGACAAGACCCACAAATATAATAAAGATATGTAGTTTTCTAGGTTTATTAGGTTATTATATGAGGTTTGTTGAACATTTTGTTCAGTTATCTAGCCCACTAACTAAGTTAACTCAAAAATGTGTTACGCTCATTTGGAAAAAAGAATGTGATGATTGTTTATATGAATTGAAATGAATATTGGTTAATGCTCCAGTTTTGGAATTACCTTCCAGATATGGTGAATTTATTATCTGTAGTGGTGGTTCATTGAAAGGACTTGGATATGTCCTTATGCTAAATGATTAGGTAATTTATAATGCTTTACGTCAGTTGAAACCTCCTGAGTTAAATTACCCTACACATGATTTGGAATTACCTGCTGTTGTATTTTCTTTAATAATTTGAAGGCATCATTTTTATGGAGTAAAGTGTGAAATATATACTAATCTCAAAAATTTAATGAATATATTTACTTAGAATGAATTAAACATGATACATATGAGATTGCTAGAATTACTCAAAGATTATTATTGCACGATCCATTATCATCCTGAAAAAAATAAACTGGATGCCACTTTTAGTCGAAAAAGTAATGCTACATTAAGCATGTTATGTTTGGAACAAGATCCTTTGATTAACTATTTGATGAACTTTGGCAAAGAAGTTGTTGGTGCATGAAATTCCTCTATTTGTTTAGGTGTCATTGAAATATTCTCTATCAGAAAGAATTAAGAAATCACAGAAGGAAGATAGTGAGTTGATGAAAAAGGTATAGTTGGTTCAGTGGGGAATTTTTCCTTAATTTAACATTGATAATGATTGAATTTTTAGATTTTGTAAGAGATTATGTTTGCCTTGTGACTCACAGTTAATGAAGTAGTCGTTAATGTAAAGATCATAGTTCTCAATTTTCAGTTCATACTGGAAGTACTAAGATGTACAGATATCATCAAGAGTATTTATGGTGGGATGGATTTAAGAGATATATTGGTGAATTTACTGTGAAGTGTTTGACTTTTCAATAGGTTAATATAGAGAGGCAGCTACCGAAAGGGATCCTTTATCCTTTACTGGATACATAGTGGAAATGGGAAAATATTTCCATGGAATTTTTTGTGTGATTACTGAAGACATCTCGAGGTAATAATGTAATCTAGTTTATTGTTGATCGATTGACTAAATATTCTCATTTACTTCTTATTTGAGATACTATATCTCTAGATCAACTTTCTAGGTTGTTTGTTAAAGAGGTAGACATGTTTCATGGAGTTCACCTCTCCATTGAATCTGATCATGAACCTAGGTTTACTTCTAACTTCTGTAAAAGCCTTCAGAATTCATTGGGTACTAACGTAAATTTTTGTACAAATTTTCATCCTTAATCAGATGGGAAATCAGAACGAAGAATTTAGAAATTGGAAGATATGCTACGTGCTTGCTCAATAGATTACTAGGGAAGTGGAGAACGATATCATTATTTTGTTTTATTTTCTTATTTTATCAGTTTTTATTCCAGTATACATATGCATATTTTTGAATCATTATATTGAAAGTTGTTTCGAACTCCAGCTTTTTGGGATGAATTAGGAGAAAGGAAGTAGATGAGACTAGAATTGGTAGAAAAGATGACAGAAAAAGTTCCATTGATTCAAAAGCACATGAGAACAGCTCATTGCAGGTAGAAAATTAAGGCGAATAATAGGAGGAAGGATCTATGTTTTGAATAAGGTGATCATGTATTTCTCAAAGTTTCTCTATTGAAAAGAGGGATGCCTTATTGTAATAAGGGAAAGCTTAGTTTGAGGTTCATTGGATCGAATGAAATCCTAGAGAAAGTTGGATCAGTTGCCTACAGAGTGAATTTACCTCCAATTTTATCCCAGGTACATAATGTTTTTCATGTTTCATCGTTGATAAAGTATATTTTGGATCCATCTCATATTTTTAGTCCAGAGGTAGTTCAGTTGGAAGTGAATCATTCTTATGAGGAAGAACCTGTCCAAATTCTTGATCTAAGAGAGAAAGTGTTGTAGAATAAGGTAATTCATCAGGTAGATATTTATTTGGAGAAACCATATGGTTTAATAGGAAACATGGGAATATGAGAATGCTGTGAGGGATAAATATCCTCCCATATTTGATAAGTGAATACCAATTATTAGAAAGCAATTTTCAGAAGGGGGAAGGGTGTAACAAAATAGGTAAATAAAGGATTTGATATTTTCATATTTATTTATATTTGTGAAATAAATATAAATTTTAATTTAAATGGGATTCTATGTTTGATGGAATACCTGACACTCAACAATGGATATCTCTGAAATCTCATGATGCCCATAAGTCTGAGTTATACCGAAAAATAATAATATAATATTTTTTTAAATGGTAGTCAATGCTTAGCCTTTGTACTGAAGGGAATGAAAATAACTAACTAAAATATTATTATACATGTTTGATAAATGTCTTTACTTTTATCCAATAAAATTTAGAGTCTTAAAATAAGAAATAATCTGATTTTAAGAATGAAATACTCTAATATTCTTTAAAGGTCGTTTTACCACCTTTTGAAAGAGAACCCTATTTAAATAATGTTTTTGTCACTTTTATATATTCCATTTGAAAATATAAACTTTTTATTTAGAATAGGTACATAAAAACTTACTTTGGTTAAATTTACGGTATTTTTCTGATAAGGTTCATTTTTAATGAATAGTGAAAAATACTGTTTTTAAGTCAAAACTGTCTTTTTAACTAATTTATTTATATAGTTAGATAGTAATTATAATTGGTTTTAAAGTATAATTAGATTATGTTTTTAAAATTTAATACAATTTTGGTCATTGGATTAAATTTCACTTTTTAATTAGACATACACGCATGCCAATCTTTTGATAGTTATTATTTCTTAAAAACAAGCTTGTTTGTTTTGATAATGGGAATCAATTTTAAATTGATTTCTAAAACTTTTGTGTTTTTAATTTCGAAAAATGGATTCCATATTTGGAATCAGAAGGTCCAAATTGTGTAAATACATAACTTTTATTTTTTAACATTATAAATAGTAACTTCAGTAAATATTTTATTTACCATGGTTAAAGGGTAAATCTAGAAAATAAGGGTAAAAAATAATATTATAATAATATTAAATTATCCTAAAACATTTAATAACCCTATTTTATGATAAATATATGACCATGGGAATCCTTTTTTATATTATCTGACCACATGGAGCCATTTGTAAGTGAAAATGACTCTTTATAAAAATTGATTTAAAGTTAAAGAAAATGTAACATAAACATATATCATTTAGTAAAACAATTTTTATATAGGGTTATATAAGTTATATTTTCTACTATAAATATTTATTAGAAATATTAAAAGATTTAATACATCACTGCATTTTATTTGTAATTTTTAAACATCATATAAATAAATTTATTTATGACACAATAGTGATGTTATGATTACCTTATGAATGAAATATTTAAATAAATGAGACTATAAATATGAAAATACATTTATTTTGAAACTTTTTATTCCATCAATGAATTTTAGAGATAATTATGACATGTTATATTTTATGTAATGATGTTTTTTCTAAATAATCAAGTTCTTTTGGATTTTAAAAAATGTCATGGTATGAATAGTATAAAAATTGACATAAATGAGTTTTTAAATCAATTAATGTTTTATTTAATGAAAAAATAGTCCTAAAAATACAATATTAGGAAAATTAACATATATTATGTCCCTAATTTCATTGATGATCCATTTTTGGTTTCTTGGACTTTTATTGTAAATATATTAACAATATAGTTTGAATATACTAGAAGACATGGAAAAAGTTAAATAAGTTAACAATTGGTTACATAAAAAATATAAGGATTAAAAAAATATAAAAAACCAGAAAAATTATTATTAGATGATTTTATTTAGACTTTTAATAATTTTATCTTATAATTTAAGGATTTTTGACCTTTTTATACCTAACATAATGTTTTAATAAAATAATGCTTTCCAACATTCCTAAAGAGCCCCTCCTCCCTCTTAAAAAAGGCCCCACCTGTTACCCATTACTCCCACCTCTCAAGCCCCATGGCTCATAAAACCTCTACTAAAATAATCTCCTAACATCCCTCTATTATATCTATTATCCTTACTTTGGGTAGAAGGAAATTCCATTAGTCCTTTTGGTTCAAACAAAAGGGAGTTACTCCATTTAAAGGCAATATCTTCTCTCAAGTTCTTTTCTTTTATTTTCCTTATCCAACTCTATAAACTCTATTTATTCTATTATATTATTTAAAAACAGAATTTTAAATATACTAGGATGTTTTTATAATAAGTATTTGAACTACACTTCCACACACCTCCATCTAATGGATATGAACATACTGTTTCTGTCGATGGTGAAATACTGCCTCACGAAATGATGATTGTCCAAATATCTCATACTGCCTCTCATGGTGTCCATTATGATGGAAATGAATTTATATATGATATATTTTATATTTATATTGCCTTTATTATTATTTATTTTTCATTTATAGCATACCTTTATGGTTTTTATAATGGGTAAATACAATAATTTCATTTAAAGAAGTGCAGACTACCGCCCCCTCAAAGTGATATGACTTGTTCATGCCATATGTGGAATGTATAATGGATGGAGTTAATGAAATTATATATAATATTATACTTTAATTATAATATACCTATTTATAATTAAGTTTTCATTCCATTAATTTTGAAATTGAAATGAAAGTAGTGTTCAAGCGTACGTACGACTTACTATCTCCATGAACTGTCCATTTCATTTCTTATCTCCAAATGTTATGAACTATTATAAATACATATGTACTGGATACATATTATATCTAAATAATTAATATAATTCTAGATTCAATGGAATTTTTACCACATGGACATCTTTTAATTATAAGAATTACATTTTTGACTCAAGTACCAAATATCGACAAAACAACCATTATTTACATAAATGATTATGTAATGTTTATAACATGGTAATTAGTCATATATAAAGAATAATAAACTTAAAAAATGTTATGAATAAAGTAGAAATTAACTTTAATTCATTATTCAGGAGATTAAATAATGAACGAGTCAATTCAGACATGAGGTAAGGGACTTCATCTCAGTCTCCTTTCATTGAGGCATACTTTGATTTATACATGACTTTATTTTATACTATTTATAAACCCCTTTGAATTTTTATTTCATTCAAAGGAAATATTTTATCTAAGAATAATTTTTCAAAATATCAAAAAGAATATTTATTTTTAACGTATGCGGTGACACCGTCCTTTCCACCACCACGAGAATTATTTGATATTTGGATTCCTTAACAAGCCTTAATGTTTTTAGAAGGAAAATAAATACCATATACTCTTTTTAAGTATTTTGGTATTGAAAATGGTTTTTATAATGGATCGATTATGTCAATGTATTATAATTTTATTTTGTGATTTCAATGTGGAAATTTTATCTTTACTTTATGATTGTTCATTTTTTATGGGTATATTATAGTTCTTAGGAATTCTTTATGCATACGGGTGATTTCGTGATAAATCTAAGGTGGGTGAGCCTGAGATATATCTCTAATTCATTGGGTAACTTGACAGAGGTAAAAATTAATGTTTCTCCGATGAGATTTTGTGAATATTCTATGATGGGTATGCCAAACATAACTCCCTACATTGCTGTGAAAGCTACAACGTAAGTATGTTATGGATTCCCCCTGTTACCTTTATGATTTGTGATTACTATGAGTTATTCATAAATCTTATAATTTCATTAGATATGATAAAGAGATTATGTTTTGTATGTAATGATTGAATAATGTTTTATTTATTTATTTTATAACCCTTACTGAGTTTTTTATGCTCAACCCAAGTTTTTGAAATGTTTTTCACAAGGTATATGGAGGGGTAAGAGAAATGAAGAATTCAAGAAGATTTATATTAATAAATGAACTCTTGTTTTATTTTAATTGTTTTTTATTTTATGAAAAAAATTGACACTGAGTAAAAGTGTCTACTTTGTAATATTTTAGATGTAATGTAATAGTTATGGCCTAATTCTCTAAAACTAAAAACCTAAAAATATCATCAACGTGAATTATTAACATAATTCAAGATTATGTAATGTTTAAGGCCAAGACATATATCTTGAGAGACAGGTAAGACATATAAAACTATTAGAACATGCATTGATAACATATTGGGTTTATGACTAAAAAGGTATATTGTTAAAATTCTTAAGGAAATAACTTTTGAGATAGTTTTTCCTAAGAACAACCTTGCATCTTTACTTCATTTAGCTTGTAGTTTCTATGAAGAAACTTTTAGGATGAATCTATTTAATGATGATTTTTACCATCCTAACCGACTCTTAATGTAATGCATGATTTTACTATTGAAAATGTGTGGGGGAGTATTTCATACAGAATTAGATAATTCTACTATAGAGATTTATTGTGTTACTCATCACACTATTTGAGTGTGATCCGTTTACACTTCGTAGAATTTCACTTCTATTCTGTTCCATTTCGAAATACAAAATTAAATAAAAATTGACTTGGATTGCGTACTAGGAAGGTAAAAAATCAAAATTTATTTATCGATGAATTCATTGAAGGATTACATGTGGTTAGGGGATGATTGTGAGATATTTACTATACATAATTTACAAAATATAAAAATACAAATGAAAAAGGAAAGAAACATGTTACCCTTATTTCACTTACTTGACATATACATGGATGAAATTTGAGATGCTGAGAGTGTGGTCTTTATTATATTGGAGGATTCATTTTAATACAATTTTCACAACATTCATTCATTAAACATCATAGATAACCCTCCTTTTAGAACATTATTTTCACTATTTACACTCCTTTCCACAACATCAGAGTCATTAGACCCCAATTTTTGAAGCCCTCATGACTAATTTTGTACTTGAATTTATAAAGTAGAGATGATAAAACCAATTCAAGACTATGGTTAGGAGCATGTACTCAGGGTATGAGAAGAACTATAATTTCATTTTACCCCAAGTGACGAGAGAAAATTTATTGTGAGGTAAATTGAAAAGGGGTATAGAATTCAAGGAACAATTAAGAGATTGTAATTAAAAGACATGGTTTGTTTAAAGAATCGAGCTATACCACATGATTAATTTTCTATACAGGGATGATTCTAGATACTAACCTTTTCTTCATACACTTAGTTTTATTTTCATTGACATATTGACTCTTTCCTATCATAAAAAAATTCTTATCTACTTTGAAATCATTATTGACACATTTTTTCTATAGGACAACCTATTGTTCATGTGTGGGGGAATTTTATAAGATAAAATCATATATAATTTTTTTATCATTTAGTTAATGATTTCAATTTCTTTATTCTATAATATGATTTATATGTTATGAATTTTATAGAAATGCGGCTTCCAAGGTTCCAAAGAAGAAAAAGCATAAAAATAGTAGAATTTTCCCATTACACATCTTGAAACCTCATTACACAATGTGTAGTTAGATTTCACAACATCCAAAAAGTCGTGAACCAAGTCAAGAAAATTGAAAGTGAAGAAGGAAATACATATCGTGAACCCTTTGAATGAGAAATACACTATAAATATATGGATGTAAAGTAGATAAACATCATGGGTGTTGGATACACGATGTGTGATAAGTCAAATCTTAAAATCTCAAACAAGATATGTGAGAGATACATGTAGATTCAAAGTCCATAGAGAAGTACACAGATCATCCATTACATGACATGAATCTCCTTACATGATATGAATCTCATTAAAACTCATGTAATTTTTTCCTATAAATAAACTAGTATGGCAACCGATTTAGAGAGATTCTAGATCAGATAAAATATTTTCTTTCATTACTTTCTCATTCCCTTTTATTCCCTCTCCTATGAACTCAAATTTATTAGAATCTTTTTTTGTTATTTTATTTTAATACATGAATTTTCGGTTATTCTTACACATCTCTTTCACCCCACTTTTTTCATCATCACCGTCGTTCATTATCAATAATCAATAAACTCATATGCATTCATTCCTTCTCTCATTTAAAGTAAGCTGTTAATTAAATTAATATTTAAATTTCATAATCATGTTTTCGTGCTCGTCCCATTTAGTGAATCAAAATCATTGCATGTTTGTTAAAAATTAAAAATTTATTTTCTTAGCATGTTGAGAATAATTTTAATTTTCAATTTTCTTATATTCATTCCAATCATGAGTGGATAAACCACTTGGGGTAAAGATTTAGAGTAGGTGTATATGAATTTAGTAAATAATCAATTCTAAATTTTGTAACCATAAGGATTAGTAATCATGATAAATATTCTTTGTCTATCTAATAAATTTGAACATACCTACCCATGGAGTATTCATATTAAGGACCCTATCTTGGTAGGAGTAATTTATGTTATGATCAATATCCTAAAATACTTTCAGCCATAGAATCCAATCTTAATGCATCTAGGTTGTCAGTACTTCCGGATCAAGGAATATTTACCACTTAGAAAGATCTAGTTGATTTCACCAAAATTACCTAGAAACCTCCAATTTATTAAAAGACTAAGCATTAGGATCCTAAAAATTTACAATGAAGATCAAATTTTCTATAGATACCCAAAATTTATACTGACCCAACTCTCATTCTTGAAGAAAACCATCAACTCTCCAGTTATAACATTCCCAAACTGAACCAACTAGAAAGGAATGCCACACCAAAATGCACGACCTATAGGTTGATAGTGCCATAATTATTTACCCATGGGATCAACCATAGAATTTAACTATACTACTACCTTTTAGCAATTGTATTTTTGGAAAACAATACAATTACAATTAGACTACAGTGCAGAAAAATTCAACTACTCGTGTGGGCAT
Source organism: Viscum album (assembly GCA_963277665.1). Lineage (NCBI taxonomy): Eukaryota > Viridiplantae > Streptophyta > Magnoliopsida > Santalales > Viscaceae > Viscum > Viscum album. Next base: position 1,947,836,990 of record OY728127.1, on the reverse strand, counting down.
GTCATTTTACATTACCACCTATCATGGATGGAAATAATGATGGATTTATTATTTATATATTATATTTATGAAATAATTATAACTTTTAACGTATAATATCTCATATAAAATATTACATTCTATTTTGTGGGAATACTATAATGTCACTCGTGTAAACGAAAGACACCTACCTCGTAAAGTGATGAGATTAATTTTACAATTACCCCTTAAATGGAATTTAATATAAATAAATTTAATGAATATATGTGGTATGAATGAAATTATAATGACTCTTGGATTTTATATAGTATTTAAATTACCTTCCTTCCATCCATTAAGATAATTTAAATGTATTCATGCATATATACGACCTACCATCTCCATGAATGGTGTTATTTAGATTCTATCTTTAATAATTATGAATTAATATAAATACATATATAATTAATATATATGATATTTATAAAATGTTAAATGTTATGGAGATTATGGAACCATGATCAGTTTTCAAGTATTGAAAGTACCGAACAAAAGCACACATGAAAGGAAACACAGTTTTTACCCGAAAGAGTGATTTCAACACATAAATGTTAAAAGATGGGTGATAAAAGGTTATAAATAAATAAAATATGGTATGATAAGTATGATTATTTTCATATAATATATTAATAACAATCATATATATGTTATAATGATATTTTTAACATGTATGAATAAATTTGATATTTAGGTAAGGGATTGTCATCTCACTTTTATTTATGTGAGACACATGCCATATTCACCACAAGTTTTTTGTGGTGTACATACTACCTATAAAATTTTTTTATGATTATTTTTATACAAAATATGGTATATATATATATCCATTTATTTCTATTTCATTTATGGGTATTAGGATTCAAAAGTAACCAATGTGGTAATGATTTTATGTTACAATCTCATTCTTTATCAGGATTATTTCTGATTATTTTTACAGCAATGAAATATTATGATATATCCCTCATGAAAAAAATTAATTTTATTTTAATTAGTTTATTTCATGAAAATAAATTTTTTCCTTTCATTTTTCTCCTTTTATGTACTCAAGAGTCCAAAATATTTTTTTAATAAAAATCAACCTTATTTCTATGTTCTGTTGAAAATAAATTTTCTTGAGTGTCTATTTTTTTAGAATAATATTTTAAATAAGTATTTTACTATTATAAAATTATTTTTTCAATAAATTTTTATCCATGTTTCAAATTTTTCAAATTTTTTTAAGGAATCATTATTTTTTTTTCTGAATGAGGTACTTTTTACCTTTACCATTAATGTGAAAGTAATATTTATTTTAATGTGAATGAAATTAATGGTATTTTTCTCCATTATGGAAAATCAATGTTTTAATGATTACATCACATGTACCTAAGTATATTTTGAAAGAAATGGGTTTCCACACTATTAAATTAAATTCTAGTTTCAAATCGGGGATTTATTGTGGTTACATTATAACAAGGATGGTGGTCATGTTATAACCAAGGAAGGTGGTTATGTTATAAACAAGGATGGTGGTCATGTGATAAAAAATGGTATGAGAGAAATATACCCCCCTCTAATTCATTGGGTAGTGACTGATACCTCATGAGATAAACGTGAATGTAATGGGGAGTTAACCTAGTTTAGTAGGGGAATGTGTCCCCAATAATGGTATTGAGAGTGAACCTTGACTACTAAAATGGTATGGGGTGCGAAACCATTCCACAATGATAGTTTTGGCAGTGAGTCTTTATTACTAAGGAAATAATTTTATATGCTTATGTTTCTAGAAAAATACTACTTCCAATCCCAATATTATGCTTTCACATATTATCTTATTTGATTACATTTTAATTCATGTCTTATGAACTGCCAATATTTATTCTATGAATTGTGTTTATGATATATGACATATAGGGTTTGGTTTTCAAATGTTATTATCATGTTCTTATAACCATATGATCATGTTATGTTAATATAAAATTTATTTACCCATATATAAAATATGAGGTCACCCTTTATTTTTTATTCTTTCTCCAGGTTATGAATGATGTTATTATGTAAGACAGCTCTAATAAGTGTGCTAGTTATAAAGAACTCTGTGGGAGATGATGTAGTTCCACAATGAAGAAATTGTTTATGTATCCAAGATTCCAAAGGCACTGGACCTATATCATTATAGTGCATATCATTATGTTGTGTAATGGATATTCATCTATTAAGATGTAATATATATGTATGACATGTTTGGGTCCTTAGAGTTGGTATAAAAGATCGACATGGGGGTTCATGTTTTGATTGACTAGCACATGGGTGATGATATGTTGAGAAGTATGATATGTTGTGTTCCTAGATATTTGATAAATGTGAGGGATTGTAATATATGATAGTCTTGGTGGGGAATAAGATCTTGATACCTTTCCCCATATGATAAATGGTGTTTATTGGACTGCCATAGGTGAGATGGAGTGCTCGTGTTCATGATTGGACCTTTCCTTGAGTAGTCTCTTGTCATTACAGTGAAATGCCTCTGGTGGGAGGGCTAGGTTGTGGCATGAAATTTGACATGGATAATATAATTTAACTTAAGTGATAAGGTAGTAGGTTGAGATATAAATTTATTACTGTACTATATTCCTTTGGGTATGGGATCCAAGTTTTAGAAGAAACATTCATGGGGTCTTCATGTATGGGAAATTGACATGTGTGACGCCTACCCATAGACTTTGAGTATAATATTAGTTAAGGGTGTAACAGTATTAGATGATGTGATTAAAGGATTCTATAATTTTGTAAAAGTAGGTATGATTGGGTATCATCGTGTCCTAGATCTCACATGGTGATCTGACACATAAAAATTCATCGTGTCCTAGTTAGCACACAATGAACGATGATCATATATGAAATTTTTATTTATTATTTTCTCATGTATAAACATATATGATGATTTATACTATTGAAACATGGTGAGACCCTACAAATATGTATTTGTCACACCTTTCATGGTAACCTAAATGATAGTGTATAACTTATGTTTATTCTATTTATTGAGAAGAATACGTGCAATAGATTGCACTAGAGTAACCTGAGTGTCATTACAATCTATATTGTTTTGTTGTTTTGTGATGGTATTAGGGGTTTTCTATGAGAATTTTTATTTTGATTATTTTTTATATGGGATTCACCTAGTGGGTGATAAGTTTATATTCTGTATGACTATAATTATATATGATTAATCACATTTTGATGTAGCATTGAGATTTTTTTATTTTGCGTACTATGATTATGTGTAAGATGATTTGATTATTTCTGATGTTTTTTTGACACACCAATATTTAATTCATATTTTTGAATAATTTTCAATGATTTTTAATTTTTTTTAATCTAAACACCAATGTGATTTATTTTTTATTATTAATTGGAAATTTGTTAACTAAGAATGAATGTGAACATAATTTATGGGTTTCAAGGATTTATATTATTAAAAATTATTTTATAAAATCCTATGATGTTATTTATATTTGAATAAATCTTATAATATTTTGAATTATCTTTTTTTTATAGTTGTTTACAAAACATTCTGAGGGGAAGCTAAGATAAATATGAACCACAACAACTGTAGTCATATAACTAGCCCACCAGGGGCCGATCAGACATGTAGTGTCATGGAAGTGATATCTCAAGATGGACAGAAGAGAACATGTGATCAAATCTTGTGCGTACATGGCCCATGGGTGGTGAATCCCATGGGGAGTAGAGGTGTGACAAAGACTAGGAGGGTTGTATGTAGTGTGACCTGGGTGTCTGTGCCGTGTCATGTGAGATCCTGTCCCCACTTCAAGTGATCTTGATGGTGCTCCCATGCTCAATATTATAATCCCTAAACCAAACTTGTCACGACCCGTCCTCAGGCTCGTGCCGTGACTACCCCAAGCCCGCCTTCCATAGGCCAGAGGCTGGCGACTAGCACCAAGGCGTAAATTCCGGTAAAAAGGGAAGGCATTGCCTTTGTAAAGTAAACAAGAACCACAGAGTAAGCAAGAGGAAAAGTAAACACTAAGTAAAAACTGAGTACAACTGAAAGTGCGGAAAGAAAGTGGGCCAGTATACAAACCCAAACTGAAAGTAAAGTACAACTCGAAAAGGAAAATAGCAACTAAAAAGTAAAAGCAGTTACACCGAGTCGTCCTCTGGAAATCCCACCTGAAGGGTGGGTACAGATAGCTCCACAGCTCCTCGGGTCCCGCCGTCCGCTCCGAGCACGTCCCGCCCATTGTTCCACCTCCAGGTATCGTCCTGCTCTGCAAGCCTCAACCACGATCAACGCTGTCCGTGGTCTGCAACCAACACAACGTAGTGCGGGCATAGCCCGTGCAGGGGTGAGTATAAGATACTCAGTAGGGACCTCGAGACCCCTGAAGGTCTCCCAAAATCCACAAAGGATAAACCACAAAGGAAAAATACAATCAAGAAGTTACAACCGACACTGCTTAGGTATATTCCCATACATATACCTAAGTCATCAATTCCGATATGCTCCAACCTCTGAGCCCAAGTACAACCCAGTCCACACAGGAAAGTATTTGTATTCCACACCGGAAAGAAAAACGTAATCCACACAGGATAGCACAACACAATCCACACAGGAAAGTAACAGGATTCAGCTCACACAGGTATACTTCTTCGAAAGACGATAGAGATGATCACTGATCCATCTAAGTCGTCGGACCCACAAAGGATCGATAGGTACTAACCCCCGCAAAGACCCACACAGGATCGAACCCACACATGATCTGTAGGTGCTGGTTCACACAGGACCGCTGAGCGCTGACCCACACAGGATCGGACCCAAACAGGATCGGTAGCACTGAGCCACACAGGACCGCTGAGTGCTGTAGTCGTCGTCGTCGAATCCACTGAGGATCTTTGCAAAGTCGTCGTCGCAGTCACAGTAGCAGTCGCAGCCAGGTCTAGGGTTCCCGCACACAGCAAGCTCGTTCGGGAGGGTCCGCTCCACGAGCCGAGAGGCTGATACATCAACTGTCACAAAGTCCAGAGTTGATGTATCTAAAAGTTCCGTATCGTCAACAGGAAGTCAACGCAACAGACGACGCGTCAATCAGACGCCCGGTCTGAGAGTTATTGGCTTTTTCGTCCCAGGGGCCCGGTTGGTTTTTAAGGCAAAACCAACCCGACTGTACTCCACCTACGTCCAAACCTCGGGCGGAGTATGTCAAAAGATCCATCTCACTAAGAGGAACACAACAAAGTCGACGACACGTCAATCTGACGTCCGTAACTCAAGATATGAGTGTTTCCGCTCCGAGGGCCCGGTTGGTTTCGTGTACGAACCAAGCCGGCTGAACTCAAAGTATTCAGAAACCTTGAGTGAGATATACCAAAACGACCGTCTCGATCCAAGGATCGCATCGCCACTGACGGCGCATTGTTTGGAGGTCCGTAGCCCGAGTTATGGGCATTTGAGCCCAAACAGTTCGGTAATGGGGGTTTCGGGCCCAGGCCGACCCGGCCCGAGACCCCCCCCGGTTTGCCCGAACCGGGTCGACCCACCCCGGACAGGGTCGGCCCGTCCCGGCATGGCCCTGCGCGGCTGGGCGCGGCCTGGCACGACCCGGCCCGGCTGGGATCGGCCCGGCCTGGCCGACCGGCCAGGCACCGGTCCGGCTCAGCACAGCGCGCCCAGCGCGCTGCCAGCTCGGCCTTCGGCCGAGTTGTTGGAAAAACGGGGGGGCTCCTGCCCCCCTTGTGTAACCGTGGCCCCCCCTCAATAATGGGGGGCCGTTCAAGCTGGCCAGGGGAATTTAATTCCCTTGGATTTCCCCATTTCCGGCCGGCCCGACCTGGCCGGCCGACTCCTCCTCAACGGGACCGGTAGTGGCCGGTCCCTTTCCAGCTCCGACACCGGCGGCCCGGCTGGCCGCCGGTCACCATGCTCCGCCGCGGCCCGGAACCGGCCGCGACCCTTGTCGTCCGGCGCGGTGGGACGACACCCGCCCCTCCGCCGCGGCCCCGCTCCGGCCGCGGCGCCTTCGATTTCCTTCAACGCAGCGCGACAGCGTCGCATTCTTGAATTTATTTCCATGGCGCGGCGCGACGGCGCTGCGCAATACTTGCCGAGCGATTCTCGCATGGTGCGACAGCACCACGCTATCCCATTTCATTCACAAAGAAACAATCATGAACATAGGAGGGGTTTAGGCCGTGTTTGTGTGGTCCGGCCCCCTCTCGTTAAACGTTAACATTTTAGTCAATTAACCACAAAGTTCGACATGCTAGAATCAAGAACGGAAAATAATTTAATAGATTAACAAATAATCCCCTACCTCGGATTTAAGAGCGCATCACGTCAACAAGCCGCAGAAGACAAGCGTCGCGGAGGTCGGGTGTCGCGGGTATCGAACGTCGATTCCGTTGATGTCGAGGTGTGTCCGAAGAGGTAGCATCGCTGGAGAAGCTTCGTAAGCTGACGGAGAAAGCCCGAGGAGGAAGTGGCATCTCCTTTCGTTGACACGGGAAGAAGATCGAAAGAAGCGGCGTCGTCGATCTTAAGAAACACACCGGCTGCGAAGAAAAGAAGAGACGACACATCTTTCTCTTCTTATGGTGACGACGTTCTTCATTAGAGCCTAAGTGTTCTTCGCGTTCTTCGTCAAGGTTGAAGAAGATGAAGAATGCTTCCCAATCTTCTCAAGGTGGCAAAAGATACTAACCAAAATAAAATAATTCTAAGCCTTATTTTATTTACACATCCTATCCTCTTTGAATTTCAAAAGTTTGAAATTAAGTAACTCATCTTAATTAATAACACAAGTTGTCAAAATTAATTAGAGTGGAGTTATTGGGGAGTTTAAGGGAAGTTGAAGAGTTAGGGCTCGTGTGGGCCCCACCACACTTAATCCTCTCATGGGAGGTTATGTGGAAGTGGGTCCCACCTCTAACTCCCTTTCGGAGGAAATAACCAACAGATTTAAAAATAAATTGTGTTCCATAATTTATTTAACTTCTTCAAATTTCCCCCAAAACTAAATTTCATCCCGAATAAAACGCAACCTCGGAAAAGGTCTCCTTAAGCGAATATCGGCGCTGCGAGTTCATCGGTGCCCTCAGAATTCGATTCCGGGCACCGGTTCAAAAGTTATAAATTCCTGCTAGTTCGTTCACTGAACGTAACTGAGCCAAATTTCAGAAATTGATTCCGGGCACACCAGGCCTCGGAATCAGGTGCCGTCAGAAACCGCGGTCTTGTAAAATTCCAAAGAAAATTAAGAAAAAATTTACCTTCAATTTTACACGTCTTTACATTACTCCCACCTCAGGGATTTACGTCCCCGTAAAGATACATCAAAACTAGGGAAACAAATGAGGGTACTGGGCACGCATCTAGGCCTCCTGCTCCCAAGTGCTCTCCTGGAGGTTCCCGTGCTGCCATCTGATGTGCAAAAGAGGAATAGACCATCCAGGTAGGACCCACTCCTGTCGATCCTCGATCTCCACCGGGACCTCCATAAAAGTCGCCCCATCGTCAACATCTAACTCCCCATGGTCAATGATGTGCATCGGGTCGTGCACGTATCTCCTCAGTTGAGATACGTGGAAGACGTCGTGCACCCGGTGCAACTGAGGTGGTAGATCCAGACGATAAGCCACCTCACCAATCCTGCCGAGGACCTGGAAGGGTCTGATGAAGTGCAGAGATAACTTTCCACCACGACCAAATCTCCGTAATCCACGTCAAGGTGAAACACGAAAAAAGACGTGGTCGCCATCCTCGAACTCTAGTGGCCTCCGCCTCCTATCAGTGTATGACTTCTGCCGGCTCTGATCTGTCCTCATCCGCTCCTGGATGACCTGGACCTTCTCTGTCGTGGCCTGGACCATCTCTGGCCCCACAAGTGCTGACTCCCCAGGGTCTGTCCAGCACAAAGGAGATCTACAAGGTCGGCCGTACAACACCTCGTATTGTGCCATCCCGATGGTGGAGTGGTAGCTGTTGTTGTACGCAAACTCCACCAAGGGTAGGTGGTCCTCCCAGCTACGACCAAAGTCGAGGACACATGCGCGGAGCATGACCTCGAGAGTCTGAATGGTCCTCTCTGTCTGACCATTCGTCTGAGGGTGAAAGGTTGTGCTCAGACGTAGCTATGTCCCGAACGCCTCCTGTAATCCCTCCCATAGCTGGGAAGTAAAGCGAGCATCTCGATCAGAGACGATAGATGATGGCACACCGTGAAGCCGAACAATCTCCTGAACGTAAAGGCGTCCCAAGCTCTCCACTGATCCCTGCTCTCTGATGGGTAAGAAGTGAGCCGACTTGGTGAGTCGGTCGACAATCACCCAGATGGAGTCGTGACCTCTGGAAGTGCGTGGAAGTCCAGTCACGAAGTCCATGGATATGCCATCCCACTTCCACTCCAGAACCTCCAAGGGATATACCAAGCCTGCTGGTACCTGATGCTCAGCCTTCACCTGCTGGCAGGTGAGGCATCGAGAAACGAACTCTACCACAACCTTCTTCATGCCCGGCCACCAGTGTTGTCATCTGATATCCTGGTACATCTTCACCACTCCAGGATGTACCGCCAAAGGAGAAGTGTGAAACTCTCTCATAACCTCCTCTCGTAAAGCGACTGGTACCATGGTACGTCCCCTGAAAAGGATTTCATGCTCTGCTCCAAAGGAAAAACCATTAGGTGCCTATCCTGAGGATATCTGTGCACACCGCATCTCACAGTCAGCATCCCCACGCTGTGCCTCTCTGACTAGCTGTAGAAGTGGAGGAGTGAATGTGAGAGACTGAAGAAAGGCTGTTCCATCCCTATCCACCAAGGATATCTACAAAGAGGCTAACTGCTCTGTCGCCTCCTCAAGTAGCTGAATGCATGTCCTCCTGTTGAGGGCATCATCTACGACGTTCCCCTTCCCAAGAGTATAGAATATCTCAAAGTCATAGTCCTGGAGGAACTCGAGCCATCACCGCTATCTCAGGATCAAGTCCTTCTGCGAGAAGATGTACCTGATACTCTGATGATCAGAAAAGACTGTAAAGCGCTCGCCCATCAGATAGTGTCTCCATGTCTTCAGAGCGAAGACCACTGCTGCTAACTCCAGGTCATGGGTAGCGTAGTTCTGCTCATGCGACCTCAACTGACGTGATCCATATGCGATCACTGCCCGCTCCTGCATCAGGACACATCCAAGTCCGGTCCCTGATGCATCACAGTATACTACGTACCCTACTCCCTCCTCAAGAAACCTCAAGATAGGGGCGCCGGTCAATCTCTGTCTCAGCTCCTGGAAGCTTTGCTGACATCTGTCTGACCACACGAAGGGTTTCCCCTTATTAGTCAAAGCTGAGAGTGGTGAAGAAACTCTAGATAATTCTGGCACGAATCTTCTATAGTATCCAGCTAGACCCAAGAAACTCAGCACCTCTGTCACACTCCTGGGTGGCTCCCAAGCTAACACTGCCTCGATCTTCGCATGATCCACTGCGACTCCCACCTCAGAGATGACGTGCCCCAAGAAGTGGACCTCACGTATCCAGAACTGGGACTTCGAGAGCTTACCATAAATCTGGTGCTCTCGGAGTGTGTCTAGTACAACCCGTAAGTGGTAGGCGTGCTCCTCCTCAGTCGTCGAGTAAATCAAAATGTCGTCGATGAAGACCACGACAAATCGATCGAGGTATGGCTGAAAGATCCTGTTCATGAGGGCCATGAATACTACTAGAGCATTGGTTCAACCGAAAGGCATAACCAAGAACTCATAGTGGCCATACAGACATCTGAAGGCCGTCTTCTGCACATCCTCGTCTCGAACTCTGAGCTGATGATAGCCGGACCTGAGGTCTATCTTCGAGAACCACCGTGCTCCCTTGAGCTGATCAAATAGTTCATCAATCCTCAGTAATGGATACTTGTTCCTCACAGTCACCTGGTTCAGGCGACGATAGTGAACACAAAGTCGCAAGCTTCCGTCCGCCTTCTTGGCGAACAAAATCGGGGAAGCCCAGGGTGAAACACTGGGTCGGATGAACCCCTTGCCATGCAAGTCCTCCAACTATAACCGTAGCTCTCAAAGCTCGGAGGGGGCCATCCGATATGTTGGAGTCGATATCGGGGCTGTCCCAGGGTACAGGTCAATAAAAAAGTCTACCACTCTGCGAGGAGGTAACCCTGGAACGTCGTCGGGGAAAACGTCCGCAAACTGATCCACCACTGCAGAAAAACTAGGACTCCGCACGTCAACTGCTCCTAGGATGAGGCTAGCCAACTGATGAGTGATGGGCTATCCTCTCCTCTGTGGAAGTCCATCCTGTGCTGCAAAGGCTCCCTTCTCGCCGGTGAAGGTGAACCTGCTCTCGTCGGTGCGTACTAATCGCACCTTGCGCCTAAAACAGTCAATCTGTGCATGGACCATAGATAACCAATCCATGCCCAAGATGACGTCGTAAGGCCTCGACGCTGCTACAAGAAGATCCCAACCGAAGCTCTTGCCTCCTAGAGTAAGCTCACACTGCCAGCACTAGTGCGTAATCATCGAGTCTGCTCCCGTAGGAGTCTCAAGCCGTAAGGATCAAGCCAACGGCTCTGTAGGAATATCCGAGCTCCGAACAAGGGAAGCGGATATGAAAGAGTGACTCCATCCTGTGTCTATAAGTACTGCAGCAAGGGTAGAATAGACACAGACAGTACCTCGAATCATCTCTGGCATGCCGTGGTCGTAGGCCTCTGCTGCCTGGAGTTGTGCCTGTCTCTGCCCGCCAGCTCCCTGTGGTCGGGGTGGACCTCCAAGTGGTGGTGGTGGTAGAGCCTCAAAGTGTCACCCACCACCTGCTGCTCGGCCAGCTCCTCTGCCTCATCCGCCTACTCCCTGCAGACCGCCACGGTCGACCCTCTGCCTCTGCCTCGGTGGACCCTCAACCGTCTGCTGCTCCTCGGCACGGTGGGTCGGGCAGTCACGAGCCATGTGGCCCTTCCCGCCGCACTAGTAGCACTGTCTGCCTCTCGAAAGACTGGCTCCGCGCTGTGTGCCCCGCACTGCTGAGCCAGTGTCCTGAGGTCGTCTGCCTGAGGGTCTGGTCTGCCTGGACCCCTGAGTCATCCGTCGACTGCCTGCTACAGAAGACTCTGCCACGTGCTGCCCTGCGGTGGGTCTCAGCGCTGGTGTAGACTCAGCAAGAAAGCTCTCGATCAATAGGGCCCGCTCCAGTACTCCTGTCTGAGTCGGAATGCTAAGGGAGATCAGAAATGCCTTGATCTCGTGTCTCAATCCCTGCTCGAAGGTCCGTACCCGGAATAATGGGTCCCGTACCATGTCGGTCGAGTAGCACGAGAGATCTGTAAATCTCGCTGAGTACTGAGCGACCGTCATGCTTCCCTGCCGCAGCTGAAGAAGCTCCTGAATGCGCACCGCACGGAGGGTGGCTAGGAAGAACTCTGAGCGGAAGAGGCTCTCAAAGTCCGTCCAAAGTAGAGATGCCTCATCGTGCACCTGAAGCATCAAGCTCCACCATCGTCCTGCTGCTGCGTGCAGTAGGCTCGCCACGAGGATCACCATGAGGTCTGATGGTGTCCTCACTAGCCTAAAAACTTGTACGACTGCCTCCAGCCAGTCCTCGGCTGCCTGGGGGTCCGTCTCCCCACGGAACCTGGGCGGTCGCTGGCACTGGAACTCATGCAGTGCGCTAAGGCGACGTGCATCATCAGCGACTGGTGCTGGAAGCATCGGTGGCTCGGCGGGTAGTGCTACTGCCGGTGCCACTGCTGACAAAGGGCCCTGCACCGCGGCCTCGTCGCTCGGTGGGCTATCGTCACGCTCGACTCTCGGAACCCTAGCTGGCTGCCGTCGTGGGGCCATCCTGAAAAGGAAATAGGTGCACCACGGTCAGAACAATATACCTGGTGAGATGATACAAAGTAATCACAAAGAAAACTTGAAACACACACACAATCAATGTTTTTGTGCATTAAGTCGGAAATCAGAAGTCAGGGTCCTGGTGTACAAATACGTTGGCCGCCGCACCAACACTGGACTCCCTGGACTGATAACCACACTCAATACGCTAAACACTATCACTTCACATAGAAAAGATCAGAGTTCGCTGTAGAACCGAACTCCTCTGATAGCAATTTGTCACGACCTGTCCTCGGGCCCGTGCCGTGACTACCCCAAGCCCGCCTTCCATAGGCCAGGGGATGGCGACTAGCACCAAGGCATAAATTACGGTAAAAAGGGAAGACATTTCCTTTGTAAAGTAAACAATCACCACAGAGTAAGAAAGCGGAAAAGTAAACAGTAAGTAAAAACTGAGTACAACTGAAAGTGCGGAAAGAAAGTGGGCCAGTATACAAACTCAAACTGAAAGTAAAGTACAACTCGAAAAGGAAAACAACAACTGAAAAGTAAAATCAGCTACACCGAGTCGTCCTCTGGAAATCCCACCTGAAGGGTGGGTACATATAACTCCACATCTCCTCGGGTCCCGCCATCCGCTCTGAGCACGTCCCGCCCAGTGTTCCACATCTAGGTACCGTCCTGCTCTGCGAGCCTCAACCACGATCAACGTTGTCCGTCGTCTGCAACCAACACAACGTAGTGCGGGCATAGCCCGTGCAGGGGTGAGTATAAGCTACTTAGTAGGGACCCCGAGACCCCCGAAGGTCTCCCAAAATCCACAAAGGATAAACCACAAAGGAAGGATACAATCACGAAGTAACAACCGACACTGCTTAGGTATATTCCCATACATATACCTAAGTCATCAATTCCAATACGCTCCAACCTCCGAGCCCAAGTACAACCCAGTCCACACAGGAAAGTATTCGTATTCCACACAGGAAAGAAAAACGTAATCCACACAGGATAGCACAACAAAATCCACACAGGAAAGAAACAGGATTCAGCTCAAACATGTATACTTCTTGGAAAGACGATAGAGATGATCACTGATCCATCTAAGTCGTCGGACCCACAAAGGATCGATAAGTACTAACCCCTGCAAAGACCCACACAGGATCGGACCCACACAGGATCTGTAGGCGCTGGTTCACACAGGACCACTGAGCGCTGACCCACACAGGATCAGACCCACACAGGATCGGTAGCACTGATCCACACAGGATCGCTGAGTGCTGTAGTCATCGTCGTCGAATCCACTGAGCATCTCTACACAGTCATCGTCGCAGTCACAGTAGCAGTCACAGCCAGCTCTAGGGTTCCCGCACACAGCAAGCTCGTTCGGGAGGGTCCGCTCCACGAGCTGAGAGGCTGATACGTCAACTGTCACAAAGTCCAGAGTTGATGTATCCAAAAGTTCCGTATCGTCAACAGGAACTCAACGCAACAGACGGCGCGTCAATCGGACGCCCGGTCTGAGAGTTATTGGCTTTTTCGTCCTAGGGGCCCGGTTGGTTTTTAAGGAAAAACCAACCCGACCGTACTCCACCTGCGTCCAAACCTCGGGAGGAGTGTGTCAAAAGATCCTTCTCACTAAGAGGAACTCAACAAAGTCGACGGCACGTCAATCGGACGTCCGTCACTCAAGATATGCGCGTTTCCGCTCCGAGGGCCCGGTTGGTTTCGTGTACGAACCAACCCGGCCGAACTCAATGTATTCCGAAACCTTGAGTGCGATATACCGAAACGACCATCTCGATCCAAGGATCACATCGCCGCTGACGGCGTGTCGTTTGGAGGTCCGTAGCCCGAGTTATGGGCATTTGAACCCAAACAGTTCGGTAACGGGGGTTTCGGGCCCGGGCCGACCCGGCCCGCGACCCCCCCGGTTGGCCCGAACCGGGTCGACCCGCCCCAGACAGGGTCGGCCCAGCCCGGCACGGCCTGGCTGGGCACGGCCCGGCGCAGCCCCACCCGGCTGGACTCGGCCCGGCCTGGCAGACCGGCCAGGCGCCGGTGCGGCTCAGCGCAGCTCGCCCAGCACGCTGCCAGCTCGGCCTTTGGCCGAACTGTTGGAAAAACGGGGGGCACCATCCCCCCTTGTGTAACCGCTCCCCCCCTCAATAATGGGGGGCCGTTCATGCTGGCCGGGGGAATTTAATTCCCCCGGCTTTCCCCATTTCTGGCCGGCCCGACCTGGCCCGCCGGCTCCTCCTCAACGGGACCGGCAGTGGCCGGTCCGTTTCTGGCTCCGACACCGGCGGCCCGGATGGCCGCCGGTCACCATGCTCCGCCGCGGCCCTTATCGTCCGGCGCGGTGCGATGGCACCGCGCCCCTCCGCCAAGGCCCCGCTCCGGCCGCGACGCCTTCGATTTCCTTCAACGCGGCGCGATGGCGCCGCGTTCTTGAATTTCTTTCCACGGTGCGGCGCGACGGCGCCGTGCAATACTTGCCGAGCGATTCTCGCGTGGTGCGATGGCACCACACCATCCCATTTCATTCCCAAAGAAACAATCATGATCATAGGAGGGGATTAGGCCGTGTTTGTGCGGTCCAACCCCCTCTCGTTAAACATTAACATTTTAGTCGATTAACCACAAAGTTCGACATGCTAGAATCAAGAACGGAAACTAATTTAATAGATTAAAAAATAATCTCCTACCTTAGTTTTAAGAGCGGAGCACGTCAACAAGCCGCGGAAGACAAGCGTCGCGCAGGTCGGGCGTCGCGAGTATCGAACGTCGATTCCGTTGACGTCGAGGTGCATCCGAAGAGGTAGCGTCACTGGAGAAGCTTCGTAAGCTGACGGAGAAAGCCCGATGAGGAAGCTGCGTCTCCTTTCGTTGACACGGGAAGAAGATCGAATGAAGCGGCATCGTCGATCTTCGGAAACACACCGGCTACGAAGAAAAGAAGAGACGTCACATCTTTCTCTTCTTATGGTGACGCCGTTCTTCGTCGGAGCCTAAGTGTTCTTCGCGTTCTTCGTCATGGCTGAAGAAGATGAAAAATGCTTCCCAATCCTCTCAAGGTGGAAAAAGATACTAACCAAAATAAAATAAGACTAAGCCTTATTTTATTTACACATCCTATCCTCTTTGAATTTCAAAAGTTTAAAATTAAGTAACTCATCTTAATTAATAACACAAGTTGTCAAAATTAATTAGAGTGGATTTATTGGGGAGTTTAAGGGAAGTTGAAGAGTTAGGGCTCATGTGGGACGCACCACACTTAATCCTCTCAAGGGAGGTTATGTGGATTTGGGTCCCACCTCTATCTCCCTTTGGGAGGAAATAACCAACAATGTTAAAAATAAATTTTGTTCCATAATTTATTTAACTTCTTCTAATTTCCCCCAAAACTAACTTTCATCCCGAATAAAATGCAACCTCGGAAAAGGTCTCCTTAAGCGAATATTAGTGCTGCGAGTTCATCGGTGCCCTCGGAATTCGATTCCGGGGACCGGTTCAAAAGTCAGAAATTCCTGCTCGTTCGTTCACTGAACGTACCCGAGCCAAATTTCAGAAATTGATTCCCGACACACCGGGCCTCGGAATCAGGTGCCGTCAGAAACTGCGCTCTTGTAAAATTCCAAAGAAAATTAAGAAAAAATTTCCCTTGAATTTTACGGGTCTTTACAAAACTGCTATCATTTTGATGTGGGATTATTTCTTCTCGATTAATTTTCCTAACATTTAAAATATCTCTCACCTACACTAAGATATAAATAGGCCACTCATTCCACCTCCCACCATTGATGTTGCCTTATTCTTATTCACTGACCAACTCTACTTTCACTAAGAATACCCATTTTCTATGACACATTATCATGTTATTGGTACCATTTATCCATTCCAAAACCCATGAGAACCACTGATCACCTCAGCACCCTTGACATTCCACTATGATGATTTTTTAATGGCTCCTCTGGATACTTTTAATGCAAGATTAATAGGAGGCCACCACTATCGAACAACTACTCAATCTACATTCACACCACTACCATGCAGTATCCTTCATGCATGTCTAATATTCCACATTACATAAAAGCCATGCATGTTTGATGGGAGGGGCAGGCCCATGGACACAATTCACTATAATTATGAAAACCCTAGATATGGGGTTTCAAAATGAGGATATTTTAATATCCTTATTAAATCTTCATCATGGGACTCTAGGTACTTTAAATGATTATGAGGAGGGAGAGACAAATCATTTTCCTATAAAAAGATGTCCACTGCTTCGGAGAGAGGGATTCGAGCACCCATGGAGGGATCCCACCACTATAAGAGGCCAAAAATGCTGCACTTCAACCATGTTTTATTTTTCATGTCTATTCTTAATTTTTTTTAGTATCATTTAAATGAAACTTTTAATTTATGTTTTTATTTTATTAACAATTCATTTATTGTTATTTTACAATGTGTTTCTTCACCCAATAAAAGTTTCTTCTGTTATTATTCTATCAACTATTTTTATTCTTTTTTATGTTTATTTCTTATATTCTTAATTTTTTTAACATTATTTCCATATATGATATATGATATTTTTTTATTTTATTTTATTTCATTCTTCCCCTATCTCTTATCCAATTCAATTTTTTATTTTTTTTATTTTATGTGTTCTCTCTCTCTCTCTTATTTTCTCTTTTATTTCCATTTCTTCTTCTCATCCATCTTTGCACCAAGTGATCTCTTGCTACTGATAATGGGAGATTAACCCAAGTATTGGACCAGGGGAGGTTAAGGTGTTATTGAATTGTTTTTTAATGTTTACTTTATTTTCCTAATAGGTAAGAGTGTCATGGATGGGTGTGGAGACTATCCCCCTATCAATTCAATAAAATTTATTTCTATTATTTTATTTTGTCTTTTATCCCTTTCTTCATTATTTAACTCATAAAATGATGGTTTTGAGTTAATAAATGGAAGAAACAACATTTGATGGAGGGAGGTCATGGAAGATGTAACACCCTCGACCTAGGTGATCCATCAAACGTGATTATAAAAGTAGGTGGAATTCAGATTTCATAAGGAATTATAGGATTCACAATTTCCTAATGGAAGGGTATTAATTCATCTATATATTTCATGTTTTTATTATCAAAAATGAATTAGATAAATAAATTATAATAATGATTAGACAAAAACAAAAACGATCCTAAAACCATGTTATTTTTTTCATCACTCATTTTGTTTAGCATTTCATGTTATTTTAGTTTAAATTTTAATACTTCATATTATTTCATTTTATTAGAAACTAATGAAACCCCCAAAAAATTCACTACTTTGATAATTTATAAAGAAACAAAAAATATAGTGTTTTATCAATTAAAACAAGTGAGTGGATAAAATGAGAATCCTCTCATGTGATACATACCAATTAAACCAATGTGCTACACTAGGAAAAACATTATTAATTTTCTTATTTTCATACCTCGTGATAGGTTTACCGTAAAAACAATCACCATTTCTGGGGATCCAATCAACGTTTGCTTATTTTTTTTATTTTTCATATTTAGATAGTTTTTATTTCTTTAAAAAACCATAAATATTATTTTCACTATGTATCAATGAATACCATATCTTTGTGCATGGAACAATTACTCACATGTTCAGGAGAAATAAGAAAAATATATTGGATATGATAAAGCCTAGGTTTAATAACATTGAAAACACATAAAACAAATGGAAGGAATAATGGAGAGAGTATATGAATATGTTCATGAATGGATGAAACCACTAGAAATGGGGGAAAAACCTAAGGAGGACAAGGGGGAATACCTTCCTAATAAGAAAAATATTGGATATTCAAAATATCTATGGAACTTCTAGAATGAGTGTGGGGAACTACAAGATATACCCAAGCTTTAGAAATACAAAGATCCAACACCATTGAAGGAAGAAGTAATCTAAATGATAGAATTTACAGAAAAGAAAAAGGAGCATGACATACGACCTCCACTTTACAAAATCCAAATTCAAGAGGATCTTACCCCTAAAGAAGAGATTGAACCAAAACTAACTCAGAGATAAGATATTTATTTTAAATCCTTCATTTTTGATGTTATTCAATATGATTTGTGTATCAATCCTTATTATTTTGAATTTTCATCTTTGGTCAATTTTTTACAGTTCATAGTGGATTAAAATGAAATAATAAATTCCCTAATTGAGGAACAGATTGATCTCCATAAATTTATTTCACATGAAATTGAGGAAGTCCATGAAGGGATCCACGTAGCTGCACTATGTGAAATCGAGATACAGGCTAGTCACACGGAAAGGGTTAATTTATATTTACATTCTTTATGCTAAAAATATGATGAACTAAAAATATAATATAGCACTACATTTGAAATTAAAATTTATGCAACCTTTGTTATGATAGCACTAGAATATAAATGATAGGTTTCACATGTAGCAACCAAGAATGAGGATGGTCCATACTTCATCTCATCCTACCATGCTTGTTATACCTAATTGTTAAGGGAAAGGATCTGATGTACTCTATCCATTAATCATTAATCACCACAAATAAGAAACACATTTTTGGAAAATATATATGTTTTGGTTCAAGTATAAGAACCCTCATCCACCATCAGACATTAGATAACATCTTATACTACCCTGTGGTGGTAGTAAAAATCTACGACCCACTTAGGGGATCATACGAAGACTTATCAATTTATATTCTTTCTAGTAATTTAGATTTCATTTTTAATTCATAGGATTATTCCATAATGTATCTCACTCTCTCTTATCTTTTTGAGCTTAAATGAAATGATCATTGAGTTTTAATGATTAAATTTATTTTATATGTTCATGAATGCACAACACATCCCCCAAATATAACATGGAGGAAGGAAGACTGAATCTTCACAAGAAAGGGATTTCAATATTATAATAATTATTCAATATCTCTATATTTTTGTCCAACATCTTGATTTGAGGTTTAAACTAAAAAATTGCATGCTCATATTTGAATTTATGATTTACATAACTTATCTTGGAGACATGAGTTTCTTAAAAATCCTGTGATTCCATGTTTTATATTTCTATGTTAATGAGATTAAAAGATTAAAATGGAGAAATAAAATTTGAATGTGAAGCATGGATATTTAAATGAAAACTCTTGAATTGAGGGAACTATTTGATTCAAGTAAATTAAATTTCCCTATCAATTTCAAGCATTGAATTTTTTAAATTCAGGTGAATTGATTTGCTATTATTAGTTATGCCTTGTGTGATTGTACAATATCAAATTTCCCATTACCGAGAGGATTTATAGACAATTTATTTTCAATTTATTCTTGATCATATTTCTTGAGTCATGTTAGGACATGTCACATACTATAACTTTCAATCAAACTTGTCAAGTCTATGACTGTGTAAAAACAGATTTTAATTTATTTAGGTATCTATTAAGTAGACCATATTCTTAAAATAAAACCTCTACATAATTCATTATTTAAACCATTGAAACTATAAATTTACCATGTTTAGAATGATACACATTTAAATCCATTTTTACCCACTCCTACCCTCCTATTAGAATTTATATGATATTTTAAAGTTGAAGTGGGGTGGGGGGTCAAGGGAGTGATGGTCAGAGAGATGATGTAAATTTTATGGAAGAAGTGTGGGGGTATTATATGTGAAAATAAAGAAAAAAAATTTGATTAAAAAATTTGACACTTTATTTTTTTCCACCACTTTATAAAAAAAGAAAATTAAAAAATGAACCAAAAATTGAAAAAAGAGGTTTTGATTTGGGAAAAAAATTCACCATTACTAGACCTAATTTTTTTTTCATAAGTCATTAGGTGGTGGATGAAATGTTTATCATATTCATAACATTCAAAAGAATGAAAAAAATAATTGAAAAATAAAAAAGTTTTAAAATTTGAGACAAATTAAAGTGGGTGCACAAAACATTCATTATGATTTATTTCTTCATGATCTTTACTTTGAGTTTTGGGGGAAGTTGTAGTTGTTACAAATTGAATGGTAGAATTCCTTTACACTTTCAATTCTAATATCATGCACTTTACATTTAAGATAATCCTCCTACATGAGCCTTAATATTTAAACATCAATTCCTACCTACCATAAGCCTCAGATTCTTAAAACCTTAATGAAAATACTTCATGATTTTATTTACCTTTTATATTTATAAATTATATAACATAGTTACTTTCCAGGAATATGGATAAGAAGCATATTCTCATGATATGAGAATAACTCCACTTGAATTGTATCATGTGTGATGGGAGAAAATATTGAAAACTAAGGTAATATATGATTTTAAAATTTTAATAATAATAAATTGAGGAACATCAATGGTTGAGAAGAGATGTAAAATAACCTTGTAATGGGAAAAATTACTAGTCTCAAGTTAATTATTTATTTGATAAGTGAGAAATTGAATTGATATTTTTTGTGAAATTTGAAAATTTTATTTAACATTGATAATTATTTAATTTTAGTTTATATTATTTTTGAATATTAATTGAATTGGTTCCCTATAAATTCCATGTTGAGATTTTATGCTCGAGGAAAATCATGGTTTATGTGTGGAGGTATTTGACACACTGTAATTTCATTCATGTTTTTGAACAATTTTCAATGGTTTAAAATGTATTTTTACTCTAAAAACCCATGTTTTAATTGGTTTATTCAAAATTGGGAATTTGGTTATGAATATGGAAGACATAAATTAGGTTTTTCAATTATTTATCTTATTCAAAATTATTTTATGAAATTATAAGATGTTATTTATTTTTGAATCATAATTATAACATTTTATTTTTTATTTTTTTTATATGTGTTTACAAAAAATTAAGGGGGAAACCAAGACAACCCTCAACCATAACCACTACATCCACATATCCAACCCACTAGTGAATGAATAGACATAATGAGTTGTAAGAGAGCCAGATCAAGATGGATGGAACAACATGTGTGATCAAATCCCATGCATTCATGGCTTCTGGATAGTGAATCCCATGAGGAGTAGAGGTGGGTTGAAGCCCGCATAGGCTACATGTGGTGCTGACTGAGTGTGTGTGTAGTTTCATGTAAGATTCTACCCTATGTCTAAAAACATGGATTGTTCTCTAACTCCCAACTTTATAATATCTTGTAAAAACATTATTCAATTATCTTTAGGATTATCTCTTCCCGGTTATTGTTCAAACCATTTAAAATAGATCTCACCTGAGCTCAGATAAAAATAGGCCACCCACACCACTTCCACCTTTTTATTCCTTAAATTACACTACTACATCAACTAAGAATCTATATTTCCAACACCACCTAATCTCTAGATCGATACCATTTCTCCATTACCATGCTCAGGAGAACCACCGATCACCTCTCTAACCTTGCCCGACCACCATGATGATTTTTTCAAAGGCTGCTCTAGCCACATTAAAGGCCATAGGAAGAGTAAGCTACCACTAAAAATGAACACTAAATATCTATGCTCATTGATTCCTTACCATCCCCTATATGCATGAATCATATAATATGATCCACTGAATCCATGAAAGTTTGAATGAAGGCGCTTCCCCATGGATATGGTCCACTATAGTCAGGAATGAACAAGATAAAA
The DNA here is from genome assembly GCA_963277665.1 of Viscum album. Lineage (NCBI taxonomy): Eukaryota > Viridiplantae > Streptophyta > Magnoliopsida > Santalales > Viscaceae > Viscum > Viscum album. The sequence continues at coordinate 1,947,815,461 of OY728127.1, read as the reverse complement.
GGGTTCAATATAAGGATATTTTATTATCTTTGTTCAATATTTATGCTATGTATCAGGATTCTTTAAAAGTTGATGGGGATAGAGAGGTATATCTTTCTCCTATAAAAGGAATTCCACTATTTTCAGAGAGGGAGTTGAGCACCCATGGAGGGATCCCACCACCGGAGGAGTTCAAGAATTCTGCATTTCCCTATTTTAGTTTTATTTTTATTTTTGTTTTAGTTTCATTTAAATGTATTTTTTCGTTATTTTACAAACAATTCATTCATTTTTCATTTTACGAAGTGTTTCTTCACCCATCCAAGTTTTCTTTTCTTATTTTTCTTCCTAATTATTTCCTTTTTAGTTTTATTTATTTCATTATTATTATTTTCACATTCTATCCATATATATTATATTTTTCTATTTCTTTTGTTTTATTTTATTCTTCTCTCTCTCCCTCATTATTATTTTTTTATTTTAGTTTTTTTTCTCTCCATTATTTTATTTTATTTTAATTAATTTTATTTTCTTATTCTATAGTCTATTTCCACCAAGTTATCACTTAATCCCAATAATAGTAGGCTGAACCAAGTCTTGGCCTGGTGGAGGTCACAATGTTCTTGAATTCCTTCTTAAATATTATTTTATGTTTTTGATAGATAAGAGTTACATGAATGCGTGGGGCGACTGCCACCCATACCATGCACTAAAATTTATATCTATTATTTTTTAAATCACTTTTCCTACTCTACATTGGTTATCTCTTCACAATAGAGAGTTTAGTTAGTCAATGGATGAAACGACATTCGATTGAGCTAGGTCCTAGGAGATGTCACACCCTCGACTAAGGTGTGTCATAAACCTTGATTGCTATAGGAGGTGTAATTTATATTTTTTAAGGAATTCTCAGATTCAAAATTTTTAAATTAACAGATAATAATTAATCCATATATTTCAATCATAGATTATAAAATTAAATGTAAACAAATAAAGGAAAATAATTGTTATACCCGAAACCAAACTTAAAACCAAGTTTGTTCTTTTTTAGCTCATTTAGTTTATCATTTCTTGCAAATTTATTTTAATTTTTAATAATTCATGTCATTTTATTATCATAGAAAATTAGAAACCCCCCTTTTTATCAGTTAATTGATAAATAAAAAAAAATAAAAAACAAGTTGTTTTTTTCAGTTCGAATATGTGAGTGATCATAGTAAGAATCTCCTCAAGTGTGATGACACTAGTCAAAAAACTTGTTTCACTAGGAAAAAAATATGAAAATTTCCTTTTCAATAACCCATGAATGGTTTTCTATTAGATGTATGATTCTGATTCAAGAGAATAATCTCCCCATTGTATGGATTAATCACTTTCCATTAGGAAAAAATGATCTACTATATAGGGAGACTTTCTTAATTTAATGTATACCTCTGATTCATATAGTAATTTTGGATATGTGTGTTACAAAATATGAATATGAGACTCTCTCCTCAACTACCTTTTTTGATTAGTCTTCAAGATCCATGTTGTGTTCCCTATGATTAATCTTAACATTCATTCCTTTTATAGATTTGAGAAATTTTTTATAGTTTGTGTTGATAGTCCATGGAACTATTTGGGTGAAACCGTCATGGAAATAAATAGAAAACGTAGAGTCACTCTCAATCCAATGATAATTCTAGTTTAATTTCCTAGCATAATCAATAGAAAATGTGATATCTTATCACTTTTATTTTGAAAAATAAAATTTACAAAAAAAATTAGTTTTACATTTAATGATGCCACAATAGTTTTTGAATGTACCACCACATACCAGTGGTCTTTGTTCTCTAATTGAAACACCATAAATAATAACATTGATCTAAACTGGCTCGTGTGGGTCCATTTAATGTATAATTATATTTTGAGCGTTTTCGATTTCCACATAATACTAATGGTTTTTGTAATAATATGACATATGATTCTATTATTCATTTGATCAAATTTGGTTTTTGAAGCAAGTTACACCAGACTAATAATTCTAGAAAGTGTCACACTTAATGGTGTACAGGACCATAAAACCTGTATCTATTCTTGGTGGTAAAAAATTCCTTCTGGTAACAAAAAAAATCATTAATAGGTTAAGAACCAATCTTACCTTATAAGTTCCTAGTTCAATACTCATGAAAGAGTATAAATTTATACATTCATGGAAAAAAAGTTGAAAGTAGAAAAATATAGTCCTCTAAATAATTTCTCTATAGGATCACTCAATGAATTGATTTTTTAGTTATCATAACTATTTAAATAGTACAAGAATGATGACATAATGGAAGTAATTAAATAACAAATCGAATAATCTCTTTCTTTCTAATTGAACTTGATTTATAGATTTAGATCATTATTATTGTCTGAATATTTTTTTTAATGTTCTTATTAAATTTTTTTGGGGGGTGTCGATATCCCCACATGTGAATATATAATAGATTTTTCTAAGTTTAAATAAGTGAGTGGGATGCTAGAATTTTAGATCACTCACATGAAAATAATTTTTTTCCATTATATGAAATTTGTGATCATGAAAACAAGTTGAAAATAAATTCTATCTGCCAAGAGTATATAACACATAAATTTGAAAAAATTAAATGAATTTTATATTCCTAAAATTGATCCCCCAATAATGAGATGTGAGACATTTCTTGCACTAATTAACTTTAAAAAATTCATCAAATACTTTCAGCTATACTTTGGACCAAATGTGCTATTTATTTATTACCATAGGTATATCAATTATTTGGTCTTAAAATATCTAAAATAATAATGTTTTTATATTTTAGCTTCTGGAAAATAATATTAATGAGTGATTTAATAAATTTTCTCATATTCATGATACTAAAGTCTTCTATGTCTAGTGACATGTCATGTTTCCTATAGTGGATAGTAATTAGTTTCAATTCATGAATTAATCTGGTAAATAAAATTCACAATTTTCCATTAAACCCTCTTAATAATTCCATTAATCCATTTTTAATCACTACTGGAAATAATGGCATTTGCGATGGGGAATTTGCGTCGGGATCTCGTCGCTAATAGGCTTTTGCGACGGGGACCCGTCGCAAATAGCCCGTTGCGGAAAACGGCGTCACAACAATAGTTATTTGCGACGGGCCCATCAATAAAGGTATTATTTGCGACGGCGATCCTTCCCGTTGCAAATAGTAGTCCGTATATTTGTAAAAACTTTTTAAAATAGTATTTGCGACGGGCCCGTCGCAAAAACTAATTGCGACGAGCCCGTCGCAATTAGTATTTTTAAAAAAAAATTTAAAGAAATTAATAAATTATTTTAATGAATATAATAATAATACTATTTGTGACGGGCATAGTATCCCTTCGCAAATACTATAAAAAAATAAATAAAAATAAATTATTAATAAACTATTTTAATTAATATAATAATAATCCAATTATAATTCAAAAATAAAAAAATATTAATAAATGATTTTAATTAATATAATAATAGAATTATAATTCACAAATAAAAATAATAAATTATTAATAAATTATTTTAATTAATATAATAATAATCCAATTATAATTCAAAAATAAAAAAATATTAATAAATGAATTTAAATAATATAATAATAGAATTATAATTCACAAATAAAAATAATAAATTATTAATAAATTATTTTAATTAATATAATAATAATAGAATTATAATTTAAAAATAAAAAATAATAAAATATTAAAAAATTATCTTAATTAATATAATAATAGAATTATAATTCACAAATAAAAATAATAAATTATTAATAAATTATTTTAATTAATAGAATTATAATAGAATTATAATTCAAAAATAAAAAATAATAGAATATTAATAAATGATTTTAATTAATGTAATAATATTAGAATTATAATTCATAAATAAAAAAAATATTAATAAGTTATTTTAATTAATATATAAATAATAGAATTATTTTACATTCAAATATTAAAATAATTCAAATATTACAAAAAAATATAATTAAATTATAATATTATAAAATTTTAATATATATATAAAATTTAATATTATAAAATATAAATAATATTATTATTCATATTAATATTGTTATTTCAAAATATAATATTATTAATATTTTATAATGAGACAGAAACTACGAATAGAAAAAAAATTCATATTTTGATTTAACAAACTTTATAACATAAAAACAAACTCTAATCTGAAGGAGGGGGAGGGGGGGGGGGTCTGCAGATGCTGGTGGAGGAAACTCCATCCCTAAAGCATGAGTGATTCGACACATGTACTCCATCTTCTCCTGCTGCTGCTGCTGCCACCGACTCATCTGCTCCTCGAACAGCTGCTGCTGGCGTCGATGCTCCTCCTCATGCTACTGCTGCTGCTGACGCATCTGCTCCTGCTCCTGTCGGAGACTCTCTATCAGTGTAGTTTGAGATCGCAACTGATCCTCATACTGTGTAGCAGAAGAAGATGCACGATCTCCTCTCGAGCTGGACGCCGACATCGCAACACTGCCATAATAATCTCCGAGAGTCAGTCGAGAGCTGATACCAACTACCCGGCCCTTCTCGAAGTCATACTGGGTGGCCTGCATCCATGCCGCCTCATCAAACTGACGGCCAGTGGTCTGATCTGATGACGCGGCCTGACTCTCAGGCCGGGTCTGTGATGTTGCGGCCTCATATGGCTCCTGTAGTTGCAATTTAAAATTAAAATTGTGAATATATTATATGCAGTTAATTTTTAAAATTGAAAACAAATAATACTGACCACGATGTGACGCTGACGACCACCTATGAGCTCCACAGTAGCAGGATCACTATAAATCCTCCGATATACGTCGTACTCCATAATATCGGGGTGCTCGACAGCCTATAAGAATAAAAAATAAACTGTGAATATTTATAGTTATATAAAATATTTATAAATAATGTACGTACCAGATGCTGTCTATGAGTACTGAAAGTACGACTCCCAGCTCGATGAGTCACCTCCTGTCTCCCCCGATTCTGCCTCCCCACCGATGATCTCCTCTGAAAGGCATCACTCCACCAGTGCGCACATAATACATCCCATACATCGGATGAAATGTACTCTGGTCGGTGTGCTCTACATGACTCGTCAAAATCTGACACTCCTGCTTTCTTCGTGGCATCTTTTCTTAAATTGTGCAAAAACTGATGAAAGCGATCAGGCATGGACACCTCCCATGCCTCGTGGATGGCGTCACACATGGTATCCTCGATCATATACCATAAACCCTACAAATAAATCAAAATATAAAGTTAGAAATGAAACAATTTTCAAAATAAAAATTATTTATTTACGTACGTACCAACCAATGGCCGAACATGGCCTGCTGCACATCAATGGGAATCTGTTCCCATGTGGTCCAAGGCTGATAGAAATAGTTGCACAAAATAGAGCTGCCCTGTCCGACTGTTATATGCAGAAAACTGTAAAAATAATAAACATTTATTATGTGAATATATTAATGAAATCTTAGTCAAATCCACAGGTTATCACACACGTTATCACACCTCCGTGTGCGTGGATCAAACCCAAGACGTGGACGTCGCTCGAGGACGGGGTCAGGAATCATCAATCATGAAAGACTGTGCCCCCTCCGTGTACTCCCTAGAGCGCCTGCAGGCTGAGGGTCATCTACCAGCAACTCATCTGCATCGAAAGGCAGGTCAGCATCCGCTAACTCATGAAATGTGTCGTCGTCCATCTGAAACAGAAAATGTTAATGTTGTTAGAAAATAATTGATAATTACTATTATATATACATATATATTAGTTATGATTGTATATAACTACCATGGAATTCTATCAGTGTTCATCTTATTCATCATCTACATATATGTCAATGTCATCTTCATATTCCTCCTCAACATCATCGATATCCATTCGAGTTCCAGTTGCATCATCTCTTACCATTTCAAATTCATATGTGACATCATTAACACCATCTTCATCACCGACTCTTAAATGTGGAGTGTCGTCATCGATACTCATGTCACTTTGTAAAAAAAATTGATTTTGAGTACTCTCTTGAAAAACATCAATTCTTTGCACATCATTGAAAGCACATTCACTTTGACTAAACTGATTGTCTCGAATTTTGATTTTTATTATACTCCACCAATCATTCAAGTCTCTTGATGTAGCACAGTACTTTGCATAATAAACGTGATGTGCCTGTTGAGCGAATAATAATGGTTCATTTACTGTGAGAACACTTTTACATTTAATATCGATGATTCCATGAGTCAGATGAACACGCACGCCTCTCTCTATATCCAACCACCGACATTTGAAAATGGTTATGTAATGTTGTCCAAGATAACAGTGTTCAATGTTTTCACCAAGTATGCCATAAAAGTCAACTTCATTTTCTCGATGATGAGATCCTCTCAAGCTAACTCCACTGTTCATTTTTTTTTGATTCCCCATATGCATGTGTGTGAAATCGAAATCCATTCACCACATATGCATTATAAGTTTTAACAAGTTTGGAAGGTGGGTTACTCAATATACACAGTCGTTTGTCAATTTTATCAGCATGTCGAGACACTTGAAAATTTGTGAAATAATTATCAATATTGTAAACTATACATTGAATGAGTTGCTAAAAGATAAAGAATTTATGTTACCAGTTTTTGAAACCACTAAGAGAAATTTTTCTATCGGCGTTCTTCGAGAGCAGCTACTGTAATTTGTGGAATTTGTTTCTTGATATGATTATCATACAAACTATAAAAAACAAAGTTATTTACTGTAACATAAATGATATAATAAGTGCTATAAACACTTACAGTACAACTGATGTCATCTCTTCACAGTTGAGTAGAACATACGTATGAGCTCTGTGATGTTTATCATCCGAATTCCAGCGTTCATAAACTCCACCAAAACCAAGCTCTGGATGGTTGAAAACAGATAATTGATTGTCGATTTCATCAATATTCCTCTTGTTCCATCCCATTCGGTTGTGTTTTGAAGGACACTCAGATTCAAAATAATGGGAGCAGAAAAAAGATATTTCCTCTTGCAAATAAGCTTCTGCAATAGATCCTTCAACAGATGCTTTGTTACGTACTTTTCATTTCAATTTTTGAAGGCATCTTTCAAATGGGTACATCCATCGAAACTGTACTAGACCTCCACATTTGGATTCATATGGAAAATGTAACATCAAATGTTCCATTGAGTCGAAGAAACACGGCAGAAATTTTTTTTCCAGTTTACATATAATTACAACAACATATTCTTCAAGTTTTCATAGAGCATCATAATCTGCTGTATCCGCACAAATTTCCCGAAAAAAATTAGACATGTCTGTTATGGAATCCCAAATCACAGAATTCAACAGACCTCTTAATCCAATGGGTAGAAGTCTTTCCATTATAACATGACAATCATGACTTTTTAATCTAGTAATATGACCATTCTTTACACATCTACCCAAATTGGAAGCATAGCCATCTGGAAGTCTCAAATCTGAAATCCACTGAAAAAATAATAAACGGTTTTCTTTAGATAGTGTATAAGCTGCTTTTGGTTTCAGTAACCTTTCGGTTCTGACATTCTCAGACAGTTCCAGTTCTGGATGCCTGCAAATTTGGGCAAGATCTAAATATGCATTTACATTGTCTTTGCTCTTTCCTAGCGTATCCAAAACTGTATGAAACAAATTATCAAAATAGTTCTTCTCAATATGCATGACATCCAACATGTGTCAGACCAACAAATCAGACCAATATGGAAAATCCCAAAATATGATACGTTAAATCCAATTTTGTTCTTTCCCAAAACCAGAAATTTTCTATTGGTTTATTGTGGGACCAAAAGTTATGGGAGGTAATGAAAATACAACTGATTTTAACTCCAAACCTGATAGCATTTTTGGAGGTCCATCCCTTTCAACTGTTCCTTTTCTGAAATGAGATCTGTTTCTGCGAAAAGGATGATCAGCTAGAAGAAATCTTCGATGATAGTAAAAATAACAAGGTTTCTTCCAATGAATGAGCATAAATGATTTGTTCTCTCCCATATAGTAAGGACATGATTTCTGACCATGTGTACTCCAGCCAGATAACATCCCATAAGCTGGGAAGTCACTAATTGTCCACATCAATGCTGCTCTTAGTATGAAATTCTGTTTCTTAGGAACATCATATGTACTGACACCAGTACTCCACAATAAACTTAATTCATCAATCAATGGTTTCAAATAAGCATCAATATTCTTCTTCGGAAGTCCTGGAATTAGTAAAGTCAAAAAGATATATGGCTCCTTCATCAACATCCATGGAGGTAAATTGTATGGAGTTAAAAAAACAGGCCAACATGAATATTGACTACCATAAGATCCGAACGGACAGAAACCGTCAGTGGAAAGGCCCAGTCAGACATTTCTAGCTTCTAAAGAAAAGGATGGATGCACTCTATCAAAATGTTTCCATGAATCACCATCAGCTGTATGATTCAAGATTTTATCGGTTGAAATATTCGCTTTATTCCATGACATCATTGTCATTGTATTCTAAGACATTAATAAACGCTGAAGTCTGGATGTAAGCGGAAAATATATCAACTGTTTTATAGGAATCAAACCAGACTTCTCATGTTGCCCTTCATTATATCTCAGTTGCCCACATGTGGGACAACTATCCAATGACTCATTTTCCTCAGAATAAAAAATGCAGTCATTTCAACATGCATGAATCTTCTGAAAAGTAAGTCCCAAATTTCGAACCAGCCTCTTACTCTCATAGTAATTTGCAGGAAAAACATTTCCTTCGGGTAACAGTGTTTTAAGAAAAGAAAATATCTGGTCAAAACAGGTGTTTGACATTCCGTTATCTGATTTGATAGCCATAAATTTTGCAACTGCTTCTAATTTGCTCATCTTGCAGCCAGGATATAATGCATCCTTAGAAGACCTCAACAACTCATAAAATTCCGACGGTGCCAACTCAGGATTTGAAGCTATATCAGCCGGAGTTTCTGGATGTTGAACAGATGAACCTGTAACATCATGTACTAAATCTTGAAACCGGGATGGATCTGGAATCAAGTTGGTATCACCTACTCTGGAACTGCGTTCACCGTGTTGATACCAAAAAACATAATCTGGTTGAAAACCAAAATGCAAGAGATGTCCCCCCACTTTGTCAAACGTGTCAAACGTTCTCAATGCACATTTTCTACAAGGGCATTTTATTTTTTCTTCTGAAACAAATTCTGTATTTGATGCCGCAAATGATAAGAAAGTCTCCACACCCTCTATATATACTGGATTTTAACCAGAACCGTTTGGATTTCTACGTTGATTTATCCATATGCGGTCATCTAATAATGACCGTTGACAACCTCGTTGTTCCATATTTTTCTATAAAATATAAAAGCATTACTGGTTTTGAATAAGTTTTTAGAAAAACACTCAAGCAAGGATAATTATATAGTTTACATCAGACACAACTGACACAAACTTTTTATTGAGATAGACCTAAAAATTGACCCTTATGAATTGAATATGTTGAGAATAAAGCGAAACCTGTTACAAATATTGATAATTATAATATTATATAAATTTCTTATTATTTTAATAATACTAATATTATTTTTTTCATAAATATTAATTATATAATAATAACATTATTACATTATTAGTATATTTTATTATTAATATTAATATAATATAATTTTCTACATTATACACAATTCTCCTTTCATTTGTGTGTTTAACATTCTGTCTCCACATGTAATATTTTCATTCACTTTCACCTCTCCATTGGTGAGTAGGTTGATAATTTTGAAAAAGAATGCAAATATTACATGTGGAGACAGAAAACACATAGATGAAAAGAGAATTGTATATAATATAGAAAATTATAATATTTTAATATTAATAATAAAATATACTAATAATGTAATAATGTTATTATTCCTAATTATTGGTAATAATTCCTAATTATTGGTAATTATTCCTAATTATTTGTAATTATTCCTAATTATTGGTAAATATTGGTAAATATTGGTAAATATTGGTAAATATTGGTAAATATTGGTAAATATTGGTAATTATCAGTAATTATTATTAATTATTGGTAATTATTACTAATTATTGGTAATTATTCCTAATTATTGGTAATTATTCCTAATTATTGGTAATTATTCCTAATTATTGGTAATTATTGTTAATTATTGGTAATTATTGTTAATTATTGGTAATTATTCCTAATTATTGGTAATTAATGGTAATTATTGGTAATTATTGGTAATTATTGGTAATTATTCCTAATTATTGGTAATTATTCCTAATTATTGGTAATTATTCCTAATTATTGGTAAATATTGACAAGTATTGGGAATTATTGGTAAATATTGACACTATTGGCAATTATTGGTAATTATAACTAATTATTACTAATTATTCCTAATTATTGGTAATTATTCCTAATTATTACGAATTATTACGAATTATTGGTAATTATTACTAATTATTACGAATTATTGGTAATTATTGGTAATTATTGGTAATTATTACTAATTATTAGTAATTATTGGAAATTATAACTAATTATTGGTAATTATTAATAATTATTACTAATTATTACTAATTATTACCAATTATTACTAATTATTACTAATTATTAATAATTATTGGTAATTATTGGTAATTATTGGAAATTATTAATAATTATTACTAGTTATTGGTAATTATTGGTAATTATTACTAATTTTTGGTAATTATTACTAATTATTGGTAATTATTACTAATTACTGGTAATTATTGGTAATTATTCATAATTATTACCAATTATTAGTAATTATTGGTAATTATTGGTAATTATTACTAATTAATGGTAATTATTGGTAATTATTTCTAATTAATGGTAATTATTGGTAATTATTTCTAATTATTACTAATTATTGGTAATTATTACTAATTATTGGTAATTATTACTAATTATTGGTAATTATTTCTAATTATTACTAATTATTGGTAATTATTACTAATTATTGGTAATTATTGATAATTATTGGTAATTATTACTAATTATTACTAATTATTGGTAATTATTGATAATGATTACAAATTATTACTAATTATTGGTAATTATTACTAATTATTGGTAATTATTACAAATTATTGATAATTATTACTAATTATTACTAATTATTGGTAATTAATGGTAATTATCGGTAATTATTTCTAATTATTACTAATTATTGGTAATTATTACTAATTATTGGTAATTATTACTAATTATTGGTAATTATTACTAATTATGAGTAATTATTGGTAATTATTGATAATTATTACTAATTATTGATAATTATTACTAATTGTTACTAATTATTGGTAATTATTACTAATTATTGGTAATTATTACTAATTATTGATAACTATTACTAATTATTACTAATTATTGGTAATTATTGGTAATTATTGGTAATTATTACTAATTATTACTAATTATTGGTAATTATTAGTAATTATTACTAATTATTGGCAATTATTGGTAATTATTTCTAATTATTACTAATTATTTGTAATTATTTATAATTATTGGTAATTATTACTAATTATTAGTAATTATTGGTAATTATTGGTAATTATTACTAATTATTGGTAATTATTGGTAATTATTTCTAATTATTACTAATTATTGGTAATTATTACTAATTATGGGTAATTATTACTAATTATTAGTAATTATTGGTAATTATTGTTAATTATTACTAATTATTGGTAATTATTACTAATTATTGGTAATTATTACATATTATTGGTAATTATTGGTAATTATCGATAATTAGTACTAATTATTACTAATTATTGGTAATTATTACTAATTATGGATAATTATTGGTAATTATTACTAATTATTGGTAATTATTTGTAATTATTACGAATTATTGGTAATTATTACTAATTATTGCTAATTATTACTAATTATTGGTAATTATTACAAATTATTGCTAATTATTGGTAATTATTACTAATTGTTACTAATTATTGGTAATTATTTGAAATTATTACTAATTATTACTAATTATTGGTAATTATTACTAATTATTATTATTTATTACTTATTATTATTATTTATTACTAATTATTGGTAATTATTACTAATTATTGGAAATTATTACTAATTATTGGTAATTATTACTAATTATTGGAAATTATTACTAATTATTGGTAATTATTAGTAATTATTGGTAATTATTACTAATTATTGGTAATCATTACGAATTATTCCTAATTATTGGTAATTATTGGTAATTATTACTAATTATTGGTAATTATTCCTAATTGTTGGTAATTATTCCTAATTATTGGTAATTATTCCTAATTATTGGTAATTATTCCTAATTATTGGTAATTATTCTTAATTAGTGGTAATTATTCCAAATTATTGGTAAATATTGACAGTTATTTGCAATTATTGGTAAATATTGGTAATTATTGGAAAAAATATTGACAAATATTGGCAATTATTGAATATTGGGAATTATTATTAATTATTACTAATTATTAGTAATTATTACTATTTATTGGTAATTATTATAAATTATTACTAATTAATGTTAATTATTTCTAATTATTATTAATTAATTCAAATTAATTTTAATTTTTCATAATTACTACTAATTAATTGTACTTACAGCTAACTATCTTAAATTAATTAGTGTTTAATTGTCTCTAATTACTATTAATTATTAATACTTATTCATAATTATTTCTAATTAGAAATCAGAAAAAAAATGCTAAAAATTTAAACTAAATAAATATAATAAATAAAATAAATATTAAATTAAAATTCAGATAAAAACCTTAAACTTGATGTCAATGTCGAGCTGCTGTAATTATAGAACACCACCAACTGAATCCTCGAAGTCGGGAAAAAAATTTTACAACTGAAAATCGTAAAAGATTTAGAGTGGAAAAATTAGAACGATTGAGAGTTGAGAGTGAGAAAATTGTAATGGTTGGCAGTATTTATAGGTTAAATTAATTGCGACGGGCTTTTCTGTGACGGAAATCCCGTCGTAAATAACGATATTTGCGACGGGTCCCGTCGCAAATAACCCTGGCCGCATTTAATTATGGGCGGCATTAAAACGGTTAATTGCGACATGCCCCGTCGTAAATAACCCCTGCCACCGGGGTATTTGCGACGGGACTGCAGGCCCGTCGCAAATAGCCTTTAACTGCCGCCGGTTATTTGCGATGGGGTTCTATCCCCGTCGCAAATAAACTTCGCGCGGTTTGGCGGGATTTCGCGCCAAACTATTTGCGACGGGTAAAAAAAACCTGTCGCAAACAACAGATTATTTGCAACGGGAATAGTTGCCCGTCGCAAATACTCCTTTGTGAATGGTATTTGCGACGGGAATAATTCCCGTCGCAAATACCCCATCGCTATTAACCATTTTCCCATAGTGAATTATGTAGAGAATTTAGAAAATTGAATGTAATTAAATAGTTCACAATAAAAAGCATTTTCCCCAAAGATATGATTTTTTATTTACTAACATGAATGCTGATTTGAAATATGAGAAGAATTTAAATTTTGTTGTATGAAATTTATTATAATACTAAATAGATAGATCCCAAAGTAAATGAAGGTTATGATTTCATTCTTGATGTTGAGAAACCAGGTAATATGATTTCAAAATTCAAAATTTAAATCTTTATAAAATAAGACAAATGATTTACTAAATTTGATAATATTCCCTGAAATAAATTTCTATTGACCAAAAATATCATTTCTATCATATAGGGAAGTGTTACACATTTCATAATAGAGAAGATGGTCATCTCTACATAGGATATGTATAGGGGATTTCAAATTCTATATATCATTAATAGTTGAAATAGATATAAAATACAATTATTTAATAAAAATTTAATAAAAAGTTTCTCAAATATTCCATAAAATTGATAATATTAGGTCCCCTTGGGCCAATGTCCTTCAACATTTTCAGAACTAATGTGGTCAAACAGTAACCATAACATAAATTCTTCCACTTTGAAAAATGTAATTAATTATCTAGAGAAAACTTTTAGATATTCCATATCGCCTAAGGAGGAACATGATAATGTCCCATCTAAATTTGTTTGAATCCATAGAATTATCATTATTAATGAAAATTCTTCCATGATTATATTTATTATATAGAATATTCACACAGTTTTATGGATTGTATAAAAATTCATGAATATTCATATAGAATATATGGGCAAATTGGTCAGCTGACATGACTTTTTTAGAAATGAATCATAAACATATAGCAATAATTTTACTATAAATACTATAGAGAATATTCCCAACCATAATATTCATGAAATCCTTGATATTATAATTATTTTTATTTCAAGTTATTATATTATGGATGTGAGAGTTAAATCCCATTAGATGAAATTATGTTGAGAAGAATTCTTGTATAGCTTGGAAGAACTCTTCATGGATTATTTCCCTTGAATATATGAGAAAATTATTATTAAATCTATCTAGGAAAGTGGTCTATATTTAATTAGATATAAGAGATCATATTTTATATCATCCTTATATGGTTTGGTAATAATAAAAAAATTATACATGTTAGAAAATTTTGAGTTAGTTACCTTAGATATTTTCATTCCATTGATGCAACAAGAATCTTAAATAAAAAATGAGTAATATATATGAGAAGAGAATGTTCATTCTCAGATTCGTTTTTAATAGTTACTCCAAAAATAATAAAATAGGAAATAAACTTATTTTATTTAATCTCCCAATAAAGAAGATGATAGAATTTGAACTTGTTTTCTCTGTATTTAAACTAACTAAAATGATAATGTTTTTTATGATAATTTCCCCAATGAAAAGGTGTTCATATAAATATTATATATTATGTATCTCATTCTATGTTATGAATTCATGAATTACCAAGATAATTTGGTAGTCTATAAGTTGTTATTTAGCTGTCCTGATGTATTCATAATGATTTTTCAATTTTTTATTATTATAATCTTTGAGGGATATATTATCTCTCTTAAGATTCAAGGTTATATTTAGAGTATAAATTCTTGAATATTTATTTTTAATTCTTGTTAGATGATATTAGATTATTAATCAATGATAAAACAATATTTAAAAAAATTGGAATTTGAGAAGTTCTTATTCCATCATTCAAAAATTAAAATCAAGTGTGTGAATGGTATAAAGGGTATCTAGAAAGGTCATAACAAAATATAAACTAAGATAGTTTTATACTCCCATAATGGGGAAAGAAATTATTAGTCATGAAATATTTTTTACCATTAATACAATATTCAACCCATTTAAACTTAGATCATGAGGGTATATTTTTGGTGGGAAGTTAATGAGAAATTCAAATCTATAATTCATCAGATCTTGTTTTAATGAAATTCTATGTTTTCATAAAAATGTTTAGGATAAAATTGATGTCCCCTACAATGATCCAATTTTTACCAAAATCACTAGAGATAAAGATAAATTACTCACATGTTCTCATTTTTTTAATTTTATCAGTATCTAATAAAAATTAAGAAAATCAACCAACGAATAGATGAACATAACAAAAATAATGTGATTTTATATTTAATAATTAAATAGATAGAGAAGTTCTAGAATCTTTTAACCAAGAAAAAAATGGTCTCAGAAATAATATATTTGATATTATACGCCACAAATTTATATCCAAAATAATCATAATTAATTACATTTAAGTTCTCATTATTAATTATTTTTTTCTATATTTCCATAGATTTTTAGGTTTGTTTGTTTTTGATGAATTTATTAAAGCATAAATATTTTCTAGAATTATTCAGCCTCATACAATTCAAAAAATTGATCATCATTTTAGATATGTATTTCCCTAAATAATGGTCTCCTGAGACTTATTCTTTGGTGTTACTTTCCCCTACCCTTTCAATAATTTAGTATATAATAAAATGTATCCAAATCTTCATCCTTATTAGTTGGATCTCAAAGGATTTCAACTATTTCCATTTCATCAGCACCACTCTTAATCTTGAGTTAGTATAAATTATTATAAAACATCATAAGGCAAAAGTGTTAATCAATAACCATCTTTAGTTTTTGAGTATTTTACGAGGGATACTTTAGTGATGTATTTATCATAAAATTCACCAGGTATATGTTATGTGGAACTAAATCGATGTTTTAACTTCTTAAAACATAATTTTGGCCCCATCTAGTCATTATATCTAATGTAATAAGTATTAGTAACACACACCACTATGGTGGGATATGAACTATTATCTATTACCTCTATACTAATATCAAGAATAATTTGGGGACCATTATCATAAATAACAATATTAGAGTTAGTGTTTCTCAAAAAAAACTACAATTACATATTGAATAATAACCTTTCACCCACTACTAACTATATTAGAAGCATTTAAATGTATAACCATACCATCATTACTCACCTCATCAATATAAGACTTATATTAAATAAATTATGGTACAGAATTTTTATGTTCACTAATACATTCAATGATATCTAGATCAATTGTTGTATCTTTATCAGTAGAATTGTTTCACCCTAAGACTCTATGATAAGAGAACTATGAAACATCACGTCAAATTATTCTTTTTTAAATGAATATTATTTTCCCAATATTGGTAATAACTCATTGTACCTATTTATTTAGATACATACCCCCCAAAAAAACCCAAATCTGAAATTTAAAGAAATACATAAAATCTTTTACTTGGTTCTCCATAGAGGGATAATATAAGGATACAACACATAGAATTATTCTTGTGTACTAGAATCAAATAATATTATATAATTTAATTAATTTTTTTTGTTTATGGTCACTCTATTATAAGATCTTTTACTTAACAATTTTTATTCTAGGATAATTGAAATGTCTCTATCAGTCCCCCTTCATCAACTAATCAATTATCACTGCTTAGGATGACGTCTTTCTAATTTTAAAAACATGAAAGTCACTTCCATTTTGGGAAGAATGGATTAAAAGCCATTAATTAGGAAAAACATTATATAATTCTATAAATTAGGTCTACAAATTCTCCCAAATACAACATTTTTCTCATGTATATCTTCCCAAGTATATTGATCATGTATGACCCATCCCTCAGGGCTATTTCACCCAATACATTACTTTCACACACGAATTTCACAAATAACTATCTTAATTATACTTCTACCAAGTATGTAGTACTAAACTCCTTTTACAATGGTGTGTTTTCCCATGTATTTTCCACATAAATCATTTTATATTCCCTATTTATGAAATAATGTGCTCATTGATTCATTTTTTCAAGTTACTTAGTATAAATTCTATCATTTATTCATTTTTTTAGAACTTATCTTATAAAACCTATTTTCCACAAAACATCACTCAAAAATTTCACTCAAGTATATTTTTTACAATTAAGACATATGTGATGAAAAATACCTTAATATTCCACCAAAGAATTTCTTATTCCAAATTAGAGGGGTTAAATGATATTTATATATAAGAAACCATCCTTAGAAAAAATAGCATTCTTTGATAATTTTTATTCCCCATTCATATAAATTTTTTATATTACCTTTTTTCTCACAATCATCACATAACTCTAACTGCATTCCATATTCATGATACTCTTACTTGCATAATATGTTTCCCAGCTAACAAAAATGACTAAAATTATTTTGGATAAATCCTTTATTGGATTAAAACCACTAGAATGGAGAGAAATATAACTGACATGGGTAAATTTCCTACCATTAAACCATAATACACTTATCACTTTCACTTATGTTTCATAAAAAAATGATAAAAAAATGGGAAACATCATCATTTATTCTATAACATATCATGTTGTTAAACAAAAATCCTTAAATATAGTAAGAAATGATTGATGTAAAACTTATCAAATCATCAATAACCATCCCAAAAATTCCACCTTTTGGGTCACTCAAAAATCAAATAAAAAATTTAATTCCACAAAAATTTTCTACAATAGATAGATTAATTTAGAAAAAATAACACATCAGTATAAGTCTTAATGAGATACACTCGATATAGAAAATAATATATTTATGTATAATCCAATAACTCAGGTCATTAACCTTTACAAAATATCCCATATCCTCCAGCTCGATCAAACTCAAATAATTAATCCCTTATTTTTGATATCTCCTTGAGATTTTATAAAATTAATTTCTTATAATAGAATTTATATCTTTAAAGAAACCACATTTTTAAATAAAATTCATTATTTTCCTTTGATATTGAGTTCCACTATTATCTCACCACAATCCACCATTGAATTTCACCAATATTTATCCCACTTTTATGATAAATACAATGATAAAGTACACTATTCTTTTAGATCATAAATATTTCCTCTTGTTAATTCCTTAAAAAAATGGATAGAATATTCTCTTTAATCCTAGAACAATTATAAAACAAATAGAAAGAGTTAAATTCACATGGAGGGGAAATTTTTTGGATCCTTAGGTTGATAGATGTGTTTAAAGATCGGGGTTCAATGGATGTTTCATAAATGTTGGAGTGTCCAATTACAAAGTTATATTATCTAGTACAATATCATTACATGAAGGATACAATAATTTGATAATTCCTTGCACTACCATTTATTTTAAAAAATAATATAAAATCTATATATTCTTGTTGTGAGAGCAGTGTATGAATTTTTTTTTGAGTCTGATCAAACTATTTTTATCACTGTAGATCTTCATTGTGTACTATAGTTCTTCATTAATATCATTCAATTTATGGTTTATCTAAAAAAGATAAGTGCATTTATTTGTAACAAATATGTAATTGAATTATTTCAATCTAAAAAAAATTATTTCCAACTTCTTAATCTTCCAGCATAAAAAGTTTATATAAATAAATAATGCACCACTAATTGTGGATTTAAGATCCATTATATCACTATCCTAGTTAGAATCATCAAATACTGATGACTCATGATGTTTTATTATATTAAATAGTTACCCAAAATTGATAGATCCCATGATGTAACTCATTATCCATTTAGATACTATAAAATTCAGTTATATAAAATTACTCCCAAAATGGGATACTAACAATATTATAAAAATCAATATACATGTGTGTTGTAGTCAAATATTGTTGGTTTCTGATTATCCTATGTATCATTTGGGATCCCTATATTTAACCACCTCATACTTCCAAGGTTCAGTTACAACATAAATCAGATTTTCCATTGGTTTGTACTTTTTCATATTTAATTTCATCAATATCTCTCTTTCCTACATTACTTTAGAGTGAAAGGGATATCCCTATTTTTGAATTACTTACAACCTAAAAAAATAATCTCACCAATCATGGATATTTCAAATTTTAATCTCATTAGATTAGAAAACTCATCCATCAATTTATACCTACATCCAAAAATATTATATAATTTACATGAAATAGAATCATGAATTGTTCTTCTGGGAGGTCTTTATAAAGAGATTATGATAGATCAAATCCCTTTTTAAATTCTAGATTCATAAGGTAAGAGTCAATACAAACATACAGAAATTATGGTGTGTAATTTTGATAATACAAGTCCTTATTTAAATATAAAACTTTTGTTTAATAATCCTCAATCAAGAATCCCATTATACATGTAATATATAAATACCCTTAGAGAAACAATATTCCTTAAGGATGATTTAATTTCCTTCTGATTAATCATGAAACATCATCAAATTTTCACAACAATGTAGTGCTAGATCAACTCTTGGAGGGGAACTAGGAAAAAAATTCTACATCATCAAGATCTTTGGTTTGAGTAGACCATATAAAATATTATTTTTCCTTATTTTAGATCAAAAGTACAATTTTCAACCAATTTATTCTCCAAGACACACTTTATGCCAAATGAATTATGATATCTAGGATTCTTCACCATTTCCCAACTCTTATTCTTATCAACAAGATAATGATTTACATTCAAGGTTCTAACTGTTGATTCAACTTTTTCTTCTTCTTTTATGGAATTTGATTCCAACATCAACAATAGAGTGAAATGCACAACAATCTTCATTATTGAAGTCTTTATAGGAGATGTATTGGATTTGATAATGTTGGATGTATAAACATATGTTCTTATGCTTATCCTATGAGGTTTTTCCAGTCATTATTCAGAAATGGTCACCACTTACGATTTTTCTTTAGTGTATTTATCATTTGGTTAACATTTTGAAACTATTTAATTTTTATTATCAGTGTCTCTGTCTTCACATAATTAATAAAAATTAGACATTTAAGTGTTATTTAATTCATTATCCATAATGAAATTTGAGTATTTAGCATATACAATTTTATTCATCCTTTTATTGATAATGTTTTAGTCAATACTCTTGGTTGAGAATCCTAGAAACAATAATTCATCAGCCACATCTATATACTTTCCTTGATCAACTTCTTTATTTAGAATGTAACCTTAACATACAAAAACCCAAAAAGGGTTTAGTTAGGGATTCCTTTAATGAAAATTTTCATCAAATTTCTTCTCTTACCAATTTGATAGAAAACATCTTTATTTTTCATATACACTGAAACATATACTATTTTTTTATAAATTTAGTGAGAAAAACCACTTTGAATGATAATTTTTTTTCCATTTTATTTATATACCAATTTATTCACTAAATAAATCAATTAATATATCAATTTATAGTATAGGATAATTCATTTTTAATATGATTATATCACAGTAATTATCTAAGTATATGGGTGTATAATTCATTCCATTATCATATCAAAATACCTTTATGTAGTAACTCATTTCATTCTCCAACCTTCCCTTGTACCTCTTAATGTAGTTTATTAATTCCTTATATCTATATATGAACATAATAAAATCCATCATACATTAATCACTAATACATATAATGAAATACATTTTATATTATTTGAGAGATTTATTAATCGGGTTAGAGACATCAGTATACATTAGATTGATGTGATCAGATTTACTTTTCTTCTTTTCTACCTAAGGATTTTAAAATATTTTTATTCATGTACAAATATTACATGTCTTTTCATGATCTTGATTCAAAATTTTAATATCCACTATATCCTTTATCTAGGATAAGTTATCAATGATTTATTGGTGGATGATACCTAACCTTAAGTTCCAAAAGTTACTCTCTTATTTAACTATTGGAATAAATGTTTTCACTTAATTTTCAACTTTTTATAGATTACCATTCAATATATATCCTCTTATAAGAGAGTTTTCTACTTTTAATTTGATAACTTACCTCTTATAATTAACTATAACCTTATTTATAGAGTTTTAAACTTGATTTAAACTTTTTATATTGTCTCAAAATCCATCTACATAGTTATTTTTCATCATTTTAATCTCATAACCTAATATATTTTTATTTACCCTACCATAGATCTTCATGGATCAATCTTTAAAAAAATTAAATGTTATATCAAAAAATTTCATCACATTTTTTAATATGTATATATTTCCAATAATGTGGGATATGCACTCAATATTGAGAATCATGGGGAATATGATCCTCAATTCCTTGAGGTAAATTTCTTTTAAATTGTTATAATCCCTCTTCTTCTTTTCCATTCATGAAATTAATTGTTGAGTGGAAGAGTGAGATAAACCTTCCTATTTATTTTTAACACATGTATTATAATAATTCTATTACATTTTATTCAACTAAGAGTATCTATTTTTAAAATATATCTTTTTCATTTTTTTCATTCACCTGCTTCTAACATCTATGATGGTAACCATCATTTATTACCGTTTATTGGAAATAAACATCTTTATTTCCAAAATTAGAATAATGAATGTAATAATACTATAAATTCTTTTTTATATGAGATAAATGATATTTCCTAATTATTTTTTTCTCAATTTAGGGGAATTTATACACAATAATAACTTCATCCATATTCACAATTAGACACTATGTATCTAAAATAACTATAGAGCTAATAAAAAATAAGGTAGAAAATATTCTCTCCATAATTCTAACAAATGTAGAGATATTTTCTACATCACCTATGTTTTTATTCATATTTAATGTTTTAGGATTGATTATAGCCTCATGTTTTCCTTTGTTCTGAGTGATTATTTTGTACGATTCTAGTGTCTTAAATTTATCACCACAAACACTAAACATTTCCTTTTTATTGTTCTTATTTGTTAATATTGTTTTTACAATTTTTTGAAATCACAACTGATTCCATTATTAGCCACATATATGGTTCTTTGTTCAATTAGAATTATCCCAACATCTTTTAATGCATTATTATCCATTTCTATAATTTCATTATCAATAAATGATCAAAATTGTGACTTATTCTTATAATAACATAATTTCACTCCCAAATCAAATTTATTTCATAATGAAAAACTTTTTATTTATGTGGATCAAAATTAATAGATCTCCCTTATAAGATAACATTATGAGAATCCATATCCTTTTGGAATTATTAAATATTAAATTTAAATTCTATACTTTCCTATAATCTTTCTTGATTTTACAAATGATTTTAAATCTATTCTTCTAGAAGAACAATTTCAACTTGAAGTGGCTCTTAACATTAACAATATTCTTTCAGTAAAACTTCAATATTTTAATATTTATAAATTTATATATAAGGTTATTTAAGATCCTCTTTATATTCCACATTGATATCAACTACTTCTTTTAGTTCTTTAACATAATCCTTTTAGAACATAAAATTTCAATAGTTTACTTCATATAATATTTTGTATCAAACTTTAATTTTGTTTCTTCTCTTTATAGATTAACTTTGTTATCAACTTCTTCTTTTCTTAAAAATATCTTCATCTAGAACATCATTAAAAATTAAGTCCAATTTTTAATGTCCTTTTGAGATATAATATTCCTCATGGATTTTATAAAACTTAGGTTCCAATTTATTCATAATCAAATCTTCTGAAATCCTTTATATAATATGTTAACATTTTGATAACTAAAATCATGCTAGAGAAATATTTCCTCCAAATCTCCAATTTCCTCTATTTAATTTTCTAGTTGTGAGATAAAATAATTCAATATCTACATAATAATTATTATAATTATATGTAGTAATATATGGTTTTATCTAGTATTTATATTCCATATCCTAAATTTTGAGATTTTATTTCCATTCTGATAATACAATCACCTCATAGGCCAGTATACTATGTAGCATGTTCTGAGGATTCCAACTAGGAAAAATCTGTTACTTCAAGAGTTGATGCCTTAAAATTATATAGGGGTGGAAAAACATCAATTAATTCTTCTCAATATCAATATCCTTAATTATATCATCGATTAATTGAATAAATTACAAAAATTCAGACATTTAGTTGAAGAAAACATCATAATTTTAAAATTGATTCATTTATAAATCATGAAACATAATATGGAGCACTTGAATCTCATATTAGTTCACCACACCATCACCCTCATAAATGTTGTAAAATTAATCCAACATTGTATTCAAAGAATAAAATATCATCACATTCAGGTTGATATAATTAATAATAGCTCCAAATATGGAACTTTGATCCTTAGAATCCACTTTGAGGAGACTCTTGTCAAGTTTATTCTTGGACAGTTCTGGTACATCACTTACTAGTATTCCTTGTATAGGTATAGATAAAACATCCAAGCCAAGAGACTATAGGTGGTCTCTCGTCTCATTTCTCTAGACCTGAAAATTGATTACAATAAAAAGTACTCCATTTATAATCATTTTGTTCCTTATAATGATATTTAAAATTCATATCCAACACCTAAAACATATGTCTCTCATAGATCTAGTTACAACATGACACAATATAAGGAACTATCCTTAAACATTACATATACTAGTTTTTAAACTAGAATTGACATTGGAGGGTCTTTTTGGTTTATTATTTTAAATAATTAGAAAAAAATATTATAATATAAAATAATCCATTACAAGTGGAAACTTATAATTAGTATACAATTTTTTTACAATTTAAAACTATTTAAAATAAAACATGATTTCTCCTTATGAAAAAATATTCCAAATTAACCTCTTGATATCATCCTTTTCTTTATTCCCTTTTAACCTTGTGAAAGATATTTCAGAAACATGTGATGATAAAAAAATCTCTGTAAGGGAAATAATATGAGAGAAAACTATTAGTTTAGTAATAACATGAAAACTCTTATTACACTTACATTAATCATCAATTTTTTTTGAGAATATAAAATAAAATATTTTCACGAGAAATAAACCATCATCATGACAAATAAAATTATTTAAACCAATCTTAATAGATTAAAACTCTTGTAGGTGAGTTAGTGAATCATATATATAATACCCTTTCAAATCCTTTTCAATTATAATAAATATATGTCAGACATCAAATTAAGCTATTATGGGCTTACACAACACTATTTGGGCCACCCCATGTAATGTTGTAATGTGATTAAATAGTTCTATCTAGGACACCCCATGTTAGGTTGTAACAGGCTTCCCTAATTCTATCTAGGCCACCAAATGTTAAGTTGTAATGGTCTTACCCAGTACTATCTGTCCTATTCCATGTATAAGCTATATCAAGATCACCCTTTTGTAATAATTATCATGTACCATATCAATAATAAAAAACATTCATCCTATTTCCCTTTGGAAACTCTTTTAATCCAATATGTAAATCTCATTCTTATAAAAGTAACATTTACTTTAAAAAATATTTTTCAAAACCAAAAATACCAAAAATAAGGGAAGATGGGTGATGCATGCTTATTGTAGGGTGTGGTAAAAGAAATTTAATTTCCCTAGCACAAAATAGAGGCTGACCAGGGTCGTCTCACTTGAGGAGCTTTCTCAGTTCATTCACCTAATTAATCTAATTCACCCAAGAAGTAATTATTTTTGATTTTATGTTTTATGGAATAAATTGAATTTAATAAAATAAATGAATTGAAAAATTGTACAAAACTAAAATTCAATTTTATATTACCATGAAATTATAACCATAATGGAATTATGGAAGAACGAAAGTTCTCCCGAGACAATTTTCAGGGAGCACCTTCATTTCCCAACTTTAAATATTCTTAGTGAACACAGTCCATCATATGTGTGAACACCTTATTCTACCCCAATTATGAATGAAACATCCACCTAGAGATCAACAAGTACACCCTCCATCCACCTCCTCAATTTAGGGAAATGGTTTTAGATTAAAAAGATAAACGTTAGACAACCACAATGAGGAATACACCCATAATAAATTATCTTTAGAATTAACTCAAAGTATATAAAAAACAAGACCTTATGTTCAAGAACTTTATTAATCCCTCGATATATTCCTTGGATTAGTAACTCATGATCATGAGTATTATAGTTTAGGATGGTAAGATGAGAAGAAGAAAATATGGTGGATGGGTGGACAAAAAAATAAAAACAATGCATGAATTTATTATAAATCCAAATTACAATTGAAAAATAAAATCAAAATAAATAAGATAAATAAATTAAAAATTAATGGGGAAGATTTGCGACTGGCCTCCCTCATTGGGGATCTACTCTTTGGTTCCTTGAAGGAATGGGATGGAGAATGGGATGATTTGAAAGGGAGGAGCTCCCCTCCTTTTATATTCAAAATTTCCCCCCCAATAGTAGACTCAATTTATCCCACTAAATGACCTATTCACACATTAAAACCTTCATTAATATTGTTCACAAGTATCTTGTCCATATCTTCTAAATTTTTTGGCATATTTTGACATCATATGTGGGAGTTATGAATTTTTTATTAGACGTTTCTTTTCTTGGACGAAGCTTCCAAGAAGCTACCTTCAAAAGTATATCACCCAATAGAAAAATTAATGACTTAGAAACTCTATCCAATTAATTTTAGAGCTGAACCTATGTTTCATAGTCTATTAAAGGGGGAATCACCACAATTGGAGGTGTGTATACCGATATGGACTTTCGTTATGGGGGTGGCGTCCACACTGTATTCCTAGAAACTCCTTCAACTTTATTGATTTTAAGGCCTCTAGATGCCCGAATATGCCCCATAGTCTAGAAGACAATGTTGGAGGAAATAAAATAAGGATTATAGAAAAAAATGCTCACTTAATTTGTTTTTATATTTTTTAATAAATGAATAAAATACCCTTGATGTAAAAATCTATCCAAAAATCCTGAATTAACCGTTTTCACAATTTTGTCAAAACACATCATAAAATTAAAATTGATTCATATAAGATCAAATTAATAATTTGGTAAGATTAAAAAAATTTCAATTCATACAGAAAATGTGTTAAATATTAACTCTATCAATTCCCCCACACTTAAATTGCTCTTTTCCTCAAGCATGAAATCTCAACATGGAATTCAGAGGACACCAATGTTACCAATATTCAAATTACAAATTAATAAAAATTTAACTATTTTCAATGTCAAATAAAACATTAAAAAATCCACATAAAATATCAACTTGGTTTTCCATTTTTTAAAGAAACAAGTAATTCATGTATTTTATTTTTCACCATTAAAAATTGAAACTTCTTCTTTCTTTCATTCGTGCTTCTTAATTCATTATTATTAAGCATTACACATCATGATTTACCTCACTTTTTAATTTTTACTCACGTATCTCAAGAAAAAATTCATGTAGTGTTATGCACATATCATAAAAAACAAGCACCTTATCCACAAGCTTGTAAAAGATGAACATACTCCACTTTGTAAAGACAAAAGGCACATAAAATCATGAGGAATTTTAAAAAGTGGTTGAAATGAATTTGAGGCTTAATGTTTGTAGGATTTGATGTTTTAAAAATTAATTATCAAGGAGGAGGTTTATCAAATAATTAAAATTAATGATATCAAAAAGTGTATTGAAATTCACCCCTTCAATGTACCAACACACACATACCCCAAAACCCAAAGTAATTCCATGATAAAAGTAAAGCATAATGAATGATTAATGCACCATATTGATTTTTTTTAATTTTTAATTTTTTTCTCATATGTTATGATTAGATCAAACCTTACATCCATCACCTAACAACATATGATTAGAGGATCGTCGGTCTGGAAAATGGTTATTTTTTCGTTCTCCCAAATCACAACCCATTTTTATTTTTTTTATTTTTGTCATCATTTTTTTTTCAATAGGGGAAGACAATTGATTACAATGAATGAATCCACAACTTTTTTCAATTCAAATAATAGAACAAACACACTTTTTCCTTACAATGTAAATCATCCCTTCTACCATGAATCCCTTCACCCCAACACTTCTTCTTTAAAATATCATGAAAATAACAAGAGTAGTGTAGTAATGGATAAAAATGACTTAAAACATGCATCATATCTATAATGGTCATTAATTGTCTCAAATAATGATTGATGTAATGGTGGTCTTTAAGGATAAGGGTTTTTCTAAAGATTCCTCAATCATTTTAAATGTGTTTTTTTACAGTCATATCTTTGACAAGTTCAAATGAAAGTACTAGTTGGTGACATGTCCCAATATCACTAAAAACATATGCTCAATCATAAATAAGCTGTACTTGGTCTAGAAATCCTCTCGGGAAGGAGACATATTACACTGGACAATCACTAATGGCATGACTAATAAAAACAAATAAATTCACATAAACTTTAGAAATTCAAATAATGAAATATGGTAGGGAAATATCATTTACATGAATCAATGAATTAATTAAAATCACGATTCATCATTTAAAAATCCATGTTTCACTTTAAACATTCAATTTTCTAATTTAATCATTCAATCTAATTAACATTGAAGTCTAAAATATGGCATCACATGGATCCAATAACTAAAAAACGTTTACCCCACCAGGGTTTGGGTAATCAAGATGAATGGGGAAGAAAAAGGCATTAAAAATCTATGTGAAAGAAATGAAATAAAATAAATAATGATGAAAAGTTATCCTCATTAGTATCCGAGAAGGAATGGGATGGAATGAGTTGCTTTGAGAGGGAGGAGCTCCCCTCCTTTTATAGCAAGAATCTTTCCCCTAAATGTTTACACATTGTAGCCCCATTAAATGAAATCTTTACGCATTCCACAATTATTGAATGTTGTTAATAACTATCTTTTCAATTTACCCTAAAAATATCATCATATTTAGTTAAATATTCCGACAGTTATTCTCATTTTACTCTCACAATTTATTCCGTCTAGTCAGACTCTCCAAATCACAAACCTTCGAATTAGAATGATTTAATAACCATTAAAACAACCATTTAATGAGGCCTCATATTCATTAAACATGTTTGAAAACGTCTTGGGCATCTATCCACCGAATTGTACATAAATTAGGTCCACCATGAACGAGTTATTGACCCCACACCAAAACTCAACAGATCTATAAACTATTTTCAATGTCAAACTTGTGAGATTCTTTTGAGCTTCTATATGGTTGATTCAGATTTCGGTTTAGAAGCATTAAATGAATACCTGGATGTGTAGAATCTGGAAAATAAATATGTTTACCATTTTAATTCATGTAGAAAATGTTATAACCAAAATACAAAAATAATTTAAAACAATTAAAAATCCGAAATGGGTCATTTTTACTATTAATCTCAAAATATCACCAATATCATAAAATGAGATAATTTATCATTGATTAACACATTTTTGTGATTTAAAACAATTATATTCATTTTAAATTAATTGAAAATATTTTCTCTGTCAATTACCCCACACTTAGCACTTGGAATCCTAGACAAGTAAACATCAAAATCCAATCAAATCAAATCCAAAACACATACCCATGAGGTCTACCAAATCCATACCAAGAAAACAAATCATGACTCATCCAACAAAACTATTTCAAGTTATCAATTTTATATTATTTAATATATTTCCACTTAATTTCATATCCCATTCACAAAAAACACGTACCTCACATGAATTTTCTTTCATGTACCAATTGTAAATGTTAAAGAAGGATTTTCTCATCCAAACTCATGCAAGTGTCACCATAGGCATGATAAATTCCTATATCTCCCCCCTATGTGAGTCAAGGACACATTTATCCCATGAGGACTTTTTGGGGTTGTTTTATGGATTTTGTTTGGTAGGATTTAGATATTAAAAATTCTGAGTTCGAAAAAGAGGTCTTGGATCTTTTTCATGAATAATTGCATGATTCTAATTTTCACTCAAGAATGATATCCTTCCCTTCAACTTTGTATAGAATTGGCTTCCTCATCCCGAGAAATCATGGAATTATTATGCCATTTACAAATTTACCAACATAAATTTCATCTCAAAAATAGTATTTCATGAAGGATCTTGATAGGAACATCTTTTCTTTTTTACATTGGAAGCTCTGGAAAGGCACAACTTCTTTTATCAAGAAAGATCCAGAAAAGGCCCATATTTTAACAAAATAAAATATTCAGTAGAAAAATCAGATCATTAAAATTTTATATTCCACCCAAATTATAACCAAATGAGGTAGTACAACACACGACATCTTCCCATAAACTTAAGTTCAACAAGATTATGCAATTTCGCTTCAAGATAAGTTTAGATAGGGAAAACTAGCTTATAATGTGGATAACCTAATAGTATGTTCAAGGATTATAAGAGATAAAAGGATTAAGATATAATTTAGGCAATAATAAAAATGATTATATTGAAAAGGGGTCTTAAAACAAAATAAATTCCTCAATAATTTAAAATAAAAGAACCTCAAACCCTCATGTTTTGAGAAGAATAAATAAAATTATAGTTAAAGTAAACATGGTCCGGTTCTCTCAAGAAATAACGTGAATGTAAATAATATGAAAAAATGGTAAAGAAGCCTCATAGGAAAGTGATTTAAAAAATAAAGACAGTAATATGTAGCATGGTGTCTAAAAATCAGAGTACTTTTCATAAAATTCCAAAATATTTGAACATGAAACAAAGTTATTTCAGCATTCATTTAACCCCATTTTCATGAAATAGATAGGTTGAATTATTGAAATGGGTTTTATAAATTCAAATGATAATTATTTCAGTTCCAAATTTTTGACAACACATTAAATTTTAAAAATAAGATCTTAAATATCTAAAAAACAAAAAATTATTCATGTATTTATGAAAATCGTAAATCAAACATCAAATGATAATCCAAAACTACAATGTTTCTCTCCCACACCCTTAATTGATGTAGTATCCTCTGTGTATTGAATTGGATTTAACATTTAAGAATATTTTTGATTGATTTACAACAAATAAATAAGTATAAAGGAGATGTACAACCTTACTTATTAGCAATGCAACATAGAGTTAAGATCTTAATTGTGGCACTCTTAAAACCTAAAATCAAAAGAAAAAAAGAAAACATAAGATATTTATTAAAAGAAAAAAAAGTAGAAATAGGATGAGAAAAGAATGATAGATATTGGTTTAATCCCCCCATGTGGGTTCTGGGTTTTGACTACTTCCAGATGGGTGTTCTAAATAATCATCCCCTATCAAATGGTGGGTTTAGTTTCTTTCTCATGAAACAATAAAACTTCATCTTTACATCATGCACCTATTACTTTTTATTGAGGACTCCAAGTATATTGCACAACAATTCCACCCTCATGAGAATTACATAATACTTGAATGGTGGGGGTGGGATAATGAATGATTCCTATTCATTCTTGGTTTCCACTTTCACAACACCTTATTTATTCTCTAGTGGTTGTTGTAGTTATGCTACATCAATAAAAAAATCAAAGGGAATGTTAGAATGTAATTATATTTGAAAAAAACTAAAGCATAAAGTGTCAATATTAATTTTTTTTCCTTTCAATGTCTACGTATTATGTCTCGTTTTCCCCATGAAAATCAACTTTGATCTCCTATTGAACAACCTCCAATAAATTTTCAATAAGCATAGGTAGCTCCAGATGTATCTCTTCAGACGAATATTCTTTTTCATCATCTTCCTACAAAAAATACAAGTGTTAGATGAATCTGAAAAATTAAAACAAGGGGAGGTAATTCTCAACTCAGTTTTATCAATATCAAAAGATATTGAGTTAATGAAATCATTATCTCACTGATTTTTTTCATCTTCAATATCTTCTTCATTTGAAATCACCTCTTGTAGTTTAGTAGTAGAAGATAGAGGTAGGTAGTCAGGATATTCTATTTTTTCTTCAACTTCCACCACTTTAGTGGTTTATCCCTTTAATGGTTCAAAATCTTCCTATTTTAGGAGGCCTAGTTGTTCTTCAAAATATTTCTATAATTCATTAAAATCATGTTGAACCCCACCAAATACCTCAGGCTTTGATATCTCTTGGGTAGAAAGGACATATTCTGTTTTCCTTCCTATTTGACCCTTTTGTCCTTCAATGATATCTTTGAGTTCCTTCACTTGAGATTTTTTATACTAAAAAAATATTTTTATTACTGTTGATGAACCTATGAGCATTAATTCAATGAAAAGTAGTAGTAGTACAGATACATCATGGAAAAAGATTTTTTTTTATTTTTTTATTAAAAAAAGAGTTAAAAATTTATAATTATATTGTGGTACTTATTTCCTTGAAACGACACCAAGTTTGATGCAAACCTATCATAGGGTATGGAAAAAAATTATTTACTAAGTTAAAATTCAATAATGTAATTGGCCAAGGATGTATCCAGAATAGGATTACACACAAAAATATTTTTTCACTTTTAAAAGAGGTTAAAAATGGTGCGTTTTTAGAATAAGTTGATAAGATAATGATTGAAAGGAAAGTTGAAATTTAGATAATTGAAAAATATGATATTAAAAAGGGTGACTAGGTAGTGGATGGTTTCCAAATTTTAATGATATCCTTGTTCAATTTAATTCAAACCCCTTCTTCTTATTTGATTAAAGTGAGTTTCCATAATATTTTCCTCTCACATCCTTGGTGAAATTATGACGGTGAGAGAAAACCTTACCAAGATATTAGTTTGTTCAACTCTCATTCGATGTGAAAAAGAGTTGTATTAAAAAAACTCAATTGACTTGGGAATTTCTTGACTGGGTATTTTTTATCCCAATCAATCAAGAACATTCACTACCCCTTTTACACATACTGATGATCATCAAGTACTTCACCACTAATCCCTGGTCTATTCCACCATATATAAACCATAAATCAGTAGAGATAGATAATGATTATTTTTCCAAGGAAAAAATCAATAAAAGAATTAAAATTCAAGGACAATCACACTTGATAATAAATTACTTTATTTGAAATTGAAAACAAATTTTAAGAATAAATAAATTTCATTCAATTAAGTCCAAGAACTCAAGCATTGCAAAATAGAAAAACCAACCCTTCCCTAATCGCTCATAATTATTACCCCACCATGGTAAGGGTAATCGAGATGAATGTAGATGAAGATGGAATTTAAAATCTATGGAATAGAAAATAAATAAAATAATAAAATCCAAAAAAGTTTTTCTCCTTGGTGACCCAGAAGGAATGAGATGGAATGATATGCTTTGAGGGGAGGATCTCCCCTCCTTTTATAGCCAGAATTAGTACCCTAATAGTTTATGCATTTTATCCCCATAAAATTACAACTTCACGTGTTACACCCTACTTTAATGTTGTTAATAATTATCTTTTAAGTTTCCTCTCAAAATATCAGCATATACGGACAAGTATTCAGTGAGTTATTCCTATTTTACTATCACAGTTTATTCTGTCTAGTCAGACTCTCCAAATCGCAAACCTATGGATTAGAATGCTTTAATGAGAATTAAAACAGCCAATTCACGTGACCTCACCTTCATGAAATATGTCCTAAATATTATTGGGAGTATTTAAAAAAAATATCACATAAATTGGGCCCACCATGAATGGGTTACGGTCTCCACACCAAAACTCGACAGATCTGTAAACAGTTTTTAATGTCATACTTGTGATCTTCTTTTGAGCTTCCATATAGTCGATTCAACTTTTTTATCAAGAAGGTTAAAATGAATCCATGAATGTTTAGAATCTATAAAGGAAATAATTTTTCAGTATTAATAAGTGTAGAAATTTTATTTCCAGAGTTTAGAAATAAATGAGAACATTTAAAAATCCAAAATGGGGAATTGTTACTATTAAGCTCAAAATATCACCGATATCATAAAATGAGGAAATTTATCATTAAGTAAATCTTAAGTGGGATTTAAAAAATTTATCTTAAAACTAATTTAATTAAAAATATTTTACCTTTCAATGAGTTTTAATTTATGAAAATATCTGTTCTTTCAAAGGAAACAAAAAATTAAATAATATTAATGGTGATGGGAAGTTCGTTGTCTCCGTGTACGTTAAAAAAAAACATTCATTTTATAATTTATCAAAATGTTATATTTAAAAGAAATAAAAAAGATTAATTTTTAAAACTATTGAATCAAATTAAAAATAGGCATAAAAATTATTTTATATTCATTTTATATCCATATAAATAAATATGTAAAATAATATTAAGAATATTGTCTTGGAGAAAAATATTTGATAATTAAACATTCAAACATTCAAGGTGTATGATACCACTGTGAAAATTTAAATCATAATACCCTTTAAGGAATAAAATTTTAAAACCATAAAAGTTATAATAAATAAATTAATGATATAATATGTCAATAGGTTCTTTATATACACCACATAAAACAAAGAGGGTGTATATCATCAAAATATGCCCCAATAAAAGGAGATTGAGTTGAAGTCTCTTACCTTGAGTTCGAATCATCGCATATGATCCATATATTCCTGAATAATAAACCTAGTTTTATTAGTTACATTATTAAGGAACTTTTTCATGTTTATTATTCCTTTTATATCCCTTATTTAATGTTATAGGAATTTAATAATTATTTAAGTTCACGTCGGATTTTTTGATGATATTCGGTATATGAGTCCAAAATGACTTTGGTATCATGTCTATAGTCAAAATTTTCACTAGTCCATCATATCTATAATAATATTAATGACATAAAAATCACTTTTAAACATCCAATATACTTTAAAATTCATTCATTGTATATGGATACAAAAAATGAAATATTTTAAAATCATAGAGATGGTGAGTCATTCGTACGAATGCGTCACACTTCCATTTTTCAATGGTAATTATGGAAATTAGGTTAATATAATTTTAACATTTCTAAATGATAATAATATCATATGTATAATAAACTTTCATAATATATACTTATATATATTATCCATGTGTTAGGGTTATGTAGAACAAATCACATCGTTTTGTGGAGATGATAGTTCATAGTACACAAATGACATTATCATTTTTTTGTGAATGAAAGGTAAGATGATAAATTATATAATATTATTTAATATTTATAAAAATTTCAATAATACCATATATGAATAATAATTCCATCATTATTATTAGTCTTGATATATGGGTTTCGAATACAAATTATATTGGTTCGTGAGGTGGTAGTTCCATGTACATACGAACAATAATTATTTTCATATTTGATGGAAGATGATATGGATTTAGTTGATTATATTAACATAATAACATCTCATTATATTAAGGATACTTTAGTTAATATTTCTTCATGGTTTAAAAATATTTGAAGGAAGTGGAAGAAGAAATCAAATAGAAATACTTGATTAAAAATTATACATATTCCTCGGACCACCTCATTTTCTTAACAACTTAAGACCACTAAGGATTGTTTTATATATAATATAAGAGATATATAATGTGTATAGGGATTATATGAAGGTATTTGGGTAGATATTGGTTGAAAATAGGTTTTTATGTATGAAGTGAAGTGGAGAAGAGTGGCCCTTTTATAAGATATGAGAGGGGTACTCCTGGAATTATTTAAAATATTAAATTAATATAAATTAATTTTTTATTCAAAATGGATGAAAATTTATTTATTTAAAATATATGATAATTATGGGTCTAAATACATTCATCCAATATGGTTTTACTATTTTTAAATAATATCTTTTATCTTTAACTCTTATTTAGCCACTTTAATTTTTATCATGATAACATGTGTTTTTACTCTTTAAGGGTTAATATTGTAACTATAAACTTTCAAAAAGAACCATAAATGGATCACTGATGAAAATTACAAACTCATCATAGTCATTTTGAATAATTTTATATTTTAATAAATTTTATATCTTTTAATGAACTATTTTCTTAATATCTCATTAATGTCAATTTTGACACTATTCTTGAGTTGACTATTTAAAAAAATTCATAAGAACCAGATGAATATAAAAAATTATTCTAAAAATCACTAAAATGTAAAATAAATATTTAAAAATAGTAGATGAAATTTATTTTTTTAATTATATTTATTTTAATATTTTTAATATCATTTATTTGATATCTTCAGCAATTAAACAATTAATGCATCAACATTATGTAATAATTTAAAGTAATCATTTATTTTTCAAAAATTATTAAAAATTACGTGATTAAGATAAACATTAAAACATTCTAAATACTATTTATAGTATAATATATGTTCTAAATGACCCTATATTTATTAAATCATAGGTATGACATCTTTTATTTTTCTTTAAAATAAAATACTACATTAAAGTCATCAAAGTGGCTCCAAGAGGTCATAAAATCCTCCCATGGATGATTTGTATCTAAAATCATTCATAAAATAATATATAGAAATGTTTTAGGGTAATATTTTAATAATTATAACTTTATTTTTACCATTAATTACCTGAATTACCCTTAATAATGGTAATAAAAAATTAGTAATGTTACGATTCATATTATCCTAAAATGGAATCATTTACTAAATTTGGAAATTATTATTCCAAATATGGAATCAGTTTTTCATAATTCATTTCAAATAAGTTACAATAATTAATTTATAAACAATCTCAACGACATACAGAGAAAACAAGTTTTTAATGAGAAAACGTTCAAAATATTGAAATGTTTTTAAATCCAAATTCAATTTGAAATTGATTCAAATGAACTAAATTGGTTTAAATGATATTAAATTAATATAATTATACTTTTAAACAAATAAAAAATAAAATTTAACACTATAAATTATTTATCTGAAAATTATTTTTTCAATTAAAATTTATTATTTTTCACTATTCATCAAAACAGGAATCTTATAAGAAAAATACCAAAAAAATCAAAAAAAGTAAATTTTGATACTAAATATTAAAATAAGTAGTTTATTTTTTCAAATATAATTTATAAAAGTGTCCAAAACTAGATTTAAAGTAAGAGCGCCCACAAAAGGAGGCAAAAATACCTTTTTAGAAAAAGGCACCCTTTATGTGTAAAATTGGATTTGTTCTTATATCTTGTCTGTAAAACACATAGAATTAATGTTTAATGTTAGATTTAATATATTTTAAATTTCATTAATATAATAAAAATATTTATTGGTTTGATCATTGGAATTTTTTTTTTAATATTTTAATAGTTTTTTAGAAAAACATTTCCTTTAATTTTAAAAGGTTTTTATTTTAATTTACAATTAATTGGTCACAAAAGAATTAATTATATATAAAATTTTAAACCGTATATTAATAATTTCATTAATTATTTTCATAGAATTTATTATAACGGTTATGATATCAATTTCATATAAAGTAATAATATTTTTTTTGTTCGTTTATGCTCGATGTGGAGTATCATGTATGCTATCAAACAAAATGTTTACTTTTAAAAAATAGAGATGTTACACTCTACCCCATTTAATATATTTCATCCCCTCAATTGGAATTCATGTTTGGTAACTAGGTTTTTAAATTTCAATGTGCACTTATTGAAATGACACATTAGAACAATGGTCTATAAAACAACAACTTCAAAAGTAAGAAAATGAAAATATGAAGGTCATATAAGATAACACATAATAGGGTTAATTGTAGGAAAACATATACATGAAATAGAAAACAAACTATCCAGATCTTATGGAGAATGATAGAGAATATTGTCATTATAAATTTAACTATCACAAAATTGTAAATCCATGATGAGTAAAAGGTTCATTGATTTCTTGGTATGAAATAAAAACAAATAATTTATTTGGTCTTCAGATTATTTTCATAGAGTTGGATAATTATATTAATATATAGACTAGAACATAAGGAAATATACTTACTTGATTTATTTATTTTTTATATGCACAATTTCATCCTCCTATGTAACACCACGACCCTAGATTTCCAGAGTCGGTGCATTATTTTAATACATTGTCATGATTACAAGGAATGACGTTTTGAAAGACTGATCAGTTTAGCAGTCTTGGAAAATAGATTACATACATTAACTTTACATTACACTTTCTGACATACAACACAAAAAAAATAATCCTTTGAGAATTCCATTATTCCATTTTCTTAACCCTACATGAAGCACTTCATGGGATCCTAGGAAAATAAAAAATAAGAAAGGGGTGAGCTCAGATGGTCAGTAAGGTTAAATAATTTAGCGGAAGATATAAACTTTTAAGGAAATATGTGTAATAAAAACAATATCCTTTTAAACATAATCTTTAATATAATATGGCAAAATCAAATCAAACATTTCCATATAAACATGCACATGGATATTCTACTAGTCCAATAATCACATGTAATAACTAATTTCATAATGAGTGAATGTATTATACCAGAATTTAATTTCTTTTTCAAGGCCTCATGACAGGACCTAGGGGATAACTGTAACCGAACCCCAACCTAGAGAGCCTCTGTAATCGGACACCAACCTAGAGAGCCTACGTAACCAGAATCTAACCCGGAGAGCCTCTGTAACCAGAATCCAACCCGTAGAGCCTTTGTAACTGGACTCCAATCCAGAGGGTCTACTGTAACCAAACCCCAACCTGGAGGGCTTACTTTTACTGGTCCCCAACCCGGAACATCCTAGTCCAATATATTCATCTTAATACGAGGTTGAAATATAACATAAACACTCTTATTAAAACTAGTATACTAAATGTAAATATTTTAATAATAAACCTGGAATGGCATAAAAATAACTCATCCACAGTCAAACATATAAGAAAATCTTCAATAAAATATGGAAAATTTGTATCATAATAAATAAACTTCAAAGAAGGGTAAAATTTATCAAAGGATGTTGGTGTAGATGAAATCAAAACTATTTGATAGAAATATATCTTTTTATTTTGAAATCATTTAAGAGTCACATAATTATAAAGAAAACATTTATTTTGAAAATATTATTATAAGTTTGTAAGGGAAGATTCGATGATTTTATATCGGCAGAAAATAGCCACACCCACCGTATAAGTTAAAAAACATTCTTACATTAATTTTGTTGAAAAGGTTATAAAGTACATTGTTTTGAAAATGATTGAATGATTATTTTATAAACATCTTATGAAAAGTCAAATAAGGGTATAAGGGACTTCATCCCATATTCTAGTAAATAGTAAAAAATGTTTTGAAATACATTTTTAAGAAAACACATATAGGAATGATAAAGAGGTCCCAGTAGATACTTACATAAAAACAACCTCGGATAATAAATAGATTGTGAAATTAACCCTTACCTTGTACTTTTCCTTGGTCGAGGGTACGTTAACCTCCTCTTCTTCGGGTTCTTCCATTTGATTTGATCAAAAGGGCTCCTTAGGTTGGAATTATAACTAAATAAATACCTATAAGATTATGTTAGGATAGTTGAGAGGATATTTGGGTAGGGTTTGGCTGAGCCAAATGGCTTTGGAGGTGTGAATTTGAGATAAGTTGAAGTGCCCTTTTATACAAGAGGTGAGGTCACTTTTAGAAAAGATTGAAATATTATTTTATAATAAAATAATTTTTTGTTCCTAATGTCTTAAAAATAATTTAATTCGATTCTAAGGTGGTTATGTGTTGAAATAATCTCAACCAACAGGTTTTAGACAGGTTTAGGTTACCATTTTAACCTTATCTTTTAGATTTAACTCTT
Source organism: Viscum album (assembly GCA_963277665.1). Taxonomy (NCBI): domain Eukaryota; kingdom Viridiplantae; phylum Streptophyta; class Magnoliopsida; order Santalales; family Viscaceae; genus Viscum; species Viscum album. The sequence goes on along the minus strand of OY728127.1, from coordinate 1,947,776,479 downwards.
AGTTAAATAGTTTAACTTTTACCATATCTTCTTGTATTCTTCCACTATATGGTAAACAAACATACTCTAAACTTCCAAGAGATCCTAAAGTGGTTCATTAATGACATATATATTATTATTTAAGACTTTTGGATAAACCTCATATTTTTAGGAATATTATATCAACCAATAATATAGTATTTGTTTTAAAAATTAATTTATGTCAATTTTGACACTATTTGGTATTTAGTTTTTGTGAAAGTCATAAAAACTTGATTGAATAGAACAAGATACATTGAATAAACCATAACATGTAATATTCACATATAAAATTCATGGATTTCATAAAAACTTTGAATTTTGTTTTATTTTAATATTTATAATACTATTTATTTGATTCTTTCATTAAAAAGGAAATTACTGAATCATCATTGTGTCATAAATATATTTAATTATTTAATGTCTAAAAATTATAAATAAAATACCATGATGTATGAAATCTTTTTAGATTTCTAATGAATATTTATAGTCGAATTTATATTGTTTGTAACCCTATATTAAAAATGGTTTATTTATTAAACATTGATTTCAACTTTTTTAACATTTCTTTTAATAAAATAATAATAAATATCCTAATCTAATCCAGGTGGACCTAAAGGATCATATTTTATTACTAAGGTTTCTTTTGGTCTAATTAAAATTATCCAATTTAATTAGGACATGTGTTAGGGTAAGAATAATATCATTTTTACCCCTAATTACCCTATTTAATTTTAACTATGGTAAATAAAAGTAAAAAGTTACTATTCACAAAAAATTATTTTCATCTTATTGAAAGAAATTTTTCTTACTGATATTAACCATGTCTCTCAGATATTTTAAATTCCACTCACAGAAGCGGTAAAATTATGTTTTATGCGAATTTGCAAATTTTCCTAGGAGGTGAGTAAAAGACAGTGAAAAGTTCAATAAAATTTTATGTATCTAATATTATTACAAAATGACTCCAATAAATTAAATTAAACATATATAGTTATTAGGTATCAATTTTTACCTAAAATAAATTTAAATAAAATAAATAATTATTTAAATGAAAAGTCAGTTTTAACTAATAACATAATGTTTTTCACTATTCATAAAAAATTGAATGTTTTCAGAAACATACCAAAAATTCACCCTAAGATAATTTTGATATTACTAATTCAAAAATGAAGTCTATTTTTCCAAATTAAAAACATCGAAGGTTCATTTTTTAATTTAAAGTTAATTCTCGCTGTCAAAACCAAAAATCGTATTTTTAAGAAATAAAAACTACGAAAAGATTGACACTTGTTTAGGTCCTATTTAAAAGTGAAATTACTTCCAATGACCAAAATTGGATTAAATAGTAAAAATATAATCTAATTATACTTCCTAACCATTCATATTTATTGTTGAAAACTATAAATTATATTGATTAAAAATGTTTTTTTAAGTTAAAATATAGTATTTTTTACTATTCAACCAAATATGAAAGTTATCAAAAAAACACTAGAAATTTATTGAAACTAAATTTTTTTGTTACGATTCTAAACAATAAGTTTATTTCGTCAAATTTAATATATAAATGATTAAAATAATTGATTTAAAAAGGGTTCTCCATTAAAAGGCGGTCAAATTGCATTTTTTGAAAAATATTTCTTTTATCCGAAAAAATGAATTTGTCCTTATATTATGTCTAAGAAACTCATAATATAGATTCTAAAATTATATGGATTATATAAAGTTCAAAATTAAATTAATACTATTTATAACCGGTTTTGAACGGCTAGTTTGGTAAGTCGTGGTGCACTTGAACTTGGTGTTGCGTGTTGTGCAAGTTATTGAATTACTTTGAAAAATAATGTACTATGAAATATTGGGGTGTTAAATAATAACTGTAACATTCCATGTAAGTAGATAATTATGGATTTTCATATCTATGTCTATTTAAAATGAGAATAAATCCAATCTTAAGCATAGAATTCTATAATATTTTTAAAAGATTATTTTACCGCCTTTTGATGGCGAACCATTTTTAAATATATATTTTGACAATTTTATAAGCTTTATTTTTCAAAATAAACTTATTCATTAGAATTAGTAATTAAAATTTACTTTGGATAAATTTTTGGTATTTTTCTGACAATGTTCATTTTTTAATGAATAGTGAAAAAATACTGCATTTTACTTCAAAACTCCTTTTTCATCTAATTTAATTATATGGTTAGATTATCTTTATAATTGGATTTAAAGTGTAATTAGAATATATTTTTACCATTTAATCCAATGGTGGTCATTATAATTTATTTCACTTTGGAATTGGGTATAAACAAGTGCCAAAATTTTCATAGATATTGTTTCAAAAAAACCCGCTATTAGTTTAGACAACAGGAATTATTTTTAAATTAATTATTGAAATTTCTATGTTTAGAATTTGGTAAAATTGATTTGATATTTTTAATCAGAAGGTATGAATTATGTAATTAAGACTCTTTTGTTTTTGGACATTATGAATAGTAACAGCGGTAATTATCTTTAATTATCGTGATTAATTAGAAATAGGGTAGTTAAGGATAATAAAATAATATAATAATAATAAATAATGACCTCAAAAAGTGTCCTAATGCTACTGGTTGTGTCATGGCCGACCATGGGATGCCTTGTTCCAAACTTAGGGACCCCATGGAATCACTTTTGGGTGCTAGTGAAACTTTATCATTTTATTTTAAAAGAAACGAGAATATCAAAAAAGTATGTAATACCTAAGTAAAAAAATTTTAATTTTGTCTAAATAAATGATATCTTGAACTATAAATAGACACTGTGAATATAAAAAGATTTTCTACATCATATTATTATTTTCATATTTTTTAGACATTATATAAATAACATTTTTTATGACACCATGATGATGCAACGATTACCTCATTTGTGAATGATTTGAATAAAATGAAAAGATAATATAAAATCTAAGAAATAAACTTGTAAAAAACCTATTTTATGAGTATATTTCGAACCCTTATCACCTTATCCTAGAAATATATCAATGTGGGACCTTTAAAATCCGAAACTCATTTTAATATAAAGTAACATTTCTTAACTTTCCAAGAGTGCCCCTCCTCCCTCTTATAAAAGGCCCCCACCACTACCTCTATACCTACACCTCTCAAGCCATCGGATCGTCCTGACTCTAGTCATTTAATCTCTCCAAATCCCTATCTTAATCATAGAATCCTTACCTTAGGCATAAAGCTCTTCAAGAATCCCTTTTGGTTTAAACCAAGAGGAGTTACCTGATTTAAAGGTAATGTCTTCACTTGTGTTCTTTTGTTTTATTTTGCTTATACAACCCCCTAAACTATTTTTATTCCTTTATTTGGTAACAAAAACAGTATATTAAATATAATAGTATATTTGTATGAGAAGTATTTGAGCTAAACTTACACACACCTCCGTCTAATGGTTAAAGAAAATACTGTTTCTGTGGACGGTGAATTTCTGCCGCACGAAACGATGATTGTTCAATCTTCTTTTAACACCTTCCATGGTGGCCATTAAGATGTCACTATATTTATATATGATATATATTATGTTTATTTTTTCCTTAGGATTCTTTATTTTTCATTTATGGCATACCTTTATAGTTTCCATTTTGGGTAAATGTGGTATCTTCATTTTAGGAAGTGCGGACTACGCTCCCCTCAAAGTGATTTGATTCATTAATACCATATGTGGGACGTATAAAGGATGGAGTTAATGATATTATATATGATATTATACTGGAATTATAATATACATTTATATCATTATGAATTAATTCCATTAAATATGAAATAGAAATGAAAGTAGCGTTAATGAGTACGTACGACTTACTGTCTCCATGAACGGTGCATTTCATTTCTAACCTCTAAATGTTATGTAATATTATAAATGAATTTATATGCTGGATATATATGATATATATGATATCTATATCATTAATATAATTCTGGATATAATGGATATTTTACCACATGAACAACTTGTAATTTTAAGGAGTTTATTTTTGACTCATGTACCAATGATCGACAAAACGACCGTTATTAACTTAAATAATTACATAGTGTTCATAACATGGTAATAATTGATATAAAAGGAATAATTATCTTGAAAATGGTTTTTAAGAAAGTATAAATTAACTCAAGTTTATTATTCTGGAGGTTATATAATGATCGAGTAAAGTCGGACACGAGGTATGGGACTTCGTCTCAATCTCCTTTCATTGAGGCGTATTTTGTTTTATACAAAACCTTCTTTTATACAGTGTATAAACCCATTTGAGTTTTACATTTTGGAATCTTTTTTATAAGAATCATTTTACTAAAAGACAAAAGGGAATGTTTTTGTCATACATATGCAGCGATAACGACTTCTCTGCCGCCGTGACCACTATTTGAGTTTTAGCTTCCTCTACAAGCCATAATTTTTTTTAATTGAAAAATAAATACCATGTTTTACTTTTCTTTTGTTTTGGTATTGAAAATAGTTTTGATAATCTTTTTATTATATCAATGTGTTATTGATATCTTGTGATTGAAATGTGGAAATGTTATGTTTCCTTTATGTATGTTTTTTGTGATATGATTATGTTATGGTTCTTGGGAATTGTCTATGAAGACGGGTGGTTCCATGATAAACTAAGGGCAGGTGAGCCCGATATAACTCTCCAACGCATTGGATAATGCGAAGGAGTTAAACATTAAGGTTTATCTGAAGAGATTTAGTGAATATACTGTGATGGGTATTCCAAACGTAACCATAAGGGTTACTCCCTACCTAAGAATGTTATAAATGCCTCAAGTTACCTTTATGTCTTATAATTTCTATGGGTTATTTATGAATCTTATGATTTCATGAGGTATGATAAAGTGCTAATGTTTTATGAGTAAAGTATGATTTCATTGATTCTTATGTATATATGATCAATGGTTTTCTTTCCATATTTTTATATCCCTTACTAAGATTTTTTATGATCATCCCATGTTTTTGAAATGTTTTTCACAGGTCAAGGAAAATATACATGATGTGATGATAGTGTCGAGGAAGTGTCAAGAAGGAATCCTTGTTTTATTTTAAAAATATTTCATTTGATGGGAAAAGTGAATATTGTCTTTGATGTAACCAACTTGTTTAAACATGGGATGTAATGCATGATTTATGATCTGATTCTCTAAAACTCTAAACCTTAAAAGATCCTCAATGTGTATTCTTGAAATATCTCAAGATTAAGTAATGTTTAAGGCTGGGGCCTTATAGTTGGTATCAGAGGTTATTTAGATAACTTTAGGAGTTATAATTCTATTAAATGATTATCGAAAAATATTTTTTATGGTCAAATTAAAATGATATAGCATTTTAAGATTACAATGTTTCTTCATCTAAGACAAGTTTGTTCAGAATGGTTTTCCGCAGAATAAATAGGTAAGTAGTGCTAGGAAGGAATAAAGAAGGAAATGAACTTCCAAATCAGCATCATGAGATGGTTGGAATTGGAACTGAACAGTTTTTTGCTGTAATGGCATAGTTGACTCAAGCGATAAATGGAGGTGGTATCCATGCAAGAGATCAGCCAGATCAACCGCAGAGGAACATGTCAGTGGTGGAACATTTCATGAGGCAAAATCCCCCATAATTCAGAGGATCATCTGACCCTGTGTTAGCTGAAGGGTGGATTAAAGCACTGGAGAAGATTTTCGATGTTGTGGGGTCTTCATACAATAAAAAGGATAGTCTTTATATTTACCATTTGGAGGGTGAAGCAGATTAGTGGTGGTCGATGATTAAAAATATCAGGGATGCTGATGAGATTGATGCTCTTGACTGGGATGAATTTAAAGGTATGTTTCTTGAGAAATATTTTCCTAAGGATATTCGACTTAGGATGGAAAACAAATTCTTATAATTAAGGCAAGAGGATGACTCAGTGGCTGCTTATGAATAAATGTTCACTCGATTGACAAGGTATGCTCCAAATTTTATCCGAGACCTTGATAGTAAAATCAATCATTTTTACTCAGGATTAAAGCCAAAATATCGAAGCGATTTAGATTTTCCTGAGTTCAAAAGTTAGGAAAATCTTGTTCGATGTGCTGAGAAGGTGGAAATTGAGTTTTCTGATGATCAAGTGTTCTATAACAACCAACAAAAGAAGAGACCGAGGTGGCAGGAGAAAGCGAAGAATTCTTCAAAAAGGTATGATGATAAGAAAACTAAGTTTCCAGTTAGTGATAATTGTGGAAAAAGGCATGCTGGAGAATGTATTCTGAATTTTGGAAAGTACTAATGATGTGGTATGATGGGATATAAGGCTTGTGATTGCACTGAAAAAGATCAGGGTGATGGTAAGACCATATTTGATTTACAGTTAGTGAAATGTTTCAAGTGCAATGAGATGGGTCATTATGCAAACAAATGTTCGACAAAGAGCTCAAATGATGGGAAGCAGTCAGACTACAAGAAAAAAGGAGTGGTGAAATCCTTTGCAACTACTTCAGTAGATGTTGGGCCAGCAAATGAAGGGGTATCATGTACTTTGTTTGTTTTATCAGATTATGCTAATGTGTTGTTTGATTCGGGGTCTACACATTCTTTCATCTCTGAAAACTTTTATAGTAAATTTGGAATTCCATCTCAATAAATGACTCCTGAACTTGTGTTAAAACACCTGGGGGAAATGTTGAGGAAAAAAGAATTTATAATAATCTTCCTATCCTTATCCGTGGAAAGAACCTACTTTGAAACCTTATTATTTTACCTCTAGTAGAGTGGATGTTATCCTGGGAATGGATTAGATCTCTGTTTACCGTGCTTGGATTGACTGTAGAGCTAAAGAAGTTTCCTTTCAGAAAGAATTTCAATTTGTGTAGAAGAATGAACCCTTAATGTTGATAACATATCAAGAGGATGAGAAACTTGTAAAAGATGGAAATGAATGTTACATTGCACATATTGTTGAAAATAAAATAACCATTTAGATTAATGATGTGCCAGTGGTAAATGAGTATCCTGATGTTTTTCCTGATGAGTTTCCTTGAATAATACCAGATAGAGAAGTTGAATTTATAGTTGACTTAGTTCCTAATGCAAACCCAATTTCAAACCCCCTTATCGAATGGTTCAAATTGAACTTTTAGAGTTGAAGCAGCAATTGAAAGATTTATTAGAGAAAGGTTTCATTCATAGCACATCACCATGGGGTGATCCTGTCTTATTTATTAAAAAGATAGATGGTTCTATGAGACTTTGCATTGACTATAAAGCCTTGAATAACATCATTGTTAAGAAAAAATATCCTTTCCCTCATATTGATGATTTTTTTGATCAGATCCAGGGAGCTCAATATTTTTCAAAGATTAAATTGAGATCGGGGTACTATCAGTTGAAGGTAAAGGAATAAGATGTTCCGAAGACTGCATTTTGCACAAGATATGGCCATTATGAATTTGTAGTAATGCCTTTTGGGTTGACCAATGCACCTGCTGTATTCATGGACCTTATGAATAGAATTTTCCATGAGTTCTGGGATAAGTTTGTGGTTGTTTTCATTGATGATATTTTGGTGTTTTCTAAAAGTAAATAGGAGCATGAAAGTCATTTAATGGTTATTTTTAAAACCTTAAAACAATAGAAATTTTATGGAAAATTCAGAAAGTGTGAGTTTTGGTTGTAACAAATTTATTTCCTTGGCCACATTGTTTCTAAATATGGAATAACTGTTGATCCTGCAAAAACAAAGGTTGTTGAAGAATGGAAAAGACCCATAAATATAACCAAGATTCGTAGTTTTATTGGTTTGGCAGGCTATTATTGAAGGTTTGTTAATAATTTTTCACCGTTATCTAGTCCAATGACTAAGCTAACTCGGAAGGGTGTTAAGTTTATCTGGACAAAATAATGCGATGATTGTTTTTAGGAGTTGAAAAGAAGATTGGAGAATGCTGCAGTTTTGGCACTAGCTTCCCGGAATGGTGAGTTTGTTATCTATAGTGATGCTTCATTGAAAGGACTTGGTTGCATCCTAATGAATAATGATCAGGTAATTGATTATGATTTAATATAGTTGAAAACTCATGAGGTAAATTACCCTACACATGATTTGGAATTAGCTGATGCTGTTTTCACTTTAAAAATTTAAAGGCATCATTTGTATGGTGTAAAGTGTGAAATATATACTGATCACAAAAGTTTAAAGTATATATTAACTCAAAAAGAATTGAACATGAGACAGAGGATATGGCTATAATTAATCAAGGATTATGATTATACAATTCATTACTATCTGAGAAAAGAAAATAATGTGGCTGATGCTTTGAGTCGAAAAAGTAATGCTTCATTAACAATGTTGTATTTGGAAAGTGATACTTCTGTTAAGGATTTGATAAAATTTGGCATAGAAGTTGTTGGTACAGGATGTTCTTCTGTTTTGTTTTAGGTATTAGTGAAATCTTCTCTATCAGATAGAATTAACCAAGCACACAATCAAGATAGTGAGTTGCAGAAAAAGGTAGAGCTGGTTTAGAAGGGTAAGTTGCCTGAATTCAACATTGATAATGATTGTTTTTTGAGATTTGGGAAGAGATTGTGTGTGCCTTGTGATTCACAGTTTAAGAGAGAGTTGTTATGTGAAGCCCATAGTTCTCCGTTTTCAGTTCATCCTGGAAATAGTAAGATGTATAGGGATCTTCGGGAGTATTACTAGTGGGATTGAATGAAAAGAGAAATTGCTGATTTTACTATGAAGTGTTTTACTTGTCAACAGGTTAAAGCAGAGTGTCAGTTACCGAAATAGATGCTAAAAACTTTACCAGTGCCAGAGTGGAAATGAGAGAATATATCTATGGACTTCGTTGTGGGGTTGCCGAAGACACCTCAAGGTAATAATGCAATCTGTGTTATTATTGACCACTTGACTAAATCTACACATTTCCTTACTATACGAGATACTTTTTCCCTAGATCAACTTTCTCATTTGTATCTTAAAGAGATAGTTAGGTTACATGGAGTTCCCCTCTCCATTGTATCTGATTGTGATCCCAGGTTTACTTCTAACTTTTGGAAAGACCTTCAGAAGTCGTTGGGTACTCAATTAAATTTTAGTAAAGATTTTCATCCTCAATCAGATGGGCAGTCAGAACAAAAAATTCAGACTTTAGAGGATATGCTACGTGCTTGTTCGATGGATTATCAGGGAAGTTGGGATTAACATCTTTCTTTGGTTGAGTTTTCTTATAATAAAAGTTTTCATTCCAGTATACAGATGGCACCATTTGAGGCATTATATGGGAAGCAGTGTCGAACTATAGATTTTTGGGAAGAAGTGGGTGAAAGGAAGTTCATGTGACCAGAATTTCTAGAAGAGTTGGTAGAAAAAGTTCACTGATTCAGAAGCACATGAGAACAACTCGGAGTCAGCAGAAAAGTTATGCAGATAACCTGAGGAAGGATCTTTTTTTTGAGGTAGGGGATCATGTTTTTCTCAAAGTTTCACCATGGAAAAGTGTGATGCGATTTGGTAAGAAAGGAAAGCTAAGTCAATGGTTCATTTTACCATATGAAATTCTGGAGATATTTGGATCAGTTGAATACTAAGTGGCTTTACCTCTGAGTTTAGCTCAGGTACACAATGTTTTTTATGTTTCAATGTTAAGGAAGTACATGCCAGATCCATCTCATGTTTTGAGTCCAGAGATAGTTCAGCTGGAAGAGAACCTGTCTTATGAGGAACAACCGGTCCTGATTCTTGACCATAAGGATAAAGTATTGCGGAATAAGGTGATTCATCATGTAAATGTTTTGTGAAAGAACCACATGATTGAAGAGGAAACATGGGAATCTGAAAATGCAATGAGGGAAAAATACCCCCACTTATTCGATAAGTAAATAAATTGTGGGGATGCAATTTCCTAAAGGGGGGAAGGATGTAACATCCCAAGTAAGAAAATAAATATGGATTATCTTATCTATGTGTATTTATGAATTATATAGTGTTTTAAGATTCTTAAAATGAGAATAAATCCAATCTTACGCATATAATTCTCTAATATTTTTAAAAGATTATTTTACGTCCTTTTGATGGAGAACCACTTTTAAATATATCTTTTTACAATTTTATAAGATATATTTGTCAAAATAAACTTATTCATTATAATTGGTACATTGAAATTTACTTTGGATAAATTTTTGGTATTTTTCTGACAATGTTCATTTTTAATGAATAGTGAAAAAATACTGCATTTTACTTCAAAACTGCTTTTTTATCTAATTTAATTATATGGTTAGATTATATTTATAATTGTATTTAAAGTGTAATTAGAATATATTTTTACCATTTAATCCAATGGTGGTAATTATAATTTATTTCACTTTGGAATTGGGCATAAACAAGTGCCAAACTTTTCATAGATATTGTTTCAAAAAAACCTGCTATTTGTTTTGACAACGGAAATTATTTTTGAATTCATTATTGCAATTTCTATGTATGGAATTTGGTAAAATGGATTCCATATTTGGAATCAGAAGGTCCAATTTATGTAATTAATACTCTTGTTATTTTCCATTATGAATAGTAATGACGGTAATTATCTTTAATTATCATGATTAATTAGTAATCGGGTAGTTAAGGATAATAAAATAATATCAGAATAATAACAAATGACCCCAAAATGTGTCCTAATTCTACTGGTTGTGTCATGGACGACCATGGGATGCCTTTTTCCAAACTTAGGGACCCCATGGAATCACTTTTGGGTGATAGTGACACTTTATCATTTTATTTTTAAAGAATGGAGAATATCACAATAGTATGTAACACCTAAGTAAAACAATTTTAATTTTGTCTACTTAAATGATCTCTTAGAATATAAATATTAATTGGAAATCTAAAAATATTTCTTACATCATATTTTTTATATAATTTTTAGACATTATATAGATTAAATTTTTTATGACACCATGATGATGCAACGATTACCTCATTAATGAACGATTTAAATAAAATGAAAAGATAATGTCAAATCTAAGACATAAACTTGTAAAAAACATATTGTATGAGTATATTTCAAACCCTTATCACCTTATCATCGAAATATATCAATGTAGGACCTTTAAAATCCGAAAATCATTTTAATATAAAGTAACATTTCTTGACTTTCCAAGAGGGCCCCTCCCCCCTCTTATAAAAGGCCCCCACCACTACCTCCTTACCCACACCTCTCAATCCATTGGCTCAGCCAAACTCTACTAATTTCATTTATCCAAATCCCTATATTCATCATAGAAGCCTTACTTTAGGCATAAATCTCTTCAAGAAACCCTTTTGGTCCCAACCAAGAGGAGTTACCCGATTTAAAGGTAATGTCTTCACTTGTGTTCTTTTGTTTATTTTGCTTCTCCAAACCCCTAAAATCTTTTTATTATTTTATTCTGTAACAAAACCAGTATCTTCAATATACGAGGATGTTTTTATGAAATTTATTCGAGCTACACTTACACACACCTCCATCTAATGGTTAAATAACATACTGTTTCTGTGGACGGTGAATTTCTGCCTCACGAAACGATGATTGTTCAATCCTCTTTTACCACATTTCATGGTGGCCATTAAGATGTCACTATATTTATATATGATATATATTATTTTTTTTCCTTATTATTCTGTATTTTTCATTTATTCCATACCTTTATGGTTTCAATTATGGGTAAACGTGATATCATCATTTTAGGAAGTGCGAACTGCCGCCCCCTCAAAGTGATTTGATTCATTAATGCAATATGTGGGACATATAAAGGATGGACATAATGATATTATATATGATATTATACTATAATTATAATATAACTTTATATCATTATGAATTCATTACATTAAATACGAAATAGAAATGAAAGTAGCGTTCATGCGTATGTACGGCTTACCGTCTCCATAAACGGTGCATTTCATTTCTTACCTCTAAATGTTATATAATTTTATAAATGCATATATATACTGGATATATTTGATATATATGATATCTAAATCATTAATATAATTCTGGATATAATGTATATTTTACCACATGAACAACTTGTAATTATAAGGAGATTATTTTTGACTCAAGTACCAATGATCGACAAAACAACCGTTATTAACATAAATAATTACATAGTGTTAATAACATGGTAATAAGTGATATAAAAGGAATAATGAACTTGAAAAAGGTTCTTAAGAAAATAGAAATTAACTCATATTTATTATTCAGGAGGTTAAAGAACGATCGAGTCAAGTCGTACACGAGGTATGGGACTTCGTCTCAATCTCCTTTCATTGATGCATATTTTGTTTTATACCCAACCTTCTTTTATATGGTGTATAAACCCCTTTGACTTTTATGATTAGGAATATTTTTAATACAATGCATTTTACTAAATGATAAAAAGGAATGTTTTTGTCGTACGTATGCGGCGACAATGACTTCTCCAACACCGTGACCACTATTTGAGTTTCAGCTTCATCTACAAGCCAGAAATTTTTTTAAATGAAAAATAAATACCATGTTTTACTTTTCTTTTTTGTTTGGTATTGAAAATGGTTTTGATAATGTTTTTATTATATCAATGTGGTATTCATATCTTTTGATTGAAATGTGGAAATGTTATGTTTCCTTTATGCATGTTTTATGTGATACGATTATGTTATGGTTATTGGGAATTATCTATGAATAATGATGGTTCCGTGATAAATTAACGGTGGGTGAGCCTGGTATAGCTCTCCAATGCATTGGGTAATGGGAAGGAATTAAACATTAAGGTTTCTCTGAAGAGATTTAGGGAATATTCTGTGATGGGTATTCCAAATGTAACCATGAGGGTTACTCCCTATGTAAGAATGTTATGAATGCCTCAAGTTACCTTTATGTATTATGATTTCTATGGGTTATTTATGAATATTATGATTTCATGAGGTATGATAAAGTTCTTATGTTTTATGAGTAAAGTATGATTTCATTTATTCTTATGTATACATGGACTATGGGTTTCTTTCCGTACTTTTATATCCCTTATTGATCTTTTTATGCTCATCCCATGTTTTTGAAATGTTTTTCACAGGTCAAGGGAAATGAACATGATGTGATGATAGTGTCGAGGAAGTTTCATGAAATAATCCATGTTTTATTTTAAAAATGTTTCCTTTGATGAGAAAAGTGAATATTGTCTTTGATGTAACCACCTTGTTTAAATGTGGGATGTAATGCATGATTTATGATCTAATTCTCTAAAACTCTAAACCTGAAAAGATCCTCAATGTGTATTCTTTAAATATCTCAAGATTAAGTAATGTTTAAGGTTGGGGCCTTATAATAAAAATCCAAAAATTATGATGTACATCCCTGAAAACAACCTGAACATGTGTTTAACCTAAATTTTCATCTTATATCATTTATGTTTCATCCCAAAAAGTAGTTATCTCATATTATTATTTAATATAGACTTTTATATATTAAAATTTGAAATTTCAAATCCCTTTTATTTAATAAAACTATTCCAAGAAGAAATTACATCATATACTGATCTTGTTGTCCTCCTAACTTCATTTTTTATTTGTTCATGTAGATACAAGGTCCATGCATTTATCAAATTATTTATATATTCTTTATTGTCCCTTTATTCATTTTTCCAAACACACCTTGCAAAACATGGGTTTTATTTGTGTTGGAAGAGAATTTTTTGTTCTAATATCATTTTGAATGACATATAATTTCAAATCATCAAGAAAATATTTATTTTCCTAAAACATTATGACTGAGTGTTTTTTGAAACTTTTAACCAACGATCATTTTATTGTACCATATTTTTTTGAATGACTATAAGTTAAAAAAAAATATTAATAGGTTTCATAATGGAATACTTTGGTGGAATATATATTAAAATCATAATATTTTTCTACATCTTGGGGTAATTTAAAATATTTTAAAAAGACTTGATAACACTTACCTTTATTGAAAATATGAAAATATTGAGAAAATAGGATTTGATTAAAAATAACCCAAAAATAGTGGTATCAAGTTATATAAGAGGAATTTGATATTTTACTAACTACTTGAGAGATACTTGTATGATAGAAAATGTTTCAGAATCATATAGACATGACATTGTAATAATTATTGTATAAATTCATTAAAAAGATATATTAATGTTGTTTGAGAAAATCCTACTTCCATTTGTAATTTACTTTAATCAATCTGAAAATGTTATAGAATAATGATTTAATTAAATTAATACACACAAAAACATAACCTATGTTTAACAAATATTTACATTCCCCAAATTTTTCTAAAACACACTTTGATACCAACATTATGGAATGATTGTTAAACATTACCTATCCTATTTTTTTGAACTAGAAATCACATTTGAGGATATTTTCAGTTTATATTTTGAGAGAATTATGATAGACTCTTTACAATGTAAACTCATACATTATAAGTGGACACTTATACTCAATATCCATTTTTTCAATATAATTTTTTATAAAATAAAACACGATTTCATTTTATGAAAAATCTTTATAATTAACACATTGATATCATCCTTTTCTATATCCCCCCTTAAAACTTGTGAACGATATTTAAAAAACATGGAATGTGCACAAAATATCAGTAAGGGATACAAAAATAAAGGAAGTGTTAGTTCAATAAAAACATGAAAACTCATATAATGTTTACCTTTATCGTAAAACTTATTTGAGAATATGAAACAAAACATTTTCACATGAAAAAACTCATTTGTTTCAAATAAAAATCATTAAAACCCATAGTATGAAATTAAAAATCCTTTATGTGATGTATAGAATCATATAAATAAAACCCTTTCAGAACCCTTTGAATTTAAACAACCATATGGCCGACTTTTAATTAATATATCACAAGCTTACCCTATACTGTCTGGGAGAACCAATTGGAGATGTAACTATCTTACTAAAAACTATTTGTTCCAACTCAATTATAAGCTATATTATTCTCACTTATTTTCCATAATCCTCAAGAACCATATCATTAATAAAAAAATTTCATCTTAAATCCCTTTTAAAAAGAATATTTTTTGTAAAACATTACAAATAAAACAATTAAGGTGATTAATTTTGAAAACATTTGAATGAAATTAAAAAAAGATATGAAATTCCTTTTCTAATATTTTAATATCCAAATAAATAAATATGTAAAATAATATCCATAATATTTATATGGAGAAAAATATTTGATAATTAAATCATTAAACATTCCAGGTATCCCATATAATGTTGATCCTTTAAAACATAATCCCCATGAAGGAATAAAATTTAAAAAAAGTTAAATAACATAATTATTAATAAATTAATGATATTATATGTCAATGTGGATTTTATATACACCACATAAAAGAAGGTGGGTGTATAACATCAAAATATGCCTAAATGAAACAAGATTGAGATGATGTCTCTAACCTTGAGTCTGAATCATCACGTAAAATAATTATATTACAAAATAATAAAGTTAAATTAATTATTTACTATATTTTTAACCTTTTAAATTTTTATTATTCATTTTATGTCACTTATTACCAAGTTAAAAAAATTACTTAATTATTTAAGTTCACATCAGACGTTTTGATGATATTCGGTACATGAGTCCAAAATGTCATTGCTATGATGTCTATTGTAAGAAGTGGTTTTTATTCCATTATATTCATAATAATATTTAATAAAATAATAAAAAAAATTATACATAAATTATACTTGTAAATACATCCATTAAACATGGATATGGAAAATCAATTACCTTACAATAATGAAGATCGTATGTCGTACATACGCATGAGTAATATTTCTATTTCTCAATGATAATTATGTAAAGAATGTTAATATAATTATAAATTTCCATAAATATTATAATATCATATATAAAATACTATTTCTTAAAATATACTTATATACATTATCCCTGTGATAAAATGATGAAAAAGAAATCATATCACTTCGTGGAGGTGATAGTTCACACGTACACACAAACAACGTTATAATTATTATGTTCATGGAATCGAAAGAATGTAAACGAAATAATTTTCATTAATTATGATAAATATTCCACTAATGTCAAATATAAACATTAATTCCATCATTATTAAAAGTCTTAAGAGACTATTATGGAAAACTAATTATATCGATTCGTTAGGGGGTAGATTTCCGTACATACTAAGGATAATTAATTTACACTTCGATCGATTTGGAGATAGATTTATGTGATTATATTAACATAATAAAACATAGTTATATTTAGGATACTTTATTTATTACATATTCGAGGCTTAAAAATATTTTAAGGATGTGTAAGAAGAAATAAAATAGAAATAATTGATTAAAAATAATACCTCTTCCTCAGACAACCTCATTTTCTTAACACCTTAAGACTACTAAGGATGGTGTTATACCTAAAATACGAGATATAGAATGTGCATAGGGATAATAGTATGGTATTTTCAAATATATTTTCTGAAACAGATAGGTTTTTAATTTTGAAGAGAAGAGGAGAAGAGGTTCCCTTTTATGACGGAGTGGAGTGGAAATCGTGAAATTATTCATAATTTTAAATTAATACAAATTAATACTCTTTTAAAAATACATCCAAAATTATTTAAATATATTTTATGATTATTATGGGTCTAAATACCTTCATCCAATAACTTTTTATTATATTTATCCCATATTTTAGCTTTAACAATTATTTAACATCTTTAACACTTACCGTGATCACTTGTTTTTTTACTCATTATGTGTTAATATATTAATTATAAAATTTCAAATGAACCATAAATGAATAATTTATAAGATTTTAAACCTTGGAAAAATTATTTGGACTAATTTTATATTTTTATTTATTTTCATTAATTTAATAAAATATTATTTATTTTAAAATGTCATTAATGTTAATTTTGATACTTTTCATTACTTAACATTTAAAAAAATATAATAAAAAAACCTAAATTCAAAACAGTTATTATAAAAAATCTAGAACAAGTAATATAAATCTATTAAATTCTTGTATGAAATTAATTATTTGAAATTATTTTTATTATAATATTTTCAAAATCATTTATTTGATATTTGTATTAATTAAAAAATTACAACATCAACATTATGTAATTATTTGAGGAAACAACTTCTTTTATAAATTTTTTATAAAACTATATGATTATGTTAAAAATTTTATACTTCTAGATACCATTTTAAGTCTAATTTATCTTTTAAATTACTCTATATTAAAAATTTTATAGTTATTAAAACATTATTATGATATCTTTGACTTTTCTTTAAAATTAAATACTATAAAGGCCTATAGGTTATCAAATTGGCTCTAAGAGGCCATAAAATAATCCAAAATAAGATTTTGGTCAAAAATAACTCCTCCAATACAAATATACATAATTTTAGGGAAATTACCTAATATTCATAAAAATATTTGTAACCTTAATTAATATATTTAGCCACAACTATAGTAATAAAACAATATTATTATTACTATTAATATTTTCCAAAAATAAAATGGAATTATTTAATAAATTTTTTACTTTTTGATTCCATATATGGAATCCAGTATTTTGAAATTCAATTCACATAATTTTCCTAAATTAATTTAAAAATAATATTATTGATAGAATTATAAAATGTGTTTTTAATGTCAAAAATGTTCAAAAGATTGAATTGTTTTTATATTATAATTCATTGTGAAATTGAATACAATTTCATAAATTGGATAAAAGGATATAAAATAAATCTAATTATAATTTAAAACCAATCAAAAATATAATTTAACACTACAAATTATTTATAATGAAAATTAGTTTAGAATTAAAATTTAGAATTTTTATCGGTTCATTAAATTATAAAACATATAATAAAATTAAAAAAAATTCAACCAATGTATTTTTTAATATTAATATTTAAAAATTGATATTTATTTTTTAAAATACAACTTTTAAAAAGTGTTAAAAAACTAGATTTAAAACAAGATCACCATCAAAAGGTGACAAAATAACCTTTCCAGAAAAATTCATCTTTTATGAGAAAAATTGGATTTATCATTTTATCATGTTCATATAACTCATATGATGAATGTTAAAAATTAGATTTAATATATTATAAATTAAATTAATAAAATAAAATAATGGTGATTTTTTATTTATTATAATAAAACAAACATCTATATATTTAAATAAATATTCAGAAAAAAACATGTCCTTTTATTTTAAAAAGGGTTTCATTTTAATTTAATATTAATTTTTCACCCAAAAATTAATTATATATAAATATTTAAGCCATATTTTCATAATTCATATAATTATGCTCATAACCAGTGTTCTAAAGTCTATGATATTACTACTATATTAAATAATAATATTTAGTTGTTCGTTCAAGCTTGATGTGGCGTATTGAGTACCCGATCGATCATAGTGTTTAGTTTTAAAAAATAAATATGTTATAGTCTCCCCCATTTAATAAATTGAATCCTCATACTTTAAAATCACATTTGGTATCTAGGGTTTGACCATTCAATGTACCATTATTAAAGTACTACATCATAATAATGGTCAATAAAACATCCACTTTAAAATAAATAGAATAGATGTAGGAGGGTCATATAAGATAACACATACCAGTGTCCCATGTTAGAAAAAATGGACATTTAAGATAAAAAAATATCATGTTTTTATGGAGAGTGATAGGTAACATGGTTATTATAAAGTTAACATTACAAAACTCTAAATCTTTGACATGTTAAAAGTTTGTTTATTTTTTCAAATGAAACTTAAACAAATAATGTTTTTGTTTTAAGATCCTTTTCATAAAGATGAATAATTATATTACTTCCTAGACCAAGAACCTAAGGAAATATACATACTTGATATATTTATATTTTATAATCACCATTTACTCCTCATAACATTCCCAAAATTATTATGTTCATAAATAAAAAATACCTTTACAATTTTTAACCTTATATGTTATCTTATATCTCTCATTTTGCATAAAAAAATAATTACCTCAAAATATTAATTCATGTAGTATATTTTGTCTTAAATTTTTGAAATTCCTATCCCTTTTATTTAATAAAACAATTCAATGAATAAATAACACTATACATTTATTATGGTGTCTACATGACTTCATTGTCATTTTTGATGTAGATAAAAGGTTCATGCATTACAAAAACGATATAGAGATTCTCCAATATATTTTGATTACTTTGTATAAACACAACTTGTAAAACCTTGTTTTTATGGGTGTTGGAAGGGATTTTTTTCAAAAATCATCTCATATGAATTATAATTTCAAAATACCTAATAGAATGTTATTTTTGTAAAACCTCCGTACCGATTTTTTTTAAAACATTAAATCAAGGGTCATTTTAAAGTACCGTAAGTATGTGATGAAATACTAAAAGTTAAAACAAAATATAATTATTCTAATTAAGGGAATACTTCTTCGAAATATGTATTAAAATAATAATATTATTTAAAATCTAGTGATAGGGTAAAATATTTGAAAATTACTTCATAATATTTACCTTTATTGAAAATGTGAGAATATTGAGAAAATATTATTTGATTAAAAAAATTGCATGAATCATAGTGAAGTCAAGGTATAATGTAGCTATTTGATATTTCATAAAACTTTTTTCAAGAGTGTTGAATGTTATAAATTTTTTTGTATTCATAAAAAATGACTTTTCAATAATTATTTTAAGAAATTCATGAGGAATATATTGGAATGTTTTTTGAGAACCTCTTATTTACATTTGTAATTTACTTTTCTTGATCTAAAATATTCATAGAATAAGGATTTTACTAAAATAATATACAAAAAATAACCTTTATTTAACCAAAAGTCTTTATCCATAAATTTTCTTAAACCATATTTTGATTCCAACGGTAAGGACATAACCTTAAACATTACATATCGAAGTATTTTTGAAGTAGAATTTTTATTTTAGGAAATTTTTAGTTTATAATATTAGAGAATATAAAAAATATTATAAATTAAACCCATATATTACAAGTGGAAACTTATACTCAATATCCATTTTTCTCACAATATAAATCTATTTAAAATAAACCATCATTTCACTTTATGAAAAAGATGAAAACTTAACCCCTTGATCTCATCCTTGTCTTTATTACCCCTTACACCCTATGTAAGAAATTTTAAAAACATGTGATATGAAAAAAACTCATCATGGGATTTAAAAATAAAGGAAACCATTTGTTCATTATAAACCTGAATGCTCATATAATATTTTCCTTTATCTTAAATTTTCTTTGAGAATATGAAATAAAAACATTTTTACTTGAAAAACATATACACATTTTTCTCAAAAAAACAATTAAAACACATAGAAATCTATTAATACTAATTTAAGTGAAGTAGAGAATAATATACATAAAACCATTTCAAAGTCATTTCAATTACAATAACCATATTTTATACTTTAAATTAATCTATTATGGGCTTACCTAGTGATATCCGGGCCACCCATGTTATGCTATAACTGGAATACTCAACACTATCTCGGCCACCCCATGTTACGTTGAAAAGGGATTCTGCGACACTATATAGGCCACCCTATGTTAAGATTTAATGGGCTTACCCAATGCTATCCAGGCCACACTATTTAAAGGATATATTGGGATCAACTATTTCTTATAATGCTTTAGAACCATATCATTAAAAAACAATTCCATCATAAATTGCTATGAAAAATTCCTCTAATACCATATGAAAAACACTTTCACATAAAAACCCATATCTAAAAAAAATATATTCGAAAAAATAAAAAAAGGGAAGTTGGTTTTTTAGTAATGAAAATATTTAATCCTTATAAAGTTGTTATAAATTAAATAATATTCTTGGTGGTAGGAAAGTTGTGTTCAATGTGTATGTCAAAAATATGACATTCATTTTCTTTTTTTTGGCAAAACATTCTATGTAAAATATGTAAAAATATTCATTTTGAAAACCTTTGAATGAAAATAAAAATATATATGAAATTTAATTTATAATCTTTTTAAATCCATATAAATTAATATGTAAAATAATATCAATAATAATAGAATGGATAAAAATATTTGATAATTAAATCATTAAACATTCAAGGTGTCTAATACCACATCGAACATTTCAATCATCATCCCCATGAAAGAGTAACAATTAAAAAAATTAAAAAATATTTTAATAAATAAATTAATAATCTTACATGAAAAGGTGGGCTATATATAAACTGCCTAAAAATTAGTGGGTTTATATCATAAAAATAGGCTTAAATAAAAAAGATTGAGAGAAGTCCATTACCTTGAATCTAATTCATCATGCAAAATCCTTATATTCCTGAAAGAAAAAAATAGTTTAATTATTTAATTTATTTATAACATTTTTAATTTTTATTAATCCTTTTATATCACTTATTACTGAGTTATGAAAATTACTTAATTATTTATGTTCATTTTAGACATTATGATGATATTTGGTATATGAGTCCAAAATGACTTTGGTATGATTTATACAGTCATAAGTGGTAATTATTCCATAACATCCATAATAATATTAATGAAATAATGATAACTTTTATACATCAATTATACTTTTAAATCAATCAATTAAACATGGATATAAAAAACAAACTATGTAACAATCATGGAGAAGGTAATTCATTCGTACAAAGGAGTAACATTTCAATTTATTCAATGATAATTATGGGAAAAAGTTTAATATAATTTTAACTTTCCAAAATGATAATAATATCATATATATTATATTATTTATTAAAATATACTTATATATATTATCAATGTGATATGGTGATGAAAAATGAATCACATCGCATCGTAGAGGAGATATTTCACATGTATACACGAATGACAATATAATTTTTATGTGCATGTAAAGAAAAGAATGTAAATAATATAATTTTATTTTATAACAATATATATTTAATTAATATTATAGATTATCATTAATTCAATCATTATAACAAGTATTGATATATGGTTATGGAAATCGAATTATATCGGTACATGAAGTGGTAGTTTGTTGTACATACGAAGGATAATTCTTTCCCATTTGAAGGATGTGGAGAAAGATTTATTATATTATATTAAATAAATGACATGTAGTTATATTCAGGACAATTTATTTATCATTTCATCATGTTTGAATAAGATTTTAGGTATGTGAAAGAAGAAATAAATAAAAAATACTTGATTAAAAATTATACATCTTCCTCGAACCACCTCCTTTTAACACATTAAAACCACTAAGGATTGTATTATGCCTAAAATAAGATATCTATAATTTGGGGAGAGATTTTGGACTATTACTTGGTAGTATCTTGGCCTAAAAAATAGGTTTTTAAGTTTCAAGAGAAGAGGATAAGAGGAGGCCTTTTATAATAGAATGTAGGGGTACCCTTGGAATTCTTCAATATATTAAATTATAAAAAATATTTTTTTTATAAAAATGTATCCAAAATAATTTATTTTTAGTTTAGGATTATTATGGATTGAAATACCATCATCCAATAAGTTTTTTATATTTTCTAATCCTTATATTTTAGAATTAACCCTTATTTAACCTCTTTATTGCTTACTATAATGAAATCTATTTTTACTCTTTAAGGGTCAATATAATTACTATAAAATGAAAAAGACAAATTAATGGATCACTGGTGACATTTTAAACCATATACCAATAATTTTTTTCTATTTTTAAATTATAATTAATTTTATATCATTTAATAAAATATTATATATTTTAAAATATCATTAATGTCAATTTTGAGACTTTTCATTACTTGACTTTATACCAAATATCATCACAACAAGATAAATTCGAAAAATGTATTCTAAAATATAATTAACATGTATAAGTATTCTATAGAATTCACGTATGAAATTAATTATTTAATATAATATTTATTTTAACATTTTTAATATCATTTATTTAATATTCCTATTAATTAAACAATTTCTGCATCACCATTGTGTAATAATTCAAAGTAATAATATTTTTTCTAAATATTAGAAATAAATTTCCATGAATAAGATAAAAATTATATATTTCTATATACTATTTATTGCCATATATATTTTCTAAATAACCGTATTTTAAAAATGTTATATTTTTAAAAACACAAGTATGACATCTTGGACTTTTTTTAAAATAAAATACTCAAAAGGGATTAAGGTCATCCAAGTTGCTACAAGAGGACATAAAATCTCCCCAGGGATTATTTTGGTCAACAATAACTCATATAATAAAATTTTGGAAACATTTTTGTGTAATTATCTAATATTTATAAAATTATTTTTACCCTTAATTATTAGATTTACCCTTAACTGGGGTGATAAAAATTTACTAATGTCACTATTCATGTAGTCCAAAAAGTGAATTATTTACTAAATTTTGAACTTATGATCCCAAATTAAAATAATTTTTTCAAAATTCAATACATAGAATTTTCAGTAATTATTTTAAAAATAATCTCGTTGATGAAACGAGAAAACATGTTTTTAATTTTAAATGTTTTAAACATTGAAATGTTTTTATACCCAAATGCTATGTGAAATTTATTATAATAACATTATTTTAATTAATGGATATAAAATAAATGTACTTATACTTAAAAAAAATAGAAAATATAGTTTAATGCTACACAATATTTGTACAAATATTATATATTCAATTAAAATTCATTATTTTTTACTATTCAACAAAATATAAAACTTATTATAAAAATACAAAAAATTAAACCAATATAAATTTTAATATTTATCATTGAAATAATAAGTTTATTTTGTCAAATATAATTTATTAATGTGTCAAAAAATATATTTAATATAAGTGTACCATCAAAAGGTGAGAGAATGCCTTTTTAAAAAAATACAATTTTTATGAGTAAAATTGGGATTATTGATATATCATGTCATGAATAATGATAGAATAAATATTAAACATTTGATTGAATATATTATAAATTTCATTAATATATTCCAATAAGGGTCATTTTTTTAGTTTTTGGTATAAAACATACTTGTGTTTATTTAAATAGTTTTTTAGAAAAGCATTTCCTTTTATTTTAAAAAGTTTTTATTTTAATTTATAATTAATTAGTTACAAAAGAATTAATTATATATAAATTTGAGAAATATAGTTTCATAATTCAGTTAATACTATTCTTACCCTACATTCTAACAATGATATGATAACTTTTATATTTAAGAATAATATTCAGTTTCTCATTTAAACTCAACATTGCATAACATGTATTCTATCAAACATAGTGTTTCCTTTAAAAAATAGATATGTCACAAACACCCTAATATTTGAAGTGAGAATAAAGGTTTTTAACTTTTATTTTATTTTTTTACATTTAATCTTATCACAATTTTGGTAATAAATTGTTAAACTTATTGATGTTAATTTCAAGTCCACCACAAAACAAACAAACAGATTAATGAAATCCACAACCTTTTTTTAATTGGGTCACTAGTAATGGATTTTACAATGATCATAAACATGGTGTTGTGATGTTATTCTAAAATACATTATTTTTTAGTAGTTCAGGGGATAAATTTTCTCAAAAAAAGTCACTCCATGACAGACTCAACACCTTTATAGATTTGATTCTAGGATAAATTCACTTACTTTACCAAACCACTTCTTTATAATCCCACTTTCTTACTCTAGTGGGTGAATTATTCATTAGTATAAAGACTTTAAGGTCTATTCAATGTATCTAAGAATGTGTTACTTTTTTCATTCATGAAAACCTGAATGTGATTCTTCAAATGCAATCACTAACTACTCTTAAATACCATATATTTTTTAAGTTCACCCAAGTACCTTCATTTAGGTATAACCCTTCTCTCAGGTTTTATTCTCCTTGGAGATTCCTTTCATGTAGGGTTTTCACATGAAACTTCCTTCACACTACATCACCCAAATACTATCTCACACAGCTCCCTTTACAAACATTAGTGTTCCCAAGTCACTGTCATACAATTCATTTATGATTCCCTAGATTCACTCTCCCATATCTAGTGCTCAAGGAAACATACCTTATAAACTCTTTTTTATACCAGGTTTTAAGGCCAAGATATAAATATCATTTATTTGAAAATAAATGATTATTATTACAACTCTTACATAATAAAGATCTTTTTTAGGGTTAGATATTTAGATAATTAGGGAAAATTTTATCCAAAAAATCCCATTTTATTTGTATCAATGATAAATGTTTTCATTATATAAAAATTCTACTCAATCCCTGATAATTATGCACCATATTTTATAAATTATTTCATATTTGATATCCTTATAAACATGTTATGGGTACTATAATTCATATTAATGTAGGAAAATGAATACATATAAAGGGGTGAGATCCACTTACCAGAATGTAAAAACTTATAATTAATGTATTAATGTCAAAAATATAGCATGAATATTATTGTTGGAATAATTAAACAACATTAGTCCATAATGAAAATGAATGGTAATGCATGTTATATCTATGATAGTAAATTAAATGATTAAAATCAATAATAATAATATCAAATTAATGGAATGTATAATTTTGAAGACTAAAAAATGAATCTATGGCCTTATAACAAGAAAATATCTTGTTATGGAGAGGGGTATACACCAAAAATCAAACTTTTTTTGTCTCATAGGAAATATTTTTGCATCAAGGGGACATAAAATTCTAGGCCCCACCTATTAAGTGATTTTGTCATATACATTTGGTAAAAGAGTTTAAAATAATTTTCATTTTATTCCTCGAGGAACCTCACTTTAAATAAAAAATTTCTATCTATATAATGAAAGATAAATAATGTTAATACATAATTAACCTGTATTAGCTATCAATAATCCTCAAGAATATTACTTCTTTTTCTAATGTGAATAAAAGGGATTACATTATCAGAACCCATCTAGAGAAATAAGTTGGATGGTAAAATAAGAAAGAGTCAATTATACATCAATCATCCATAGTTGAATTAAATAATATATAACAATAATACTTTTCCCCATTTTAATAAATAATCTATCTTTCTAGGTGAATATCCTCTAATCAAGATTTGAAAAATAATATATTCAAAATATATAAAGTAATGATTATATAGTTCAGTAAATTATTAAATAACATGATCATGATCCATACATAATAATATTTCATATAATGGAAATTGAATTTATACCCATTGAATCAATGGTAACATAGAAGGGTGTTGAATGAAATTCAAAAATCCCATATAAAAAACAATACTTTAAATGATATCTCAAAATAATGGATCAAGAATTGAATCATTTGATACCACAAATTAAATTCCCAAATATATATATATATATATATATATATATATATATATATTAGAGGATAAATCAATAAAACAAATCCCCATTAGTTTTAATCCTTTTGAAAATAAAAATATATTAATAATATAAAAAATTTAAAGAGCATTTAAAAAATATTAGTTATATTCATGTAAAATGATATTTTACATGATCCTTTCAAAGTTAACTTTTTAAATGTTACATGAATGTTTTTGAAAAAAAATAAATTTAAAAATAATCTACAATAATGTAAACTTTATAATACACAATTTTTGTCTTTTAGAAATGGGGATATTGGCATAAAACCTTTGAAAGTGAAAGTGTAAACACTTTTATTACATTCAAAATACCATTCTGTAAAACACACATCGTAAGAAGATAAAAAAATAATTTTCATTAAATATTCATTTAATGAATGAATATTAAAAAATAAATTATAATAAAATATTAAGTTTGTGTAATACAAGTAAGGAAGAAATATTTTCATCACTAACAAATATAACTCATGAAATGGAGACTTGAGTTATCAATATCCCATACAAGAAACAATCTCCGTGAGGGGTGAAACATTTTAAAAGGGTTTTATATGGTAAATATGTAAAAAATTATATAATATCACAAAATTACATCAAATAAAAAATGTACCAAACTTATATGAAATAATTTCATGTGAACTATCATAACTCAATGAATGAAAACAGAGTTACCAAAACCTCTTACGATTGAGGAAATACATGATTCAAAAGACATTTGACTAAAATAACGTAATCTAGAATATGATATCACATTAATTACATGGAAAAAATTTATGTAACAATAATGTGAATGTAAATTAATAGATAACTACCCAATGTAAACATGGTTCATGACATGTAACATTTTCAAAGAGTTATAATTGATATTAAGAAAACTATTGCAGCCTGATTTAATAAAATGTCCTCAAATGGGTGAAGAAAAAATTGAACATATAATAAAATTATTATAATATAATTCATGATATGATATGTGAAGTAGTATTATATACACTAAATTAATGAAATAAGGTTCAAAATATCAATCTTTTCATAAAGAGTAGAATCTGATACAGAAACTGTTCCTTCGATCCAGATTCATTTATACTTCCACCAAACATCATAAATAATTAAATTATTTTATCAAATACATAATAAATAACCCTATTAATAAATAAAATCATTTATACTAATCATTTATAATAATTATATATATATATAGATGTGAGTAATTGTTTACATTTTTTCAACACGGAATGTAAATAATATTTATAACCTGGAACTAGTTTCACAAAACTGATGTTGAAATATATTATTTTTCAAAATTATATCACGATTATATAATCTATTATATATAAATTCAGGTTACATGATATATTATAAAGATATAATTTCATTCTATGTTAGTTTGGTTTATGAAACATGAGGTTGAAATTGGGGATGAGCTTTTTTATGTGATTCAGAGTTAACTAAGTTTGATTTCATATTCAATGAGTAAATGTTTTTATGATATTAATAAAACCCAAAATAAAATTTTCTTAATATATTTATAATATTAATCTAGTAAATAATAATAAAAATTAATCCATGAAGTAAATTAATTGTATCATTCAAGTATCTAGTTAAACTAACAAAAACATGAACCAACCATGATTAATGGATAATTATGAGGTCATTTAATTATAATATAATTATAATAGATGAATAATAATAATAATATTTAGTGTTTATTATTTTATAATATGAAAATATAAAAATGTATTCGAAGATGTTATTGATATTAAAATATTAAATTATGTGACTAAAAATATATTCCTCTTAGTAAACATGTTTATAATGGTAAATGTTATAATGAATTATTAATTATAATATAAATTATATTTTCTATATTTTCTATTTATATAATATAAATCATGACATAAGAAAAATTTTTAATCATAAAAACAATTTATAGATCCATCCTTGAATGTTGGTGATGATAAATTAAATGTGTTCTTGGAGGCGGTAGTTCGCATAGTCACATAAAAAATGTTTACATTTTTGCAATTGAGTTGGAGGGGAATAGATAATGGTTAAATAATAAATATGATAAAATTTTAGAATATTATTTATACTTATGTAATTATATACATATGTTTACAATGTGTTTGGAGGAGGGTGGATGGGGAGGATAAAGAATAAATCTAAAAGGGCATATAATACCTTTTTTTGAGAATTTTGATCTTATCTTGATGTATCCTTTAGATATAAAGGGATTCATAAATATTGTTTTGGCTAGGGAATGAAAAAATTGTAATAGGGATATATAAGAATTAAATTGGTCATATTGTCCAGGGAATTTAAAACTATACATGTGGATTGAAGTGGGAGAAAGTGAGATCCTTTTATAGGTGAAAAGAAGAAAAATAATTGAAAAATAATGTTAAGGAAGGGATAATAATGGAATTTCAAGGGAGTTAGGTGATTTAGGTGTAAACATGGTAGGTGATACATGTAGGTAATAGTATAATACCAAAAAATTATTTCTAGAATGAGGGTGTTACCTTTTAGTTATCAAAAATTTGAGATTCCCCATTAACCCATTTTACGCGTATTAATATTGATTAAAAAATTTCCGTGGTAATTTCTTTTATTATTAAAAATAAAAGATGTCCCATATTACAAGGTTTTTTTTGAATCATTATTTTTTATCTAAGAGACCTAATTTAATTTCTGAATATTAATGAATTAATATTAAAATGATAATAAAATATATATCAAAACCCAATTTTATAGAAAAATATATTTTTATATATTAAGTCTTTATAATTATTATTTCATATTGATTATTAATTGAATGAGTGTTTATATATTTTTTATATGTTTAAAAATAATATTAGATTCATATATATAATTAGACTAATTTAATTTATTTAGATTTAAATAAATTCTTTCAAAAAAACCTTTTTACATTTACTATGCAAATTAATCTTTATCAAAGGTAATTAATATTCAATAACTAAATAGTAGATTTTTATAGTTTCATAATTTTAAAATAAAATTTCTAAATAAAATTTGAATTTTATCAAATAAAATTAAAATGTTTAGGGAAAATAAATTTCAACATTTTCAGGTTTAATACGTATTTTTTAGAAAAATCATAAAAAATTATCATAATATAATATTAATATGACAACTCCAAAAGTAATGTTCATTTTCAATTTTTTAAATTCTAAATTTTCAGATTTTATATTTTAATGAAAATTTTGAGATATAATTGAAAAAATTATATGGAAATACATTTTATATAATATTATAATAATTTTTATTATTTATTAATTAAATTTCTATTGAAAAATTATTGATATCTAATATATTTTATCAACATTAATCATAATATCCTTGAAATATTAATACATATTACATAAAAATATATTTTTTAGAAATATTATTTTCTAAATAATAAATTATGTTACTAGCCATTTTATGTCAACTAATTATATTTCATTCATTTTAAAAAAAGTGTTTGTTTTATTTATACATATATTTCTTAAACTATTTACTCTTATTTGATCTCAATAATACAATAGAAATGTTTTAATGGGCATACATAAATATTTATATTTTATCTAAATAAATTGTTGTTTCATTTAAATTAAGTGTTACCTTTTGGGAAACTATTGAACACATTGACTTATTTAAATATAATCATGTATTAAAATTTTTGGGTGTTACATTCTACCCCCAATAAATAAATTATATCCTCATAATTAGAAAAATAATATTGGCATAATTTCTTTAGTGAACTCATAATTTACCATAAACTACTTGATGATCATGGGGTTATTTTGGATATGGAATAGGATTTATTTATGTTAAAAAAATTATTATAATCACTCTATAAATAGAGCTAAACCTTTTCTAATCTAACATATAATTTTACTGAAGGATAAATATTTATTTACATATGGTATAACATCCCACAATCCATGAAAATGATTTATATGTTAATCATTACACTATGGGTATTTATGTATAACCCAATATCTAATAGTTTGTGTAAAATTGACACAAAACACCAGAAAATTCAAATTGAAAACTCACTATTTTATTCATTAGTAGTGGTTTCATATAACTTTAATTATTCTCTTGGTTAGTTGTGACTATTTAACATGTTTTTTTGGAATGGGAAATTGATTCACATTATGAAAAACTCTAATTCAATTAAAGAAATAGATATTTGGAGATTTTTTATTTCCCTTACACTTTTGAGTATGATGACATTTATCTCCACATTTATTGCATTTTCCATTCCCTTAATGGAAATTTCCACATACTTATTCCCTTATTTCTAACATGTAGGAAATTAAATATTGTTCCCTTATTCATATTATTTTGAAGAAATATAGGGAATTAAAACCATCAATTATTTGGTGTATATAGAAGTTAAACTACGATCATGCTATTTATCAAAATTCATGATAGATAGTTTGGAATAATCCAATTATTTTTCACTCCTCCCCTTATCCAGTTATATTTTTCATTGGGAATGTTTCTATACTGTCCATGGAATTCAGGTTAAACTACATTCCTTTTGGATTAATAAATTACTAAAAACAAAATAGTTAACTTGTGTGATTATTATTAGAGGATAATAATAATAAATAACAATAAGAAAACTTAACCTCACGATGTTACATATTATAACACTATCTTTATAACCTATTTTTTAAAAAAATCTGCGCTTATAAGACTCATTTCAACCCATATCACTCTCATTTTATCATATATCATTCTAGATTTATCCAAGACAACTTTCAGTTGGGTTGTCTTATGATTTTTAACCAAGTCTTCAAAAAAATATCAGAAATTTCATTGCTATTTCCTAAAAAAATATAAACTCAATAGTCATTGTAATTTATTCTCTAAAATTTTAAATTATCCTTCCTTAAAAAAATTATTCCTTTTGAAAATCATATACCAAAATATTTATCTACCCTAATAATATAATATAAAAACAGTAGTTTCTAAACATAATTTTTTGTGATCTTTTTTCAACTAAAAAATTAAAACCAAAATGTTTGTGATAATATAAAAGATATGAATTAGAAAATATCTATCAGAATACATATTCCCTTATGAGACCGCTTTATTTAACACGTGATATTTGCGGATCAACCTATGACTGTATTTGTTCAATAATTTGTTATAAAATTTCATTTATATATTAGTTTATCCAACCTAATTTATTAATATAAATATTAAATATTTGAAACGAAGTTTGTAAATAGAACATGATGAACCAAACAATAGACCTTCAGTGTGTCCAAACAAGTGTGTAACATGTTCTCTTTATCATGTAATAGGTCATAGTTGTGTTAATACCCAACACTCCCACTTTATGGTTTTTACTACAATGTTTATCTATTCCAGAACAACATCCACTTTCCTGTATCCATAGTATGATATGATTTATATGATAACAACTTACCCAAGACATTAACAATAATTTAGGATGTCATCATATACTCCGAATTTTTATTAGGATTTCTACTAAATTTATCTCATCCTAAACCATAAATAATATGGGAACTAGTGAATTATCTTTAATTAATATTCTATCCCAATATGTTATCTATAACATCAAAATTTTGATCAAACCTAACTTATAAACCTATGAATTATCCTCCACTAACATCTTAACCTCCAATATTATCTAATCATTTCCTTTAATACCAACAATCATGCCCAAGACCTATGCTTTGGGATCTGGTGCTTGTAGACCCATAACATACTTTCTAACTTTTATACCCATTTTAAAATCATGAAATTAAAAATCCTTAATTATAAAATCAATAATTATTATTACAACTCTTATAACCCATGTATATTTTATATTTACATCAATAGATAATTAGAAAAGAAACATTAACTATAAAATGACATATTATTTTTATAAAAATATATATATTTTATTATATATGAAATTACTTAATCCCTAATGGCTCTTAAATATCTCCTATAATTTATCTCACGTGTTATATCCTTCTAAACATGTGTTGTGTACTAATATTATATATTACTTGGGTAAATGTAAACATTATAAGTGGTGATCACAAAAACTCAAAAAAGAAAAACATAGAACTATTATAATCATGACATAAAATTTGGATAAATATTATAGAAATTTTAATTAAATAACATCAATACATAATTATCTTAAAAAATAAACAATCCTATATCTATGTAAATTAATGAAAAATGGAAAATCAATAATATCGATTTCGTACTAATGTAATTAATAATTTTGAACATCGAAAACATATTTTCAAGGCATTTTATAATGAAACTATTCTATTATGGTGAGAGGTATACACCAAAAGACAACATGTTTTGTCTTATAAGACATGATTATGCATCATGGGATATATAATTTTGGGGCCCAAATGTCACCTTTTAATTTAAATACATTTTATATAAGATTAAAAAATGAATTTTTATACCATTACCTAAGGAACATCTCACTAAATAAAACACGTACATCAGTATAAAAAAAGATAAAGAATTCCAATATATAATCAACCTATTTTAGAATTAAATAATAATAAAAAATAGAAATAATATTCCCTAAGAAAATGAACGGGATAAAGTGATTGTAACTCACCAAGAGAAAAAAGGTTGATGGTGAATCAATATATAGTCCACATTCTAATAATAATTTGTATTGGAATAAAGATATATATTATACTAATATTTTTTAAAATCTTATAAAATAAATATTTCTTCTTATTGATCATCCCCCAATATGAATTTTCAAATTGATATGTTCACACTATATTGGTTTATTATAAAACGATCAAGTCAAATTTAGAATAAAATTATCATTAGATATCCAGGGAAGTAAAGTGGATGGGTTTAAGAGAACATATCCACAGTGAAGAAAAGGAAACATAGGAAGGTATTAACACAAATGGAAAATAGCCTTGTCAAAATAATCCTTCGAATGATATCACAAAATAATAGATCAAGAATTTAATTGTTTGATATCATGAGATTAATCCCCAAAAAGAGAATATATATATATATATATATTATAGGATAAATCATAAAAAATGCCCATATGGGAATATATATTGGAAAATAAAATGGTACGTGTAAATTAATACTTAAAAGGGATTTGATTAAATATTTTGAACATTGAAATAAAATAAAAATTGATATTTCACATTAAATGGTTTCATTTGAAATGGTGACATGAAATATTTTGAAAAAAAATTTCTTTTTAAGAATAATATATATTAAATGATTCTAAAAGGGAAATAAATTTTATCATAGAGAAAAGGGGAGAGGTGGGAAGAACTATTAATGTTAGAGTATAATCTATTTTTATTATTTTGAATGTACCATTGTTCAAAACAAACATTGTAAGAATAGAAAAAACAATAATCTTTATTAAAATTAATTTACCTAAAGAGGGTTATAAAATTAAATATAATAAAATATTAGGATGGGATAACCCTATAAAAAAATAAATATGTTCATGATTAAATAATACAACTCATTTCAAAGAGACTTGAGTTAACAATATCCCTTATGGGTGACATACTCCACGAGACATAAAAATTTTGAATCAGGTTATATGTGGTAAATATATTAAAAATGATATAATTACACATAATAAAGTCAAAGGGAAAAATGTGGCCAACTTATATGAAATAAAATAACATTAATTATCAAAAATTAGTGAAAATAAATTAGTTTCAATAAACTCTTATAACTATGGTAACACTTGAGTCAAACAGAATTCAATGAAAAGAACTAGAATTTTATTAGTTATTCCGATGAAGTACAAGGAATTAATATATAAAAAATTCCTGGATTTTAAAATCAATATAACATTCAATGAATGAAACAAGGTAAATATCATATAGCATTCCTCAATGTATCTTAATTAAGATTAAGAAAAATCTAACGGTTGTGTAACACAATAATCAAAACCCTTTGAAATTGTCGGATTTTAATTGAACTTAAAATAACATGGTTAAAAAATAATTCATGATATGATGAATCAATGTTATAGAATATACACCACATAAACTAAATTAGGTGATTAATACTAAACATATCCCAAATAATGGAATTTTTGAGGAAAACCCATACATTGTCACTTATTAATTTATAAATTTAATAAAATATATTGTGTAATAAAATTATATTCTTGAAATTCTTAATCAATAAATTTATTCATAACTATAACCATTTATACATCTCATTTATAATATTTCCCTATATTTATATATATTATTTATTTATTTATCTATTTTCATCACTGATGGCATGTAGTCTTTATTGCATTGAGATAACATCATAAAAGAGCTATTTTTTATTTTATTTTTTCAAAAAAATGAATTTTATATGATATAGGATAATATAATAGATACTATAGAAAAATTTAAAAAGTTAAAATATAATTCCATGGTAATTTTGGTTATGATCTATGAGGATGAAATCAATGATGAGCATGTTTTGGTTATTCTTAATAAATTAAGTGTGATTTCATAATTAATCATTTAAATGTTGATATATACATTGAAAATAAATAAATATTATTTACATATTTATATCATATTATACTTGTATATAATTTCTAATTTTAATCCATGATAAAAATACATATTATTGTTCAAGTAGTTGTTTAAATTGTCCCAAAATTGAACCCACATAGATTAATGGACGGTTATACAATGGTTTAGATGTAATATAATTTTACCAGAATCATAATGATATTATTTTGTATTTATTAGTTTGATATAATAATTTTATGAGAAATAATATGGGGAATTAATGTATATGTAAATATTATTTACTATTAATAACATGATTTTCCTCTTACTAGGCATGTTTATGATGGTTAATGTTACAATGATCAATTATTTGAAATATCAATTTTATAATTCCATAATTATATTTACATATTATAATTCACGAAAAGAGACACATATATATTAACAATACCCATTTCTAGTTCCATCATTTATTAGTGATGATGAATTATTTAATGTGTCATTTATGGAGGGGACAGTCCACAGATACCCATGAATAAGATTTTCATTTTTTATTTAATGGGAGGGGAATACATATGGTAAAACATTAAATACAAAAAAAATTTAGTACATTATTTATAAATATGTTATTATATATATATGGTTAAAATGGGTTAAATGACATTGGATGGGAAGGATAAATAATAAGAGTAAAAGGTTAAGTGATACTATCATTTTAGAATTTAGATATATTGTTATAGTGTCTTTATTAAATGATATACATAAGAAACCTTGTTAAGGAAAGGGGATGAAAAATGGTATAGGGGGTTGAGAAAAAATAAATTGGGTAGTGTTTCATAGAAAATTTTAACTATACGTGTGGATTTATGTGGGAGGAAATGAAATCATTTTATTAGTGAAAAAGAGAGAAATCACTGGAAAAGACAGTTAGGTAACATATTAGAATGAAATTTCTTGAGATTTGGATGAGTTAGGTGGATAAATGGGTTTTTAGAAATGTGGACATGACTTTCATACCAAAAAAGGATTTATAGACGGTGTATGTGACAATTAAATTATTTAAAATTTGAGATAATTCATTTACCCATGTTACCCTTATTAATCGTGATTAAAATATTACCATTTTAATTATTATATTAAAAAATATGTTCTTTATTACAATATGAAATGTTGTTGGACCGAAATTTTCGATAAATTAGTTCTAATTAAATTTATAAATATAAGAAAATTATCTTTTAAATTATAACATAGATATAATAAAAAATTTATTTATTGAAAAATATCTTTTTATATATTATGTTTTTTATTCTTATTTCTCATTAATTATTAATTTAATGAGTGTTTATATTTTTTGGTGTTTAAAAATAATTTTAGATTAATATTTTAAATTATTATTATGTAATTTACTTATTTAAATATTAATTCTTTGAAAATAGAAATTTTAATTTTCTTTTGGTAATTAATTATTGTCCTTAGTAATTTATATTAAATAAATAGAAATAATAGTGGAATAGTTAAATTATTTTTACCTCCTAATTATAAATATAAATTTTATTTTATAAAATAAATTGAATATTTTTGAGGTAATTAAATGTTAATATTTGAGTGCATAAAACTTGTTTTAAAAAAATCTAAAATATTCACCTTAAGATTATATTATTGTTACGAAACCAAAAAATGATCATTTTACTAAATTATAATTCTAAACTATAGAAATTTATATTTTAAATAACAAGATGATATATAAAGGAACAATGTATATAGGAAAATATAATTTTTTAAAATTTTAAAAGTTTTCATATTATGTACTATTAATTACTAATTTAATTAAAATTAACCTATTATTCACATCGAATTTATTAAATGATAATTAATCATAATATTCATGAAAATTAAATTCATGTCCCATTAAAATGAAATATTTTGAAATAATAATTTCTAAATAATGATGATATTATTAGTCATTTTACTTAAACTAATTAGACTTCATTAATATTAAAATTATCCTTTATTTACATTATATAATTTTATCATATTGTGGTTGCTAATATTAATTCTAAATAATTTAGTATCTAGGTTTAAATTTTCAGACATAAATTTTTATATTTTATAAAAAAATAGCATGGTTTCTTTTATGTTTTGTGTTTCTTGAGGAGTAAGTTTTCAAACACATTGAATTATAAAATTTTAATCATGTATTAAATATTTTCAACATTAAATCCCTATTTCTCCCATATTTATGGAACAAGGTTCATGAAACTATCATCACTCCACTACTTTTGTGAAACTCACATAATAGAACATCTCTCACACAATACCACTTTCACACAACTTCCTTCACCAAAATATTTCACTCATGTCTTGTTTGTACAAGTAAAACATAAATAATGAGACATCCATTAATAATCATCTAAGTATTATTTATTTTAAAATGAGAGGGTTTAGATTATATTTATATTTAAAACCCAAACCTTGACACAAAATTGTGCGTGTACTTCTCGTGATATAAACATCTTCATATTACTCTACCAATGCGTTATATCCATGGTACAACTAAATGCTTAATATTTTACCCAACTAACAAGACTGACTAAAAGTACTATGGATCACTCCATAATTTTTTTAATCCTCCAATTTTTTTTGAAACCACTTGAACATGAATATATCTCAATCATTCGACACTTCCTCCTAATATTTGGACACAATGTTTTAAAAAACACAATTAGACCTTTTTATTTTATATAAAACATCTCCCTTGGTAATTAAACTCTTTAAAACCCTTGAAAAAGGATTAATAAAACAAATAATATCCTCACTCACCAGTCCAGAACACATTTATTCCATCAATAACTAACTTATTTTATAAACTGATAGTATGTGACAATATTTTCACTTGAATTCACCTTTCCAGGGCTAGAAAAATCTCGAAATTTCACATTTAGTTGGAATAATTTCCTCTTAATATAAAAATTTAGTTCATTATGTCCCTATTTCCTTTATAAATATCATGACATATTTATCAACCTATAATCATAATCTAGGTTTCAAATGAATTTACCATTGAAAAAATGTATCATATAGAAGATGACCTTTTAATTCAAAATATATTCTATTGTCTTCAAAAACACTTCTTCCACTATAGTTTCTAATAATTCAAACTCACATAGAATATATGCAATATACATAAATATTGGATTCTCTATCTATTTTTCCATCTTAATAGGGATTTCTACAATAGTAGATATGTCTCATAAAATCATATTGTTATAACTAAACTAGTTAAGTTTATAGATCCTTCCTCATAACTGTCCATGCGTTTTCCATCCATTATAAGGATCAAAATTATTCCTCCATTATAGGATTAATTAAATGTAGGGTTTGCGAGATATATATAGAAATACCTGAGACCTCCTCCTTAGTTGATCATTTAGATAGATGATTTGAAAGTACCTGTACCAATTGCAGCCATCCTTCATTTGTCAATTATTATTAATTTTTAATTATATTATTAAATATGATTAATTTTACTATTAATTATTAATCATATAATTGATCATGATTAAATTATTATATATTATTATATATTATTAATTATTAAGTATGTTCTTGATTATATTATTAATGGTTAATTATTAATTATTATTTTAATTATTATTTATTAAATATATTATAAATTATTGAATATATCATTAATTATATTGTTAATTATTATTCATATTTGTAATTATTAAATATATTATGAGTTATAATTTATATTATTAATTATATTCTTAATTTTTGTTATTTGTATTATTAATTAATATTTATGTTAAAAATATTATATTATATTTAATTAAATTATTCATTTTATGTCTTTTTTTTTATGTATTATTAATAAAAACATATTATTATGTTGATGTTGATAATGTAAAAGTTGAATTCCTAGTGGAAATCCTTAAGGGATGTTAAGAATCCTTCCATTAAAAAAAGGATCCATGAGTGAGAATATTTAGTTATTTAGTAGGATTACATAAATGACTGTAATCATTTAAATAATAACTATATTTTAAATACTATTTTAAATTTTATTATATATATAACACAAAAAATCCAATAAAAAATGTTGTTAGAAAATATGGGAAATGTTATCAATCAATAAGTTCAATCGAAACACTAAAAGTGTGAAACCATTTCTCACATTTATAATCCACTATATTTTGGGAAAAACGTTAAATTTTTTCACAATTTTTTTAACCCATTATCTTTATTAAGTTAAAGCGATACCTAATAAAAAATGAAAAAAATAACTTTTTTGTAATTTTCACCAGTTCCACTTTTTCCCGTTCACCATAAACCCCCAAACAATGTTAAAAACCAAAGGTAATCCAACCAAGCCCCCAATTCTCTCATCATGAAACTTGTTCCCCCCTTTGGTGGATCATGTCTTCCAACTCATGTGTTGTCTCCACTCTCTCATGATACATTTGTTTTGTGAAATTTTCATCCACCGATGTCAATTGCCTCTATATTTTTATAACATCTTTCATAGATTCTATCTCACCTATAAATATTTCATTTCAACTATTCTTAATTTATTTCTCATATAATTTTTATATGATGTATATTTTAAAATATTTTACTTATTAAATTTTAATCTATACATATAATGATGTTTAAATATTTTTATTTTATAGTATTATAGAGGAAGTTAATTGGTGTTAGTTTAATTCAAAATTTTAAGGTCTATTTTTTACCATATTAGTTTCGTCAAAAATTTATTTATATTTATTAAAATATATTTATATAAGATAAATATTAAACATTTCATAAATTATTATTATTATTATTACTATTATTATTGTTGTTGTTTTTTAATTTTAATTTATTATTTAACATTCAATTGAAATTAATTTGTTAGTGTTTTTATACTTTTATTTTCATTATAATCCACTATGATACATTTTTAACAATTTCAGTTTTTTAATCACATTTTATTAAATAATTCTTAACACATTATTATTCTTGTTTAATGTGCACACATTGATAAATTTTTTGTGGCTTGGTTTTTTATTCTATCATGAGTTTAGTTTGAATATGATATGGCTAATGGATGGAATTGTTTTATCTATTTAGGGTTTTATCTCCCTTAAATTGTTTTTCTATGGATTCTGTGTTATAATCCACTCTAATTTTTTGGTTTAATGTTATGAGGGTTATTTTCACATGTTTTTACTTGATTCCATTTGGAGAGTTAAACGCATGTAGATTAATATATTTAACCATACACCATGATTTTCGATTTCAATTTTTTATACACACGAAATGTTTCATTTCATGGTTATTAATAGATATAGGTCATTATTTATAAGAGAATCTTCACCATCTTCCAATACTGTGTTTGTTAGATCATATTCTCAAGAATTGATCCATTATAATAAACCTAATCCATCACTCTCTTTAAACAATGATCATTTGGTTCTATAACTACCATATTCTTCTAAATAGAAGGGGGAGAATTATATAGACGACCTTTACTAGAGAAAGTGGTTTCAATCAATTTAAGCTTACTCCATGTATCCTTTCCAATATTAGTTTAATTACATATTATATTTTTATTCAAGTTAAGATATAAATATAGACCTTCCAACGAGATCCTTATTTAAAATTTTGGGAAACATGTATCCTTGATGAAGAAACTAAAATAAAATTCAATTGGAAAATATGTATCCTTATTTCCTTTTTATTTTTTTGATGCCTTTATTGAATACAGATTCTCTGATTCACATGTTGTTTTTTTTTTTATTTTTTAGAGAGAATAAATGTGAGTAGGTTG
This sequence comes from Viscum album, assembly GCA_963277665.1. Taxonomy (NCBI): domain Eukaryota; kingdom Viridiplantae; phylum Streptophyta; class Magnoliopsida; order Santalales; family Viscaceae; genus Viscum; species Viscum album. Next base: position 1,947,735,676 of record OY728127.1, on the reverse strand, counting down.
GTGTTTCTGTCATGCATGTAAGAATAAACTATTCCATGGAATGTTAAATTAATGTTTCCTATTTTATTGATTTAATTTTTTCCTCATGAACAGATTGAATCATTAAATATATGCTTTCAAATTTGTTTCTTAATCTTCTTGAATATAAATTATAAACATCAAGAAACCAATAAAAAATTAAACGCTCCCTGATCCATTACATGATGACATACAACTAGTTTTTTCCTCAACAATATTTTTTAGAGAATATTGAAATATTAAATGGAATACTTTAAGTATGAAATTGATATATTCCATAGAGAGATTGACTCAAGAATTCAGTAAATAAATATTCATCAACTTCTTTTCAAAAAATAGTTTTTTATATTTTAATGGGCCTAAGAATCTTATGGATAGTTTTTAGATCAATGTATAGGATGATAACACCTACAAATATATCTCTCCAAATATCCTAATGAATTATTACTTCTCTATTAATCTTTATTTGGGTGAAAAAATTGCACGTCTTTTTCTTATTAATACTACACTACTTCCATATAGTCTAATCATGAGAAATTTTAAATGACTACATCATTAGTTTCGTATTTTCAAGAGATATATAAGTTATACAATTTCAAAATAAATCTTGGGATCCAAATGCAATCATTTATTAATAAATTGTGTGAAATTATAACTACCCTAACTAATATTATTATTTCATTAAATGATAAATATCTACATTAATTTTTCCCTTTTAATAGATCATATGATAATGTTTTTGATGATATGATATTCAATATAGATTTATTAAATTTAATTTAAGTTAAATCTAAATATATATTAAAATAATTTCTTTTTCAACCTATGATTAAGCATGAATCCAAGTCTCATAGATAATGGTCAGTCTGAATTCATTGTAGAAAATAAATTTTAATATAAAAACAATGTAAAAACACATATTCCATATATATAATTCAATTATATATCTAATTATAAACACATAATTAGGTACCAATATAAGAATCATGTATATGTCTCAACCAAGTTCAATAAACTAAAATATGGCGATAATTCAAAAGAATGAGGTGTTCATTCACTATATGTTGATTTTTACTAAAATAGTTCTAATGTTATGATTTATTATGATCCTAATATAATTAATTAATTAATTGTTAACTAAAGAGTAACTTTTCATATATGGCCCCATAACTTTTCCTTTTTTTTAATTTACTAAGGGTGTTAATGGTGATGGTGTTTAAAAAAAATCAGATATATAGGTTCATAGGGAGAGGCTCAGTGTTGTTATACATAGATGAAATATTTGTTTCATATTATAAGATGTATATTGGGTACCATAATTCCATAAAATCCAAATATTATTAGTATCATCTAGATCAAATGGGATTTTCCTTAAATTATTAATATATTTCCCATAAGATCTCTTAATGTTACCATATAGTAAATAATGGATCTATTTCTTAAGGGTTTTTTTATTTAGATTGTAATGTCTCGTACTAGGAAATTTGGTATCACCTATGTCACTAATAGTGATAAAACTATGTTTTGGAAGATGATTTTGGGGAATATAAGTTCCAAGGGAATTGAGTTGTTGTGTAAACAATTACTTTTAACCTAGATTATACTAAATAACATAACATTTCATTAGTATTGTGATCAATGAAAGGTTATAAGTTTAATATTCCATATGTCTAGTTTTAAATAAATCCACCCTCTAGAGTATGTATAATCTAATTTTTGGGGGCCAATAGGGGTTTCTTCCAATAGTGGTGGCTCAAACATTATCACAATTGTAAATGAATTTTTCAATAAGGATTAATTATATATTATGAGGAGTAAGTTGGATTCCATTGATTTATTAATAACCTAGAAGTTGATAATTGAAAATAAAACTGGCATGATATTTAAAGATATGATAACTAAATATGGTGTACAAAAACATTTTGCTAAGTTAAGTTATTTATGTGTGTGTGAAGGAATTATTTGGAACCACACTTTTATCCATAATTCCCAAAATTATGGGATCATAGAACATATGAATCATATCGTTTTGGAATTGGTATATAGTTTTTTTTCATTCTCTAGTTATCCCAATTCATTATAGACTAAGTTTTCCCCCACAACTGTCTAAAATATTAATTGATTCCTATCCTCTAATTTTTATTTTATGAAACTAAAATGACTATATTATAAATGAACTCTATCTAATATAAATTTATATGTGTTTGGTTTCACTACCTATTCCTATATCATGATTTATAAACTCATTCCATGGGGGTTTTTTTATTTTTTCATAGGTTATTATAAGTGTATGAAGGACTATAAAATATAGGTTGAAAAAAATAATATTTTAGAAATCTATTTAAAGTAATGGTGTGGTGTTTTATGAGTCAGATAATCATAAGGAGAAGCATTAATCTAAAGATAGTGGTGATATAAACTATACCAAGATTGTTGAAGTTGAACCTCTAGTCGAAATTAAGTTTTCTTTCAGATTCATCCAAATGATCATTCACCCAAACCAAATTCATAGTATTATTAGGATAGTGATTCAAATAATAAACTAGATAATGATATTATAGATTACCAGATTAGATGATATCTTGTTGGATGAGTTATTTGACCCCAATCTCATCACAATCATGCTAATTTTTTTCATTTTATATTTCATAGTATCTTGGAATTGATGATCCACAAAACCATATATAGGCTATTAATGAGATTCACTATAGGAATTGAATCAATTTCATTCATGATGAGAGGTACACCCAAAAAATTATCCATACGATGTTAATTTATAATATGCCACATACTAATAATGTTTAAGGCTATAAATGAATCCTTGAGAAGAAAAATGATAACATTAGAGAAAACAAGTTCCAGTTTAAGGAAAGACATTTGAAAAAGGGTTAGCATAAAATTGAATAGATTCATTACTTTTAGATTTTATCCCTTTTGGTAAAAATTCTTCTACTATGTATAGTTTTTATTTCAATTATTACGTTGATCATTATATTGATTATATTTATATTTACAAAACTTTCTTACTGGGTGATATTGATGTGAATATTTACATGAATCTTACAAATGGTTTCTCTAATTAATTTAAATAAAATAGTGGTTATTTTGGAAATAATAATCTTTATTTAAATTATACATATAATAAATAATTTATGAAATTTTATTTATTCATTATATGAAATAAATTTAGCAAAATAATGATTGATGCATGAGTTTTTTTAATATGCCAAAAATTTCATTCTCTACATACTAATTTATATTAATGATATGCTACTTATTTTTTATAATATGAAATTTATCACTACTATAACAATTTAATTGAACATATTATTTAAAATAAATTACCAATATTATGAGATAAAAATTTGAATTATAGAAATAACAAAGGATTAAAATAGAAACAACATTATTTTTCATAGAATTTTAATTTTATTATTATTTTTAAATGATATATTTTTTAATTTAAAGCCAGTTAGTATTATACAAGCCTAAAATATTAAATTATATATTTACTAATATCTAACTAATACTAACTACCAATTCAATCTAGTTTATGAGTACAATACTCTATTTCAATGTTATGGGTAGAATAATATATGGTATGGTATATATTAGTCTAGATGTTTATTTTCATATTTTGATCTTAAAGTAGGTTCATGGGAAATAAAAGTAAGCCACATTGGAATATACTTAAGTAGATATTCAGGTTTATTTCATCGAATAATTATCTATCACTATTATTTTATAGGTATATTAATCTTGATGAAATTTTTACTCGATATATTGATCCAGACATTGCTGGAAATTGTCACAAAATAAATCTCTAGTTAGATATGTTTTAACTCTCAATAGTAGTCCCTAATCAAAAAAAAAACGAAAAATGAATTTATTTTTATACATATAAACCACTTAGGCCATATATATTACAATGATATGGTGAACTAAATAATCCATTTGGCTAAATGTTTTTAGTTAAATTATACTAATACAAATATTACACTTCAGTAATAATTTTAATATTATTTTTATTTTACTAAAAATATCATATGACATAGAAGGAGAAATAATATTCCTATTTGGTTTCATATTTTTAGATAAGATAATAAATATAGAATAGAGTGTCAAAAAGATTAATCATAGTGACAAAATAGCCATCATTTGTAATAAGTCCACCACATTGTCTAAATTTAGGCATTATTTAGGCTTTTTAAATCTAATTTACATGAGGTGTTGTACATTTTCAAATGTTTCTTTTATAAATGGTATATATTTTATTATTTTCATCTATTATATTATATTATGAAGAAGACTAATTTTTTTGTTGTATTTTATATTTTTATTTTCATGATTCATCAATTTCATGATCCAATGTGATATATTGTTTTCTCTTTTATCTTATTATGCACCTTATGAATAATGCTTTATGATTCATGTTTATTCTAGTACAAGGTGTTTTATTTACCTAATATTCCATGGTTGGATTTATTTATTTATTAGATAAATTTTAATTTTACATGGATATTTCACGTGCCTACTTAGTCATAAATGATTTTTATTCTCTGTCAACTATTTTTCTTGTCATTTAATTTTATGTTTCATGATTATTTTTTAGATTAATATTACATGAGTGATTTTCATTATATTTTCATATTACACAACTAGAAGAGTTACTTACACAAATAATGTGATTTTTTATCTTAAATTTTACCTTGTATTCCCAATATTATCTACCACTAACTCTTGTCCTTTCTTGGATACTGTTGGATGTAGGATGATAAGGTTGATATAGTCAAATTTTTTCTCCAATATTAGGTTTGTTACATTGCTTCCTTGAGCATTGGGCCATCATTATTTCCCCAACACTTTTCTGTATGAGAACATTGATCACATAGTTCCCTATCTACCATTTTATTCTAGAGATAAGTGAGATATAAAAATAGTTTACTATGAGTAGAGATAACCCTTTACATTATTTCAAGATGAGTTTCACTATCCTTCAACATCTCAGACATATAATATCCCATAGTTGGAGTCTGAAAGAGATCTATTAGTGGAACCTATGAGGGGACCCTTATTCACTATTGTCAACGAAATCATTCCTTTAAAATGAACCTAAATATCTATTCATTTGGAATATATAGGAATGTATGTCTCCTTGTTCCCTATTAGGTATTTATTGAATTTGTAAATTTCTCTTGTATTATTATTCAGTTGTTCACTATTTCCCACATTATTTTTCATTTTATGTTGAGAATTAATAAAACATTGGGTAATAATTTTTATTTTCATATTTATAGGGAAAGAACTTGTCCAAAAATGTTAAATATATTATTTATATTTTATTATTTTATCAATAATTCTTCATTCATATGTCAAGTCAACAAACAATCAATTTTTTATTTGTTAATCTTTAATCTTAACTTTGATTTATCTAATTAAAGAAAACATTAAAAAAATGATATTCTTCTTGGTATATAGCATGAGGGTTTATGTATAGTAATTTTATAAACAATTAATACAATTATTATAACTATTATTATGTCAACATTACCCCAACTGAGTGATTTCAGATTGGGAATGGCTTCAAAAGGGTATGGAATCAAAACCCAACAACATAAATTTAATTCCTAATTATAATAAGAATACAGTGTTTCATATATATGTAAGATGGTGAATTTATAGTTCCTTATGTTAACCCCCATTATATAGGGATGATTTGTGAAATGGAAGATATGGGTTATAACCTTTTTTTATGAGATAAGAAAACATTCTTAATTGGTTTAAACCCTCTATATTCTAGGAGATAGAAGAAACTTTGGTAGTGGATTTGAAGATTTCTTCTACTAGTATTAGGTGTTATAGACAATGGATATGGGTTGTTTATTTATATCAATCTAGAAATATTTGAGATATACAAGAAATGAAGGAAGGTGGCTGGTCTAGAGGAATTATAGGTGAGTATAGACTGTCAAAAATTCTATACGGTGTGATGAACCCACCTAGGTAAACCTACCATGACATGAAACCCAAATCTACACAAGGAAAAAAGTATTCCCCAATATAAATTAATATTCCATCTAGTTTAATTGGTCTAAGATGATATATTTTGGAGACTAAAACATCATTTACAATGAAGATAAATCATTAATATAAAAAAACTGCAACATAAGACAAAAAATATTCAATATAAAATAAACCAATCTAAAACATGTTATATAAAATGAAATGTGGAAATAAACATATAGACATAAAACCATTAAAGAAAAAAAAACTAATCTCCCGCTAGGTTGATCACTTACAAAATAAGTTAACAAAGACAAAAAAACAAAGGCCCTACTATCAAATTCAAGACAAACCTCACACCCACACTCCAACTGTAAATAAAACATACATATATCTAGACTAGTTGAATAAAAATAATATATTTGATAAATTAAAATATAGTAGGGAATAAATAGAATTAAATACATTAAAACACAAACCCAGGGATCTAGTCTGATACTTGAGGTAGATCTACACCCACTCTTTCCAATGTTAGACGATTCACAAAATATAACTCACCTAGCCACATTTCATTATGCATGTATGGAAGATATATAAATAAATATGAAATTCCTAACAAATCAAAAAGAATAAGTGTTATTACCTAATGAATAACCATAGGTATCCACATGAAACATGAAATTTTAACTATATTTAGTAATCCAATTGTATGATTTTAATTTGTGATATGAACTCTAATAACAGTGATAGAACATATCCAATGTTGGATAAAATTTTATAACTAACCAAATCCAAAAGATATAAATTAATGGGAATGAATATCCTAAAACACAAGTCCATCAACATGTCTATTACTAGAGACAACCAACCACTAGGTGGTATTATTTCCACTATCATGGGGGAGGGTTGCACTCTTATAGATCATCCATGAACTCATATATCCATTTAACAACAACCATAAAATTGTTGATAGAAATAGATAAATTTCTTATGAAACATATTTTCCAATGATATATCCAAGTTATCCTTATACACCTATAAAATAATAAATAACTACCTCAAATATGTTGGAAAATGGAAAAAATCAGGGCTTTAAAAACTCTCGAAACCATTATCCAAATATTTGAAACATTAACACTAACCATATCCTAGTAAATAATGATAATGACTCCCTTGATCCACTAAAACACCAAAATTACTACTACCAGATCAAAACATAATTCTTATGGGATATAAGGGGACATCGTACATTACTAATACTGAGAAAGCACTAACACCTCAATGGGTCAAAAAAATTAATTAGTCTCCCATATTCCTCTAAATAACATCAATCTGAAGATGCAGTCCACATTTAATGCAAGAAAGTTCTCAATATCACACTTAGAACCCAACCCAAACCAAGACTACTATCTCACCCATTAAGGAATATATATATATAGAACACGAAACCATATGAGGGGAAACTATATAGAATCCCAAATATAGTTAAATATAGAAATGAGTAATATCTCTTGAATACGCTGAATAACTAACTAATGATCGTCAGAAAATAGTATGCACGAAAAAGAATCCCAAAGAATTACCACACCAATGACTGGAATTTAATAGAGTCCCTTTGAATATACTAAATTTCGAATCGATTAAACCAATCCATACCCACAATTACATAGTGTGAATCTAGTACAATGTCTCCAACTGATCTAATCATCAAACAAATGATCTATCATCTACAACACCAACATAGAGAAACTGATCCCAAAATCCAAGGACCATACATGGTCTCCTCTATGTTAATACTTTGTACTACATTTTGGGAATCATTTGAATAACTTCATTGAAGAGTATTTAAATTTCTTTTGTCAAGTAATACAAAAAAATGAAGCCCCTCACTTAGGACATAACTACATCTCTCATAGGAGATATCTCCGGGAAAATCTTTTCTCACCCCAACCCAAGACAACCATTGAGAACATGACAACCAATTCCACATCCAATGTGGGAGACAACACTGAAAATGGAAGATAACTAAGACCTATCACTATTAAGAAATTATGAGTGAATAAAATTTCCTTTCCTTAACCACCATTATCTGTCTCCAACACACACGAGGTTCAATATTGAAAGACAAGCCATGAAAGAGGGGGTTTCCAAACAGAACTCCTCTACACAGAACCCAAAATCCTCTCAATTCCTATGAAATTAACACAATAACCCTTAATGGTATCTTAATATTTGAATAGTCATTTAAAAATAATTAATGGAATATTATGTAGGGAAACAACACCAAAACAAACCAATGTCCAACCTCAAGATGTAATAACTGAAAATCTTGGCCTAAACCCATGATCTGTCAATAATCAATGTACACAAATCACATTATACAACAAAATTATACTAATTAATACAACTATTAATGAATGAATGAATTAAATTTAAAGTGGTATAGTACTGAAAAACTCACTAAGGTTCATTTGATCTATGAAACCGTGACTGACCGTCTATGGAAGGCCCATAAAACTACTCCAACACCATGAAAGGAAATATTATCAATACAGATAGCCAAATTAATTTGAAATTTTAATCAATTTATTTATAAATTTAATAAAAATACACCAGGTATCACACCTTCATTGTAATAAATTGATAGATTGAATACACTATCTAACGACGTACTCTCACTAATCCCTAACAAAGACCCATGATCCATAGATGAATCTACTATGATCTACTATAATGAAAAAAATGCTTAGTGTGATACACCATAATCAACCACCAGGAACTGAAATGTCTTAGTGGGATTGAAAAATAAAAATGTAACTTCAAAATAGTGAAAAATGCTCCAAAAATTCACAAATGATCAATTGGTATTTAAGGATGAATGGAAAGGGGATAGGGTCTAGTGAATACAAGAAAAATTAAGAGGGGGAGGGGGGTTGGATATTGAAATACACCTTGTTAAAAAGTTTAAAAATACAATTTTAATAAAAACATGTTAGGAAAAATGGATTGGTTGCATATTCTTCCAAACTTTGCAATGACTTTGTTCTAATAATATCCTTATCCAACACCCTCATAATGGTTTCACTGCATGATTTATTAAATATGATCCAATGAAAAAAATCATATATGAAACTATCTAATGAAAAGGATATATCCCATGTATTACTTGATGATATTGTGAATTCCAATGGTTTTTTTATGAAAATGAGTAATTTTATATCAATTTTGGTTTTTTTATTATGATGAATGTTTATAAATGGGGTTTTCATTACAAATTGTTTTTTATACACTATGTGTTCAATGAACAGCCTTCAAGGTGTGTTTCTTTAGAAAATGTGTTTTAAGATTAAAAGTAGCAATTGGTCACTATGAAAATGTTCTATAAATTGTAAGCACAGTTTTTCTTTTGGTTTTTGGAAATAATGGAAAATTGGGAACCCTGGTTACATTAGGAAATAGACATGACAAATTTTTATAAGTAATAAAAATAGAGGTTTTGATATCATCAAATAATGAAAGAATTCAATATTGGTTGGGTTCAGTTAATGAATTGTGTAATGTTTTATTTTATATATGAGTACATATTCAAATCAGCTAGATCCCAATACCATGATATGTCATTTATTCATAGTTTTACACATGATTGTATATTTCAAATTTAGTTCATCATAAGTTTATAATATGGTAAATACATGGTTGTTTCTTATGTTATTATTATTTCTTATATGTACTTTTAAAATTTCATATTTATATGTGTATAAATGATTTTTGGAAAAACCATGTAATTTTTAATTTTTTTTGAAAATGATTTATAAACCATATTTTTTAAAATATAGAGACAAACTTTTCGTAATATTATACTTTGTAAAGATTCAGTAGTGGAATCCTACTTAGATTTTTTATTACACCATTCTTTTTTTCTTTTGGTGTTTATAAATATGATTTTACCATACTTGGTTAAACTAATTATTGCCATATTTTTTTAGATTCTCCTATGTTTCATCTCGTTATTAGTAACACGGATTAGTGGTGATTTATGGTCACACGAAGTTTTCACTTATCTCTTACATTATATTATTTTTAGGTTTATCAATTCAGGATTGAATTTTTATGTCTCGTTGATTTTTATACTTTATTTCACTTTTTTACTCTATTTCTTTTCTCGTTCTAGCTATACATGAGTCTTTTTTTCCTATTCCTTTTTAACTTATGGTGGGAATTCTTAGATGACATACCATGTTAAATCAGGCCAGTTAACTAAAAAAATGGTATTATATGGAACACCTAGGCTAAAGTATTATGACACTTCCTGGGTTTTTTCTAGGGCATTTGGTATATAGGAGTTGGGACCATTTAAATTTGGGTACTAAGTACAATGAGAAGAACATTTAAAAATATAATTCCCCTTCAGATTGATTTAAATGCCTTATTATGTAATTTTGTTATAAAAACCACATTCAATCCATTGGTTATATAAATTTTTGATTTAAAAGGAAATTAAGTAACATTATAATTTATAATATTTCTATTGAACATTGATAATATGAATAATATATATTGAGGGTTATGATAAATACAAATGACACATAGGAAATAAGTGATGGAGTAGTCTTGTAGGATCATAACCTATGAATTTAATTTTTCAAAGCGTTTAAGGGAGATAACATCACTAGGATTTTTCATTTACCAAGAAAAATCCATGACTCATTTAAAAAATATTGAGTGGCATTGTTTAAGTAACACCATGAAATTCTAAAAGTAAAACATTTTATTTAATAGAGTATGTGACATGTGATACCCTCCTTATAATAGAATACGAAACACAAATTAATTAATCTATATTTCTTTTAGAATAAATTTGATTTATTTTATAGCTCAGAATACAAGCAAGAATGCCTTTCATCTACAACTTGTGTCATACAGATGTCTGAGTTTTACCGAAGAACAATATAGTATTAATATTATTATTTAATATGATTGTTATTACCTTACCATCAGAATGGATGGTATGAATATTAGTAAATATATTATAAAAATATATAGTCCATAAAATTTTATGAAATATACATTTATCAAAAATAAAATAAATATCACTTAAAATAAAAAACATATGTTTTCAAAAAAATAATTTTTTTTAAATATAGATTAGTCTTAGATTCCGCACATAATTTACAATTAATTTATAACAATTTATTAAAATTTATATGAAACAATATACACCATTTTTTAAAATTAAAATATTTAAACTATTTATGGGTAATTGATAGTATTTTTCTTAGAAGTTTTATATTTTTATGAATAGTGAAATAATACAATATTTTAATTGAAAACTCTTTTTTCATTTAAATTACATTTAATGATATATAAATTTTTTTATTGGATTAAAATTAAAATTATATAAATTTTAGATCAATTAATCCAATTTATATCATTTGAATAATTTTCATACTTAATTTTTATATAAAAACATTGTAACTATTTGAACATTTTCTCTTAAAACATTGGTTTATCATCACGTCTATGGGATTAATTTTAAATTTAAATTTTACAACTCTATAAATTGAATTTGGGAAAATGGATTAAATATTTGGAATAATATTAAATTATAATGTCTCATAATTTCAACTTATTATTTTACCAAAATGAATAGTGAATAAAGTAAAAATTAATTACCCCATATTAGGTAAAAATGGGTTCAGTGGGGGGTTAATCTAAAATGATATGGCTAAAAAGGACAAATAAAATTGTCTAAAACTATTTTTGTGTATTATATCTTCCATTATACCAATAAGGGCTGATTAAGATCCATTTTGTACACTTTTCACATATGAAAGAGTGGGAACACATAATTCTTTTCAAAAATACCAAGTGTGTCCTCTCCCCCCACTTATAAAAGGACACATCTCTCCTATTTTATTAAAATATTAAAATCACTTTTTTTTCAGAAAATTCCTCCTCAATTCACTTACCAAATTATATACCCTCATACTACAATCCTTAGTGTGGGAATAAACATAATATTTGAATTATTTTTTTCAAACCAAAGGAGGATACCTGAAAAAGAGTTAATATTCTTCAATAAACTTCTTTTTTTTACTCTATTATCCACCAACTTAAATATTTATTAAATAATTATGATATAAAAACCTCAATACATTCTATATACCATGATGTTGTTTTAATATTTCCTTGACCTAAAAAAATAAAAACTTGTAACAAAATGGTTATGAAATCATCGATCGCGTGTACAGTGGACTACCGGCTCCTGAACTAATGTCATTCCTTTTTTCATTTTCTTGTTTTAAGGCTGTGTATGTTGATGTAAATAAAGTATATCAATTATATTTATAACATATTTATACCTTTTTATTATTTATATAATTAATATATATATATATATATATATATATATATTCCTTCAATTCGGTCTGAGATACGATAAAGAAGCTCATGTGTACAATGAACTTCCGCCTCATGAAACGATGTGATTTTTCTTTAACTATATCTTCACATGGAAGGTAATAAAGATTAATATAATGGTTATATGTTATATAATTTAAATAATTATGATAATAAATATATATTTATCATTCTGTATTGATAAAATATATCATTTTCATTCTTTTCCTTTTCACTCACGTAAAGATGATAACATTATTCGTGTTTGTATGGGAAACCACCATCACAAAACAATGTGATACTATTTTTAGAACCGCCTCTAATAGGGTATATATATATGTGTGTATATAGTATTGTATAAAAGATATAATGATCATTATTTAGTGTTTAATTATTACTTACCAACTTTTTATAATGATCATTGAAAAATGGAATTGTTACTCATGTGTACGTACGGTATACTATCTTCATGATCGTAATGTACTTCATTTTTCAATACCGTAACTCATAATTAGTTTTAAGAGTATAATTGATTTATAAATATGATAACTATTTCATGATTATTATTCTATAGTGATATAACTATATTATATGAACATGAAATTAATCTTTTATTAAAAAACACTCAATTGAAAACAAGTCCATTAACACCCGAAACCATGAAAACAATGAAAGACTATTCATTAATGGGTAATAATTTTTATTAAAGTATCAAATATTATATTATAATTATTATTATGGTTCATTATTAAGTTAATTTTATGTTTAAAATCTCTCTATAGTAGTTTAAATAATGTTCATCCAAAGGGGAGCATAATATAAGGGATTTTAGTCATGTTTATTTCATTGAGGAATATTGTAATTGTATTCACATAATATATTTTATATTTTGTATATAAAACCCATTAAATATGTAATATCATGAATAATTAATTATTTATAGTATTTTATGTTTCATTTTTCATTTTTTCATATAAGGGGATTTTAATTAAAGGATTCTAAGTGGTAAAGAATTTCATAACACAGTTTATTTTGATTAGGTTATATTAATTATTCATTGTTATTAATATTATAGTTATATGTGAATAATGATTTTTTATAATATTATTCTATTTTTTAAAAACATTATGTGTATTTTCATTTGATATACATGAATAATTAATTGGTTGATCTCACTTCAATGTTGTGTTTTTGCAAGGGTTTACATCACAATATCATTTTAGTTGTGACTGTTTACACATGAATTTAAATTGAATTTTTTTTTGATAATATTTTTATAAACCCTTTAACTATATTCTCCTCAGGTAATTTTTGATATTTTAAACTAATAGTTCCATTTTTTCACCCTATTTTTAATTAAATTAATTTTTAATTATTTATAATAAAATCTAACTTCATTTCTCCCTTTAGTTAGAAATTTTTTTTGTTATAATACCATGTTTTCTAAAAATATTTTCAAAAATGTTTTTAACATTTCAAAAAATAATTTATTAAATAAATTGCTACCAATTTATACTCTGCACAAAAAAATTCCAAGTAATCATATGTCATCTTGAAAATAATTCACTTTTACATTTTACTAAAAATGTGAGATGAATATTCTTATTATTTTATAAAAAAGATACTTTATTAACCTTTTTATAGTGATAAATTAATGTTTTTTTTATATTTTATGGTATTTATGTAATTACCCACCATCATTACAACCATTTATTTGAAGATTAATTTGATATTTTATGAGGATTTTTTTAAGGATTTTTTAAAAAGATATTTTCGAGTAATAGAATTTTCAAAAGAATTTTCAAAATCAAAAAGGATATTTTCCACAAGAATATTTTAAATATATTTATGTTATTTATATTCATAATGTACAATAACATCTTATTATTACTCCAAATGTGTATATGTTTTTTTGATACCACCATTATTCTTTCTATGGATGGTTGATGATCATTTGACCAAGAAATGAAGTGATATTTCCTTCTTTGTTTCATTATTTTGTCATTAAAATCCATACAAACTATACACATTCTTATAATCATTATACATTTAATTTACCCAAAAAATCTATCATATATTTAATGTATATTCTTATTTATTAAACTATATCTCATTTCTATATATGGTGTCTTACATTGAATTTTATTTTATTGGTTGGGAAAATATGGATAAATCTGTATCCTTTACTCAATACAGATATTAGAGGATTAAGAATATTGACTCATGAATTAAATTGATTATTTGATATATGATTAATTCTTTGTAACTACTACTATTAGTGGGGTCCTACATTATTTATCCCCTAGATTCATCGGTAGGTATCATGAGGAAACAAATTACCTATAATTTAAATGGTTTCAACCTATAATTTTAAAATTTATTATAAAAGGTCTGGATAGTAGAGGTATCAGAATTCAGAAGATCATGCAGTCGAATAATTTATCCTTTCCTTCATTAAGAAATATGTTATTATTATCCCTGAGATTTTTACTATGATATCTTCTCTAGATTCATTTAGATTTTTGTTTATTATTTAAATGGTATGTGTTTTCAATTATTTATATTTCCATAATGACTAGGAATTATCTATTTATTTAAATTAAATGTTTTTTAGTTATTTTTATTTCAATATTTATTATATTTATTGAATCATAATAGGGTTCATTAAAGATAATCATTACTGAGAATTTCAGCTCACCCATATTTTAATTCCTTTCTTAGGAATCCATGAAGTGTAATATAAAAGCTATGCAGGAATATGTGAGAGGGAATAATTTTACTCTTAATAAAATGTTGTAAATTTTGTATTCAAGTGTAATATGGGAATCACATATATATTTAGTTTACTATGACTACTAAAACTATTTTTCCCTTCTAGATAATATTCCTTGTACCTTATAAAAATTTAATAATGTAGACATCATCTCTATGCTACTTGGGTGGGGGTATCTATAGTTGGTATTAGAATATGTTTTGCAGAAATATGGGGTAATATATTTTGGAAAATATATAATAGGGAACATAAAACTCATATAGACATGGAGGATATGTATAGAACAAATAAAATAATGTTTTGGTAGGGGATAGATTATGTTGTCTTTACATAGAATATATCCCTATATGTATACAATAAGTGGATGTGGTTATGAAACACATGTACATATAGGGTGATAACTCTAAAAAGGGGTAATGGACATGACTTGAGTGTTACCTGGTACTTGAAAATAACCCTTATATTGTATCTAGTTTGACACTCCCCATCAATATTCTTAAGACAATTCAATTTTTTATAAATGTTTTTAAATTTTCTGAATAGATGATGACCATAAATGACTTGGATTAAATTTAATGTGACTTGGATTGAAAATAATGTTTCTCAATAGAATGGGAAGATATTTTATGTGAGTAAAATATGGTAATAAAGTATTATATTTCCATGTTAAAATTAATACCACAATGAAAGGAAATAAATTTCATTCCAAGTGTCCATTTTTTGTTTCTACACTTGAATGCAGAGAAACTGGACATTATCTTGGTCAATTACCTCTTTTAAAGGGTAACCCCAAGACCATAGAATGACTTATGAGGAAATAAAATGAATAAAATGTTTATATATTAGGGTTCAAGAAATATTATTTTTGTAGTATTTTAACAATGTGATTTTTTATAAGAATCATGGAACTACTAAGGATTGTTTTTTAAATTTTATATGCATATGTGTATTCATTAGCTTAAGAGTTTTGGATGACAATATGATTTTTTTTAATTTAAGATTAATCGTATGCACATTTTTATAAACACCTATTTTTTTGTTTTTATGTTCAAAGAATATTTTAATTTTGAATATATTTAAAAAAACTATATGTGTTAGTTGAGATATTATTTGAGGAATAATTCATTTACATTTTATAGACCTAATTTTGAAGTTATTGATAGCCTTTAGGGTTAATATGATCATTAATTACATTGTAATAAAAGTCATATAATATTAATATTTTTTTTGAAAAAAATAATATGAATTAAATACCATAATAAAAAGGTTATTTATTGATTAATTGTATTTCAAGTATTTCTATAAAATTATTTTGGAAATGTTATAGTAATTATATTAATATGATTTTAGGAAAAGGAAAACATGCATGGTGGGTGACAACCCAACGAGTCTATAAAGGTCATGGGGGCTTAAACCCCTGACCAAAGAAATATATAAGTTTATCACCTAAAACTGGCCTACACAATTCCTCGGTTTATATTTCAATTTTTTAGGTAATGTATTTGAATACAATAAATATTAATGATGAAAAAATTGTGTTAATTTTTATGTTTGTAGATTAATTTTTTGTATAAAATGTGAAAACCATATTGGTTTGGGAAAATTATTAAAGACTAAATGAAATAATTTCCTCACCTTGGTGGATCTTATGACATTTTAAAAGATAATTTTGATTCTTTATGTTAACAATATTCATTTTTGGATACTTATTTCTTAGATTAAGAGATGAATTGGAAATTTATCAAATAAAAACCAATGGATGAAATTGTAATTATAAATTTGAAATATATCTTGTATCTAGATTTCATTATAATCTTTTAGAGCAAAATAATTCCTCAAATTGAGGAAAGGAATCATGAATAAAATGTTATCTTATTTATTTCATACCAGATGAAACATATAGTCTTTTATATAATCAAATATTTTTAGATTTTATTCCCTTAACATTACAATTATCATTCTCTTTCTTATGATCAATGACCTCAATAACTCTTGATAATTATTAACTATTTAACTCATCGTAAACAACTTCTCTTTCCACCATTTTTATCCTACATAGAAACCTAATTATGTGTTATTCAATATGACCCTTGTACATTCCTTTTTTCACTTATTGTTGTTTAATTAAAAATTTAATGATATGGGGTTTTGAGCAATGTATTTTACAAACTTAAAACCCTTGATTATTGAGATCAATATTTAATTTTGAGGAATAAATTTATTTACGCAAGGGAGAATGTGACACCCTGAAATTCTTGAAGAGTAAAATTTTATTCAATATAATTTGTGACATGAAAAATATTTATTAAAAGAGAATATAACACCCAAAGACATAAAAAAAAATTAGATTAAAATTAATTTCTTTTATAGATTAATATATACACACCAATGAGTTTCTTTAATATCTTTCATTACATGAATGGTCACGTTATACGAAACAATAATATATTATTAATATTATTATTCAATATGATAGTTATTGAATTGACTTTGGAATGGAAAGTATTAATATATTTAAATAAAATATTAATATATATATTTTAAAAATTTTATTAATTTTCATTTGAATATAAATAATTTAATAATAGTTTAAATGAAAAATAATTTTTTTCAGAAAAATAATTTTTTTTTTCAAAAAGATGGTTTATTTGTGCTTTTTGCGCATTATTTAAAATTTATTTTTACCTATTTTATAAAATATAAATTAAAAAATATATATTTGTTTTTTAATCTAAATATCTAAATTACATTAGTGTGAAATTGTGTCTATTTTTATGAGAAGTTCCATTTTAAGATGAATAGTGAAAAATAATGAATTTTAATTGCAAAAATCATTTTTTAAATTATTTATATTTTGAAATTACAATTTAAGTTCATGTTAAAGTATCCATAGAAAAATATTATATAAATTACTCAAATTGTGTCCAATGAAGTTATTTTCAAAATTAATTTTGATATAAAAATATTTTAAACTTTAAAACATTTTCACTTTAATAACCTTCTTTCTAGTCATATATAAGGGATTAATATTAAATTAAAATTTGAAAATTTTGTGAATTAAATTTGAAAAAAATAGATTCTATATTTGGAATAATAGTAATTTATAATTTATAATAATGTAAACAAAATATTTGACCATAATGAATGTTGAATGCAGAAAAAATTAAATACCATATTTACGGTAAAAATGGGATTACCTAGGGTTAAACTAAAAAGAAAAGGGTAAAATTGTTGGTAAACATGTATAAAATTTTTTTTTATAGAAATATTTGTACCATGAAACAAATAAGGATCGAGAGTGTCCCATTTTGGACTCTTGTGACACATGAAAATCAGGGTAGACCTGAATTGTTTTCAAAAATACCAAGTGTGTCCGCTCACCTAGTTATAAATGTTTACACATATCCTCTCTTCTTTATACCTTAAAACATATTTTTTTGGTAAATACCTCCTAAAATCACTTACCAAATTCACTCCAATCATTCTAGAGTCTTTATTTTGTGAATCAATCCGATATATGAATACTATAGTTCAAACCTAAGGGGGATACCCAAAGAAGAAGTAATGTTCTTCAATGAGAGCCTTTATTTTACATCTTTCTCAACCAACCTAAATTTTTATTAAACCATGATGATATAATAAAATAATTAAATTATATTAAATATTATTTTTTAAAAAATAATTTCATGACCTAAAACCATATCCAATTCCATAAAATTAGTTAGGAAATGAATTTTTTTTGTACGTTAGACTGCTACATATTGAACCAATGTCGATTTTTATCCGTTTACCCCACTCAAGGTTGTGTACCAAGATGGATAAAAAGTTTACACATGATTGTTATAAAATATTTATACCTATTTAATAACTATATCACACACACACACATATATATATATATATATATATTACCATCCATTTCATAGGAGACACTATATCTTCACTCGTGTGTACAACGGACTACAACCCCATGAAGTGATTTGATTCTCGTATCACTAACATTTCACCAAGATGATGATAAGGATAAAATTATTGTTTATATGTGATATAATTGAAATTATAATTTTATTCATTCTGAAAATATAATATAAATCATTTTCTTTATTTTCATTTCACTCATGTAAATATGATAACTTTGTTCATGTACGTGTAGACTACTACCTTCACAAAACTATATTTCCATCACCACACCACATGGATGATACATATATAAGTATATTGTATTGTATATAGGATATTATTATAATTTTTTAAGGTAAAATACTTCATTCATCCTTTCTGTAATGATCATTGAAAAATAGAAATGTTACTCATGCGTACATATGACCTATATTCTCCATGACCATAACATACATCATTTTTCATAACCATTATTCACAATTTTATTAAGATTATAATTGATATAAAAATATGATATAACTATATAATATGTGCCATAATGGGATCTTTTATGAGGAAAAACACAAGATAAAATTAGGAAATTAACACTAGAAACAATGAATATAATTAATGATTATTAATCAACAGGTAATAAAATGTCATAAAAGGATAATATATGATAATTTAAACATAAATATGGTTATTTGATAAATTTATAACATTTTTAAAACCACTATAAAATATTTTAAATAACTTTTATCCAAAAAGGAGTGTTAGGTAAGAGATTTCATCTCAATTTTATTTAATTGAGGCATATTGTAATGTTATGAACCAAATTTATTTTATATGATATATATACTAGCCCTTTTACATGTATTATCACTAATAAAACATTATCAATTATATTTTATGTTTCAATTTTAATTATTTAATCTATGTGGATTTGGATTAAAATTTACAACGTGTTAAATAATTTCAAAACTCAATTTCTTTTCCTTGGGTTCTATTACTCCTTCTTTGTTATCGATATCATAAGATTATCTGTATAATTACTTTTTATTATATTATATTTCATTAAAAATTGTTTTCTGTGGGTATAAATTTTAAATACATAATTTATTCATTCTTTAATTTTCACTCAAATTTTTTGATCATTTAAAGGGTTCTTCAGAGTCACATTTTAAATAAGATTGTTTATTCATTAATTTAAATTGATATAAATTATTTGATAATTATTTAATAAAGTATTTATATTATTTTAATATAATTATTCTGGATATTTTAAAGTAATAGTACCAATTTTCTACTATTTGTTAAGTAAAATAATTGATAAAATGTTTTTAATAGAATATGACTTTATTCCCTACTTTATTCAAAAATTAATTTTCTTCCAAAACCATGTTTCCAAAAATATTTTCAATTTTTTATCATTTCAAACTGATTTATTAATTAAATTTTTACCAATTTTCAGTCTTTTTTTAATGTAATACAATGTCATTTTCAAAAAAAAAAATCAGTTCTTTTTTTTACAGAAAATTTGAATGGAAACTTCTTGTAATTTTATGAAAAAAGAAAATTCCTAACATTTTATAGTTTAAAATAATTTTTTTTTTGACATTTAGGGAATATATTTAATTACCCAACATCATGACCATTATTTCTCTGAAACTACTTCTATATGTTTCCAGGGTTATTTTTTAAGAAAATTTTAAAACTGTTATTTTCAAAAAGTTATTCAAAATAGAAGGGATATTTTCTTAGAGAATTTTTTTAAAGATATTTTTATGGTATTTCTGTTAATCAATGAGAACAAACAATTATTGTTACAGAAATGGATATATATTGTATTGATATCATCCTTTTCTTTCTATAGAAAATTTATGATCATTTCACCAATGAGAATTTGGTTATTCCATTCATTGTTTCATTTTGTGACCATTACCCCCCCTTTAAATATTCACTATACTATAATAATTAAACATTAAACATCCACTAAATTTCCATATTATTTATCATGGATATTCTAATTTCATAAACCATATCTAATTTATTCATATTTTTTTACTTTGATTGTTATTTCATTTAATGGGGGAATATGGACCAACATGCATCATTTAGTCAATGTAGACATTTGATAATAAGGAATATTGATTCATAAATTAAATCAATTATTCAATATATGAGGAATTATTTGAAACTGTATTAAAGGATGGGGCCTAACATTATATATCCCCTTAATGCATTATTTAGCATCATGAGAAAAATATATATTCTATTATTATATATTGGTTTGTACCTATAGTTTTATCCCTTGTAGTGAAAGGTCTTGACAATAGGGGTATCATGATTTCTAAGATCATGGAATCTATTAATTAAGTATTTCTTTCATTAACAACTCAGTAATAATAATCCATGTTATTTTCACTATGATATTATATCTATATTCTTATAATTTTTGGTTTATAATTTAAATGGAATGTTTTTTTAGTTACGTACCATTATATATTGATTTTTTCTTATATATTTATTTAAATGGAATGTGTGTTTAGTTATATACATTTCCATGTTGATTAGGATTGTTGATTCAAGTAAAATTCCACTGTACTTAACCCTTAATTATAATTTGATCTCAAAAATATTTTGTTTCCTTTCCAAGTAAACCGTGAATTTTTCTACAAAATATATAAAGGAATATATTATAAGGAATAATTATATTCTCAAGAAAAAAAATTATGTTTTAAATTATTCTGTAAAATTTAATATAGGAATCAGGTACGTATCTAGTTTTCCAAGACTACCAAACTATTTGGTGCTTTGGGATATGATATATTGTTTCTTATTTCAATTTAATAAATCATATACTGGATTTAAGCAACTAGGATTATCATTACTATAGTTTATAGGAGAAGTTCAATATCATTTAGACCACATCCCAAACCATGTTTGTTGAACCACCCAATGAACACCTCATCACCATGCACGTTACCTTTAGTGTGTTTAATGGTTTAATAAGGGGATATGTATCATGAACTCACTATTACAAATATGTATTTCTTTTTAAATTAAACTATTATTATATTAATTTCTATTTGTTACATTATAAATGATTAAGTAATTATTTTTATAAAAATTATACTTCAATACGAAAAACACATATTTTATTTCTGGGTAATATGAAATTTCAATTAAGACATTCCTTTCTATGAATTCATGATTTTTAAAATAATTAAAATTTTAATAAAATAATATAGTTAAATAGTATAAATTAATTATAATTCATAATATAATTTTAGGAATTGAAAATGTAATTTTTATAAGGTATAGAAAAACATTATTGTTAAAAAAACAAGAGTTAAATAAAATTAATTTTAGTTAAAATGGAAAAAATTTATATTTATATAAATATTTTTTTAAAAAAATATTATTTTTTGGAATTAGCTCTTTGAAATTATCAAACAGTGTTTTTAATAATTTTATGAGAAAGTATAATTTTTTAGAGAAAACTAAATACTGTAAAAATTTTCAATATGAATTATGAAATAATAATAATCAAAAAGTGATGTAATATGTTCCATAAAAGGTATCTAAGAAAGAACTAATTTTTCAACATTATAATAATGTTTTTCAGTTTATATTATTTATTAAATAAACTTTTTATGAGTCCTTCAAAACCTATTTTCTATTTTATGATTTTAAAATTAATTCTTTGTAAACATAAAACACTTCCACATCCCCATGAATACTATTTGAATGATTATGGTAAAAGGACATATAAAATAATTAATAACACTCCTTTTTCTATAAAAAAATAAATAAAACCACGGGATGATTTTTTTGGATTAATTTTATTTATATAGTCCAAAATATATGTTTAGATAATAATAAACGCCCCACTCTTTTCCTTTATAAACCATCCCATTATCCCATTTATATTCACTCAAAACCCCTGGATCATGAATATAATATTCCATTTAATCTCTAGATCCCTCTCAAGGTTTTATAATATCTCAAGAGAATCCTCCCATGATTTTAGAAACATCAACTAATGGTATACGATTCTATATCCCCTTATTTATTCAAGAAACTTCTTTGTGTTATGACTTTTTTCAATTTTTTATATTGAGGTGTTTTATAAAACATTAAAATTACATACCTTATGATTTAAAATTTATTAGATACCCCTTTTAATATTATTAACCCCTACCACGATTCCTTATGTACCCTTGTTATGCGGCCGAAATTATCATGTGATTTTTCCATACTAAATATTCATTCAAGAAGATTTTGGACTTATACCATTAATTCCAAATTATTCATGATGGATTATTTCCTTACATAACTATATTATTTACGTCATCATTTTCAAGTTATGATATTCCACATTCAATATCATTAATCCCTTCCCTGATTCATTATGTACCATCATTATGCTACCAAACATATCATGTAAATTTTTCCATGCCAAACCATTTTGTTGTCAATACCATCAACATTTCCACTCAAGGGTTTTCACCTCAACATACCCATATTTATTTGATTTGGGATAACAATTTATGTATTTTTCAATTTAATATAATGTTAATAAATCTGATAAAATATGATCCAAGGTTTAATGATCTATGTGGCACAATTATGTGTGTACATGATATGAATGTAATGGATATTCCTATAATTATATTGTGCTGTAATGCATTAGGTAATGTTTTAGTCTCATAATACATTATGTATTGAATTGGGGAGAAAACACAATCCATTATTTTAATTTTACCAACATTTTATGATGTGTGGGTTTTATTCATAACATATGTTTATGATGTCATGTTTAATGTATTTTCACATTCCCATACTGTATTTAAGTTATCCCTGTATATCAGACTTCTATGTTAATTTTTAAGATTATCACACATTTTATGTTCAATTTAAATTCTCGTTGAAAAATATTTAATAAGTCCACCATTTTATTTATTTTATATTCACTCACTGGGATTTATATCTCACCCCTTCTCTTATGTATGACACCAGGTTATCCCTCATTGTTTTAAAAGATATAGTATATTGGAATTATTTTAAGGAATTTTTCAACAATTATGTAGTATACAAGTATTATTATAATGTTATATATACCTAATTTCTCAAATACATGATACATATTGATCTTTTAGGTTTTACTAAGTGATATTTTATAAAATAAATAATGAAATAAAGAGTTTCAATGATATGGATTGTCATAGTTGGTATCAAAGTAAAGTATTGTTATTTTTTGGATTTGGATTTGAAAAAAATTCTAAAATCATTAGGGATAATAATAAAAATTAAAAAATAACTAAATATTGGAAAATTATATATAATGTGGTTTCAAATAAAATAAATCCCTATATAGTTAATAAAAGTGGATGTGGCTCTGGAATAGATGTACCTAGGGGTAAGAACCATGAAAAATGTATATTGATCTAGATTTTATCGTGATATGGTACACAAAAATTAGACTTCTTCACACCTAGTTAGAAACTCCTAAGGGATATGATTTGCTAAATTCATAAACTCATTACGAACCATTTCTAAGGGAAAACAAATTCCCACAAGATTTTATATTAAAAACATAATTCATGGATAACATATTATAATGCTTAAAAATTCACAAGTTATTGAATATTTTTTATGTGTTATAACATTAATTATTGTAGTTTCCATTTTATGTGTTTTATAATTTAAAAATTATCATCCATATTTTTCACTTTCTTTTATATAATTGTTTGAAATAAGATGAAATGTGCCAACAACCTATGTGAGGGGAAATATGATGACTGACCTAATGAGTTTCCCACTAATATGGGAGTAGCAATAATGATCTTAATGACTATAAATTCTCAATTGAATCATATTTTGATCCAAAAATTGAATCATAATGAAACACCAAATTCCCATAATAAAGATAAAGTTTAATTTAAGAACATTATGAAACAAAGGCCATTGAATTCCAATGGATATTATGACCCCTTAATTGTGGAATGATGGATCATATAAATTTAATGGATCTTCTCCATCCATCAATGAAATTACCAAGATAAGGATTTTATCTTTTTTTATTATATGGAATGAGAAGATGATCAATGGTGGATATTGGTCAATAATCCTATGCATGATAAGGAGATCTAAGAGATGCAGTGGAAGGAATTCAGGAAAAAAATTCTATAAATATATTCCCTTGAACTCTAAAACTAAAATAAGATGTTTAATTCCTTTTCCTCATGAAAAAGTATGATGAATATATTGGGGTTTAAGAAGAAAACATAAAAATACTTGGAAGATACACCTCTTCCATTGTCATTACCCCCAAATGTAAATTGTAATGATTCTTTGGTAGATAAAATTTTAGTCTATGAAAGGCCTTATACATTTAGGACATTGATAGTTATGTGGAACCTATTTAATTTTTCCTCAAAGTTGGAATAGAGAACAGTGAATCTCAAGGGCCTAACAGTGATAATAAGAGAAAATTTGAGTACAATTTTGATGTTGTGATGGAGAAAAATAATGGTGGAATGAAATTTGAACATCCTACATACCATATGTGTTGGAAGAACAATATGAAATAATAATGGAAGGATATGAGGAAATACGTTTGGTGTGGGAATTGAGTTAACCTAGCTAGCAATATCATTCAAGAGAAACCCACCAATTTGAAATAATTTAGGAATTCCTAGTTCAACCCTTATCCCATGATCAAATATTTTAACTACAATTAACAAAGAAAGTATGGATTTTAATTAACTATGAAAATGGTTTTCAATTAAAAGTGATGAAATATATCCCCAAGGCATAGAGAGGAAGGGAGATATTATTCCAATAAAACAATGGGGTTGGATTTTAATAGTGACGTGGTGACATATTTGCTAGTTACTCATTCAATAATATTGAACATAAATTTTTATTCTAGTTATATCCATTATTTAATATATATTATGTTTTGTATAAATATTCAAACACCAGAAAAAATCAGGGATATTGATATATTAGGGAAAATGACAATGGGGAAATTATTTCATCCCAAGAATATAACTCCTTCACTGTTAAAATTTTTGGGCTTAAATTTTTAGAGAAAAATTTGAAACTCCATTTAGAATAATTTTATATTAGTATGGATATTAAATGATATTTTTTATATAGTGATAACAAAAATTTCCTATATAAAAAATTCAACCTCTATTTCTCTAATGACCCTATGAGTGTATACAAGTGCAAGGAGGAGGGTGAATCTAATTTTGTACTAATATTTAAAGAGTGGATATTATTTCCTTATGAGAAAGTGTATCTAGATAAAATTATTGATACTATTGAAAAGATAATCCTTGAAAACATTCCCACTATCGGGGATGTTTTTTATATGTTTGCTAAAGAATTTCATGGTATTCCCTTTATTTGAGAGGTTTAATTTAAAACCAAGCATATATACTAATCTTTCCCAATATATAATACTCCATAGAGAATGGTATTCCTTGAACATGAAGATATAAAGAAAATAAATTAAAAGAATATTGATAGAGAGTTTTTATTCCTAGGTGCTTCAATGTGGGGTTAACCTGTCCTCTTCATCAAGAAAAAAGATGGTCCAATGTCCCTCAACATTGAATATCATGACTTAAAAAGTTCAGTATAAAGAAAAAGGTTCTGATTCCATGGATTTATGACATGATTAATTATCAATTTGGAGAAATGTATTTCACTAAGATAGATCATTGGTAGGGATATTATCATGTAGAGGTGATGAAAGAGGATATCCCCAAAACTGAATTTTGTATAATATAGATTCACTAGAAGTTCATAGTGATGATATTTGGACTCAATAGTAATCCATCAATATTAATGGATTTTAGGAATAGAGTATTCTTGGATTACCCCAAAACATTTGTGGTAGACATTTTTGATAATATTCTTATCTACTACATAAGCAAGGAGGAATATAAGGATAATTGTAATTCTATAATGAGGACCTTGAGGAAAGAAAATTTGTATGTAAAGTATAGTAAATATCAGTTATGGTTGGAGAATGTGAAATTCCTAGGGCATGGCATCCCCATTAAAGGTATGAGTATAGACCCTTAAATAAAAAAGGCATTTCAAGGATAAACCAAACCAACTTCTGTGACAGAGATATGTAGTTTACTTAAATGATCTTGGAACAACGGTCAATTTTTGAGAAAATTGTCATGATTATAAAGCCCATTAACCATGATAACTCAAAGACTAGTGATTTTTGTTTACAAAAATTAATGTGAGGAATGTTTTATAGATTTAAAGGAGGGTATAATCATTACAAAATTGTTCATAATACCTACTGGGGAGAATACTTGATCTACAATAATGCATACAAAAATAGATTGGGTTGTGTTTTCATGAAAAATGAAAATTTTGAATCCTATTCCTCCAAAAAAATAAATATTTAAGAGAATAACTACCCAACTCATGATCTAAAATTGGATGTAGTGATCATCATATTAATTATTTGGAAAAAAAATAATCTAATAGGAGAAGTGTGATATATATATGGAATAAAAAAGTATCAAGTATATATTCACACAATAAGAATTTAAATTGCACTAATGAAATTAGTTACATATTATCATGTTTTATGGATGTTAAATTTATTTCCATACTGGGAATGACATTAATGTGGTAGATTCTCTTATTGAATGGTTCCAACAATTCAATCCATGATGAGGATTGAAAAGGATCCATTATTATTGGATATTCACAGGATGGATATGGGAATTATAAAAGGATCTTCCTCAAATATTTTTCAAATTTCTACTCATAAATACATTCTTCATAGAATCGAAGGGGATTAGAAAGATGTTGATTTGATACAAGTAGTGGTAGTAATTATTATAGAGATCGGATTTTCCAAAGATGTAGTAATATGTTTTGTAACTAAATTATGTTTTACTTAAAAACCATAACTAAAGAGGTATCTTTTGGATTACACATAAATATATTCCTTCTTTATTTATCTAGGAAATATTAATATAATTAGAGATTTAAAGAAAAATTTTTGTTGGGATACCATGAAGAGGGATATTGAAGAGTTTGTATCCTAATTCCTATTATTCTATCTATTCGATATGTAATCACATAAGTCTAAGGGTATGATGAAACCATTTCCCAAAATATTATAGAAATGGGAAGACCTAACCCTAGGCAGTATGTATGTAATGGAATATGAAAGTCAATTCACTATTATTATCTTTTTTTCATTGTCTTAGTAAGAGATGAGGAGACTGCAACGATGTGTTTTCAATATGGGATTAAATGATAAATTAAATCCCAGGATAACATCTTAAGGATAAATATGTTTTCTGAAATGATAAATCCGACTCTCAAATCTGAGGGGAACTCAAAGGGGGATTCTAGTGGAATTCGGTTGGTTTTTCTAGATGAACAAAAGGCATGTCTTCTAAGATTTGGAATAATATCTTTGAGAATGTTAATCTAGGAAATATCAGACAATGTGTCTTGGGTTATGGATTAGATAATTAGATGATTAATTGAATATACTTTCACCTATGTTGTAGGTTAGCGGACATTCCAAGCTAGTGTCAATGACCACCAATGGAGTTATGATCTTATGGTAGGATAGGAAACTAGCCGATGTATTAGAGGAACCCTAGTCCCAAGGGTGGAGATGGAGGGTCTAGGAAGAGGGTCAAAAGTTGCATGAAGTTCATCTTAAACATGTGGAGAGAGAGGATAGACTTTCAGTAGCTTGATATACTATTCATTGATCTTCTATACTTTCTAGTTATTTTTTTTGATATAGGAGCCTCTCATTCTTTTATTGCTTCTCAACTTGTGAATAGATTGATTCTAACAGTGGAGTTTGTGAGTCAATTTATTGCGATCGACATACTGTCACAGGTAAAATCAAGCGACATATATTTATGGAAGGGTATTTATCATGAGGTTATGGAGTTTAATTTTCATTGGTATCTTTACATACATGACATTTCATGCTTTGAAATGATTTTGGTTATGAATTTGGTGCAACATAATGCGCCGAAATTGATTACTACCTTAGGAGAGTGATCTTTAAATCTCCTGAGGGTAAAAATTATATTCACTATGGAGAGTGGTATACTTAGGAAGATCGTGGAGGGAAAATACATCAATAAACGGGGGGATCACCACCCATGTTTCTATTGGATTTGGTGGCCTAGAACCAACTAATTTATACTTAATGATAAACTTGTACTCATGGATTTGAATATTAATAAATTCCTTATCACATATTTATTATTATTCTACGTGACAATGCATGTGATAATTTCCTAGGGATAGATGTAGCACTAAAGGTTCATAATGGATCCCTTATATGATGAGAAACCAGAAGTGCCATAACACAATTATTGAATATATGTTCTATGGACGAATAATGTTATTTGAGGGAAACAAATAATACAGGCCGTTAGGGTTGGGGAATCATAAAATGTCGGGGCACCTTCTCATGGTGTGAAATATTTGTAATATATATAAGAATATTATGAGTATGAGACCCGCTGTAAGAAATCCACATTTCATAGTGTCAATGGATGTTCTTATCTGCAAACATTTGAATTGGTCCTTATACTTTATGATTATTATTAATGAGTAATACAACTCGAGAACCTAGATTTCTTGATGAAAATTGTGATGTTACACATTTCAAACTGAGGTAGGATATGTTGGGTGCGTGATGAGTAATACTACATAAATAGATAAGGAGAGAAAGGATTTTCCGCTTTTGTTCCAAAATGGAAGTAGATATATCAGACCCTTTGATGGAATTGATATAGCCTAAATAATTCCATGACCATGGTGAGGAATTGGAAAGTTAAATTCTGGGACATAAAATAAATAATAATAGAGCAAATGGGTTGATTTAAATAGCATGAAACCCACTTGATTCGAGATATCGATACAAAGGGATTACATTACATAGAAAGAGTTCATAGGAAGGTGACATGTCAGTGCATCATTAACTTCTTTCTCTATTGGTACCCTAGCATGTTTCTAGATGATAACTTTGGACATTTGTTAGGCTCCACCTAATTCCACTGATAAATATTCCTAGATGGTCCCACAATAAGTGTGTCCATGTATCTTAGATAAATAGTCATTTAACATGTTGAATAAAGATTATTCCTGATTGGAGATTAATAAACATTCATGGATTCTTGATCACATTTATTTCGATACTGGTTATTCGAGAAAATATATTTTTTTGAAAATAATATATTTATTATCCAGTAATGCATTGATATTTATTTGAGAAATAATAGTCATTATTCATGGTCTAATTAATGTGGTGAAGAAATAATGAAAATGGAAAAATATAAGTACATGTCGTTTATATTATTAAATACATTCCGTGTAGTTTTTTTGTGGATTTATGAGAAATAATATTATATATTTAATTAAATATTAATTGGTTTAATTCTTTGGGATAATTTCAAGTGATAATAATAGTCAAATGTTATTATTAGACATGGGGACATACAATGAAATAAATTAATTGAATAAATGAATTTCGGTAATTAATTAAACCCAATGTTCTGAAGGCCTTCTTTTTTATTAATTTTTGATAAACCTCATTTCATGGTATGAGGGGGAACCATTACATGGCCCATAGTCTTAGATATTACATGGACCATATGCTTAAGAGATATTACATGACCTGAAGGACTTAGGGAATTCAACCAGAATATAATGACAAGGAACTGCCCCTCCCTAGCATCTGCATTGTGATGGTAGCTCTCCACCATTGCATGGACATCCGGCTAAGATTCTCATGCATGAACATTTTGGTCTCGATAGTGTAACCATACCCTCCATTTCTTATAAATCCGTTGGTTATTATATGGTGAGTGCACATTCCCTAAATCCTCTTATGTGATGCTTCTTTATTGTAGACTCTGTCTAGGGAAATTGCACTAATCATGTGTCCTTAAGGCCTTGAGGTTGTCCAAAGACCTTGAGGTGGCCCAAACACCTTAACGGTGTCATGAAAGCCTTACTGACTAGAAGTCCTTGGTGGCCCGAATCCCTTAAAGAATCCAAGACCAAACCGGTGGCCCAAGGTGAATAGTTCCAGTTGCTACAGTACTGAACAATACATGCTATAGTAACTGCTATAGTACCCATGAAATACTGCTATAGTACTCACTACAGTCCCTACAATAGTACAACTATAGTACCCAAGAATTATGTCTCATCCTGGTTTTGAACCTGGGTCTTGTGGATGCACGTAGAGAGACCTCACCAATTGGGATAAGCCACATGTGCAAGGCAATCAATTCGTCTATTATTCTAAGTAATATAAATCCCAATTACATAATACTCATTAAGACTAGAAATTATTTGTGGTTGTCCACAATGGATTTTGAGAAATATCTCAACCAAATAGAGAATTCCTTTCCTCCAAGAACTCTCTCAATATTAGAGAGAGATCCTCCTCTACTAGATCAGGGAGAGAGCTTTAGAAGTGGCCCTCAAGAGGATCGAAGGAATACATCAAAAGTGAATTCTCTTCCACTATTGAACCTAGAGATCCCTTTATCAATATACAGAGATACATAGAGCATGTTTATATCACCACTAGAGGAAGCCTACACTTGAATTCTATGTTGCAATGATAGAACACCTTGGATCGTGACTGAAAAAATCAAAAGAGACATAATTGCATAAAGGTAAATCTTTTCTTTTAATTACATAAATTATAACCCCCATATGATGATCCTCACTATGGTTCTAGGACTTCCCCTAAATCCTTTTTCTTCATTCGTTCTATTCCAAAGATCTGGCATTTTATCATCATGTTGCTTATTGGATTGATCATAGTTAATAGTAAAATTATTGTTTGGTACACACATCCACGTTCTTATACTGCGCCCAGAACATATAAGTGGTATCTGAGTGGTCATATCATTTATTATAATTATTTATTTGTTCATTTTATGATTTATACATTTAATTATTTAGTTATTTCAATTCATGTTAGTTGTTCTATAAATCTGAATCTCATGATTTGTTCCTCCTCTTTAGTTTCTCATTCACCTTAATGAAATGATCATTTCATTTAATTTTGATTAAAATAAAAAAATAGTATCTTATCAAGAGGTGACAATGGTTCTTTGATATACAACAACAAGAAGCACAATGTGTATTCCTAAGTATAAACCGTGTACTCAAGGTTCAATGCATTTAGATTTTTCTATAAAACCAAGCCATGTGTTGGAGTTTATCTAAGTCTTTTTTACTCCGTGTGTTAACCAGGAACAAGTGGCACACGGTTTCTAGATTACAGGCCTTGTGGCCCACTAGACACGACATGTATTCCATTATGGTTAGGGTTAGAATCTATACCCCATACATGGATTTCCCGACTAGAGACCATTTAACACAGATACTACAGGGCATGTGGCCCACTAAACACACCGTGTACTCTGTAGATTTCTGATGTACATCTAAATGCCGTATTCCAAGGTGTGTACTTTAGATGGATTGTGAACGATAGTTTACACTGTGTAGTAGGAACTAAAGTCTGTGTAATCATCCAAATTATAAATATTTATTAACATTTATTATTATATTAAACAAACCCTTGAAGTGTGTAACATGTTGTGGATGTAAAGCTGGGTAACAACAAATGATAGTAGTTATATATATGTGTTTAATTTAAAATCTATGTATTGTTCATTTCTACTAATTAGGTTGTTATGAATGGGAATTCCCTAGGTTTCCTCCAAGTTACAAGTTACATGAAAAGGTAATTTTAAATGAATTTTTTTTTGAAATTATGATAGATGATAATCTCATGGAAAATAAAAAAAGGGATTAAGATAAAAGGTTTGATTAATTAAAGGTTACAATTAACTGATTCGAATGTGATTTATCTTTAACAAGAATATTTAAAGAATTTAATTCTAGTTCTATTTATTATTAAATATTATGGCATGTTGAGATGATTATGAACTATACCAAGACCTTTTTATGGGGATGATTTCTTTTAATTAATTTATTTAAATTTAATTTGTTGGTCTGTGAGCCTGCTCCTCGTTAATATGTTGGGTCTAGCTGCTGAAGTTTAATTTTATGTAAAAACCCATTTTACCACTCACATATGTGTGAGATAAAAGAATATGTAATGGATGAAGCTCTCAATCTAGTGGGGGTAGTTCAAGTAAGGAGTTGAGGTTAAACCAACCCAAGGAGATACAAAGGTGGATAGGTGGGAAGATGTAAACACGAACCCGAAAGGTTCAAGGGTTTTTCTCCCTTGGTTCATAGGTTAGTTTATCAAACACTAGATAAATTAACCAATAGAACAATTTCAGGATCATTCTATTTATTTTATTTCAATGGGTTTCGTGGTTTATTTAATTGGGGGTGTTTTCACGATCACACAATTAAGGGGTTAAACAAGCATGCAATATGGAACTAAAATAATACCTTCTTATATGTAGATATTATTTTAGACATGGTTAATCACTAAAGTATATTCCACTTAATATTAAAAAGAATGTAAGAAAGATAATAATATGAAAATTTACATATAAGGATAAAATCCCTCAATGAAATATTAAGATAGTATAGCCTTCTATAATCTTTGTTAAAATTGAACCGCAGTTCAAAGTGAATGAACAACCCTAGTTGGGGTGCTTTCATTTATCTCAGAATTCTAATTCAATGTTTTGGGTTATCTTGACTCTGTTCACATCAAGGGTTGACTGATACATTAGGACATGATGTGACTATGTGGATATGGTTGACGAAATCCAAAATAGAAGGATTTCAGGATTGGGGAGTCGACTCAGCGGATCAAGGAGATACGAGTTAATGTAGTTGGAATTTGGAAATACTAATTAAAATATTTACTATTTTTACCAACCCTAGTTGAGGTAATGTAAAGGTCAATACAGATCCTTACCACAAGAATATTCAGGAAACAAAATATTCCAAATTCCATGGTGAGGAATATCAGATTTTGATAAAATAGTAGGATACTAATAAGTATTAATTTATTTATTTGTCTTAGTTTTATAAGGATAAAGTACTAAATATTTTCTCAACTTAATTTTTATAAATTTTAAGAAAAATTTCTTCAATTATTTCATTGCGAACCATAGTCTAGAAGGAAATACTTATAATCGACACTAATTTCCAGGAGTGACAGAGGCGTTTCCACATCATCCTTCACCATAAGAGGAAATTATATGCGTTGGAGGAGCATGTTCTATTTATTCCTGGTAAATAGGATAGTGATGAGAACTATCTATCCCTCTATATAAACCATTTAAATGATACCACAAATGTCTAATGTTTTATGCTATTGACCATGTCTAATGAGATCTTGAAGTAAACTGAAAACATGGATGTGTATAGCCTGTTGTCTCACCTTAAGGATCTATATCAAGAGAAAAAGAGACTTGAGAGATTTCAGATCTCTAAATATTTGTTAACAACTAATCTTCGAGAGTGATCACCTACTGGGCCTCATGTATTCATTATTATTGGCTATATTGAACACCTAGAAATATTAGGGATAAGTTCCCAGAAGAGTTGCGTAAATATCTAATCCTATCATCATTTCACAAGAACATATACAACTTCATTGTCAACTACAATAAGTGAAATAACGAAAAGAGTCTATTGGAACTTCTGACATTGATTATCCAGGTAGATAAGGACATGGGGCATGAAAAACTCGCATTTCTTATGGGGAATAAGAAGAGGAAAGACAAGGAAAAGGGTCCAAGGGTTTATAAATAATTTGGATCCCCTGATAACCATCCCTCTAAGAAGGGGAAGATCCAAATGTAGGGTAAGGAATGGGAGGTAGTATGTTTTTCATTTGGAAAGCCAGGACACTGGAAGAGGAACTGCACCTAGAAGCATGGGGAGACTAAAGGTGTGTTCGATATCAAGTGTAATCTTTCCATTTATACAAATTGGTTATTAAATACATATTGTGGGGATCCCATGTACATTCAAATGTAGGAACAATGTAGATTTTGAATGATTTCCACATGAGAGGTGGATCTTCGAGCTGCCAATGGAGTGAGACTGGCTGCATTGTCCATTGGCGATTACCATATCTCATTATCAATAGGGTTTCTTTTGGTTTTAAATATATGTTATTATGTACCTAGTGTTTTCAAAAACATAATTTCTATATCATGTTTATATATGGATGGATTTATTGTCATGTATGGAAGTAATATTTGTTTCTTTTATAATAACAACTTATGTCATTGTATGACACATTTAAATAATTGGTTGTATGTATTAAATTACGAAAACCATGTATTGGAAATGTATAATGAAACAAACAAACATGAATCACACTACACCCAATTCTGGCATCACCATATTAGTCATGTAAACAAGAAGTGATAAACAATGCTCTTCCCATATGGTTATTTATAATCTACTGAGCTAAAACCACTTGATAGATGTCACACCTATTTACAAGGGGAAATGACCAAGCCACATTTCGGTGGACAAGGTGAAAGGGCCACTGAGCATCTAGGATTGGTACACATGGATGTTTGTGGACCATTTTTAGTAGAAGCTAGAGGTGGATATTCTTACTTCATTACATTTAGTAACAATTTGAGTAGAAATGATAATATCTACTTAATTAGGTATAAGTCAGAGTCCTTTAAGAAATTTATGGAATTATATAATGAAGTAGATAATCAACTTGGTAAAAATATTATGAATCTCTTATCGGATCAAGGTAGAGAATATCTGAAACAAGTGTTCATTGAACTTTACAGAAGTATGAGATTCTATCTCAACTCAGTCTTCCTTATACACCACAGTGGGATGGTGTTAGTGAAAGGGGGAACCAAAACTTTTTGGACATGGTGAGGGTGATGATGAGTCATGAAAATATTCGGTTATCCTTTTGGGAATATGCATTGCAAACTAAAACATACAAATTAGACTAAGTACGAGCTTGGGAATAAAATGTAATTCCATCCATGTTATATAATGGAAGAAACCCATTTTGTTACACATAAATGTATTAGGATGTTATGTGTTTTTTAATTCCTTCTCAATATACAAACTAGCACCTCAAGGAAAGAGGTGTATCATTATATAATATCCTATGGAAACTAAAGGATATTACCTACACAACCCTTCAGACAAGATAGTGACTGTCGCCAGACAAGTTATATTTTTTGAGAGGTAGCACATACTCAAAAAGGATAGTGGGAGAAATATTGTGTTCTATGAAGTTGATGCTCAAGATATATCGGAATTAGTAAAGGAAAAAATTCCATAGGTCCCCATGGAAGAGGTTCTCGAATCAAAAGTACTATGTAGGATCTCAAGATAGGTAAGGGAACCAAAGAGATTTTGTTTCCGATTCATTGAGGATGGTGAATCATTATTGTTGGACAATGATGAACCACTATCCTACAAATAATTAGTATAGTTCTCAAAAGATGCAATATGGTAAGAAACTATGAATTCTTATATGGATTCCATGTATCATATCTATGTCCAGGTTCTGGTCGATGAGCCAGTTGATTTAAATCATGTTGTATGCAAATGGATGTTCAAGAGAAATATAGACATGGAAGGTCATGTTTGCACCTATAAAGAAAGTTAAGTTTCTAATGGAGTCATAAAAAGGCAAGGAATTGACTTCAACGTATCATTATCACCACTTTCCTTGTTTAAATCCATAAGAATCATACTTTGCATAATATCTTACCATGACTACCAGATTTGGAAGATGGAGGTCAAAACACCATTATATAATGGGAACATTTAGGAAGATGTATATATGAAATAACCTAAAGGGTTTGTGACACTAGTGGATGCCAAATGGGGGTTCATGTTGCATAAATACATTTATGGATTTATAAAAGAATCCAGGTCATGGAACATTTGATTTGAATAATCCATAAAAGAAATTTGGTTTCATTGAGAAAGAATGTGAGCCATGTATTTATAAGTAGTTTATGGGGAATGAAGTCATTATCCTATTAGTATATGTTGATGAAATTTTACATATTGGAAATGATGTACCACTCTTAAAGTCAGTTAAGGACAGGTTGGAAAAGTGTTTCTCTATGAAGGACATAGGTGAAACAAATTACATTCTTGGGATCACGATCATTCATGATAGATCCAAGAGGCTTCTTGGACTATGTAAGAGTATATACATTTACCATATACTAAATTTATTTAGTATGGAACTATCCATGTGATGATTGGTTATAGTGTCACATGGCCTAAATCAGTTTTAGATAATGTGCCATCACACACAACTGAAGAAAGATAGGATGAGTAAGATCACATATTTTTTGGATATAGGATCCATCATGTATGCTTTGTTATGTTATAGGATTGATGTTTCCTATGCACTGAGTATGATAAGAATATATCAATATAATCTAGGAGAACAACATTGGACTATTTTTAGGAAGATCCTTAAGTATATGAGAAGAACTAAGGATATGATACTTGTGTATGGAGGAGACGGGGAGCTTGTCATCAGAGGGTATGCTGATGCTGGTTTTCAAATAGATCAGAATGACTTGATGTCACAATCATGATATTTTTTTTGTCATAAGAGTTGAGTTATGAGATAGAAGAGTTCAAAGTATCCAATTTTCACCAATTCTATAGCGGGGTCCGAATATATAGTGGCCTCTGATGCATCCAAGAAAGAAGTCTATATTAGGATCTTTTTCTAAGAGGTTGATATGGTTCCTAGAAGTAGAGACCCTATCACATTTCATTATGATAATACAACAATGATGAATCTTGAAAAAGAACCAAGGTCACATCAACTGAAAAGGAACATTATTCGGAAGTATCACCTCTTGAGTGATTTCTATCAAAGGGGTAAATTTTTAGTTAGAAGAGTGTCCACAAAAGAGAATATAAAAGACCCCATGAATGAATTCTTATCTTTGTAGAAGTCGGAATATCATGTGAGAGCTAGAGGGTTAATGGTTGTTAGCAGTTGGCTCTAGTCCAAGTGAGAGTCTGTTGGAGTTTGTGGCCTAGAACCAACTACTTTGTAGTTTATGATAAACATGTATTCATGGATTTGAATATTAATAAATACGTTATCACATCTGGATTTTTCTTCTATATGAAAATGTATGTGTTAATGTCCCAGGGATATATGTTTCCCTAAAGGGTCATAGTGGATCCCTATAATGATGAGAACCTGGAAGATCCATAACACTATTTTTTAATATATGTTCTATGGCCAAATAATGTTATTTAAAGGAAAAAAATAATACAATCCACTAGGGGTGAGGACCTACACGAATTTCAGGAAGCTTCTCATGGTGTGAACCCTTGGTAATATTGAAGAGGATATTATGATATCTAGACCCACCAGTAGGAAATCCATATTTTATAGTGTCATGGGACATTCCTATATACGAATGTGTGTATTGGTCCTTATACCTTAATATTATTATTAATGGGATATTACAACTCACACAGTTAGATGTATTGAAAAAAACTAGGATGCCACACTATTTTTAGTGAGGTAGAATATGATTGGTATGTCATGAGTAATACTAAATTAATAGATAATACGAGAAAGAATTTGTCCCTTCCATTCCATAACAGAAGATGATATATCAATCCCCTTGACAGAATTGATATTTCCTAAATAAATCCATGTCCATTGTGAGGAATGGGAAAGTTCAATTATAGTAAGTCAAAGAAAGAATTATAGAGCACAAGGGTTGATGACCCTTCCATGTAACCCACTTGATTTGAGATATCAAGACAAAGGTATTATATTACACGATAAGCATTCATAGGATGGTGAAACATCATTGCGACATTAACATCTTTCTCTATGGGTTCCTTGGCATGTTTCTAGACATAAACTTGGACTTTAGAAAGAATTTGCCTAATACCACTGAGAAATAGGCCTAGAGGGTCACACACTACGTGTGTCCAAGTATCTCAGTTAAATATCAATTTAACAAGTTGAGTAAAAATTATTCATAGTTGTGGTTTAATAATTATCGAAGGATTCCTAATAACATTTATTTCAACACTGGTTATTCGAGAGGATATATTATAGGAGACATAATATATTTATTAGTGAGTAACCTATTCATACTTATTTGAGAAATAAATAGTCATTATTCAAGGTCTAATAAATGTGGTGAAGGAAATATAAAAAATGGAAAAACAAAAGTACATGATGTGTATATTAATATGTATACACTGTGTAGTTTTTCTAGGGATTTTTGAGAAATAATATTATTTATTTTATTAAATAATAATAGTTCTAATTTTTTGGGTGCTTGTCAAGTGATAATAATAGTCAAATGATATTATTAGACATGGGGTTTTACTATGAATTAAATGAAAAGAATAAATTACTTTGGGTAATTAATTCATTTTATTATTCTCAGTAATATAAATCCTAATTAAATTATTCTCATTAATACTAGCCATCCTTTGGGGTTGTGCACAAAGTATTTGGAGAAATATCTCAATCCAAGATATATTTCCTTTCCCCTAAGAATGCTCTCATGTTAGGAGAGAGATCCTCTTCTACTGGATCAATGGGAGCTCTTTGGAAGCATCTGATCTAAGGTGAACATCGCAAGAGAAGGCTCTATCATGCTAGAAACCAGAGATCCCTTTGGTGATATACAGATATACATAGATCATTTGGGGATAACCACTATAGGAATCCTTCACATGGATTCTACAACGCAATGATGGATCACATTGTATTGTGACTGGAAACATCAATAAAGAGAGATTTCAATCAAGGTAATTCTTGAATTTTAATTAAATTAATTATAACCAACATGTGACGATCCCCGATATGGTTCTAGGACATACCATATTCCTTTTTCAATCTATTTTGAAGATCCAGTGTATTATCATCGTGATGGATCTCAGATTGATAATTGTTAACAGTAAAAATAAAGTTGGGTACACACATCAACATGATTCCGCTGCACTCAAAACGTAGAGATATAAGTCTTTTTTGGATGATATGGGTGTGAATAATGATTCTATTCCACCCATATTAGACTATTTCCTAGATGTATTTTCTAAAGACGTATTTGGGATACCACCAGAGAGGGATGTTCAGTTTACAATTGAGCTCATTCCTAGAGATGAACCCGTGTCTATTCTATCTTCTAAAAAGGAACCAATAGAGATTTAGGAATGATATTCTTATCTAGAATATTTAATGGATAAGGGATTTATCCATATGAGTATGTCACCTTGGGGTTCTCCAGTCATGTTTTCTATGAATTTAAACAAATTTTTTTTCTTATATGATGGTTACCATAAGTTGAACTAAATAGAAGCGAAGAATCAGAATCATATTCCATGTATCAATTATATCATTGAAAAATTTATAGTATATTGTGTTTTCTCCAAGATCAAACTGAGGTCACGTTATCATCTATCGAGAGTTAGAACTTATAATATATGATTGACTAATTTCAGAAGTAGGTGTGACCTATATTATTTCATCATGATGTTTCTCAAGCTTATGAACACTCCTTCTATGTCTATGGACCTAATGAACCATGTCTTTCTCCCATTCTTGGATTAGTTTGGGATTTCATCTTTGGATGAAATCACCGTGTACTCCAAGACTCATGATTATCATGCCATGCATCTTATTATCATCCTGAGTACATTGATAGAGAATCATCTATATAACAACCTATCTAAGTGTCAATTTTTGATCTACCATGGAAATTTATTGGGTAACAATATCTCTAAGGATGGTTTGTTAAGGGACCAAGAAATGGATTATGTAGTGGTTTATTGGGAGCATCTCAACAATGTCTTTGATATCTATAGTTTTATAGGATTATAAGGTTATTATTGGAGGTTCATCCAAGAATTTTATTACTTAAAATAAACAATTTTTGGACTTGAAAAGGAATTATATTAAGATTGAATGGTACAGATCATGTGAAAATTATTCAAAGGAGTTTAAGATGTATTTGAATACTGCCCCAATTTTGATCCTACCCTAGTTTTGTGAGGAGTATTTTGTATTTTGTGATGCATCTAGGATTGTAAATATATAATTTTTTA
The DNA here is from genome assembly GCA_963277665.1 of Viscum album. Lineage (NCBI taxonomy): Eukaryota > Viridiplantae > Streptophyta > Magnoliopsida > Santalales > Viscaceae > Viscum > Viscum album. The sequence continues at coordinate 1,947,694,497 of OY728127.1, read as the reverse complement.
TTAAAGGAGATATAGTTATGGCATATGGATCAGGTATGTTGTGGATATATGAATGGAATTACACTATGCATGAAGTTGAGTTAGATGTGGTGGTTTACGCTTTGAAGTGTTGTCCGCATTATATATTGGGTGAATATTTTACTATATGTACTAATCCCAATAGATTAAAGTATATATTTTCATAGTGAGATTTAAATCTCCAACAATGGAGGTGATTTTAGTATATGCAGTCAATTGATTTTGATCTAGCATATACACCCATGAAAATAAACACTCTTACTGACTCTTTAAGAAGGAAAACATGAAATCAATTAGTTCATGAGTCTATTTCTGAATGGAAGATGCTGAACTTGATGGATGAGATGTGAAATTGTGGTTTGGGAGGTCTATGAATAGATTAAAATCATATTAGTATAAGTGGAATAATCACTTTTGATCTAGATTAAAAAAATTATGTATAAGGATCCAAAGTATTTAGCCTTGTGGTAAAGCCTTGAAGGTATGGAGTCACCTTTTGATTCGAATATAGATGAGAGTGTTATTATAGATGCCCTAAACCATGTTTTTGTGACTATATGTATGAGTGGGGAGATGATTCTCGAGTTTCATGCCTCAAATTGGGTTGTGCATTCCCGTTTGACTGAAATTTACCATGACCAACATTGACAATACTAGTTTTTGGGAATTAAAAGGGGGATTCTAGGGTTCCTAACATGATACTATAGTTATCGGTAGGTGAAAGTTGAGTATCAACGACCAAGTGATTTACTACAGTTGTTTCCCATTCCACAATTAAAGTGGGATGATCTTACTATGGAATTTATGGTGGGTCTTCTAAGGATTCCTTAAAAGAATGATTCCACATGGGTAATTATGGATTTATGGATGAATTTAAGTCATTTATTAGCTATCCGAGATATTTTCAAAATTGATTAGATGGGTGAGTTGTTTTTTTGGAGATAATCCATCTATAAAGGGTGTTGTGGAGTATTGTTTCAAAATATGAATCATGTTTTACTTCATGATTCAATAATTCCTTATATAGGGATATTTGACCCAAGTATTTTTTTGTAGGTATTTCCACCCATATATGAATTTACTTTAACATTATTATGAGAAATTTTATGATCATATATCCTAGAAATTGGTCGGTCTTGGAAGAATCCCTGAGGGATTGTTGAGGTTTCCTATAATAATAGTTATAAGACAACTATTCATGAGGAACCATATGAGGTACTTTATGGAAGGCTGTGAAAATCACCTCTCAGTTGAAGGAGGTGGGTGAGTATGAGTTGTTTAGATTGAGTCTCATTCAGGAGATATCCGAAAATGTTTAGCTGATTTAGAAATGCATGGATACATATTAGAGTTTGTAGAATTCATAGCTGGATCAATGTGGAAGTACCCTTGAGATTACTATGTGTGATCATGTATTTCTTCTAGTTTCACCAAAATTTGGTGACTAATGGATTCAGATGCAGGGAAAGTCAGTTCCCTTGTTTTTTGAACCATTTGTGATTTTGGAGAGGATCAAAATGGTGGCGTACTGATTGGATATTCTATAGAGATATATTGATATTCATGATATTTTTCATGTGTCATAGCATTGTCAGTATAACGATTTCCCTTCTCATGCGATCAATGTTGATGTTGTTGAGGTTTTGGTCAATGCCTCATTTATGAAGCATCTGATTCATGTTTTGGAATGTAGTGAGGAAGTGTTGTGGAGATGATTATGCCAATTTTCTTAGTATTACAGAAACATGTTCATGTTAATGAGAAAAAATGGGAGGGGGAAGAAGAAATGTGGGCTTCATCGTCTAAAATTTTTACCTCAAAATCATAGAGATGAAAGGGAGTACATCTTGAGTAAGAACTATTATATGGTGGGTATATTTTAATATCCTTTCTTTTATAGATATTTCTGAAGCTCAATTTTAGGCACTCTTTTACTCTTTATAAGATTATACATTGTTTTGGTTTTGTGTTGGGTATTTTATAGTGAAATTGAATACATTTGGAAGTCTATGGAGATGTGTGTAGTTGGCACATTTTTAGAAAAAATAGTGTGGATTTTTCTTATAAAGCATCCACCCCATTTTGGAGGCAGATGAGGTTGTTCATGGATAGTGCATGGTTTGGCCAAACCATGTGGCCTCCCCCCCTAAACCATGAACCCTCTAACAAAGGGGATTTTCACAGCTGTCACACAGGTTTTCAAACCATTTACCACATATGATAAGTGTAACGACCCAATGTTTCATTAATAAAAATCCCTCTCGATCTAGTTAAATATCTCTTTATGTAGAATGTTTATATAAAATGTCAACTTCTTTGGTTTTATGTTAAGAATTTTGACTGTTACTTTTATAGCCGTTGAACAGTGATCACATGATTATTATAAATATAGGGCTTTAACAAATCCAATTAATCAGAAAAAAGAAGTGAGGGCCTCATCCAGTAGAATTGCTCCATATGAAGACCATTTGTCGGATCTCAGAAAAGAGGTGGAATCCTTGGGCTTCACTCTTGACCAAGCCCAAGCTGAGCTTCATCATACCATGCTCGAACGGTACCGTCATCGAGAAAAGTGGAAGTTGATAGAGATTACCACTCGAGCGATGTTATCCGAGCCACCCCAAGAGTCTGTCACCATCACACACCTTACCCTTAGGTCATATGCGGCTATTTTATGGGGTTATATAAAAAATCACTAGTACTATGTTCATGTAAAATATTGTTTTGTATATAATAATGAATATACTTTCTTGTCATTATTGATACATTGAAAATAGTTTTTAAAGTGAAAATAGTGTTTTTAGTTATTATTTAATTAAGAATTATATGTTTTTAAACTAAAGGATTTTTGAATAAATAATATTTTAATAAAATATTATTATTATTATTATTATTAAATTAATTTTATTATATATAAAGGATCATATAATTTTATGAATGAAATTGTAATTTTTATTAAGGTTTGAAAGCTATTTTTGTCAAAACACGTGAATTTTCGATAAATGTCAGTTTTTATTTTAAAAGTGAAAATTAACATATTTAGAAAATTATTTAGATAAAATAAATTTAATTTCTGGAATCCGGATGTCGAAATTCTCTAACAGTGATTTTTTCATAATTTTCTAAGATAATCAATTTTTTTGGGTAAAAATTAAATACTGTTAAAATATATAATGTGTTTTATGAAATCATAATTACCCAATAGTGATGTAATAAAATACTATAAGCTTTATGTTCGGACAATATATGTTTTAAAATTAAAATAATGTGATTTTGGGTTTGTTTGACTTACTTTTCAAAGAATTAATGGACCCTTCAAGACTTATTAAACACCTTGTCATTTTAAATTGTTTTCCATGAGAGTGTGGCTCACCTCCACATAAGAAAACCTATTATTTTAAGAAGTTCAGACTTTGGAGTTATAAAATATTATTTTACTCTTCCCTTTTCCAAAACCATAGGCAAAAACCATGGGATGGTTTTTGGTTTGGATTAATTTAATATAAGGGGTCCCAAACCTAAATAATAAATAATTCCCTCACCTTTCCTATATAAACCCACCCAAGCTCCCACTTCCTCCGCACTCAAAGCCTTCAGAGTTCGTCCAACCTCTGCCCTACTCTCTCTATAATCCTCCCAAGGTGCCCCAATCTCCCAAGAAGCCTCTTTCAATCCTCTCTCAATCCTTTGGAAGCACACTTCCAAGTAAGGGGTTTTTCTTCCTTTCTCATTTTTGTCTAATTTTCATTAAGTTGTTTTTCCCTTTCAATTTCAATTATGAATGTTGGGGTATGGTTTCACACCTCCCTCATACTGACCTCTTTATCATGGAATTATGGGATACCCCTTTATCTCTCTGGAAATGCCTCCCATGTACACCTGTTACTATGCCGAAATTCCGAAAGGAACTTCTCTCTCCTCATTTACATTCAAGCAATAATTTTGTATCATGAATCAAAATTCCATTAAAATTGTTTGAACATGTATCTATATGACCTCCTTACTATCCATTACATGTAAATATGATGATTAACCCCTTTCTCTCTCATCAACCATTTTTATGAATTCTTATGTCACGCCGTTACGCTACCGAAATCGCACCAATTTTCTAAGCCAATGCCATTGTGTAGTGAATACCATGCCCATTTCTCCATCAAGGGTATTCACCTTTATGCACATTTACTTATTGATTATAAAGTTTCATGTATTAATTCCTTATTCCTTTATCATTGAATAAATGATTATGTTTTATGAATCTATGTTTTATGATCCATGTGGCACACTTATGCATGAAATGAAATGTTTAAGAAGGGTGCACCCTTATAGCGCTCCAATGAATTGGGTAATGTATAGTATCATGATACGTCATGTGCAATGAGTGTTGACTCATGCTAATTCAAGTGCAACTAGGGTTTACTCGTGCTTCATTTGCAATGAGTATTTACTCATGCTCTATGTGCAATGAGCCTTGGGTCATGCAAATTCCATGTTAAGTGTTGTTGCCCCACTTCCATGTTATGATTATCATGCTTTATCATGAATTTATGTTCATGTTTATCTTGTGATCTATTGATATGCCTATTGTCTAACATGTATTGTACTCATCATGTATTCCATGTTTATTCCCTTACTGGGCTTTATAGCTCACCCCTTTTCTTATGCATGTCCTCAGGTTATCCCATGCAATGCTAAGTATGAGGGAACGTAGTGGTCATGTAAAGGATGTTTTCAATAAAGATGTTGTATTTCATGTTTTAAGTTGTTATGTAATGATCCTAAGCCCCAAAGACACTAGACCTCTCGATCTTCCATGTTGTATCAAGTGAATAGTTTATGTAATAAATCATGTTTAAATTTGTAATAAAAGAAGGGTTGTCATAGTTGCTATCAGAGGATAAGTTTAGTTATTTTTTGGGATTAGGATTAGAAAACCCTAGTAAAGCCTTAGAGACAAGACTAAGTATAATAAAATCATCCCTACATTTTGGTAAGTATTGAGTAAGTGGTTTATCAAGAAAATACATCCGTGTTTGGATACGAGCAGGTAGACGTGACTTTGGCACAAATGTATCCATGGGGTAAAACCCGAAAACACCACTTTGAGCGAGACTCGAACGGGAACTGGTGCATGACAACGGGCCTTACTTCACTCTTGGTTACTACACTCCCAGGGGATATGTTTTGATAAATTCATAAGCTTAGTATGAACCCTTATTAAGGGAATTAAAAAATTCCCCTAAGAATATATGTTAGAAAGTAGATCATGAGAAGCCTAGATTAAAGCCTATAGACTCACGAGTTAAGGAAATAAAAGTTTATTTATAAGTCATCAAATTTTGTCTTTGGATTACCCTTTATGTGTTACCACCTAAATTTCCTTTTATTCCAGCCAATGGCCGGTAATAGGAGGACTCAGGCTAACAATCTATGTGAAGATCAGTGTGATGACTGTACTAATGAGATGCCCAATCTAATGAGAGCGGGAATCAAGAACTTTGTCATGATTCTCTCTCAGCTAACTCAATATTTGAATAGAAACACAGGTCAAGAGGAACGTTCAACCCCCCATAAGAAAGAACAAGTCACTATTGAGAGCTTCATGAGACAAAGGCCTCCTACTTTTAGTGGATCATCTGATCCCACGACCGTTGAACAATGGATCAACTCCATTGAAAAGATCTTCTACATCATTAAATGTTCTTAACAAGATAAGGTTCTCCTATCAGATTATCGTATGGAGGGTGAAGCTGATCAATGGTGGACGTTGATCAAAAATACGAAGCCTGAGGAGGAGATCAAGGCTTTGGAATGGAAGGATTTCCGGAATATGTTTTTCGATAAATATTTTCCGCACACCCTTCGGCTTAAGATGGAAAGGGGCTTCCTTTCCCTCAAGTAAAAAGATGAAGAATCAGTTGGAGCATATGAGGGAAACTTCACAAGTCTTGCATGATATGATTCTGGCTTCGTTGTTAACCCCGAATGCAAGGTTGACCACTTCTTTGGTGGGATGAAACCTAGCCTACGGAAAGAATTAGCGATCTGTGACTTCGAAAGCTATGAGGAAATTGTCCGATGTTCCCTCAAAGTTGAAATGGATATCGAGGAATCATAGGGGTATCATGGGGACAAGAATCGGAAGGTTGAAATCAATGCTGGTGGTCGGATGGATAAATCCAACGGTGCTAAGAAGATCCATCACCCCACTTGCCAAAAGTGCAGAAAGAAGCACCCTGGAAATTGCCTCAAGGGGATGAGGAAATGATTTAGGTGTGGATGAAAAGGGCACCTAGCTATTAACTGTCAGAAAGAAAGACCCGTAGCTACGACATAGGAGAGGAACACTCCATTCGAACCTCAATGCATTGTTCGTTTCTATAAATGCAATGAACCGTGGCATCTTGCAAATCAGTTCCCTAATCCAAGGGTTTTCGGAGGCAACCAACATCCTCCAAGGCAACAAGGAAGAGCTTTTACAATCACTTCTACCGAAGTGAACCCCAAAAACGAAGTGGTGACAGGTACACTAGTTATTCATTCAAGAATAGTGAACGTACTTTATGATTGAGGTTCTACACATTATTTTATATCTCAAAAGTTTAGTAGAACAATCCCAGCACCACCACAAATCATGGAAGTGAAGATGATGGTGAGTACGAAAAATGTGGAAATCTTTTCATCCCATGAATATAAGTCCTCCCCTGTTATAATCTGTGGATTGAATTTCCCGGTGAACCTCATCATACTCCCTCTGGGGGAATTTTATGCAATCCATTGCATGGATTGGATTTCCTTATATAGAGCCAACATAAATTGTCAGGAGAGGTAAATCACACTCCACATGGAGAATCGACCCCTGATTCATTACAAGTGTAAGGAGGAAGATGAATCTACTTTAGCTCCATCATCTCAAGAATGGATATTACTACCCTAGGAGCATGGGTATCTGGATCAGATAATTGAGTCCAAGGAAGAAACCATCCTTGAGGAAATGCCTATTGTAAGGGAATTCGCTGAAGTGTTTCCCAAGGAACTACCTAGTCTTACTCCTAGAAGATATGTTGAATTCTCAATTGAACTTATACCAGGGGCTCTACCAATATCTAAGACTCCATATAGAATGGTTTTTGTGGAGATTGAAGAGCTGAAGAAACCACTATAGGAGAATATGGATAAAGGGTTTGTACGCCCAAGTGTTTCACCATGGGGTGCACCAGTCCTCTTCGTCAAGAAGAAGAATGGGTCAATGTGGATTTGCATTGATTATCGTGAACATAACAAAATCACAATAAAGAACAAGTATCCTATTCCATGGATTGATGACTTGTTCGATCATCTATGTGGAACACAATACTTCTCCAAGGTAGATTTGCGGTCGAGATATTATCAAGTAAGGTTAAAGAAGGAAGATGTCCCCAAGACTGCTTTTTGTACAGGATATGGGAACTATGAATCCATAGTAATGCCTTTCGGACTCACTAATTCTCCAACAATATTCATGGACATTATGAATAGAGTCTTTAGAGATTACCTCGAAAAATTTGTGGTAGTCTTTATAGAAGATATTCTAATATACTCTAAAACCAAGGAGGATCCTAAGGAGCATTTAAGAACTATACTAGAGATGTTGCGCAAGGATAAGCTATATGCAAAGTACAACAAGTGTGAGTTTTGGTTGAAGGAGGTATCACACTTGGGCCATATCATCACAAGCAATGGGATATCTGTGGATCCCTCCAAAACAGATGCAATTGAGGGATGGCTGAGGCCAACATCAGTAACACATATCTGTAGCTTCTAGGGGTTAGCTTGATATTAACGATGATTTGTGAGAAATTTCTCACGATTGTCCAACCGTCTTACCAAACTAACTTGAAAGGGAGTAAAGTATTCATAGAGTGATGAATGCGAATAAAGCTTCATGGAGTTGAAAAGGAGGCTTATCACTGTGCCTGTTCTCACTTTACCCACAAGTTGGCAAATTTTTGTGGTATTCAGTAATGCTTCGAAGAAGGGATTAGGTTGTGTGCTGATGCAGAATGATAAAGTGATATCCTATGCCTCAAGGTAGTTGAAAATCCATGAGTAAAACTATCCAATGCAGGATCTGGAGTTGGCGGCCGTGATCTTTGCCTCGAAAATCTGGCGGAATTATCTCTATGGGGAGAAATATGAGATATATAATGACCACAAGAGTCTTAAATATATATTCACACAGAAAGAGCTTAATATGCGCCAGAGAATATGGATAGATCTCATCAAGGATTATGAAGGTTCAATACATTACCACCATAGGAAAGCGAACAAGGTGGCAGATTCCCTAAGTAGAAAGGACCCAACGATTCTATCAATGATGAGAATTGAGAAGGATCCAATCTTCTTAGACTTGATGAAGATGGACATGAGAATCAAAATGAAGGGAACATCATAAATCCTTTCACAAATTATTGCTCAACCGTCTCTTTTGTAAAGGTTAAAGGATGCTCAAAAGGATGATGTGGGAATTCAGGAAAAAGTGGAAGCTATCAAAAAGGGGAAATCCTTGGAGTTTAATGTTAATGAAGAAGGAATTGTGCGATTTGGGAAAAGACTATGTGTTTCATCATGTCTGGAGCTGAAGAAGGAACTTTTGGATGATGCACATAGTTCAAATTTCTCTATTCACCCAGGGAGCACAATGATGTATCGAGATCTCCGAGAAAACTTTTGGTGGGATAATATGAAGAAGAAGATCGCTGAATATTCATTAAAGTGCCTAGTGTGCCAGCAAGTGAAGGGAAAAAGGTAGATGTCTCAGGGGATGATGCAACTGTAGCCCATACCAGAATAGAAATGGGATAACATCACTGTGGACTTTGTCACCGGACTTCTGAGGATATCCAAAGGCAACAATGCAATCTTAGTGGTTGTGGATCGTCTTACAAAGACTGCACACTTCATTGCTATTCAGGAGGATTTCTCATTGGTTCAACTAGAACAGATATATATCAGGGAAGTGGTAAGACTGCATGGAGTACCACTATCTATTGTGTCTGACCGTGATCCATGATTCACCTCTATGTTTTGGAAGAGTCTTCAACATGCTCTGAATACTGAACTGAACTTCAATACGACCTACCATCCTCAAACTGATGGCCAATCTGAACAGACTATCCAAACACTTGAGGACATGTTGAGAGCATGCTCAATGAACTTTAAAGGAGTATGGGATCAACATCTTCCTCTGGTTGAGTTCTCTTATAAAAATAGTTTCCACTCAAACATCCAAAAGGCACCTTATGAAGCCCTGTATGGGAAAAGGTGCAGAACACTAGTAAGATGGGATGAGGTCAGTGAACGTAAGTTTCTTGGAACATAAATGGCCGAGGAAATGGTGGAGAAGGTGAAAACCATTCAGCAGCATATCAAGGCAGCCCATAGTTGACAGAAGAGTTATATAGATAATCGGTGATGAGACCTTGAGTTTAAAGTTGGAGACATGGTTTTTCTACGCATATCTCTAAGGAAGAAGGTCATGAGGTTTGGAAAGAAAGGGACGTTAAGTCCAAGGAACATCATCCCCTTCGAGATTCTTGATCATGTCAGGGTTGTGGCCTATCGACTAGCACTTTCACCAAAAATGGACAAAGTACATGATGTCTTTCATGTATCCCTCTCAAGGAAGTACATACCAGACCCTTCACATGTACTCTCTTCTGAGGTGGTACAATTTTAGGATGATCTTTCTTATGAGGAGAAACCATTGAAGATCATATATCATAGAGAAAAATTTCTACAAAAAAAGACAAAGCCCCTTGTTAAGGTGTTGTGGTGAAACCAGAAGTTTGAAGAAGAGACTTGGGAATCATAGGAAATGATGAAGCTGAGTTACCCATGTCTGTTTTTTTTGTGGGAAAAGGAAATTTTGAGGGAGAAATTTCTTAAGGGTGGAATATTGTAACAACCCAAAGATTCATTAATGCAAATCCCTCTTGATTTAGTTAAATATTTCTTTATGTAAAATGTTTATATAAAATGTCAATTTCTTTGGTTTTATGTTAAGAATTGTTACCGTTACTTTTATAGCCATTGAACAGTGTTCACATGATTAGTATAAATATAGGGTTTTAACAAATACAATTTACTCAGACAAAAGAAGTGACGGCCTCATCAAGTAGAATTGCTCCATACGAAGCCCATTTGTCAGAACTCGGAAAAGAGGTGGCATCCTTGGGCTTCTCTCTTGACCAATCCCAAGCTGAGCCTCATCATGTCATGCTTTAATGGGACCATCTACGGGAAAAGTGGATATTGATAGATATTACCACTCGAGCGATGTTATCCGAGCCACCCCGAGAGTCTGTCACCATCGCACACCTTACCCTTAGGTCTTATGCGGCTGTTTTAAGGGGTTATGTAAAAAATCGCTAGTACTATGTTCATGTAAATTATTTTTTTGTATATAATAATGAATATACTTTCTTGTTATTATTGATACATTGTAAATAGTTTTTAAAGTGAAAATAGTTTTTTTAGTTATTATTTAATTTAGAATTCTATTTTATTAAACTAAGGGATTTTTTAATTAAATAATATTTTAATAAAATATTATTATAATTATTAAATTAATTTTATTATATATATAGGATCATATAATTTTATGAATGCAATTGTAATTTTTAATAATGTTTGAAATCCATTTTTGTCAAAACACGTGAATTTTAGATAAATGTCAGTTTTTTTAAAAGTGAAAATTAAAATATTTAGAAAATAATTTAGATAAAATAAATGTTATTTCTAGAATCAGGACGTCAAAATTCTCAAATGGTGAATTTTTCATAATTTTCTGAGATAGTCAATTTTTTGGGTAAAAATTTAATACTGTTTAAATATATAATGTGTTTTGTGACATCATAATGACCCAATAGTGATGTAATAAAATAATATAAGCTTTATGTTCGGCCAATATATGTTTTAACATTAAAATAATGTGATTTTGGGTTTTTTGACTTTCTTTTCAAAGCATTAATGGGCCCTTCAAGACTTATTAAACACCTTGCCATTTTAAATTGTTTTCCATGGGAGTGTGACTCACCTCCACATAATCAAACCTATTATTTTAAGATGTTCGGACTTTGGCCTTATAAAATATTGTTTTACTATTCATTTTTCCATCAACCATAGGCAAAAACCCTGTGATGGTTTGTGGTTTGGATTAATTTAATATAAGGGGTCTCAAACCTAAATAATAAAGAATTCCCTCACCTTTCCTATATAAACCCACCCAAGCTCCCACTTACTCCTCACTAAAAGCCTTTGGAGTTCATCCAACCTTATCACTACTCTCTCTAGAATCCTCCCAAGGTTCCCCAAGCTCCCAAGAAGCCTCTCTCAAGCCTCTCTCAAGCCTTTGGAAACACATTTCCAAGTAACGGTTTTTTCTTCCTTTCTCATTTTGTTCCAATTTTCTTTAAGTTGTTTTTCCTGTTAAATTTCAATTATGAATGTTGGGGTATGGGTTTTCAACTCTTTAATACTTCTATATTTATGTTTGAATGATGTGAGACCCCTTTCTCTCTCATTAAATGCCTCCCATGTACACCCGTCGCTATGCTGAAATTCCGAACGGAACTTCCCTCTCCTCATTTAAATTCAAGAAATACTTTTGTATCATGAATCTAAATTCCATTAATTTTTTTGGGAAATGTATCTATATGACCTTCTTAATTTAAATTACATGTAAATATGATGAGGAAACCCTTTCTCTCCCATAAACCATTTTTATGAATTCTTATGTCACACCGTTACGCTGTCGAAATTGCACCAATTTTCTAAGCCAATGCCATTGTGTAGTGAATACGATGCGCATTTCTCCATCAAGGGTATTAAAATTTATACACATTTACTTATTGATTATCAAGTTTTATGTATGAATTACACATTACTTTATTGTGGAATAAATGATTATGTTTTATGAATCCATGGTTTACGATCCATGTGGCACACTTATGCATGAAATGAAATGTTTAAGAAGGGTGCACCTTATAGCCCTCCAATGCATTGGGTAAAGTATAGTATCATGGTACGTCATGTTCAATGAGTGTTGAATCATTCTAATTCAAGTGTAACAATGGTTTACTCATGCTTCATGTGCAATGAGGATTTACTCATGCTCTATGTGCAATGAGCCTTGCCTCATGCTAATTCCATGTTAAGTGTTGTTTCCACATTTCCATGTAATGATTATCATGCTTTATAATGCCTTTATGTTCATGTTTTTCTTGTGATCTATTGATATGACTATTGTCTAACATGTGTTGTACTCCTCATGTATTCCATGTTTATTCCCTTACATGCCTTTATATCTCACCCCTTTTCTTATGCATGTCCACAGGTTATCCCATACAATGCTAAGTACGGGGGAATGTAGCGGTCATGTAAAGGAACTTTTCAATAAAGATGTTGTATTTCTTGTTTTAAGTTGTTATGTAATGATCATAAGCCCCAAAGACACTAGACCTCTTGATCTTACATGTTGTATCAAGTGAATAGTTTATGTAATAAATCATGGTTAAATTTGTAATAAAAGCAGGGTTGTTATAATAAGTCTTGACCACCCTTAGTAGAGACACATAGATATGGGGAACGTTTTTTAAAATAGTGTTCCACTTCCATGAAAAATTTGCACGTAGGTATTAATTCCCTTGAAAATTTTAAAAAAATTACCAATCCCCTTGGTTTTATTACCAATTTTCCCCATATCATCCATAAACACTTTCCTTCAAATTTTAAATCTCCCAAGAAGATTATAAGGCTCATAAACCCCATTATGAAAATATCAATGATTTAATTAAAGGATAGTATCCTTATTGGTATCTAATTTCTTCCCCACTCTATTTTCTTCCTATCCCTTATCTCTTTACAAATTAAGAGTGTTTATTTTTTCAATATTTTTTGTGGTTTTGATCTATTTCTTATTGGATATTTATCCTTTGGATCATAGTCTTATGTATCCATCCGAGACCTTTCACGTTATGGTGATTTCATTATTTCCACTTTAGTTTGGGGATTTTAGTTTAGAAAAAATTTATCAAATACCTTGATGATGGTTCTATAATTTTTAATTTCCAATGTCTTGATTATAATTTCATGTATGTAATTGTGAAATTTAAATTTCCACACTGGAAAATTTCATTCCAATTTTAATTAATCAATTTTTTCAACATGGGATTATGAAATTGATAGAATAATGGATTAATGAAATTTTTTAATTAATTGGAATATAAAATTGATGGTGAACCATGGGGTTTGATGATATGATTGAAATAAGTTTTTATAAAATTTGCATGGTTGATAAATTAATTTATGAAATTGGTTGGATAATGAAAAATGTAAATGGTTGATAAATGTGTTGAAAAAATGGAACCATGAGATGTGATATTTGAGACGTAGTTGTGGAATTGAGTATGCTACTCTGAATACCCCAAGGTCCAATAATTCATCTCTAGGATCCAATATATATATTTATTGCATGTGATAATTATGTTGTGGGACAAAGAATGAAACTCATAATTCCCAATGGGTGACAGACTATTTCTCTATGCTACATTATTTTAATGTGAAATTGTATTCAAAGGATTAATGAAGATCAATATGTGAATGAATTGTGATATAAATTTGGTGGATGGTTCAAAATTTGGAACATTCCAAAGAAGGTATTGTTCATTTGGTTGTTATAATGAATGATGGAATTAATGTGGTTAATTAAAGAATAATTTAAGGTGAAAAAATTTACATTATAATTTTAACATTATTCATTATAAAACATCATACACTCTTATAGATTAAATATTTTTTTAGACTCTTTTGGTTGTGGAATACTACGTTGTACTCACACCCTATTCGAGCTACCTGATTAGTATCTTAATAGACTACATGTTTATAGGACAAAATAATAGAAATATTTTTTTGTTAGAAGGCTATGTAGGGATGGATCATGGATGATGGACCCAAACATGTTATTGTAAACCTCTTAAGTGTTTTCAGTGTGTTAGTTTTTTATTTTATATTTGAAACATGAGAATTATATGGAACAAAATGTATATATCTTTAGTGCATAGTCATCTATCCATGTTTTCAGGTTGGAAGGTGATGTTGGGTTCTATTGATTATGTGCTATTCATTTTATTAAATGTTATCATTTTTCTATTGTTTATTTATATCCCTTTTTTTGATGACTTGATAAAGTGTATATAGTCTCCCATTATTATATATTAGACCCTCACTTCTAGTCAGAATCCACTACCATATGGGGAGGCATGCTTGAGGTCACATAACCAACTGGCTTGGCGCACCAGCATGTGTCACCGAGTTCAAGATGTTACAAAGCATAATAAAATCCGTAACATATAAAGCCAGATTAGATGGAAATTCCCATAAAAGTAATTGAAAATTTAAGAAAAAATCATTAGGAACCATAAATCCTTCTAAATAATGGTTAAAGTTGTGTATATACTATCTAGATACGTCATCTCACTAAGATATTCCAAATACCCATCATACATAGGTGATTCCACCATGGTATAGTGGAATGAAAACATAAACCCAAAGAAGAAGACACTAAGATCACCTGCAATAAAGGGAGATGATGAATGTGGAGAGGAGAGGAAGAATTTTTACACAAAATTGTGTAGAACACACCAAATATCCACCCAAGATCATGGGGGATTGAAGGGTGAAAGGGAAAGGGATATGGGTAGACTATGCATGTACAAGGTAGTAAGAGTGAACTTTTGGGATTAAAATCATGAGGGGATCATAAGAATTCTATTTTAACAAAATTGGGAAGGACACATAGTTTTCCAAACCATTCACTAACCTCAAAATAGGATCTACCTAAACAAACACCCCTTGCATGGGCTGGGTACACTAGTTATTAATCATTTTCCAACAATGAAAAAAACATGTGAACACTTCTAAAACACCTCACATAGTTTTTCTACAACTATGTGTATGTTGTGTTAACATGAATTGAGATCCACCCACCCCATATACTTTTATCTAGATTTTTACTATTTGACCTAAACAATTCATAAATAGTTCTCACTAAACCACAAAATAAAAAAATGAAATGAAAATACTATAATAAAAAAATTAGGAACATGGTTTTTAAAATTTGATGCATATAGAACCATATTCTAGTTTATAAGTAGCCCAAAAACCAAAATCACACCCAAATATCCCATTCATTAATCGAGAACCCAAGATAATACTCATGCCTCAATCTACACCTAAAACACTTCAAAAAAGGGCTTGAATCTCAGAATTTAAATTTTAATCTTAATTCATCGAATGATTAATCGATGGTAAAAAAATTAAATTTCTTCGGAATTTTATTACCCATAAGAACATGGATTTTAACAAAGATCAAGGAAAAATAATTCATAAAATCTAGATTACAGGCATGGATATGATAGGAATACCATAATAATGTATTGTACACAATGTACTATAGATGTACTATTCTTGTGAAACAATGTATAACATGGAAAAATGAAAATTCAGGTTCTCATATAGCAGTGTGAATGGCCTGAGGATTGTAATCTAGATCCTTAGGTCATGATAGTTTAAATAGGCCATTTATCGTATCAATGAAATTTTCCATATTTTTTGTAAATTAAACATGATAGAATGGAGGGATTTGACATAATTTTGTGTGTGCATGTGTGTGTGTGAAAATTTCAATGGTTATAATATTTATATATTATTATTATTATTACTATTAAATATTATTTTTGTTGTTTTTTGTAGATGTTTTTTTGACTTTGGGATTTTAAAAATATTATTAATCATAGCTGGGATGATAGAATCTACTAAAATATCTCTACTAGTGAAAAATGGACATTATGATTTTAATTAATTGTGTCTTTTTGAGTATGTGCTATTTTTAGTCTGATATAATTATTTGTCCATTATTCAAGGAAGAATGATTTTGTGGATAATATTCCTTCATGACACTCCAATTAAAATGGATTTTTATCTTTGAAATGTTCGCTCATGGATACTAGAATCTTAGTGTGTGCAAGGGTTAATCATATTTATTCAGTTTTTATTTCTAGGAATCTTATGTCTTTTAAAGTCTTCATTATTGAGAATAATTCTTCATCTTGAAATCCCATGTGGAATTTCACATTATATATTGTTGAATCAAAACATGAATTTTATAAGTAATTATAAAATGAACATAGTAATTTCTCTTGAAATTTTGGATTCTATAGAGGTATAACACTGGAAGATTTAATTATTTGAAGAATGAATTAGTTGATATAGAGGGACTAAATTATTGGAGAATGACATACCTCGTTAAATATTTTTTCCAATATCATTTTCCATCAACTAAAATAAGTGTTCATATTGGGGATTCAATATAATATCTACATATCAATTGAGAATCTAGGAATGTGATTAATTTTTTATTCCAAATATTATTAAGAACCCAATCAAATAAGTTTTTATTAATATTCATTGAATGAGTCATTTCTTTCATTTTCCAAAAATTATATTAATGGTTTAATTAACTATAGTATTATTTATCAAATTTTTAATAAAACTTAACTTCAAAAGAACAGAAATTTCACCACAGTTTATAATGAGATCAATTTATTCTCTTTGTTAATTTAAATTGTTATTCTTTCTACTAATGATTTTTTTTGAGAAATTATTTGATCTTGAAAAAAATATTGTTTTATAAAATTTATGGATTAATATTTGTCATTCTATGAAAATTAAAAATGAATTAATTATTTTATTTTATAATCTTATTGGAAATGATTATGACAGTTACAAATTTCAAGTGAGTAATTCGAATGGTCTTATTTTAACTTTTCAAGGCCTTTTTTCTAATGAGAATTATAAGATTCTACTTAATGGTTCTTAGAAATTATCATCTTCCTTGGTTGGTGTAGATGATTTCTTTTTATGATATTATAGTGAAATATACTCTATCGGGTAGAAAGATATATCCATTAAACTCATCTTTATACATTTTTATAAATTCTATTATTTTTTTTCATGGGTAGCCATTTACCTAGGAGATATCTATAAAAGGGATTTTCTGTATTTTAGATGTTGAGTTATATATCTCTATAATTTACTGTGTAAATAGAAGGGTGGTTTATGATGTTATTATAAATTATCAAGGGACGGTGAAGGGTATTATCCTTACATTTTATGATGAATGTATGGATTCTAGTACTCTATAGAAAATATTTATATAAAAATTTATGTCATTGATTCAAATACTCAAGTGTAGGGTAGTTTGTTTTTAGAGGATATGCATGATTATCATATACAAAAGTAAATTAACCTGAAAATATATTTAAAATTATTGACATAAGGTAATATAATAATGGATATGAGGGATTATGTACACCCCTAAATGAGTTTCTATATTTAATGATTCTTTGGAATACATGATTAATACTTCATTATATGTAGAGGTATTCAAAATCTTTTTTTAATGTAAAGAGAGGTGGTAAAACGATTACTCTAAATAGTGACTTAAAATTAGTAATTCTTCTCATTGTAGTTTTGATTGTTTTCATTTGGATACATGAAATGAGGATGAATATTATGGTAATGGAATACTCAACTTGGATTAATTTAATTTTGGGGGTGTGTCTCATTTTTCAGTTTGGTTTGAAACTGTTTTCAAATTAAAGTAATTGTTTTCATGGAATTTTAGTTTATATGCTTCAATCATCGGTTCAATCATTTTAATTTATTTAATATGTAGTGTGATTTTTTATCCTAGGTTTCCATTATTGATTATTAATATATTTATTATTTATAATACTATTAGATTAATATTTTTAATTTTCCTAATATTAGTGTTAGGTTGAGGGGTTACAAAGTAAAAATTCAGGTCCATGAACACATAGTGCACCAATAAAATCATATCCCTACTCTCCATAAGATCTTATTCATATCACGTGGCTATCATTAAAAATATAATTCATTTTTATGTATCATAATATTTTTCTCAATAGAGCCCATTTTCAATGTCTTTTGTAAGCACCACCACCCTCTAATTTTTTTTTCATGTACATAATGAATGAATTTGGATAGCATATACTTGACTATTTGGATGCAGTATTTCAAACCATTTTGGAAATTTCCAATGAAAAAACAAGTTCCACTAACAAAAAATTATAAATGCATGACTTATCTCCCCAAAAATTGTTGAAAATGATTAATTTCCACTCATTATGAATAATATATGAGGTTAAGATCTATTTTAATGTTCCCATAGTCATCTTGGTTAGTTATTGTGACACAATGGAATTTACCCTTAAAATCTGTGGCATAATGAATGCACCATATTTTTTCTTCTCACCTATGAAACAAATACCATAATAAGATACATAAAACTTCTTATGGGATTTAATCCTAGAAGGAAATTATTCCATGTAGGAGCTTATAATATTTTTTATAGGCTCATTGGCACGTAACATAATGAAAATATTAATTTTATAAAGATTAATTTATTTTCACATAATTTTTCATCAAATATTGAATCTTTTTTTATCTCATAGCCTTTTAGAATTAGGTTGATGTTTTTCATCACTGAAATCAGATGTGTGACAATAAATCACTCCATTTAATTATTTTTTTAATTATTAATTGTATTTATACATTTTTATATTCAAATGGAATATTTTTGTGTGGTTAGATGACATGAAATAGTGCACATTATGGTACTTTCATTGATATAAGGGTAGTAACATGGAATCTTTATGCATGTGGGGATGGGGATATTAGATGGAAAATTTATATATCCAAGACATTATATGGATGTAGATGGATATAAAAATGTCCTGTTATGTTGTCATTATCTTTAAGATTAGATTCACTCCAACAAAAACAGAACTACTACATGTTGTCGGTGAATCTGGTTTAGTAAAAAATAATGGCCTGATACTTGAACCGAGTACTTTTTGGAGAGTAACCTTGTAGTAACATTTGGAATAAAGACAACACTGAAATGGATTTTTTGTTGCACAAAAAAATATTTTGATTCTTGTTGAATTATTTTAGAGAAATAGCATCTTTAATAAACAAATAGAGTTCTTATAAATTGTTGGAATGAATTTTCCAATTCATCTTAGACTAATTTTATTGGTGTATAAGTATCCATTTTGATAAGGCATTGTACCTATTGAAATTGGGTTGATAAAGTTCCTAAAAAGACATAAATTTTAATGATTGGATTTTATTCCATTAGATAACACTAAATTTAATAAGTGAAACAAATCAAACTCACTTGTGAATTAACGTGTCCCCAAGTGAATGGAAATATCAATTCTAACCCATTTAACAATGTTGGATTCCAAAAAAAAAACCTTCTCCTTTAAAACATTAAAACTACTCATTTTGAACATTTCAAAAACATTAAAAATCCAAAAAATAACTATGGTTTTAACATCCTTCAAATACCATGCTTAAAATAATAAATAATATTCAATTAGAAAGAACCATCAAAAATAAAAAATTATCTCAATTTTAACCTTTATATAGTATAGACAAATCAAATATGAATAAAGAAACAAGTAGACATTTCAATGAACATGTAACTATTTTTATCATCTCGATTTATCTTACAAAATTCTATTCATATTCGTTAGTTCTTCATCTACTCCGAGATAATATTTCTTTTATGTTTCACATATCATATTCTTAATATTTTAGATCTAAAGGCTTATGATTATTTGATTGGACCCGTACCGATATTCACATACGAAGAAAACAAATTATTCCCTTATTTGAAGAATTTTTTAATATCCTAAGAGCATTAAGAGTTTTAACTCATCTTTATTTTATGATGGTAACCAAACACTATTTTCCTAGAATGTAATGTACCATTTATTTTTCATTCACAAATAGAATATAATTTCCATCATAGAACTTATACATGAAAATTTATGCTATTTTAATGTAATTTCCAACTATTAGTGATTTTTTTGGCAATGAGATGATTCTCATTCTTGATGAGATTTTGTAGAATAACTCCCTTGAATGTCCATTTATTAATGGGTATTCAAAATTATTGATTGATATTTAAAATTACATAGTTACCATAAAATCATATATCAACTATTTCATATAGCTATATCTGAGACCAATGTTTCTTGATTATCCATTATATATTATTAAATGTCACATCCCATGTTTATTAACTATCATAGTGTATAGAAAATAGAGCTAAAAATATAGGCAATTATGGTAGATCTAATTAGATATATATAATACAATACACTTATCTTCTAGTGGATAATAATGCAACAAAATTAAAATCCATTTTATATTCTATTATACAATATTTTTCTTTATACCCTAAGAGATAACACAACCTACAATTATCAAACCCAACAACTCCTAGAAGAGTGGTCCTATAGATTAGTTATCCAACTAAAAATGAAAAACCTTCCAATACACTATGATTTACACAATGACAAGTAAATTAATTTTTAGTATCCTTCAGATATTTCAGTACTCTTTTAACATTAACTCTATATTCATAACAAGTTTTACTCATATACTGGCTCAACATTCAAACTACATATGAATTTCTAATACTTCAACATGTTATAGAATATATGAGAAGCATCATAAACCATGTATATAATAATTTAGAAACTTCAATACTGGGATTTTGTATCATCATACTTTGATATGCATATGTATTAGAAATAGATGACCAATAAAATTGTTCAAACATCTTTTAGAATTTCATAATATTATGAAATTTGAAATTAAGAATGAAATTATAATTTATAAAAATTTTGAGTCCCAAAATAAAATTAACTTTACTTATGACTTTTATATCAATGTTTCAGGATAAAAAAAACTCAACCTTATAAACTTTATTCATATTAACTCCAAATATAATCATTTCATCATCATATAAAAAAATAACTACACCATGATTATTATGAAACCTAAAATAAACAAATTTATTATCTTTGTTAACTGTAAACCAAATTGATTATATTGATTTAGTAAATTTCTCAGTCAATTTTTTGAGAGTTTGTTTTAAAACATATTGGGACCAAAAATATTTTCAATAATTTTTTATTTACCAGGTTCTATGAATCTATCTAGTTGCTCCATATATTTTTCTTCATCAAATTAACCAATTTATAATGTTGTATTAAAATTAATTTTGTGAATTTCGGAATTATATATGGATTCTAAGGAGAAAAATATTCTATTCATAAAAGTCATGGAAACTAATTTATAGTTTTCATAATAATTTACTCCCTTATTCTTCAAAAATATCATTCCTAACAATATGTATTTATATTTTTAAATCGTACCATCTAGTTTTTCATCTAAATACCATCTTTCAACCCATAGGTTCTATACCATGATGAAGATTAACTATTATCCAACTATTTTCAAATTTATAGAGTATATTTCACCATTAATATCTTTTTTACAACTGGATACATCATAATATGACAATGAAACTTGGGATATTTTATGGGTTAGACTCTATAATGAAAAAAAATCAGAGTTTGTTTAATGTTTCTATCAACGGTTCCTTCCAAAAAGTACATTTCGAAATGAGATCCATATATCTTATGTATCTGAGGATATTTACTTTTTCAAACATCCTCAGTAGTATCTTCTAGATATACTCATTTATTTTAGTTAGATTCTACCCTATAGACATTCTTATGTAAATAAGTAAAACTAGATTCAAAAATAAAATCTCATTATTCAATAATTATATTAAAAACAAAAAAATCATTTCCTTCAAGAATCATGAATCCATAAGACATTAAATGCTCCACATATATAATAAATATTCTATTAATACCTCATTTAACCAATATTTTATCTATTAGGTTCATGTACACTTATAATTGTGTGACAACCCAAATCAGTTGAATAATTATCTTTTGGTTTACTATGATTCAATAATTCATAAAAAATATAGGCTTACATTTTGTGGGAGACCAATTTAATATGTAAGAGGAAATTATTAATTCATCTCAGTAGAAAACTTTTGGGAGACATAAGATTGGCATCATTAAATTAACCATTTCAATTACTGTTATTTTCATTCTCTTAGTACACTAATTTGAGGACTTGTATAGGGATATGTTACATTATCTACAATTCATAGGGATTCAAACAATATGTTAATTTAGTATTCAACTACATTATTGGATATAATTCATTTAATTGTAATCCTATATTAGTTTTCAATATAATTTTTATAGATACTATATTTATCTATAAAATTTTATTTTTCATGCAAAATATTGATGTGGAAAATTTGGAATAATCATTAATAAATGTTACACTACACCATTTATTACCTATAGTGGGTGTATCTTGAAAATTACATACATTAAAATGTATTAATTCTGATATTTACTATTAAATTATATAGTCTTAAATGGTTTCCTGACTATTTTAGTTTTCATTTAGGTTTCACATTTATTATAATTTTTTATCAACACTATGTAATATTTTTTTTAAAATGTTATAATTTTTAAAAATATTAATTTTAAATAAATGGTAATTCCATAAATCAAAAGAATAGAAATTAACAATAAAAAATATTCATATTCAATTTGAATAGTTCATTATGCAAGTGACCCTTAAAAATATCACACATTTGGATATAATATAGTTATCTCCCCCAAATCAAGATTAAACCAATTCTTGTATAATGAGCACTATGAGAATAATTTTCTTCCATATTTAGGAAAATAAAATATATCATTTATGTTGGGGATATTTCTTGTAGTGAACTAAAGATAATGTAATCCCTTCCTCTATATGTTTATACATACAATGTTACCATGTATAGTGTCTTTTCCACATTGATTGATTCCATCCTCCATAATATAATTTTTTTTCTCACATGTTATGTGTCACTAGAATCAATCCAACAAAAATATTTATGGTCAATTGAATTAACATTGAATATCATAGTTGTAAGGTTATATTTTTAGGGGTTGTATTCATATTTCATATCATGGAGATGAGAGTACTTACTTTCTACAATAGTAGTAAGGACCATTAATATTCTTGAATTCCACCTTTTAATTTGAAATATGGTTTGGATATTGTTTCCCCTTTGAGGACCTAGATGGATCCTCTCTCTCATCAATGAAAACCTTTTATTTATCATCATTAGGAACATTTTACTTGTCATTATTTTTATATTTCTCTATTATTTATAGGTAGTTGAGTAACTCATTAAAGTAAATATCTTATTTCATATAATTTAGAAAATGTTTTATATTCATCTAATATAGAGGTATCTTATCTATGTTGGATGTGATTATGATAACATCATCCATTTCTATATTGTTTTGGTTTTGGGGTTACAATATGTGATATACTAAATAGAATTATTATATGGTAGATCTACTATCTACTATTTTTTATGTAATAAAATAATTTTCAGGGATTTATTTCATCTCATAACCTTAGATATATATTTTTTCTTCCACAAAATTACATATCTCGTTTTTCTGTTGCAACATGTTGATTTGTTTTGAATAATTCAATTACTAAATTGATTATTATGTGACTTTGACCCTTTATATCACTGATCATCCATTTTTTATTCGTGAAACATGATGTGTCTCATCTTTTCTAGGTGGGTATTTATATTTGAGAGTATATAAACCACTTTGAGAGTTACAATTAGAATGTTAATCCTCTTTTTCCAATCCTTGTAGTTATATACATAAAATTAATTAACCATCATCACATTTTTAAGAATCAAAATATCCTTGATATTGATTTCTAATCATATTATTGTTGAGGATGATTCTGGATAATGGATTTTTCCATTAAATTGGATAGAAATATAAGGACCTCATTGAGGAACATTACATTTTTTCTCTATTTAAGAGTAGATTTTCCCCATCAAATAATTAGTAGCTGGGAATATTCCCCTATTTGGGCCTTTGGGCCTTTGATTTGGTCCTCGAGTCTTTTAAGGACTTTGGGCCAACCAGGCCTTCATGTTAGTAAGGCCTTCGGGCCACCTCAAGGCCTTTGGGCCACCTTAAGTGAAGATGAAAACTAGACAAACTACAAGGAACAAGCATCAGAAGGGAAATGATAGAGGATATTTCACCATTGTAGAAGCTAAAAAAATTACAAGAATGAGAGGGTATGAAACCTTCCATCAGGACAATCCTGTTCATGTAAGGGAAAGCCTAGCCGAAAATCCATGCGAAGGTGGAGAGCTTATTTCTCGATGAAGATGCTGAGGAGGATCATTTCCGAGTAGTTATTTTGGGTTGTATGTAATGTTTTAAGCCTACAAGAAATGAATCGCTCTAAGGTCTATGGGCCATGTAATATATACACCTATAGGCCTTGTAAGTGTTCCACCTCACCACTTGAAACTTTTATTATCAAAAATCAATAAAAAATGAAGGCCTTAGGGCAATTAGAGAATAAGTGTAATAAAAATAATTTTGTTTAGTAATAAAAGTCTTTTGACTCTTATGGAATGATTTTATAGGAATCACAATTTTTCAGAGGATTGGAGTTATTATGGTGGGTTGTAAATAATTTTCCCATCCATTAGGGACTCTATTACATAGGCATGAATTTACCAATTAGGATATGACATCATAAACCTAGTAATTTATTTTCTACCTTTCATGTAAAAGTATATATTATCTAGATTTAATTCAATTTATTAGATAACTTCTGATTAAGGAAGTAGACTAAATCTCACCCACTAGAAAAAAAAACATGTTAACTAGTGAAAATAAATGTACATTTCAATCCATTTTACAATTTGGGATTCCAAAAAATCACCCCCTTTTAAAAAATACAATGTAAAAAATTTAAAATATATTAGACACTATTAAAATCCAACATCTTTTTGACATGGATTTTGGGGATTTCATATGTATGTTGTGAATGATGTAGGGGATATGTGATGACATTTATTAGGGGTGGAGTGCTGATGTTTATTTATATTTTAGTTAATTCTATATGATTAAGAAATGAAATATAATGTATTTTAAAATTACGATATATTATATAAGGGAAATTCCATTTTTCGATATCACAACATGGCGGGGAATCTAATTTTGACACATTCTGATCGAAGATTAATATTGAGGTATAAGAAAAATGATTATGGGAGTGGTTTTTTCAAAGTATTATATATAAAACCATGTTATATTGTTTATATAAAATAATACATAGTATTAATGAAGATTAATTTGGACGTTAGGACCAAATAATGATAAAATATATCCTTGTAAGAGGCTTAATGAAGATGAATATAAACATTGAATAAGAAGGATTAGGTATGGATTCACATCAACATATCTCAATTTATTAATCTCGTACTAAAAATTCATGTTTATTTAAAAGTCACATTTATCTTCACTAAATAAAAAGTTCTGATAATGTAGTGACTTTTATCAGTGATAAGTAAATGTTCTGATAAAGGAGGCCTTCATTATAACTAAAAAGTGTGGATAAAAAAAAATACAATTTGTATTTTTATTTTTTAGAACAGATTTAAGTACCCTATATCGGTACTTTTCATAGAATTGAGAAACCCCACCCCCTTAACATTGTTATAAGCATATATAAAGGGGAACATTAATAATTTAAATTATATATACTTATTTATATATTATTTAATATTATTTATAAAAGTATATTATATAAAAATATTACAATTACTATCATAATTATATATATAATTTATATTAATTCAAAAAATATTTAAAAATATATTTGTGTACATTAATTACCAAATGTATATATGAATATAATGTTTGATGGTATGTGAGAATGATATACTCTAGAATACCAAATGTAGGATCGAAATAAGAATGATATTCTCAAATACAAGAGTGGGGGGGGGGTGAATTCTATACTTTAAAAATTATTTAGGAAATTTTAAAGGTGATTATGATTACCAATATTAAAAAAGATAATTCATAAAACCTCTAAGTTCTAAACACTTGCTAGATTCAGGAAATATGATTCTGAGAAATAAATTCCGAAATAGTGATTCCAGAAATGAAATTTAATGAAAGTTTACAAAGTTGAATATTCTTCCTTAAAGCATATAAAATCTAACTAAATTAGAGTAAAAGAGTAAGGAAGTATAAGAAAGTTATACATTCCTCAAAAATACAAATGCAGCGGAAAACTTGTAAAAAACAAGTAACAAGTAATAAATCTTTTAACCAAAAGAGAAGGGTATCCAAAAACCCTGGATAAAGGTCCCTTGATTTATAATTTCAAGAAATCCTGTCTTACCCACACCAGGGTATCCAATAACCTTTCTTTTCTAAGACTATGATTCTATCCTCTTGAGCCTTCAGGACCTCTGCTTGAGCCTTCAGTAACTCCTCTTGCTTCACAAGCTTTTCTTCCATCTCAGTCCAAACATCTCTCTTTGTTTTCAAACATTGCACAACATAACTAAACTTTCCATTCAGATATTTGACATCTTGAATCTGAGAATTTTGTTCTAGGTTTAGATTTTCCTTAAAGTTGTTTGTAAGATCCTTGATTTTTACATCTTCTGTATCAAAAGATTCTTTAAAATATTCCTAAAACTAATCATGATCTCCAAAATCTTCATTGATTTTCTTCGACCAAATGGTCATTTTCTTGCAGTAATTTCTATGGGCTTCATAATTGATAAGAAAATTATTATATTCTGCCTCAATCTTCACACATCTATCCATGACCATGGATAAGGATTCTGACTTCTGGTTCATGCTGTGCTGAATCATCTGGCATCTAGAATCAATTGTTGGAAAGATCATAATGGTATCTACCAGCTTCTTCAGGGACTGGACAACAAAATCATTCTCTAAGGCTAATGATTCTGAATCTGACAATTTACAAGGAGATAGTTCTTACTATAACTCTACCAACTTCCATTTAGAAGATCATCCAGCTTCTTTATTCCTCAGAATATTTTTGATTGGAGTATCAACCACCACTTGTTTGCCCTTACTGATTTTTGGATTAGCCTCTTTATCAGGGGATTCATGCTCACTCCCGGATAGCTGTACAATATTATCCTCATCTCCTTTCTCTTTATTAGCTCTAGCTTCAATGTCCTCAGGATAAATAAAGTCATGATTATGACTCTCTTCCTCAGACAACTTTTTTACTTCCTCTTCACCCTTCTCATCATCTGGGTGTGTAGTAAGTCTTGAAGATCCGACTTGAGAAGTCCAGAGTGAAAATTTCTCAGAAGCACATTCTTTTTCATGATACTCTTAAACTTTATTAGTTACATCATCAGAGCCACCACTGCTCTCATATTTTTTCACTTCTTCTTCATCTTTATTCTCTTACACATCCTTCTCTTGTGGTTTTTCTGGTGACATGAAATTATTTCCTGAAGTCTCAGGGAGTTGTTCTTCCAAAATGGTTTTCGGAACAGTAATATTCTCAAATGAAATTTCAGTATCCCTTAGAAGGGATTGAAAAATTTCAGCCTCTAATGTATTCTTCTTCAGTTTCTTTTCATTGGATTTTTTTCTAGCTCTTCACCGGTTTTCTATTTCATTGCCTTTTCCTCTGTTGGGTAGAAGCCAAACTGTGGCTCCCCTTCCTTCCGAGTCTTTTTTATCCTCACTCCATTTTGTAACCACTTCATCCGGATACTCTTTCTACTTCTTCGGTTTAATAGGTGCAGATTGTACTTCCTTAGACTTAGGGGTTTTATCTTCAACTTCTTCTTCTTTCAATTTCCTTTTCTTGACATCCTTCTTTGATGGTTCAGCTTTTTCAACATTTTCTGGAATGGCTTTTGCCTCATCCTCTGGAAGATCACAAAATTCCCCTAAGTCCTCAGAGAAAGAAATCTTTATCCTCTTTAGTGTATCATCATTGATCAGAATTACATTATAATTCATCGGCTTTGAACTGCATGAGATCTTGAAAGATTGAAGACATCGAACAATCAACATAAAAAGCATGGCAGGATACATGATAATTTGAGCTCTTAGATTCCCATTTTTGATGTTCTCAATTCTGATGAGGATGTGTCTCATGATATTCAATTTCGATAGATTTACCAAGAAATCTAAGATATACATATCACTTATCTTAAGGGTATCCTTATCACCCTTTCTTAGTACAATGAAGCCTTGAACCCATAGCTGTAGGATCCAATTATTGGTAGAAAGATGGGTGATCTTTTTTGTCTTTACATCAGAGAGACAAAGGAATTCCATTGCATTTGCGTTAACAAAACTTCCTTGAACCTCTGGAAACTTCTGAGAGAAAAATTCAGATTCTCCTTCATAATGTATCCCTAACAAGCTAGCTACCTTGGTGTAAGATAGAGAATACGTCTTTCCATAACTTTTGAGGGAAAAAATTTTCTTACCATCTTCCTTGAAGAAACAAGATGACTCATAGAACTCTATTAGAAAATCTGGATTCACCACATCTTGAGTTTGATTCTTCGATATGGATAAACTTTACCATCCATTAAGTAAGATATTCGTGGATATAATGGAGTCATAATTGTTGATGAAGTTTGGGTGTACCAACCTCTACCTATATATTTTCCATTCTGTGATCGGCTTAACTATAGAAATATCATGATAGGGGAATTTTGCAGACATTCAGACTGGAGAAACTTTTGAAAAATTCTAAATGAGCTTTTGTGGTGAGGCAGAGCTTCAGCACGCGGGAGCTTGAAAACCGATGTGGGAAAACTCTCAGGGGCCCCCTTTATTTAAGCGTTAAGGTAACAGTTGAACTTCCCATTTGAATTCAACGGTTGAGAATTCATCATTTCTGATCTAACAGTTGAAATGATAGCCGTAAGGAAAAATTTGGTTGAATATGATCTTTTGAGGTTTTAAAAAGAAAAACATTTGGATTTAAGGAAACTAGAATCTGAGATTAAAAAAAAACAAAATAAACTAACAGCAAGTAAAGGTTTATTATGAAAAACTCAATAAAGAATCATAAATTTTGGAAATATAGAAAGATTATTCATATTGTGGAATATTCTTCTTGAAGAACTTTTAATAATAACTTGAATTCAAACAAAAATTCACTACGAAAATTTTAAATCTGAAAATTTAATGTCCAAAAATTTCGATTCCAAAATTTCTATTATGAAATTTTCAGTTCTGAAGATTTTCATTATGAAAGTTTCAGGTTCAAAGTTTTTCAATACGAAAATTTCAGGTATGAAGTTTTCATTATGAAAAATTTAAAAAACTTAATAGGAAAAATTTTCAATACGAAAAATTTGAAAAACTTACTACGAAAAATATTCATTATGAAAAATTTAAAAAAATTAAATAACATATATTCTCCCCCTATAAAAAGGAGTTTATTACTATAAGAAAATTGGTTTAACCCGATGTTAATGAAGGATTATTTCCTTACGGTTATCATTACTAACTTCTGTTTAATGTATTCAAATCTTTTTGATGGTAAAGACTTTGTGAAAATATCCTCAAGTTGATCTTGTGTTCCGATAAATTGAAGAATGAAATCTCCTTTTTGTGTGTGATCCCTAAGAAATTGATGCCTAATAACTATGTGCATTGAACGAGAGTGATGTGTAGTTTTTTTACTAAGGGAAATGGCACTTGTATTATCACACAAATTTTTTGTTTTGGTAAAACTCATACCATAGTCTGTGAGTGTGTGTTACATCCACAACACTTGGGCACAACAAATTTCAACTGCTACATATTCAGCTTCAGTAGTGGAAAGTGTTACTAAGTGTTGCTTTTTTCAAGACAAAAAAAATAAATAATCTCCTAAGAAATGACAAGTTCCGGATGTACTCTTTCTATCCATTCTACACCCACCAAAGTCAGCATCTGAAATACTTTTTAAAACAAAATCATTTCCAAAAGTATAAAATAGTCCTAAATCCATGGTTTCCTTTCTGCAGTGAAAAATTCTCTTCACTACCTTTAAATGAGATTCCTTAGTATTTGATTGATATCTTTCACATATCCATACTGAAAAAATTATGTCCGGACGACTAGCTGTCATGTAAAGTAGGCTTCCTATCATACCTCTAAAAGATGTTTGATCTACTGGTTTCCCAGATTCATCAAGATCAAGTGTGTTGGAGGTACCAATATGAGTACTTATACTCTTAGTGTTGTCATATCCATACTCTTTAATAATATATTTAATGTACTTATGTTGGGATATGTAGATACCTTCTAGTTTTTGAGAAATTTGAGAACTAAGGAAAAATATTAACTCACCCATCATACTCATTTCAAACTCAGATTTCATTAGATCTACAAAGGAATCAGTTAGAGATTTCAGAGTTGAACCAAATATAACGTCATCAACATAAATTTGAACCAGAAAATATTTTTCTTATCTTTCTTTATAAAAAGGGATGGATCTACATTTCCCTTAACATAATTATTTTGAAGAAAAAATCATGTAAGTCTATCATACTAACCTTGAGGGGATTGTTTAAGTCCATACAAGACTTTGGTATGTTTATAAAAAACTTTAGTATGTTTTGTATCTTCAAAACTAGAAGGTTGTTCAAAAAAACCCCCTCTTGAAAATAAAAATTAAGGAAAGCACATTTCACATCCATTAGAAATTTTTTGAAATTTAAGAATGCTGCAAAGGAAAGTAAAATATGAATAGATTCATTTCTAGCTACTGGAGCATAGGTTTCTTCATAGTATATTCCTTCTTATTAATTATATGCTTTAAGAACTAATGTAGCTTTATTTCCAAAAATAACTCCATTTTCATCACACTTATTTCTAAAGGCCCATTTTACTCCAATAATAGAAGTTTCCTTAGGTCTTTCAACCAAGGTCCAAACTTTATTCCTTTAGAATTCATTTAGTTCATCTTGCATGGATTTAATCCAATCATCATCACCTAAAGCATCATCAGTGCCTTTTGGTTCCAATTGGGAATGTAATGCTAGATGTTATACTTCATTTATTAAGGAACTTCTAGTCCTAACAGGTTGATTTACATCACCAATGATTCTATCATTGGGATGATTCTTAAGAAATGACTGATTTGGGTTTGGTAAAACCTGTTCATCAACATAGGGTATGAAATCTTCTAGGGTAAATATTTCAGAAGTATCTTCTTGGAAATTTTTCTTATTAGAAGAATTTTCTATCAAAGGTTGATAATCAGTTTTTTAAAACACATACAAAGATGTAGATTGGGGTTCTTTAAAAACAAAGGGATCAGTTTCATCAAATTTGACATGTATTGTTTCTTCAACAATACAAGTTTTTTTATTGAAAAATCAATATGCCAAAGAAGTTGTGGTGTAGCCAAAGAAAATACCTTCATCAGATTTTGGTGTGAATTTATATAGATTATCTTTAGTATTCAGAATGAATACCTTGCAACAAAAATCCTTAAATTAGGAAAGTCTAGATTTTCTACCATTCCATAACTCATAAAGAGTTTTATTATGAAAAGGATTAATCAAAACTCTATTTATAGTATAACAGGCAGTACTTACAGATTCAGCCCAAAAATGGTTGGCTATAGAATATTCAATCAACATGGTTCTTGTTATCTCTTGAATAATTCTATTTCTTATTTCAACAACACCATTTTGTTGAGGTGTTCTGTTTACCGAGAAGTGGTGAGTAATACCTTTTCTACTAGAAAAATTTTCCAAATCAGAATTTTGAAATTCTCCACCATAATCACTATGAATAGTTTTCAATGGAAGGTTTTTCTCATTTTTAACTTGGGCTCTAAAATTTTTGAAATAACAAAAAGTTTCAGACTTCTTTGATAGAAAATAGACCCATGTAAATCTAGTGTAATCATCAACCAAAACAAATACATAGTACTTTCCTCCAATGATTTCAGTTTGTGTTGGACCAAAGAGATACATATGCACTAGCAATAATGCATCATTATTTGTGACCTCACTGAATAATTTAAAACTTGATTTATGTTTCTTTCCAAATTATTAAGGGTCAAATACTTTTGACGAATCAAATATAAGCTCTGGTAGATCCTTAACTAATCTTTTCTTAGAAATATTGTATAAGTTCCTAAGGTTTCAGTGTCCTAGCCTTCTATGCCATAACCAAGAATTATCTCCCATTGCACTAAGGAAAGGTACTTCTTGGCTCCCAAGGTCGTATATGTTCAGTGTATAAACATTCTCTTACCTATGGGCAGAAAGAATGAACTCTTCCTTGGAACTGTGTACTAAGCACTTATCATTCCTAAAATTCACAAGGTAGCCTTCATCACATAATTGGCATATGATGACGAGGTTGTGATTAAGACCCTTAAAAAATAAAACATTTTAAATCAAAGTTTTTCCAAGAATAACGATGTTACCTATACCAATAATTTCTCCCTGAGCATTATCTCCAAAAGTTACTTTTCCTTCTTTCGACTTGATAATCTTTTCAAAATAGTTTTTGTTACCAGTCATATTCTGGGAACATCCACTATCCATGTACCATGTATTTCTTTGGTACTTTCTCTATTTCCCTGAAAATAAGAAAGAGTTAGGTTTTTGGAATCCAGACTTTCTTGGATCTGGATATTTCAGAAAGCAAAATTTTGGGTACCCACATCTTCTTAGAAAAATCACCTTATGAAATCCTAATGACTGGGTTTTATTTAAAGAACAATTTTTTTCCCAATGTCCACCACATTGACATTCAGTACATAATGGAGCACTTTGAGAAACAAAATAATTATTAATAAAAATTTATTTAGAACCAGTATAACCGAAACCAGAACTATTGCTTAGTGGTCGGATTTGTGAATACATTTTATTAAAATTTTTCTTACCTAAGGTAAAGTTTGACAAACACTTCCTCAAAGAAAATATTTTGGATATAAGTTTTATACCTAAGTGATTACCTTAAAAAACATTTGATTTTGAGCTAGTTCTAGGGTCGAAAATTTTTTTCTTTGAAATTACATTTTCTAGATCTTTAGAAAGTTTTTTGTTCTCAGAATTTACTTCCTCAAGATTTTTTGAAATAATTTAAAAATTAGATTTTTTCTTATCAAGATCTTTAGAAAGATCTGATATTTTATTAGTAAGAATAGTATTCCTAGAATTTTCCTTATCAAGTTTTTTCATGAGTTTTGAATTCTAATTCTCTAGAAGTTTGGAAAACCAAGAAACTTCTTCAAAGGTAGGTAAAGTATTATCTTCATCAGAAGAAGATTATTTATACAAAAAGTTATAATATTTACTATCATTAGAATTGAAAGATATATTGGTCACATATTCAGAATTTTCAACCTTATCCATCAAGAAATGATTCTCCATAGGTAGCCTGGCTATTAGACCAAGATTCTTCTGTCTAGAAGATTCATAATCTGAAGATTTATATAAAGAGTCACCACCACTGGCACTCCAGGTGTCATTATCTTTCAATACTTTCTTAGCTTTGGCCATGTAATACTTCTTTAGTTTTTTTCATTGAATTCCTTTCCTTTCTTTTCTCTTGAGTATAGGGAAATCAGGTCTTATGTGTCCATATCTCTTTCATTCATAACAAGTATCTTCAAAATCTTTCTTATCTTTCCTTTAATTTTTCATATATCTGGATTGAAAGTTCCTCTGTCCAGCTATTTTGTTCATCCTTCGAGCAAGATTTTCTAATTCATTTTCTGAGGATTAACTTCCACTAGATTCAGATTGGATAACAACTTTCTTAGATTTGGATCTGGTCACTCTCATAGGATTCTTGGATTTTGTATGATTAGAAGTTGTAGTAAAAGAAACACTTCTATTTCCATTATTTTTATTCACATTATCAGCATCTCTCTTCATTCAAGTATCATGCTGAAGAAGAGTTCCAAACAACTCATCTAAGGTAATCTGAGTAACCTTTCTGTTTTCATCAATAGTTGTTATTTTTGATTCCCACTCTTTCAGTATGATGTCTATGATCTTATCAACAAGTGCTTCATCATCTAATCCTTTCTCACCCATGGATTGTAAACTATTCACAGTAGTCATGAATCATTGTTTCACCTTACATATGGGTTCTCCATAACGAAAGAAGAAATCATGATATTCATCACTGAGCATGGCTCTTCTAGTTTCAATTACATTGGAAGTTCCTAAGTGAGTAACTTCATGTTTCCTCCACATAGAATTTGCTGCTTCACAAGATGAGATTTGGTTATATATATTTCTAGTCATGGAGAAAATCAAAGTATTTCAAACCTTATAATTCTGTTGATATTCATGCTTTTCTTGATTAGTAAAGGCACTAAATTCTTTATCAGGGATTTTGTATCCACCAGTAAGCATAAAAAACTTATCAACACCAGTATTGATAATGAAAGTCTTCATGCGATCTCTCCAATATTCATAGTCATTTCCATCAAAGAGAGGTGGTCTAGTTGGATTGAGATTGTCTATGGAACCAATATTGATTCTTGTCATCTTTAAGAAAAGTCATTCCATAAAAAAACTTGTTAATAGAAAAATTATGTAAACAAGGAAAATATTCCTATGAAAGAAAAATATAAAACAAGATTATCTCTAAGAAAAAACTAATATAAACATTATGAGTCCGAAAAATATGATTCTGAAAAATATGAATCCAAAAAATTCAATTCTGATAAATCTCTTCTGAATTTAATCGTGAGATTAATTCAGATTGTACCAATTGCTCTGATACCAAATGTTGAATTGGTACAGGGTTTGAGGCTTCCAACCTATGATACCAATTTTTGGATGGTATATGAGTATGATATAATCTATAATACCAAATATAGGATCAAAATAAGAATGAGATTCTCAAATACAAGAGGGGGGGGGGTGAATTGTACACTTTAAAAATTATTTAGGAACTTTTAATGGTGATTATGATTAACAAGGTTAAACAGGATAATTCACAAAACCACTAAGTTCTAAACACTTTCTAGATTCAGGAAATATGATTCTGAGAGAGCAATTGTGGAAAAGTGAATCCAAAAACAAAACGTAATGAAAGTTTACAAAGATAAAGATTCTACATTAAAGCGTAAAGAATCTAACTAAATAACATACAAGAGTAAGGAAGTATAAGAAAGTTATACTTTCCTCAACAATAAAAATGCACCAGAAAACTTGTAACAAAAACAAGTAACAAGTAATAAATATTTTAACCCAAAGAGAAGGGTATCCAACAACCTTGGATAAAGGTCCCATGATTTATACATTCATGAAAGTCTTTATTACCCACACCAAGGTAAGCCCTCGATACGAAGATCGAAGTCTATCTTGTTATCCCCGCAAGCCCTCAACTATCAGTTAGTCGACACCTCTATCTTCCTCAGCAAGGAATCCCTCAACTTCAAGGTAGTCAGCACCTCTATCCTCCTATCCTCGGAATCCCTGGATTGTACACAACAATAATCAGAGTAGCATGAAGAAACAATTGAACCATGAGTTTAGTACGAACTAAGAATGAGAAAATCTCTCTCTAGAAATCACTTCAATGGCATGTGGTCTCTAGAGTCATAGAACCATTGTCAAAATTTTCAAATGGGCTCCTATTTATAGGCATAGCTCTAACTGTCGGATCCCTCTTCCAACAGTCATATTCTTCCTTGAATTTCAGAGGGACCTATACACGTGACACTCAAACAATAGTTAGTGAGTAACTGAAAGCACAAAATTGTTTTATAACTAAACAAGTGAATGCATAACCAAAATTAGATATTCAGAATGAAGAAAATGAAAGTTTGTAGTCAACCAAAAAATGAATTCAGAGTCTATAATACAATGTTTATTCAGATTTTGTTTTGTAAGTATTCGGAACCTGAATTCTATAGAATTTTAGAGCTTGAATTGCATAGAAATTTTGAATCTGGATTTCAAAATAATTTGGAACCTAAACATACAATGTTCAGAGTCAGAGTTCATGGGAATTCGGATTCAAAACTCATAGGATTTCAGAGTCTATTATTCAAAGAACTCAGAGTCATAACATTGAGAAGTTTGTATCCATAATTCGTATTCATAATTTAGAGTCAGAACTCAAAAAGTTCATAACTAGAATTCAGATTCAGAATTCAATGTCATAACTCTGAAGTTTGTATCTGGAATTTGTATTCAAAATTCAGAGTCAGAACTCAGAAAGTTTGTAACCAGAATTTTGATTCAAAATTCAAAGTCATAACTCTGATGTTCGTATCCGGAATTCGTATTCAGAATTCAGAGTCAAAACTTAGAAAGTTCGTAACCAGAATTCTGATTCAGAATTCAGAGTCAGAACTCTGATGTTCGTATTTGGAATTCGTATTCAGAATTGGGAGTCAGAACTCAGAAAGTTCGTAACCAGAATTCTAATAATTCGGATCCTAAAACAGAATGCTTTATATTCTAGGAAATTATAGGATTCCGAGGTTTTCTGGTTTCAATCTTAATTTTACACTTAGAAAAATCTGATTGAATAATTAAAACAAGGTAAGGGTAAATTTCTTGAGAAGGAAATTTTCCTTATAAATGTAAAATAGGGGTAAAATGAGTTTTTCCTCGAAATAAGGTGTTTGTGATTTTCAAAACAATAAGGAATCATAAAGTCATAAGGATACCTTAATGACTTAACAATCTCCCCCTTTAGATGAAGTAATGGAAAAGTCATAAGGAAAACCTTTTTGACTCAACATATAATATATTAATATTTTTTTAAATAATTATATAAATATATTTTTGAATATATATTTATTTGAATATAGTTCATATTATAGCGTATATATTTATATTCATATTAAATAATTTAAATTATAAACATTTTTTATTTATTTTTATGCATGTGGATATATGTGTAAGTTTGTATGTTCAGGTTTATATCTGTGCGAATATATACATTTCTATGTATTTCTTTGTGTGGTATGAGTATATATGAATTGTTTGTGTTTGTGTGGGTATGTTTTTTTGTATGTATGTTTTTGTGTATGTGTATGGATGTATGTGTGCATATTTCTTCATATATATTTGTTGTTTGGATTAGAAAAGTAAATATGGAGGTGAATTGAGTTTCCAATTTAAAATATCTATCAAAAAAATTTGAACATAAATCCCTTAATTTATTAAAAATGTCTATTTAACAATTCCAGTAAAAGTATATAATTTTATATTTAAAAAATATTCTTTTAATTTCAATCACAACATCGGTGAAAAATATTAAAACTCTTTTACCTTCTGAAGAATATTAACTTTTGTCAGACACCATATACCATACAAATATAAAAATTATTTATCCTAATAATGTTATAATGTTATTGTTTTGAAAATTGATAGTGATTTTCTTTCAAATCGATAAGACCAAACATCAAATCTCATAATTTTTAAATAAAATTTGTTCCATCTCATGCCGAGACTGAGTCCTCTCTTCATGGAAATAACCTGCTATGAAGTAGTTTATTAATAAATTACTGATCAAAAACCTAAATTGGGTTGTGGAAGAATAACTCAATGGATTTCCAAAGGATCGTCTTTCATGATATTATATGGGATAATAAATGATAACAACTATACATATGTATTCCAAACTACACAAAGACTCTTCTATAGTTCTACATTGAAATAAAGAAAAAAATAAATGATTAAGAGTTTTATGAACTCTTCAATATAATATAGGATCCAATTTATAGAAATATAAAAAGTATAAAAAACATGTATTGAAATATATGGTAGTATAGGGACAGAAAAATTAGAAAACAAGAATATTTGATGCAGTTGTTCAGTAGTCCATGGATTTTTCTTTTAAAGGTATGATTTTGAAGTTATGGAAAACAATGTGTTATGAAATATCCAATACTACATAACATAATTCCTATATATATCATAAGAATGTGCATATATTTCAATGCTATTGGATTTACTTAAGAGTTTATGGATGTTATGGTGGGTTTTTATCTTAACTATACATTAGGTGTGCATCATTTTAATCCACATATATATTAAAATCATAAATTAACTATATCTATAATTACTTCCAGAAATTATCACCATAAGATATTTCAAAACACTATAATACTTTTGTTACACAAAGATATTTATCTTCACATAAATCACAATTACTTAGATCCTGATCAGTTCATTTATTCTTGTGGTCACCTAATTTAGTCTTTAAATACACTGATCTCTTCTTGTGACATTTTCTTCTCATTTCATGGTCACATCACATATTTTATTAGGTTAATTTGAATTTATAGTCACTAGATTTTTTTCACATAGATTAATCATTACTTCATGTGGTACAAAATTCATTCTTGTGGTTTTTACTTTTCCCTTGTGGTCATTGCATTAAAAACTCACAGTATGTACAATACATAGTGAAATAATACTTAACTATCAAATTGAAACTTAGTTGTTCATGTGTTAGGTTTATATTTTAATGTGGTAGGTTTTAATTCAATGTGTCGTAGGTTCAGTACACATGATATCACATGAACTCAAAGCACAATAAATACATTACTTGTACATAATAAACATATATGATTCACCGTTTGTTTAATATACTTGTTTTGATTTTTGTGAAAATTTGTTGTAGGTACAAACAATTGAATAAGCTTTATGATTATTTCATTATCTTAATATTGAAGGTTCATCACAAATGTGTTATTTCATAATGTTAGGTTCAAGACCTAACCAATTTCATCAATTTTATTAGAAAATATTTTACAATCATAAAACATGAAATTAATTAGAAATAATAAAAATATGATTTGAGATTATTAAAATAAGTCGGTGGTGGACTAAGACAGTAATCTCACCATTTTTATGATCAAAATTTATGACATAAAAAAAGAAATTTATTTAATAAATAAAAAAACATGTGCAACAAATTGAAATTATTTATAAATATCTAAAAGCTTTATATTTTTTTAACATCCAAAATTAATTTCAAAATTTATATTCCTACCCTTTTGGGATTATCAAAATGTTTTTCGGTTTGTTAGGTTGTGTTATAGAGGCTATAGTAGGGTCATAAATTACCCCGCACTTATGATCTAGTATGAGATGTTGGAATGCTTGTCTATGAGAAAAAATAAAAGGATTAAATGATGAGATATATTAATAGGATGGGTTTAGGTAATTGGTAAGGATGGTGAGGCTAATATAGCTATTTTGATAGTGTACATATAGGTTCCAACAACTTGGTATAACCCTTTATTTCCCAGGATCCATACTCCATTATTTGAATGTAGTCTTTTTTTCCGTGAATGATTCTGAAACCAAATTTTGTATTTCTACCTTCTCAACCTAATGCTTGAAGTCACGTGTCAAAGGAGGAATCCACAAATCTGTATCCTTAGATATGAAAATAACCTTTAGGTTTTTTTGGGTGATGAGTCCTCTAAGAGATAATTCAATGAATCTTTTGATAATATCCTTATAATTTCCAGTCAGTTTGACATTCATTCCTACTAAAAAATGTATTATAATCATGGGATTTAAACCCAACATAAATCTTCTACATGGTTTTTTTAAACTCATCAATCATAACTTTTAACTCATCCATTATGTGTTCTCTAATTCGACCTTCATTAACAGATCAGAAATTAGGATCATGAGGTGGATTAGTAGATTTAAAAGCCCAAAAAAATAAATTCATATACCTTTGGGCTAGATCCAACATTATATCTAATTAATTTTACAGTAAATCACCAACCTAAGATTTTGATTCCTCTATATCAATCCATATTAAGTCCATATTAAGATGAGATTTTAGGTGAACAAGAGTCCTTACTAAATTAAATATGCAATAGATATCTTCATCTCTAATTGGATAAGTTGATTGTGAAAAACAAATAAACAATACTTATAACACACCGATAATATCTGATTTAAAGTCATTCAATTAAACGATTGAAACATTGGATGTGGAAGAAATATAATTTTAGATATAAAAACTAAAAGAGATGGATCATATGATAGATCCCCAACTCTATCATCTATGTATTCAGACCATGCTCCAGTTATTGTTATTCATATTCATTTGTTACATCCTCAACAACTTCATTAACATGTTTCTGAGAGATCCAATATGTTGTTTCTCAATTATTTTTATATGTTCTTCAGATTTCATAGTATGAGTAAAAACATACATGCCTTCTAAAACTTGACATGTTGAGGGTCTTGTATGAGGTATGTCAATTCATTCTTGAGTTTCAATTTCATTTATCAAATATCCCTGGAGTACTAATTTAATAGAAAGGAGGATAGGTCCATCATCTTTAGGTGTACTTCCCCAATTTTCATTACCATCCTCATACAAAAAATGTTATTAATCTTTCTATATAATCCCTAGGGTATTCACACCCTTATAATGTGTATCTGTAATCCATGTTATATTAGTAGTTCCTTTCATAGAAGCCTTATCTTAAATTTGTTCAACATCATTAGCATTACTTGACTCATCCCTTTTAGGCTCATTTTCATAATCACTCATAGAAACATTAGTTTCAACATTTCCCTCATAATCTATCTCCCATTAAGGAGAGGATAAGGCTAGAGGACAGTGAAGTGGTCCAAAAAATAATAATAATTACTTCCATATGATCCTCATGGGCCAACCTTGATTCCTCATAAATATCCACTAACTTTATTTCTTCTTCATCCTCATCCTTAAGAACATCAAAATCTTTATCAGGTGAATATTCAAAAACCTCATATGTCTCAAGAATAGGATCCAATAGATCCATAGTTCTAAATATATCTCTTATAAGGCAAAATTTACCACATAATATAACAAAATAATTCACCCCTTACCTCTAAAAATATTAAAATTCACTCTCATCCTCTTAAATATTTTATGAGGTGAGAAAAGTATATATGAATAATTTACCTTATCCTCCCCTAAGTAACTAAACATTTATTTTCTAATAAAGTTTATATAATCATTGCATAAGGAAGAGAACAAAAATTTTCATTAGTATTACCTGAATCATCTAGGACCCATAATATATATCCGTACAAAAAATTCTTTTTTATGAAGATAAAAAATAAATCATGGTTTTTAAGTGTAGTAAAATCTCCCTTCCTTGGATAAATAAAATGTTGGATGAATATATCATTAAATAAACACTTACTACTCTATTATAAAACTATTTTACATTCAGGTGTTCCATTCCTAGTTATTTATTCTAAAGTAATTAGAAATGTAAAATAGTCATGTTTTAAAATATAATAACTCTAATATAATTCATATTCACAATTTTTTGGAACACCTATGCTCTATGCCTAGTGTTTTATAAAAAAATAAAACACTTCTCAATTATCCATTGTTAAAATGGTGTTTTTATTACCTATTTGGATAATTTCTAGGTGCACATAAAATTCATTAATGAACCTCAGATAAACAGTCTTACTAAATTTCTTAAACTAGTCCTATCATCCTTAACTCTGATCAAAATTTCCTTCCAGTGATCCAATTTAATGTATCCACTTAGAATCTACTATTTTTTTCATCACATATATTTCAGTCGATCAAATGAATGTTTTTTGACATCTATATATACAAATTATACCTTGATCCTTTTTCCATTTTACTAGATTCTTTTGAAGGATTCATGTCATCAGAAGCACACTTCACTCCCAACATTTTCATAGTTCAATTTGAACTCGAAAGGTTTGAGTTTGAGAGAGTGGTTTTAAAAATGAAGGTTTCTAGAGAAGGTAAGGCTTAATAAGGACAAAATTGATTTTTGGGAAAAGGTAGGTGTCAATTAATATTTTAATTTTTATTTAATTTCATTTATTTACTGATATAAAATAATAAAACACTTAAATAAAATGCCTTAAAAATTAATTTGGAAAATTATAATTAGTGAATTTTCAAGGTAGGTATGCTAACCATGTGCTCAAAGAAACTATTACATGGTAGGTCAA
Organism: Viscum album; assembly: GCA_963277665.1. Lineage (NCBI taxonomy): Eukaryota > Viridiplantae > Streptophyta > Magnoliopsida > Santalales > Viscaceae > Viscum > Viscum album. Next base: position 1,947,652,595 of record OY728127.1, on the reverse strand, counting down.
CTAACTAGGTATTCATGGAAAGTAAATTTACTATACGATTTATGTTCTTAATAGATAATATAGTGTAAATTTGGGTTATGTATCATGGTATGTATAGTGACCTTATGAGTAAAAGTTCACGGTAGGTAAAATGACTACATGAACAACTGGTTATGGTTACTTAACTGACCATGTGAAAAATACTCAAAATTACTTAACTAACCATGTGAACTATACATCATGATTATTTAAAAAAAGGCCAATAAATTGAATATAATAATTTATAATAATAATTAAAATAAATTCAATGGTTAAAACTAGATTAAAAAAATTATAAATAGTATTTCATTTATAATTCTAGTTTCATATATTTAATCCCCTCAATATTTCAAGGATCTAAAAATATGTCTGCATGTTAATGCTCGGTACCAATTAATTCAAGATAAATATCTCAATTTTGAGAACCAGTCACTCAAAAAGTGATGTATTATATCATTATTTGTTTTCCATGAATGTGATATAGTTTTCTTATAGATATTTATTGAACTTTTATTATCAAACTTTTCAGGGAAAATTTGAAATTGATATCCCTACCCTACTAATGTGGGTTGCATTCTCATAATTTATTAAAAAAATACCTCCTACATATATGTACTCATCTTTATTAGTATATTATGAAATACAGTTCAACATTTTAGTACACCGTGATATGAGAGACTTTCGTAAAAGTTCTCATGTTCCAAAGGTGATTTTTTAGTCTAACATTTGACTAAAAATATTTTCATTTGAATAACTAACAAAATATAATATATTCCCTCTATAATAAAACATTCTTAAATTTGTTTTAAATTTTAGGTACTTTGAAATTCTTTTTATAACATTAAAATTTGATTCATTTTGTTTCACATGGAAATGTACACACATGAACATAGTAAACATATTATTGGGTATGTAAGTAGATAAGTATCATAAACATCTAATTGTAATTATATAAGTATTTTGATCAAATTGTTTTTTAACTTCATCATGATCCAAGTTACATCATGTAATCATGTGATTATAACTAACTTTTGTGACAACCATACCAAATTGTATTAAAATATCTTTATTTTAATTTATTTTATTTAATAAATTTACATATTTATTTTAAAAAATATGATAACCAAGGAATGATTTTTAAAAATCCATTAAAATCATTGAAAATTAATTAATCGCCATTTTTTTAAATTTTAAAACATAATGAATTTTTGGAGAATCTAAAAAAATGATCAACATATATCTTTTCTACTAAAACATTATTTGATTTTTGATTAATAAATAAGGTCAGAACATCTATTCCTTTAGATAAACCTTTTAAGATTAAAAATTATTTGATCCTATAATACAAAGCATTAAGATATTAATTTAAACCATAAAGGGAATTTTATTATTTTAAAAACATGATTTGGAAATGTGGGTTTTAAACTCTTGCAGTTTGTTCAATAAAAAAATCGTAAATTATAAATCCATTTTGAAATTCAATCATGACATCTATTTTCTACAATATGAAATTCAAAACAATTTAATATTAATGAAACATTACAATGGATTCATGAATTTAAATTATAAGAAATGATTACTCATAGTCAATAACATCTTTTTGACCTCACCCTTATGAACCTAGTCAAGATTAATTTCTAATTATAGTACTGTACTTATCAATTTTATTCCTAACCAAACACTTAGTGCCAATATTTATGATATTTTAAGCCTTTATACTAGTTTAATGACTATGTTTCTATCAAAATAATTCAATTATCCTTGTATTTATATTAACCAAAATTAATCATAAATTATTTCAATAATTTTCTTTTGTTAAAGACACTAAATTAATGATTAATTTTTTATCTAGGTTTCCAAGAGAAGGTACATTATGATATATTCTATCTACAACTACAAATGAAACATCTAAAGTATGGTCTCTATGATTCATAATGGCTCCAAGGATTTATTTATTTTGTACTTTATTTTCATCTTCATGTTCAAATAGTGCCTCAAAAATGGTTATTTTTCTACAGTTTGGTTCACTGAACTATGACTAGGTTTGGTCGATTCGTTGATATTCATATTTGAAAGAACACCCTTATGGGTTCTAAACATACCTTATGATTAGGATGATATATTTAATAAAATGTGACAAGTAGAAATTCTTCCATAGGAATAGTTCTTTTGTTGAATACCATGTATGATTTATGTGGTGATAAATAACGAAGTAATATTCTTTCAAAAACTTTTGGATGCATAATTACATTAATTTTTCATTATATTGAGTATAAAGACCTTAAATCCAAAAACACTAACATAGTTACCTTATAGGGTTATAAAATTGGAAAAATCATTTTTAATTTTCTTTAAAATAGTTATACGATCAACAATATTGATAATATAGCAAGTTTTATTCATATCCACTGCCCAGATGTAAATAGTCAAGTCGAAATCATTTAGCATTGTTCAAATAATCTTTTGAAGAATTCTATTTCTTATTTTTTATAAATGTTTTTTGTTGTGGAGTACTGGGAGTAGAAAATTTATGATTGTATCTATATTATGGGAATAAATATTCAATTTCACTATTATAAAACTCACAACCATTAACTATTTTTAAATTCTTAATAGTATGTATGCTATGTAGTTCTATAAATTTCTCATAATTGGGACAATTGGAACAAGCTTCAATTTTTTGAGCTAAAAAGAATACCCAGTTATATCTTGAGAATTCATATACTAAATTAAAATAATAGTACTTCCCATTAAAGATAAAAAATAGAGTGTCAAAAAAATACCATGTGAACCAAGTTTATGGGTAGATAAATTGAATATTATTTAATTAGTTTAAATTAAATATTATATAATTTCCCTTTTTTCAAGGGTCATAGAATTTGGGTTTTGGGAAGTATAGTTTAGTAAGATATTTGAAAAAACCTTTCCTTGTTATCTTCCTATGATATTGAATGTTTCATTTCCCCAAACATGTACTCAATAGAGAAGAATATTTATTGAAGGCACTTAAAAAAGAAATATTTTAAGAAAGTAATATATTTAAAGAAAGAAAATATACATTTTCATTATGCAAGGTAGTTAAAAATAAAACATTCTTGGAATCATATATTTTGAAATAATTATTTTAATATTTAAAATGATAACCATAATAATTTTTTTTGATATTCTAATCAAATTATATTTTAACCCATTTATAAAAAAACTTCTAGAATCAAAATAGTACTATAATTACTGATTCGAATGAGTCCAATTATATATCCTTTATAATTTCTTACAAAGGTGACTTGTCCACTATCTACATTGATAAGGTTTTTAAATATTGATTAGTACCTAGTAATTTGTATAAAATATCCACATTCCATATACCATTTTTTTCTAATGGTACTTGTCAACTAGGTAACTATTGTAATATTATATAAAAAATTATTTTATTACTGCTTCATCCTTGGGTATATAAATGTTAGTGATAAAAAAATTATAAATAAAATGTTATTTTATGGGTTCACCCTAAATAGAATTTAATATTTAATAAATGAATACATTATTTAGTCAATATGAAAAATATTTTTTTATAGAGTTGTATGGGAATGAGTGAGGAATAAATTTTTCCTTATAAAATTTCCTTTGACATGGTTGCGAACCAATTTTATTGGAAAAATTTAATGTTTTTTACCAAGAATCCTATTAATGTTTTATGAATAATTTTTAAATCATTCTTAGTCCAATATAAAGTGATAATAAAACTAATTTGACTATTTTAAAATCAGTCTAACTAATATATCCTCTTTTAAATCCATTATTCTCTAACAAAATTTGTATTTCATACTCACGTACTTCTAATATTTTGGCTGAATCGAACCATTAATCGAAGTAATTCTATTAATTTCTCATTTTTAATCTATATTTCAACCTTTCTGATGATTTAGTGTTCCTCTGGTTGGGTTCTTTTTATATGTGTGATTATTTGGAACTATTTTCATGATTTTTTGTTCTAAAACATGGTTTTCCTCTTATAATAAATTTTCCCATTTTCCCATTTTTTTTTTCTTATAATCGATTATGAACCACATATTTTTAAGAATTTTTCTTCCATGTTTTTGTAATTTTTTTCACTACGTTGACTTATTTATATAAAAATCAATGGATTTTTTTTTCAATTAATGTTAAAAAAATCACAATATAATTTTCCTAATATTAATGGGGTTTTTCCTTTAACATAATATGTCATTATTAGACACTATGTATTATAAATTCAAAATAAATATAGAATCATAAAATCATTATATATGATCGAATTAATTAATGAAAAAACAAAAAACAAGTTTATTAATGGGTATATGATATAGATATTAATTATTTGGATTATTTTACATTAATTTTGGATGTTAAATGTGTATCATATATATTTTTGTATTTTCACTATTTTAATATAAAAATGGGATTGGTTAAATTAAAATATCATGTGCATCTTAGAATAGGAATTTGGGTTGTTTTTAACCATAGGAGGTCACTACCATCATTTTCCAAGTTGAATGATTTTGGTATTATAAATTTTTTTGAAATTTCATAACATAAGGTATTTGATTAGTGATTTATTTGTTGAATAACAATTTTTTTGAGGATTAGTAAAAAAAATTCAATTTACCAAATTGACCTTTTTCATGATGTTATACATGATTTTAATGTTTTATATATCATAAAGATTAAAAAATGCCTATAATTTATGAAATAACATGGTCAATGCTAAAAAATATTTTTTTTATTATTAACACTAATAACATAAAAATGAAAAATTCATCCAATGGACCTATAAATATACATTTTTAGAATTATTAGATTTTAAATCATTTAATTGGTTATTTTTTTAAATTTGAAAAAAATATAAATTCTTCTTTGAAAAGTAGAATAGGTATAGTGAGTTATTGTCCCTTAAACATAAATATGTGAAGATAAAAATGTATCATATTATGTGGTGGTTTATAGAACTTTTTTACCTTCACGGATGATTTTATTATATATAAATATTATTTTCTAAAATGTGGTTGTACTTTTTGTTTTAAATATTTTAAATGTCCAAAAATATAAAACAAATATTTGAAAAATAATAATAGAGATTTTATTATTTTTTTAAACCCACCTCAGGGATGTAATACTTAAGTGATTATATTTCAAACTATTTAAGGGGCGTGGTATTGTATCATAAATATTTCCTTTAAATATAAAGTAATAAAATGGTATATTAAATGAAAAAAACATTTTTAAACATGGGTTAGACAATAAATATTTAATGTTATTATTCACCAAAAACAATAACATTATCAATTGACCACGATATATGCATAAAAACTCAAAATACACCATATGAGTTGTAGACATGAAACATTAAATAAATTTTCATGTACCTTTTTTTCATGGTGATCTCCAATAACTAATAATGAACTTGAGAACCATTGATATAATGAACTGGATGGATATGGTGATCTTTATTCTTAAAGATAATATTTTTATCTTTATTTATGAATCCATTTCAAAATAGTATAATTTTGTATGATATGTGAGTTATTATAATAAAAAATTGATATTATACGTTAAAATCATTTTAATATTCGTACTTATATGGTCTAACATGTTTTTAAAAAGATGATAATTCATATCAAATAAGATGACTATATGTGTGTACATATAAATAATAGACTTTAAGGACACTAAGATCATAACTTCTCTATATTTATTTATTTTTATTAAATACGAATATTACCGAATCAAATATTATGTATATGATTTGAAAAATGATGGTGATAAATTTTTGCTAAAAGAGTATGAGGATGGGTTAAATATTACACCAGTTTTCAAAATAACATGCAAATTACCCTTCTCAAATCATTTCCATATTTTTACATTTTTTTATTCAAGACTAATCATTCCAATGATGTTTTGAGAAATATGATTTATCAAAGAATACATCAATGATTTAAATGATATACTAGACACATGTATGGACTAAATGTATTTTATGATTGAGATAAAACTATGTTTTATTGACCCTCTAATATTATTAAAATTTAAAAAATGATGAATATATTGTTGTAGAAATGAAAAATCTTTATAAAAATAATGAAGCTCATGTTGAGGAAATTAAAATGACATTTGGAGTTGAACTTTGTGATTTTACAATGATGATTATGAATTTAAATAGCTACAAAAAGAAAAAATTATATGATGGTTGTATAAAATATAAAACATTATTATCCACCTTGAAGTTATGTAATATATAAGATGGAAATAGATAGAGTGTAAATAGATTTAATGAACTACTTTCTCTCTTGAATGATATTCTACAAGAAGATAATGATATTTATTTTCAATCATATGTTGTTAAATGAATGTTATGATGAATAGTTAAAACATCTAGAATAATATATTCATATCCAAATTAGTGTATAGTTTTTTTAAATAGACTATGAATCAATCAATAAATTCCTAAAGTGTTGTGCCTCTGGATACAAGAGAGATAAATCAGTTACATCGAATGTCATGTTGTTCTATCCAATAATTACACGGTTTAGGAACATAAATGGAAGTGAAGATATTTTAATGATATTAATGTTTCCACATATACAAGAAAAAAAATGGGTAACATTGTCATAAAAAAAGTTTCACCTCATTTGAAGAAAGTTTATCACGAGTATCCATAATTTTTAAATTATTTGAGAAAACTTTTTCTTTTGTTATCTATAAATAATGTTAGTCCTTTTGGTATATATTTTTGAACTCATAGGACATGGACATTTATTTTTTAAAATTTTAATATTCCACCATTATTATGTATAAATTGAAGATACATTATACTGTATCTGATTATATCAAGAAAAAAGTAACTTGTTAATGATATTTGTGTTTATTTGGAACCATTGACTGATGATATAAAATTAAAGTGGTATTAATGTGTTATGTTTTATGATGATTATAGAAATGAATATATTACATTAATATCGATATTTTATTGGATAATAAGTTAATTATCTGTATATATTAATTTTTCAGGATATATAAATAAAGTAAATCAATGGTGTACTATATGTGAAAAAGGTAAAATCTTAGTTTTGTAGAAATATTCCTCAAGGAATATGTTTCTAGGAAATTTTAAATTTATACCATAATAGAATAAATACTGATATTATAAGACAAATTTTTCTATAAATTCAAAATAAGTTAAAATCCACTAGTAAGAGATCAATTCTCTACTAAATCATACGATATAGTCCTTTCTTTAAACCTTCTTCAAAAACACATTTGGAAATCTATTTGAAAAAAGTGACTAATTTTTTAAAAGTACTTCTAGATATTTTTTACATCAGATTAATTCTTGATATCATGCATCCAAGATATAAATGATTGTTATAGTCTCATTGGCATGATAAAAAATGAACCTAAAAACAAAGGTTTGTCATTATGGCTTGGTTGAACATTAATGACATGGGGATACGAGTTTATTTAGAACTAGTTATGGTTTAAAGGTGGAATTAACTTCCTAAATCTTCTTATAATAATTCCATGACATAGAAATATTAGTTTTACAACATTATAAATGATGTAAATGTTATTTATTGGTATACATCATATATCAATAAAATAATTTAAATTATTGTTTTAAAAATCCGGTTTCTTTAAAAATATGACTTCCATGATTTGTTTTATTATTTAATGCTTATAGGGTTATATTGTATTTTATCTAAAAATTACCATCAAACATTGTCCAAGATTTAAATATTTTTCAAATATATAGGCTGAAAAGTTATATGTCTATTGAAATTTCCAACTATTTAAAATAAAATTGTAGTCTTATTATGTGAATTAGAGATATTATTCTTACAATTATTCTTTTAAATGATGGTTCACTTGATTAGAGAGATCCAATTATGTGGTCTTGTACATTATAGATGGATGTACCCCCTTAAACAATAAATTATGATGTTTAATGTGTATATAAAAAATTTTGTCATCTAGAATATTGTATTAAAGAGTGATATATTGTTGAGAATACTTTTTAATTCTATACCAATTACTTTTCTGATGTTGAGATAATTTTAATACCATAAATCATCACAACAAGAAACTTGTAGGTGAAAGAACTTTTAGAAAATTTGTCTTCTCATTATCCGTTAGAGATTATATACAAGCTAATATTTATATTTTACATAACAGTTTATAGATTGAATCATATTTTATGACCCAAAAATAAATACTTAGACATTTAAAACCATCAAATGATTAAATATTGAAACAAAATATACATAATTAACAGTTTGAAGGATAGTTTTTGAACTATATTTTTAACAATTCAACTACAAATCAAAACTCATTATCAGAATGAATGTTATGGATATCTATAGTACTATGTGTGAATGTATTATATTATAATTCCTATATAGTTAATGGTTATAAATTTTATATAATTGAACATGATGAAATAATTCCCATAAAAGTAGTGGAGTTATGCTTATACAAAAGTGATTCATGTATCTGGTACCAATGATAGAAAAAAAATTCTAGAATATATCATCTTTAGAATCATGGAACAAATATGGGAGGTGGATTATAAATAATTATCAGTTGTAATGTTCTAATAAAAGTGGGTAGATAACAAGAATGTTGTCAGAATTGATGAATAGGGATTCATGAATGTGTATTTCAGTAAGGAATGATATTATGATAAACCATTAATAATTGAATCACAATAAATACATGTATTTTAGGTCTCAAATATTTTAAATATAAAGTGTCCAAGTATTCTATTATTTACCAAAACCACTATATGGTCATATATCAATTCCACTGAAGTTGGACCTTTTATTGAGACAACATAACCAATTATTGATGGTCCTGATATTTAATGGATCTTGTATCTAAGAAGATACAATAATGTTGGGATTTGGATACATAAGATTTGTGTCAGATACCTTCTATATTTTATAAAAAAATATATTTAAATAATTAAGGTAAAAATTTAATATACATTATGTCACATCATAATAAAATGTGTTCACTTCAACATTTACACAATCTAAATTAAATATTCAACCACTTCTATAGATAATGGATTATCCACATCCATATAGTCCTAATCCCAAGGAAATAACAGTTTATCAAAATGATGATTCTCCCAATCCATAGGAATAATGGGTTTCTCCATATAATGATATTACCAATCATGAGAAAAATATATATTGAATATTGAAATAGGGAAATGGTAGAAAGTGAAAAACTATTTTTTATGAAAAAATAAGGAGAATATTAGAAATATTTAATTAAAAAAAGTAATGTTAGAGGAAGAGGCATAAAATTAGTGGTGGGATGGAATACACACAACCAACATGTTAACCCCATCATGTCCATTTACATTTGTTACATTAGGGTCAAAACTCGAATGACTATGTTTATTGATATAGATACGTGGCAGAATATAGAAATAATGATGAAGGAATTTTTTTGGAAGATATTAGGGTAACATTATGATATAATTTTTCTATTTAAAAATAATAATAATTAAACATTTATTTACTCATCATTATCCTCACAAATTTCATTTATACTAGATGAATTTCAAATGAAATTTTTAATAATGACCACTGTATTTACTAATATATAATTTCAAAATTTTATTATGAATTTTCATATCAGGTATATTGAAGCTAAATTAAACCTTCACACACCACATATATATATATATATATATATGTATACGATTGATAAACAAAGAAACATGGAATGTATTTATTGTCTATCATGAGCTTGAATAATTTTATGAATATTCTAATTAGTAACACTTTTATTGTAAATATATATATTAATCCTTTGATTAATAATTTTTAATATATTTAATATAATTAGAGTGTTGAAAATAATAATTTTTTGTCAAAAATAACATTCCCCAACCATAAAGTATGGATGGGATGTATGATTGAATTTTAAAAAATGTTATGTATTTTAAATATAAATAAATAATTTAATGTGGCATAGAACACTAAAATAATTTTGTTCCACTATTTATATGAAGAATGATGAATAAAAAAATTTATCCAATTCAAACCCACATCATGTTCAATGGAAGGAAGATCTGATAAATCAATATTGAATACTAGTAGATAGAAACACTAAATGTGTATTGAAAAAATATGGTAATATTATATAATAAAATTTATTTTTCTTTAAATATGTATTACATAATAATTAATTTTTAATCATATATATATAAATTTTCCTTATTTAGGAACAAGAAACATTATTGGTAATACCTGATGAATGAATTATTATAGTGGAAAATAATTTTCTAGTAGAATATGGCCACATCATTGGTGTGAATTTTGGACTGTCACCTCAAAAATATTTTGATAATGGAAATTCACTTGGTGATAACGATAATAATGAGGATGAGATTCAGGGATGGAAATTTTTTTTGAATAAAAAAGTAACTGGTTGTCTTAGTTGTTATATATATTTATAGTTAGGAATACAATAGATGAAAAAACATCACAAGAGCCACTACATGAAGATCCCCCCATAGATTTGTAGCTAGACATTCTCTAAAATGTTTTTTTAAAATATGTAATCTATATTGTTATAAATGTATCTAAAAAATGAGAATATGGTAGATACTAATACCTTTCCTATAATAATGTTATACTGAGTGAAAATGATTCTTACTTATATCTATCAGAATCCACCAATCACCATATTGAATGTTTTAAATTGTATAATATCCAAGGAGATATTATAAAAATAAATTACTTCCAAAACATTAGGTGAGAGTAAAAATTCTATAATATATTTATCTAAGTATGGATCTATTTATCCCTGTTGATGATATGGATATTTCCACAGGTAAAATTTATATTGGAACTTTTTTTATCATGGTAATTTTATATTGTAACAATACATTTCAAAATTGAGTTATGTGATTTAAAATATATTTTTAGTAAAAAATGATTAATATTTATTGGAAATGGTACAAATAATAGAATTTTATTACCGATAGATAAAAGGAATAGGAAATAGAAATTTCAATCAAAAAAATCCAAAGGATCAACCAATAAATAAGAATGAAATTCAGAGAGGGCCTTAACCCTTCAATTTTAAATACCCAATTTGATAACATTTAAAGTTAATGTAGATACAAAATTGAAATACTATAATATGAATATCATTTATATTTAAGTAAAAAAGTAAAGAGAGGTCATTGTAGTCTTTCTTGGTCTCAAGAATGTAAATTAAATCCTCATAAATAAATGGTTTGGAGTCTTAGCAGTAAATGTATATGTGTGGTTCATTTTTATAATCTATTTTTTTAATATATGATCAAATATGTTAATTAAAATAAAAAAATTCCATATTATTTATCGGTATATATTTCTACATTGTTTGAAAATAAAACACTAAGAACAATAATTTAGAAATATTAGTCCCCATAATACTTATAAGTAATCATGTTCATTTGAATAAAATAAATATCTATCAATAGTTGAACAAGTTTCCACAATGTTTCAATAGAAACATAATGAGGAAAAAATCTTCTTGACACACATAATGTTTGAGTAAATCACTATAATATCATCATATAAAATAAAATTTCATTTCTATATTTATTTATTTATTTATTGTGAATTCTTTACTCATTTAAATCAATCTTAACAGTTTAATGACATATTTTTTGGATCCAATGTAGATATTACCAACTTATTGAGCATATATTATTGTTTTATTCAATTTTTAATAAAATTCATTCAACATTGTACAAATAATCCTCAAGTTATTCATTTTCATTACATTTTAATGACCATTTTGTTACGATAGCGTGGTGTTTAAATGTCATAAAAATCATTCTATGGGGATGGATGATGAGAACAATGAGCCTACTGATATTTACAACAAGATAAGTATTATGTTATATATTATAATATTCAAATATCAAAATATACATGAAGACAAATTAAATATTTTTTTCAATCTTTCATCAATATTTGAAATAAAATAATACTTTAGATTGTTGTTATTATGTTTACAAATTTATAAGATATATAATATTCCATCAATAAACAAGTCGCCTAAATAATGTATTTATGAAGATAATTTCAATATAATTTAAAATATTTATAATATTTTTTTGATATTTTTCCAGTACAATAATGAATTTCGATTTTCCATGTATTCAAAAGTGGAAATATTATTTTTCAAAAAGAGCTGGTAGAATACAAGGTTTCATAACAATACATACATTATATTGAGATGAATTTCTAAAACTTATTTAGTTTGTTTTATCATCATTTTATATAATAATTTTTTAGTTAATTGTATTACCATTTTTAACCACTACATACTTAGTTAGTAGTCAATTTGATCATGAATATGTCACTCATTTTAGAATTGATTCTTCTACATCCATTTTGGGCTCTATGAAGAGAAATGATGATTAAATAAAAAACAAATTCTTAATACATGCTTCAACACTGATGTTGAAAACATTCATTATTTTTTTCTATTTCTAAATACATCTATTTTTCATTTTATTTTGTTATGTTTATTTTTTTTGTTTTTTTATATCATAAATAAAACATAGTGAGTTATTTCACTTTACAATTGAAATTTTTGTTAAAAACATTTTTCACTCAGTGGAGAATAATCAAACAAAATATAATTGTGTTTATACTTAATAAAAATAAATAATATATCATTAGTGATGTGTAGGAGTTAGCCTCATGTCCTAATTCAACAAACAGTGTACCCTGTATAACTCAAAGTGGATGTTTCTAGTTTAAATGTATCATTTTAGTTCAAAAATGTGAATTACTCAATATAAGTTGAGAAATATATCATAGATTATCTTGATATTTGAATAAAAATATCCACAAAAATTTTTTATGTGTATGAATCATCAACATGTAAATATGACACATGGTATGACTGACACGATTGAATGTGTGTGTTTTAATTTAAAAGTGGGATTTTAGTTCAAAACATGTGTCACTAACCAAAAACTGACCAAAGAATAACTCTTCTTGTCCTAATATTTCATGGAAATTATCTAAAAATCATTTATGTAATGCAATATTCAATCACACATCAATATGACACATAATTTTTCCGATATAACTCAAAGTGAGTGTTTTTAATTTAAAACAGGAAATTTTAGTTATAAACATGTATAACTCATTAAAAAAAATGAAAACCATACTTTTATTTTACTGATATTTTATTAAAAGTATCCAAAACGAACTGGTGACATATAATAATTAACCAATAATTAAACAAAACCATGTAGTTCCGGCTATACCTCAAATTGTTCATTTTTAGCTTAAATTTTTATATTTTGTCTAAAACATGTTTCACATACTCAAAACATAAAAGAAAGTCAGGATGTATTGATTCATTATTAAAACCATACATAAGTCATTTTTTATGTATAAGAATCAAATTCATATTACATAGAAACATTATTTTCCTAGTATGGTTGAATATGTGTATTTTTATTTTAAATCAACATTTTCAATTAAAACACTCATCACATTCACAAATCATTGAAAAATGAATTTTATTTTAATTACACATGGGGAAGGAGATCCAAAAATAGTTTTTGACATGTAGGAATAAACCATACTTCAATCTAACACAAACTATATCTAGAATAATTCAATGTATGTGATTTCAATTTAAAATAAAAAATTTTAATCAAAACATGTCTTAGTAAAAACTAGGAGACAAGACATGAAATTTAATTATAATTTAGGAAAATAATCCATAATAATTATTTAATTCATCAAAAATATTTAAACATTAATCTAAAGCATAATGTGATCGACATGACTAAATATATGTGATTTTATTTAAAATTGACATTTCTGTAAAATACACACTTCACATAATCAAAACATAGAAAAAACCTACATATTTTCATGTTACATTTAGAACAAAATACTTAATTAATTTTTATATTGTTGGAGTCATATTAATTTTAATTTTAAAAACATTATTATTGGTATAAATAATTTTGTGATTTTAAATTTAAAAATAAATTTTATTTTGAAATGTATATGTTAATAACAACTTAGAAAAAAATTGAATTATCATAATCATTTAAGAAAATTATCCATTTTTCGTTTTTTATTAGAGGAAACATATTTCAAATTAATATGATATATAGTTTTATTGATATTACTAAATTTTTTTTTTCAGTCTAAAACTAAAATTTTACTTAAAAATACTTGTATCTCATTGAAAATGAATACAAAAAATTGTAATTTTCTTATTAGTTTTATAAAATGACCCATAAGTCATTTATGGCATCCAATTATCATCTACACATTAAGAGGACACACGATTTGAAGTGTATCACTCAAAGAGTGCATTATTATTTGAAAACCAAAATTTTGTTCCAAACACTCATCACATACTAAAAAATGATCAAACCGATTCAAATATTTTATTGAAAATTATTGAAAATTATCCATAAGTCATTTTTAAGGTATATGAATTAGACAATCATCAATATGATACAAAATGTTCTGTATATGTCTTGAAATGTGTGTTTTTAGTTCAAAAGTAAAATTTCAGTTTAAAACATGTACCACTAACTCAAAAATAGTAAAAACACATTTATTTTGTTAGTACATTATGATAATTATCCATAAGTAACTTTTGACAGAAAAGAATCATCCATAAAAAAATTTAAAACACGATGTGGACTGTATGACTCAAAGTTCCTATTTTTAGTTTAGGGATGAAATTTTAGTTAAAAATATGCCACACACTAGAAAATGAAAGAAAAAATTAATATAATATTAATATTTTGGTAAAATTTCCACTAATTAATTTCAGATTAGTATCAATTAGTCTCACATTATTTTGATGAATGTCTTGACTAGTATAAATTAAAGTTCATGTTTTCAGTTTACAAATTGTATTTTAGTTAAAACTTTTGTCACTCATAGAAACCTAAGAAAACACACTTATATTACCTTGATATGTTTTGAAAATGATCCATAAGTCATATATGAAATATAATAATTAAAAAAACTATAGTCATACAAATATTGTGGAAAATATTACTTGATGTGTGTGGGTTTATATTTAATTTTTTTTAAGATCAAAACACATTTCACATACTAACAATTGAGAAAAATCAATTATATTGTTTTGATACATTAGGATAATGATGCAAAAGATTGTTGAGATGTGTTTCAATCATCCTCACCTCAATCTGATACACGATGTCACTATCATGACTCAAAATATGTATTTTATTTTTAAAATTTACATTTTAGATAAACACATGTGCCACTCATTAAAAAATAAGTAAACAAACATTTATGGGCCTCAATATTTAAGAAAAAGAACCAATTTTTTTTTGTGAAGTTTAGAAATAATAAAATTTTAAATCTAATATACGGTGTTTCTAATATGACTCAAACTGCATGTTATTATTTTCAATATGAAACTTTAGTTAAAAAAATGAAACTCAATAAATATTGAGAAAAAACTCTGATTATCATAATATTTTTGGAATAAAATACAAAAAATATTTTTGATGACTATGAATCATCCACACATCAGTATGATATAATATATGATAGAAATAACTCAATGAGCATGTTTTCTATTTAAAATTTCAATTTTAGTTAAAAATATTTTTCACTAACTATAAATCATGAAAACACCCTTATATTTTTCTGATACTTTATAAAAATAATCCATAATTCATTTATCATATATATGACTCTACTTATCCTCAATGAGTCACATAGTGTAAAATTTATGAAAAAAATAGTTGATGTTATTTAAAATTGAAATTTTAGTTAAAAAAAACCTCACATGATCAAAATTAGGGAAATACATTCTAAAAGTTTTCATACTTTTGGAAAATAATCCATATGTAATTTTTGATGTGTAGGAATAAAAAAATCCTCAATATGATATTTGGAGTCATCAGTATGAATCAAAATGTTTATTTTTAGTTTAAATGAGACATTATAAATAAAAATGTTTATAAATAACTAAAAACAGTGAAAACACATTTGTATGAGCTTGGGGCTATTGGAAAAAAATCTGTAATCCATTTTTATAGTATATAAATCAAACACTGGTCAATATAATACACAATGTGACTAGTATAATTTAAAGTGGGTGTTTTTTGGTTAAGAATGAAATTCTATTTTGAATGTGTCACTCAATAAAAACAAGAAAAAAGTAAAATTTAACTCAAATTTTAAAAAATTAATCTCCAAATCATTTATTTTTTATATTAATTAGTCACATATCAATCGTACATATGTTTTGGATTCTATGACTCAAAGTGCATGTTTTTATTTAAAATGATAGTTTAGTTCAAAAAATTCATCACATATTCAAAATATAAAAAAATGCTCTATTATTTTATTAATACCTTTGAAAAAGTATCCATAAATAATTTCTATTATGTCAAAATTAACCAATCATTAATTGGACATATCAGGATACCATTATGACTTGAAGTGCATGTTTTCAGTTTATTTATTGAATTATTTTGATTCATTGGATCACATTTATTTTTAACTTATTTATCTATAGTAGTAAATAAATAATTATTTTTTAAACAAGTAAACTCTATTTTTCCAGTAGGTCACGTTTTCTTGCTACTAATAGCATGATCATGAACATTTAATTGGGGTCCAAAGACAATGGATCATTGATGTTTTTGAATTTTAGATATATGTGTATAATTTTATGTTTAAATGTAATTCTAAATACCAATTTCTAAAATGTTTCCAATAATTTTAATTTTTTTTGTATTGTGATGTAAATTTAATTCAAATTAAATTATATTTTAAGTGTCGTTTTGTGCTTTAAATTTCTACATCACAATAATACAATAGGGATTTTCCCCGCACTATAAAAAGAACTCATAAAATTTTTATTTATCGTCGAAAAAAAGTTCAATAAAGGAATAACTTTATTAGTAATTTTTTTATGCTGAAGGAAACTTTTATCCATGTTGTTTTTATCATAGATAATTTTTTTTTCTTTTAATAGTTCTTATCACATCATTTCTTTTTTTACCACTAATTAAGACTATTTATGATACTGATAATATCTATATCTATAGTAGCATGTTATACCCTTTATCAGTGATAAAAAACTAATAATGGGGATCCCATTATCAACCGTAATAAATAGTACTGGGAAATGGAACCATTTTCTGTGCTAAAAGAGTCATAGATAAAGGGAAATGTGAAAAATTTAAATTAATTAAACTTATTTATTTATTTCAAAATATTATTTTTATATAAATGAGTGTATATATGTTAATATAATATAAAAATATGATTTATAAAACTATATAATAATAAATAATCATAAGATACTATTTTAAAAAATTTATATAAAAAAGTATAAAATTTATATTCTTTAATAAATTTTTTCATGTATATATTTACTTACATTGTTTTTTAAAATATATATATATAATTATAAAATATATATAATTTATCTAACAAAATATACAAATAGTTAAATTAATATATATTTATTTAAATTTTCAACCCCATATACTCTAGTGTTCATGTGTGTTTTCATATTAATAATTTTTATGGGATAATGGGCATGGATAACGAAATTCATGGTTTGTGCAGTCTTGGATATATTTAATTATATATATTTATTTTAATTTAAAAATTTATATTCCTGTTATATAATTTAATACATATACATAATTTTTTATTTATATGTATGCATGTGAATGTATGTGTAGATTAATGTGTGCGTGTGTATCTGCATGTATGTCAATGGATGTGTCTGTATTTGTTTTATCAATATATATGTGTTTTTTGTGGGTATTTATATAGATGTATGTGTTGTTTATGTGTACGTTTATATGCACATGCATATATATATATATATATATATATATATGTGTGTGTGTGTGTGTGTGTACACGCGCACGCGTGTATACGCATATATCAGTACATATGTGTGTGTGTCGGTTTGTGTATGTATGTGAATATATGTATATATATGGATGTGTGTGTGTGTTTGAATTCTTCTGTATGTATATGTGTATGTGTATGTGTATGTGTATGCACGTGTCTATATTTTTATGTTTATATATGTGTATGCATGATGACCCCATCCCTCCAAAGGGATATCTCCTGGCCCCGCAATGATGGAAGACATATAATGGCCCCAGAATCCCACCTTTTGTAGGCCCACTACAGGAGACTAGAACTGAGGGTGTAGAAAATATCAAATATATAATCCATTAACCTAAATAGATGAAGTAGTATTGGGGGATACGATACCCATCCCTAAGAAACTCCATATCATAAATAACATGGAAATCTAAAACCATACCACAATGCATGTATAAGGTAAACAAGAAAAATGAGTCTCTATATTAATACCAAAAATATATACTATGTTAGAGACTTAATAATATCTCTAATTGTTTAGATTCTAATTTCTATCTCATCCCCTGAATTCCATCTATAGAGATGATTTTTTATTGACCTGGAAAGAGAATAACTAGTAATCGTAGTAGGAACTTTACTATGATTTGTTGGACACATGTGAAAAGAGAATACTAATACACCCATTTATAAAGAAAATAAACAAACCCCAACTAAACATGTCAACTAATCTACCCCATCCTCATTATGGAATGATCCCAAAAAAACACATCAAAAAATTGTAATATAATAATAAGCATATTAATAAAAAGTGAAATCCACCACATTCCCACAGATTTTTTACTCTCCTTCCCAATCATCATATGGATTGCTTCTCCCATACGTTCTTTTGAATCCTTCCCACATCCACCTAGGGAACATCATTATACCAATAACCTTGGATTAAAATGGTCATCACATCCCTCTTTTAGGAAAATGGGAAACCTCATCATTAAAATAGCCTAATGTGAAACTAATAACCACATCCACATTCACTCTAATCCACTTCCAGATATATTGGATAATATTTTATCATTATTATGTAGTACATAAACCTTATTCTCTCCTCATATTATAAATGACCCCCATTAAGAACCACCATACGAATCTCATCGTACCAACCCTAATTGAACTATTTTATCGAGACATCACTACATAGGTATAATAACCTCACCTATAAGAGAGAGTGGGTAATAGGGGGTATCCATCCATCCATATTCATCGTGTTGTAGGTTTCAAAAAACAACCCTCAAAACTTTTAGTTTTTGAGACATATTGATCAATGTGGGTGGGGTGCACATATAAATCAAAATTAATATAATATATATAATAGTCACTCAAACATATAATCCCAACCAATATGTTTATAAAAATAGAACCATCACAACTCACAACATATCCACAAGGCCTGACAACCAATTATACCTTTAAAATCATGACACAAAACAAAAAATCCACAATCCAAAAACAACATTCCATCTCCATTTTCATGTTATGGAATTTTCAATATTTCTGAATTACCAGCCATATTCATTATTAATCCCTTTCATTCAAGTTTATCAAAAACCACTATAACCACACTTCCCATTTTAGTTCAAAAATTTATTTTCAATTCCAAATAATTCCATTTTATTGTTTTTATTATCATTTCATTCTATCACTACTGAAAAATGAGCACAAAACAACACAACACAATTAAAACATCTTCCTCATATAAACAAGCCTCACATCTCAACCACAACATTACATAACCCCCTCAATTTATAACCACCACACATTACAACCACTTACCATCACCACCACTAGACTTAACAACCACCTCACATCACATTTTAGTTTTAACAATGGAATTTAATCATATTTACTACTTTAATTTCAATGGAATTTTCACCCAATATGTGATTCCATCAGAAAAAATTTATTATACAAATAAATTCTTATCTAGTTTCATGTTTAGATAATCAAATAAAAAATTACAAAAAATATTCAAAAATATGAAATCCAAAAAACATAAAAACATCAATATAAGAAAAATCATGGAATTTAAATATTACTCATGCTTAACCATATTGGATAAATTAAAAAAATAACTAAATGTCATGAAATTTATTCCTTTTCCATTTAATTTTAACTGAACCAATTAATTATATTCATTAAGTTGGTGAACAATACATATCTAAACTGAAAAAAATATGATATTCCCACATGTTTTACTAATGTAGAAAAGATTAAGGATCCCATACATCAAATTTAGCTTTAATGTGAAATGGAAAAAGGTTAACCACCACATATCTTGATAGAATCACCACTGGATTCCTATTAACAGTAAGTAATTTATTCCCCCTATTTTCAGGTTCATGAATATTTTTTTTTTATTTTGAGTCAATATAATATTTAGTTTTAGTTTCATGTGGTTTTAAGGTATTATTTAATGTTTGGGAGGCCTTTATAGATGTGCATCATTTATGAACTATTTGTATAAACCATGCAACATGTTCAAGAAACCATACAAGGAAAGACAATAGGAACTTTTCAGGTGCACACATTTAACATGGGTTGAGAAAACCTTGTGAGTTCCTTGTAAAACCATAATTCTTGAAATATGAGAAAACATGTTTGGTTCATGGTTTTACTAATCATGCAGTTGAGATATGCAAGGGTTTGTCTTCAGAAAGTAACACAACATGGTTAGCACTTGTTTCGAAAAACTGTGTGGGCTAACGATGTGGCGTACAATTTGAAAATAATGGTTATTGTATTTTTAAAAATGGTTGATGTATAATTGATTGTTAAATTATGGAAATATATGTTATGATATGTGTTTATATGGAAACACTGAATAATTAATCCTTCAGTTGCTAATACGTGATATTAAATGTAGACTACCCTAGTTATATTGAATGGAACTAGGTAGTCATCAGATAAATAAACAGAAAGAGGCTATTGAAAATGGGGTTTCACTTGAGCCATAAGTTACCCAATAGCTAGACCAAATAATTCTCAAGGATTTTTAGACCATTGAATAGGGTAACAGGATTGGTGATCCTCAATAAGAAGAATATTAAGTTTAGTTACAAATGTAGAATCCTTGCAACTTTTGGGGGGAGTCCAATCCTAAGAAACAAGATGTTTGGTTAAATTGGACTAACTTAATTTTTGAATTCTTGGGAGAACCATATGAGTTGATAGTTATGTTGGGAAGATATATGTTAATGTTTTTAGAATGAAAATGGTGGGAATTAGTCATTCAGGATAATTTGAACCAAGTCATGACATGATATGATTTTTAAATAATTTTTTAAAAAGACATTTTATACCTAAAACGTTCATATTGCTAGAAAAATGGACATATTTAGTTTGAAGCAAGGGATCCTCATGGTGAAAAAGTGGGAAGATAAATTTATAAACCTTGTCCTATTTTCCCTATATGTTATGACTAGTGAATCCTCAAAGGCACACATTTTTTATTCAGGAGTAAACCCAAATAGTCAGTAAAATATTTCCTTTATTTGTATTAAAGATTTTAAAAACTTGGCCAATAGAGAGACAATGGATGAATGGAACTTCATTGGACATATAATTATAGGAATCATGTTTATTAATTTGGTAACTATAGGGAAATCTAATTTTTTGGTCAAGATAAAGAGAGAAACCTAATTATAGAGTGGGGGTATACCTCAAAATTATACTATTGGATTAGTAAACATAACTTATCGACCGAAAAATTAGTTGGTATGTTTTAAATGTGGTAATTTAGACTATTTTAAGTGATATTTTACCACACCAACTAGTTCCTATCACAATTTCAACTAAATGGAACATATTCAACATTGTTATCACATTTATCCATGGTTTGGTGTTATAGAAACATATCATACCTCTCTAGAATTGTACACTTAAATGGGATTAGTATAGAAGAACAATTCTCATCATAAAAATAGAATGATGCATGGTGATTCTAGGAACACCATTTCTATTAAACCAATGAAATCTAAATAAGGAACCATATAAAAAATCATGAGTAAGAAACTGTACATATTTGATCAAGTGATCATAGAAGATCAATCTAGTCCTTTAATGGTGAGAGGTATGATTATTTTCAGTTGTACTATTTTGAAATATTTATTTGATAGTAATGTTTCTTACTTCTCATGTTTTTGATATTATGGGTTTTCATGTTGAGATTTTTCCTCCTCTTTTGAAACTAAAATGTAATTAAAAAAAGAGTTTCTATCCTTTATATGTGAATTTTTTTCAACATAAATTGATGGGATATATTAACCATGTAATTTATCTATTCATTAGATGGATGTATATAATGAGATTTTGGGAATGTATTGGTTGAAATTGTTCAAGTCCCACATCAATTTTTATTCTTAAAGGGTTTGTTTCACATCCCTAGATTCCATTTAGAATCTCTTAAAAAGAGTCTATGATTTAAACGCTAGTAGAGAAGGACATCTATCACCATTTCATTGAAAAATATCTTATCAGTTAAGAGCACTTACCCTAGCACATGTGGATAGGATTGGGACTATATAATTTCAATCTATTATTGATTAGTTTCATGTTGTTTTACCCAAATCATTCTTAGGATTTCCTCCCATAAGAGATGTGGAGTTTATTATTGATATCCAATTAAGGATTAGTCCTATTTCCCTTTAGTATTATCTGATAGTACCAGTGAAATTGAGGTAATTGAAAATTCAATTCGAAGAATTAGAAAGTAGAGGGTTCATTCCAAAAATAATGTCCATGTGGAAATAATGTGTTCTATTTTTGAAATAGGTGAATCTAAAAATTAGGATTTAAAATGATTATTATAAGCTTAACCAAGTTACAAAAATGAATTTATATCCTCTTGAATTTATTAACGATCTATTTGAAAAAATTGGTGGATCCCAATAGTTATATAAAATTAAATTATGTTTTTGGTATAAAAAATTATGAGTTCTGAAGGAGGATATTCTAATGAAATAATCTAGATGTATTTATGTCCATTATTACTATGTGTCTACACAATTTTTTATTACAAATTCACTAGCATTCATTATGTAATTGATTAATCAAATATTTTAGTGATATGTAGATTCCTTTGTGGTGGTGTTTTTTAATGATATAACTTTGTATTAAAAGACAAAAGAGGATCACGAGAAACAAATGCCTATAGTGGTGGCTATCTTTTTGGAGAATCATTTGTAATCTATGTTATCAAAGTGTGATTTTTGGATTCAAGAGGTATGTTTCCATGACCGTATTATTTCTAATAAAACTATTTCTGTAGAACTAAAAATATATAAATTGATCTATTTTAAATCATACCAGAATATATTAGAGATTCAAAGTTTCCTTATCTTACAAGGATACTACATACACTTTATACATGACTTTTTATTTTGGAAATAACCAATGGTAACTCTAACATGGAATTGTGTTCCATTCCAAATAGAAATAGGAAATGAAGAAATATTTTTAGGATCATATGGGTTGACATATATAATCTCAAATATTCATGATTATAATGTTTTTATAAAGATATATTTTCTATTTTTATTAATTGTGATCTATGTTTGGTTGTGTTCTCAGACAGGGAGATTATGGTGTTTCTTATGGATAAAACTATTTACAATTTCCTGATAAGAACTACCCAACACATGTGTTGGAATCAGATGATGTTGTTCAATATTTTAAGACGTTTCATCATAATCTATTTTATGAGAAATTCACAGGGTTTATGGGTCATAAGATTCGGAAGCACATTTTTTAACAAATATATTTGTATTTAAGGCATCATAGATTGATAGACTATCTACAGATGCTTAATTTTTACTTAATGTGCACATAGGGTAAATGGAATCTATAGAATATGCATTGAGTAGAAATTAATATGAATAGTTGGATAATGAGGTTTCAATCTAGTGGAAACTAATGTTATTCAAAGTAGATAGGCACGTAGACTATGTAGAACTTTGTGATGTTTCCATTTTCTTTCTAATTTATATTATTCTTGATTTGGTTGTCCAGGTTAGAAATTGTTAAGAAACTGATCCTTAATGTATTTATTTGAGGTCAAAACACAATTATGGGTAGATCATTAAGGGTTGGAAGTAGGATGGTAGTTCAATGATGTGTTCTATAAATCATATGGGTGTACCATTGGATTATTATGAACATCTTCTTAGTTCATACCACTAGTATATTTGGTATATTAATCCAAGACTATAGAAAATGTTGAAATCATATTTTTGGTGGTTTGGCATGAGAATAGATATATCGCAGTATATATTGGGATTTCTTACTTGTCATCAGGTCATGGAAGAGTATCAATGCCTATTAAATATGTTACTGTCTTTATTTATTCCTATATGGAAGTGGGTGATTATATTCAAGGATTTTCTAAAAGGTGTACGAAGGACTATTAGTAAACATTATTCCATATAATTATTGTGGATAATCTCATGATTTCATCTCATATTATCTCTATTCATGAAACTAATATGGTGGAATTTTAATCAAAAATAAACATTCATATTTGTTTTAAAAAATCATGATGTTCTAGTCCCAATTGTATCTGACTAAGGCCCCATGTCTACATCTAATTTTTGGAAATCTATGCCACAATATCTTCTATAATAGTTTACTATTAGAAAATATTATCATTATAAAATGGATATAATGTCTAAATGGAAAATCATAAGACACTATTAGGGATTTTGTGATGTATTTTGGTGGCCTATAGGAGTATCAATACAATAAGTTTAGTTTTCATGCCTCAATACTTCTAGATCCTTTTAATGTATTGTCCAACTGATATTGTTGTTACAAACTGTGTTTGGAGAAAATTGGTGATACATAAATAATTATAACTAACTTTTAGAAATGGACTATAGAAAATATTTAATTGTTAAAAAAGGTGATAAAGGTGGATTAATGTCATCAAAAATCATATTTGGATCATCATCGAAGATAATTGTCGATAGAGGAGAGTGATCATGTTTTTTTCAGAATCTCTACAAGGAATGTGGATTTTCATTTTCACAAGAAAGGAATGTTTTCAATTAATTAAAAAATACCTTTTGAGATACTTAAATGAGTTCATGTTGTGGAATAATAATAATATTTCCTACGAAGGTTCAATTTAGTGCATAATAAGATTCATGTATCTTTGTTGAAGAAGTATGAATTTGGTCTTTACCACATGATTCGATGGGTTAATGTTGACATAGATCCATATATTATGTTGATTCATATACCAATACAGAATGTGAATTTGAAAGAAAAGGCCTTACATGGGTAAAGAATTGGTCTAGTGCGGTTTTTCAGAAAACATAGTTATATTTAGGATGAAACATGAGAGAATGAGAAGGAAATGTTAGAGTATTGGCCTTAAATATTTCAGGAAAATATAGGATGTCTACTTTTTGGGGATGGAATAGACAATGGTGAGGAGAATTCACCACCCACAGTTTCATGTACATGACTATTTTTCATATATTTTCAATATATATAATGTTAATATAGAGTTTCAAATAGTTTTGGGGTGTTTTGAATGTTTTGTATGATTTTATAAATTTATAAATTTCATTAATGGTTATTTGAAACCAAGAACTATCACTAAGAAACTATGTAAGGGGAGATATTGAAAACTGTGTAGGTACATGGTTGGTGAAGCGTTTGGGAAAATAGTTGGAGTGCATCGGGGAAGAAATTATTCTTGAATGTGAGTGAAAATTAGTGTTAGTACATGGTTTGTATTAATGTGTGATCCAATTGTGCAAAGGGTTGTATTCTGATAGTTGTGAAAGATGGTTGATGCACACTATTCCAAACCATTCTACCTAATCATTCAGTGTATAGTGGGAACCCCTAAAAATGTGGATAAAATATGAATTATGTTCTAAAACCTACTTAAATCACAAAATCCTTCCATAACATAAATTCATTTTTCTCTCAATCCTTAGTAGATGATAACGTTTGATATATAATCCATTATCAGGTGAATGAATGTGTTTTGGGGGCCAGAATTCAAAATAAATTCATCATTTTTCATAGATCTATACTTCTTATCTCATATAAAATTTTATATATACTCCAAAGAGTATTGATTAATGTTCCCTGAATATAATATTGATGTTTTAATATTGGATTTATTTATTTATTGGATATCCAATCTTGATCCAGTGTTTCTTTATGTCATTCTTTGTTTTCACCTACCATTGAAAGGTATGTGAATTCTCTCTCATCTCCACTTTAATTATATCAGGAAGTATTTGTTTTTATTAAATTATGTTCTTGAAGTTGTAGTGAAATATTTGTGTTATTATTACTGTAAAAAACGATTGGTTTTTCCTTAGGATTGTTTTTGTAAAATGTCTATGATTTCTAAAAACCCATTTAGTTTATAATTTTAAGATATTGATAATAAAATTATGGTTTTTATGTATATAAATTATTGTTTGAAATGATTTAAATAAACAATGTTTTGTGGAATGGTTTTACATGGATTTTTGAATACATGATTATTTTTATTACATTCATAGACATGACAATGTATAATGGGTGTGTGCCATTAGGGCACCAAGTTTAGGTCACCTTGAGATGTCTAGGTGGATTGATGAGATACTGCTCCGGAGTATGGAACTCTCATTAGAGAACACATGGGTGTGTGTTGAAACATGGTTATGGGTATTCCAAATTATTTGAAAATGGTTTTATGAAAATAAATAGCATATAATTAATTTAAAGGGAAACAACCATCAATCAAAAAAATTATATAAAAAATAATCATAGAATATATTAAAAAATACGCAAAATAAATCTTAAGGCTGTGACTTAGCAGCAACCCCAATGTCTGGGAATGTAATGTCTAGATCAGTCCTTGATGTCCTCATGGAAACCTAGAAAATAGTTTTTATATATGTGGGGTAAGAATAATAGGTATACTCATTGTGATCATACCTCAGGTTCCCTATTCACGTGTGAAAATAAATTACTAATACACAAGTGGATAAATAGAAGAACCAACATTCACCTAAACATGTCATTTAACTAACCCCATCCTCGCCATGTCATTCTCACCAAATAAACCATCCATGTATATTGACTTAATGAAAATAATATATATAAAGATGGTACCCCAAACCACTTTCTTATTGATTCTCCACCATCATACCCCAAATCATACATTTTGGCACCCCTATAACTTCTGTAGAATCCTTCCTAAAAACCCTGGTAAATATCATCATAACAAGCACCCCTCCTGAAATTGGTCTTCACATCCAACTCAAAGACACTAGGGTAACCTCATAATTCCAAAAACCATTCATTAAACTATTCATTCCATTCATATCATCTCTTAACCAATTCCATATATTACTGATTATAGGGTATCATGAACGGGAAGGACATCAACCTCATGCCCTCATACTACAAAGAAAAATCCCCACTATGAACAACCTCATCAATATCATCATCCTAATACTAATTAAAATATTTCTATAATACATCACAAACCATTCATAAGTACCTTATCTAAAAGACAGTCTGGGGAAGAGGGGTATATATCCATTCTTTCTCATCATCATGGATTTTGGAAAAAGTACCCCATAATTTTTTTGTGTGTTAATACATAATTCTCAATGCAGGTTGGGTGTGTGTATAAATCAAAATGAAAATAAAACCTATAATAGTCACACATAGAATGCTATACTATTGGATTATAACAAGATAACTGTCATAACTCACAAAATACCCACAATGTTGCAACATCTACAACTTTTTTTACGACCTCTAAAGGAACCACAACAATGAAACAATCAATAAACTGAAAAACAAAACCCATGTTTATTTTAAATTTAATCAACTATGATATTTTCTTATAACCATCCATATTACTTATTATTGCTATTAATCTCATTTTAACCATACCACATTAAGCACAATTCCAATTTTAGTTCAATAGTTCATTAGCCTTTCTAAACCATGAAAAATTATATTTTTCATTATCATTTAATTCCATTACTAACATGTAACTAGAATAGAACAACACAATAGAACCATCCCAAATTACTCATTTGAACATGCCCCAATTCTCTACCACTAAATTACAAAACTACTTCTTATCTCAGCTATCATGCATTGAAACTAATTCTCATCAAAATAATCCCACAACACATTTTATATTAAAAAAGTTGATTTCAACTTATAT
The DNA here is from genome assembly GCA_963277665.1 of Viscum album. Taxonomy (NCBI): domain Eukaryota; kingdom Viridiplantae; phylum Streptophyta; class Magnoliopsida; order Santalales; family Viscaceae; genus Viscum; species Viscum album. Next base: position 1,947,624,401 of record OY728127.1, on the reverse strand, counting down.
ACTTACTTAATATCAAGTAAATTATCACATAAGTCCACATTCCCTGGACAATAAATTAATTATAAAAATTAAATTCATATCCAATTTCATTTTTGGTGATTAAAATAAAAAATAAAATAAAGCGTCAAAAATTTAATAACCCCAAAAACATAATAAACCACAACACAATCCAATTATTTGAAAAAATATATAAATCATGCTCACCCATATATGAAATATAATAGGAATATGTAAACCTCAAGTGATTTCTTCAATTCTACATTAATTTAAATTGAATCAACAAATTATCTTCTTAAATACAATTTAAACTACCTCCCCAAAGGAAAACTAAATCACGATATTCCCGCATGTATAACATAAAGGGTTAAGAATAAGGATACCCTAATAATATTAAAGCTTCAAACAGAAATACACAAAAATAAGGATCAACCACCACTAGTCATGAAGGAATCACCACCGGATTCTAATGAATTAAAATTACTCTGACACAGAATTATCATAATTTTATATTAAATATTTCTAAATTAATATTCATTACATTTTACCAACACATTCCTGATAACCATAATAGTTTAGTGCCATTGGAAAATTGGAAAAAATTATTCTAATGTGGTGAAATATATTTAATGTTTCCCACAAAGATCATCCCATATAGTAATCTTCATAGACATACCCTACATAAAACATTTCTTCATAACCTGTAGAAAGGAATCATTAGAAAAGTTGATCTCATATTCTTAGTAAGGGTAAACATAACAGATATAAACCTATAATAACATCAAATAATTAAATAATAATAAGAGTTTGTGATAATGAATATAACTTATGAAGTTCATAACAATACTATCATATATCATAAACACGATTCATTTCATAAATATTAATAGTTCGTACTAGATGAATAATAAGGAAATAAAAGAACATGATCCAAGAGAACATATCATTTCCATAAAATAAGTATTTGTATCATACACATCATCTTATAATATTGTGAACATGTATAAATATAAATATGTTCACTCTTTATGTTAAGGACATGAAATCAGGCCCTCACATAACCATATGAACATGTAAGAAAGTCCACACATAACATTATGGTCATAAAATACTAGTCCACACATAACACCGTAAACATGTAATCAGGTTCACACATAAACTTTTAAACATGGAATAAGACGCATTCATGACATTATGGACATGTAATTAGGTTCATGAATAACATCACAGTAATCAACTTTCACTACCAAGGACTTTTTAATGGAAAAATATTCTTAATAAACCGCATTCAATACATGTTCTAGACTAATATTACTTATTGGGTTCAGTTCTTGTTCCATCCCAATCATATTTAACTATGATCAATTAATGATCCATCCATATATTTCACATGAGATATAAATATTTACTAATTTATTGGAGGGAGGTATAGGCCTTAACCATCACACAATGAAAACTATACACATGTGTTCAATAAGATTATAAAACATTTATCATATCAGAAACTATAGAATAAAATGGGATTCATATAAATTTCATCTATTTTTAACATGTTGGGAAATAGATAGGTTTATAAATAATTTATTCATATCATTAATTAATATCCAATGGAAAAATATGTGGGATTCATAGAAATTTCTTCATGGTATATCCCATGGAAGAGAAATGGGATTCATAAACACCTTTACATGATAAACCATTCAGAGAAGGAATAAGAGTGGTATCCTTGGTTCATATCGAAATTAAAGCATAAGTAAACTGAAAATATATCATTTTAATTTAACAATGATTTTGAAAGATCAAATGGACCATTTCACAGGGTTAATAAACATTCATTGAAAATAACTTTATAAACCACACAACATTTTAAAAATCCATTTATTTTCAAATAATAGTGAAAATTTATAAAGGAATTTTTTAAAAATCATTAAAAAAATTCTTTTAGAAAATATACTTCTCACTTTTAAATAAAACTCTCAGAACACATATCATTTTCAGAAGTCATTTTCTTGGAAAATACCCAAGAAAAATTATAAAGGAAGCTTGAAATTAAATATTAGTCATGACAACAATAAATTTTGTTCATGTGTTGTACAATGATTTATTTAAAATTGTCCCCAAAAGATAAATGGGAATTGGTTTTGAAAGAGAGATGAAAAATACTATTAAAATATTTTTTTAAAAAAAATAATGGATGAAAATTTATACAATAATTCATTTAAAAATTTTCAAAACATTTTTGATTTTTTTAGAAAACATGGTTTTGGAAAAATTGGTTTTTGGCCGAAATGAAGATTCTTCTTAAAAAAATTATTTCTGAACTATTTAGTACATGATAATATGGAAAATAATGGAGATAAATTACTTTATATAAGCATATGATAAGAAAATTATTGAGTTTATTGAGTGATAGAACATACTATTTGAATATTGGAAACATATTCATAAACAATATCGATAAATGATGAGATTATAACATAAAATAATTGCCATAATTGTAACATTGATTTAAAATAAACATGAAGTAGAAACATTAATAGAAACTTAAAATATCTTGATAATAATTATATTCATGATAAAAAATGTTAAAGGTGTTTTATGTAGACCTCATAAAAGAAGATAGGTGCATAACATTACATAAGTCTCAAAGAAGGGAAATCGAGTAAAAAATCCCAAACATATTTACATATATTTTGAATAGTAATCCCACATAAATTTTATCATCCATGAAATATTTAAATATCATTAAAATAATGGTATTCAGGATTAATCTTATCAAAGGGGTTGTATATACACCACAAAAAATAAATTGGTGGTGTATTTACATATATAAACTTGAATTAAAAGTGAGAAAATAAATATACATAATTTTATGTTTAATTATCCTAAAATATGATAATGGGTTGTAGATACACCACATGAATGTAATATGTGGTGAATATTTCATTTAACACAAAGAAAATAAAACTTATACTGAAATCCCTTACCGTAATTCTTATCTTCTTTCGTAATCTTTAAAAAATCTTATATAATAATGATACGTTATTTATATCACTAATTAAGAACCATATTCATATATATCAAACCATATATGATTTAATTATTCCCTTTTTATTACTGATTTATTTACAATTCCATGTTAAAACTACATTATGAGTAATAACCAATTCGTTTTTCATAAATGTTTTGATTTTTTATATTTTTGCTCCACATACATTGATCATGGTTCCATTATATCAAAAATGATATAGATTATATAAATATCACATATATTTAGTATATATTTAATTATATTAATCCGTAAAATCTAGTGATAGGAAATGAAATACACTATTTCTGGAGATGGTAGGTTGTACGTGTGCATTAATACTGTATCCATTTTCTTGTTGAATTGAATGAAAGAAATGAAAATGATATATTAAAATTATATTATCATTTTTATGTCATATATATCAAATATTTTCATTAAACCTATCCTTAACATATTCCATGTAAATAATGAGTGATTCACACCCCTTTATGAGGCGGTAGTCTGATGTACTCATGAACGATATTATCATATACCCACAAAAAGTAAAATATGTTGCTATGCGTGATATAAAAATTCAAGAATCCTAATAAGACCATAATTATCATATATATATAATATATAATATATATATATATATAATAAATTCATCATTATTTCCGTCCTTGATAGGTGGTGATGAAAAAACAAATGATATCGTTTCATGAGGTGATAGTCCGCTGTACATACGAATGATGATTTCGTAACCGATTTAATGGTTGTGGAGATGATTTTAGGCCAAAAAAACATATAAATTATCAATATATGTATTTTGAAATTTTTGTTATAAAACCTGGTATAATAATATTTATTGTGGGTAGAGGAATAAATAATTGAAAAACTCTTGTTGACAAACTTTACCTATTATTTGTGTATACTCCATTGGTTTTCAATAAAAGACATACAATAATGGATTTATTTTAAAACTAATGATTATAGTATTATATGATGAATTTGGGGAATTCATTTAGCAAGGGGTTTTTTGATCCAGATGGATTGAGAGGTGTGAAAGTGTGAAGAGAGTGAGTTTCATTCTATAATTAAGGAAGAGTTTCACTCTGGTAAATACCCAAAAGTATTCACTTTTAGGAGGTCTCTCTTACCTCATGTTACTAAAATTTTGATCAATAATATAGTTGAGGTATTATTTAGTATATATTAACCTGAAAAAAATAAAAATAAACACATTTTATTCGTTTTATTCATTAGTATTTATGTTTACTCAATTTTACCCTTTTTGTTTTTAAAATGGCAACTTGTATCTTTTTATTTACCAAGGAAATTTACCTTTTAAGAATTAAATTAAAAATTTATTTATTGTATAGTATATAGCATTATATTAAAAATAATAAATCCAATTCAATATATAAATATAATAAGTATGTTTAAAATTAAATTTAATATAAACAAAAGTAATGACCAAAACACCATTTTAACCTTAATCATGAAAATTAATTTTAACTATTTTCACTCATCATGATAGAAAAAAATTAAGTTATCCATTTTAAACAATAAAAAATATTTTTATTACAAATATACAATCCATATATACAAATTTCAATCAAATATATAGCATAATTAAATTTCAAAATAATCTCACAGACGTGATGAGAATAAGTATTTATAAAAGGAAAAAGATCAAAAGTTTGAAATATTTTGATATCAAAAATAAATATGAAAATTATTCCAATGACTTAAAATGGGTTGAAAATTTAAAATTTAAATAATTTTACACTAATAAAAATTTAAATTTAATATATATTTATAAATAAATTAAACAAAGAGGCACTTTCATGTAAAAATCTATATTTTTAACTCTTCATCAAAAGAGAAAATTTTTAGAAAAAGCTCAAATATCGGCCGAAAGATAATTTTTTTATTACTAGTAAAAAAAATTTATTTTTTCAAATAAATTTTATTATTTTGTTAAAATTATTTTCCAAATAAGTGTTTCATAAAAATTAGAAAAAATGTTTTCTAGAAAAACTCAGTTTTAAACATAAAATTGGATTTATTCTTATCTCTTGTTTATAAAATAAATAATGTGAATTTTAAATATTAAATTAAATATATACTATATATATATTTCATTATAATCATTCAAAAAAAATAATTCTTTTAATTTATTGAGGTAAAAAACTTTTATGTGCATAAAAATAGTTTCCATAAAATAAATTCCCTCATTTTTAAATGGTTTTAATTTTAATTTATAATTAATTAGTCACCAAATAATTAATTATAAATATAAATATTTAATCCATATATTTTCATAATTTAGTTAATACTGTTCATACTTTACATTCCAATGTCGAGGTGAAAAATGTCATATTATTTAATAATATTATAATAGTATGACACATTTTGTTTAGACTTAGTGTTGTAGGTAATGTAAGATAAACTCTGTATTATGTGTAATAAAATCCAAAAATAGTGTTTCATATATCACAAGATGAATCCAATTTTTCATGTAATATAAAATATTTAAGATAATAAATATATTTGAATAAAAACATTTCAAAAAATGTCATGGTGTTATATTTTTCCCCCATTAAAATGAATTTCCCCATCGAAATTCATCTCATTCATCAAAGGTTAATCATTAGAAAAATTTCTCATAGAAACACACATTATAAAAATTGATAATAAAAATTACATTAAAAATGGAATGTTGGAAAAATAATAGTTACCACAATTATCTCATAACTTTGTTTACAAATTTGAGAACATAGGTGGGAAGTAATGATTTGGACATATATGTAAAGAGTAAATAATTACTGATATTGATAAGGTGATCCAAATAAATTTAATGAAAAAATATCCTAAACAAAGAGGTGTAAAATGGTCTTCGATATCATTATAAATGATGATAATGAGACTATTTTGTTTCATGGTCTTTTTTCTAATGTTGTGGAATTCCATTTTTCATCTAGGCTGAGAAGATATCAAAATGTACATACATGATATTTTTATATTTCATAGGCACAATTTCATTCTTTTGTTGTTCTTAAATCAACTTCCACTTTATCTCTTACACCAAGAAATGGAGGTGAAATTTTTATAAATATAGTATTAACAGATCATAATATCCATTAACATAATGATAATTCATTCCACATATCATTATTTATCATCACAAAACAATATATAGCACAGGTTATTCATAAATACTTATAAGGAGAAGTAATACATTAATAGCTTAATCCACTCCATAAATATATAACAATATAACCCTTCCAAAATTCAATATTTATAGAAAAATTATATTAATTTTCTATAATCAGCATAATATTAATCCTCAAAATATTATTTAGAAGCCCATAATAGTTTCGTTCCATGTGTGTGGATACCTTGGTCATATATTTTCTTAAGTCATGGTAATAACTAAATTTTATATAAAATATAAATGAAAACATTCATGACTCCTTATTCCTGACATTTAGACATTGACTATTGAAAATATTACCTAGATCTAATAATTATTTAAACTTCACTAATGATAAACTAAACCACATTTTTTGAGGTCATCAATATTATCCAATTTTATTTATCGATATCAATAATCTCCTTATCCACACTGAACAACATTTTCTCATCCTATGGGACATGTTAAGGGTTATCTCCCCTCGATTGTAAAATATATCATTTCCATTGAATTAGTTTTCATAGACATCTGTATTATTAAAAATATTTTTCCAAATACTTAATTAAAAACACTTACTATAAAATACTTATATATTTTATAATTCTTGAAATACAATATATAAAATCTTCTATTAATCCACCATATCCTTAATCCATTAACTAGGCTTCATCATGTTATTCCTCAATAACTTTTCCTTTTATATGCCATTTTTATTCTCTACATCCTAAATAGTAAAAAAATTTCTCATACAACCTTGGTGATTCTATTCCTGAGATATACCCATTGTAATTTGATTTCCTTGATGCCTATAAATTATATTTTTTAAATATACATCCATTTATATTAACTTAAGGAGAAAAATATTCACATCAATTTCATTAAATTAACTTTTCATTTTTTCCTTCAGTAATAACTTACTTTGTTTCCTTTTCTACACATAAATCATATTCGTGTTCATTTGAATCGTTCCCTATAATTTTTATTCACACATATAGGAAACTGAATCTTTTTTACTCTATTTTATCCACCACTGAAACACTCAATGAAAATTATCATTATTTTCATTGGTGAGTCCATGATTTGGTTAAGGTGAATGATGCTAATCAACAATATTGATATATAATTAGGCATAATCACAATATCCTCCACTATATTCATCAACCCATTTGGTTTCTCATCACTACATTATTTATAACGTTAATATGGTTCCTTCTGGTTCCCACCCATGAATAAAAGAGAAAAAAATAGTGCAACAAACAATACTCATGGTGGGGAACCACATATTCCAGAAAAATAACTTATATGACGTTAAAATCATGACCTCTTAGTTTTACCCTATGTAATTAATAGTCAAATTCTATTTAAACCATTCCTGATGGTTATTAATGAGTTTTTGAATTTCTAAAGCATATCAACCAGGAGTATCAATCCTGGTGTCCATCAAAGACCATTATCATACACTTGTTTCTGATAGATTATTTCTCAGTACAGTTTTTTAGGATTGTTAACCCTAGGTGAATATGTTATAGAGAAACATACAATATTAGTATACAAACATTTATATAATTACATTGAGACTAGTTGCTCCATCAATTACAAAAATTCTAGGAATTTTTTCTATACAATGACTCATCCCTAGAAATATCTTTAGAGAAACACCTATCCATGTCCTTATAAATATATCTGTGGATTTCATTAATGTTTTATCATCCTAGATTCCAATGGTCAATAACATTTAACATCTAATCAACCACATTTAGGGGTTTTTACTTCTCTTTTGAAGTTTTCAACGTTATTTGGGTGCATTTTGGGACACTTAAGGATGGAAAAAATTACTAGGAAAAATTTCCTAATGTTCGAGGATGTATTATTTTTTGAATTAATAGTGCCTAGGTATAATTTTCTTATTGGATTTTTAGTTTTCTATTAGTGTTCATAGAATGTCAAAGTTGGTTTGGGGTTTTATTGGCATTAAATTAGGTTTTCTACTATGTTTTGGGGGATTAAATGGAGTTTAAAGGGGTTATACAATGTGTATTTTGTTTACAGACAGAATCCTGAAATGTTTAAACAAAATGAATGGAGTACATTCCATGTTATGGTTATGCAACATTTAATTTTAAAATATTGGGTTTTAAAAAAATGCTTGGGGTTTTTCATTATACATTTTCCCAATAGTTTATATGAAATGAAAATGGGTTACATGTCATGTAACTATATAATGGTGGACTTTTAGGGTGATGTATTGATTTAATTTACATTCATTCATCAAGATCCCTCCATGTTGTTGACCTAGGTCTCTCCAATGGTGATTTTAGGAGCCTCCTTTTTATCCATATTGATTCATTCATTATTGGATCATTACAGATGTTGCATTGAATGTTTCTAGGTAATATTTACTTTCTTCTCCTTCATTGACATTGATCAAGGAAACATCGTTCCTTGGACCAATTTGATTTGATTATATGTGGTGATTATTCCTCTTATTTCATTATAAATATATTGTGAGATCTTATTATAGGTGCTAATCCTTGTGGCACTGGTGTGGTGGCTCTTTGTTCTTGATTTATGTGTTGTTTCCTCTTCTTCACTGACCCTTTTTTTAAATGGATCTTTTCTAATATGGGGAGATTTATTTCAGGGTATCTATTTTTATTTTTGCATTCATCTTTTGGTTCGACTCCATTGAAAATGTGTGAAATCTGATTTTTATGGTAGATGGATCTGTCTCTATCATGTGTTTGTGAAATGAATTTATCATTTTTTTGATAAATTGTTTTTTAAAATTTAGTGGAATGATATTGATGATTTGTTTTATGTTTGTGGAATTGGGTTTTTAAAAAATATGTTTTCCCTCTTGTTTTAGTATATGAAAATTATTTTTCAAATAAATTTGAAATGGTATAGTGAAAATGTTTTCAGGGCATGAAATGATGAAATGGTTTAAGGAATTTATTTGGAAAATAAAATACATGGGAATCCTTGGGTATTTAGGTGGAAGTTATTGTAATATTTCTCATCCTATATTGAGTGTTTTATCTAGGGGATTTACACTTATATATTTTATTATTGTTCTAGGGACATGTTAGACCTGTTAGGGGGTTAATTTATTATCGTGTTTCTCAACTCTCTATACTCGATGCATGTTTCTAGTGCCTCAATGCGTATTTCATTTTCTATGAGAGGTATGACTGTACTAAATATCCTAACCTATTGTGATCCTTTTTATGAAGTTACCTTTGCTTCTTCTTTGGGATTTTACTATTTTTTTGTACATACATGGATTTGATATGCTATGTGATGCATGATATTTTTGACATTATATACCATATTCGATATGTAGTTATGAAATTATATGAGACTAAATTGCCTACTTTGTTAGGAAATATGGAAAAGGGTGAAATTAAACTGTATTTCCACTATTTTGACATATAAATGTTTAAAATATTATGATTCATTATTTTTTTTAATGTTGAGAATGTTTTTATTATTGTTCAGGGAGATGATAAGTCACAACTAGTTAGGACCCTACTGATCTAGTTAGCTCAAACCATGCATACACCGTCTGTAATGTGTAGACCTTATTATATAATTTGATGTAGGGAAAAGCAAGGTGATCCCATGAGGTAGTGATGGTTTTTTTTCAGATGGGTTTTGGGTATATGGTGGTGAGATGGTGAAAGTTTTTCAATGTTATTTTACGACCTATCCCAGTGGGGCCCATGTCATTCCACCCCTAGCCTACCTCTAATAGGCTATGGGTGAGTGACTAGCATCTAGTAGGCATGTAACTAACATGGGTGGAATTGCCTATGTACCTACACACACACACATCTCTAAACACAAAAAATTATAAAATGTAAACACCTCTATGAACCAAATGCATGCATAACACAATATCCCAACCAGAGTATGATAGGAATGTAAAGTCTAATAAAGTAAACTGAGATAGAACACAAGCCCACAAAAAGGAGTTCGTAAACAAAAAAGTTCAACCTATAAAAAAAGTATTGGGAGTACTCTCTATAGTTATAGGAACACACCTCGGCTTGTTTGATCTCAAAAGGAACCATCTTGTCCTAGTCCTCCTAGGTATCCATAAAAAATTCATTCATCTCCAAAAGACATGACACATGCAGGAAAATCTCGTGTAGGGGTGAGAATAACAATACTAAGTAGGACCCCTTGAAACAAAAAATCAATACACAAAGGAAAGATATAGTCAACTCTATATAGTATATGTCTACAACAAATATAACAAGAATATCTATATATAATCAAACCAAGACACGCAGTCTGGAGGTAATTCACAACTACTATATACCAATAATAGGGATTCATCTCAGAGATTCCATGAAACACTCATCCAGGAGAACACACTCCTTATTTTTATAGCATAGATGATGTTCATTATATTGGTACTACATGTCGGGTATCTCCGTGAGAGAGATACAGTAATAGATCTAATGGGAATATGATACCACAAATGAGGATCACAACCAAATCCATGGGGTGATACCAAAAAATCCATATGGATTAACATCATTAGTGGAGGATCGATGCCCTATAAATTTGGTCACATCAATACCGAAGACTAAACCTAGAGAATAAATAATTAATAGAGGATCATGAAATTAGCCTCTTGGGGGGGGGGGATTCTAAAAAATCTATCAATGAATTCATGCTTAAGGGATCACAATCCTATGAGTAGGAAATTATTCGTACCTAACATCTGGGAAGCGATAAGGGAATGAACCTTAATGAAACATTTCCAATATATAGAAGACAAGAAAATCACAGCAAGTTGAATGGGATACACGAAGTGTAGAAGGGTCACATGTTACATTCCATGACCTCTGTTACTGCCCATGTACAACATCCCACATCATTCATAAATGTATCATGTAGAATATGGGTGCAAGACTTATAGGAGTGAAACACCTTTTCCTTCCATCTAGGGTCTTCCCTTGTACTTAGGTTGGGTGCACCCATGCATCTCTACCAACGTACCAGTACATGGGTTTGTTTGTGTACTAGGTATAAGAAAAATCATGTGGTTGTGTATATGCCATGTAGGTAAACCATGTACTCCACCCTACGTCTCTATATATCTTGAGACACATTGTGAGTCTCTAGGAAGGTCCTACACACCGTGTAAAAGGGTTAAATGTTGTGTGACATTTAACTATCTCCAAAACCTTAGTCTGCACTCATAGGGGGCCACATGATGTGTAATACTGGGTTACATTCCAAGTTCATCCGGATTTTCCAAAAAATTAGGGTTCTTTCCTTCGTACGCTTCAGTCGAGAATTTGGATTCTGATTTTGAGATCTATTTTCCTCGAAACAATAGATCCAATCTCATTTCATCACCCGAACATGGAATCGAGGTGTTTTGGGACTACGATTGGCTTAGAGAAACAATTAAATTTAACTAGATGAAAATATATTGAAGAATAGTTTCCCCTGAATTTCATTGATTAATCCATCGTCGTCATCACCACACCTCCGTTAGTTTCTCTTGAGGTCAGATCTTCAATTTCTGATCAGCATCCAAGAAATGAAGGTGTAACAAGCATTCATTAATAATAGCACCGAATAATGATGAACACACCTAGAAAATGGGGGGGGGGACATATGTAAAAATTATGAGGAACAAACCTCAACTATTGTTCATTCCAGCCTCAATCCATTCATATAAGAAAAATCAACAAGAAAATCAATTGTCAAATAATTAGTCCCCGATAATCCCACAGTTAAACCCATTCTATAAGGAATGATCGAAACATGGATCTAAAATTTCATTGGTTGGTCTTCTATCATAATTGAATCTATGAACTAGGAAAGAAATATAAAATAATTAAACCTACCATTGATTTGGATCTCTCACTGATGAAGATTCTTCACTGCATGACCATCTTTTGCAAGATCAGACAAGAATGTAATTCATTGATCTCCAATCTATATTTCCATCAATGTTGGTTTGAGATGTTTCTCTAAATACCTCCCTAGTGTTTCAAAAACATTCCCATGGTTATGTTTCTAGCCCTAGTATTTATTCATAATGATAATTTTAACTTAAAATCTTGTTTCAACAAAATAATGTTTATATAAATTATTTAATGGTGATCACATCATTTTTGAGTTTTTAAACAAAAGACCCACATTGACTAATGTTATGTCACTCCTATTGTAAAGAAACTACTCTAAACTCAATGGTTGCCTTATATTTTTTATCTGAGAATCTATTAAGGAGTTATTCCACTTTTTTAGGAAAACTATATGTGTGTGCTTTTAAAAGTTTTATATTTTAAATCCAATTTTCTGAGCACAGAGAGCCTCAGAATCGCATGCCATATCCGAACCCAGTCTAAAGTTAATCTATATAATATTTTAAAAAAATAAATATAAAAACATTCAAGAAATGAAATTCTCCCAAACACGGGGAATTATGTCCCGAAAAATACAAAACGAGGCTACTTAAAAAGATGTGGGTTCAATCATTTATCTGAGACTCATTCTCCCATGTTCTCTCATGGTGAATACTATGCTTCCATTGGACATGAACTAAAGGAATTTCTTATCCACGAAGAACATACCCCTACTAATCCTAGATCTCCATTAGATACTCTGAAAATGTTGCTCCATCATCAATGTCCATCTTGGCCCAGTCGATGATGTGTTTTGGGTCATGCCCATACCTCCTCAACTATGACACATGAAATATGTTATGTGATCGATCTAACTATGGTTTTAGATCTATGTGTATTTCCACCTCTCCAACTCTATATAATATCTAATATGGATTGATAAGCCTTGGAGATAACATTCCACCATAGCCAAATCACTATAATCTTTACTGAGGTGAAACTTATAAGAATACACGGTCTCCTTACTTGAACTCTAAAGGGCTCTATCACCTGTCAAAAAAAGACTTGTGATGGGTCTGTGAAGTCTTCATCTGCTCCTAGATGATCTGCACATTTTCTTTAATAGCTCACACCAACTTCGAGCCCATAAGAGATGACTCTCCTAGGCCAGTCCTACAAATTGGGGGCCTATACATACCATTGGTGAAATGGTATCCATTTTTTTACATGAACTCCACCAGTGGTCGCTGATCCTCCCAACTACAATCGATGTCCAACATGAACTCCCCTTTCATGTCCTCTAGAACCTGAATAATGCTCTCTATATAGCTATCCATCTATGGGTGAAAAAGTATGGTCATATGTAATGGGTTTCCAAACACGTCGTGTAATCCCTTCTATAACTGAGATGTAAAACATGCATCATGATCTGAAACATCCATCAATGTAACACCATAGAGATGAAATATTTTCTAAATGTAGAGGTGTCCCAAGATCCCTACAAGACACCTCTCTTAGATAGCTAGGAATTGGGCTGACTTTGTGAGTTGTTCAATGATCACCCAGATAGAATAGTGCCCCCCTGGACGTGCCTGGTAAACCCCTCACAAATTCCATAGATATCCCATCCCACTTCCATTTTAGAAACTCAAGGGTTTGAGCTAAACCCATTGGAACTCGATGACCATCCTTCACTTTCTAATAGGTAATGAATAAGGAAAAGAAATCTACACCTACCTTCATTATTAATAGGAACTAAGAATGATGTCAGAAGTCCTAGTAAATCTTCACCACACCCCGATATACCGCCATAGGGGATGTATGAACTCCCTCAGAACCACCTCTTACAATGCCATGAGTACTACTATTCATCCTTTAAAAAGTATAATGTTCTCTCAACTTTGTGAATATCCATCAGATGTATTCCCTATGGACATATGAGCATATAGGGTCTTGCAGTTGGTATCCCGATGCGGTGCCTCCCTAAATCTCTATAAGAGTGTAGGGGTAAAACCATTGACTTTAGGTAAGATTCTCCATCTCTATCCACTAAGGATAAATGTAATGAGGCCGACTACTCTGATGCCTCATCCATAAATAGCGAACTAGATATTCAGATGAGAGAATATACCACCACGTTCCCCTTCCCATTAGTATAGACAATCTCAAAGTCATAGTACATGAGGAAATCTATCCATCGACTCTATCATAATATCAGATACTTCAAAAAAAGATATACATGAGACTGTTATAATCAAAGTAGATTTAAACCTCTTTTCTATCCTTTAGTTTCACCACATCTTCAATATAAAGTCTACCACTACTAACACAAGATCGTGGGTCTCATAGTTCTTCTCACATGGTCTCAACTGATGTGAACCATATGTAATCATCTCTTTCCTCCACATTAGGACACAACCACACCCATTCCCTGATGAATCATATAACACTACATACTTGAATCCCCCATCTAACAATCTCAATATTGGGGCACATATCAAACATTTCCTCATCTACTAAGAATCCAGTAAGCACTTCTCTGTCCACATGAAAGGCTTCCCCTTTCGAGTCAAACTTGTCATTGGTGATAATATAATGACCCAGCCTTAAACATTAGATAATCTTGAATTAAATGAATAATTCACATTTAGGATCTTTTTAGGTTAAGAATTTTAGAGAATTAGGCCATAACTATTACATTACATCTCAAATATAAAAGGTAGACACTTCTACTCAGTTTCCAATTTTTTTTGTAAAATAAAAACACTTGAAAAAAACTGTCTTGTCTAGTGCCATGTTTTAGACATTATAACATTTCCTTGATCCCATCCTTAACCAAATTCATCTTTAGGTCTTGTAAAAAACATTTCAAAACATGGTATGAGCATTAAATGCTCAGTATGGTTTATAAAAAAAGAATGAAAACATGAATTCATCATTGCATACATAACATAATCTCTTTAACATACCTCAGGAAATCATAAGATTTATGAATAACACTTAGAAAACATAAACCATAAAGGTAACTTGTGGCATCCAAATCATATTTACATTGTAGCTATCACAACTATATAAGGAGATACATTTGGAATACCCAACACAGTATATTTCCTAAATATCTTAGGAGAAACATTCATGTTTACCTCCATCACACTATACAATGCATTGGAGAGCTATCTCAGGCTCACCCGCCCTAGTTTTATGATATAACCACCCATATACAATACAATGTCCAAGAACCATAACATATTCATATAACACAAAGAACAAACATAAATGAAAGATAACATTTCCAAGTTTAAATCACATTATATCATTTAAATATATTGAAATAATCAATCCATTATCAAAACCATTTTGGATACCAATATATAAAAAATAATAAATGGTATTTACTTTCCTTTTAAAAACATTACAGCTTATTAAGGAAGACAATGATAAAATAATACTCACGGAGGCAGAAAGGTTATTGTCACCGATTACATTAAAAAACATTATTGTTTTAGTCACATAGTAAAATTATTCATAGAAAAATATTCCCTTTTAATGAAATGAAAAGTCAAAGGTTTTTATACATTGTATATAAAACAAAATATGCCGCAATGAAATGAGATTGAGACGATGACCCTTACCTCGTGTATGACTTGACATGTTCGTTATTTAATCTCCAGAATAATAAAATAAATTCAATTTATACTTTCTTAAGATCCCATTTCATGTTTATTATTCCTTAAATATCACTTATTACCATGTTATAAACATTATGTAATCATTTAATTTAATAACTGTCGTTTTGTTGGTATTTGGTACTTTAGTAAAAAATGGACTTCTTATTATTATAGGTTGTTCACATGGTTAAAGTTAAATATATATAGAATTATACTAATTATTTAGATATCATATATATATATATATTAAATTTCCATTATATATTTTTATTTGATACAATAAATAACATTTTAAGGTAAGAAATGAAATGCCCCGTTCATGGAGACTGTAAGTTGTACGTACGCATGAACACTACTTTCATTTTTATTTATTATTTTAATGGAATTAAAACATAATTATACATAGGTATATTATAATTCCTGTATAATATCATATATAATATCATTAAATCCATCCTTTATAGGTCCCACATATGGAATTAACGAGCTATATAACCTTGAAGGGGTGGTAATCTGCACTTCCTCAAATAAAATTATCGTATTTACCCATAATAGAAACCATAAAGGTTTATATAAATGAAAAATGTAGAAGAATAAAGAAAACATAAACATAATATATATCATATATAAAAATCGTGCCATCATAATGGCCACCATGAGAGTCAGTAAGAGATAATTGAACAATCATCGTTTCGTGAGGTGTTAGTTTTCCATCCACAGAAATAGAATGTTTTTTACCCATTAGATGAAGGTGTGTGAAAGTGTAGCTAGAATAAATCTCATAAAAACATCCTAGTATATAATGGATAGTGGTTTTGTTATAAAATAAAATAATAAAAAGAGTTTAGGGTTTGGAGAAGTAAAAGAAAATAAAAGAATTTAAGATAAATCGTTACCTTTAATTCAGGTAACCTTCTTTAGTTTGAACCAAAAGGGTTTCTTGAGGTGCATTTTTCCAATGTTAAGGCTTCTAGATAGATTATAGGGATACTTAATGCTTATTTGGGTAGGTTTTGGATGATAAAAGGGGCTTGATAGGTGTGAGGAATGCGTTATAGGTGAAGACATTTTATAAAGGGGAGGAGGGGCTCTTTAAGAAAGTGTGAAAATATAAATTTTTTAAATATTGGTTTTAGGTTTCTAAATGACAAAAACTTTTTAAAGTTGAATATAAGATGACTCATGGACGAAATAAAATCATCCAATAAGAATTGGATAGGTTTAGGAATTTATTTTAGTCATTATAATCTTATTTATTTAAATCATTTATTATTGAGGTAAACACCGCATCATTATTGTTTCATAAATAATTATATTTATTTGATGTCTATAAATTATAAAAATATTCAATGATCTAGTTAATATTTTTAGATTTCCAAAGAATATTTATAGTAAAAAAGATAACTTATATAACCCAATGTAAAAATTAATTTACTAAAAGATAATTGTTTTTGTCATTTTTGTCTTTACATTAAATTAATTAATATAAAGTGTCATTATCACTCTTAAGTGGCTCCATGAGCTCCCAAAATAGACACAAGGAAGGCCATGGTCGTCCATGACTCATAAAATAAGGTTAGTAAAAGTGTTAAGGTAATTTAGTATTATTATGATATTCTTTTTACCTTGAATTACCCTATTTACCTTTAACCGCGGTAAATAAATGTCAAATGGTACTATTCACCAAAAATTATTTTCATCTTATCAAACGTCATTTTACTTAATAATAACAACCATTTATATCAGATTTTTGAAATTAAACTCACAAAAGTAGTAAAATTCAATTTAAATGAAAAAATCAGTTTTTAACTACAACTTAGTGGTTTCACTATTCATCAAAAATTGATGTTTTTCAAAAAACAACAAAAATTCATCCTAATCCATATTTGACATTACAAATTCAAAAATTATGTCTATTTTTCCAAATTAAAAACATATAATTTGGATTAATTAATTTAAAATTAATTCTCATTGTCAAAACAGAAAACATGTTTTTTAGAAATATTAAATATCAAAAGATTGACACTTATTTATATCTAATTTCAAAGTGAAATAAATCTCAATGACTAGAATTTGATTAAATGTTAAAAATATAATCTAATTACCCTTTAATAAAAATTAAAAATATAATAAAATCATATAAATAAATTATATTAAAAGGCAGTTTTGACATAAAATACATTATTTTTCACTATTCATAAAAAATGAATTTTATCTAAAAAATACCAAAATTTTACCCAAAGTGAATTTTGATGTCCTGGTTATAAAGAAGAATTTTATTTTATCAAATATAACATATAAATGTGACCAAAACTAGATTTAAATAGGGTTCACCATTAAAAGGTTGTAAATCAAACTTTTACTGTATTTAGGCTTAAAATCAGATTATTTCTTATTTTTTGCCTCTAACTATTATCAGATAAATGTAAAAATATTTATCAAACATGTATAATCATATTTTAGTTAGTTCTTTTCATTCCCACCAATACAATGACTAGGCATGAACAACCATTTAAAATAATAATATTATATTATTATTGTGGAACGTAAGATTTCAAAGAAACCCATTATAGCGTATCAGGTACGCCATCGAACATGGAAACCCTTTTAAAGTAAAATTAATATTTAAAGTATATTAATTAAAATGAAAATGTATTATTTATTTATTTACCTGGGATTTTACATCCTTCCCCCTTTTTGGAAATTGCACCCTCACATTTTTTCACTTATCAAATAAATGGGGGTATTTATCCCTCATAGCATTTTCAGATTCCTACATTGCCTCTTCAACCATATGGGGTTTCCACAATACCTTTACATGGTAGATTAACTTATTCTGCAACACGTACTCTCTTTATTCAATAATCCGGACTGGTTGTTCCTCATAAGAGAGATTTTCTTCCAACTAAACTATCTCTAGTCCTAAAACCTGAGATGGATCTGACATATAATTTCTCAACATTAAAACATGAAAGACATTGTGTAACTGGAAAAAACATGGAGGTAAATCCATTATGTATGTAAATGATCTAACATTCTTTAGGATTTAATGTGGTTTAATGAACCTTAGACACAACTTTCCTTTCTTACCAAAACACATCACACTCTTCCATGGAGAAACATTGTGAAAGACATGATCACCTACCTTAAAAGAAATATCCTTCCTCTAGTTATCCGTATAACTATTCTGCCAGCTCTGAGCTGTTCTCATGTGCTTTTGAATCAACTAAACCTTTTCTGCCATCTCTTCTACCAATTATTGTCCCATCAACATCATTTAACCTAATTCATCCCAAAAATCTGGAGTTTGACACTGCTTACCATATAATGCCTCAAATGGAGATATCTGTATACTAGAATAAAAACTGTTATTATAAGAAAATTCAACCAAAGAAATATGTTGGTCATAACTTCCCTAGTAATCCAGTAAACAATCACGTAACATATCCTACAAGATCTGAATTGTTAATTCTGACTTCCCATCTGATTGAGGTTGAAAGGATGTACTAAAATTTAATTCAGTACCCAAAGACTTTTGAAGGCCTTTCCAAAAGTAATAAGTAAACCTGGTATCATGATCAGGTACAATGGAGAGGGTAACTCCATGCAACCTGACTATTTCTTTAACATATAACTGATAAAGTTGATCTACAGACAACATGTCTCGAATAGGATGGAAATGAGCATATTTAGTCAATCGATCAACAATAACAAAGATTGAATTAATACCACGAGATTTATTTGGTAATCCCACAACAGTGTCCATGGATATATTTTCCAATTTCCACTTTGGCACCGGTAAAGACTGAAGCATCCCTTTTGGTTACTGCTGTTCTGCTTTAACCTTATGACAAGTCTAACACTTCATAGTAATATCATCAATATCTCTTTTCATTCCATCCCACCAGTAATAAACTCAAAGATCTATGTACATCTTAGTACTTCCTCGATGAACTGAAAACAGAGAACTATTTAGCTTCACATAAAAACACATTCTTCAACTGTGAATCACAAGGCACACATAATCTTTTTCCCAAACTGAAAACACAATCATTATCAACCCTAAATTCAGGGGACTTACCCTTATGAACAAACTCTACCTTTTTCTGCAACTCACTGTCTTCCTTCTTCTCTTGCTTTATTCTATTTGATAGAGATGATTTCACTGACATCTGAAAAAAACAAAAGATTTTTCTGCACCAACAACATCTATGCCAAAGTTCATAAAATCAAAAACCAAAGGATTTAATTCCAAACATAGCATGGTTAATGTTGCAGTATATTTTTGACTCAAAGAATCACCCACTTTATTTGATTTTCTATGATGGTAAAGGGTCCTACATTAATAATCCATGATTAATTTTAACCATATCCTTTGTCTCATGTTCAATTCATTCTGAGTGAATATATACATTAATATTTTGTGGTTAGTATATATTTCACATTTTACTCAATACAAATGATGCCTACAAATTTTTAAATAAAAAACAATAGTAGCTAATTCCAAATCATGTTTAGGGTAATTTAACTCATAAGGTTTCAATTGACGTGAAGAATAAGAAAATACCTGATCATTATTCATAAGGTCACATTCAAGTCCTTTCAACAAAGCATCCCTGTAAATAAAATACTCACCATTTCTGTAAGGTAGTGACAAAACTAGAGAATTTTCAAATATTCTTTTCAATTCCTGAAAACAATCTTCAATTTATTTTGTCCAAATGAACTTAACACCTTTTCAAGTTAACATAGTCATTGGTCTATATAACCGTGAAAAATTATCATCAAACCTCCAGTAATAACATGCCAAACCAAGAAAACTATGGATATCAGTTATATTTGTGGGTCTTGGCCATTCATCAACAACTTTTTTTAGTAGGATCAATAGTTATTCCATTTTTTAAAACAATGTGACCAAGGAATGAAATTTGTTGTAACCAAAACCCACCCTTCCTGAATTTCAAAAATAGTTTCTTTTCTTTTAAGGTTTTCAAGACAAACCATAAATGAATTTCATACTCTTATTTACTTTTAGAATATACTAAAATATCATCAATGAACCCAACCAAAAACTTATCCAAGAACTCAAGAAAAATTCAATTCCTAAGATCCATGAATATAGTAGGTGCATTGGTTAAACAAAAAGGCATAACTACATGTTCATAATGGACATATCTAGTAAGAATCATGGTCTTCAGAATGTCTACTTCCTTTTTCATTCAATTGATGGTACCCCGACCTCAAATCAATCTTCAAAAAATATAGGGCTCCCTGGAGATGATCAAACAAATCATCGATATGAGGAAAAGGATACTTGTTCTTAACAGTGATGTTATTCAATGCTCTATAATCAATGCAATGTCTCATTGAACCATATTTATTTTTAAAAACCAAGATAGGAGCACCCCATGGTGATGTAATAGGTCAAATTAAACCTTTATCTAATAAATTCTGCAATTTTTTCTTTAACTCTAAATGTTCAATTTGAGCCATTCGATAAGGGGGTTTTGAAATTTTCTTAGCATCGGGAAATAATTCAGTAATAAATTCAAATTACCAATCAGGTATAATACAATGAAACTTATCTGGAAGAACATCATGGTACTCATTTACCACAGGAATAACATTAATATGAATAGTTCCTTTGTTTTCACCAATATGTGCATGGTAACATTCATTTCCATATTTTACTAGTTTTTCTCAGATTCCTAATATGTTATCAAAATTAAGGGTTCATTCTTGTAAACAAATAGAAAATAATTTTGAAAACCAAAATCATTAACTCTATAGTTTATCGTTTCATGATAAATAGAAAGCCAATCCATAGCCAAAATTACATCAAACTCTACTAGATGAAAAACAATAAGGTTTTCAGGTAGATTCTTTCTACGCACAAGGACATGAAGGTTCTTATAACTTCTTTTTTGTTTCAACATTTCCTCCTAGTGTTTTTACAATATGTTCAGGATTCATATCTTGATATGAAATTCCAAATTTACTAAAAAAATTCTTAGAAATGAATGAATGTGTAGACCCCTAATGAAACAACACATTGGAATAATTTGAACAAACAAACCGTGTACCTGATACTACTTCATTTGCTGGCCCAAAATATGCTGAAGTAGTTGAAATGGGCATCCCCACCCCTTTCTGACTGTATTCTGGTTACGTTCCCTCAGTTTCGATCATCACAGGACACTCATTTGCATAATGACCCATTTCACTACACTTAAAACATTTTACTGATTGTAAATCAGATTTTTTCCATTACCTTGCACTTTTTCAGTGCAATTTTGAGCCTTATGTCACATTTTACCACATCGATTGCACTTACTAGAATTTAAAAGACATTCCCCATATTGGTTTTGAGCACAATTTTCAAAAACTGTGAACTTAAGTTTCTTACCATCAGGCTTTTTTGAAATGTTTATCCCTTTCGCCTACCACCTTGACCTTTTATTCTGTTGTTTGACAAAGAACGATTGATTATCAATATACTCCATTTTCACATTCACCACACATTGAACAATTTTTTCATAAATTTTGAACTCACGAAAAGCTAAAGACCTTTGATACATTGAATTTAATTCTATGTAAAAAATGGTTGATTTTACTATCATGATCTCGTAGTAAATTTGAAGCATACCTTGCTAGTCGAGTGAATTTTTCTTCATAATAAGCCATTGAGTCATCCTCCTACCTCAATTCCAAGAATTATTTTTCCATCCTAAGATGAACCACCTTAGGAAAATATTTTTCTAGAAACATACCTTTGAATTCGTCTAAATCAAGAGCATCAATATCCTCATTATCCTGGATATTTTTCACCATTTACCACTACTGATTCGCATCACCGTAAAAACGGTAAACAGCGAGACAAACCATTTGATGTTCTGAACACCCCATAACATAAAAAATTTCCCTAGTGCTTTAGTCCACCTTTTAGATAGAACTGGGTTAGATGATCCACTAAATGATGGGGGATATTTCCTCATGTAATGGTCCACTACTAACATGTTCCTTTGTGGTTGATCTGGATGATCTCATGCATGGATACCACCACCATTTATAGCCAGAGAAAATTGTTCCATCACTGCAAAAAAATGTTCAGTTCCAATTCCGACCATCTCAGGTTACTGATTTGGAAGTTTGTCCGCCTCCTGATGTCTTCCCAACATGTCTGACTTATTTCCTCTTCGAAAAACCATTCTAAACATATAAATATCTATGGTTAAACCGCATGGTAATCTTTAAATTCTATATCATTTAAATATTAACAAAAATTAATTTACGGATATTAATTTAACAATACCCTAACTCCAAACGTTATCTAAACCGAACTCTATTACCAACTATAAGGATCCGACTTTAAAAATTACATAATCTAGAATTAAATGAATAATTCACATTGAGGATCATTTCAGGTTTAGATTTTTTGAGAATTAGGCCATAACTATTACATTACATCTCTAAAATTACAAGGTAGACACTTCTACTCTGTTTTAATTTCATTTCATAAAATAAAAACTCTTGAAAAATTTGTCATGTCTAGTCCCATGTTTTAGATTTTCATGCCTTTTACTTGACCCCATCCTTGACCCTATTCATCTTTTGGCCCTGTGAAAAACATTTCAAAACCTATTATGAGCATAGAAATATTAGTAAGGGTTATAAAAAAAGAATGAAAACAATATTTCATCATTGCATATATAAAATAAGATCGTTAACATGCCTCATGAAATCATAATATATATGAATAACCCATAGAAAACATAACATAAAGGTAACTTGTGGCATCCATATGATACTTACATTGTTGTTATCACAGCTACATAGGGAGTTACATTTGGAATACACATCACAATATATTCCCAAAATGTCTTTGAAGAAACATTCATGTTTACCTCTATCATGTAACCCAATGAATTAGAGAGCTATATCAGGATCACCCACCTTAGGATTATCACGGAATGACCCATATACGTAACAATTCCCAAGAACCATAACATATTCATAACACATAAAACAAACACAAAAGAATGATAACATTTCCAAATTCCATTCACAATATATCATTTAAATATATTTTAATAATAAATCCATTATCAAAACCATTTTCAATAACAATATGCATGAAAAGAGTAAATAACATTTAATTTAATGTTAAAAACATTACGGATTGTTAAGGAAGCTAATGATCAAATAATACTCACAGCAGAAAAAAGGTCATTGTCACCGCTTACGTTAAAAAGAAACACTCTTTGCTTGTTTTTTAGTAAAAAAATTCATAGAAAAACATTCCCTTTGAATGAAATGAAAAGTAAAAGGTGTTTATACATTGTATAAAATAAAGTCAAATATAAAACAAAATATCCCTCAATGAAAGGAGACTGAGATGAAGTCCCTTACCTCATGTCCAACATTACCCATTCATTCATTAATCTCCAGAATAATAAACTATATTTAATTTCAACATGCTTAAGATCATTTTTCAATTTTATTATTCCTTTTATATAACTTATTACCATGTTATAAACATTATTTAACCAATTATGTTAATAACGGTCGTTTTGTTGATATTTGGTACTTCAGTCAAAAAACGAACTTCTTATAATTACAAGTTGTTCACATGGTAAAATGTTAATTACATACAGAATGATATTCATGATTTATATATCATGTATATAAATGTATTTATAATAGTACATAACATTTGAAGGTAATAAATGAAATGCATCGTTCATGGAGACGTTAAGCCGTACATATGCATAAACACAACTTTAATTTATATTTCTAATTTTAATGGAATTAAAACATAATTATACATAGGTATATTATAATTATAATATAATATCATATATAATATCATTTAATCCTTCCTTTATACATCCCAAATATGGCATTAATGATTCATATAGCTTTCAGGGGGCGGTAGTCCGTACATCCTCAAATGAAATTATCGCGTTTACCCATAATGGAAACTATAATGGTATGCTATAAATGAAAAAAATATAAGCAAAAAGAAATAACAAAAATAATATATATCAAATATAAATACATTTCCATCATAATGGACACCATGAGAGGCTGTATAAGATAATTGAACAGTTATTGTTTCGTGAGGCGTTAGTTTTCCTTTCCCAGAAATAGTATGTTCTTCATCCATTAGAGGGATGTGTGTGAAAGTGTTTTTAGAATCCTTATCATAACAAAATACTAGTATATTTAGGATAATGGTGATGTTATAGAACAAAATAATAAAAGGATTTTAGGGGTTTTAAAAGTAAAATAAAAGAAATGAATTTAAGAGAAATTGTTACCTTTAATTCGGGTAACTCCCTTTGGTTTGTACCAAAGAGGTTTCTTGAATTGCCTTATTCCTATGTTAAGGCTTATAGATGATTGACAGGGATCTTTATAACTAATTTGGGAGGGGTTTGGATGAGCTAAGGGGCTTGAGAGGTGTGAGAAATGTGATAGTGGTGAGGGCTTTTTATAAGTGGGGGAGGGTCTCTTTAAGAAAGTGTGAAAATATTATTTTATTATATAATTATTTTCAGTTTCTCATGGTCCAAAACATATTAAAGTCGAAGATAATATTAATAATGGTTTAAATAAAATCATCCAATAAGAATTGGACAGGTTTTCAATATTATTTTAATCTTTAGTTTCTTATTTATTGAAATCATTTATTAATGAGGTAAACACTGCATCATTTTTGTGTCATAAATAATTATATTTATTTGATGTATAAAAATTATAGAAAATACCATGAAGTAGGAAATATTTTTATCATTACAATGAATATTTATGGTTGAAATGATATCTTATATTTCCCTATATAAAAATTAATTTACAAAAAGATATTTGTTTGTGCCATTTTTGTCATTACTTTAAAATAATTAATATAAAGGGTCATTATTACTATTAAGTTGCTCCATGGGGTCCCAAAATAGACACAAGTATTACTATGGTCATCCATGATGCATCCAATAATTTTAGTACAAGGGTTAGGATGATTTATTATTGTTATTATATTCTTTTTACCTTGATTTACCCTATTTACCTTTAACTTCGGTAAATAAAAGTGAAAAGATACAATTCACCCAAAATTATTTTCATATTATTGAGCCAAAATTTACTTAATAATAACAAAAATGTATGTCATATTTTCAAAATTCAATTCATATAAGCGGTAAAATTTTATTCAAAAGGAAAAGACAGTTTTTAATTACTAATTAGTGGTTTCACTATTCATCAAAAATTGATGTTTTTCAGAAAAACACCGAAAATTCAGCCTAATATATATTTGATATTCCAAATTTAAAAATTATATCTATTTTACAAAATATAAAACATAGAATTCAGTTTAAATAATTTTAAATTAGTTCTTGTTGTCAAAACAAAAAAGCGTGTTTTTAAGAAATATTAACTTTCAAAAGATTGACATTTGTTTATGTCCAATTTCAAATTGAAATTATTCCAAATAACAAAAATTGGATTAAATGGTAAAAATATAATCTAATTAAACTTTAAATCCAATTAAAAATATAATATAACCATATAAATAAATTAGATTAAAATGCAGTTGTGAATTAAAATACAGTGTTGTTCAATATTCATCAAAAAAATGAATTTTATCAAAAAAATACCCAAATTTTACCCAAAGTGAACTTTTATTTCATGATTCTAAATTAGAATTTTATTTTTTCAAATATAACATATAAAAGTAACCAAAACTAGATTTAAAGAGGGTCCTCCATTAAAAGGATGTAAATCAAACTTTTATAGTATTTATGCTTAAAATCAGATTATTTCTTATTATAAGACTCTAACATTTATTGGATAAATGTAAAAATATAAAAAAAATGTATAATAATATTGTAGTTAGTTCTGTTCATTTTCTCCAATATAATGGCTAGGTGTTAAAAACTATTTAAAATAATAATATTATATTATTATTGGGAAATGTAAGATTTCAAAGAAACCTGTTGTTGTGTATTGGGCATGCCATCAAAAATGAAAACCATTTTAATGTAAAATTAATATTTAATTCTCAAAATATTAATTAAAATGATAATTTATTATTTCATTATTTACATGGGATGTTATAGCTAATATCTGAGATAAATTATGTATTAATATGTAGTAATAGCTTGTTATCCCAAGGAAGATCCATATCTACTCCCTGCTCTTAGGTGGTACCCATTATAACACTACCTCAACCATGGACGGGTCCACTACCACTCCATCCACCAATATAACATTTCATAGAAAGTGGACTGCTTGAATCTAGAACTAGTACATCTAGAGATTCCCATAAGACTAAAACTCTAGGAGTACATCCAAAAAAATCCTTAAGGGTCTTGTGTGATCCTCATATGTCGTAAAGTACATAAGGATATTGTTGATGAATACTACCATGAATCAGTACAATTAAGTATGAAAGATCTATTTTATGAGCCCCATATGCACGTATGGGTCATTCTTCACACCAATGGGAATCATCACGTCCTCATAGTTATTGTAATGAAATTTGAAGTCTATGTTTGGTATATCCTCATATCATACTCATAGTTTGTGATATCCTGACCGAAGATCAACCTTTGAGAAACATCACACCCCTCTCATCTAACCAAATAGTTCATTTTTTCTCAGTATTGGAAACTTATTCTTCATAGTCTCCATGTTCAGGTTATGATAGTCTACACACAACCACAATATCTTTTCTGCCTTTTTGGAAAACAAAACTAGGCCACCAATGGTGAAACAATTTGTCTCACGAATCCCTTCTTCTGCAAGTCCACCAACTGCACCCTCTACTCGCGAAGCTCTATGGGAGCTATCCGATATGCTGGTGAAGAAATCAATATCATCTTGGTGTGTAAATCAATGATTAATCAAATCTTTTGGTGGGGATATAATCTTGTAACATCATTAGGGAAGATGTTCTCAAACTCTTCCACCACTATAGGAAACTGCTAACTCATAAAATCCACTATGCAAAGGGACAAGTTAGACAACTGATGCAAAATCCACTTAAGACTCTTATACATAATTCCATCCTATGATTACTATGTCTCCTTTTCCCTGATAATGTAAAAACACATTCTATCACTAAAGTTGCACCACACCCATTACCTAAAACAGTCAATCTTAGCATGAACTGGAGACGACCAATCCACACCAAGAATGACATCATTAGGCATCAACACTACCACCAAAAGGTTCCAACGGAGTCTCTCACCACTAACGGTCATGTCACACTGTTAGGAAATTTGTGTGATCATTTAGTCTTCTCCATTAGGTGTCTCCAAGAGTAAGGATTGAGATAGTTGTTCAAAGATAATTTCTAAGTCTTGAAGAAAATATGCAGTTAGAAAGCAATGAATTGCTCCTGTGTCTATCAGTATTGAAGATAAAGATTAAAAGACACTGATTGAACCTCGAATCATTCTCGTAGATCCAGGTTCATATACCACGACTACAATTTGTTACCCCCTCCCCTTTACTCCAACCCTCTGATCCTTGTCTGTACCACCTTGGGGTTATGGTGGTAACAAGTCAAAATGTCAACCATCAACTACTGCTCTTTCAGAACCACTACTATATCTACCACCCAATGGATCCACCTGTTCCTATCACTATCTCTAACTCGGAGGTCCATCCACTATCTCCCTATCAGTAGTATTATGGGTTTGTAAATCTTTAGTGAGATATCATATGCCATCACATTAATAGCACATGCTCTCCCTATGTTAACCAGACCTACCCTGTGATACATGAACTACATATCCTTTATCCTTGGACCTCATCCTAAAAATTATCCAATTTCCAGATCCCTGATACCGATGTCGGATCCCTACTATCGAGGACTCTACACCTTCATGTCCACTAATGACTGTCACCATTTTTATCTACCCAATTAAAAAGTTTTCAGCCACCAAATACCTCACCAATACCCCAGCTTAAGTAAGAATGCAAAGAGGATAATGCTGGCTCAGATATCTCTACATAGACATCACATGAATTTCAAGCCCTGAAATATGGATCTCTAACCATATTCATCATGTACCTGGAAAGGATAGTGAACCTCAATGAATCATCATCCACTATCATGCTACCCTAATGTAGATGAAGATTATCCTCAATAGGCACAACTCTAAGTATACCTAGACAGAACTCCTGTCTAAAGAGATTATCAAACATTTTCCATGAAATATTCTCATAATATTGAGTTTGGATAGCTAAAATACATAATCTCCTTACTGATCCATGTAGAAGGATCCCCTCCAGGGCTTCCATCAGATTCGATGGTGTCTTGATTAGACAGAAAACTCAGGCCATCGCTTCAAGCCATTCTTCAGCCACCTAAGGGTTAGACACACTTTATAACCTGAGGGTTCTCTATCTATGAACTTGTGAAACACAATCAGCCTTCACTCCTCATATTCTGGTATAGGGGTACCATGTGCTTCTCTATAAGTGGTTGTATAGCTGGTGCACTACCTAGAGGTGACATCTAGTAATCTGGTCCCTATATAGAAGCCTCATTGCCAGAGGGTTCATTCTCAAGATTGATATATTGAATTTTATATAGAGCGTGTCTTTGGGGAATCTTGTTAGAAAATAATATGTACTACATTCAATGAGTATATATGGAGAGATAACTCAAGTAAATGGAAAACAAAACACATTCCTAAAAGATTCATATACCATTATTTTCCTTAAAACCTATATTCTCATATACAAAGTTGAAAAGATGGTTATCAAAGTCTGGTATAATTGATCCTTTTTCATCCCATAAAAAAACTGGAGTCCTTGTCGTAAAATCAAAACTCCAAACACTTGAAACTATTTCTCTAACCAATCTCACAGACTGTTGGTCCTAAAGTATAACTGACCACCCTATGATGCCACTCTTTCAGGACCTGTCCTAGTGGGGACCATGCTGTAACTCTGCAAGACATACTATAATAGAAAATGTGCTAGTGACTAGCACTAAGTAGGAATATCAGTATCATGGGATGCATTTCACAGGCACCTGTACACTCGCACACATCTCCATGCCCACAAAATTCTGAAATTTAAAAACCAGTATGAACTAGATTCATCAATACCACTATATCTCAACTAGAGTATGATACTAAAGTAATGTTAAGTAAATTAAATTAAGACAATATACAACCCCACTGAAAAAGAGTCTATAAACTAAAAATTCCAACATGTAATAAAGAAGTATAGCAATCTCTCTCTTTAGCCATAGGAACACACCTCAGCCTGTCTTGTCTCACATGCCACCGTCTGGTCTTAGTCTGCCTAGGACTCAGTCAAAAGGAATCTTGTAAATAGAATACATGAAATGTGTGGGAAAATTCCTCTCATAGGTGAGTTTAACAATACTGTTTAGGAAACCATGAAACCATAATGCAATACAAAGAGGAAATAAATAGTCATCTCTACACAGTATATGTTTACAACATATATAATAAAAATATATAGACATACTCAAACCTAGACACATAGTATTGGTCTATGTCATAACCAATACATAACAACACTATGGATTAAACTTGATGATTCCACAAATCACTCATTTGGGAGAACACACTCATGAGCCTGATAACACTGATGGCGTATGTATGAGAGGTAATACACATCAGGTATTTCCATGATAGAGATACACTAACAGATCTGAAAAGAATACAATATCACAAATATCGATCATAGCTAGGGCTATGAGGATATACCAAAAAGTCCATCTTGATTAACATATTATGTAGAGGATAGATGTCCTGTGAATTTGGTCACATCAATACCAAATACTCAACCATGGGCATGAAGAATGAATAGATGATCATACTAAAGGGATCACAGTTCTTTGAGTAAGAAATGATTTGTACTAAACATAAGCGATGTGATAAGGGAATGAAAAATTATGAAACTTATCCTATGTATGGATGAAAAGAAAATAAAACCATGTTGAAAGGGATAAATGACATGGAGCAGGGTTACATGTCATGTTCCTTGACCCCTAGTACTTCCCATGTATAATGACCCATGTCATTCCATACTGTGTCATGTAGAACATGGGTACATGGAGTGTAGTAGTTGTCACACATAGTGTTCTTCCATCCTTGTTCTACCTGTGAATCCGACCGTGTGCCAGTACATAGTGACAACCCATGTGCATATGCCAATATTCCAGTAAATTGGGTATTTCATGTACTTGGTCCTGGATAAGTCGTATGTTGGAGTTCACACTATATAGGAAACCAGTATACACTACCCCATGTTTGTGTATCTCTCAAAAGACACATTGTGTCTCTGGGAAGGTCCTAAAAACCCTGGGATATTTAAATATCTCAAGAAACCCTAGCCATTAATCTGTGGGGGCCACACACTAGGTAACCCTTGGTTACACACTGTGTTCATATGGATTTTTTAGAATGTTTGGTTCTTCCTTGGTATGCTTAAGATGATCTTATAATGTTTGATTATCTGGTCTTTTTGACTTAAAACACCAAATATTGGCTCTTTCAGTCGCCCTAACACTGAATAGAGGTGTTTCAAGCCTTCTATTTTCTAAACAATATGATTAAATTTAGCTCGAAGCAAACCACCCGAAGAACGGTTTCTACTAAATTGATTTAATTCGTCTGTCTTCATAACTATCTCACCTCTATTAGGTTTTCCTGAGGTTGGATCTTCAATTTCAAATCTTTATGCCAAGAAATTATGGTACAATGGTCATTCCTTAATAAACATGATGAAGAATGAAGAACATATTTAGAAAATAGGAGGACAAAGGGAACACATCTGAGGAATGAACCTTGAACACTTTTCATTTTGACCACAATCCCTTACTTTAAGATTGATCAAGAATACAAAATCAATTCTGAAATAATCTATCCTCAATAATCCTGTTTTTAAACCCATCCTACATGGAAAAATAGAACCATTGATCAACCTATTTATTTGTTGGTCTTTTTTTCATCGTTAAATCTAATATCAGGGAAATAAATCCTAAATAATTCATCCTACCTTTGATTAATATCTCACATTGATAAAGATCCATCACCATGACACTGTCTTTAGTAAGATATATCAAGAACGACATTGGTTGATAACTGATCAATGATTCTATCAATGTTGGATTGATAGTTTTCTCCAAATACCTGCTATGAAATTCTCTGATGTTACCAGGGTTATGAGGATAACCCTAGGATTTATGTATAAAAATATTTTTAAAGGGAAATGTTGCACAAAATAATATTTTTATTTAAATTATTTAATGATGATCACATCCTTTTCAATTTTGTTCCACATAAGACCCACAATGACTAATGTTATGTCATTTACAGGGTAGTGGTACTACTTCAAACATAGTGGTTCCCTCATATTTCTGATCCCAGAACTTATTTAAGAGTTATTTCAATTATTTAGGAAAACAATTCATGTGGGCTATTAAAAATTTAATATTTTTCAATAAACTATTCCAAGCACACCGAAACTAAAAATCACACACTATATTAATACCTGGACACAAAATTAATCCATATAATATTGTCTAATATTACATATAAAATTTTGGCAGATTACATGACATCACATGGATCTATTGGATTAACTATTTAGTTTTATAGTACATTTTATTTAGAGATGTCATTTCGAAATTTTATACTACATTTTGCAGTTGTATTTATTCAATTTTCCTTAATGTTTATCATATATTTATATATCCTATAGTTTATCTATATTTTTTTAAATATTCCATGTTTTTTATTTAAATGGAGAAAAATTGTTCCCCCTTGTTTTTATCAGATCCCTTGGTGCTATTCACCAGCCCGTGTGGATTGGGAACACCCTTCTAGTATCTGAAAATTTGGGTCGAGTACCTATTGAAGAGTATATCTGAGTTGGTTTTCCCGTATTTTGTATCAATGTAATTATTTAATTAAAATTCCTTGTATTGTGATGTTTGGTAGACTGAAGATATGTTTTTAATGACTTGAGAGGTATATTGCGGGGAGTTTATGGAAAGATCTTTCCATGATAATACTCAAGTTAATATGGGATGTTAGTTTGTGTGTCTCTTGAATTGTATTATAGATGTTAATATTAGATTTTGATAATGGTATTTCTAGTTTTAAATTATATTTTTATGTTGTATAATAATTTCAGTTGTTTCAGTGTCTAGAGTTATTCCTCTATTATGTATTTTGTGAGTTCCTATAGAGGATGAAATTGATACTCCTAAAGGGAAACCTCCAATGGATCAGAACTGTATTGAGGAAATCATCTAGGAAGTTCGTTCTATTGATCAGAATGAATTTAAATATCAGAATATTTTTTTGAGGTATTAATATGAGTTGTAGGGGAATGAGATTGATCAAAATAGTTCTTGTGTGACAATACAACATGAATTTAAGTTATGAATGAACCTAAAGAGGAACAATACTATCTTGAAAACATTGATTAGATCTCTAAATTCCTAGATAAACATGATAGAATCAAGGTAAAGTACAAAAAAATCATTACATAGGGTCCTATCAAGAGTCAGTGGGATTACATGGTATAACAGGATAGTATTGTGGGCATGTAATGAAAGGGTTTCAATAATTTTTTCTTATAGTAGTTCTATACAGAGTCATTGATGATGAAAAAGTATCTTTAAGTTATATCTTTCAAGAAGGGAGATAATTTAGTGTTGAAATAAACCAATTGGTTTTTTGAGAAAGTTCATTTTCCACCAAATATTATGAAGAATGACCACCTAAAAGATCATAAGTACCTGTAGGGTTTGTTATCGGATATCAAATCATAGGCATTTATAGAATCTCTTTCAACTGGTGTGGAGATAGTGACTATTCTCTATAGGAAGAAATGAATACTGATGTAAGGGATGGATATTACATACCTTATCTTTCACCTAGTGGAAGTTTCTATGGTGCGCTAGAGAAAAGGATTAAGTGTCATGATCATCATATGATTGGTGGGGGTGGTTCTCGGTAGTAGGCCACTTAGGTACCTCAAGATTTATCTTGTGGTGTCCCATGGACTATGTATCAGTATGGCATGGTTAGACACAAATGGAGTTATTTTACTTTATTTTCAATGATGTGTTATTGTTATGAATGTTATGGTCCTCTATAAATTTTAATCTAGGCTATGTCTACACTATGATATATTCAAGGATAATATGCTTTGATGGCTACGGTAGTCTTGTAAGATTATTTAAAGGATACATGGATCTAGACATTGGCCTCTGGAGTGAAGTAATTTCACATAGTTAATGATTTTATGGTGGGGGAAGACATTGTTATAATGATAGTGAGAGGTATGATTTTTATTACATTCTTAGTAGTGATTTATTTATTTGATATCAGTGTGTCACACTAATTTATATCTGGCCATTTTTTTATATTATTAACCTTCCAATTGAGAATATGTAATTTGTTAAGAATTTAGTTTCACATCATGGAATGATGAAAGGGTAGGGGTTTTTGTCATTTTTTCTATAGATAGCTGCTTTGGAATTATTATAATACTTTTTTTCTCTGTCTATATTTTTTTTGACATCATTGTTGAGATAGATTGGGTTATTACTCATCGGGCTAAGATTGATTGAAATTTTTGGCATGTATCATTTCTTATGATTTATGGGCACTGATATGTGTTATAGGGAGAGTGTGATATGAGTTCTAGTCATATGGGATCTTCCCACCCATAGATCAGGAGTTTATTTCTTATTGTAGTAGTTGTGCCCGATTCTACATCTTCATTTTTATATCTTCTAATTATTGTTCAAAATTTTCCTCACATTTTCACCGAAGATTTACCAAATTATTCTCCATAGGTGGAGATGGTGACTAATATTGACTAGGTCCTAGGTATGCATCTGATATCGATACCTTCTAATCATATAGAATAATCATAGATGAAAGTGGTCAATATTTAATGGGATGATCTGCTGGAAAATAGTTTCTT
This sequence comes from Viscum album, assembly GCA_963277665.1. Lineage (NCBI taxonomy): Eukaryota > Viridiplantae > Streptophyta > Magnoliopsida > Santalales > Viscaceae > Viscum > Viscum album. The sequence goes on along the minus strand of OY728127.1, from coordinate 1,947,589,667 downwards.
ACCCTTGTATTTTTCCTTGGATTGGCACGATTCCCTTTATTAAGAAAGAATAAGGTTCACTTTGATTGTGTGAGGACTATAGAATGTTGAACCAACTAATGTTTAATAGTATCAACCATTATCCTTGAGTGGGTGATTTTTTTGATTTGTTAATGGGGGAAAACTTGCTTTTGAAGGTTAATCTTCTGTCGATTTGTCATTGTATCAGATTTAGAGAGTCTGATATACTTATGATAGATTTCAAGAGAAGGTATGGACACTATGAATATCTTGTGATTATGTTTTTCCTGACTAACGCTCCTATGGTTTTTAATACATTGATAAATAGAGCATTCCCTCAGTATAACAAAACTGGATAGTATTGTTAGTTTCTAATACTTTGGTTTTCTCAAAATTTGAGTGTGACCAGGAACACCATCTAATATTAGTTTAGGAATGCATAATGGGTTTCTATTTGTATAGAATTATTTTGAAATAGAATTACCAGATTCAAAAAGTGATGTTCTTGGTGAATATGATTTATGATCATGGATTATCAATTGATCCTGATAAATTTATGGTTGTCTTGATGTGTTATGTTCTTCAAAAAGTATTTTAGATTCCGATTTTCCATGTTATTTATGGACATTATTGATGATTCATCAAGGATTTATCTAATGTGGAATCAAATTTGACTTCTCTTTCCATGAAATGGTTCAAATTCATATGTGATTCAATTGGATGGTCTTATTTGGATGAGTTGAAATGAGTTTTGACATTGGGTCCTTTTCTGATCTTACATGATCTTGTTATGGGTTACATGATTTTCTATTAATCGTTGAGCACTTGTTTGTATTTTTTCTCATGCAAGATGATCATGTGGTAGATTAAAATTATCTTCAGCATAAAACGCATAAGAATAAGTACACCACTAATGAATTATATCTTGACACTATTATGCATGTGTTTATGTGTTAGTGAAAATATAATATTTGGGAAAGGTTCACATATTTTTAACCATAAGAGATTGAGCTATATCATTTCTTATAAGGACTTGAATATTATATAGGGTCAATGTTTGGAATACCATCATATGTTTGACATTGATATCACCTATAACCTGGGGAAGGTTAATGTCATTTCATATTATCAATGTAATGAATTCCCATCTCAATAAATTTTAGAATTGATGGAAGAGTGGAACCTTATGGGGGTTTTTATCAGTTGTATCTAGTTTATTAGGAGGATGTTTCAGGTATGGTTCTAGGTAGTTCTTAGATATCATCAACACTACATGAGTCAATTATATAAATTAACTAGAAAGATCATGAGTTTAATGGAATTTGGGAAACCCTATATGGTTAGGAGACCATTTCAGGTTGGTCTATCTCCTTAGATAGTATTATTAGTTTTGAGGATCATTTTTTTTGACCTAGAATTAGTTAATAGATCAATTTTTTTCATAGTTATACATGTTCCATTCATCCAATAACTATGAATATGTATTATGAAATGAGACGGTTATTCTGTTGGCTGGGTATAAACCATGAAATTACAGATTATGCGCTCCACTGTTACACTTGCCTACAAATTAAGGCTGAGAATTAGAGACCTTATGGTTTTCTCTAGCCCCCTCTGGTGCTAGTTTGGAAATTAGTTGAATTATCCATTGATTTTTTATATTACCATGGAATAATTATGGGAGGAATGTAATCTAGTTGGTCAGTGATTATTAGACAATGTCATATCACTTCATTTTGATCAAAGACACCTCACACATTAATGATCAGGGTAAGTTGTATATGCAAGAAACTGTAATATTGCACAATGTTCTTCTATTATTGTTTCATATTGGGATAATAGGTTAACTTCATGGTTCTATTTTAGTCACTAATTATGGATAAGGACTCAATTCAGATTAAGTAGAACTTATCATCCACTAAAGGATAGTCAAATGGATTGTGATATTCATATTCTGGAGAATATGATCTCTGCATGTGTCTTGGATTTCATTGGATTGTGGGATATCCTTCTAGGAATATTTGAGTTGCCTAATAACTGTCATTAACATTAGTTTATTAGAATGGATTCATTCGAGGCTTTGTGTGTTCTACCATAAATATCACTACTTTAATTGGAAGAGGTGAAAAAAGCTTCTTTTGGGGACAAATATTGTTTTAAGATATGCTTTTGATGATTTAGGATATATATCAGGGCCTTCTTATAGAATAGATTTAGTATAAATATTATATAGATGAAAAAATCATCATTATATGTTGTCTATAGGTTATCTGGTTTTCTGAAATGTTTTTCCTCAGTTTGGTCAATGTTATCTTAAAAATTATGAAAAGTAGGATATGAGATATGTCCGACCATTTAAGGCAATTGAGTGTTTTGGGTGGGGTTTTTATCAGTTGAAAGTTATGGTTCATTTTATAGGAATTTATGATTTTTCCATATATCTTAGCAGAGAAAATAAAATCCTAAATCTTCTCATGATTTGAGCTAAGATGGCATTGAGTTAGTGCTAAACCCTCCAATTTATGAGCTGCCAATTGAGATCATTGACTCTCATGTGAATGTATTTTATGAGAATTCTATTATGTTGGTCACATTTTTAAGGAATAATAGAAACTATTTTCATGTGACGTGGGATCCTGAGTCATTGATGAGGGTTTAATGGCCTCACTACTTTATCAGGATTCATTCTTCATCATGGAATCCCACGGATGGAAATTCTTATGGGGGGATTTTGAAACACCCCACTACCCAATTTTAGATATTTACCATTGTCTTTTTTATTTTTCCTATTTCATTGAGTGTATCTTGTGAATTTTGAGTATGTATAATTTTTTCAAGGAAAAATAGAAAAAATTTCATGGGTTTTTTTATTTTAATTAATAGAGTGTAGTTATAAATGTGTTATTAGATTTGTGAGTTTCTCCCCATGTTTGGGGAACTCCCTTGTCGGTTTGGGGATTTTGGGAAATAATATGGGCTTTTTTCATGTGAAGAAGCAAAAAAAGATGTTTAAAGGGGTTACATGATAGGTATTTAGTTTCCAAAAACATGTCATAATATATGCACACATCATGAAATTAGTTAACTTTATGTAATGGTTACACAATGTCAAATGTGAAACGGTCAATTTTTGAATATAATGAGTCATTTTTTTGGCAAACTTACGCCCCGTGGATTACAAGATGTGTAAATTTGTAATACTTTGTGTAACTATCAAGATGTCATATTTTAGGGCACATTATCATATTATTTTTCATTCATTATTCTACATACAACATTGATCTCGACCTAGGGATCTTCTATGATGATTTAAGAGACCCCTTTAGATCTAAATTGATTCCTTCAATATTGGATCATTAGGGTAGTTTTTTGCATCAATCCTGGTAATAAATACTATTTCTTATTTTTTTACTTTTATTATGGTATCTGTTTTTAAAATAACTATTTTATTTTTTGATTCTATGTGATAACTCCACTTTTTTACTTTATTGATTTATTGTGTGGTCTTGTAATGGGATGAAATACTTGTTGGATGTTATGTGGTGGGTTTGCATTCTTGAGGTATATGTTGTTACTTCTTCTATGTCAAACATTTTCTTGAATTAGATTAATTATAAGATGTGTTGATTGATTATAGTTATTCCATTTTTATTATTTTGTTCTTATTTTTACTGGATTCCCTTGTAGGCGTATGCCACCCATGTTTTTAACTAGGTTATTCTATCTCTAGATTGTGATGGTGAACTGAATTTCTCTTATTTTGATCAGTTGTTTTATTAAATGAAATTCCATGATATGGTTTTATTTTATTTTATTTCTGTAGAATAGGAATTTTTAGAAAAATTTGTTTTCCCAGAGTTTTGGTTAATTAAAATGGTATTTCAAAGCATTGTGAAATGGTTTTCTAAAATGTTTTTCTGGGAAATAAATGTTAAATTAGTTTTATGAATATATTTTTAAAATAGTGTACATGGTAATCCTTTAGTAATTAACTGGAAGGTATAGTAATAGGTCTCATCCACTATTAAGAGGTTTTCTCAAGGGGATTTCCTCTACTCCCTTGGACTATTATTCTATATACTTGTTAGACCTATTAGGGGTTCACATTATTGGGTGTTCCTATAATCTCCTGGATTCATTCATATGTTTAGTGGATTGATGTGTTTGTGATTTTCTACATTTGGTATGAGTGTCCAAGCAATCCTAACCTAGTGTGATTCATTATTTGATGTTACATATTATTCTTATTTTGGATTATACCATTTTATTGTATTTTCACGGATTTTATATGATATGTGATGCATGCATTATTTTGAAATTTTATATTTGTAGTGATATATGGTATTGAGATTAATTAAAACAGGTATAGTGCCATTATTTAGAAATGTATAAAAAGGGTAAAATAATCTATTTCCCATGTTTTAGATATAAAAACTATTAAAATATTATCATTCCTTGTTATCATTGAAGTCGATAATGAATGGAATATTTTTCATTGAATTGATATGTAACACCTTGGTTAGATCCTACTGAGCTTCGTAGCTTACACCCTCTTTACCCCTTCTGTGGTCCATAAACCAGGTATGTCTTTCAATGTACAAAATGGAATGGAACCACTGTGAGTAGGAGGGTTTTCATCAACTGGATTTTGGGTAGTTAGTAGTGAGATGGTACCAAATATGGATTTTTGAGTAGGAATTTGGGTTTTTAGTCTTTTATAGTTGGACTTTTCATATTGGAGATTGTTACTAACTTTTTTAGTTATATCGATTACATTGTTCCTTATTTATAATGGAATATATTTATATCATCCACTGTTTCTATCTATTATTTGTATAGATTCCATTTTGTTTCTTTAGGATGGATAAAATCATACCCACTATTATTTATTGTATGCATAGGTGGTAGCCATCACCACACGTGGATCAAGAATTCCCTTAAGGAATGTGAGAAATATGGTTGGGGATCAGTTTAAGAGGGTATCTATGTCAGGTTCATCACACTATACCATTTATTTGATACCAACTAAAGAGACCCATGATTCTTATAAATTGATCTTAAATATTTTTTGTAATAATATTAATTATATTCCACAAACACACACATGAAGACCATAACAGTTTAGTGCCATACGAAACATAGAAACAATTCTTCTAATATAGTGAAATATAATAAATTATTATAAAAAATATATTATTATTTCATACTCTTCAAAGACATACCCTAAATAAAACCATTCTTCATGAATTGGTGAAAGGAAAATTAAGAAAGGGTGACCTCGTATGCTCATTAGTGTTCCTTCCACTAGTTATGGAGAAAATCATCTATTCCATCTTCATTTAATTCTTTATATTATCTAATCCCATTCTTGGTCCTCATTTTTGATGACATATGTTTTTTAATCTCTTCACCTCCTCGACACATTCATTTCACCACTATTTTTTGAATCATACAGAAAAATTGGTTTGATTTTGTAGTATTTTTTTAGTTCCATTTTTTCCATTATTTGAAATAATTTTGTGGCTATCTTACACTCAACAGATTATCTTATCATCTGAACCTTTGTGTTAAACCACATATAGTTTTTCATAAAGGCACTCTGATGGTTTGGGATTGTGTTGGTGTGAGGTTAGGTGACTTGCTTTGCGAATAATTTTACCTCCTATGCTCTTTCTGTCCATCCTCTTAGGCTTGCCAACATTTTAGTTTCGTATAGGGGTTTTTATGGTTCCTTTTTTATGGAGTTTGTGGTAGAGAATTTATGGTAGCAGCTCACCTTGGATGGTGAAATCTTCCATTAATGTTTTATCTTTTTTAGATGGTCCACGTTTCTTTTTTATGTTGTTTTTCTACTAATGGATATGAGTTTTTCTTCATTCATTTTTTTGGTGATTTCCTTCAGCGTTGAGCTTTATTTTTCAGTTAAAATGGTTAAATGATTATTTATTTTTTGGGATTGATGGTTTTGGATTCCTCATGGCTCACTATGGTGGTAATTTTTATGATTACAGTATTATGAATTCAAGGTTCATTGCTCCTTTACAGGTCAATTGTATGAGATTTATTCCATATATGTTTTTCAATATGTTTTTGCAAGTGGAAGGGGGTTCCAGGAGGTACAATGAGCGAAAATATTCCCTTTTCTGGGTTCCCTTGATGTTGGTTCTCCATATATGTTACTTCTGAGGTACTGTGATCCTGGTTCTTCATTAGTGTTTATGATAGTGGTATGTTTTTTTCAACTTTGTGGGATCTTATTTCTACGGTGACCTCTGTTTGGAGATGGGTTTTCTATTATAGAGGTTCTATTACTATCCACTATTCACGCCTGTTCTACAGGTGTTTCCTTTTGAGATAATGGTTTCCTGAAAATGATTCACACCAACGAGCTGGTTTTGATGACTTACAGTTTGTGTTTAGGTGTCCATCATGAGGTGGTAGGTTCGAGGTGGTCATGAAGCATCTTTTTTTTTAATTTGGATGTAAGTTTTATTATGGTGTGGTGATGATGACTGTTTGGATATTTATAATTTTGTAATATTTTTTGAATGTTTTGTTTTTTCATGTTCTATGTATCTTATGTAAGGATCCCACTTTTCCTCAACGTAGAATTTCAATCCGAAAAAATGGTTTGGAGAAAATCATAAGATAAGAATTATAGTATGTGATAATGAATATGAATTATTAAGTTCATACCCGACCTACCAAATATTATAAACAAGAGTCATGACATAAATATTTTCATTTCCTAATTTATAAATCATAAGGGAATCAAAGAACATGATACATGAGAGCATAACATTGGAATAAAACATATAATTGTGGTATAAACATGATATTATAACATTGTTAACCTGTATAAATAGAAACAGTATCACTCTTTAATCTAAGGACATGGAATCAGTCCCCCACATAAACTTATGGACATGCAACCAATTCCAAACATTACAATATGGAACTTTAAATAAAGGCCCAAACATAACCTTGTGAACATGTATTCAAGTTCATTCATGAGAATGGAAACTTGTAATCTGGTTCATGCATCACATTGTGAAAATATAATTAGGTTTTTCATAACATCACATTATTCAAGCTTCATTCATAAGGCCAACATACTGGTCATTGTCCCATACTCAACCACGTTCACACCCAATATATTCCCATATTATAGAACTGGGTTCAATTACCATTATAGTCTTATCTCACTAAACTAGGTTCACTTCCCATTCCAACCCTATCTTACTAAGATGAGTTCACTTCGAATTCCATACCTTTTTATCTCATTAGATATAATTAATTACCCAATCCATTGGTAAGAGATATAGGTCCCACCCATCACCTAATGAAGAATTTTTTCCCATTTTTAAAAAAGGTACACACTCAATTAGGTGGAGACAATCCATGAGGAATTGTTTTCCAGAAAATCATAAATATTTACCTTGGAAAATAAATATAGAATAGGGTAAAATTATTCAATGAAAATTTATAATAATGTACAACTTTATCTCTACTAAAAGGTGATGAACTGTTTGGGAAAGTGATGAATATGGACATCACATTTGGTAATTTTTTTATATTAAATTATGAAAACTGGATGGATAAAGAGACAAGTTTATTTTTGAATTTATTTACTATAATTATTTTACATCAGTAATTGTTTTGATGTCATGAACAAAGAAAATGTGTATGTGCTAGTTTCATTGGGACGTTACTATATGAACTCAAAAAAAATATGGAATTCAGTTGAGGCTGAAAATGGTTGACCCGAGGATATGTGAAGAGTTGGGGGTGGTGAAGGGTGAAAATAATACATTTCTACCTAAAACATCCTATAATATTTATAGGAAATATATATATATATATAATACAATTTCATAAATAAAGAAGATGTTTTATAGGGGTTTTCAAAAAATATCAATAATTTCATGTCAATGAATGATTTATGATGAAAGGACCTTAAATCACATGACAACCTTGTATTGATAAACAATGGAATGCATGTAGCTTCATATTGTGTTTTTTCCTAAAAATGTACAACACACGTTTACTAGTATTTCATTATTTTAAATTTTATAAATGATATTGAAATGAAAAGGTATCTAACTATTGAAATGGTAAATTATTTAATATTTTGTGAATTAGAGATATTAGTCCAATTGTGTTTAAATATTATAAACATCAATGTGTCATACAAACCATGAGTAGATGAATATTATCAATTTCTATAACTAGATAATTATTGGAATATATATAATAACATTTCACCATCAAAAAAAATATAAAAAAATTACTTATATTTTTAAATTTTTATGCAGAATCAGAAACAATTTAATGTAAAAGATTGTAGTTATTAAATTTTCAAATTTATGAAAAATATTCAATGGAATTTTTTTTAATAATTTGTTTATTTTTTTTCATTCTACTAAGACTTTTGATAGTTCTAATATTCAAAGGAGTAAATAAATTTATTTAGATATTATTGGGAAATGTACATGGGGTCAAAATGTTTATAGACCTCATGAATATGCAATTTACTACCACTTATTTAGTTAATATTATCACCATTTTATACAATTATTTTGTATTATATTTTATTATCTTTTTTATTTAATATTTTTTTGTTAATTTTCTCATAGATCATAATGAGGTGACTTCATAATGAATTGATTTTACTCTAAAAGTTTTGTACTCTATGCAGATCAAAAAATTATTAGAGAAAAATAAATTATTTTCTATGTCTTAAACAAGGATGATTCACACAGGTATATTTTCTAATCTTCATAAAACATTATGATCTCTATGTAATATAGTTATGCTTAGAAGTGTGTGTTTTTAGAATAGTATTGTTTAAAAGTGTGTCTTTTTTTATATATGAAATTTTAGTTTTAAAATTACATTAATCATTGAAAACTAGTTCAACGTGAGTTAATTTTCCAAATACTATAGAAAATTACACATATGTAATTGGTGATATGTAAAAATCATCCATACAATAATATAGTACCCAGTGTACCAAAAATGATTCAAACTGTATCTATTCATTTTAAAATTAATACTTTATTTTGAAACATGCATAATACATTGAAAATCTAGATTGGACACTCAAATAATCATGGTACATTTGGATAATGATCCATATTAAATTTTTATGTGTATAAATTATCCATATTTGAATGTAAAACATTATGTGATTGATGTGATTAAAATTTCATTTTTTAGAAAGAGACATATTAGTTAAAAACAAGAGTCACTTATTGTAATTTATGATTTTTATATTTTCTTCATTATTTATGAAATTGATCCATAAATCATTTGTGTCATATAAGAATCTACAAAACATCATATTGATATAAATTATTCCTAGTATGGAATTAAGTGCAAGATTGTAGTTTAAAATTAGTATTTTAGTTCAAAATTCTCATCACTCATAGAAAATAATGAAAAAATAATTAATTCTCTTGATAAATTATAAATATGATTCATACATAATATATGACATGTAGGAATCAACCACATGTCAATATGACACATAGTGTGCCCGTTATGAATCAAAGTCAATGATTTCCATTTAAAAATAACATTTCAATTAAAACCATGTGTCACTCAATAAAATTACGAATACAAAATTATATTATATTAATATTTTATAAAATAAATCTATATATTATTTCTATAAAATTGGAGTTGACAACACATTTATTTCATACACAGTGATTCCAGAAATAAAATAAGATCGTGCTTGTAATCTAAAATGAAATTTTTGCTCAAAAAATATTCAAATCACTGAAAAAGGTCAATAAATTTTAGATTATTTTAAAATCATGAAATGTTCTATAATAATTTGTAAAATGTATAAATTTATTACATTAATTTGACACATTGTTTGTCAAGTGTAACTCAAAGTGTTCATTTTATAAAATTTATTTTTTTGGTTACAAATGAATCACATAATAAAAATTGAGTAATGTCTTTTATATTATCCTCATACATTAAGAAACAACTATTTTTAATTTGTTACATGTGGATTAATCCACACAACAATTAGATACACATTATACCCAATATAATTGAAACTTAATGTTTTGTTTTAAAATCAACATTTTATTTCAAAAAATATTTCACATAATCAAAATTGATCAAACATGATCATAATTTTTAAATAATTTAATAAAATTATCCATAAACGATTTTTTATTTAAAGGTACTGACTCCATAAAAATTCAATATAGGGTGTGACTAGTATGACTCAATGTGTGTGTTTTCAGTTTAAATGTAACATTTTAGTTCAAAACATGTATCACATACTTAAAATAAACTAAACAAACTATAAATCTATTAATAATTTAAGAAAATAATCCATGTGTTATTTTTTATGTAAAGGAATTGTCTACATATCAATTTGGAACATTGTGTGGTTGATATGACTAAAAGTGAATATATTTATTTAAAATCCATATTTTAGTAAACAAACTTCCCATACCTAAAACTAATAAAAAAATGATTGAATTTTATTGATACACTATAAAATAAAACAATAAGTTATCTATTATTAGTAGTAATTATAAGAACATTAATCTGATACTTATTGTGTTCAGTTTGAGTCAAAGTTCTTATTTCTAGTTTAAAGGAAATATTTTAGTTAAAAAACACATGCATGATTTAGAACCATGATAATTATCATAAAATGTTATGATAATTTTGGAAAATGTCTAATATATATTTTATGCTGTATAGAAATCATACACACATACATCTAGTACATAGTGTTATCAATATCATTAAAAGTTCTAGTATTTATTGAAAGTCAACATTTCAGTAGAAATAAAACTTCACATACTCAAAAAGAAATATACAAGGGTTCTCTTTATAAATTTTTTAAATTACCTTTATTTCATTTTGGAAATATGTGAATTATTCCTAAAACAATAAGATAGTTGATATTCTAGATATGACTCAAAGAGTTCATTTTCTATTTAAAAGTGACATTTTAGTTAAAAATGTGGGTCACTCAATAAAAACTAATAAAAAATTCTTGGATTGGACTTATACATTAAAAAATCCATCATTCACTTGTGATATGTATGGATTTTTCTATCTCATTTTGAAATAGGGTGTAACTAGTATGACTCAAAGTGCAAGTTTAATGTTTAAAAGTCAAAATCTAGTTTAAAATGTGTGTGGGTAAACGAAAACTATAAAAATTAATTGATATTATTTTTATAAAATAATAAAATGATGCATAAGCCATTTGTGAATTTTTTAACCAATATAACATCAATCTGATACATGATGTGGCTCGTATGACACAAAGTGAATGTTTTCAGTTTAAAATGACATTTATATTAAAAACATGTCTCTCAATAAAAACCAACCAAAAAACATATGTTGTATTCATATTTTAGGAAGATGATTCATATTCTATTTTTTATTAATACAAAGTATTATAACATTAATATGATACATTTTCTGATTGGTATAGATAAATACGTGTTCTTTTTGTTAAAAAATTACTTTTCTAGTTGAAAACATGTTTCACTCAATAAAAACCAAGATAAAACACTCAATTGTATTTATAATTTATTGAAACGTCCCCTAAGTAAATTTTAATTATTACAAATTAATCAAACTACAATATAACATGTGGTGTATCTAGTATTTCTAAAAGTTGTTGTTTTTATTTAAAATTTACATTTTAGTTCAGAAGACGTGTGGTATACTCCTAACTGAATAGATAGATTCGTATTTTTTAGATATTATAAAATGATTCATAAGTTATTTTAGATGTTTAAGATCCATTTAAACCTTAATTGGATGCACAATGTGACATGTATGACTCAAAGGGTTCATTTTTTGTTTGAATGAATCATTTTAGTTAAAAAATGTGTCACTTACTAAAAATTAAGCACAAACATTCATATTTGTTTGATACATTAGGAAAATTATCTATAAGATATCTTTGACATATATCAATTAGTCTCACATTACTTCATTACATGATGTAACCAGTGTGAATTAATGTTTATGTTTTTATTTTAAAATGAAATTTTAGTTAAACACATGCCACTCAGATAAAACTTAGAAAAAAAACCAAGATTATCTTTATATTTTAGATAAGATTACAATAAATCATTTCATGTAACTAATAATTATCCATATTTCTATTTAATATATGATGTTATTATTATGAATCGAGGTTCAATTTTTCATTTCGAATAAGAAATTTTAGTTTAAAACATGTTTCATTCATTAAAAACCAATAAAGAAAAAATAGATTGTATTGATACATTAGAATGATGATCTATTATTCAATTTTTACATATTAGAGTCAATTTCACATCAGTATGACACCAAATGTTTCCAATATGACCTTAAGTGATTATTTTTATTTAAAACATAAATTTTATGTCAAAATTTTCAAGTCATACTAAAAACCAAGAAAACACAATCATATTTTTTTGAGACTTTATTAAAATGATCAAAACAGAATTTTTTACTTGTAAAAATTATCTAAACCTAAATCTGATACACGATGTGTTATTTATGACTTGAGACATGTGATTTTAGTTTAAAAGTTTTATTTTAGTTATAAGCACGATTCACTCATTTATAATTGAGAAAACACACTTGCATGGTTTTGAAATGTCTGAAAACTTATCAATAAGTCACTTTTCGCATATATGAATCAAGAACATGTATATCTAATACAATTTGTGACCTATATAACTTAAAACACATATTTTTAATTTTAAAAACATTTATCACTCAATAAAACATCTAAAAAGACTCTAATTATCTGAATATTATTATCAATGATTTGTATATCATTTTTATAAATCATGTATTAAAAACACATAAAACCAAATTATAGTGTGCCTAGTATGACCGATAGAGCATTTTTTTAATTTAAAATTTAAAATTTAATGCAAAACAGGAATTTGTTACAAAAAAACCAAGAAATTTTTCTCCTATTTTTTTTATAATTTATGAAAATTAACCATAAATATTTTTTGAAATATTGGATCATTTCATGTTAATATGAAACATAATTTACCTGATATGACTCGAAGTGTGTGTTTTTAGTTAACTTATGAAATTTTTTATATAGGAATAATATCTTATGTGAGATGGTTTTGTTTGTCTGACAACAGGTGTCATATTAACACACTTTTGGGAGTGTTTCAAAAGACAAAAGAAAAATTTATTAAATTTTTGATATTTGAGATAAATTATACATACTAATATAACTTTTCATACAATTTTTTAAAATTTTTATGAATTATAAAAAGTTTTTCATTTTTATTGTGATGTAAACGTTTTTCAAATTAAATTCTATTTTTTTTATAGTGTGCTATAAATTTTAGAACTACACAACTGCAGCTGGGTTTTAATTAGTTCTAAAAAAAGAACCAATAAAGGTTCTCTCTGATCAATGCTAAAAAATAACTAATATAGGAAGAAATTTAATTAATATTTTATTAGAATTTATGTACAAATATCTTATTACACTAATTTTTTTTCCAAAAAAGATGTTGTATTTTAAATTTTCTTACAATATTATAAATTTTTTTCATTAATAAAGGTAATTTATAGTGGTGATAAAGCTAGTATCTAGGGAAGTGATTTAATGGGATAAATTTGTGGGTTGGTCTGAATTAGAAAACAAATATAGTTTTCATTGAGAAAAAATATAGCCCTAGAGTAGGGAAGAAGATAGAAAATATTAAAAAAACAACAGGTTGTTTGGTAATTAATCCTACACGAAACAATTTAAATAATAAATTAAATTAATCCCCATTTGAGAAAAATACAGAACTACTACAAATTCAATTATTTGCGATGGATATTTTTCGACATGAAAATGATCTATTGAAAACCATACCTTCCACATGATTAATTACGAAGGAATCAATATTTTGTTGCAAATAATAATTAATTATGAAGAAATATTGAATATTTCACAAATAATTTTGGTAGGAATTCCCACCACCCAATTCCAAAAGTATATGCAATGATCATTTGTGATAGATAGAGAATTATATTATAAATTATCTTCAGCTCCATAGTATTTTTGACAGATATTAATTCCTATCACAAAAGCTTTTGACCATAAAAACTATTTGTGATGGAATTAATTCCATCACAAATAGACTGTCACAAAAAAATCCTTTAATTTAACATTTGTGGCCAAACTTCCTCCTCCTCTACTCCTTTCACTCCCACAAAGATGACTCACAGTGCCACCAAACCCCCTAGATGCTATTCCGCTTCATCATACTCCATTTCCTCAATTTTTAACAGATCTTGGTTTGAATCTATATGGTATTTGTTTCTCTTCCCATCATTTTAATTATTTTTATGTTATATATATTTTATTACATTTTTTATTTTGAAATACCTTAGGTTTAATAGTTTATCTATTTTTCTGTTAATCTATTTAACATGTCTATCATGCATGATAGATTATCTATATATCATGCCGGAAAAACAAATTGTCTGTTTATATCAGTTATTATTTCTTTAGTATTAGTAAGGGTTCCTAATATGATTTTTAGGACTGGTATAATTTTATTGTTTTTTATTTTCAGGTTATTGTGGTATGATAATTTTATTTTAATTTATTTTTAATTTTTTAAATTTTTTTATTTATATATGTGGTTATATATATATATATATTAACATATGAATATATATATATATGTATATTAAAAAACATGTATGATTATATATATATATATGAACATGCATGTGAGATTTTATAAATATCTATGTAATCATATGTGTATATAAACCTATGCGATTATCTAAGTTTGTGTGTGTATATATATAAACCTGTGCAATATCATATATGTTTTTACATATATATTAATAAATCTATAAACATATGCGATTATATATATATATATATATATTTATGTATATACAAATTAAATATATATATTGGTTTAAAAAAATTGTCTGAATATATTAAATGTATTTATATCAATTAAGAAATCTTTTAATATGTATATATAACACATTATGAATATAAAAATATAAGCATTTTTAATAAAATTTCTATGGTTTTTAATATATATTTAAATATATAAATAAATAAATAATATATATATATATATATATTAATAGGTGTATTTATATATATGTATATATATCATGTTTAAAAACATGTAATGTTTTTGACATATATAGGCACACTCACATATATATAAATATATGTAAATATATATTTAAATATATACTAACATGTGTATTTATATAAATTTTTAGTCTGTCACAATGAATTATGATTAGTTGTGACAAAATTCAATGCCCATCAATAATAATTTTGAGTGAAAAACTTTTTGTGACCAAATTAATTCCGTCACAATTACTCTACCACAAAAAGTAACGTGTTTTAACAGTGCACGCGCATATATGTATGTATAAATATTTGTAACGATAATTTGTTTATAAAATTTTAATAATAAATTTGATGTTAAAATATTTTATTAATAAATTATGTAATATATATATATATATATAAAATTTGAAATAAATATAATTGATTAGGTTTTAATAATCATGAAAAAATTAATTTAAATAAAAAATTTTAATTAGACTTTATTTATAAG
The DNA here is from genome assembly GCA_963277665.1 of Viscum album. Classification (NCBI taxonomy): domain Eukaryota; kingdom Viridiplantae; phylum Streptophyta; class Magnoliopsida; order Santalales; family Viscaceae; genus Viscum; species Viscum album. The sequence goes on along the minus strand of OY728127.1, from coordinate 1,947,574,059 downwards.
AATATATTTATAAAAAAATGGTAAAAAATTGGTAACGAAGATAATGGCCATTTAAAACAAGTTATATTTTTTAAAAACTATGTTTATAAAAATTAGGATAAATTTTTGAAATTTTTTGTTAAAAAATTTAGCAAAAACAATGAATTATTATAAATTTGAAAAATATATAAATTTTTTTTAAAAAATATTAATTTAATTAATTTTAGAAATAAATAAATAATTTATTATATGTAATAATTAATAAGTCTTTAATATTAATAAATTGTAAATATTTGTGATAACTATAAAATAATAATAATTTGAAAAAACATTACAATAAAATATAACAACTTTTTAGAAATTCATAATAATTCGTATAAATGTTCTATTAATTAAAATAATTAGTATTAATATTTCATGTAATTGTTGTAAAAGCACCTAACTCAAAAAACTATTATAATGAATATAGGGTAAAATTTATTAATTAAATAATTATTAATTCAAAATAATTTTGAATTCATATTAATAATTAATTCAAAAATATAAACTCAAATTTATTAATATTATATATATATATATATTATAAATTTATGTTAATTAATTAATTTATAATCAAAATGAACCATAAATAATATATATATATATATATATATCTTTTTATATAAATTTGATATTTGGAAATTTGTTTAAAAATCAGTTAGAATATATATGATGTATTTATATTAATTAATAATTGAGATATATATAATAATTATTAAAATTGTAATAATAATTTAAATAAATTAATATTAATCATTACATAATTTTTTATAATTTAACTAATTTATGAAGCTGTAATAATAATAATCATTACATAATAAAACTGTAATAATAAAATTGCATTAATAATTTAAGAAATTATGATATAATTATAATCATTGCATAATTTATAAAAATTTAAATAATTAAGAATAATCATTACATAATAATAATAACATAATTTATAGTAATTTAAAGTAATTAAAAAAATTAATAATAATCAACACATAATTAACAATATTCATTACATAATTTATAATAGATATTGATATATATATATATAGTAATTATTAATTAATTAATAATCATTTAATAAAATTTTTAATTAATTAAAATAATCCTTTTATGAATTGGTAAAAATGTTATAATATATATTTACTTACAATAATAATTAATTATTAAATAATATTAATAAAAGATTAAAAATGATACCATTGCCTGAAATGTCACAAAATAGTCAACAATAACAAATGTTATATCATGCCTAGGGTAAACCCCACATCTCAGATCCAATGATGATCTCAAATTTTTCTTATCAAAAACTATTTGGGAGATAATTTAAATTTTTATAAGAAATTATAACAAAAATATTAAATTAATCACTCTCCTGTGAAATGTATTACATTGATAAATGTTATGTCACGTCATGGGAAAACCCCACATCTCAGACCCAATGGTGGTATCTAATTTATCATATCAGATATAATTCTACATATATTCCATTATTTTAAAAAAAATATTTTATGTCATATATAATATATATAATATTTTTATTCTATATGCACTGAGTCTCTATGAGCCCCTTAATCCACTCCTAACCCATCCCCTCACTTTAATTATAATTCATAAAATATTTCAAGGTGTTAAAATATAATAATAATTTTCAACTAATCAATGTTATTGGTAATAATTATTCATATTTTTGTTTTTTTATTAGACAACTATGGACTCATGAAGTAGAAACCAGTTTTTATTAAGTGATTGTGATTGGATAAATCATCGCAAAAAACCAAAAGGATCTGGTATAAATCTTGTATACATTAAAGCTATTGATAACTTTATATCATTTTCATCATTGAATTCAGATTTTCTTTTTTAAGGTATAATTAATTGTCTATGTCAGAAATGTGATCTTAGTATATTCGAAACATTTGATATTGTTATACTTAATTTATCATTTTCTAGTTTTCATAAAGATTATATTTTTTGGTATCAACATAGTGAAAAGACATCAATAGAAAATAATTTTTTGGTTCCAGATCCATCATTTAAGAATTTAATAAATGTTGTAGTTGTTCTGTGTAGTCCTTAAACAAAAAATCATACAAATATTCCAAATCCTAAATTAGAACCTTATCTGTTTTACAATTTGTTGAAATATAATTAGGAGGCCTTATATATGGGAAGCCATATGAGAAAACATGAAGATGTTACAAAATTTAGGGCTATTAAATTATAGTTTGGAAGCTATAATAGTTGTTTCGATCAGATTTTATATTTGTTTAAGTCATTATTTCCTAATAGAAATACGTTGCCTTCAAGTTTCTATGAAATTAAATATTTAGTTCATAATTTGGGTCTAATTTATCATAACATCCATGCATGTTCAAATGACTACATCTTATATTATGATTATTATGAATATCTTGTTAATTTTCCAACATGTGGAGAACGAAGGCACAAAGAAGCACAAAAAAAAATTCTTGAGTTCCTGAGAAAGAGTTGAGATATTTTTCTAATTACACCTCATTTACAAATTCTATTTATGTCTTGCAACACACCTGGATTGACTAAATGATATAAATCAAATATTTTTCCCGAAAAATATTAAAGCATTAATGTGATGGTGATTCATGGAATCATTTTGATCATAAAAATCCTTCTATTTTATCAGAACCACATAACATACGACTGTTCCTTTCTATTGATGGTTATTTTCCATTTGGTGTGGAAAAACATCAATATTCTTATTGGCATGTTTTCATTACTCTTTACAAATGGCATACATTAATTTTATGAAAGAACCATATCTATAAATATAAATATTATTCTATTAATTAAAATACACCCAAAGAAGTATATTGATGTTTATTTTAATCCACTAATGGATAATTTAATTTCATTATAGAAGAATGATGTGACTACATTTCATATAACAATGGATTGAAATTTTATATTGAAGGTTGCATTAATGTGGATGATCATTTACTTTTTGGCATATTGTATGATATCTGGATAAAGAAAACAAGGTATAAAATCATGTATGTACTTCATGTCTGAGAACAAATATTTTGTTCTTGGTAATGGTATAATGGTTAGTTATTTTGACTATCATTGGAGATTTCATCCTACAGATCACCCTTTTAAAATTACAGAATTAATTTTAAAAAAGGTTAAACTTAAATAGACACACCTAAAGTAGCGATCTTAGGTAATTAGATAATTTTTTTTGTCTCTTCATTACCTCATGTTACTTTTAGACTAACCATAAATGATAAAATGATAAATGGTTTTGGGAGAGATCATAATTGGATAAAGCAGAGTATTTTTTAGATCCTTGAATATTAGTATGATTTGTTGGTTTGTTACATGTTAGATGTAATATGTATTGTGATGAATGTATTTTATAACATGTTTTATACCGTGTTGGACACACATGTTAAGACCAACAATAATGTAAAGGATCAGTTAGATCTTGCGCAGATTTACAGACATCTTAAACATTAATTATTTGAAGATGAAAGATCACACCAATTAATGATGCAGAAGAAAATTACACACTTTGTAAATAAATCCTTTATTATCCTATCAATGGATTAAATATTTGAGGTTAATAGATGGTTATGGTTCTAATTTTATAATTGCGTCATAAATCAGCATATTACTGGGTTAAAAAGTTATGATTTCCTTTTCATAATTGAAAGATTACTAACTGTTGGTGTTAGAGGGCTGTTTAATTCTTCAATATGGTATGTGTAGACTAAAATATCATATTTTTTATGATATATTTGTGTGGAAGTATTGGATTATAATGCATTGAGTTTTCTAAAAAAATATGTTATTTTATTTTTTTGTAAATTATAAAAAATATTCCCATCATGCTTCTTCAATTCCATGGAATATTTAATATTGAATTTTCCACATGAATCTAAATGTGGAGAGCTGGTAAAATTCCAGTGGATGTATCCATTTGAGAGATGTGTGAAAAAATTAAATATGAATGTAAATGCCAAATAATCTATTGAGGGGTTTATTGTAGAAACATATTTCTATGATGAAATTTCAAATGTTTAATCTTATTATTTTCATTCAGAATATAATTCAAGACATAATCACATGGGTTACAATGAGACAAATTTTTATGATTTCACAGACTATCATTTTTAAAATTTTAATTTTCCCAATATTGGATTCGGTGGTTATCATGGGTGATGCCTTAAAGATGAAGAACCACACATAGCTCATACTTATGTTCTACTGAATTGTGATGAAATGACAGAATTTGTGCAGTAAGTAATAATTTTTTATAATTTCTTAAAATTATTATAAAATATGTATTTTTTTACATTAACTAATTTATAGAATATATGATTACCATATACAAAAAAATTATAAAAATCATTTATGCTCCTCTTGAGAAATATTGGCAACAAAATTTTGCATATTGGTTTCAATGACTGGTAAGATAAGTTTCATTTGATTGAATATCGAATCAATATTTCTATGATATGTATTATTAATATATTATATTGTTTACAAGTAATAGAACCCAAAATAAAATTGATAGTTGTTATGTGTCTCAAAACCCTCCATCAAAATTGATAAAATATTATAATGTTTATGTGGTTAATTGATTTTTATTCTATAGAGGGATATATGGTGACTCAAAAAAGTCAATGAATAGAGGTGTTCACTTGAGAGGATACCATCATAAAGAAAGGGAGGTACAATTTTATGGTGTACTAGATGAAATTTTTGTGTTTTTTATCTAGGAACAAATTATATTACAATTATTAAATGTAATGGGTTTTATACCGATCTGGGGGGTGCAAGTTTATCCACAATATAGAGTCGTTGAATTTAAATGTAATATCCTTCTTGCATCACATGAAAAAATTATGTTGGGACATCATGAACATCTTCTTTACAATTAAAATTATAGTGATGTTTTGAGAGATTTGAAGGACTGGTGGAGTGTGAAAAAATGAAATCACATGACAATTAGTTTAATGAAAATGAAAATTGTTCTGTGGAAATGAAACATATTGAAATTATTCAAGAACCCCAAAAAATATATCTCTTAAAATATAGGATATAAATAGTGATGAAAAAACCCCTAGTTAAGGGTTTATGGTATAGATTATGTTGATGAAGTAATATGGAATGATGAAACTGAAAGTCATATGGATGTTAATGAAGCTGAAGATGAGGATGAAGACATTGATGTCAATGACAATGGTGATGAAGATGGTGAATGATATATTTATTTAGGTCTTTAGTTATAGGAAATTATTATATTCTAATATTTATTAGGTATTTAAATTAAATATTTGTATTAAAAATCCGTTTTAGGAAAGATTATTTTATTCTAAAATTTCATCGTTTTTTATATTTTTATATGTATTAATAATGTCTTATTGGTGAGAATATTTGTTTTAGATGGTAGGATATGATCCTGATAATCTATTACATTCTCTCACTGTGGTCATACTTCATTCTCATGAGCCTGATTTAGATCCTCCACCTCAAGCTGGTGCGCCTACTAGGAGGGGGCATAATCATGCTTGATAATTGATTGTAGATCCAATTCCAGAGATATGACCATCTATAGATTTTGATCCTCATTTATGGAGGTATGTTTTATGTTTTAAGATATTTATTTTATACTAACATAGTGTATTAATTTTGATAATAATTTTATAATTATATTTTTTTCAATTTTCACAATTTTTCACATTTAGCCATTTCAAAAGTTGTTGTAATTATGGGAAACTATTTTCCTGAGCCATGGATGTTATGGGACCTAGAACCCATCAAAATACATGACCAGATGCTTGACCACTAGATTATACCTTATTAAATAATATATATATTTTAAAAATTTATATAATTACTTATATATTTTTTAAATTTTCATGGAGAATTTACTTTCTCTAATTTTTGATAGCTAGTGAATCTTATCCTAGTGGCATGGGATCATTGTATACATGAACAGTTTCATTAATTTCTACACAGCATTAGAAAACGATCTATGAATAATGTTTTTGATTCAATTTTAAAATATTATTGTATCTCCCATCATCCCGATTATATATCAGCTCTAGTATGGGATGGTATGTGAGACTCCTAGCTAGAGGATACTTTTAGGAGGAGACCATGTGATGTGCACAATAGTTGTTAGAAAAAGGTCACCCCTAATGTCGAGAGCCACACATTTATCATACATCAATGACATATGAAAAGTGATATTATTTATTAATGTATATATATTTTAACAATAACATGTTTGTTATATTATACAGGTCTCTAATGACCAATTTATTATAAAGTTTAATGATTATTAGAAGATGTATACCGATCCTAATAAATGTGAAGTTTTTTTTCGAATGATAGTGACATGTCATGGATATAGATATGGTTTTAAAATGTAATTAATATTAATTTTGTTGTTATTATAATTTGACACTATATTTAAATGAAACATATGAGGTTGTGAATTATAATTCATGGGAGACTCAATATGAGATCGAACAAGATTTCACTACTGGTTTGAGTTTCTATGAATGGGCTAGGATACATGCGACTTCACATGGTGCTGAGAAAGGTTGAGTGATTGGTATTGGTTACCGAATAACACCCACACGATATTATGGTACATCTATGATGGAATAAGTGACATAATAGAGAGCTCAAGGAGAGATGCTATCGACACTGTTGTCCGTTGCATAGTATGCGGAGAGGTAGAGAGATGAGGATGGGATGAAACATTAGATGCAGAAGGGGAGGGAGGAGGAGCGTGAACAGTAGCGTCTAAGAGATGAGCAGATGATGGAGTATTTGAGGTGACTTGCGTGTGGTGTTTGTATGTACTTTCCTCCCCTAGTCCTTCTTGTGATCCTTTTGTGGTCCTTTGAGTGATCCTCCTCTATAATACAAAAAATGATTATTTAAGAAGTTTTTATGACATTGTTTGTGTAATTTGGTTTGACTTACATGTTATTTTTTAAATGATGAATTATTTATACATTAAGTTTTTTAATTTTCTGTAGTCCTTTTTAAATAATGGTACATTATATTTTTTAACGTATTTAACAAATATTAAGTAATATTATGTTTTTTAATTATTCTTATTATATATATAATTATTGTTTTAATTATTTTTCCATATATTTAATATATTAATTATTTTTAATATTTTTAATTATTTAAATTATTTTTAGTATATTTATTTTGTTAATTAATGTTAATTTATTTAATATTTACATTTCATTTTAAAATTACAAATTTTTTTATTAATTTTATTTTATATGTTTTAAATAATTTTAATTATTATTTTATTAATTTTGATTTTGTTTTGTTGGAAATTTTTTTTATTTAAGATGGATGGATACATCTGTCACAATTAACTTTTTGAACCTTTTGTGATGGATTTTCATGAATGGTTATTTAAAAACACTAACTATAGTCTTTTTTTGATAGACCCTTTATATGTCATAAATAAATATTATTTGCAGCTGATCATCACAAATAATCATATTTGAAACTCCACCATTTGCGACAGGGTATTTGGGAAAGACTACCATCACAAATCAATTTCTGTGATGGACATCCATCCCAAATACCCCATCACAATTACCTTAAATTTATTTGTGGAGGCATCAGGGTGTAGAGATTTACTATATCTGAATATAAAATTTTGGAAGTGATTATGTGAATATTTTTATTTTCCAATCCCCTTGAACCATTTTATATTATTATTATTTTTATAAAAGTCCCTACTAAAAAATTATTGATATTATTGTTATTACAATTAACATTATTAATATAAATACTACAGTCACCAAAATCAACATTTTCATTCTTACTGTAATTATTAAATATATTATATTTGTTATAAGAAAAAAAATTGTTCTGATGGTTTGTTCTAGGTTCACATTTGTATGAAATTGAGATTTAGATCCCATTACGACTAAATTTTAAATGATGATGTAGCAAGTATTATGAAGGATCTATAGAGAAAATTTAAATAAATTTTTTGTGTATGATAATAGGTACAAAAGAAGGTGCTATAGTAGATCAATTTTTCATGCAAGTTGTATAAATGTTTGTATAAAATAATAATAAATGTGTATTTTTCATTGTCTTTGTATTCTAAGGATGTATTCTAGAATCCTTAGATATTTTAGGTCCCAGATAATTCAATATTGTAATTATTTTTATATGTTGTCGATTAGCTGTTAGGTAAGGGGATGGTGGCTTGGCTTAATTAGGAATTTCTGGTTAATGTGTAGCCTTTTTTCCATCACACCAAAATATAAAATGTATTTAATGTTTTTATAATTTTTTGTGAATAATTTTATATTTTATTAAAATTAACAATACTATTATTTTGAATATTTTTTAAGTAATTTAATTATTATTAATAAATTAATATTATATTAATTCAGGACACATAATTACTTTTTTGAAATGTATTAATATTTAATTAATAAATTAAAAAATTTACTTCCAAATTATATGTAAATTTCATATCATATTAAATTTTATTGGATATAGATATTATAAAACTATACCTAAACCCATTATGAAAATTACAAAAAAAAATTAAAATTTACATGTACTCTTATCCAATATAAGGAAAAATCATATTGACATTCAATCATCATGGAAATTATCCCCACGTGAAATTAACTGCATTCAAGAGTCAAACCCATCTATTGAATATCAAATATAGTTTAACTATACACCCCTATAAATCACACTATTTTCAAAGGTATGGAGGAGTAAAAATGACATGATATGTTTTACACCATATCATTATTTCCCTTGTGTTATGGTGATAAATATGGATTCATATGAATTCCATGACATGGGGGATTATCAATCCACCCCATAATATAATATTAATTTATAAATAAATAAGCCTTATAAAAAATAAATCATAACATAAAACAAAAACATGTATATCATGTTTTCCATAGTCCAGTCCATGATCCAATACAAACATACACAAATGGAATTGCTAACCCAAACTCACCCATTCCTAAAAAAACATTATTGAAAGTTCATCATTACACTATATATAATAACATGTTCACCACACCTAAATTAAAGGAGAAATATGACTATAATTTGGAATAATCATTATAGTTAAAAAATAATAACCATCACAATAAAAAAAATCAATCAATTTAACCATGATCAAAACCAGAGAAAAGAAAAAAATCATGGTTTTAAGATCACTCTAATTTATCCCACACTCTATAAATGGAAATCCAAAGGATTTTGTCCAATAGATATATGGTGACCTCTCAAATATGAACATGTACAATAAATTAAATCTATCCTGGTTATAGAAATTTCATGGTTTCATACAAATGGATAAAAATTATTGTACTTCACCAAAAACATCACTTAACATTATACCTAATATCTCATATCCTCACCCAAGGTAAAAACAATTGGTACTTATTTCCAAAATAGGTGTTGTAATTCAACCATTAATATCATAAAAACACCATGGGTAAATAACATAGGGACACTTCTACCCAAAATAATCAATGGATATAAAATTATTACACAAATAAATGAAACATACACCACATAAAAAAATAAAGTAATCCCACTCACATCACTTGGAAAATATACCAATCATCCAAAATAAATAAATCCTAAATAATAAATAAATTAAAAAACACACACAAAATATAATCCTTTCTAATATTATACCATAAATGAAACCTTTCTTTTTAGAAAGTAACAAAACCATAATAAAATATTTGAATAAAATTATTTTATATAAATTAAAATAATTCCTTACTTTTATTTATATATAAATGGAATGTCGTCACATTGTTTAAAATCATCCCAATGTATATAAAACTCAATTATACATTATCTACGTGGTCAATAAGTAACCAACATATCATATCGAAGAATATAAGACTAAAATATTTATAAAACATAAAAAAAGAGGGATAAAAATATTCTATGGATTGTTTATTGATTTAATATCCAAAACCTTACATGTTATTTAATTACCCTATTTAGTTTGGTAAAACATAAAACATGGTTTTACCTTTGAACAATAAATTTTCCATCATGAATTAGTTTTATTTTACCAATAAGTTTTCATAATTAATCCATATAAATCATATAAAAATTGGTTAACATGGTAATACAACCATTTTAGATAGAATTTAACAAAAAAAAAACAAACCAAAACTATTGATTCTAAAAACCCATATCCTAAATAACAAATTAAAAAGATAATTATAGAAATGATCCAAGTTTATTCTAAAATACCATGTTTGTAATATTGTTGTGAAAATACAATAAATTTGTATCTAGAATAAAATATAAAAATATAATAAATCATTACAAAGTGCTCCATCTGTATAATATTATATATAACCATACATTAACAAATTTAACATTATAAAAATCCATTTATGAAAACCTTGAATCAAATACTAAAACACCTCTTCTCATTCAAGGAATCATCCAAATAAAGGAAATAACTTTCCACCAAAATATTATTTTGAAAAAATAATTCAAAATTGAAAACTAATAATAAACAATACATTCATTAAAATAATATTTGTAAAACTATATCAACTCTATTTAGGAATATTTAAATCACACAAACTAGTGTAGTTATACAATACTAGCTATCAAATTAACATACCAAGTTAAGTAATTATTTTACAACCATTATATGGTTTCTAGTGGATTTTAATTATTTTTAAATCATTTCACATTATGATACCATCAAATACAAGTGAATAAATATAATATAATATTAAAATTACATTTTAACCAAAAAAATTTATAATTAGGAAAATTTAACACAAAATATAAAAAAATGGATAGGTAATCGGCCTAAAATCTCAATTATAAATTCATATCCATAATTTTAAATCATTATAATCAATATAAAAAACTAAGAAAACTAAAATCTTTAAAACAATGAACATAATTTATATAAAAATTACATAATTAAATATAAAATAATAAAATAATAAGTATAATATGTATAATGGCCTATATCTTAAGAAATAATGTTTTTTCACCTTATATTAAACTCCTCGAGAACCCTTAAAAACACTATACAATTGGATAGTGTTTTTCATGATTTAAAAAACCATCATTAAAAATAAAAATAAAAATTAAAGAAGTCATCATAAAAAATAAATACGAGTGAAGAAAAATTTCATAGTGACATATATAATTGATTTTACCTTTAATTGAGGAATTCAACCAACAAGGACTAAGAACAAAAAGATTTAGATCAAAGGGATAGAGAAGGGTTTCATGGGTCATGTAGGGAAAAAATATAAAATATGGATATATATATATATATATTAAAGTTATTTGATAAATAATAATATTTTTTCAATAAATATATATTTTAGTCAATATAGGTAGGTCAATATTGATGGATAACTTTGTAAATCTACTTTAAAAACTATTTTTTTATGTATGGATAATATTTACTATATAAAAAACATGTTGGAAAATTTTCTATTGTCATAGACCATTATATTCTTATCTTTAATCATCCAAAATTCACAAAATAATTCTCCACAAAAAATAACAATTCACTGTTCTATAAGAATAAAACCCCATATATATACTATGCCATTAGAAAATTGAAATATTGATAGCTTATGTGGGAGAAAAAAATGTCTTTATGGGGTCTAAATATTTTTATTATTTGTGATGGTGATGTGGTATTTGTGAAAATTTCAACCACTGTTATATCATATAGAGTTACTACTATATCCCAAAACCATACCAAGCTCTAATCAATGTCAATTTCAACTAGATAATATGTTTTAATTCACTAAATTGAATACATTTCTTATATGGTTGGATGTAATAATTCAAAACCTGTTCACACAACTAACACATTACAAAAGAAAAAAATTTAACTAAGGAACATCATCCACCACACCTCTCCATGTCCGTACATCCATCTATACAAAACATATTTGTTCTAATTAATGTTTTACACATGTTTTACATGCCACCATCATAATTATAATGTCATAATATATACACTTCCCATAAATATAATGTTGCATAACCCATACTAGATATATCATAACCTCATCTCAAGGTGGAAAAAACTATAATTATTTTACTGAAAACACCCTATCAATATCATATCCAATGTCTTTATAAGGCCTTATGCATGCCTACATGTACTCTTGAGTCATTTAACTAGAAATTTGATCCTATATGTAATTTATAGATACTATAAAATCTGTACCAACACATACAATGATTGTTAAAAAATAGATATATCAAATAACATTAGAGTAAGTACAATGTTTAATATATTAAGGAAAATTATCAATAACAAGTTAGCATTATATTGAAATAATATTAATGTAAACTATATTGGAATATATAAGAATTATAACATCGACCAACCTTTGGGTTGTTCAAGTAAAAAATAAATGAATAATAAAATAGTAGTGTTAAAAGTAGAATCTCAACCCCCTCCTCAAACTATCCTTTGAAACAATATCCTAGTTCTCCAACAAGATTCTTCATACATCCTATCACCAAAACATCATGCATAAGGTCTTCAAAAACACCAATTATCCTATATAGGTTGTGATATTGAAACATGGTATGGTTCCACCAATGTATCCCTTATATGAACCCTAATATATAGTTTTAAATGTAGAGGAAAAATTAATATTATGTTGTATACAACGTAAAGGAAATTGAATTAGGTCATTATATATTATATTTTCCACTAAAAAACCAAAACTAAATGATTTAAAAAATCATATTAATAGGTTTTCATTATTACATCACATAGGAAACCTAGAATTGAATGTTAAAACATATCTAATATTGGGTATATAAATATAACTAGGGATCCTATGACTATGATATCTATGAACAGAACATCTAAGGACCCCCTCTGAGAGGTACCTGTGCATATTTCAATTGGGGACACTCTCTCAGGGGTCCTTATAAACATATCTTCTAGTTACCCTATCATAGTTATCCTTAGGCATATATCATATTGGGAATCACTCTTGGTTTTCCTCAATCACATCTTGTCAAAAAACCCTACCACCCAGTGTTAGGTATATCACTATTGCATAACATTGACTGGGTATAACAATAAGAAATGTATGAAAAAATACCATAAATTATCCCTAAACTGTTAAAATACACATCTATAGATATGTATCTAATATAAGGTAGAACATATGTCTCAACATATCCTGCTTTGACAATCCTTAAAACTTTAGGCCTTCACAAACAATAATTTTATATAATCACACATAATGATCCATATCCTTAGGAAATAACCAACGACGATGTCTAAACCATAATTTTCATATATAAACACAAAAGTATCCTATCTCCAGACATGCACTATCTCATAGGGATTCCTGGAATATTTTCCCTCATTTACCATCATCTTTTGCAGAATACTAATACCTAAACATACAATAAGGTGTTTAACAAGGTACACAATTTTGATTTTAATATATCACATGTACCAAGTCCTCGAGAAAATAACCAATACCCCACTAGGATATACCCATAGTAATATCACAATTAACACAAACCAATCCTGAAATGGATTCCCACAGCTACCCAAACTTGTCTTATGTTTCATTCCTTCTCCATTGATAGCCTCACACTATTGGAAGCCCTATCCTCCTCATTAATATCACCAGGAGATACTATTCTTAATATTGATACTCGTTTGTCACTCCATCTAATAAACCATGTGAATTTACCAAGACCATGTGTTACAATTTATTACTAAAACATTTTCCATTATTATACATCTCTCACTCGAGGAGTTTAGGTTTCCATGGCTACTGCTAGAGTCTTTTCCAAAATATTCCTACATGAACAAATATAGTTATCTATTGAAAATAAACTTTCTAAACTATAAATCACTCACTATATGTCATTATTGGATATCCAAAACTCACCAAAAAACTTATAACCAAGATAATGTCCTTTAATAAATTTTGTACGATTCCCCCTACGGGGGAATAGTTGTCAAATGTTTCAAAATTTATCAAACCATGCATAAAAAACATAATACATAATGAAAAGTCTTGACCTAATCCTTTCCTATAATCCCAGACTCATCCACCCCTATACATTATTCCCAGATCTAGAATGTAGACCCCATGATACATACCTACATACTACATGTATACACACATGTTTTTAAGTTTTAAAGTGACCACCCACCTCAATAAAAGATTTACAACCCTTAATCCAAGATCATAATTTCAATTAAAGCTCAAAACAAGTCACATAATTCACTCCAGGCCATGTCAAAATCCAAAAAAAGACCCCAATAATTATTATAATAATAAATAATAAATTATATAATTTTATTTAGTGAGTAATAATCACCTAAATCTCACCACGTGGACTCAAATATTTACAACCTCAAATACGAACAAAAAACAAATGGAATGAATAACAAAATATCAAAAATAAAATACTCTTCAAAGTATGATTATAAATTTCTAATTCCAAACCAATATAAAAGAATTCCCAGAAAAATCAAAAATAAAATGTATATTTCTGGAAAATATATCAAATGTTTTATATTTCTACTCTTTCAACATCATTAGGACAACTCGACTTGAACCCCCATCATATTTGAAATATTACACCATTCTCCAATTAAATCATTATAAATTCCATTGATATATTCAAAAAAAATTAGAAAAAAGATAAAATGAGAATAGAAGAGGATGAATGGATGGATTTCATAACTAGAAAGCATTATAAAATTCTTTTATCAACCAATTATCAAGAGGGATATAATTGAGATTCATGGTGGGGAACTAAGGGATATAATGATAGATAAATAGAATCTTTGATGTGGTCATACAAATAAAAAATGTGGGTCTAAAAAAATATATTAGTCTACCCTCCTTAAAAAAACATCCCAACTGAATCCGGTATGTGGTAAACCCCCCAAGGGTACATAACATCAAACAACGAAGGTTCTATCCCCTAGAAAGCCAATAATATATAGATATAATAGGAACTCGTTGGTGTCTACTTTTTCTAAAAATATGTTATCTAGAATTTTGTACATGATTTCCCCCAAACATGTAACTGGTGGCTATTTCATTCTTCAAAAGTAATCCACAAAAACTCTATTTGGTACCCAAACCTATGATAATACCCTAAGCCTATGAAAGTCCATTAAAATCATGGAAAAACATCACATAGAGATACAACAACACATGGAATTTAAATATGAATTTTAATTATATGATAAAGTCCAACATCAAATACAATAATTGGAATTACCTTTACACATAAAAACCTGTAACACCACATGTCATTTAAAACTCCCCGACAAAGGGATTATCCTCCCTAAAAATTTTCTAAGATGATCCATAATACTCGACCTGGGCATAAAAATACGATTCCACCATTTTTTGTTGATTTGATTGATTTATAACTTACTATTTAGACAATAAGTCCATTCTTACTAAATATTCACTAATTTTCGTTGGTCTACCCCCCTGAATTCTTAAATATTTGTTTCAATTATATATCTAATGAAAAAAACCCCTTCCCACCCCAAAATACATAAAAAAGATCATACGGGTTCTCCCATGAAACAAATTCCTCAAAAGGTTAATTCACCTTCCAGGATACACATTACCTTTAAAAAAATCATAATTATATGCTGGTGATATCATGAGACACATAACATTTATCCTTCCCATTTTCCAAAACATAATCCCCAAAAAGGGGATGATAGAAATGATTGTACCAACCTCTATCAATAGATTCAATAAGAATAACATTATTTCGGAACCAAGCATGGTTTATTGTACCACCATCCCATGAATTATTAAATTCATCAACATATTGTTAAAAACCAATAATGAAAAACCACAACCACTCAGAAAGAGGGTCAATTCTGAAATAAGGGTGGGATGATCCTTGTAATATGATCCTCTATATTTTCATTTTTCTTGCACAAAATTTCATATGGGTATATACACCACAATAAAAATGATATAGATCCCTAACCAGTAAAACCATTTGATATCAACCGATGAGACACTTCTCTAGGTCTGTTGGCATTACAGAGTCCTAAAAAACCCTCACTTTATCTAACTACCCCTTGATCATTACTTTTGATCAATTACACACTCGAACCCAGTAGGGTATGCATCCTTACATATCGTAACCAACCATATGTCAATACATCATCACCCAAATACTATGCCATAATTTTCTAAATATACTCTATACTACACCACATATCACTTAACTTGATAAAATAGAAAACTACACAACGTACCACCTCACACAAGTTGGGAATTCCCTTAACCCATTAAAAATTAGAGAAACTATTAGAAATAGAATGCTCATTTCAAATTTTAAACCATAACCATGACTACCTCCACTCAACAAAATCAGTCCCCTTACCATATATTTATATGTGACCCATCATGAACATCCAACAATACTTTAAAAAACATTTTAGGATAAATTTACCAAATAACCCAAAAACTACACTACTATTTGTATCATCATGAACCCACCATGGAGAATTCGAATGATTTACCACCATACCACTCCTAGGATTGGAGTTATTTCAACCAAAACGGGATGTTAGCTAAGAAAATAAATATCATAAATTTCCAATTTATTTATGTATTCACCCACAATATCCTTTTTTTGAGACTTCACTTTTTTAGTACTAAAAATTCAACATCTGAAAATCAATGTTCCTGGAAAAAATTCTACTAAAACCTATTTTTGTTTAAATTTTTTTCCGATGAATGAAGTAACACACATATTTTTAAGACCACCATTCATAACATGGATTTTTTATTTGGAATCCATAACTATTGTGTCACGACCCGTCTTCAGGGCCCGTTTTGTGACTACCCCATGCCCGCCTTCCATAGGCCCGGAGTTGGAGACTAGCACGAAAGGCGTAAATCCCTAAGCTGGGAAGGCATTGACTTAATAAAAGTAAACACACATGACAGAGTAAACAACATGAAGTAAACACTAAGAAAAATTGATTACAAAAGAGTGTGCTAGAAAGTAAATGAGAAAATATACAAACCCAACTAAACAACAAGTACAAGTAGAAAGGGACAAAAAACTGGTAGACAAGTGTAGCTCTTGGATTGTCCTTTGGGGTTCCTACCTGAAGGGTAGGCACATATGTCCACCTCCACACTCATGTCCTTCAGTCTCCTCCGTGTGCTGACTCGTTGCAAGGTCCACCTCGGGGTACCATCCTGTCATGATGCTCTCAGCCTCCGTCGGTGCTGTCATTCGTCTGCATCCAAAAAAATGAGGTGTGGGCGTAGCCCGTGCCAGGGTGAGTATAATGATACTCAGTAGGGACCCAAGACCCGCAAGGTCTCACAATATACACTAAGGATAAACAAAAGAAGAAATATACAGTCACAAAGTATCAACCAACCCTACTTAGGTATATGCCAATATATATACCTAAGTTACCATTCATATTTGGGCTTCAACTCTCAAGGTCAAGCACAAACCCGTCCACATAGGAAGTAAAGTCAATATCCATGATGATAATGGTTGAAAGACATGACTCAGCTCACCCGGGTATGCCACAATAGTAGAGAGATTAGATGATCAGATGTAGCCACTGGATTATCTAAGCTGTCAGACCGACACAAGATACAGTACCAGTTAAGCTGTCAGACCCACACAGGATACAGTTCAGCTATCTCATCTAAGCTGTCGGACCCACAATGGAAACAGTCCAGCTATCTCAACTAAGCTGTCAGACCCACATAGGATATAGTCTAGCTACGATATCGGGCCCATAGAGGATACATTCCAGCTATCTCGTCTAAGCTGTTGAACCCACACAGGATACAATCCAGCTATTCTGTCAAACCCACATAGGATTCCGGTACAGTAGTCATCGTCATCGAACCCATGGAGGATTCCAGTACTGTAGTCGTCGCAGCCAGCTCTAGGGTTCCCGCACACATCACACTCGATTCCCGGAGGGTCCGCTCCTCGATCCAAGGGGTCGATACATCAACTATCTCGAAGTCATGAGTTTATGTATCCCAAAGTTCTGTCTCATCATAAGAAACCCAACGCGATAGATAACGCGTCAATCAGATGCAAGGTCTGAGAGTTATAAGAGTTTCCGCTCCGAGGACCTATTGGTTTTGGGATTTAACCAACCCAACCATTCCAAAAAGTTTCCAAAACCATTATTGTGATATACCAAAATGACTGTCTTGATCCATGAAATCCTACTCAACTGACGGTGCATCGATCGGAGGTTCGTAGCTCAAGTTATGGGTGATAAACCAAAAGTAGTCCGAAGAGGGGGGGGGGGGGGTATGGGTCCGGTCCGACATGGCACAATCCGCCCTGGGTCGGCCCCAACCAGGTCGACCCAAACCAGATATAGGTTCGGCCCGATGGCTGTGGCCCGGCCCGCGCAAGGGCGGCCCGACCAGCATGGCAGGCGGTCCAGCCTGGCGGCTGCCCACGGCTTGGCCAATTGGCTGAGCATGGAGCGGGGGACGCGGCCCCCCTGATTCCCATAACGGTAGTGCCAGCTGGCATCGCCCGTGCCTCCTAGAATCTAGGAAGTGGGTTCTGATCCACCATTGTGGCTGATTCCACAATAGCCTTCAGCCGGCAGCGCGCGAGGGGCGCCGCTACCCCTAGGCGGCCAGTCGGTGCTGGCCT
The DNA here is from genome assembly GCA_963277665.1 of Viscum album. Lineage (NCBI taxonomy): Eukaryota > Viridiplantae > Streptophyta > Magnoliopsida > Santalales > Viscaceae > Viscum > Viscum album. Next base: position 1,947,555,321 of record OY728127.1, on the reverse strand, counting down.
TCGCCTCCCGCTGCCAGCGAATCCGCGCTAGTGACCCGTGCTGCCGTGTTCTTCCGTGGGCCACCGGAGTCGTTTTGGTGGTCCATTTTGCATCCCATCCATGCCTACGGCCTTCTCGGGTCTTACTCTTCACTAAGACGGCCTCAGTTCATGATTTCCCTTCCGTTCACCCATCACCCAACAAACCGCAGATCAATAATGAATTGGAAGAGGGTCTGTACTTGTTTGTTATCCCGCACCATCCACATTAGAAACACAAGCAGTAATCCAACATATATTCTCCAATGTATGAGGGTATAATTTTATTCAATTGAAAATTATACAAAACACCCTAACTCGATTCAAGAATGTTGTCGAAGCCGCGAATGTCAGTGTCGCGGAAGATGGAAATCTTTCTGTCAACGTCGGAAGGAGTGGAGCCCAGTGTAGTCATGTAGAGTTGACACTATCGATGCACTCCGTGGGAAGTGGTGCTTCTTTTACCTACTCTGGTTGAAGATGATAAAAGGTGTTTCTTCACATTCTTCGAGACGTGGACTATTCTTCGTTGAAGAACGACGTTCTTCGTCGAGAGAATAATAATTCCAACAAAAGCTCCACCCAGTAATTCCCCCCAAAAAAATATTTGACAATGAAAATAAAATAATAGACTCCCCAATTTAATTTTTCCATGAATTTATAAATAAATCAAATCAAATAGTTAAATGAGGGAGCTTAATTAATTAATTTTATGGTGTTGGTACATTAATTAGAGAAAGTGGAGGTGGAGAGTTTAACCCTCATCAATGGGGGGTTCCAAGGGTTTCAAGAGGAAGTTGAAAATTTGGTGTTTGTGTGGGCCCCACAACACATTATTATCCCTTGGTAGGTTATGTGAGGGGGTGGTCCCCACATCCAACTTCCTGTTGGAGATAATAAACACAAACTAAATAAAAATGTGTTACACACAAATTTTTATTTAATCATTAATTTTTAATTAGAAACCCCTTACTTAACTACCACATCCTATACAACACAACTGCGGTAAAGGTCTCCTTAAGTGAATACTAGCACTATGAGTTTTTTAGTGTCCTTGGATTTCAATTCCGGTGAACAATTCAAAAGATATAAAACCCTGCATGTACGTTTACTGAATGTACCTGAACAAAACATCAAAAATTGATTCTGGGCACATTGGGACTCGGAATTAGGTTCCATCAGAAACTTTGGACTCATAAAATTCCAAATAATTTTAAAAAAATTCCTTGAAATTTATGGGTCTCTACATTACCCCCACCTCAGGGATTTATGTCCCCATAAAGCTACAACACACACTAGGGAAACAAATGGGGGTACTGAGCACGCATCTGAGCCTCCCACTCCAATGTGCTCAATTGGAGGTTCCCATGCTGCCAGTGAAGGCACACCATATAAATCGACCATCCTCATAGGACCAGTTGCTATTGATCCTAGATCTCCACTGGGACCTCTGTGAATGTCCCCCCGTCAATGATGTCCAGCTCCCCATTGTCGATGATGTGGGATGGGTTGTGCACAAATCTCATCAGTTGGGATAAGTGGAAGGCATCATGCACCTGGTGCAATTGAGGTGGAAGGTCCAAGTAGTAAGCCACCTCACCTATTCTTATGAGAACTTGGAATGGTCCAATGAAATGAATAGATAACTTGTAGCCTCAGCCAAATCTCCATAGAACTCATTGAGGTGAGACCTGTAAGAAAACGTCGTCACCATCCTCAAACTCCAGTGGTCTCCATCTCCTATCAGCATTGTAATTCTATCTACTCTGTGTAGTCCTCATCCACTCATGGATGATCTGCACCTTCTCTGTCATAGCCTGCACCATCTCTGGTCCTACAAATGGTGACTCCCCTGGGTCAGTCCATCACAGAGGTGATCTGCATGGTCGGCCATACAGTTCCTCTTAAGGGGCCATCCTGATGGTGGTGTGGTAGTTGTTGTTGTACGCAAAATCCATCAAGGGTAAGTGATCCTCCCAAATGTGACCAAAGTCGAGGACACATGCACAAAGCATGTCCTTGAGAGTCTGAATGGTCCTCTCAGTCTGACCATCCATCTGAGGATGGAAGGCGGTGCTCAAGCAAAGTTGTGTCCCAAAATCCTCCTGGAACCCCTTCCATAGATGGGAGGTGAAACAAGCATCTCTATTAGAGAAGATAGCCAGTAGCACACCATGAAGTCGTTCGATCTCTTCAAACGTAGAGGCGTCCCAATACCTCTACCGAGCCATGCTCTTTGATCAAAAGGAAGTGTGCCAACTTGGTGAGTCGGCCTACGATCACCCAGATAGTGTCATGTACTCTGGATGTACGTGGAAGTACCATCACGAAATCCATGGATATCCCATCCCACTTCCACTCTGGACCCTATAAGGGATGGACCAAGCCAGTTGGAACCTGGTGCTCCGCCTTCACTTGCTGACAAGTGAGGCATCGAGAGACAGACTCTGCTACTACTTTCTTCATACCTGGCCACCAATGCTGTCATCTGCGGTCCTGATACATCTTCGCCACTCTTGGATGTACCACTAGAGGGGATGTGTTGAAATCCCATAACAACTCCTCCTATAGTGCAGCTGGTACCATGGTCCGTCCTCTGAAGAGTATGACGTGCTCCCCACCTTCAGAAAACCAATCAGGTGCCTGCCCTGAGGATATCTGAGCATGTTCCACCCCACAGTCAATGTCCCCACATTGAGCCTCTCTGAATTGATGAAGAAGTGGAGGAGTGACTGTGAGAGACTGTAGAAATCCTGCTCCATCTCTATCCACAAAGGATATCTGCAACGCGGCCAGCAGCTCTATCGCCACTCCTAGTAGTTGAATGCCTGATCTTCTTCTTGGAGAATCTGCTAGAGCATTCCCCTTCACAAGAGTATAGACTATCTTCAAGTGATAGTCCTGGAGGAACTCAATCCATCACCGCTGTCTCAGGTTCAGGTCCTTCTGCAATAAGATATACCTGTGACTCTGGTGGTCAGAATAGACTATAAAACATTTTCCCACCAGATAGTTCTGCCACATCTTCAATGCGAAGACCACTACTGCTAACTCTAGGTCATGGGTACCGTAGTTCTGGTCATGCTGTCTCAACTGTAGTGAACAATACGCAATCACAGCTCGCTCCTACATCAAGACACACCCGAGTCCGGTCCCTGATGCATCACAGTAAACTACATACCCTACAGCTTCCTACGGTAGCCTCAAGATGGGCGCACTGGTCAACCTCTTCCTCAACTCACGAAAACTCTGCTGGAATCTCTCTAACCACACGAAGGGTTTCCCCTTCTTTGTCAATGCTGAAAGTGGTGCTGCAACTCTGGAGAGGTGTGGCACAAATATCCGATAGTTCCTAGCCAGTCCCAAGAAACTCCGCACCTCCATCATACTCCTGGGTGGCTACCAAGAAAGTATTTCCTCAATCATTGTTGGATCCACGAAAAATCTAGCCTCTGAGAGGACATGTCCCAGGAAATGAACCTCTCAAATCCAGAACTAAAACTTCGAGAGTTTACCATAAATATGGTGCTCTCAGAGTGTATCCAGTACTACCCGCAAATGGTTGGCATGGTCCTCCTCAGTAGTCGAGAAAATCAGTATGTCGTCGATAAATAATATGACAGAAACGATCAAGGTAAGGCTGGAAGATCCTGTTTATTAGACTCATGAACACTTCTGGTGTGTTGGTTATGCCGAAGGGCATAACCAAGAACTTGTAGTGGCCATACCGACACCTAAAGGCTATATTCTGCACATCCTCATCTCGAACTTTGAGTTGGTGATAGCCTGACCTGAGGTCTATCATCGAGAACCATTATGATCCATTGAGCTGATCAAAGAGGTCGTCAATCCTAGGGAGTGGGAACATGTTCTTCATGGTCACCTTATTCAGGAGACGGTAGTCGACACCGAGTCGCAAGATCTCATCTGCATTCTTGGAGAACAAAATCGGAGATGCCCAGTGTGAAACACTTGTTCGGATAAATCACTTTCCCTATAATTCCTCCAGCTGTACCCATAGCTCACGATGCCCGACGGGAGCCATCCAATATGCTGGAGTAGATATTGGTGTTTTCTCGAGGTACATATCAATGATGAAGTTTTTCTTTCTATGATGAGGTAGTCCTGGAATGTCTTTAGGGAAAACATCAGTGTACTGATCCACCACAACAAGAAAACTCAGACTCCGCACATCAACCGCTCTGAGGATAAGAATTTCAAACTAATGTGTGATCAGCTACCCCCTCCTCTGCGTATGTCTAGCCTACGTTGCAAAGGCTTCCTTCTTGCTGGTGAAGGAGAACATGGTCCCATCCTTGTGGACACACCGCACTTTGTACCTAATATAGTCAATCTGATCATGAACTGTATACAACCATTCTATACATATGATGACGTCGTAAAGCCTCGACGACACTAAAAGAAGATCCCAGCCGAAGCTCTGACCTCCTAGAGTATCTCAAAATACTGACACATGTGCGTAATCGTTGAGTCTGCTCTTGTAGAAGTCACTAGCCATAAGGATCGAGCCAATGGCTCCTTCGGAATCTCCGAGCTCCGAATGAGAGTAACAGCAATTAAATAATGACTCACACCTGTGTCTATAAGTATTGTAGCAAAGGTGGAGTAGACACAGATAGTACCTTGAATCATCTCAGGAGCGTTGTGGTCGTTGGCCTCGACTGCCTGGAGATGAGGCCGCCTCTGTCCTCCAGCTCCCTGTGGTAGTGATGGACCTTCTGGTGGTGGTGGTGTTAGAGTCTCAAAATGTCGTCCACCACCCGCTGCTCGACCAGCTCCTCTGCCATGTCCGCCTTCTCCCTGCAGACCACCACAGTTGTAACACCCCAAGGTTTTGAAAATAAATATATAATTAAATTTTATAATATATCCATTAAAACACAAATTTGTCTCCACTATGTAACTAATTTCAAACAATGGTCATCTAGAGTTGTGTTTAGTAAGTCATTTGGAGTCTGATAGAACAAACTTGATTTTTTAGTTAATAGTAACATACCCTTGTGAATAGTAATATGAATAATAATATGACCCTAATGAATAGTAAATTTTATTATTATTTTATTTTTTTAAGGATAGAAGATAACAACATATTGGTTAATTTTTCATTGTGATAAAGAAGTTGTTGTAGAATTAGAACTGTTAATTTTTGAATTAAGTATGATTTTATTTAAAAGTTAAATTAATAATAATTAGAAAGTTATTTTTCAAAAATGGACTTCAATTTTGAATTATACACGTCAGAAAATTGTAGGGGTGAATTTTTTCTATTTTTTTCTAAAATTCTATAATTTTTGGTGAATAGTAAAATATGATAAAATATGATAAATGCTAAATAATTGATTTACCACATCATAGGTGATGCAAGGATGATGTAAGCCCACTTGGTTCGAACTCAAATGCCATTATTACTTTTAGGGGTCACATGAAACAATACTATTGGTTGTCTTGGGGGTAATAATAAAATAATGAATTAAATATTCAAAAATTACTCCCCTCCACCACTATAAAACCCCCACCACTACCTCTTCTCTTCACACCTTTATGCATTAAATCTCCTCAATGTTCTACCCAATTACCCTTTCCTAGTAACTCCCCATGACCAAGATGCTCTTAGTCTTGCCGAAAGACCAAAGCCCCTTCCCTTGAGGAGTTTCTCAAGGAGGTTATTTCAAGTGGTAAATCACCCTTCTTTCTCTTTTGGTTTTATTTCAATTTATCTACTTTTGTTATGATCTCCTCACCTCCTACGTCCAAATGATCATGATAACTACAGTAAAATCTATATACTGGATTTATATCATGTTAATTGAAGAACCATCATAAATATTCTTACTCCCTCTTTTTTATTTTATAAACGAAATCGACATCCAAGAGGTTCCAATTTATAATCTTCGTGGATGATGAAGTTTCGTTCTTCAATTTATTCTTTATTACTAGTCATGAAACCATATTCGTGGTTGAATCAGACTATAATATATGTGTTATAACCTAATTAATATTCAGGAACCATAATATGTACATATAATTTAGTAATATGACAAAACTAGTTCATAATATTCCAAATTCCACCGAATAATTGAAGTGGTGGTCATCTAATGGTTCATCCTCATTCCATGTAACCAAATGATATAAATGATAGTTAACAATTATTTATGTTCATTAATAATATACAATTCAAATAATAGAGATTTATAACCATTCCACTTGAACTTCATTACATAAAAACAAGTGAACCAAATATGAAAATAAAGGAAACGAACACTCCAGAACGACAGAATTAAATACAATAGCTTGTCAATAAAGACATAAATGAACTAACCATAATTATGGTAAAATAAATACATAAATAATCGGTTCTGAAATAAGTTATTAACAATTATAATTTCATATTCCAGGAGCTTAATTAAAATAGAGGAACATGTTTGGAGTTAAGGTAAGGGTTTCTTCATCTCACTTCTATTTTCATGAGATTTTCCATATTCAATACTAATAATTTTGTATGTTGTATGTATAATAACCATTGATTTCACATAACATGAATATATTTATCTTCAAGTTATTAAATCTATAATTTTTATATTATTAATTTTTGGGGCAAAAGAATCATTTGATAACAAAGTGGTAAGGGGTTTTCCAACCGAACATCCATTTTCATTCGGGATACTTTCATTGTCTAATTACCTCAATGTAATTATTCTCTATTATTATGTAATCCTAATATTTTCCATCTTAGTATCATATATAAGTTTAAAAACCAGAATCCTTCCTTATTTTATGGATAGTTGATCGTTTTAGAATGAACATTCAATGTTGTTTCAAAAAAGACCGATTCAAGGGAAATTCTCAAATTCTTACCTATTTTCAAGGGAACTCTATAATATGTTTTTGGAAACATTCATATTTATAAAACCACTCATTTTATTATGAAAATACTCTCTTATTTCACTTTTGGTTTTATACAACAATTTTTCCAAAACAACTATTCTTTTAAAAATAAAAGAGTATTTATCTCCAAAATTGCTTAATGATTTTATAAGAGTGTTTTCATCTAATTAAACAATATTGTTGATTCCATGTTATTATTGAGTTTAATAATTTATGAAGTCATCTACAATAATTGATTTATTGGTTTATGACTAACTCTATTGTGGAGGATCTATCCTAAAACCATTCACCATATTACTCAGAATGGTTAGTGTTTTATATTTAATGATTGGAAAAAGATAGTTACATTTCATATGATAGTTTCAATATTAATGTATATGTTATTTATGTTTATCCCCTCTCATATGAGGAATTAATTGGACTTATTATGTGATGGGTGGGGACCTCTATATCCCCTCGATGCATCGGTCGGTATCATGAGACAAATAGACGTGGAATTGATCGAGGCCTTTCCCAATGTGATTTGGAATTTAGCTGAGGCCTTAATCATTAGATGTCTTGGCCGAGGATGTGACAAAATGTTTCAAAATGTCTAGAATTTTCACTTACCTCATTATGAATCCAGTAATTGAAAGTTCATGTTGATATTCGACTAGTAGAATACCCTTGATTATGTTTTATTATATTAATATTTACTCAGTTCATTTTTCTTCCATAATGTGTTCATATTTATTATTAAAGGCATGTGTTTTCAATTATTCACCGTGTCTAATGTTTATATTATATTCAACTATTTTTCTTACTCTTACTGAGGATTTGAGCTCACCCCTCTCTTATGTTTCATTTTCTCAGGATATGAAGAAGTAATTTATGAATGACTTGCAAGCATAATCTTGGATACATGATGTTTCTAGTGGAATAAAATAGTGTTTTTGTTTCCCTTCATGTTGTAATGATAAAATTATATATGTAACTTGTTTCCAATAATAGTAAACTACTCTGTATTTCAATATTCATATTCCTTGTATGTATGCCAACATAATCAAACAAGGCACCGAGTCTGAGCAACTGGGGTCGGGTCCTTACAGTTGGTATTAGAGGATGTTTAGTAGAATACTTGGAAACTAGATTTAGAAAACGTAGAATTAGGGAAGATTCCCTAAGTTTCTCTTTGAGGGAATACATACAATAACATCATGGTATTTTGGTAAGGAATAGATTATGTGGATCTTTTATGCAATACATCCTTGTCTGGATACGAGCAGGTAGAGGCGGCTTTGGCACATATGCATCTAGGTGTAAAACCCGAAAACACCGCTTTGAGCTATACTCAAATGGGCACTGGTCTCCCAAATTTTTTCATCCTATGAGGATATAGTTTCATGTTCCATAAATATAGAAAAATAATTCTCTATGTCTTATTAATTTATGGGAATGTAAGAAAAGAAGAGGGCTACTGAAAACCCTCAGAAAGGAAATAATGAAATGAGGAAAAAGGGATGAGTCGAATTTCCACCATGTGACAATTACGGAAGGAAACACCTCAGTGCATGCTTAAAAAGAAAAGGAGTATGATACAAATGTGGTCAGAAAGGCCATCTTGCTGGTGATGGAAAATGGAAGAAGGAAGCCAATGATGTTCAATTCTATAGTTGTCGGGAGATGGGACACTATGTTAATGATTGTCCAAAATGTCAACGAAATATGAAACAGAAAGGGCCAAGGGATCAGGGACAAGCTTATTCAATCACAACTATAGAGGTTGAAGTTCCTAATGATGTGGTGACAGGTTCTTTAATTGTTTCTTCAAGTTTATCCGATGCTTTATTTGATTCTGGATCGTTGAATTGTTTCATATCTTCCCAGTTTTCTATGAAAATTAGATATTTCCAATTTTATTTAACAAGGGAGCTATCAGTCAAAACTCCTAAGGGATGTATCATTGCTACAAATTTCTGTCAATCAGTTCCCATTAGGGTATATAAATGTTCTTTATCTGCTGATATCATCGTCATACCCATGATTGAATTTGATATAATCCTTGGAATGGATTGGATTTCGGATCATGATGCAAAAATTTATTGTATGAAGAAGTAGGTTACGATTTTTGATGACGATGATAAAGAACACCTTATCTTTAGAGCAGAATCATCACCACATGATTCTTATCTAGATCCACCCCGTGTAGCTCAACTAAATTAAATTATTGGGGAGTAAGAGATTGAAATAAAAGTGGATAAGTAAAGGAATGCTCAAATAGAGGATGTACCTATGGTGAAAGAATATGTTTATGTGTTTCGCAAAGATTTACCTGGACATCCTCCAGAATGAGAAATTGAGTTTTCATTTGATTTAATTCCTAGTTCAAGGCCCATATCGAAGACCCCTTATAGAATGTCCATTGTAGAATTAGTATAACTAAAGAATCAACTAGAGAAATTCATTAATAAGGGATTTACCCACCCTAGTGTTTCTTCATGGGGATCTACTATCCTTTTTGTTAAGAAGAAAGATGGATCTATGAAGTTATGTATCGACTACAGGGAGATCAGTGCTATAACAATGAAGAAAAAGTATCCCGTACCTCGCATTGATGATTTATTTTACCAACTGCATGAAGCTCAATACTTTTCAAAGATTGACCTTCTATCTGGATATCATCAATTGTGTGTGAAGAAGGAAGACATTCCGAAAACAACATTTTGAACTAGGTACGAGCATTATGAGATTACAATGATGAATTTTTTATTGTCTAATGATCCCTCTATCTTCATTGAAATATTGAAAAGAGTTTTCATGGAATATATAGATTATTTTGTAGTAGTATTTATTTATGATATATTGGTATACCCTAAAAGCTGTGAAGATCATGAAAATCACTTGTGCATTATCTAGAAGACTCTTAGAAGACATGAATTATATGGGATGTTTAGTAAGTGTGAATTCTGGCTTTAAGAGATTTATTTTCTTGGTCATATTGTCTCTAAGGATGGAATCCTAGTTTATCCTCCAAAGACAAAGGCGATCCAAGATTGTCCCACGAAAACAAACATAACAGAGGTACATAGTTTTATTGGATTAGGAGGTTATTATCGGCGTTTCATGCAGAATTTTTCCCGACTGGATAACCCGCTTACGAAGCTCATACATAAAGGGGTTAAATTTTTTTGGACAAAATATTGTGAAGAATGTTTCGAAGAACTGAAGAGAATATTAGTCAATTCTCCTATATTGACTCTACCACCAGGGAATGACGGGTTTGTTATTTATAGTGATGCTTCAAAGAAAGGACTTGGTTGTGTCCTTATGCAAAATCATAGGGTTAGTACTTATGCATCATGATAGCTAAAAATTAATGAGAAAAACTATCCTACTCATGATATTGAGTTAGATGTTGTAATATTTTCTTTGAAGATATGGATAAATAATCTCTATAGTAAAAAATGTGATATTTATACTGATCACAAGAGATTGAAGTATATTTTCTCACAGAAAGAACTCAAAATGAGGCAAAGGAGATGGATTGAACTACTCAAGGGTTATGATTCCACGATACACTACCACTCGGGGAAGGAAAATATGGTGGAAGATGCTTTGAGTAGAAAGGATCATTATGTTTTGACCAAGATGAGAGTTGAAAGGGATCCTATTTTCGTGGATCTAATAAAGATGGATATGGGAATAAAAATGGAAGGTGAAACATCAAATCTTTGTCAAATGGTTGCCAAAACATCTTTACTAGAAAGCATAAAAATTTCTCAGGCTGACGATGAGGTGTTTCAAAAGAAGATTATAGCTGTGAATGATGGGAGATTGAGTGACTTCGTATACGAAGATGGAATTTTGAAATTTGGGAAGAGACATTGTGTCCCCAATATACCTGATCTAAAAAGGGAATTGTTAGATGATTCTCATAGTTCCAATTTCTCTATACACCCTGGTAGCACTAAGAAGTATAAATATTTGATGGAACATTTATGGTTGGACAACATAAAGAGAGAGATTGCTAATTTTCTGTCAGGATGTATGGTTAGTCAACAAGTGAAAGTTGGAAGGCAACACCCTGGAGGATTATTGAAACCTCTTCCCATACATGAGTGGAAATGGGATAATATCACGATGGAATTTGTCATGGGACTACCAAAGACTCATAGAAGGAACAATGCATTATGGGTCATTGTTGATCGAATTACCATGTCATCACATTTTCTTGATATAAGAGAAGATCTACCACTTGAACATCTAACAAGACTATATATTAATGAAGTTGTGAGACTTCATGGAGTACCCTTATCGATAGTTTCTTATCATGATCCACGTTTTACATAAAGATTCTGGAAAGGTCATCAGAAGGCCCTAGATTCTGATCTTCGTTTGAGCACTACCTACCATTCACAAAATGATGGACAATCAAAATGGAAAATTAAAACATTGGAAGACATGTTGAGGTCTTGTTCACTTGATTTTAAAGGCATATGGGATCAGTATTTAACTGTCATAGAATTTTCCTACAATAATAGCTTCCATTCAAGTATTCATATGGCACCCTATGAATCATTATATGGGAGGCGATGTCATACACCAACATGCTAGGATGATGTTGGTGAAAGAAAGATCGTGGGCCTAGAACTTATTGAAGAGACAATGGAAAATGTGAAGATTATCTAAAACCATATCAAAATAGCTCAATGTAGGAAAAAGAGCTATGCAGATAACCGAATGAAGGATTTGGAGTTTCAAGAAGGTGATCACGTTTTCTTAAAGGTATATCCATGGAAGGGTATTATATGATTCAGTAAGAAGGGATAATTAAGTCCCAGGTACATCAGATCTTTTGAAATTTTGGACCAAATTAGAGCCATAGCTTACATTTTGGCAACACCGCCAAGTATTTTCAAGGTTCAAAATGTGTTCCATGTGTCAATGTTAAGAAAGTACATGCCAGACCTGACACATGTACACACCTATGAAGAAGTGGAACTTGACCCCGATCTATCTTACTATGAAGAGCCTATCAAGATTCTTGATACTTGAGAAAAATTATTGAGAAATCAGATGACTCGTCGAGTGAATTTTCTATGGAGGAACCATAAGATAGAGGAAGCAACAAGGGATCCTGAGGAGCTTATGTTAAAGACATACCCAAATCTTTTTAGGTAATATTTTGTGAATTTTGAGGACTAAATTTTCGTAAGGAGGGGATAATGTTACACCCCAAGGTTTTTAAAATAAATATAGAATGAAATTTTATAATATATCCATTAAAACAAAACTTTTATCTTCTATGTTATGAATTACGAAAAATGGTCATCTAGAGTTGTGTTCAGTAGGTCATTTGGAATCCGATAGAACAAACATGATTTTTTAGTGAATAATAACATACCCTTATGAATAGTAATATGAATAGTAATATGACTCTAATGAATAGTAAATATTATTATTATTTTATTTTCTTAACACTAGAGGATAATAACATCTTGTTTAATTATTCATTGTGATAAAGAATTAGTTGTAGAATTAGAACTTTTAATTTTTGAGTTAAGTATTATTTTATTTAAAAGTTAAATTACTAATATTTAGAAATTTATTTTCTAAAAATGGACTTCACTTTTGAATTGTACACATTGGAAAATGGTAGGGGTGGATTTTTGGGATTTTTCTGAAATTCTAGAATTTTTTATGAATAGTAAAATACGATAAAATACGATAAATGCTAAATACTTGATTTACTGGATCATAGGTGATTCAAGGATGATGTAAGCACACTTGGTTCGAAATCTCATGCCATTATTACTATTAGGGATCACATGAAACAATACTATTGGTTTTCTTGAGGGAAATAATAAAATAATGAATTAAATATTCAAAAATTACTCCTCTCCTCCACTATAAAAACTCCCCACCACTACCTCTTCTTTTCACACTAGTAAGCCTTGAATCTCCTCATATTTCATCCCAATTACCATTCCCAAGTCACTCCCCACGACCAGGAATCTCTTAGTCTTTCTAAAATACCAAAACCCCTTCCCTTAAGGAGTTTCTCAAGGAGGTTATTTCAAGAGAAAAAGCACCCTTATTTCTCTTTTGGTTTTATTTCAATTTATCTACTTTTGTTATCCTATCCTCACCTCCTCTGTCCAAATTATTGTGATAAATAAAGTAACATATATATACTTGATTTATATCATTTTAATGTAATAACCATCATAAATATTCATACTCCATCCCATTTACTTTATAAACAAAATTGACGTCCTAGAGGTTCCGATTTATAACATTCGTGGATGATGAAGTTTCATTCTTCAATTTCATCCTCATTGATGGTCATGAAACCATATTCATGTTTGAATCATACTATAATATATTTTTTTTAACATAATTAATATTCAGTATCCATAATATCTACATATAAATATGTTATATGACAAAACTAGTTCATAATATTCGAAATACCGCCGAATAATCGAAGTGGTGGTCATCTAATGGTTCATCCTCATTCCCTGTAAAAAAATTATAGAAATGACCATTATCAATTATTTATGTTAATTAATAAAATATAATTACAATCCTAGAGATTTATAACCATTCCACATGAACTTCATTACATAAAAACAGGTGAACCGAATATGAAAATAAAGGAAACTAACACTCGAGAACGATGAAATTCAATACAATAACTTGTCAATAAAGATATAAATGAACCAACTAGAATCATGGTAAAAAAAATAAATGTATAATAGGTTCGGAAATAATTTATTATAAAGTATAATTTCATATTCCACGAGCTTAAGTACAAGATAGGAACACGTTTGGAGTTAAGGTAAGGGTTTCTTCATCTCACTTCCATTTTCGTCAGATTTTCCATATTCACTACTAATATTTTTTCATGGTGTATGTATACTAACAATTTATTTCACATATCATGAATATATTTATCTTCAACGTATAAATATATAATTTTTATATTATTAATTTATTGGGCAAACGAATCGTTTTATTAAAAAGTGGTGAGGGTTTTTCCACATGAACTTCCATTTTCATTCGGGATACTTTTATTGTCTAATTACCACAAAGTAATTCTTTTGTATTGTTATGTACTCATCATATTTTCTGTGTGAGAATCATATATATGTTTAAAAACTATAATCCTTCCTTATTTTATGGATAGTTACACATTTTAAAAGGATCTTTCAAAATTGTTTCGAAAATACAAGCCCGATTCAAGGGAATTTCTCAAATTCTTACCTGTTTTCAAGGGCACTCTATAATATGTTTTCGGAAACCTTTATATTTATAAAATCACTCATTTTATTATGAAAATACTATCTTACTTCACTTATGGTTTTATACAAGGATTTTTCCAAAAGAACTCTTCTTTTCAAAATAAAAGAGTATTTATCTCAAAATTGCTTAATGATTTTATAAGAGTGTTTTCATCTAATTCCATACTCTTGTTGATTCCATGGTATTATTGGGCTTAATAATTTATGAAGTCATCTACCATATTTGATTTAATGGTTTATGAATAACTCTATTGTGGATGATCTATCCTAAAACCATTTACCATATTACTCATAATTGTTAGTGTTTTATGTTTAATGATTGGGGAAATATAATTATAATTCATATAATAGTTTCAATAAGATTGTATATGTTGTTTATGTTTATCCCAGCTCATATGAGGAATTAATTTGACTTATTATGTGATGGGTGGGGCCCTCTATAGACCCTTTATCTATCGGTAGGTCTCATGAAACAAATAGACGTGTAATTGGCTGAGGCCTTTCCCTATGTGATATGGATTTTGGCCGAGGCCTTAATCAATAGATGTCTTGGACGAGGCAATGAAAAAATGTTTTAGAATGTCTTGAATATGAACTTCCCTCATTATGTAGCTAGTAATTGAAAGTTCATGTGCCTATTCGACTAGTATAATACCCTTGATTAAGTTTTATTAGGATAATATTTACTTAGTTCATTTTCCTGCCATAATGTGTTCATATTTATTATTAAAGGAATGTGTTTTAAATTATTCACCATGTATAATGTTTATATTATCTTCCTCTATATTTCTTAATCTTACTAAGCATTTGACCTCACCCCTTTCTTTTGTTTCATTTTCTCAGGATATGAATAAGTAATTTATGAATCAATTGCAAGAATAATATCAGAGATGTGATGTTTCTAGTGGAATAAAATAGTGTTTTTGTTTACCTTCATGTTGTAATGATAAAAATATGTATGTAACTTGTTTCCAATAATACTAAACTACTCAGTCTTTCTAGATTTTTATTCCTTGTATGTATGCCAACATAATAGAACAAGGCACCGACTCTGGGAAACTGGGGTCGGGTCCTTACAATGGTCGAACCTATGCCTCTGCCTGGGAGGTCCCTCTACTGTCTGCTTCTCATCTACATGGTGTGTCGAGCAGTCACAAGCCATGTGGACCTCCCGCCGCATGCATATCATTTCCTGCTCCTTGTATAGATGACCCTGTCTCGTGTTCCCTACTAAACCCAACCTGCATCCTTGGATTTCCCACCTGATGGCCAGGTCCGCTTGGACCTCTGCGACATCTATCTACTTTCGGCTGCAGGAGACTCTTCTACGTGTCGCCCTGTGGTGGGTCTCACTATCAGTGACTGCTCAGTGAGAAAGGCCTCCACTAGAAGGGCACGCTCCCGTAACCCGGCCTGCGTCTGAATGCTGAGGGGAATCGTTGATGCCCTGATCTCATGCATGAGTCCCTGATCAAAGGTCTGAGACCTAATGAATATGTCTCGTACCATATCTGTGGAGTAGAGTGAGAGGTCGGTGAATGTCACTGAGTAATGAGCTACCATCATACTATCCTGATGTAGATGAAGTAACTTCTGAATCATCACCGCTCGAAAGGTGGTTGGAACAAACTCTGCCCGGAACAGGCTCTCGATGTCTACACAGAGTAGTGAAGCCTCGTCATGCACTTGAAGCATCAGGCTCCGTCATCTACCTACTACTGCATGTAGTAGACTCATGAAAGGGATCAAAATAAGGTTGGATGGTGTCCCTACCAATATGAAAACTCTCACGACAGCCTCCAGCCAATCCTCAGCTACCTGTGGGTCCGTCTCTCCACGGAACCTGGGCGGCCTCTATCAATGGAACTCGTGCAACGCACTCAGGCAGAATTCAATCTCTGCTTGTAGGGCTGTTGGTATCGGTGGCCTAGTGGGTAGTGGTATCACTGGTGCCTCCGCTGTGATGGGGCCCGAAAACAAAGCCTCATCGCTCGGTGGGCTACCATCTCGTACGTAACTCAGAACCCTAGCTGGATACCTTCCTCGGGCCATCCAGAAAAGAAACAGGTGTGCCACGGTTAACATAGTATACCTGGTAAGATGGAAAAAAGTAATCATGGAGAAAACTTTTTCAAAGGAAAGCACACACCCACACAATCAAGGTTTTCGTGCATTGAGTCAGAGATCAGAAGTCAGAGTCCTATTGTATGGATACATTGGCCGCCGCACCAACACTGGTTTCCCTAAATTGATAACCATACTCAAAACACTTAACACTATTTCCATTAAAAGAATCAGAGTCTATGTTCTGCGGTAGAACTGACTCCTCTGATACCAATTTGTCACGACCCGTCCTCGAGGCCTATGCCGTGACTACCCCAAGACCACCTTTCATTGGCCAGGGTCCGGTGACTAGCACCAAAGGCGTAAATCCCTAAGCTGGGAAGGCATTTCCATCATAAATGTAAACACACACAAAAGTGTACGCAACAAGAAGTAAACACTAAGTAAAAATGAGTACAAAAGAGTGTTATTGAAAGTAAATGGGCCAGTATACAAACCCAACTAAACATTAAGTATAAGTAAAAAAGGGGAAAATTGCTGGTAGTAATGAGTAGCTTCTGGATCAACCTCTGGGGTTCCTACAAGAATGGTTGGTAAAGATGGCCACCTTCGCACTCGCGTCTGTCATTATCCTCCATGTGCCGACTCATCGTAAGGTCCGCCTCCATGTACTATACAATCATGATGCTCTATGCCTTTGTCGGTGATGTACGTCGTCTGCATACAACACAACAAGGTGCGGGCATAGCTCATGTTAGGGTGAGTATAACGATACTCAGTTGGGACCCCGAGACCTGCAAGGTCTCACAATATCCACTAACGATAAAAAAAAGAAGAACGATATAGTCATGAAGTATCAACCAACCCTACTTAGGTATATTCCCATACATATACCTAAGTTACCAATCACAGTTCGGCTTCAACTCTTGAGCTCAAGCGCTACCCATTCCACACAGGAAGTAAAGTCAATCACCATGATGATAATGGTTGAAAGACATGACTCAGCTAACATAGGTATCCCAAAATAATAGAGATATTAGATGATCAGATATAGCCACTGGATCATCTAAGTTGTCAGACCCACACAGGATACAGGACTAGCTAAGCTATCAGACCCACACAGGATACAGTCCAACTATCTCGTCTAAGTTGTCTGACACACAATGGATACAGTCCAGCTAAGCTATCGAACCCACACAGGATGTAGTCCAGATTTCTCATCTAAGCTGTCAGACCCACATATGATACAATCCAGCTATTCTATCAAACCCACATAGTATTATGGTACAGTAGTCGTCGTCGTCGAACCCACGAAGGATTCCAGTACTGTAGTTGTCGCATTCAACTCTAGGGTTCCCGCACACAACACGCTCGATTCTGGGAGCGCCCGCTCCTCAAGCCAGGGGGTCGATAAATCAACTATCACAAAGTCCTCAGTTGAAGTATCCCAAAGTTCTGTCTCATCAAAAGAAACCCAACGTGATAGACGGCTCGTCAATCAGATGCCCAGTCTGAGAGTTATAAAAGTTTCTGTTCCGAGGGCTCGCTTGGTTTCAGGATAGAACCAACTTGGCCTTACCAAAACAACGCAAAATCATTGACTGTGATATACCTAAATGACCTCCTCAATCCAATTAATCCTATGAAACTGACGATGAATCAATCCGAGTTCCTTAGCTCATGTTATTGGTGAAAAAACAAAAGTAGTCCGAAGAGGGGGGGGGGTCTGGGTCTGGTCCGACCCGGCCCAACCCGCCCTGGGTCGGCCCAAACCAAGGAAACCTGACCGGATCCAGGTTTGGACTCGTAGGGAATGACCTGTCCTGGAAGCTATGGCCCAGCCCATGCGGCAGTCGGCCCGACCAGCGCAAGGGCGACACAACCCGCGCGGGAGGCAGCCGGCCGCGGCTCTGCTAGCTGGCCCAGCGCGGAGCGGGGGGCGTAGCCCCCCGACTTCCCATAAAAACGGCACCAGCTGGTGCTGCATTTTCCTACCAGAACTTGTGAAGCAGGTTCCGCTCCACCTCCGTGGCTGATGCCGCGCCGGCCATCCACCGGCGGCACACTGCCGCGTCGACATTCCGCACCCCAACGATCTTTCGCAGGCCACGTGAGTCGTTCCGGTGGTCTGTTTTGCCTCCCGTCTATTCCTACAGCCTTCTAGTCTATTTATCTTCATTGTTATGGCCTCAGTTCATGGGTACCCTTCCGTTCACCCATCGCCCTACAAATCATGCATCAAGAACGAATTGGCAGAGGGTCCAGACTTGTTCGTTAGCCCGTGCCCTCCGCATTAGAGGCTCAAGAAGTAATTTAACATATATTCTCCAAGGTTCAGGGGTATAATTTTATTTAATTAAAAATTATACAATACTCGCTACCTCGATTCAAGAACATTGTCGAAGCCGCGGAAGTCTGTGTCGGGGAAGACGGATGTCGTTCCATCAGCGTCGGAAGGAGTGGAGCCTGACGTAGTTGAGTCGAGTCGACACCGTTGGTGCACTCCTTAAGAAGAGGTGCTTCCTTTCCCTACTCTGGTTGAAGAAGGTAAAAGGTGTTTCTTCACGTTTTTCAAGACATGGAGCATTCTTCGTTGAAGAACAACATTATTCGTCAAGAGAATAACAATTCCAACAAAAACTCCTCCCAAGAATTCCTCCCAACAAAATATTTTCCAACACAAATAAAATAATAGACTCCCTAATTTAATATTTCAATGAATTTGAAAGTAAATCAAATTAAACAATTAAATGAGGGAGCTTAATTATTTAATTTGATGGTGTTGGCACATTAATGATATAAAGTGGTGGTGGAGATTTTAACCCTCATCAATTGGGGGTTCCAAGGGTTTCAAGGGGAAGTTGAAGAGTTGGTGTTCGTGTGGGCCCCACAACACATTATTCTCCCATGGGAGGTTATGTGAGGGGGTGGGCCCCACCTAAAACTTCTTTTTGGAGTTAATAACCACCAACTAAATAAAAATGTGTTACACACACATTTTTATTTAATATTTAATTTTTAAATTGAAACCCCAAACTTAACTACCACATCCGATAAAACGCAACTACGGTAACGATCTCCTTAAGAGAATACCAGCGCTGCGAGTTCATCAGTGTCCTTAGATTTCAATTCTGAGAACTGATTGAAAAGATATAAAAACCCATACTTATGTTTACTGAACGTACCCGAATAATATTTCAAAAATTGATTCCGGGCACACCGGGCCTCGGAATCCGGCACCGTCAGAAACTGCAGACTCGTAAAATTACAAGTAATTTAAAAAAAAAATTCCTTGAAATTTTCAGGACTTTTCACATTGTATCCCACATGATAAATTTAAAACCCATATATTTTTATGAATTAATATTTTTAAATAATTTTAATTCTTCAATAGCATACATTAAACTCAATCGTGAGTGTAAATGATTTACAATACTCCATAGTAATAAATGAACATTGTAACTTAGAAGTTAATTTAAAAGGAATAAATATAACTAACCTATGAAAATTTATGGTTAATTCCTTGGATACCCATTATTTATGAAAAATATAAACCAATTAATAGTAAAAGAAACATTTCAGTTTTTTATTAATAAATTGAGTGAATTATAATTATTAAAGGAATGTGATGAAATATAAATGATATATATTTAATAAATTTTTTTTAATAATCATATAAAATATATTTTCATCATATGTCGTGAATAAACCCTATTTTATTTATAAAAACCAATATTTTTTATATGGGAAATTTTACCAACTTTTAATAGAGAACTCGTTTTAAGTTAATTTTTTTAAATTAATAATTTTTAAATGACAAAATAAACTTATTATTTGTATATGGTATATAAATAATAATTTGGATGAATTATTGATATTTTATGATAACTTTTATGTTTTGATGAATATTAAAAACATAATAAATTTTAATTGAAAACAACTTTTTACATAGAAATAATTTATATTTTTAAATTATATTATTCAGTGGTTTTAAAGTATAAATATATTATATTTTTATCATTTAATATAATTTATGTCATTTGCATTAATTTCACAGTCAATTTATATGTAAATACATTTCAATCTTTTGCAATGTTTTAACTTTTAAAACCTCTTTTCTAATTATGAAAATAAGATTAATTTTTAATTAATTATGAAATTTATTGGTTTTGAATTTTGAAAATTAATTATATATTTGGAAATAGTAGGTCCAAATTATGTAAATAGTTTTTTTATTTTTTCATTATGAATATTATCTTTAGTAGTTTTTTGTAAATACTGTAAAAGGGTAAATCAGGAAATTAAGGGTATGAATAATATTATAAAGTTACCCTAACACTTTTCATAATACCATTGCATGAGTTTTATTTCAAAAAAGTCTTCCTTGGGTGGATTTTTTTTCTTTGGATTCCATTTGGATGAGATTAGGACATTTAATTTAATTTATTTAAAGAAACGTTAAATATGTCTTACTAAAATTATAATAACTATATCATTTTTAATATGATGTCATACATAAAATAAATTTGACTATAAATTCTCATTTGAAATATAAAATGTTTTTTATATATTTTTTTATTTTTTTAGATTTTGGGAAATAAATAATTTTTATAAATGCCTATACATTGATGATTTAGAAATTATATAATTGATGAAAAATAAATAAAATAATTTTTATTAAAATAATAATAACCATTAAAAGACAAAAACACTTGACCAAATATTATTTGTCGAGTATATATCGATTATAATCATCCAAGGGTAAAGTTATTATCCATTTTTAGTTATATAGAAATCATTATTACACTTATATTATTTTATTTAAAGTGATGTTAAAGATTCCACATTCATATTTTATTAAATATAACATTTTTAATGTGGGATTTTCCATAATATATCTCAAACTATAAGTATTATTATTAGGTCAAGTGGATTTATCTTCATCATAGTATTTTATTTTGAATTTTTATTCAAAAAATAAGTATATTAAATAATTACACGAAACTAATGTTGTAATTATTTTATTAATGGAGTTTTCAAAAAAACGTTATTTTAAAATTAAAATAAATATTATTTTGGGTAATTAAGATATCCAAAAAATATTATATATAACCTTTTACACTTACTAATATAATAAAATATTTGTTTCAATGTATACTAGATATCCTTGTATATTTTATAATCAATGAATTAAATAGTGTCAAAATTGACATTATTGATTGTTTATCAAAATAATGTAATATTAAAATATTTACAAATCAAAAAACATTTTTAAAAATATATAATAATTATATTATGGTCTAAAATGTTTTATATTATTCATTTATGATCTAATTTATACTAGATAAGTAAATATTTTTCCCCTTTTATATTGAAATATTTTTTACCTTAGTAAAAAAAATGAAATAAAATTAATAACTATTTATTAAAATTATAATATATAAATTAATATAAACACACTTCTAATTTTTATTATATTATTATATTACAACAATATCTTATCTAATATTATAAATTATGACATTTGATTGATTTTAAGTAGTTTTGTTTGTTATAAATTAATAATTTTAGAGATTCTAAAAGTCCCCCCTCACCTCAATTATATAAGGGCACATCCTCCCTAACTTCTTCCCTTTAAATTGATCCTCAAAGATCATCCCTAACCTGACTATTTCAATTATCAACATCCCTATTCAAGTTATATAGGTTTTGGTCGTCTCTAAATAACATCTCTAGTGCTTTAAGAATAGATTTAGATAGATCATGTTGAAGAAGAGGTAATCTTATCTACTAATTCTTTCAATATTATTTCTTATTATAAATTTTCTAAAAAGATTTTTTCCATTATAAAGTGATAATTCTAGTATCAATTATATACTGAGATTTTATTATGATTATTGAACAACTATATTCATCCTTTTATCGATCATTTGAAAATCCAAATTACCACACGTATGTAAGTATGGCTTACCGTCTCCACGTTGTGGTGTAATCTATTTTTCACCACCACCTTACTTGGATTTGAATAGTGATGGAAATCATAACTATATATCCTTATTATAACATGATATGGATTCTGTAAAAAATATATACCATCCAATTCAATACAATTTTCAAATTTTGGGAATGATATCAATGGTCGAGCATACGTACTGCCTACCATCTCAACGTTATGATGTGATTCATTCAACATGATATCATTTAAGTTATGATTATATAAATTTATAAAATTAATAAATAAGATATATATTATTTTAATATCAATTTGTAATGATATAACATTGACATAAAAAAGATACTTGAAACTTATTCTACATAAACCTGCATTAGAAAATGAAGTACTTAATACATGAATAATGAGTAATAATGAAATGTTATTAACAAAAATATGATAATATGATCATATATGATATTATAAAAATAAAAATATCTCTTTAATAAGTTAACAAAATTATTAAAATTTTTATACGTTATGTTAAGATACACACAAAGGATATCAGATCTAAGGTGAAGGATAATTTCCCAATCTCATTCTTATTTGAGATTGTTAATACATAATTATTTACTATGGTATATTTATCATCAATGTCCATTTTTCCGAAATATATATTGAAAAATAATCTTTTTATTTTTCTAAAATTATTTAATTTCAATTTACCCATTGGTTAGATTTAATAAAAAGTATGAAAGGAATTTTTTTATTTTTGATAAGAGGTGCATTTTGACTTATCAGACAAAAGTATGAGAAGAATTTTTTCTTTTAACTAATATGACCTGCTCATATTTTTTAAATTTTAATAATTCCTTCATTAAATTAATCATACTTTCTATTAATTCAATTTTATATTAAAATAATTTATTTTTTAAAAAAAATTACATGAAATTTTGGTGAAAGAAAATCATTTTTGAAGAAGAATATATATTTTATTCCAGAGTTAATTTAAAGTATTATATCAAAATTAATTTATATCTAATATGGAAAATCATTAATGGGGTTATTTTTCTAGTATAATATCCCAATTATTCTAATGGTTTTATTATTTTTATGCTGGAATTATATTTATGAAACCCATTTTTTTACAAAGATTATATTATGATGGAATGATTTTTAAGAAACCCATTTTATTCCTTGGGGTGTGCTTTGATTTATGTTTTTGTGGAACACATAAGAATGATTTCATTATAGAATGGGTTGTACTTATATATCCATCTAGTGAATTATGTAATGATTTATATCTCATGACATAGATAGAGATGGAATTATTAATGATATTGGTTTCGTAATACAGGGCTGGAATGGGATGTAATACTTGTTCAGTAATACAAAGTTGTAACAAGGAGTGACCTCAGTTAAGTAATGGACTTGGTCCACTATGATAGTCTTGGAAATTATCCTTAACAATTATGAAATTATTTTCTACACTTATGTGTATTCCATAACTTCCATGTCTTATTCTATGGATTTGAGAAAATTTTTATTGATTCTTTATGACCTTTTATTATTTTTCACATGACATGATATAATGATATTCCATATATAGGACAAGATTTTAAAATGTTGTGTTGTTATATCTTATGATTATGATACAATTTATATCTCCCATTTTTACCCTTACTGAGTATATGGGCTAACCCTTTCTAATGTTTCTTTTCCCTGGGTTTTTAAGAAGGGTATTATGTAATATTTTTCCGAAAGGGGTTTACTTATGAAGGAATAAGTTGGAGACAATATAGTTTTCTTATGAACATTTTGTTTTTGGTTTCCAGTTTCTGAAGACACCAATCCTATATGGTCCTGACACGATTTTGTTTTGTTTTTAATTAATTTTATTTAATATTGAATTAATATCTATTTATTTAATGTATGGTTCATTATAGTTGGTATCAGAGAAAAGGTATAGTTAACATTATTAAGTTGTGTTGATAAATCCTTAGCAAAACCCCTAGTTTTATGTCAAAGTATAGGATACAATCCTAGTGTTTTATAAATGATATTGAATAACCTTGTATAATACCTAAACAGTCTTAAATTGAAAAAATAATCATAAATCTATGCTTTTCCCAATATTATTAGTGTTTCTCATATTGTTCTTCTTGTTATTATCAATGTATAAAACCCAAATGATCCACATTAATGCTAAATACGAGGGACAAGGAAATGATTGTCCTCCTT
The DNA here is from genome assembly GCA_963277665.1 of Viscum album. Classification (NCBI taxonomy): domain Eukaryota; kingdom Viridiplantae; phylum Streptophyta; class Magnoliopsida; order Santalales; family Viscaceae; genus Viscum; species Viscum album. Next base: position 1,947,530,877 of record OY728127.1, on the reverse strand, counting down.
AGCAACCAAATGTTATTGGAGTTAGAAGGAAAAAAATTGTAGATATGTTCTCACAAAGTTTACAAGATAGGAATCATGAAGGATGTCCAAATGAGAAAAAGTGGGAACAAAGATCTATTGATTCAATCCTGACGCAACATCCACCTTTTTTTAGTGAGTATTCCCATCTACTAATCGCTGAAAATGGAATTGTACCACTGAAAAGATATTTTTAGTTCTCCAATGATCAAAACATGGTAAATTCAACTTTGTAGTCTATTATTTTCAAGGAATTATTTTGGAATTATTATCCAACTTGAGAGTAAAATTGATGGATTCCTTAATGGATTAAAACCAAGTATCTGCAGAAAATTAGTAATAAGGTAATTCAATAGCTCTAAGGAAATCCTTTTATGTGATCTCAAGGATAATATGGAGATTATTTTAACCCATTTTTCCTACAAGTTTTATATGATGAGAAAAATATAATTCAAGGGAAAATGTAATGAACAAACTGAATAGAAGATGAGTTTTCACTTTTTTTGATGGTGTGGAAAGAAATATTGAGGAAACTGTCCTTAATGTACTAGAAAATGTTTTTTATGTATGGGAGATAAGGTCATGGGGTATTTGATTTATGAAGTGATTGAAAAAATATGTCTAATGATGTGAATAGAGAAAAGGGTGCACAGAATATACCTCCCACATGGCAATGCTACAAGTGCATGAAAATGAGGCATTATGCCAACCAATGTCCTTATCCAAGTGTTATCGATACTGATCAATGTCAGTAAACTCTTACGTCCAAATATAAGGTAATGTCACATATGATCACTATCGGTGATGTTGATTGCAATAATGAAGTGGTGAAAGTTAATCATACCATCCACTCTAATACAGAAAAAGATTTATTTGATTTTGGATCCACCCACTCATTTATTTCAAAATAATTTTCTATGGGCATTGCCATATTACCTTAATAATTAGATGTTGAGTTAATTGTGTAAACACCTAATAGCACAATAGTCACATCCGAAGTTTATAATTCTTCTCCAGTTGATGTTTATGGGAATGTGATTCCTAAAAATCTTTTCATCCTTCATTTAGTGTAATTTTATGTGATTAATGGCATGGATTGAATTTTTTTATCTAGAAATCATAATAATTTCTAAAGAAGGGTATTCAAATTTTATATTCAGTATCAATATATGATCATCTATTGATGGGAGGATTAATATGAACTTCCTGTGTAAATATCTCCCATATTATGGGTCATGGTTCCAATAAAAAAATTTTATCTATATCAAATGGCTGGGGAAAATTTTCCATTATTAATACATATATTTAATGAGAATTTGTTGAGGTATTTCTAGAATAACTTCCAAGTCTTCCACCGAATTTTAATATTGGGTTTTTAATAGAAATCATTCTAGATGTTATTCCAATTTCATAGACACCTTATATAATGGCCATAATTCAATGGCATGAATTGAACATGAAACTCCAAGATAATCTTGAAAAGGGATTCATACACCCTAATGCATCACCTTAGGGTTCACCTGTTATGTTTGTTAAGAATTAAAATGGATCAATGACACAATGCATTGATAGTCATGAAATTAATAATATCACTATCAAGAAAAAAATATCATCTTCCATGTATTGATGACTTATTTGACTAAATATGTAGATCTCAATAATTTTCCTAGATTTATCTTCAGTCAGGATAATGTTAATTTTGGTTTAAGAAGGTGGATATACCAAATACGTCATTCCATATAGGGTATGGACACTATGAATTTATAGTGAGGCCTTTTGGTCTTTCCAATGCCTCCACTATGTTCATGGAGTGAACGAATAGAGAGTTTAGAGACTATCATGATCAGTTTGTGGTAGTCTTTATAGATTATATTCTTACATAATAGATGATCCATGAAGAAAATGAATATCACTTGAGAATTTTTCAGAAGAATCTAAGAAAGGATAATCTTTTTGAAAAAATTACCTTGTTTAAATTTTGGATTCATAATGTTTCATTCTAGGTCACATAATCTCAAGAGAAGGGATTTAAGTGGATCCTGTAAAAATAGATGTTATTATAATTTTTTCTAATCCAACAATGGTAAGTGAGATCAAACGTTTTCATGGTTTAGTAGGATATTATCAATGTTTTGTAAAATATGTTTCATGAAAATCTCATACACTCAAAATTTTGACTAAGAAATGAGTTATGTTCGTGTGGAAAGAGGAATATGATGAGAATTTCAAACAGCTAAAGAGATGGTTAGCCAGTGTACCTGTGCTTACACCACCTTTTAGTGGAGAAAGGGTTGTCATCTATAGTGATTAATCTAATAAGGGGTTCTGAATATTTGTCATGAAAAATGATATCATGATAGATTATGCCTCAAAAAAATAAAAAATCCTTGAGAAAAATTACTCAACTCATGATATTTGAGTTAACAATGGTAATATTTACATTAAAGATATAAAGGAATTATACTTATAGTGAATGGTGTGATATTTATACAGATCATAAAATTTTGAAGTATATTTTTACACCAAATAATATGAATATGAGATAAATAAGATGGTTGGAGTATATTAAAGAGTATGACTACTCAATACATTTCCACCCTAGGAATGAAAAAAAGTGGGAGATTCTTGGATTAAAAAGGGCCATGAAATCCTATCCATGAATATGATCCAAAAAGATCTAATATATATGTATATTTATTTTCAAAGGATGTATCTTGAAATTTTAAATAAAGGAGAGAAATATTATTTTTCTCAAATTAATGTTCATAAATTTCTATTAGTGGATATTGGGGAGGTTCATAAGAAATATGTATAGATACAAAAAAGGTGATAAATGTTCCTAAATTAAACCTTGATTATAATTGAATAATAATGATCATGAACCATGTTGTATTCCTCCCATACCATAATTAATGAAAGAGATATTGTATGAGGCTCATAGTTCTCTATTCTTGAATAATCCTTGAACAAAAATTATGTACAAGGACATGAATGAGTATTTTCAATGGGATCGAAAAAATATATATGTTTATGAATATGTCTCTTTGTGCTTGGTTTTTCATCTTGTTAAGGTTGAGAGATTGATGTCTAAGGGGATGTTACAACCATTACTCATACTAAAAAGGAAACGGGAAAACATCACTACGGACTTTGTAATCATACTTCCAAAAAAATCTAAAGGAAAAAATGTTATATGGGTTGTAGATGATCACCACAAAAATTCAAAACTCTTCATTTTTCTAAGAGAGGATTTATCTCTTCATCATATTTCAAGGATATATGTAATGGAAGTGGTACAATTTCATTGATTACCACATTCCATTATCTCTGATATGGATCTGAGGTTTACCTTGATGTTCTGGTGATGTGTACAAAAGTCTATAGATATAGATTTCTGTTTCATCACTTCTTATAATTTTCAAAAATTAGTTCTGCATGAGTGGACAATTCAAACTCTAAAAGACATGTTGATATCTTTCTCTATATATTTCCAATGGGGTTGGGATCAATACCTACCTTTGGTAGAATTTTCTTACAATAATAGTTTTCACTCCAGTATTTATATGGCTCCCTATGAATCCCTCTATGGAAATAAGTGTAGAAATCCATATTTAAATGATGAATTTGTGGAAATAGTTCTATTAGGATCGTATCTTGTTGATGAAATGGATGAGATATCCAGATCTATTCAAAAACACATTAGAAAAGCTAAGAGTCTAAAAAACTTATGCTGGAAACCGATGAAAGGACGTAGAGTTTGAAGTGGTTTACAATGTGTTTCAATTAATATCTCCCTAGAAGATATTAATGAGATTTGGAAGGAAGGGTAAGCTAATCCTACATTATATTAGTCTATTTGAATTTCTGGATCATGTGGGAAGGTATCCTTTTGATTGGATATTCCACCGAATCTCAATCAATTTTATTATGTGTTCCATGTATCTATCCTAATAAAGTACATAATTAATCCTTTACATGTACTAAGCTCAGATTTTTTGCAGCTAGAGGAATATCTTTCTTATAAAGTAAAACCAATAATGATTTTGGATCATAGTAAAAATGATCTATGAAACAAGACCACTCATATGGTTAATGTTTTTTTGGAAGAACCACCAATTTGAGGATGCTTCAAGGGAACTTGAAGATGTGATGAGGTAGGGATATCCTCATATGTTTGTATCCAAGTGATGAATTATGAGGGGGAAATTCAGTTTAAGGGGGGTCGAATGTAATAGCCAGATGTTTTTATGATATTTTTTCTTTAACTAATTTTAATTCTTCAATAGATTTCGTTGCACACAATCACGAGGTTAAACAAACCGCGAGACACCATATTATAAAATTACCATTATAACATAGTAGTTATGTTATTGGGAATAAATATAACCAAATTATGAAAATGTATGGTGAATTTATTGGCTTCCATTTTTTTGTGAAAAATATAAACCTATAAAATTTAAAAGAATTATTTTTATTTTTTTATTAAAAAATTAATTGAATCATAATTAGTAAATTAATGGAATGAAATATATATTTTATATATTAAATAAAATATTTTTCATACTTATTCAGTAGATATTTTATTCTTAGGTTATAAATAAACCAAATTTTTTGTATAAAAATCTATATTTTTAAAAAGTTTAATTTTATCTCCATTTAATGAAAAACCAATTTTAAATAATTTTTTTGAAACATTTATAATTTTTACATGAAATGATAAAACTATACCTTGGATTAGGGATATAAAATTTACATTGGATGAATTTTCCCTTATTTTATGTGAACATTCAATTTTAGTTGACTAGTAAAAATATACTAAATTTTAATTGAGTACATATTTTTTCATCCAAAAAAATTATATTTTTGAATTATATTATTGAATGTTCTTAAATTATAAATAGATTATATTTTTATATATATTAAAATTTAGGCCATTATAATTAATTCTATATTGAATTTAGATGTTATAAAATTTCAATCTTTTACAATGTTTTAACATTTCAAACTTGTTTTCTCATTATAAAAATGGTATTAATTTTAAATTAATTACAAAAACTATTATGTTTTGAATTTTGAAAAATGGATTCAGTATTTTTAAACTCTAGATCCAAATTATGTAAATTTATTTCTTTTATTTTTTTGGAATTAGGAATTGTAATGTTGGTTATTTTTATTAATATGATAAAAGGGCAAATCTAGTAATTAAGGGTGGAATTAATATAATAAATTTACTCTAACACTTATCCTAGTATCGTTGGATTAGTTTTTTTTACCTAAATAATTCTTGGGTTAAAATGGAATTCTTGAGAAGCTACTTGGATGAGATTAATATATTTCATTTATTTTATTCAATGTAATGTTAAATATGTATTACTCAAATATAATAACTATATAATTTTTAATATATAGTTACATAAAACATAAATTTGAATATAGATACTCATATTATAGAAATAATATTTTTATTTATGATGGTGATTTATTTGTAATTTTTAAGAAATAAATAATTACTTTAAATGCATATACATTGATGATGCTGAAATTATTTAATCGCGGAAATTTAAGAAAATAATTTATATAAAAATGGTAATAACCCATGAAGAACACATGAGAAAATCATTTTTGTCAATTATATATCTACTATAAATCATCTAAGGGTCTTCTAATTTCCCATTTTTATCTATATGGAAATGATTATGACACTTATAATATTTTATTTAATGTGATGTTTAAGTTTCACATTCGTTTCTTATTACGTCAAACATTTTTAATGTAGGATTTTATAGAAGATTTATTTTACTATAAGTATTGTTATGAAATCTACAATATTATATATGTCATACTATTTTTTTATAATTTTTATTCATCTATTTTTTATATTAAATAATTACACAAAACTGATGTTGTAATTTTTCTTATTAGATATGACAAATAAATTTTATTAAGAATATTATAATAAATATAATTTGGTATAATGTATAAATGAAATTTATTTTCTATATAAAATTTACCTATTATTAATATAATAAAATATTTGGTTCTAAGATAACTAGTTATCCTAATATTTTTAATAATCACCGAATTGAATTGTGTCAAAATTGACTCTATTGATTGTTTATCAAAATAATGCATTATTAAATAATTTCAAAATCAGAAAACGTTTATAAAAATATAGAATAATTTTGTATGATCAGTTTTTTTGTAAAATATTAATTTATATTAAATAAGTAAATATTTCCCTATTTTTATTTTGAAAATTTTGAAATCATAGTAATGAATTAACTAGAATAACTAAGTTTTAATTAGTTTGATAAGGTTTAAATTGAGAGAAAAATTTATCTAAAACATATTGGTTGATGATACTACATTATTATCTCATCCCATGATTAAAATTAAAACATTTTTTTGTTTTCTATATATGGTTTCATTTTATTATATATTATCATTTTTGGAGATTCCAAAAGACCCCCTCACATCAATTATAAAAGAGAACTTCACCCCTAACTTCTTCACATCACATTGAGCTTTTAATCTCTGTAATCCCCTAAATACTTCCATTATAAACATCCTTAGTCACAGTCTATATGTTTTTCTCTTCCCCAAAGACCATCTCTAGTACTTTAAGAAGGGATCTAGAGGGAGAACAACGAAGAATAGGTAATATTCTATACTAATTCAGTCAAAATTATTTATTCTTCTACTTTATCTTCGTGAGTTATTTCCTTTATAAAGTGAAAAATACAGTATCACTTATATACTAAGATGTTATTAGCATTATGTAACAATCATATTACACCTTTTAACTATCGTATCTAAAACAAAATCAACAAGCATCCGTATGTATAACTTACCATCTCTATGACGTGGTGTAATCTATTTTTCACCACCACCATAAATGGATGAGAGTAATGATGGAAATAATAAATATATTGTATTATTATTAAATTATATGGATTATGGAATATAATATATATACCTTCCAGTTCCATACAATTTCATAATTATAGAAATGATATCATCGCTCGTGTGCGCATACAACCTACCATCTCCACGATATAGTGTGATTCATTTTACATGATATCCACTAAAGAATGGTTATATAAATTTATAAAATAAATAAATATGACATATATTATGTTAGTATCATTTTTAATGATATAAAAATGACCAAATAAAAATAATCACAACTTATTCAACAAAACATGCATAAATGAATGAAATAGTTAACACCTGAATAATGAGTAATATTGAAATGTTATTAACAAATTTATGATAATTTTATCATATATGATATCATAAAAATAAATATGATTTGATAATATTTTAAAAAATTAATTGAATTATTATTAATGAGGTTCATATACAATCAAAATTTATCAGACCTAAGGTAAGGGATCGTTTTGTAATCTCATTATTTTCTAAGATTGTTTATGCATAAGTATTTATTGGGGTATATTTATTATCCATATCCATTTTTCCAAAATATGTTTTCCAAAATATTATTTAAATTTTTATATAATGTATTAAATTGAATTTTTTAAATTGGTAAATTTTATTCAATGTTATAAAAGGAAGCTTTTTTCATTTTTGATAAGAGTTTTATTTTCAATTATCTAAAAAAAGTACAAGAATAATATTTTCCTTTAACATATACGACATGAACAAATTTTTACATTTTCTTCACACCTTATATACATGAATATTTATTTTAAATATTTCATCATTATCATCAAATAAATTATTTTCTTTTAATATTTCATGACATTTTGAGAAAATAAAAATGTTTTTAAATAAGAATGTATATTTTCCTTCAGAATTATTTTCCAATGTTCTATAAAAATTATTTTTCATCTAAGAGGGAAATTCTTTAATATTATTTTATTTCAATTATATTATCCCTATTATTTCTATGATTTTATTATGTTTATTCTGTAAGGATATTTTTTTAATCTATTTTTTTACATGGATTAGGTTATGATAAAAATAATGTATAAGAAACCCATTGTAATCCTTGGGTTCTACTACGATATTTGTTTTTGAAGAACGTCTAAAAATGATTTCATTATGATATTGGTAGGAACTGTATATACCGCTAATGCATTGGATAAATATTTATATATCATGATATTGATAGAACTATAACAAGAAAAGATATCAGATCATTAATATAGGACTAGAACGAGAAGTAATCCCGGTTTAGTAATACATGGCTAGAATGAGGAGTGAGCTCAGTTTAGTAATGACCATTTTCTGCTATGATGGTATTTGAAATAATACCTAACTAATATGAAATGATTTTCAATGTTTTTTTTGTATTCTACAAATTACATTCTTTATGTTATTACTTCTAGAATATGTTCATTTATTATTTATGATCTTTTATGACGTATCCCGTGAAATTATATCATGATCTTACATATGTAGGATACGATTTTAAAATGTTATGCTCTTATGTATTATGATTATGTGATGATTTATATATCCCATGTTTACCCTTTATGAGTATATGATCTCACCCATTCCTATGTTTATTTTCCCTAGGTTATGAAGAATGGTATTATGAAATGTTTTTCAAAAAGGGGTCTAGTAATGAAGGAATAAGTGGGGGAAAATGTATATATCTTATCAACCAGTTTTTTATGTTTTCCAATTTCTAATGACACTAAACCTATATGGTCATGGTGTGATTTTATTGGGTTTTGTAATGAATATTCTTCAATTTTGATGTAATATATTTATATTTAATATCTGAGGCATTATAATAAAATATTAAAATCTAGTTTTCAAACTTAATTATCATTCCAACAACAAATTATCCATTCCTTGGATGTTAACACAACTTGACTGAAACATGAATAATGGTTCATTTTCTAATATACCAAGTGAAATTTTTATCCAAAACTGGACACTTGATCTCACATCGAGTTAGATCATTACACATACATCAAATAATATAACCATGCTTATCTCAAACTTGAATTCATTCTTCTATGAACCATAAAAATGTCTCTTATCAAGCAAATACTTTTAGACATGTGCCACTACATTCCATATGATCTCATCTTCATAGATGATACATGGCATCCCATACCCTATTCCAAAATATAAAAGGGTTATCCTCTTCCTTGAGAAAACTTCTAGGGTTATAATATCAAAAAAGTCATGAAAACAATAATATAGAATATAATTAAATAAAAAACCAATAATAGATAATTTTGTAATATACGGATTAAAATCATATTAATTTATTAGTTAATGGAAATATTCTTTCATCTATTACCTTAATATATTTCTTTAACAATAATTATCCAAAAACCTATTACCCCCTTTTAAAAACCATTTCTATATCAAATGAAATAATGACTATATATATATATACCAATATTCCTCATATAATACATAGACCCACACACTTTCAATACCATAACCCACGAGTAGACACATAAATGACAAGATTAATATAAAACATCACACATGACTAAAACCTTATTCTGAATATGAAAAATAAACAAGGAGCAATATTATACCCTAATAAATCAAAAACTCTTTTGGAAATGGTTATAAATTCCCATAAACATGGTTCTCTATAAGATATAAAAACATTCCACCTTGAACTATATGCCCAAATAGTAAATCAACTAGAAAAAATTCACAAGTATAATATTTAATTCCCAAACCAAAATCACTTAAATTGTATCTAAATAAGTGATTCTAGAAGGTGTCAAGAACTCCTCCCCATTTTCATGAGGTGGATGACTGGTGGTGAGAGTCTATAAGCAATACAGGTACACTATAATCTAATAACACTCACATGTGATAACTGGTAAATAAAAGAAATATCATATAAAATTTGAGTAAGTTATAAGTTATGTGGATAATGTCTAGCCACTAATAAAAAAAGTTATCCACATAATATAACAATATTGTAACCCATACAAGAACACACAAAAAATAGGGATTTCCTATATTTCAGTTAACTATAGAGTAATAAAAATAAAAATATACATAGGTGACATAACCAGAATAATTGGTATATCTGTATATATGTCGCTTTAACTCCATATACTCACTCTAGCGATATTCCTCTATACATCCAATCACATGAAAACCCATAATAATGTATGAAAATGCATTGTGGTGTTTTTTTATGTTGTGATCATGAAACATAGTATGGTGCCACTACTGCATCCCACATATACATAATCATATACAAATTTATCCATTTATGGATAAAATAAGTAGTTGGATAAAATATACAATAAATCTTATCATGCCCTCTTTTACTTAATAGGACACAACAAAAACTATGATTACCTTCTTTGTCAAATTATAATAATAAATATATTATTATCACAACACATTGGGATCCCAGCAGGGAAAGGATAAAATATATATAGTCTTGAGTACATTAGAATGATTAAATATCTTATTCTGGTGATCCCCAATAATGGAAAATCTAAGGGACCTCTCATGGGGATCCCCATGAACATTTCCATTGGGAACACTAGCTCAATTATCCTCAAGAAAATATCATACATGGATCCTCTCTAGCTAGTCCCTAGGAAAACATCTCTTGGGACCCCTATTAATAGTCCTCAGATAGATCTCATCAAAAAACCTATCAAAAAGTGGGATATGTAATCACTATTTCACAGCATGGTTAGGGTATAATAATAATAATTAATGCATGGTTTTCATATCCCATAGAGAATCCATTAGATATCCACACACAAATAGACAACTAACTATACACTAGAGGATGGAAAATAATTCAGAATAAACCCCACCCTAACTAGCCTAATTAGAAATGACCAACATAATCATAAACTACTACTAAAAAACCTAAAAATTTGATCTCAACCCAAATGTCAAACCAAAAACATAGGCACAACCCAAATTCCATATATGGACCGACTAAATAGTAATCATATCCCAGTCCATAACAAACCCTTTGGGGCCATAAGAATCATGTTCTCTTATTCACTATAATTATAATAACACCATTATGACTCCACCACACCCTAAGGTGTGAAACTAGATAAACTATTTCCATAATAAGACTTCTTATAAACTATTTCGACATGTGAACTAGCCAATGCCGCACTAGGTTCTTCCCATTTTCATATCACTATTAACACTACATAATCCTTAAAAGGATTCTGAATGGATACCAATAATTATCTCACATTTATCTATCACTCAATTGGAATCCCCACAGTCATGGAAGACCAAATACCCACTTCATTATCATAAAGTGACAATAGGAATACTTCAATGTGTGGGTAAACACTCCTATAAATCAATATTGTGAACGTCCCCATTGAACATCTCATTATTGGTCCTAAAAAATATTTCCACCATATTACACTTATCCCTCAATAAGTTCATAGGTTTTAAATATATTCATATAGACCATACAATTAATGTCACATTCCAAAAAATAACATGTAATGTCACTTAAGGGTTATCTACTAGGGATCCTCTATGTCAGTCAGAAGAGATCATTATAGGACATCCACTACTAAATAAAAATGGCCTCCCCTCAATGGGGTAAAATAAGGAATTTTAGACAATGTGGACCATATTGGAAAATCTCCCAGTCATCACTTAATTTCCCAACTAATGCATGACACACCTATTCCATGAGTAAAAGTCCTGATCTAACCCTATCCTACCACCCTAAACACATAAGACTACCTTTTTATAGTTCCCATGCCTAGAATGAGAAATCCTTGAAACATACACAAAATTGACATGTATAAAAATATATAGATAAGTATTATTGGGAAAAATTTCCCTGAGAATGGTGTTACCATCCTCATACTAATATTCATGTGTCTTTACAAGCTTGGAATAATCCCCGACATTCTTCTTACACCCTATCACAATCCGAAATGATAAAAATATATTTATTTGTACAAATAATAACTAATTACCTAATATAATTAATTGACGTATAATAACTAAAATATAACATAGTTTCCTCTAATGGATATAACCTTAGGAAAAGAGACACAAATGACCCATGGGAAGACTTTGGGACTCCTATAAACTAAATCTTCATGTTATATAACACAACTGAATTACTAAACAATAAAATTGGTTCAATATCTTAGATGATATGAATCACCTAGATAATAAGATTATGTAACAAGCGAAGAGATTAAAATATATATCTTTTTAAATAAATTTAATTCCATTTATATCACACGAGACACACAAAAAAGAGTTTCTTTTAAGTCATGTGATATATGTAAAATCAAGTTTTACAGAACGATAATATACTATTAATATTAATATTTGATTTGACCTTGATCTCAAAGATTTTGTAATGGTGGGTATTAATATGATTAACTAACATATGAAAATATATTTTCTATACATATTTAAAAGTTATCTATTTATTAAAATACAATAATAATAAATTAATATAAAATTATGTATTTTATCCAAAAATGATTTTTTTTCTAAAAGATTTTTAGTCAAGCTTTGAGCCTTTAATTTTAAATTAATTTTTTCAAATTCTAGAAAATTTATTGGAAATAATCATTTTTTAAATCTGTAAAAAAATTATTCAAGGGTTAATTTTTGATATTTTTATAAAAAGATTCATTTATTTATGAATAGTAAAGAACAATAAATTTTAAATAAAACTGTATTTTCATTTAAATAATTTTTTTAAATAATTTATTTTTTTAATTGGTTTTAATGAAAAATTAATTAAATTTAATATAAATTTATCCAATTTATGTCCATATAATCATTATAATGTTTAATTTATAAATAAAAGTTTATAAAAATTTGAACATTTAAACTTTAAAACCTACTTCTTTGATGTCTATGGGAAAAATTTTGTTTTGAATTTTGAAAAGTTTATGAATTAAATTTTAAAAAATGGATTTTAAATTTTGAAAAATGGATTTTATTTGTTTAATAATAAAAATTTATAATTTCGAATAAGTTCAACATAATTTTTAAACAATAACTAATAATGAATTCACTAAAAATTAATTACCACAGTGAAGGTAAAAATGTTTTTATTTGGTGTTAAACTAAAAAGAAAAGGGTAAAAATGACCAATAAGATTGAAAAAAAACTATTGATGGTAACTTTTATAATGTTACACCTTTATGTTTCTATAATTTTACATTTTTTATATTTATGACGCATGAAAAATGTGGTAGTACTCAATTATTTTGAAAAATAACTATTGTGTCATCTCCACCACTTACAAAAGGGTACCCTATCTACTCTACTATTCACACCATCAAAACACTTTGTTTCTGCTAAGACCAACCCAAATAACATCCCAAATTCCATCCCCTACTCTTATTGGCCTTATTTTAGGAATAAAACATTAATAGTATGTTTTTATTGCAAACCTAAGGAGGATACATGAGGAAGAGGCAATGCTATTCAATGAACAGATTTATTTTATTTCTTTATACACCTCATGAAATTTTTATTACATAAATTTGATATAATATAATCATTATATTCCATATAATTTTATGTTTTTATAATAAGTTCTTGACTATAACCATATCAAATTCCATCAAATGGGTTACAAAAAATGATTATGGAAAGATAAAATATATTATCTTATTTCATTCCTTTTCACTCACGTAAAGATGATAACATCATTAATGTATGGGTGGACAACCACCTTCACAAAGCGATGTGACTTTCTTTTCATCACTCTACCACATGGATGATATATATATTTATATAAATATATTTTATGTTATATGTGATATTAATATTATTAAGTAACGGTAAATTATTTCAAACCTATTTTCTATAATGATCACTTGAAAATAGAAACATTATTCATGCGTACATTTGAATTATCTTCTCAATGATCGTAACATAATTAATTTTTCATAACCATAATTCATGATTGGTTTTAAAATTAAATTGATGTAAAAATTTGATAATTATGTCATTTTTATTGTTTTTAATTTTATAGAACTATATAATATAATCAATATTCAGATCATTCATGATGAATCTTTCATAAAAAATAATGGAAATTAATACCTGAAACGATGAAAATAATGCATTATTATTATTGGACAGGTGATAAGATGTTATAAAAGGATCATATATGATATTATTAATATTATTATGGTTATAAAATAAGTTAATAAAATATTTTAAACCACTATACTAGATCATAAATCATTTTCCTCCAAAAGGAATCGTGATGTAACATATTTCATCTCAATTTATTTCATTGTGGAAAATTGTAATGTTATGAACCTTGATTAATTTATATTGTACATATATTTCAAAATTTATATGAAATATCCTTATTGATTCATAATTAATGGTATTTTAAGTTCCACTTCAAATCATTTCATCAAAGGTTAATTTAATTGAAAATTACAAAGTGGTAAAAGTTATTCAATAATTTTAATTTCTCTTATGACAATTAATATTATCTAAAAACAATCACATTATTGTAATATTTATTATAGGAAAATAAATTTAACTTAATTATACATATTATTTCATTATGGATATGATTATTTTCTAAACTATATACAATTTTATATATATAATGAATAATTTTAATGTTATTTTCTTAACGGGGGAAATATTTATAAATTTGCTGCATTTACACAATATTGATATTTAATGGTAATGTATATTGATTCATGAATTAAATTAATTTTTTGATATATGAGGAATGTTATGGAGCTTCAGTGATGTGTGGGGCATAAAATTATATTTACCCTTGATGCATTTGTAGGCCTCTTGGACCAAACTAAGTTATCCTAGCATTAAAATGATTTATATCTCCAGTTTATGCATTATTGTGAAAGGTCTTGATAGTAGAAGTATCTTTATGCCTAACATCCTAGAATCCCATGATTAAGAATTTCGTTCATTAATAACTTTTCAATTATTATTATCCATGATATTTTCACACTGATATTATCTCTAGATGCATCTCATTATCTGTTATTGATTTCATAGAATATTTTTAAGCTATTTACCAGACAATATTAAATTTAAATATTCCATTTATGATTTACATGTTATTATTTAAATGAAATCTATGTCCATTTATTTTTATCTACAGTATTTACTATTCAGTATTGATTTATGATAGTCTCCATTGTATATTGTTCGTGTTGTGCATCTAATCGCACTCGCATTTTTTATCCTTTCGTAGAAATCCATTAAGTGTACTATGAATGATATGAAAGAATATATTAAAGAGATTAATGTTATTATAAAAAAATAGTTTTAATTTGTGTTTCCAAATTTATTTAAAGTATCATGTATATATCTATTTTAAAAAGATAAATAATGTATTAGGATCTTCTGGATGTGATTCCATGTATCTTATGCATGTGTAACAAAGAAGTAATCATATACATGTTACTAGAGGTTGGGTCACTATATAGTTGGAATCAGTGGAATTTTTTTTAGAAAAATTGGTAGCTATAACTAGGAAAAAATTGATTATGGGTCATAAAACTATAATATAATATATTGATTATTATAGAATAACATCCTATAGTTTTTGTAATGTTGATATTATGTGATTTTTACTAGTAATTCATATCTATCAGAATGTCAAAAGATGATGTAATTCTAGGAATGAGGTATGTAGGGATAATAAAGTGAAAAAGGCATGCCCATCTTGACTAAATAATTTTCTTGTTCATGAAAATTGGTCTAACTATGCATCTAGTTGGACACTTAAGGGGAATATGCTTCATATAATTCACATTTTCATGAAAATAAATTATAAAGTATTTTCATAGAAAATGAAAATGGATGGCCTAGGTTAAACTCTAAACCAAGGTTGGACCTTTATGAAAATGAAATGGATGGAACATTATTTAATTGGGATTGACTAATTATATTATAAATGTATTTTACCATTTTTATTTTGGTTATAATAATCATGATACATATGTGTTTTTTATTAAATTTTAGAATCATAAATATCTTCATTAACATATGAGTTATGGATACCATCATTGGTTTTGTGTTTAGGTTTGAACATAAGTTCAAAGTCTTAAACATCCCTTTTTAAAATTTATTTAGTATAAATATGTTTTCCTATATAGTTTAAATACCTTTAGAGGGATAGTGAATTAGGGTCTGAAAGATTAAAATAACATCCCCTTCAGATCTTGTTTTTTGGTTAAAAAACATTGTTATCTTATTTTCGCCTAGAAATGTATGAAAAGAAATGAAATCATACATGAGACACAACTATTTGACATGGTTCTACCACACTGAGATACATCAAAGGAGTATACATTGAAAACCTACCAATGTACCAAATCCACTAAGGTTCACTACAAAAATAAGGCTTGGAATAAATCACGTCTTTTCCCAGGCTCACTACCTTTATAATGATTCGAGCAGAACAACTATCTCTCCTAGTATACAACCAATCCAAATTTGAAATATCAATGCTCTCTCAACTAAAGTGTTCTCATTTCTCCTTTAGAAGATTTAAATTTTAGCACTTGAATACCAACGTCTTAATCCTCATTTGGTACATCATTATGTTCTAATTTCATGTACTTGATGAATACTCAGTTTCCACATAATTATTGGGAAAATCCTGATAGGCCTGTAAAGCATTATTTTCACAACCCTATGCATCAAATGTGCACCACTCTTCCAAATTTCATGCAACATTCATGTTTTTTTCATGGAACACCTTACTTCGATATAGATTTTCTCTTTTCAGGGATCTTCCTATTCTTTGAATTTTTTTTATTTTTTCATGCAACTCTTATGAAATTCATATCCCTGATATTATCTAAGGATTTAGCTACTCAAATGAAAGGGGTATTCACCTATTTATATACCCACCACTCCATGTGTAAAAAATAAATACACACCTTCTTCTATGCATGAATCATTTATGCAAACATGGAAATTATCATTTTGAAGTCGTATTGGACACATAACTCTCTTTCGTGGGAACATGAAACTTTATCTCTTATGTCTCACAATCTCATCATTCTTGCATCTTTTGAACTTGTGTCAAATAAATTCTTTTACCTAATTTTGGTATGATGTCCCTGAATCATCACTTGTGAAAAACATTGCAATCCATCTTCACCCCTGTGTGCACATTTTTATGTCTGTGTGAAAAGAAATTTCCAAAAAATGCTATTGCCCATACTCTAAATCATGGGCCAAAAAATTGGAAAAGTGTTTGAAGTGGTGTCACCAAGTATAAAAAAATGATGTTTACCACCAGAAAAGCATCTTTTCCTTTTTATTTCCCCTTTTCTGATGTACCATGTAAAAAATCTGTCTAGAAATCATATACTATCCTTAGAAACTTACTTTTTCAACAAACACAATCATCCTAAAAACAAATCAATATTACCTTGAGGGATTTCTTCCCATATATCCCCCCATTTGGGTTTATTGAAAAACATTTCTAAATTTTATACCTTGTTAAATATTCTTTCGTATTATACCAACACATTCTTTCTTCAATTCATATTGAAATCATTCATTTACTCAACCCACACTCTAAGCCCACATGATCCATTATCGTCCTGATAAACAAGAGTATCCTAAAAATTTCATCAATGAATCATGTAATTCTCACACTAGTCAACTAACTTTACCATGAAAATCATCATTCATGATATATAACCTTTGATAGATCATATCAAGTTCATTAGATTTTAAAACTACCCCTAGTTTACTGATCCTTCTATCACTCCAACACTATGAGTTTTCCCCCTACCTTGATTGAGACATTTTCTCCCCCTTTTATAGCCACAACTTCTCTCCCTTTGTCAACAAACCTAAAGACCACTTCTTTGTGGTCTTAAAAAGGATAAATGATATCAATCATCAAATTAATGAAAAAAATACATCATACCTTTGAGAGATGGGGTCCCACATCCAAATAATTTTATGTGTGGGGAGTCAAAATAACTCCAAGAGACAATTTTTGAAATTTTGTTGTTTCTTTAGGTAAGGCCACAATCAGAATATCGGTAACATATATGCTAGTATTTAGATACTACAATATCATAAGATCATCCTCCACCATCTCCTTGATAAAATGATACATGATCTAAATTGTTTTTTTCCTTGAGTGATAACAATAAATTTTCAAATATTTATAGAACAAGAGTTGTTGTAATGGATTATAATTATAGAATTCAATTCAACTTTCATATCATTTAGCTTCTGCTTCATCCCCAATAATTGGGTGAATGATTAGGTAACTAAAATATATTCATATTCTTCAATGATAAATGAAATGAAATCCAATTTCATACTTATGCATGAAATAATCAGTCAGCCAAGATAGAACACACTAATTGAAATTGATTTTATATCATCTGCTAAACCAGGAAAATCTACATATATGTTACCCGATAACTCTTTCTAAGATTTATCACTATATAGAAAACTGAAATCCATCGTTCCCCTGAAATAACAATTTATTTTTTAAATTCTTGTAAGTGTATTACATGGGTTTTATTTTGAAATTGTGGTTATTAGTATGTGGAAAAAAGTATCATGTCATGTCACTATTAAATACGATAAACTGCAATCGATCTTCCTGAATTCATTAAAATTAACCAAATTTATTTTATAATGTCATGTTAGTTTCATCCGATTTTCCTCTCGATTCATCATCTCATTGTAATTTTCCTTTAAAAATCTTCTTACAATCTCTTTTGTATATTTTTATTGATAAATTATTGTTCAATTTCATCCTTGTGTCCCCTGTAAACCAAATAAAAATGTCATCTCAACAATCATTTTCATTTCAAACTCACATGTCATGATTTATAAAAACTTTTTTCACTGTTCTTCATCTGATTCACCAATTATTTTAACTAATATTCACAAAAACCATCATGCTTTCATTACATTCATTTTTGGCATAGATATTGTAATCAACTCTACCATGATTAAAACCAATGTTTTTCAATAACATATTGAGTTTGGAATACCACACTATTTCATATTTCTTCAATCCATATTGTTCCTTTATCATCTGAATAACGTGGTTCTCATTTTCATGAATGCGAAAACCATATTGAGGATCAATATAGACTTATTCTTCCAATACCTCTATCAAAAATGATTACTTGACATCTATTTGTAAAACATTGAATCTTCTTTCACTATGATGTACAATAATAATTTGATTGTTTCTATCCTTGCATCATGTGATATTTTTTCATTAACGTATATTTCCTATATATGGTAGAACCCATTCCATACTAATCTTTCTTTATTTATAATCTTTATTCCAACATAATTCATATTGTCATGAAAGACTGATTTAGTCCTAATGACATTATTATCTATTTTCATTGAAACAATATTGCATGTCTAATTATTATCAATTTGGGAAAGCTCGTAATTAAATGACTAATCCAAAATCTCTTATATAGTGGATTAATCAAAACATTGTATATCTACCTAATATAGCTAGGATTATAGTTTTAATAAATTCATTCTTCATGTTTTAACTAGCACTACTAGATACCCAATGAGGTTATTATTGTGAATTTCATCTTGAATCATCATTATTAAGGAATATATAGATATAAATTCCTCATACTCATCATTAGTATCTTCTTATGTATAAGCATTTTCCACTTCTAATCCCCTTAAGCTGGTCCCCTACTCATAACTTTCTTTGGGAACAATTCACTGCATTGTTGAAGATTCTATTTAATATATACTATATTGACATTATTTACTTTAACGAAAATTCCAAGTCTTTAGTTGAAACATTTATATTCTTGTCATTTTCATGAAAATGCATGAAATATACACCTATACGCACATGAATAAAATTGCATGTTTTTAAATTTATTGATAATAAAACACCTACATCCATATAATAAAACCTATTTCAATGATGGATTCATTGTATCTCATTCAAACTCTTTTCTTACTTTAGATTGAATAGAGCCTTGTTTGATTTTGGGACCGATGCCAAGACTAATTCATTCTAGAATTTTTATGGTAATTCCTTTTCATTAAGAATTGTTATGGAGTTGTTGTTTATGATCATATTTCTCCTATTGACCAATCCATTGTGTTGAGGAGTTGTTAATACTAAAACTTGATTCCTTATCACAAGTTTACCAAGATAATCTTTTTCATGACTATTTCTGAATTCCGTACCACTATCAATATGAATCATTAGAATCCTCTACCCAAGCATCCATTCGGATTCCCAAAGACATTACATTACACAACTGAACATGTCAAACTTATGTCCAATGACCAATAACAAGTCCATATCGTTGAAATCCACAATGAAAAAGATAATACCTCTTCTTATAAATGGATTTTGGTGATATAGGTCCTTACACATATGTATGAACCAATTCAAGAACTATGGTTGATTTTTGTTTATTTTCCTTTTATGTATTTCTAATAGTCTTAACTTGTTGATAATAATCCCAAAAATGAGCAATATAAGATGGTATCTTTGGTAGGTATAGATATACATCAAATTGGACATGATCTTGTAGGGATGTTTGACATAGATGGCCAAGTCATTTATATGAAGACAATTTTTCTTGGTCTCTAGGTAGAATTCATATATCTTCATCCCTACTAATAAGAAAGAGATTCACTATGATATTTTGCATTAAAAAAACTACACCATATCTTCCCTTAATGATACACATTTTCTTATTGAATATTATAGCATTCCCTATGTCAGACATTTGAATAAGACTACATAAGTTGTGACTAAGACCTTCAATAGCTAGGAAATCAGCACATCTCATTTTTTCCCCAAAATTCACATTTTCCCTAACCAATAATATTTAGGTATTCATAATTTCCAAATTTTATGACACCTTCCATTCCTTATTTTATACTAGTAACAAGATACTTATTTTCATTCATATGGGATGTGAATCCACAATCATAGATCCATACACCTAGATGATTTGATGATTCAAGGTCAATCTCCATAACAACTACCAACTTAGATCTTTTATTTTTTATCCATGTTTCTGACTTCATACTTGGAATGAATTGATAACCATGATCTTATTTGGAGTTTGGGGGACCATCATCATCTTTCATAGATGAAAATAAATATTTTATTTTAAGCTCATTAGATGATATAATGACCTTCTTCATATGAACAGATTCAGTATTCTTTGGAACATTCCTCTATATTGGTTATGAGTAATATCTCGCCATGTGTCTGAATCCTCCACACCCAAAAAATGTCCATAAAATGATATCATGGAATATTGAGCTCTGCATTTATGAAATTTTCAGTCTTGTTACCTTTGGTACATCTTATAAATAGAACAAACATTTGGTGAGTGTCTTACACTTCCACAACAATAACATCTAATGTTGGTTACATAGTTATGTATCTTTATTTCACTACTTGTTTTCCCTTGAATTTTATAAATAATGTAGTTATAAATCATACCCAAATCAATCATCAATCTTGGAGTTGGTGCTTGTTATATGACATAAATGATTACTTCTTTCTATTCTCTATCAAGCACCATACATATATATGGTTCGAATATTTCATTTTCTTCTCCTGAAACGCCTTTATATATTTCACTGGGACATTGAACTATAATTTTCCTTTTCATGCTACTTTTGTGACCATCTCTGATAGAGAAAAGAGATAATCCTAATCTTTCACTTTCTGTCACAGGATGACAACCACCTCCTTAATATTTCTGATGCGTTTTTCTTGATATTTAATTGTTTAATTCAAATCATCGATCTACCTTTCCTATTCATCAATTATGAGCTTGTAATCACCAATAATTTTTGAGTTATCTAGGATTTAATATATAATATTTTCAATTTCATCCATCAGATTTGAAATATATTCTCCTTACTTAAAAAAATAGTTTGTCATCTGGAACGATATTCTTGTATTTCATTATTTTTGATCTCTAAACGTCTATCTATTTATAAGAATCTTCTAATTATTATTGAAGATCACTTCTTACATCAAATTATTCTTCATAATTTATAATTTAAACCATTTTTGTGGAGAAACCTAAATCATTCAACATATAATTTTCTCCTTGATCTTTGTATTTTTCCATCTATTGATCCATAGATTCTCACAAACATTAATTTTCTTATAAAAGGTTATTCTTATTTTAAAATAGATTTCTCTTATAATTTTTCTCACCATTCACATAAAATGAAGACTTATATTGGGTTATTTTAGGTTCACCCTCATCATCATCTTGAAACTTCTTAGTGCACCTCACTATAAGATTTCAAACATTTAACCATAAAAAGTATCCAATTTGAAGTTTCTCTATGTTCTTTCCTTTCCCTATTTTCATATTTATGGAAAGGAATGTTATGACATCATCTATCTCTTCTTATTCCTTCACATCGTCAAAATTTTGATTCTTCATTCCCTTTAATTCCACTTTTTTAGACTTAACATTTTCCAAATACACTTTATCTTAATTTCTCATCTTATAGGGAATAGTAGTATAGTTAAATCTATCCAATATCAACACCTTAGGAAATTTATCTTCCTAAATAGAAACATTCTGATTTAATTGAGTTGTAAGTCATCTAAATACACTCTTATTAATATTTTCATCATAAATAATTTCTCTGAGGCAATGTATGTATTCTATAATAGAATTCCCCCAATAAATTAATGCATCAATGGACTCATTAGTTTTAATTCAAATATTATCATACTAGTTCCATAGAACCATCATCTCTACTTCTATGACTTTTGAGTCACCCACATAAATATTTAAAATATTTACCAATATATCAGGGAATGGATTACATAACATAACATTGATATATATTAAATTAGATTGGGCTCACCCAAAATCATTGATTCCTTTAGTATCAGAATAAAATTCCCCCCATCATCCTCAGATAAAGCACCACTATTGGCACTGGCTGAAATATCATGTATCAATTTTGTAAAGACATCCATTCCAAAATATCAGAATTAGTGATGCATCAGATTCTTCCAAAATTGAATTTTTTTCCATCAATGACCCTAATTACTTTGTGATTGAGAACCTTCATTGAAACACTAGAGAAAGAAAAACTACTAATTGTTTCCCTAACTAGGTCCTATAATCTGAGTGGGGGTGAATCAGTGTATGAAATTTTTAAAAAAAATTCCTATTTAGATCAAGTTTTTTCATTAAAAAAATACAATTTTCACCCTTTACCATATCAATGTATGAATATAAATTAATGAAAACACTAGACATAAAAATTTTACTTCGTTCAACCGCACAGGGCTATGTCCAAGTTGCTTAAAAAGTTAATGTGTTAATGTTCAAAATAAACTAAGTATCACATACAAAATATGGTTTAGATTAGATCAATTATATGACTAGGATCACTTACTTTAGAATGTTTGAAGTGGACTCAGTATCCATCCTGGTTTACAACCAATCAAAATTTGAATGAACGCTTCTCTCTGAATTTTTTTTCCCAGTCCTCCATCAGAAGATTATACGTTGGTCACATGAATTGGTATGGTTTACACCTCATTTAGTGTTTCATTGAGTCACATTTTCATCCACTTGATGAATACCCCTTTAACCTAGAATTATTGAAAAATTCATATCAGTCCACAAGACTTATTTCATGTAACCAATCACATGACTTCAGCACAACTCTAACAACATTGTCACAACATGAATGTTTTGTCATGGAACTCCCATATACCATAGAACGCTTTTTCTGGTCCTAAAAAATCCTCTTATTTGTAAATTTTTATACTTTTCAGGAAAACCTTACCTGATTTAGAGCCCTAATAATCCCTAAGGGTTTAGATACTCAAATGAGAGGGGTAGTTTCGTATTTATAGACCATATTATCCCTAAGCACAAAATAAATACACTTATTTATCTATTCTAGTATCATTTATATGACTATGGAAATTCAAATTCTGATGTCATTTTTTGGACCGTAACACTATTTAATGGGTTCACATAACTATATATCTTATTCATGCAAAACCATATTTCACATATTTTTAGAAAATGTGTAGAATAATTGAATTTATTGAATTTTGGTATGATTTCCCTAAATCGTCACATACTTGAAACTTCATCAAACATATTAAACCATTCAAAAGGCATTTTTATATTTACATAGAAATAATTCCTTTTCCAATTTTTTTTCTATCCTATGTATTTTAGACCCATAAAACATTGAAAAAACAAGGATGTAGCCTCACTGTATATAGAAAATTTTCTATACCACAATAAGAGAATCCATTCAATTGTATTTGAAAATTGTCAACATATTTTATTAACAATATCACTATATCTCCACAATTAACCATGGAAACATAATTTTTAAATAATCATAATCATCTTTAAACCACTACAATATTACCATAAATGATTTTACCCAAAATGATAATAAAATATTATGGATTTTTTAGAGAAATTGGTGGAAATAATACCCATTTTTTAGTATATGATTATGTGAAAAGGATATCTGATAAATAATGATTTAACGGGGTTTAAACATACTTTTAAAGGTATTGATAGCCTTTCTAGATAATATAATCATTAATGAAAATATGATAATAGTTAAATAAAAATATTATACTTTTCATGTAAAATATGATGGATGGGAAATCAATGAAAATTATTGTATTTAATGATAGATTTTATTTCAAGGATGATTATTGTAATATCCTGATTCTGGGAGCATCCCCGATGTGCCTCATACCTGGTTCGTCACATGGCCTCAAGATAATTTCCCCAAATTCCAGAGGCTATCGACTAGCAGCGAGGGCCTTAGAGCTGATACTGGGGAAACTATGACCTCATTGGAAGAGAAACACAGTACAAATAAATAGATAACAATAATAGATTCTTAATAACATGCAATAAGTAAACAGCGGAAGTAATAAATATCTAGAACACACATATATAAATGATTGATGATACATATCTCTTGGAATGTAGGAAAAAAAGGCATAATTCTGGAATATAGTACCAAAACCAAATTAAAAAGAAACAAATAAACTATGGTTTCCTCATAATCCTCAGCTTGGTCCCATGCTCTACAGCTCCACAACAACTAAGCACCTGAAGTAGAAGGGTGATTTCCCTTATCTATACTCTCAAAAATATAATCAGTTTGCGCCCAAAGGAATGACCGAAAAAGGTTGTGTGACAAATCCCAATAGGAAACCACCAAAAGATCTGTGTCTAATTGTTAGTGAATATACATTTTAGGCAATAAGAAAAAAGAAACAGTAACCAATGAAGTACTCAAAAGTATAAAATCCTATAGTTTCAATTACAATAATTTATATTTAACAATTTCATCAACCAATTAAAAATAAAATAAACACTCTAGGAAAGTTCTCACAGCCATACCCATCGGGTTTAATTTGAAACAAGGATATAGAGAAGACTCACTGATGAAGCACTCGCCGTCTATTCCCCCTATAGTCTTTTAGCAGTAAACTAAATACAATCTGAGGAAGAAATTAACATTAATTCCTCATGTGGTCTCATAACAGAACTATAGACACTCTGAGGGAGCACTCAACCTCAATCCCCCCTATGGTCTCATTACGTGATAATTATAAAAGACACTCTATAAAATCCCCCAAAATCAATTTCCCCTATGGTCTCACTACACCAGGTTCCCATAGCCCCATGTAAAGCACTTGTACACAAATAATAAACTGCAACCAATGTAACCTCAAAGCATTACTTGGATAATTTACTAAAAGGCATAGCATAACATATCAGATAAATAATTACTCCATCCTAACAACACTAAGAATGGAAAATAAAGGAATAACAGGAAAAGCATGACCAAATGGCCAAAATCAAACCAGCATGGGAAACACATCCATATCATTGAAATTAACCCATTTCACAATCCAACAAACTCTATTCAAACATACAAGGCATTGTAGGCATTAACAAGGTTAAAATCCCTAAGAAAGCAATACCCTGAATGAGGATATTGGG
Organism: Viscum album; assembly: GCA_963277665.1. Classification (NCBI taxonomy): domain Eukaryota; kingdom Viridiplantae; phylum Streptophyta; class Magnoliopsida; order Santalales; family Viscaceae; genus Viscum; species Viscum album. The sequence goes on along the minus strand of OY728127.1, from coordinate 1,947,504,880 downwards.
AACGTTTGCACATATAACTCAAAGACTAACTATGGAATGGAACAAACCACCTAACTCGGCATTTTACAATCGATTTATGTAAATCTCAGGCCTTGAATTACCATAGAATTGTGAAGGTCTAAAAAATGCTAAAAACGTTCCACTAAAGATAACCCATGAAAGAAGAAAAATCAAGAAATGAGGCTCTGAAAGAAGGTAGAACAAACCGTGGTGATTCCAACGCAATCGGGGGTAGTAGATTCAGAGAACAAATGTCGAGTCGGGGGCTCAGATAAGAATCAATAGTCACAGACACTCCTAGATTAGATGAATAGAGAGGAAGGGTGTTCTGTCAATTAAATGCGACCCCAATATGTTTAATGAAATAAAAAAGAACGTACATAGCTTATTCTTCAAGTGTACATGACATGTACATGCTTTAAATGGCCTCCCTTTTAGGTGGTCTCCAGGTCACCCAACATGACCAGCACACAACTACTCATGACAACCGAGTACACAACATGTACATATATGTACAGGGCGTGTACTCTTGAAATTTCCTGATTCTCCTCTTTTCCTCAAAACACCAGAAAACCAGATTCATATCTGAAAAGAAGACACATGTTCTTACAAACACCCCCTTAGAAAAATTCATCACAGAATGTCCCTAGAAATTATGTGTAGAAGAATAATCCTTGAACATCTTCAGCCACTTTGATCGTACATCAGCCTCCCTCTCCCAAGTCTCATCCTGTACTCACCCATGCTGCCATAACACTCGTACTGAAGGAATAGACTTTCCATAGAAAACTTATTCATTATGATCCACAATCTTGATTGGATGCTCCTCGAATGATACATCTACCTCTAACTCAACCTCCTCAGGTTAAAGGACATGATGTGGGTCTAATGAGTGACGTCACAACTAAGAAATGTGGAAAATATAATACATAGCCCAGTACCTCTGAGGTAACTACAGTCGATAGGGAACCAATCCGACTCCCTCCAAAACCTCAAACAACCCAACATACCTTGGTGAATGTTTAACCTATATCATAATCCTCATGTGTCCCAACATTAGTGTGGCATGTAGAAATACCTAATCTCTGACCTCGAACTATAGAAGTCATCTCCATCGATCAACATAAGACTTCTGTCATGAATGTCTAGTTTTCATCCTCTTCCAAATAAACTCTATCTTCTCTTTTGTCTCCCCGAAAAGTTGAGGTCCCAACATAGCTTCCTCTCTGACATCCAGCCAATATAAGGGTGATCGACATGGCCTACAGCACACAGCCTTATAAGATTCCATCTGAATGGTTTCTAGAAAAATATTATTGTAGGCAAACTCCACAAGAGGTATCTCCTTTTCCCAAGAAACTCCAAAACCTAAGATGCATGTTTCAATCATGTCTTCCAGCACCTGTATTATATGCTTGGAATTTCCATATGTCTGGGGAAGGAATGCTATTCTCAGATGTACCTGTGTACCCAATGCCTTCAGTATCCCCTTCCAGTCCCAAGAAGTAATATGGGTGTCCCTGTATGAAAAATGGAATGTCGAACATCATGTAAATATATAATGTCTCCGATGTACATACATTCCAGCTAATCTACATTAAAGGTCTCCTTGATAGGCAACAAGTGAGAAACCTTCATAAGTCTATTAATGACAACCCATACTACTTCATTCCCTTGATACGACCTCAAAAAACCAGTAAGGAAATCCAACGCAACATCATTCCACTTCCACTCAACAATGGGTAACTACTGCAAAATCCCTATGGGTCGCTGATGCTCCGCCTTCACTTTCTGACAAGTGGAACACATCATGAAAAATCCATCAACATATCTCTTTATACCCAGCCACCAACACTGATGGTGTCTACCTTGTTACATCATGGTGAAACAAGGATGAACTTTCCAACCTAAAGAATGAAAGTCCTATATCAACTCTTCGCCTATGTCTACTGACACCCATATGAATCCATGAAAATGAAATATGTCATCCTCGCCTAATTTCCATCCAAGAATATGGTCCTATCCTGACACACACTCTCGTAGGACTAGGCCTTCATTATAGGATAACTGCCTCCTTAACACTCGATCAAGTAGAGTAGAGGTAAAAAATATAGAAGAAAGGGATTTATGTCCCTATCTATTGTGCACCTCCAAATTCATATCAGAGAACATAGCCATAATATGGCACTCTCTACTAGCCACTGAACTGCCAGTATCCATGTATTCCTACTCAACACATCAACCATAGTGTTTCCTTTCCTAGGAATATAGGCTTGCTCAATGTCAATGGACTAAAGGTACTCAACCCACCTTCACTTTCTCAGAATTAGAACACACTAAGTAAAGATACCCTTGAGGGTTTTGTTTTCATTGAAAACCACTAAATTCTCTTCTAGAAGAAAAACTATCCAACATCGCATGGAATGAACTAATGCAGCCATCTTGAGATCGTGTGTCAGGTAATTCATCTCCTCTGGCTTTAACTGCCAAGACTTCTATGCAGCGACTCCTCCCCCCTGCACAAGTACTTCTACCAGCCAATACCTGATGCATAACAGAAAACTATATAACATTTTCCTACCTCTGGAAAACTATTATCTATTCTGAAGTCCACCTTCCTTTAAGCTCCAGAAATGATGACTCACAAGAATCAGACCAGATGTACTTTGCACCCTTCTTAGTTAGACTTGTCAGTGGCACTACTAACCATGAGATGTCTGGTATGAAATGTTTGTAGTATCCAGCCAAACCTAGAGAACTTCATACCTTAAAGACGTTATTTTGATGCTCCTGGGAAACTACTTCTCTCGCTTTCTCTAAGTCTATTGAAACTCTTGTCTCTGAGATAACATGAACCATGATGTGAATTTGGTCCATCAAAAAGTGGCATTTTGAGAGCTCATCATATAAAAAATTATCTCTTAGTGTAATGAAAATGATCTCAAGATGTGTGTCATGGTCTTGTCGAGTGTGAGAGTACACCATGATATCATCCACAATACCCACCACAAAGAAATCCAAGTATGGATAGAGAGTGTGGTTCATAAGTGTCCAGAAAACTGCAGGCATGTTCGTGAGACCAAATTGCATAATCAAATACTCGTATGCACCATACTAGCTCAGAAATGATATAAGTGGTATATCAGATGGTCTAACGCACAACTGATGGCAATTGGGTCTCAAGTGAATCTTTTAGAACAACCAGGCTCCACGAAGAAGATCAATGAGATCATCAATCGTCTGCAAGGGATATCAGTTCTTTACCGTCAACTGGTTTAGCTTCCGATAATCCACAAAAAGTCTGAGGGTACCATCCTCATCCTTCATAATAGGATAGGCAAACCCCAAGGAGAAGTACTGGGTATGATGAAACTATTTTCATGTAACTCCTCCAACTTCTTCTTGATCTCCTGTAACTCTGGTGTAGCCATCCTATAAAGAGGAATGGACACCGATGCAGCTCCCAGCCTGAGATCAATAGAAAATTATACCTCTAACTCTATAGGAAAACCTAATAAGCACTCGGGGAAGACATCCCTAAAACGATCCACCATAGAATAAAAATCTATCTGTCATGTTCTTGTTCAACCAGGTATAGACTAACAATATAGGCTACAACTCTTCCCAACCCATGATGCTCGGGTCCTGCTCTCTTTTCCTGGACATCCAATTCACCCTTATATAAAAAGGGTCTGCCCTCTGGTGATGTAAAACTCACCCTAAAACAATAGAAATCAAAAAATTCTGGAAGGAAACTAACAATTCCTTCCTGAGACTGACATCATATCCTGTCATCTCTATAGCATAGAGGTCCCAAAAGAAGTGACACACACCAACCTCAAGAGGGCACTCCTTGGACTGACATATACCAGTTATTCTAGTCCCCAATGGAGTATCCAACATCAAGACATCAGTAGAAGTAAAGATACATAACCCACGACTCTCCACAGTAGAAACATATATGAATCTATGGGAAACCCCTATATCGAAAAGTGCATAATAAAAAACTGACGCAATTAAAATAGTTCCTCAAATTGTAGAGGGGTCAGGATATTTCCCTTGTTGGGTATGCTCCATTACAAAATATTGGCCTATACCGCGACCCTGTGACCCTGCCTAACCACCCTGAGCTAATCCACCCTGTGGTAGCAGAATGCCTGCCAAATGGATACCATGACCACGACCTCCACCTCGGCCTGGATGGTTGGATGAACTCTAGTTCGCAGAATGAGGAGGAACTGGTGGTCCTTCTCTTTAATGTAGAGTCATAGAGGAACCTTTATCACTAGTTTATGGGGAAAAAATCTGACAGAAACACAAAATATTACCCATATAGAAACAAGATCGGTAGTCCACTGGGACTCTTGGGCAATGTGTCCTCGTATGCCCGCTCTTTCCACATAGGCAACAAACCATATGGCTACCAGAAGAAGTATCCTTACTACTATGATCTCTATGTGATGACTCCATGTGGTGCTTCATACTATCAGCTAGAGAAGTACTAACTCTGGATGTTGGGCCTCTCTAGCCCACGGCTCCAGAATCCCCCATGTTGCACTATGTGATCAACACCTGATTAATTATAGATGATATTGATTCCAATCTGAAGATGTTTACATGAGCTCGAATGTCTTTAATGAGACCATCCTCAAACTTTCTCACTAAAAAAAAGTCATCTCCCCCTAGAAAGGGTGTAAACTGCTGCAACTCTTTGAAGTGAGAAGAATACTCCATTACTGAAAGATTACCCTACCGTTAACTCATGAAATTTCAGGCTCGATCGGACCTCAATGTCTCCGAGTAGAAGTTATCGTAGAAGGTACACTGAAACTCATCCCAATCCATGACATGCTTGCGTCCCACCTGTGAGATCACATCCCAACATCTCTTTGTAGATTTCTGAAAGAATATACATAGAAAGCTTCACCCTCCTCTCTGGAGGTGTCTCCTAATGCTCAAAGAAAGATAACATGGACTCTAACCATTACTCTACAGCTTGTGGTAATCTGTCCCCTATGGAGGTGGGAGGATGCTAATATGGGAAAACCTATGCCAACTCTTCTATAGAAGGGGCAGGATGTGGTACTCCTTAGAAGGTATACTTGAACATCATGAAGCCCTCTCAGAACTATGCATCAGCACATGTATCTAGAATAACGACTATTTTGAATACTAGAACTACAGGAGGATCTACTAGTAGTCCCTGAACAACTATGTCTGGTGTCTAATCACAACCCTATAACAGGAGTAAAACCAGAGGATGTCTCAGTGGCATGAATCTGTATGGTCAAACAGACACTTAGGTTAAGACTATCAAGGATTGAAACATATAAGGTCAAGAAAATAACCATAGAAAGAAAGAATTAAATATTTCTAAAAGGTGGATACACGGAATGTACAAGTCTTACAGGGCATGTTACCTTATGCTTTCACATGGGTGTGTACTCCTGCCATCCCTATTCGTGTAACTCCCCATACACACATCATGTTCTCCCAAGACACGGTGTGTACTTGAATCATTTTCCCCTTATCGAGTTATTATACATGACATAACCCACACAATTATCCTAGATAAGGACTCCATTGCGTGTTTATACTAGACACAAATGTAATTGAAAGAACTTCACCAACCAATGTTGTTAGTTACACGGCTGACTCTGCATGGCGTGTTTGTTCTAGAAACGACATGAAATAACTACACACAATCCACCCGTGTCATTGGTCAAATGGATTGACACATGGTCCATACACAGGGAATATACTTTGGGTACATGGCATGTTCCCTAGAGGATTTACCAACCCCATGTCTCTGCCCACACAGCCAATGACATGGTTAGAGATTACACAACGTTTATATACAGTACACAATTTTTACTTTATAAAAATAGTTATTTAACAAAAATAACGATAAATGTCATCTATCAATCATTACATGATGTGTATTCTGGGTTTCTATAGAAAGTAATCCTTAAAAACTAATCAGGAACCCATAAAAAACTGAAACGAACATTAAAGTGCCAAATTCTAATCTGTGAGGGCCCATACTCCCTACAAATAAAAGCATTGAATCTTCTACATGTCATATAAAAACATAACAAAGAAATTATCCACCCAATTCCGGTCCATGATGGCCAATAACACATCAAGAACCAATGTTTGGAATTCATTAAAAAGAAACCATACACAATCTAATATCCTATAAAATATCAGGAATTCTATCAAGGAATCTATCACAACAGCATGCATATCTAGCACAACATCTATCACAATAACATGCAATAAGTAATGCACCCTAAATGGTATGGTAAGAATGCATGACATGAAATCTTGAGAAAGTGCCTATATGATGCATGATATGGAATACCATAATCACATTGGGTTGCAACAGAAGTAGAACCTTAATATTATCAACATTAATAGCAGAAAACATGTGAATCAACCATTAGAGAAATCAAATCAATTATAATAACTGAAAAACTAAAAAACATAATATATTAGGTAAATTGGATTTACCCTATACATGGGCTAGCTAATTCCAGGAAAAACTTATTACCAATTACCTATTCTGTCTTATCCATGACTATAAGCTCCAAACAATAAGTCAAGAAGAAAAAAATTCCTCTGATACCACTTTGTAATGTCCCTGTTTCGGGAGCAACCCAGAGGTGCCCCGTAACTAGTTGTTCACATGGTCTAAAGAGAATTTCCCCAAATTTTAGAGGCATCCAAATAATAGAGAGGGACATGGGTGTGATAATGCTAAAACAATGCCCTCATTGGTAGAGTAACATAGCAGAAATAAACAGATTACAATAGCATAAGAAATAATAACATTAAATAAGTAAAAAATGTAAGTAATAAAAAATTAGAGAACAAATATATAAATGATGCATGATACATATTTCTATAAAATCTTCCAAACAAGTCCCAATACTATAATAAATTACTAAACTAATGTATAATGAAAAAAATAAACCCCAGTAGCATAGAAAGCCTCGGCTTGGACCCATTATCTCCAGCTCTATAGCAATCAAATAAATTAAGTAGAAGGGTCTGCACCCTTATCTATACCCACAAAAATATAACCTGTTTTGGCCAAAAAAAGGGTTTGAGACGAATCCTAGTTGGAAACCACCCAAAGATATGTTCTTAACAGTCAGTGAATATACATGGTAAGGAATAAGCAAAAATAAGAAGTCAAAAATAAGTACTCAAAAGTAAAAAATCCTACAGTTTCAATTACAATTATTTATATTTAACAATTTAACCATCCAATTAAAAATACAAGAAACCATATGGAAAAGTTATCATAACCTAACCCATTTGGTTCAATTTACAAAAAGGTTATAATTAAGACTCTTTGAGAAGCACTCACTGTCAATTCCCCTAATAGTCATTTAGTGGTAAACAACAGACACTATAACGAAGCACTCAATGTCATATACTCTGGTGGTCTCATAACATAACTATAGACACTCTGAGGTAGCAATCAATGTCAACCCCCCTATGGTCTTGCAGTGTTATAATAATAGACACTCTAGGAAATCCCTCAATATCAATTTCCCTTATGGTCTCACTACACTAGGTTCCAAGAGCCCCGTGTAAAGAAATCATACACAAAAGATAAACATTACCCAAAGTAAACCTCAAATCACTACTTGGTTATTATCTACAACGCATAGTACAACATATCAGATAAATAATTACACCATCCTAACAACACTAAGAATGGGAAACAAAGACCTAATATTCAAAGCTAGACCAAACGTCTAAAATCAAACATGCATGGTCAAACACATCCATAGCATGAAAATTAACCCTATTAAATATGAAACAAACTCTATTATAATATATAAGGCATAGTAGGCACTAGCATGGTTAAAATCCCAAAACATGCAATACCATGAAAGTGGAAATTGGGAACATTTCCACATATTACTCCAAGAGTTACTACATAAAGGCACAAACCATCTACCTCGGTATTGTATGATCGATATAAATGATCCTCAGATATTGAATCACCCTATAATTACATAGATCTAAAAAAAATTCTAAAATGTTCAACCAAAGATAACTCATGAAAGAAGAAGAATCAGGTAATGAGGCTCTGGAAGAAGGAAGAGATTATTGTGGCAATTCCCACGCAATCGATAGTGGTCGATTAAGAGAACAAATGGTGAGTCAGTGGCTTAGAGAATAATTTATAGCCACATAAGCTACTAGATTAGAATAACATGGAAAATGGGTTTTCTATCAATTAGACGTGACCCTGGTCCATTTAATGAAATAAAAAAATTACACGACCTATTATTCAAGGGTACATGACATGTACTTTCTTTAACCGGCCTACGCTTTAGGCGGTCTCTTGGTCACCCAACATGGGTAGCACATAGAAACCCATGACAACCAAGTACACGATGTGTACATATAAGTACATGGAATGTACTCCTGAAATTTACAAATTCTCCACTTTTCCTCAAAACAACAGAAAACAAAATTCATACCTGAAAAGAAGATCTGTGTTCTTACAAAATCCCCCACCCCCCAAAGAAATTCGTCCCCGAATTTCCCTAGTAAGGTGGTGTAGAAGAAGAATCCTCGAACAGCTCTGGCCACAATAATCATACCTCAACCTCCCTATCCCAAGTCTAGTCATATACTCGGCCGTGCTTCCATAGCACACGTACTAGAGAAAAAACCGGCCACGAAGAACCATTGCATTGTTATCAACAATCCATAAAGGATTATCCTCGAATGATGTGTCTACCTCTAAATCAACCTCCTTTGGATGAAGGACATAAGAGAGGTATGATAAGTAGTGTCGTAATTGAAAAAAAGTGGAAAACATCATGCATAACACGGTACCTCTGAGGAAACTGTAGCCGATAGGAAACCAGTCCGACTCTCTCCAAAACCACAAACAACCCAATATATCATGGTGGAAGATTACCATATATCCTAATACTCTTATGTCCCAACCTTGGTGTGACATGTAGAAAAACCTAATCTCTGACCTCAAACTCCAAAAGTCATCTTCGTCGATCAACATAAGACTTCTGTTGTGACTGTGATGTATCTATCCTCTTCCGAAACAACTTTATGTTCTCTATGGTCTCCTAGACAAGATGAGGTCCCAGCATAGCTTCCTCTATTTCTTCCAGCCAACATAAGGGTTATCAGCATGGAAAATAATAAAATTCCTCATAAGGTGCGATTTGAATAGTTTCTTGAAAACTATTATTGTAGTAAAACTCCACAAGAGGTATCTTCTTCAACCAAGAACCTCCAAAATCTAGGACCCATGCTTGAAGAATGTCCTCCCACAACTGTATTGTATGCTCAGATGGGCCATCTGTCTGGGGATGGTATGATTTACTCTGATGTAACAGTGTACACAAAGGCTTCTGTAGCTCCTACTTGTCCCAAGAAGTAAAATATGCATCCCTGTCTAAAATAATGGAGTGTGGAACTCAATGTAACCTTACAATATCTCAAATGTATAGAATTCCCATGTCATCTACACTGATGGTCTCCTTGATAGGAAACAAGTGAGAAACCATCCTGAGTCTATCAATGAAAACCCATACTACATCATTCCCTGGAGGTGAAATCAGCTAACCTATCATGAGATCCATCACGAAATAATTCCACTTCCACTCAGGAGTGGGTAACTGCTGCAAAAGAACAGCGGGTCGCTAATGTTCCTCCTTTACCTGATGACAGGTGGAACACCTCATGGAAGACCCATCAACATCTCTCTTCATTCAAGGCCACCATTACTATTGGTGTAGATCTTGATACATCATGGTGATTCCAGGATGAACTGTCCAAATTGATGAATGAAAGTCCCACATTAGATCCTCACATATGTCTGCTAACACCCATACGCATCCATGAAAATGAAATATCTCATCATCGCCTTCTATCCATCCAGGATTATGGTACTCTCCTAACACACTCCCTCATAGAACTACAACTTCATAATCTGATAGCTGCCTCATTCTCACTCGATCAAGTAGGGTAGAGGTAACAACTACAGAAGAAAGGATTGTCTTCCCCTATCTGTCATGCACCTCCAAATTCATATCAGATAACATATCCATAATATGTCACTCACTGTTGGCCTCTGAACTGCTTTTATATGTGTCTTCCTTCTCAACGCATCAGCCACTGCGTTTCCTTTCCTAGGCATATATGCAAGCTCAAAGTCAATGGACTGAAGGTACTCAACCCACCTTCACTGTCTCAGATTCAGATCACACTGAGTTAAGATAGACATGAAGATTTTGTAGTCAGAGAAAACCAAAAAATGATCTCCTAAAAGATAATATCTCTAATAGTGTATGTCATGAACAACTGCATCCAACTCAATATCGTGCGTCGGGTAATTCATCTCATGTGGCCTCAACTGCCGATACCCATACACAATGACTCCCCCCTGCATAATTAATTTTCCAAGCCCAATACATGATGCATCATAGTAAACTATATAAATTTTTACCAGCTATGGAAAAAATAATATCAGTGTTGTAGTCAACCTTACTTTTATCACCTCAAAGGTTGACTCACAAGAATTATACCACATGTACTTTTCACCCTTCTTAATTAGGCATGTCAGTGGCACTTCAAAGCGTGATAAGTCCTCTATGAAACTTCTTTAGTAAACAACCAGCCCTAGAGAACTTTGTACCTCAAAAGGTGTTCTTCAGTTTATCCTAGGAAACTACTACTCTCACATTCTATGGGTCTACTGATACTCCTGTCTCTGAGATAACATGAACCAAAATGTAAATTTGGTCCATCCAAAAGTGGAATTTTTAGATCATAGAATATAATGACTTCTCTATCAGTGTAATCAAAATGATATGATGATGTGTGGCATGGTCATGTCAAGTGTATGTATACATGAATATGTCATCCACAAAAACCACCACAATAGAATCCAAGTATGGATGGAGCACTTAGTTCATCAGTGCCATGAAAACTGCTGGTGCATTCGTGAGACTGAATGGAATAACCACATACTCGTATAGACCATACCTACTCCCAAAAGATATAAGAGATATATCAGATGGTTTACCGCACAACTAATGGTAACTAAAACTCAAGTCGATCTTTGATAACAACCGGGCTCCGCGAAGAAGATCCAAGAGATCATCAATCGTTAGAAAGAGATATCGGTTCTTTACCATAAACGTGTTTAGCTTCCAATAATCCACACAAAGTATGAGGGTACCATTCGCCTTTTTAGAAAATAGGACAGATGAACCCCAAGGAGAAGTACTGGGTTGGATGAAACCATTTTCTTGTAACTCATTAGACTGCTTCTTGATATCTTGTACCTTTGGTGTAGCCTTCCTATAAAAAGTAATTGACATCGATGCCACACATGGCCTGATCTCAATAGAAAATTCTACCTCTCGCTCTGGAGAAAAACCTAAAATTTCCTCTGGGAAGAAATTCCTAAAATGTTCCACCATGGGAGGAAAATCCATCTGTCAAGTCCCATAGTCAACCATACATAGACTAGAAATCTGGGATTCAACTCTGCCAACCAATGATGCTTGGGAACTACACTGTTTTCCTAGTCATAACATTCACCCTTATGTTAAAATGGTCCACCATCTGGTGACATAAAACTCACCTTAATGAAAGAGAAATAATAATCTTCTTGGAAGGAAACTAACTATTCAATCATGAGAAAGACATCATGGCATGTCATCTCTAATACATAGATGTCCCAAAAGAATTGACACCCACATACCTCAAGGGGGAACTCCTTAGACTGACGTACACTAGCGGTTATAGTCCCCAATGGAGTGTCTAGAATAAAGACATCAACAAAAGTAAAGATAAAGAACCTAAGGCTCTCCACAACAGAAACAGATATGAAACTGGGGGAATCCCCTATATTGAGAAGTAGAAAAGCTAAATCTGAGGAAACTAGAATAGTACCTTGAACTGTAGAGCAGATGAGATCTTGATCCTACTAGGTCTACTCCATTACAAATGTCTAGCCTCTACAGTGGCCCTGTGACCCTGCTTGACCACCCTGAGCTGATCCACCATGTAGTCACTGAAATCCTATCAGGTGGCTACCATGACTGCGACCTCCACCAAAGCATAAATGGCCGGATGAACTCCAGTTTTTTAAGTAATGATGAACTATTGGTCCTGCTCCTGAATGTGGAGTCATAGAAAAACATTTGTCACCAATTGGTAGTGAAAATATCTGATAGAACAGATGATGATGACCCATAATGCCACAATATCAGCACTCTACTGGAACTCTCGTGAAATGTGGCCTCATATTCCCACTCTTCCCACACTGGTAGCACACCTCCTAGATACCATAAGAAGTATACCAGCTACTATGATCTCTACATGTAGAATCCCTATGACACTTCCTACTATCAACCAGAGAAGTACTAACTCCTGTTGTTGGGCCTCCCTAAACCATAGCTCCAGAATCCCTCAGGATTCGCTTTGTGATCAGTGCCTCATTAATGATAAAAGATATAGAATTCAATCTGATTATGTTTACCTAGGCCTGAATTTCTTTCCTAAGACCATCCACAAACTTCCTCCCTAGGAATAAGTCATCTCCCCCTAGAAAGTGTATAATGTGATGCAACTCTGTGAAGTGAGAAGAATACTCAATGACTGAAAGAGTACCCTACTCCAAACTCATGAACTATTTGTCTTGATTGGCCCTCAATGTCTCATAGTTGAATAATCATAGAAGGTATGTTGGAACTCATCACAAGCCATGACCTGCTGGCGTCCTGCCTGTGAGATCACATCCCAACATCTATTGGCAGAGTCCCAAAGAATATACGTAGTGAGCTTCACCTTCCACTATGGAGGCATATCTGGATTCTTGAAAATATATAGCATGGATTATAACCATGAATCTATATCCATATGTCCCCCGTATTTTGTGAAGGTTAGAGGATATTGCTACTAGAAAACCCTTGTCAACTCTACCATAGAAGGTACATGATGCGGTACTTCTTGGAAGGCATTCATGAACCTCACTAAACCCTCTTAGAACTACGCATAAGCACCTTTATTTGGAATAACACCTGGTTCCCAGACTAGAACTACAAGAGGATATAATAGTAGTCCCTAATCAGCCATGTCCAGTGAAAGAAAACATTCAATATTTTTAAAAGGTTGATACACGGCATGTACAACTCCGTCATACAGTGTTCCCTTAAGAATTCACATGCGCATGTACTCCTGCCAACCCAGGTCGTGTAACACCCCTAAACATGACATGTTCTCCTAATACACACCATGTACTTGATTCGTTTTCCCCTGCCTGAGTTTTACTACTGACCTTAACCCACATGATTCACCAAGATAATAACTACACGACGTGTTTATGGCATACATGGTGTGTACTAAAAGGAACTTCACTGAACCATGTTGTTAGTCACACAGCAGGTTACATGGCTGACTCTACATGGTGTGTTTGTACCAGACACGACGTGCACTAACTACCCAGAATCCACCCAGGTCATTGGTCACATGGTTGGACACATGTTCTAGACACACGACATGTACATCTGGTACATGGTGTGTTCCACTAAGGATTTCCCAACCCCATGTGTCTTCTGACATAGCCAGTGACATGGTTAGAGACTACACGGTGTGTACATACAATACATGAAGTGTACTTAATAAAAATAGTTCCTTCCCAGATAGAAGATACATGGCATATATTAATCATCACAGGCCGTGTATTCTAGGTTTCTCCAGACAGTAAGCATCAATAACTACTCCGGAACCCATAAAAACTGAAACGATCATTTAAGTTCCAAATTCCGATCTGTGAGGGCCCATAATCCCCACAAATCAAATATTTTCATCTTCTACAAGTCATATAAAAACATAACAGAGTAATGATCCATCAAATTCCGGTCCATGAGGGCCCATATCACCATAAGAAACAAATATTGGAATTCATTCAAATGAAATCTTATAGAATCAAATAACCTATATAATATTAGGTATTCTATCAAGGCATCTATCACAACTACTTGCATATCTTGCAAAACATCTATCACAACAACATGTAATCAGTAATGCACCCTAAATGGACAGAAAATAATGCCTGACATGTGATCTCTAGAAAGTGCCTTTATGATTCATGAGATGGAATACCCTCATCTCATCAGGTTGAAATAGAAATAGAACCTTAATATTATCAATGTTAATAGCTCAAAATGTGTGAATCACCCAATAGTGAAATCAAATAAATGGTAATAACTGCAAAACCATAAAAAAAATATTCGAGGTAAATTAGTTTTTTCTTTTACATGATTTAGCTACCCTAGAGAACCAATTATTACCATGTAACTATTCCATAATATCTCTAGATATAGTCTCCAAACAGTAAGTCAAGAAGAAAAGAATTACATGGTACCACATTGTAATGTTCCGGTTCCAGGAGCCTCCCAGAGGTTCCCCATACACGGTTTGTCACATGGCCTCAAGTGAATTTCCCCAAGTTCTAGAGGATTCTGAATATCAGTGAGGGTTGTTGGTGTGATAGTGGTGAAACTATTCCCTCATTGGCTGAGTAACGTAGTGGAAATAAACAGATAATAATAGTGTAAGAAATAATAACATGCAATAATTAAACAATGAATGTAATAAACAACCAGAGCACACAAATATTAATGTTGTATGATACGAATGTCTAGGAAAGCATATAAACAAGTCACAATGCATGAATACATTACTAAACCAATGTCCAAAGAAAAAAAATAAACTCCAGTAGCATCGCAAGCCTCATCTTGGTCTCATGCTCTCAATATCCACAATAATCAAGTACCTGAATTAGAAGGGTGCTTGCCCTTATCTATACCCGCAATAATATAATCCGTTTGGGCCCAAAAACATGACCCAAACTGGGTGTGAGACGAATCCCAATAGGTAACCACCCAATGATCTATGCGTATCAGTCAGTGAATATACATGGTTGGAAATAATAAAAAAGAAGCAGTAAACAAGGATGTACTCAAAAGTATTCAATCCTATTGTATCAATTACAATCATTTATATTTAACAATTTAACCAACTAATTACAAATACAAGAAACCCTCTAGAGATGTTCTAATATCCTAACCCCTATAGTTATATTTACAATATGGATATAATGACGACTCTCCGAGGAAGAAATCACTATCAATTACCCCTATAGTTTCACATAATCAAAGAATCTATGAGGAAGCACTAATCATAAATTACACCTATAGTCATTTATCAATTAAATATATACACTCTGAGGATGTACTCAATGTCAATTCCTTATGTGGTCTCATAATAGAACTATAGACACTCTGAGGGATCACTCAAGGTCAATCCCCCCTATGGTCTCATAATGTGATAACTATAACAAACACTCTGGTAAATCCATCAACATCAATTTCCCCTATGGTCTCACTACACCAAGTTCCCTCAGCCCCATGTAAAGGAATCGTACACAAACGATAAACAATAGCCAATGTAAACCTCAAAGTACTACAAGGATAATTAACTACAAGGAATAACACCTCATATCCAATAAATAGATACTCTATCCTAACAACATGAGGAATTGAAAACAAAGGCCTAACTGGCATAACAAGACAAAAACGCCAAAATCAAATAAGCATCAGAAAACAAATCCATAGAATGGAAATTGACCCTATTCAAAATAAAACAACCTCTATTATAAAATAAAAGGCATAACATGCATTAATAAAGTTAAAATCAATAAATATGTAATACCTTGAATGAGGATATTGGGAACTTTTGCACATATAACTCAAAGACTAACTTAAAAAAAGGCACAAATATCCTACCTCAGTGTTGTTCGATCGATATACCTGAAACTCATGCCTGGAATCTCCCTAGAACACTGTAGATCTAAAAAACACAAAAAAGTTCAACCAAATATATATCATGAAAGAATAAGAATTAAGAAAAAGTCTCCAGAATAAGGAAGAATTTAACATGGAAATTCCTATGTAATTGGCGGTGGTCAATTTGGAGAACGGGTTGTGAGTTAGGGGCTTGGAGAAGAATCGCCAGCCACAGATGCTCCCAGAAAAGACAATTGGAAAAGAAGGGTGTTCTGTCGATTTGATGTGACCTCGGTCTATTTAATGAAATAAAAAGAAAGTACCCGGTGTGTTATTCAAGGGTACATGATGTGTAATTGCTTTAACTGGCTGCCTCTTTAGGAATTTTCTTGGTCACCCCACATGTCCATGTGTTCAACCATTACATGACTAGTACATGGCTACCTATGGCAACAAAGTACATGGTGTGTACATATAAGTACACGGAATGTACTCCTGAAATTTTCAGATTCACCTCTTTTCCAAAGAACACTTGAAAAAAAGATTCATACCTGAAAATAAGATACACGTGATTACAAATATCATAATTTTTTTAGTAATTTAATTGTAATTATATTAATATGGTGTTCCAAAAAGGACCAAATATCTATCATGTGAGAACCTGATAAGTCTGGTAAGGCTTCAGGGTTTTAACCCATGACTGAAGAATGATAAGTATTTTTCACCAACCACTAGATGAGGTGATGTCCTGGTTAATATATCATTGTATTTAGGTAAATAATTTGAAATAAATAAATATTGATGATAAATGAAGGGTATTACTATTGAGGTTTAGATAATAATTTGATGGATATTTTTTGTAACCATATTGTGTTTTGAATATAGTTAGATATAGAAGTTATTACTTGTTCTATGGATATTATGACACATTAAAGGATAATTATAATAATTTATTCATAAAATATTAATTTTTGGATATTCATTTCCTTAAGAAAGTGAGGAATTGGAAATCTATCAAAACAAAACCAATGTTGAAAGCTGGTTAATAAAATGGTAATATATAAAGTGAGTATATACACTTATGTTAATAAACATTAAATTAATTAGTAAAATGATATTGAAACAAAATTTTATCCTATTACATTCATATATTATATATCTGATGGTATTTTAAATCTTCACAGATTTATGGTTTTATGAAAAATATTAAATTTTGATTAAAAACTACCTATTCATTTAAATAATTAAAAAGGATAAACTATATTTATAATTGATTTTAAAGTAAAATTAATTTTATTTCATATCAATTTATCCAATTTATCTCATTTTAATTATTCTCATATTGAATATATAAGTAAAATCTTTTTATGCATTGGAACATTTTCACTGTAAAAACCTCTCTTCCTCGTCATGTCAACAGGATACATTTTAAATTTAAATCTTTTACTTCTGGGAATTAAATTTGGAAAAATAGATTCAATATTTAGAATCATAATTAGTTATAATTTCAATTTTTTTGAGAAAAAATAATAGTGAATGTAGTAAAAATTAATAACCACAATTATGGTAAATATGGGTTTACCCGGGGTTAAACTAAAAATGATATGGGAAAAAATGACCTATAAATGTGTCTAAAAAATATTGCATGGAATTATTTCAACCATTAAATATATAAGTTTATGTAATGGTCTATTTATAACCCTTTTGAGATATCATCAAATGTGGGATCACACAATATGTTTCAAAAATACCATGTGTGTCCTCTCCCCCACTTTTGAAAGCCCATCCCTTCTCTAATCTTCCTCACACCATCAAACAAAACTTTTCATCCAATACATGAAAAAATAATTTACCAAACATACTCTAGTAATCCTATATTTCTTATTCTAGATAAAAATCAAACCCAGGTAGGCTTTACTACTATCCAAAGAAGGATACCAAAAGAAGAGTTAATGTTATTCAATGAGAATCTTTATTTTACTACATTCTCCACCTCCTTCAATTTTTATTAAAAAATAATTATATAATAATTTTAATATCTTAAATATAATTTTATCTTTTAATATTTTATCATATTCAAAAACCATATCCACTTCCAACAAATGGGTAATGAAGTCATCATTTGTGTTTACGGAGGACAACAACCATGCAGACTGATGTCATTCATTTTTAAATTGTATCCTATTATTGTCTGTTATGATGATGGATATAAAGTATATATTATATATATAACATATTTATACCTATGGTGTCACTATATCATAAATATAGTTTTACCTTCCCTTCCATATGATATAATTTAACGTTGAAAGGGTGTACGGTAGACTACCGCATCACGAAATGATGGGATTCGTCTTTCACAAACTCTTCACATGGAAGGTGATAAAGAAAAACATAATGATTATATTTTATAAAATTCTATAAAATTGTATAAATATGATATTAATTAAATATTTATAATTATTTAAAGATAATATATAATATTTTCTTTATATTATTTTAACTCATTTAAATATGACAACGACATTCATGTAAGTGTGAACTATCACTTTCACGTAGTGATGTGACTCTATTTTCAATACCAAAACAAATTTCTGGTGCTTATAAGTATATAATACGATATATATATAATATAATTAAAATAATGGAAAGTTAAAATAAAAATAACATCCTTACCATATTGATAATCTGAAATGGAAATTTTACTCATGCATATATACAGAGTACGGTATCATTGATCACAACATACTTTATTTTTCATAACAATCATTCATGATTGGTTATATAAGTAAAATTTATGAAAAAATATGATATTTATATCCGGTTTTTGATTCTAGTTATTATGTATATAAATAATAAGTTCATCAACCAAGTCATTCATGATGAAATGCACATGAGAAAACAAGGAAATTAACACCTAAAACGATGAAAATAATGAATAATTATTAACTAGAATGTGATCATATGTTATAAAAGGAATATATATGATAATATAAATATTATTATAGTATTATAATAAACTAATAACATGTTTAAAACTAATATAAAGGAGGTTATATAACATTCTTCCAAAAAGAATCATTATGTAAAAGATTTCGTATCAGTTTTATCTCACTGAGGCATATTATAATGTTATTCACCTAGATTCCATTATATGGTGATGCAATACCCCTTTTAAATGTAACATATTGATTCCTTAAAACTTCATGGAATTTTATGTTCCATATTGAGTCATTTCATCCAATTATACTTGACATGAGAATTACCAAGTTGTAAAAGTTATTCAACAATATCAGTTTATTTTGTGATTAAAAAAATTCTCTTAAAACTATCTCATTCATGTAATAATTTGTATTGGAAATTATATTTTCATTAAATTTTATATTTTATCATGATGGATATTATTATTTATTTAAATTTATACCTATTTTATATAATTTTTTATATTGAATTATTATTGTATTAACTGGGAAAATATTTATAATTTTATTTCTTGTACTCAAAATTGATATTTGAGGATAATGCATATTAATTCATGATTTTTATATATTATTTGACATATGAGTATTTATTTGGACGTTAATTGATGGGTGAGGAAAACATTATATATCCCCTTTATTCATTAGTAGGTCTCATGAGAAAAATCTAATTTATCTTGCATCAACAATGTTTCTACCTACACATTAAACCATCTTATGAAATGTCTTCCTAGTTCAGGTATCATGATTCCTGATATAATGGAATAAAATAATTAAGCATTTACGTCATTATGAACTCATCTTTTTTTATTATCCATAATATTTTCATAGTTATATTATCTCAGGATTCATTTTTTATTTAGTTACTGATTAAATTCCATGAATTTTGTAACAGCCCAAGATTTTATAAAAAAATATTCTTTTTAATTTTATTAAAGTCTTGTGTTGTACGCTACACCAAAAGGAGCTTGCAAAACACGCATCTTTGACTTGCCTTGCATTACACGCAATCACGACCTTCCTCGATAGCGTGTGTAATACGCAATACCGAGTTTCACTAAACAACGATATGCTATTAAAATGTTATTAAAACTAGCCGTTATGAATAGTAATAACTACTTTTTAAAACTCTGTAAATCTTATTTTTCAAAATGAACTTCATTTTTGGATTCGGAGTATCGAATTTAGCCTAAGGTGAAATTTTGGTACTTTTCGGATAACTTTCATATTCTGATGAATAGTGAAAATTACTAAATTATAATTAAAAACAACTTTTTTAATCGAAATAATTAATAGTGATAAATTATTAATTTGAGTGGTTTTAAAGTATATTTAGAATATATTTTTACAATTTAATACAATGTTGGTCATTGGATGTAATTTCACATTTAAACCAGACATAATCAAGTGTCAATCTTTTGATAGATATTGTTTCTTAAAAACACGCTATTTGTTTTAACAGCGGGATTTAATTATAAAATTAATTAATGCAAATTCTATGATATTAATTTGGTAAAATAGACTTCATTTTTGAATTCGGAATATGAAATATAGCTTAGGATGAAATTTTGGCATTGTTCTGAAAAACATCAATTTTTGATGAATAGTGAAACTACTAAGTGGTAGTTAAAAAAAATTAATTTCTTCATAAATCTTAATTTTACCGCTTCTGTGAATGGAATTTCAAAAATCCGAGAGACACGGTTGATGTCAGTAAGTAAAATGTGGTTCAATGAGATGAAAATAATTTTTAGTGAATAGTAACTTTTTACTTTTTTTACCACGGTTAATAGTAAATAGGGTAACTAAGGGTAAATATGATATTACTATTACCCTAACACATGTCCTAATTCTATTGGATAAGTGTAATTCGACCACCAACAACCTTATGAATATAATATGACCATTTAGGTCCACTTGGATTAGATTATGACATTTAATATTATATTATTTTATGAATAGTTAAAATAGTTAAAATCAAAGTTTAGTAACTAAAACATTTTTAATATGGGGTTATACATAAGATAAATTCGACTATAAATATTCATTAGAAATCTAAAAAGCTTTCCTACATAATGATATTTTATTTATAATTTTTAGACTTTAAATAAATTAATTTATTTATGACACAACGATGATGCAGTAATTACCCTTTTAAGGAAATATTAACATAATTGATGTTATAAATGCTCAAATGAATGTAATTTGGGACTTTTTATGACTTAAACTAATTTTCTAGGTTACTATGATATATTAGTGTTTATTTAATCAACTTGGTTCGAACATATAATTCTGTTATGACTTTCACAAAAATCATATATCAAATAGTGTCAAAATTGACACAAAATAGTTTTTAAATCAAATATTATATTATTAATTGTTATTTTATTCCTAAAAATCTAAGGTTCGGCAAAATGACTTAGATAAGGATATATTTATTAATAATATACAATTTGGGGTTCGTTTGGCATGTTATAGTAAGTGTATAAACCATATAGTGAAAGAAAACAAAAATACACGGTAAAAGTTAAATTATTTAACTTAGAGTTAAATCTAATTGATAAGGTTAAAATAATAACCTAAACTTGTCTAAATCCTATTGGTTGATAGGATTTCGACCCATCCCAACTTTATCTTCGAAATAAGACCCTTTGGAACCATTATAAACCGATTTTGACTTTAATATAAAATAATATTTTGAGATATTCCTAAGGTGCCCCTCTCCTCCCTTATAAAAGGACACCTCCTCCCCCTCCTCCTCACACCAATTTGAGAACTCAAGCTCGGCCAACCCCTGCCAAAATCTCTTCTCCACTTCCTTAGAAACATCCTATAGGTTCTGGTCTTCCTCAAAGACCAATTTTAGTGCCCTAAGAGGAGGTCTCAAAGAGGCGCTTCAAAGAAGAGGTAATTACCGTTACCAATTCTTTCATCTTTATTTCTTCTTCCACTTCTTCTTATTAGGTTGTTTCATTATGAAGTAATAACATAAGTATCACTCATATACTTATATGTTATTATAAGTATGAAACAACCCTATTTCACCATCTATCCATCCTACGGAAAAAGAAATCACTGCGCGTGCGTACGTACGGAATACCGTCTCCACGCCGTGGTGTAATCTATTTTCCACCACCACCTTACATGGATGGGTATAATGGTGTAAAGAATAACTATAAATAGTTATTACAACATCATATTGATTCTGATATATTGTATAATCCACTCCGATTCAATTAAATATTTATGAAAATGATATCATCGCTCGTGCGTACGTACGGACTACCGTCTCCACGACGCGATGAGATTCATTCTCCATGTTAACTATTTAAGAATGATTATAAAGTATATATAAGGAATAATAATGAAATATATGACATTATAGAGCTACTGGATTATGTATATATATATATATATGTATGTCATCTACTTACTTCCATTTCAAGACAATAAGGAATGGAAAACAACGTTCATGCGTACGTACGGACTACCGTCTCCATGAACGGTGTTTTTCATTTTATTTATCTATCTATTATATATATATATATATACTGAATATATATGATATATAAATCAAATTTTATATTCTGGAAGTAAGTAAATCATGATATAAGTAATAATAATGTCAAGAACAACAAGTCAAAACACCTACGATAAATGAAACGATTTTACCCAAAACGCTTCTTTAACATGGAATTTACAAAAGAACGGGTAATATAATGTCATAAGTGAACCATATATGATATCATAACAATGAATATGATTCTATAATAAGTCAATGACATTATTTAAATCATTATACAGGTGGTTCGGACACATACGAAACAAATCGGACCTAAGGTAAGGAAAAATATCACAATCTCATTTTTATCAGAGATTGTTTTTACTTTGGCATTTACTGGGGTGTATTTTATCATCCACATCCATGTTTCATCAATATGTAATATTATTTAAATCCACCTACAATTGTTTAAATCCATTTTTACCCTTCGGTGAGTTTTTAGTAATATGTATGAAAGGAATCTTTTGTCGTTTTTCGTACTAGGTACTTTTTGACTTTTCTGACAAAAGTACGAAGAATGTTTTTTTTACTTATATGGCGTGAATGGATTTTTAAAACATTATTTCAAAGAAGCTTCCTTTACAAGTTTTCATGTTTATTTTTAATCAACTTCTTTTAGTTTAAAGATTTATGACATGTTAAGAAAGGAAAAATGTTTTTGAAGTAGAAAGGATATTTTCCTCAAGAATGGAGTTCAAGTATTTTATCAAAACTATTTTCCATCTAAGATAATAAAAGGGTTCTGTTTTTATCCCTATTATTACAAAGGATTTGATTATGTTGTGATGGAAATATTTTTATGAATTCCTTTATCATATATGAATTGTTTTATGATGTCATGTTGTTTAGGAATTCCATTTTTATTACATGGGTTATGAAATGATGTATGATTTATGATTTTGTGGCACACATAAGAATGGTATCATTATGAGATGGGTGGGACCTATATCTCCCTCCAATGCATTGGGTAATGATTTTATATCTCATGAGATAGACATGGCTGGAATGGTAGGTTATACCGGTTCAGTGAAACAGGACTGAAACGAGGGTTACTCGATTCAGAAAGGGACTTTGTCCACTAAGATAGTCTTGGCAATGAGTCTTGACTAACAAGAAATGATTCTATATGATTATGTGTGAATGCCACCAAGTTTCATGTTTTATGTTATGATTATTGTGATTACATTTCACTGCCATGATTTACCCCGTGTTATGAAATTATGATCTCTTTTGCAGGTTAAGATTTCCAAAAGTTATGTGCTTATGTATATGATGTGATTGATATTTCTTTTGTTTACCCTTACTGAGCATTTGAGCTCACCCTTTTATGTTTTCTTTTCCCCAAGATATAAAGAAAGGTTTTAGGTATAAAAAAAAGAAGATCTTTATGGGAGATGTTGAAGATCTTTCACCACGATTAGAAGATTATATTCCGAGTTTCCAAAGACACTAAACTATTACGGTCCTTGTGTGTGTGTTTTTGTTATGTACTAAGTATTCCGCAAATGTAATGTAATGTCCATGTACGTCAAGATACGGGTCTCTACAGTTGGTATCAGAGGAAAGGTTTAGTCAACCTTTGGAAACTAGGATGCGAAAACGTTAGTGAGATCCCTAGAGATATTTATAAGGTATGTCTAGGGATGTCTCTAAGGTTAAGTATACGTATAGGTTATAGTCCTAGAATTGCACTAACGATCTTCGAATTTAACCTAAGATGTTAGATATTGAGGGTACACCCCTTTATTATATTGTTTTCCCTAGCATGATTTTTGCCTCTCACACTATTCTTTTGGGGTTTTAGACGATGGCTGGAACCCGAAGGAACCGTGTTGATCAATGCAATGGACAATGCAATGATTGTCCCCCTGAGCAACCAAACGATATGGGAGCTGGAATACAAAATCTTGTAGCCATGCTCACACAACTTTCTCAAGCTATGAATCATGCAGGACTTCCAAACGAGCAAAGGAAGGAGCTACATTCTGTTGAATCCTTCATGAGGCAGCGTCCGCCTTCTTTCAGTGGGTCTACTGATCCATTAGTTGCTGAACAATAGATTAGTACTACTGAAAAGATATTTTCAGTTCTTCAATGTTCTGAACATGATAAAGTCATCTTAGCAGTATATCGTTTGGAAGGTGAAGCTGATCAATGGTGGAATCTTATCAAGAATACGAGGCAAAGAGATGAAATTGAGTCTATGGAATGGGACGAGTTCAAGAACTTATTTTTCAATAAGTACTTCCCTCGTATTCTCTGAACAAAGATGGAGAAAGAGTTTCTTGAACTGATGCAAAGGGATGATGAATCTGTTGGTACCTATGAAGCGAATTTTACAAGACTTGCAAGGTACGCTTCTGGTATTATCATCCAACCTGAAAGTAAAGTTGATCGATTTTTCAGTGGCTTAAAACCAAGTCTTCGAAGGGCATTAGCTATAAGAGACTTCAGTAGCTATGAAGAAATTGTGCGTTGTGCTATCAACATAGAAATGGAAGTTGGTGTTACATATCCATCTCATGGTTTTGACAAGAAACGAAAGATGGAGTTCAAGGAGAAATCTCAGAATAATGGTGAAAAGAAGATGAATGTTTCCTTATGCACAAAGTGTGGAAAGAAGCATGGTGGAGATTGTCTTAAAGGGACTAGAAAATGTTTTAAGTGTGGAAAAGAAGGTCATCGAGCAGCTGAGTGTCGAAGTAATGGAAAAAGGGATTCTAATGAAGTGAATAAAGCAAACACTGCAGAGAACGCACAACCAACACTTCAATGCTTCAAGTGCAAGGAGATGGGACATTATGCCAATAAATGCCCTAATCCAAGGGTTAGTGATGATCGACATGAGCAACCGCTTAAGGCAAAGGACAAAGGGAAGTCACATGCGATCACTATTGGAAATGTTGAATATGACAACGATGTGGTGGAATGATTAAGTTTTTATGTAATGGGATTCCAAAATAATGTTGTATCATGGAATATTGGAATATTTATGTATTGGTCTAATGTGGTATTCAAAGTGATTGAGATATTATGCGCATAATGAAGGGAAAAAGAGAAAATGAAATGTTTAACAGTATTCATGAGCTCATGATTGATATAAGGACTAAGTGATATCATGGTTTGAGTATATAGAATTTTGAGGATTTTGGTATGTGGAAAGTGTTAACTTTTAACTGCATTCAAGTTTTTACTAAGGTTCAATTGGTATTCAAGAGAGTACAAGATTAAGGCCTTTTAATGTTTGGAATGTGTCCAACAAGATATATCTTATGATATATGGGGATCAACGATTGTATTAAATCTCTGGTAATCGTTTTCACTATGTTATGAGAATGGACTGCAGTATTATGGATAGGACTAAAGATTGGAATGGATTATGTTGGACATAAGTTAGTATTGTTTAAGGATAGAAGTTTTTTCGATATTATGGGATG
This sequence comes from Viscum album, assembly GCA_963277665.1. NCBI lineage: Eukaryota > Viridiplantae > Streptophyta > Magnoliopsida > Santalales > Viscaceae > Viscum > Viscum album. The sequence continues at coordinate 1,947,479,049 of OY728127.1, read as the reverse complement.
TTATAGTAATATAGTTTTAGAAAAAGGACAACCTGCAGGACGGGCGACAGCCCATCGCTTCGGACAAGGCTGTGGGAATCGAACCCACAACCGAAGTGCGACTGGCCTTTATCGCCTAGCACTGGCCTACAAGAAGTCCCTGTTTAGTATAAACTAGTTTTATTATATTAAGCAGTATGATATATGAAGTATAAGTCCATTTTAGGAACCATATATGATTAATCTCACTATAGATCAACTTATGCATATAATTTTTGCTAATGTTTTGTTTGAGACAGATGGAATGACCCGTCATTCTATCACATGATCTGCTAACACTTCATGAATAACAAATTCAACTTCATTTATTTAAGAGATGAAGTGGAAATTGTTCAAGGCACAAACAACAGTGAGATTGTACCAAAATAAAGTAAGTATTTATTCTAATTCAAATTTTCAACTTTAGGGAAATGATCTTGAAAACCAAAAATGTTGTCCTAGTGATCTTATACCTGATGAATCAGATGGTACCTTATATCATCACAAATCTATGGATTTGTGATTACTGGCTTTTCCATAGCCATGTTCTCTACCACTCTCCATCAGAACATGATGGTTAGATTTCTCTTCCATATCCATATTTTCACCTATGTGGAAACCCAATGATTAGTTTATTTGGGTAACCGTTACGTTTCATACTTTTGTTTTTAAAGATTGGTTTTGATATTCCTTTTTACGATGTGGGTTTCTATTAAAGAAACTTTCGAATAGTAAACCATTTATAACCCCGACGAATTTCGAGGGCGAAATTCATTTTAAGGGGGGTAGAATGTAACAGCCCAAGATTTTATAAAAAAATAGTCTTTTTAATTTTATTAAAGTCTTGTGTTGTACGCTACACCAAAAGGAGCTTGCACAACACGCATCCTTGACTTGCCTTGCATTACACGCAATCACGACCTTCCTCGATAGCGTGTGTAATACGCAATACCGAGTTTCACTAAACAACGATATGCTATTAAAATATTATTAAAACTAGCCGTTATGAATAGTAATAACCACTTTTTAAAACTCTGTAAATCTTATTTTTCAAAATGAACTTCATTTTTGGATTCGGAGTATCGAATTTAGCCTATGGTGAAATTTTGGTACTTTTCGGATAACTTTCATATTCTGATGAATAGTGAAAATTACTAAATTATAATTAAAAACAACTTTTTTAATCGAAATAATTAATAGTGATAAATTATTAATTTGAGTGGTTTTAAAGTATATTTAGAATATATTTTTACAATTTAATACAATGTTGGTCATTGGATATAATTTCACATTTAAACCAGACATAATCAAGTGTCAATCTTTTGATAGATATTGTTTCTTAAAAACACGCTATTTGTTTTAACAGCGGGACTTAATTATAAAATTAATTAATGAAAATTCTATGATATGAATTTGGTAAAATAGAATTCATTTTTGAATTCGGAATATGAAATATAGCTTAGGATGAAATTTTGGCATTGTTCTGAAAAACATCAATTTTTGATGAATAGTGAAACTACTAAGTGGTAGTTAAAAAAAATAATTTCTTCATAAATCTTAATTTTACCGCTTCTGTGAATGGAATTTCAAAACTCCGAGAGACACGGTTGATGTCAGTAAGTAAAATGTGGTTCAATGAGATGAAAATAATTTTTGGTGAATAGTAACTTTTTACTTTTTTTACCACGGTTAATAGTAAATAGGGTAACTAAGGGTAAATATGATATTACTATTACCCTAACACATGTCCTAATTCTATTGGATAAGTGTAATTCGACCAAAAACAACCTTATGAATATAATATGACCATTTAGGTCCACTTGGATTAGATTATGACATTTAATATTATATTATTTAATGAATAGTTAAAATAGTTAAAATCAAAGTTTAATAACTAAAACATTTTTAATATGGGGTTATACATAAGATAAATTCGACTATAAATATTCATTAGAAAGCTAAAAAGATTTCCTAAATAATGATGTTTTATTTATAATTTTTAGACTTTAGATAAATTAATTTATTTATGACACAACGATGATGCAGTAATTACCCTTTTAAGGAAATATTAACATAATTGATGTTATAAATGCTCAAATGAATGTAATTTGGGACTTTTTATGACTTAAACTAATTTTATAGGTTACTAAGATATTTTAGTGTTGCTTTAATCAACTTGTATCGAACATATAATTCTGTTATGACTTTCACAAAAATCATATATCAAATAGTGTCAAAATTGACACAAAATAGTTTTTAAATCAAATATTATATTATTAATTGTTATTTTATTCCTAAAAATCTAAGGTTCGGCCAAATGACTTAGATAAGGATATAGTTATTAATAATATACAATTTGGGGTTCGTTTGGCATGTTATAGTAAGTGTATTAACCATATAGTGAAAGAAAACAAAAAGACACGGTAAAAGTTAAATTATTTAACTTAGAGTTAAATCTAATTGATAAGGTTAAAATAATAACCTAAACTTGTCTAAATCCTATTGGTTGATAGGATTTCGACCCATCACCACTTTATCTTCGAAATAAGACCCTTTGGAACCATTATAATCCGATTTTTACTTTAATATAAAATAATATTTTGAGATATTCCTAAGGTGCCCCTCTCCTCCCTTATAAAAGGACACCTCCTCCCCCTCCTCCTCACACCAATTTGAGCACTCAAGCTCGGCCAACCCCTGCCAAAATCTCTTCTCCACTTCCCTAGAAATATCCTAGAGGTTCTGGTATTCCTCAAAGACCAATTTTAGTGCCCTAAGAGGAGGTCTCAAAGAGGCGCTTCAAAGAAGAGGTAATTACCGTTACCAATTCTTTCATCTTTATTTCTCCTTCTACTTCTTCTTCTTAGGTTGTTTCATTATGAAGTAATAACATCAGTATCAATAATATACTGATATGTTATTATAAGTATGAAACAACCCTATTTCACCATCTATCCATCCTACGGAAAAATAAATCACTGCGCGTGCGTACGTACGGAATACCGTCTCCACGCCGTGGTGTAATCTATTTTCCACCACCACCTTACATGGACGGGTATAATGGTGTAAAGAATAACTATACATAGTTATTACAATATCATATTGATTCTGATATATTGTATAATCCACTCCGATTCAATTCAATATTTATGAAAATGATATCATCGCTCGTGCGTACGTACGGACTACCGTCTCCACGACGCGATGAGATTCATTCTCCATGTTAACCATTTAAGAATGATTATAAAGTATATATAAGAAATAATAATGAAATATATGACATTATAAAGCTACTGGATTATGTATATATATATATATGTATGTCATCTACTTACTTCCATTTCAAGACAATAAGGAATGGAAAACAGCGTTCATGCGTACGTACGGACTACCGTCTCCATGAACGGTGTTTTCCATTTTATTTATCTATCTATTATATATATATATATACTGAATATATATGATATATAAATCAAATTTTATATTGTGGAAGTAAGTAAATCATGATATAAGTTATAATAATGTCAAGAACAACAAGTCAAAACACCTACGATAAATGAAACGATTTTACCCAAAACGCTTCTTTAACATGGAATTTACAAAAGAACGGGTAATATAATGTCATAAGTGAACCATATATGATATCATAATAATGAATATGATTCTATAATAAGTCAATGACATTATTTAAATCATTATACAGGAGGTTCGGACACATACGAAACAAATCGGACCTAAGGTAAGGGAAAATATCACAATCTCATTTTTATCCGAGATTGTTTTTACTTTGGCATTTACTGGGGTGTATTTTATCATCCACATCCATGTTTCATCAATATGTAATATTATTTAAATCCACCTACAATTGTTTAAATCAATTTTTACACTTCGGTGAGTTTTTAGTAATATGTATGAATGGAATCTTTTGTCGTTTTTCGTACTAGGTACTTTTTGACTTTTCTGACAAAAGTACGAAGAATGTTTTTTTTACTTATACGGCGTGAATGGATTTTTAAAACATTATTTCAGAGAATCTTCCTTTACAAGTTTTCAAGTTTTTTTTAATCAACTTCTTTTAGTTTAAATATTTATGACATGTTAAGAAAGGAAAAATGTTTTTGAAGTAGAAAGGATATTTTCCTCAAGAATGGAGTTCAAGTATTTTATCAAAACTATTTTCCATATAAGATAATAAAAGGGTTCTGTTTTTATCCCTATTATTACATGGATTTGATTATGTTGTGATGGAAATATTTTTATGAATTCCTTTATCTTATATGAATTGTTTTATGATGTCATGTTGTTTAAGAATTCCATTTTTATTACATGGGTTATGAAATGATGTATGATTTATGATTTTGTGGCACACATAAGAATGGTATCATTATGAGATGGGTGGGACCTATATCTCCCTCCAATGCATTGGGTAATGATTTTATATCTCATGAGATAGACATGGCTGGAATGGTAGGTTATACCGGTTCAGTGAAACAGGACTGAAACGAGGGTTACTCGATTCAGAAAGGGACTTTGTCCACTAAGATAGTCTTGGCAATGAGTCTTGACTAACAAGAAATGATTCTATATGATTATGTGTGAATGCCACAAAGTTTCATGTTTTATGTTATGATTATTGTGATTACATTTCACTGCCATGATTTACCCCATGTTATGAAATTATGATCTCTTTTGCAGGTTAAGATTTCCAAAAGTTATGTGCTTATGTATATGATGTGATTGATATTTCTTTTGTTTACCCTTACTGAGCATTTGAACTCACCCTTTTATGTTTTCTTTTCCCCAGGATATAAAGAAAGGTTTTAGGTATAAAAAAAAAGAAGTACTTTATGGGAGATGTTGAAGATCTTTCACCACGATTAGAAGATTATATTCCGAGTTTCCAAAGACACTAAAATATTACGGTCCTTGTGTGTGTGTTTTTGTTATGTACTAAGTATTCCGCAAATGTAATGTAATATCCATGTACGTCAAGATACGGGTCTCTACAAATTTTTAGTTATTTACCATACTATATTTTTTATAACTTCTCTATTTATAATTACTATGTTATTGAATAAATGTAATATGGGTTCAATTATTATAAATATTATATTGATTTTAAATTTTTAATTATTTCTATCATCAACATTACTTAACCACTAATAATAATTTTAACTTGCACTTATTTTGGTTCCTTTAATAAGAATCGAGGAAGTAAAATATGAAATATATGAAAGAATATTATAGAGAGATTAATGTTATTTAAAAAATAAGATTTAATTTGTATTTAAAAATTAAATTGCTGAATCTTGTATGTATCTTGTTTACCAAGACTACTAAACTATTATATACTTTGTTATGTGATTCCTTGTATCTTATCCCAGTATAATAATATTGGAACCGTATCTAGGTTACTGGAGTTCCGATTACTACATGTTACACCACCCAAAAAATATCCAATGTATAACTAATATGTAAAAATCCTTAGAAAATACATCATGAAAATTACCTCCATTCATGTTGAATAAAAGAGGTGAAATTTCTCATATTTTTGCATCTTAAAGACACTATACCTCAATGTACTATTATATCTGGATGATTCCACCGTGATATAGTTGATTCCCTATAAATCCTAGAAAGAATAAACTAAAATTATAAATTAAGAGTATTGATAAAAAATATGTAAGACGAGAGGTATTACTAAGAAACAACATTTTGTAACTATCCTCGATCAACCAACCAATAAGAGTAATATAAGGGTTGGTCTAATGGGGAGAACCATGGGAGGATAGGTAGTCAAAATGGACTCCCCCTAGTGTTTTCTCAATAAAAATAAATAAGTGGTGATCGAAACTTATCAGGTACCTAGTAATCCACCACCATGTAATTAGTACCCTTCATAGGAGGGTCACTCCATTGCACACCCCCACAATGCTCTCTGTACCCCTCCACATGGTACCAGGTGGTATATAGATTTTTTAGAATCTCTATCAGATATCACAAGGTATGAGGTTCCCCCACAACATCCAGGTTCCTAATTGATACTATAGTCTATAATAGTTATCCTCCCCCCTTCTCTTAAGAAACTGAACCTCCCAAACTATCCTGATCTTCTAAACAACCTCCAATAATATGAAAGTTAATATCATAGAAATTCCCCAACAATAGAAATTAAAATCAAAATCTAAATTCAATTATCCCCCAACATTCGAACAAAATATTCCCATTTTTTAAAAAACCAATGACTTATAACAACAGGTGTTGTCATATAGAACAAATCAAAATTCACACCACTCAATAGAAGTCAGATCGAAACAGTTCGTTAATTTAAAAATTTTGAATTGATTCTTACCTATGTGGAATGAATCTTTACCTATGATAAATGGAACTCATGTGACTCACAATGACAACATCCCTATCCATCACTGACCCTTTGACATAATATTCCAATGTCTGGCATGGGAACTATTCTAAACTAGCACAACCTATGCCAAAATAAACTATTCCTCCCTTTTCGCAAAATTAACTATTTCCACTATATTTCATTATTTGGGGCTCAAATTTCAATTTTGGGATGTAATAAGTATTATATAATTTTTTATAGTTAATTAAAAAAATCATTTTACACTTTAAATGATACATCAGATAATTAATATATGAATTATAAATAAATCAACACCAAAAAATTAATTGTATGTATGATGAAAGCATCCAAATATATAAATATTTACACAATTTTCTACCATTATATAATGAACCATTATTTAATAACAAATAAATAATATTATTGTTATATTTTCAAACAATTAAATTTGTAAACCATTGTTAATGTTTTTTCTAAACAAACTAATTTATAGAATAAAAAATAAATTTATAAATTATATCATTTTGATTATTCAACATGAATAATTATTCAATGAATTTATTCTAAAAGTCTATTATTTACATTTTTTCATAATTAATCTTCTTAAATCAATATAAATTAAAATAAAAACATTATTGAATAATAATCCTATATATTTCCATATCAATTTTTCTATTTTTTATAAATTTCCATCAATATTAAATAATAGAAATGTATTTAGCCAACAAATTCCAAATTCACATATCATTTAAATATCTAATTTTACTCATAATCATTAATATATATTATTAATAAATATCAAACCATCATAAAAAGAAAATTTTATTTATAAATCATGCGAATAATTAAAAATGAGAATCGAGTCACATATTTATATTCCTAATTGATTTCAAGACATTAATCATTTATTTTTCACTAAAACCCAATTTTTCAACCAATTATTTATTCTCTACAATCATGATTTAGTAGGAAATAAAAGTTAATGGAATTTTATCCCATAAAATAATAGAGTGAATTTAGAATATTTTAGAATAATTTCGTTAGGAGAAACACTTATTTCTCATTTATTTCCTATTATTATTGTATTATTTACATTCATAACTACACATAATTTCAACCAATAAATTTTCTATTTCTTTTATCCCTTTAAATTATGATTTTGAATTCATTAACATAACATTTCATAAACATAAAATATATGAAACCTCTTCCTTAAATAATAACACATCACTATAACTATATAAAATATATCATATGAAACCTTATTTGTTTTATAAAAATAATGAAATTAAAAAATATAATATATACAAATCAATAAATTCCACTATCACCCAATATTAACGAAAAAATTCCCCCTCCATTTAAAATTTCAAATTCAACCCCCAATGGTAAACATTATTTAGGGTATAAATTTTCAGACTAGAAATTTCATTCAAATAATTATTAATTTATTATTTTTCTATTCAACTCTAAATAAAAAAATATTAATAGACATCCAAAATCGAAATTTTTGTGTGTCAACATTACACACCCCATTTTTAATCAATTCATCCTAAAAATGATTTAGTTATAACTATTAAAAAAGAAACATCCACATAGAAAATTTAAATAATCATTTATCATTACATGAAATTGTGACATCATCCATGATACAAATCATAATAATTTAGGACATTTCACATGAATATGTGATTCCCTCCAACAATTTCATTCCTCAACACCACAATAGATCCAATGAACTCACATTGAGGGAATAATTCATTCGGACATATTTTTTTCATGATAAAAAATTCCATATCCTCATTATTATCCTCATCACTCAAATAAACTACATGAATAGGATTACAATAATAATATCTATATAAAGAAATAATGAATATATGAAGAACCCTTTATATCATTAGAGGTATCACCAATATATATACTACCTCTATAATTTTCAATAAAAATTCAATTGGACAAATAAATCATCGAAATAACCACCTTTAATTTTCAAACATTCATTACACACATTGAGTAAAACATCACAATGACCAATGAATACTAATTTTAAACACGAAGGTTTCCCTCCTTAGACACACATATGATTTATAACCACTCTGTGCATTCCTCATAAAAGTGAGAATAACTTTTTGATACACCATTATATCTTCCACCAACTCTATCCTAATAAAAATAAATATATTGTGGAATGAAATGGTATCCCATATAATTCCTCAAAAGGTTCCATAAAAATAGATTAATCTTAACTATTATTATAAGAAAAATCCAACAATGAAAAATGATCTACAAATGATCCTCCAGAATCCAAAATAAAACATCTCTATATAATCTCCAACATCTCAATCGACTTATTAGTATGAAAACTAGTCGATGGATTAAATATAATAATATTTTCAAATTTGTTACGAATTTTATGATACAAATTCCATATACAATTTTGATATAACATATCCATGAATATTTGGAATTATCGCTCACATTTCTCCATGATTTTTAACCACCTCAATCACATAATGCATTATAATTCAACCAAATAAGCTCTATACCATAATATGTTTTACATGAGATGAATTCAATAATAATTCCATGATAAACTATAGAGAATAAATCCATTTCAAGGGATCAAGAAATACATTAAAAAACTCAATCATTTCTCCTATATCATTAATTAGTAAATAATTTAAAGATGTAATAACTCTGTAAAAAATATATGTTACACATTCCCTTATTTACAAAAAAGGATTTTAAAATCAAACCCACCATTTACCTCCATCATTCTTATCTAACAAAACACCATCTTCCAATAAAGATACTTCTTGAAAACACATAGATTCTCTAGAAATTGTGACCATAAGAACTCATACAATAGAAATTATTGTAATTTATATGGAATAGAGAACATTCATTTATATAACACACGATAATACTCTTCCTATGTATTACCATCAAAATCATAACAATTATAATGTAGGTACCTCCAATCCTCCAACATATGATCTCATATTTGAGCCTCCTATGACTTTAATGTTAATGAATATGCCACAATCATCTAATTATTCCATTCTTACTCACTAATATTCTCACTATTAAGATAGTGGGGTGTTAAAAACTCTATCTCTTTATGTATACCTAGTTTTATTTGTGAATTACCAATATAATCCTTATATACCCTTGTTGATACACTTTTATATTTACATAAACCAAAATATAACCCACAAATATATCTATAAGATCATTAATCTAGGGTTATAACACCATATTTATAATCCCTATAAACACATAATAGAAATTTTTATCTCAAAATAACATCAATATAAAGTGGAAATTAATATATAAATATATAAAATATTTCATGTCGATATATTTTTCTTTAACCATCGTATGATAATTTAAAAATAATTAATCGATCTTAAGACACCAATACACTCCTATTATTCGATAAAAAATCATATATACTTAGAGTAGTATTGGGCGTCTTCAGGGTCAAATGATTCAATCAGTGATAATATGTACACAAACTTAACAACACATCCACATTGTTTAGAAACAACACAAATGTAGGCAATGGTGACACACTATACTAAATAGAACCACTATACAAAAACTAATCAATTTTATCCATAAATTCCTTTATATCTATGAGATATATATAATAATCCACCATAATTAAAATAGAAAATATTAATAATACACAATCCTTACATAATATCTAATATTACAGGTATATGTGTAAACTCATTTTGAAACACATTAGTATAATAACCTACAAATAGAGGACACATACTCTTATCCATTATAGATTCACAAAGCATGATTCACATATATGATGTAAAGTACTCTGCCACCTAATCTATAACTATCTAAAAGGTGAATCCCATTCTTAAATAAGCACTTTATCATCTCCTTAAAAACTATTGAAAATAACTCATTACCAATAACAATAAACATCATCTTATACAGATCATGAAAAATCAATCTAATAGATAATATCTTATGGTTATATCCATAATAATTCTGGGTTTAAATAGAATTTATCTGCCCCTACCACCCGCTGAAATGTACAAACCTTAGCCAACTTTTTATACCCTTTTGCTAGAGTAAAAAACAGCAATATCCAAAGATATATTTCTACTATATGTAATAGTCCATAAAAATGTTAAAGGTCATAAATGATTCTGAGGAAAAAATATCAGTAAAATATTAAAAAATAGTGGAATAAGTGATACACATACTATTAACCACCATTGGTCCCTCCACATATTAATGTTTTATCACATTCTGTTAACCATATATAAATCTTTATTATTCTATATAAACCTAAATCATTTATATAAATTATCTTTTTTAAATATTTATTTATTTTATTTCATGATTTACTATTCATGAACCACCCTATGGTAGGGTTTTAGTTTCCATATATTGTTCTTTTTCTATGAAAACTTTTGTTTATAATAATAAAAATATAAAAAAAACAATTCTTTAAATAATCCTTCATTACTCAAACCTCCATTTATATTCTAGAAAGGAGGTGTGAAAAACTGAGAGGAGACATATAATTCCATAAATAAAAGATTGTAATGAATGGTTACCATTATATAGTTATATAATAAAAAAAATATAGCTTTATTATTAAATTTGTAGAAAAATATCCATGAATTTCTAGAATCAATATTTCTTTTAAAATAAAGAGCATAAAACTCCCTATTCAGTGTAACACCCCAAGAATATAGAAATAGATTTATTGTAGAATTCATGGAACACTAAGTCTATTCAAACACCATATTGTAATTACATAGATATGTAAACATAATTTTTCTACCTCTATGATTTGAATTTCAGAAAACTAACATACACAGTTGCGTTTAGTAAGATATTTGATGTCCGATAAGAAAAACATAATTTTTGGTGAATAGAAACCAATCGTTATTAATAGAAACAAAACCTTATGAATAGTGGTATCCCATAAAGAATAGTAACATTACATATGATAGTATTTAAATAATATTCTAGTTGATTTACGATATACCTATGTTTTGGAATGTGTAAATAAATGTTTTAAAACTATTTTTTAGAATAAATTATGATTTTAATTAAATATTAAATTAATCATATTTAGACAATTAGTTTTGAAAAATGGACTTCATTTTTTTATTTTACAAGTCTAAAAATGATTAGGGTGATTTTTTTTATTTTTTTTTAAATACTTGATTTTTTTTGATGAATAGTGAAATACTGTAAAACATCGTATATACAAATTATCAGTCAAATACACTATTTATGACATCATAAGTGATGGAATAAAAAATGGTTCAAAACCACATGAATTTATTACTATTATTGGTCATGGAGTGATTTCTATTTCTGGTCTTGAGGGAAATTAATAAACTAATGATTAAAAAATTATGAAAACCCGCCTCTCCTCTACTATACCCCCCAATACCTATTCTCTTCACTTATATTTTCCTTTAAGTTCCTCAATGTTTTACCCAAATACCCTACCTAGATCACTCCCCATGTCCAAGAAGCTCTTGGTATTTCCAATATAAAAAAAACCTTCCCATAAAGAGGTTCTCAAGGAGGTTATTTCATGAGGTAAAGCAGCCTTCTTTTTCTTTTTAGTTGTATTTTAATTTATCTTATTTTATTATCCTCTCACAATATCCTCTATCAGAATGACCATTATAACTAAGATATCATCTATATACATGAATTATATCATGTGAATGGAAAATATATCATAAATATTCTTACTCCCTCCCTTTATTCTTATAAACAAAATCAACATCCTTGAGGTTCCAATTTAAAACCTTTGTGGATGATGAAGTTTTGTTCTTCAATTTATCTTTAATTATAGTTTATGAAACATTTTTAATGGTTTAACCAGAATATAATATATGTATAATAACCTAGTTAATATTTAGGAACTAGTATACACACATATTATAAAATCACATGACCAAAATAGTTCTTAATAATCAAAATACCGTAAAAATAATCTAAGTGAATGTCATTAATATTTCATCTAATGATTAATCCCTATTCCAAGTAACCAAATGATATAAATGACCATTAAAAATTCTGGATGATTGTAAATAATATGTAATTTCAATTATAGATATTTAAATCCATTCCACATGAACTCTGTTACATAAAAACAAGTGAACCGATTATGAAAATCGAGAAAACGAACACTCTAGAACGACAGAATTCAATATAGTAACATATCAATAAATAAATAAATGAAAATAAAAGAAAAATTATAAACTAAATACATTTATAGTTGTTATTTATTAATTTATTAATATTTCTAATTCTATATTCTTTGACTTTATGTTCAAGATTGGAACACATTCGGACTTAAGGTAATGGTTTCTTCATCTCACTTCCATTTTTGTGAGATATTAGGTGTTCACTACTACTTCTTATGTATGGTGTATGTATAATTCCCCATTACTTTTAATTTCATTAATATATTTATTTAATTTTATTAAATTTATCATTTGATTATTATGAATTTTTGTTCATATGATTCAATTGATTACAATGTTTTAAGTATTTTCCACAGGAACATCCATTTTCATTCGGGTCACTTTTATTATCTTCTTACCTCAATTAATTTTTTTTTGATATTTAATACTCATATATTCAGTGATAATTTTCAATATATATGTACAGACCATAATCTTACTTTTACATATGAGTATTTATATGTTTTAAAAGGACCCTTCAAAAATTATCTCTAAAATACATGCTCGATTCAAGGAATTTCTCGAATTCTTACCTTCTTTGATGCTTACCCTATAATCCGTTTTAAACAATATATATATTTCTAAAGTAAAAAAAATTTCTAAGAAAAAGTTATTTTGGTTAATTTTTGTTTTTATGAAGAAAAACATTCCTTTTCCCATTAAAATATCATTAATGGATTTCTTAAACTACACTAAAATGTTTTAATTCTAAAGCTTCTTTAAAAAAACTTTTAACACAAGTTTCACATAAGTGGGGAATCACTAGTGAATCCAATGACTTATCAATTTCCTCCCCTTTTTATTTCTAGGATATAAATTTTTAAAACCATGTTTATGAAAAATATACATGATTTTCCAAAAAAAATCTTCTTTCCAAATAAAAACAGATTTTTCTCAACTCACTTTAACTTTTATGAGATATATGACTTGTTCACTACTTATTCCTCAAATGTGTTATATGTAAATGCATTTATTATATCATATCAAGAGTATCCTTATTCTCAAGATATGCTATGGGATTATTATTTGAATATATCAAGGGGGTATGTGACACTTTGAAATGTTTAAGGTTTACTTCCTCACGATATTTTCAATGGTTTAAATGTATCTTATATATGTCAAAATCAATGTTAAATCTTATATTAAATGTGTTTTATCTCTTATGATATCATATACCATATTTAATTTAATGGTTTATGATTCGTTTGACTATGGATGTGCTATATTAAAACCTTTCAACAATTTACTTAGAATAGTTAGTGTTTATGATTATTGTTCTGGGAAAGATATTTATATTTCATCGGATAGTTTTAATATGAATTTATATGTTATTTATTATTATCCCCATTAATATGAGAAATTAATTGGACTTAGTAAGTGTCGTTTGGGGCCCAAAATAACCCTTTGGTGTATCGATTGGTCTAATGAGACAAATTGATATGGAATTGGCTACGACCTTTCAAAATTTGATATATAGTTTTGGATGAAGCCTTAATCATTTTTAGGCGTCTCAGTCAAGGCCTTGAAAATATGTTTAATAATGTCTGGAATATGTACTTCCCTCATTTTGAAGCTAGAAATTTAAATTTCATGTGGTTATTATACTAGTAGAATACCCATGGTTATGTTTTATTATGGAATTATGTACTCAAATATTATTCCTTCCATAATGCTTTCATGTTTAGGTTAATGTGTTTTCAATAATTCACCCTGCCTATTATTTATGTTTGTGATATCTTCCATAGTATAGCTCACACTAACTTGGTGTTTGAGTTGACCCCTTTATTATGTTTCATCTTCTCAGGACATGAAGATGTTTTTTATGAATGATCTATAAGGATAATCTTAGATTGGTGGATGTTCCCTATAAAAATTATATGTTGTATTTATTTTCACGTTTTAATGTTGAACATATGTACTTATTTGGTTTTCAAAACTACTAAACTACTCAGTCTATCAGGATATGATTATTTAAAATCATGCAAATGTATTAAAATAATGCACTGGATTTGGGCATCTGGGGTCAGGGTGTTACAGTTGGTATTAAAAGATGTTTAGTAGAAAAATTGGAAACTAGATATAGAAAAAGTAGATTAGTGAACAAATCCCTAAGATAGACTTTGTTGATATGAATACAGGGACATCCTTGAATTTTGGAAAGGAATAGATAATATGGTTTATCAAGAAAATGAATCTCTGTCTGGACACAAATATGTAAAGATGTCTTTGGAAGATATTATCGAGGAAAAAACTTTAAAACACTGCTTTAAGCTAGACACAAATGATAACTAGTGCACAAAAATGGGCCTTGCTGCACTCTTGGTTTGATACTCCCTGTGGATATGATTTGGTAAATTAATAAGATCATAACAAAGAATTATGAAGGACTTTTTCCACAATGTAACTAAAGTATATGGTTCTATTATTTACATTGAATACATTTATATTATTTGTTATTCTATGTTTAGAGATGTTGAGATTTCATACTTTTATGATCTAATATATTATAGAGAATTTATTAAAAATGACATCTATATAAAGGAATGATAACTTCACCAATGAAAATGATGTGAAGAGTAAGAAGGATCATATATCTAATGGTCTTAATCCATCACTACAAAGGAATATTTTCTCCCAAGTATCCTCATCATATGAGGAAAATAGTATCATCTTTCTACAAGGTATGTAAAGACTTATATGAGTCCTATGGATTTAAAGGGAAGAAAAAGAATAAGAGGATGAGAAAGAAATATAGGGATAAAGGGAAGAAGGGAATGATGGGTTTTACAAAATATGCTAACTGTGGAAAGAAACACCGTGGTATATTATTGAGAGGAAAACGAGTTTCCTTCATGTGTGGAGAAAAATGACTCCATGCTCATAATTGCAATACATGGAACGGATTTTCCAATATTAAATATTTCAACTGTAGGGAGATTGACACTATGAAAATAAATTTCCCAAGAGTCAAAGGAATATACCATAAATAATGATTTTGGATAATGACCAGGTTATTATTCTACGAGAGATATTTTAGAATAATGAATATTCCTAGTCAAGAATCTCATAATTTTAATATTTTTTCAGTAATGTAATGGTTGTATGAATTATGAGTTGTATAAGGATTGTATAGTATTAAAATTTCATTAAAGATTTGTAGTCATATGATGAATGGTATAAAGGAAAAGTGATTCTTTAGAAAGTTAATTTTTTATTAAAAAACATGATTGAGGGAAAGAAAACCCTTAATATATATCTTTTGTTGAGATAATGATGAAGAAATGATTGATTCAGATATGTACTGACTATATTGGAAATGATTATTCACTTGTGGAGAGGTGGTCTATGATATCATTGATGGTGTTTACAATACATCTGGATTTAAGGAATATATCTAATAACATGTATCTTACTAAAATAAAAAGGAAGAATGTGTGTCTCTAATATGGTTTTTACAGTAAATAATGTTATTTTTATATTTCAGGAGAATATAAGATGAAGTCATTCACAAGTTTGGAATGTGAATTTTAGAGCCTATTATTGTTTATGAAGGGTTAATGATATGTTCTTCATGGAAATTTTGAGTCCTTCATTATAATGTGTTGAATTATTATATTTTGGATTTTTTACGATTTACAAAATGGTTTAAGTTGATCATTGTATGGGGTGTTAGAGTTTAATGTCACAACATAATGGTTTGTTATTTTTCCCTGACCATGTCATCCAATTAAGATGCATTGTTTTCTAATAACCTATTCATTTCCCTTTTCTATCATTAATAACATATTTTAACCATATTATTGATGTGGGTTTCCCATAAGGTAATTTTCAAGTATAAACCATTAACATTCAATGTTCAATTTCAAATTTCTAGTATGAAATGTTTCCAAGGAGGGGATAATGTAACACCCTATTAATTTAAAAATAGATTTATTATAGAATTAATGGATAACAGAGTCTTTAAAAATGATAAATTTTTATAACCAAGCGAAGTAAACATAATTTTTCCACTTCTGTGATTTAAAATTCAAAAAACTAACATACACGGTTGCGTTCAGAAAGTTATTTGGAGTCCGATAAAGAAAATATAATTTTGTCGTGAAATAGTAACCTACCCTTATGAATAGTAACAAACCCTTATGAATTGTTTTATAAACTAATTAATAGTTACATTTTCTATGATAGAATATAAATAATATTTCACTGGAAGTATGATAAACTTATGTTTGGGAATAAGTAAATGAATGTTTTAAAACTGTTTTTTAGAATACATTATGATTTTAATTAAATAATAAATTAATCAGACTGAGAAAATTATTTTTGAATAATGAAATTAATATTTGGATTCTACACATCAAAAAATGGTTAGGGTGAATTGTGGGAATATTTAGGAAATACTCAAATTTTTGATGAATAGTGAAATACAGAAAAATACCATATATAAAAATTATCAGTTAAACACACCATTTATTACATCATACACAATGTAAGACAACTTGTTTCAAACTCACATACATTTATTACTATTCCTGGTCATGGAATCATCACTATTTCTAGTCTTCAGGGAAATTAATAAACTGATGATTAAAAAATTATGAAAACCCTCTTCCCCTCCACTATAAAACCCCCTCTCACTCCCTCTACTCTTCTCTCCTATAAGCCTTGAATCTCATCAATGTTAGGACCAAATACCCTTCTATAGTCAATCCCCACTTTCAATAAGCTCTTGGTTATTCCAAAATATTAAAACCACTTCCCTTAAAGAGTTTCTCAAGGATGTTATTTCAATAGGTAAAGCACCCTTCATTTTCATTTAGTCTTATTTCAATTTATCTTTTTTTGTTATCCTCTCCCCACCCCTGTGTCCAATTTACCATGATAACTTATCATCATATATATAATTTGATTATATATTGTCAATGTAAAATACATCATCAATATTCTTAATCTCTCCCTTTTGTCTTATAAAGGAAATCAACATCCATGAAGTTCCAATTTATAACGTTCATGGATGATGAAGTCTCATTCTCCATTTTAACTTTAATTACATGTCATGAAACCATTTTTATGGTTGAACCAGACTATAATATATGTATTATAACCTAATTAATATCTATGAACATGTATATGAACATATTATTAGATCACATGACCAATCTATTTTCTAATAATCTAAATATATCTAAAATAATATAAGTGAATGTCATTAATAATTCATTTAATGATTAATCCCCATTCAATGTAACCAAATGATATAAAGTACCATTAAAACTTTTGGATGTTCATAAATTATATCCAATTTCAATTATATATAATAACATAGATTTCACATGAAATCCATTACATAAAAACAAGTGAACCAATTATAGAAATTGAGAAAACAAACACTCTAGAATGACAAAATTCAATATAATAACTTATCAAAAAGAAATAAATGAACTAAAAAAATTATGGTAATCTAAATACATGAATAATGGATATGAAATACGTTTTTAATTCATATATTTTCATACTCTTGGATCTTAATTTGAAGAGCGGAACACATTCAAACCTAAGATAAGGGTTTCTTCATCTCACATTCATTTTTGTGAGACATTTTGTATTCAATACTACTACTTGTGTATGGTGTATGTATACTTCCCATTAATATTTCATATCATGAAATTCATTATTTAATTATATTAAATGTATCATTTATGATTATTAATTTTGCTTCATACTATTTAATTGATTACAAAGTTTTAAATATAATCCACCCAAACCTCCATTTTCATTTTGGTTACTTTTATTTTCTACTTAACCCAATTAAATTCTTATTTATTCATTTATAATACTCATATATTCAGTGATGATTTAAATATATCTATAAAAACCATATTCCATCTTTTAGATATTGGTATTTATATGTTTTAAATTGATCTTTCATAAATTCTTCCTGAAATACATGCTCGATTCAATGATATTGTTGGATTCAATATTATTTTAAAATTCACCCTATAATCAATTTTGAGGAATATTTATCTTTATAAAGTCAGAAATTTACTATGAAAAATATATTTTGGTTCATTTTTGGATTTATCAAATCAATCATTCCTTTGAACTCTATAATCACTTTAATCAACTTTATACACCACAGAAATATGTTTTAATTTTGAAGATTCTTTAAAGACACTTTAAATATGATTTGACTTCAGTGGGACATAAATTTTTCATCAAATTTAATATCAATTTCCATCCATTTTCTTTTCTAGGATATATATGTTTAAAACCATGTTTTTTGAAATATAAAAAACGATTTTAAAAAAATAGTATTATTTCAAATGTAAAATGGATTTGTCTCATATCAATTTTACTTTTATGAGATATATGACTTGTTCACTAAATATTCCTTGAATGTGGTGTATATAATGATATGTGGTATATCATATAAAGAGTATACTTATTCCCAAGTTATTTTAAGGGATTTTTATTTGAATATTTCAAGGAGGAATTGAATACTTTGGAATGTTTAAGGATTATTTCTTCAAGAAATTTTCAATGGAATCATTTAAAAGTATCTTATCTATGTCAACATCCTTGTGGAATCATGTACTTCATTGAGGTTTATCTCTTATGATATCATCAAATATATTTAATTTAATTGTTTATGATTAGTTTGACTGTGGATGTGCTATCATAAAACTATTCACCAATTACTCTGAATGGTTAGTGTTTATGATTATTGTTCAGGGAACGTTATTTATATTTCATATGTTAGTATCAATGTGAATGTATATGTTATTTATGATTATCCCCATTAATATGTGGAATTCATTTGACATAGTATGTGTCAGGTGGGGCCCACTATATCCCATCGGTGAATCTGTATGTCTCAAGAGACAAATAGATGTGGAATTGGATGGGGACCTTCGCAATTTGATATATGGTTTTTCCCAAGGCCTTAATCATTTTTAGATGTCTTGGCCGAGGCCGTGCCAATATGTTTCATAATTCCCTACATGTTCATTTCCATAATTATAAAGCTATTAATTGAAAGTTCATGTTCTTATTTGACTAGTAGAATACCCATGTTTATTTTTTATTATGATATTATTTAATCAACTAGTATTCTTCCCATAATGTGTTCAAGATTCGAGGCATATGTTCTAAATTATTCACCTTTCCAATTGTTTATGTTTATGATATCTTCTACTGTATTTCTCACCCATACTGAGTGTTGGAGGTCACCCCTTTCTTATGTTTCATTTTCTCAGGACATGAAGAAGTTTCCAATACTACTAAAC
This sequence comes from Viscum album, assembly GCA_963277665.1. Lineage (NCBI taxonomy): Eukaryota > Viridiplantae > Streptophyta > Magnoliopsida > Santalales > Viscaceae > Viscum > Viscum album. Next base: position 1,947,459,133 of record OY728127.1, on the reverse strand, counting down.
TACTCAGTCCTTTAGGATATTATTCATTGTAATCATGAAAATGTATTAAAATAATGTACAGTCCTTAGGCTTCTTGTGTTAGGGGATTACATTCACTCTATGTGAAACCATGTAAAAGGTAATCTAAACAAGACCACTTCCTCATAAGAAAATTACAAAACATTTTTCCCAAAATCATCATAAATAATCTCATAGAAAAAATACTCTAATATTTCAAGATATTCATCCTAAAATATCTATAGAAATAATGATCTCTAAAATTATCAATTTTTATATAATTAAGAAGATATCCCATGAAATTAATGAACCTCATACAAAACCCATGAATAATGGATGTTACCTTATATATAAAAAATAACTCATTATGTTTTATGATATTAATTAAATCATAAATAAATTTTAAAATAAATATATCCTAATTATAGAACCATAAAAATATTTCAAACATAGTGTCCACAAATGCTTTAAAAAACCTGGTAAGAATCTCATCACTAATGGAACCCAATTCTTATCTCCAATCTAGATGAGCTAAAATGGTATTTTAAACCACTCAAACCAATTCTTAGTGAAATGTATTGTGATAGAATCAATATATATTAGAATCTAAACTTTATCGATGGATATAAATATAATTAATTCATAACCACACCACTACATAATTCCACCCTACTTTGATCATCACCTAATTTGAAATATATACACAATCATCACAAAAATATTCAACATTATTAATTAATCAAAACCGATTACAATACCTTGTAGTAAATATATTATAGAATTATTATTGATCATTTGTCACAGAGACCACACATATATCCTAAGGCATTATTATTTTTCAATACAGTATCTAAGGAATAATTTACATAGTAGGTTCATGTAATAATAATTCCTTAACAGCTTAGATAAAATCCACTAAAGCACACTCAAAAATTTTACTTTATATATATAAATTTGGTGTATTTCTATAACTACTCACCTCATCGGTAATTATTTTTGAAAAAAAGAGGCTGAGTATAACAATTTAATATTGACTTATATAGGCCATGTTTTGGACACTGTCACCATAAGTACATCATCACATTTATAGATGGAAATAGAAATTATAATTGAATAAATAACATCTCTTTGTAAAATATAAATGATTTCATAACCTCAACACATGAATTATGTATATCAATAAATTATGTGTAAGTCTATTCCGAGACATAAGAAACAATATGAAAACATAATAATATATCCTCTACACCTCAATCAATGTATAATAACACTACATCCACAATCTTGTATATTATTTTATGTGATAAGATAAAAAAATTCAATTAAAATAGTATATATAAATTTGTTTATATATATATAAGTATAATTAGTAGGTTCCTCCCCATAATTTTCATGTGTCAGTGTGTATAAAACATCTATATGAATCTATGAATGGAATAAAAACAAACAAAATAATTAATCAACATCAAACTCATGAAAGTAAACCACTCAACTAATTTTATTCTATATCATCTGATTATATCCCTTACCAAACCACCTCACATTCCACAACTCAAATAACCATATAATCACCAATATAATAATAAATAAAACCAATCTATATTCAAGTATCAATAAATTTTCTACATATAGGTATCTCATCATATATTTACATATAGTAATCTATTAGTAGGGATATCGCCATTATATAACTATCACCAATTATAAATTTACCATTAGAGAACTATCTATAAAATCATTATCTTTGAGAATTTATCTTCCAATTGGGAACTCTATACCACTTCTATATCTCCATGTAGTTACCCACCCATCAATATCTCACCATAATATATCTATAATAAAATAACTTTCAACCCATAGGGAATTTTCTATCTCATCTCAATAGTCATCCATATATCCAAACAAAATAAATTATATATCTCATTAGATATTTGGAAAATATATACCTATAATGAGTCTCACTAGTTATCTATATATATACCATTAATAATGATCCCCACCACAACCCACAGTTTCTAGGATGTAGACCCCACATGGGAATTTTTTTGTTTTACTAGGTGTCCATCCTGAAGGAATATACCATAATCAAACTAAATAATCATTACCATATATAAAATTTCTAAAATGGTTAGCCAAAGCACCCACTACATCATTCTCATCACCCCATCCACATTATTATAATCATTACATATCACAATTGCAATCACATAACTAGTACAATAGTTTATTCCTCTATCACATAATTTAAATTGATTTATACTCACACTATCCATTTAATTAGTCCATATAGGACATCAGACATATAATACTCCTATATAATATAGTAACACCCCATTAACACTTAGTTTTCCCACATGGCTGCACCACCACAAGATTTTATGATGTTACTACCATATCTCAAATCCATACCATGGTCACACCATGCCCCACAACCACTAGATACTATTGATTAAATAAATGAATCAATAATATAACTCATTTCATGAAGTAAATATTTATTAACCTCATCAAATTCCTCACACATAATATAAGACCCTTTTTATCTATGGAATAACATCAACAAAATATTTTATATATTGGAACATCCATTTAATATAACTAGAGTAGTATTATTTAGGGGTTTATATTGTATTCAAGATCAACCAATAAAATAAATACAACATACTGTCAACTCATCCTACAAATATTATGTTTAATATTTCTACTAAAATGGAATATTATCTTTCTAATGAGTCATGGATAGTGTAAAATTCACATCACCCCATGATACTCATTTCTAGAAGGTCCCATAATTCTATAATAAGGAATGACCCCATAAAAAAGTGGATCCACCACAATTTAACTCAAAAACATCATTCACAAACAATAAAATCACGTTGATATATTTATCCCTTTTATAGGATATCCCTAGGTCCAAATAGGCTTAAACAATGCCAAAATTCCTAATTCACCTCTTATTGCATACGTGATTTTCAATTTGTTATATCACGATATTTTCCACTTGTTTATTAATTTCTCTAAATATATATCAAGAAATAATTTATTATTTTTACACAAAAAATAAAAAAGATATTATCATAATTTAATATTTCTTATTATGTTTTTACATTATATTATAGTGTTTACCAATTTCAATAATAATCTAATTATCTATAACACATCACATTTTAATTATTCTACTATAAAAATTATTTCATGTTTATTTATTCATGTCCACCATAATTATTTAACACCATTAATCAATTTACATCTTAATCCACATAAACTGTATTAAAATAAAATCACATATCCATCCATTACCATAATTACTTACCTCCATTTATCAATTTTAAAAAAATTATACTATCATCAAAAATTATTTATATAGAATATTCATCTAGAAAATTTATCCCAAAATTTCCTTATTTATATATCATTTCCACTCGTAATTTACCGTATACTAATTACCATATATTATTATGAATAAAATACGAATTAAAAAATTCAAGAGCTTGGTATATTTATATTGATAATTAAAATATGAGTGTTGAGTCCCCAATCTCAATTTTAAAATGCATTAAAAATCATAAATCCTTCATTATTAACCATTTATTTTCAACTAAAACCCATTTATGCTTACCCCTTTTCGTGATTCCTCTTATCGTAACATGTCCTTGAATTATCTCCCTTGAAAAAATAGAGAGAATGGAGAATACAATAAAATAATTCATTTAGTGAAGAAAATGAGAAATAATTTATTTCATCTAACTCTCATAGTAATTTTATTCATAACAACTCATAAATTCAACAATTTAATTTTCCATTTAATTCATCTCTTTTAATTCACATATTAAATTCTATAACATTACATATCATCAATATGAAACATCTAGTTCATAAGATTCTATTAACACCTTATCACCACCACCATATAAAATATATCACACGCCACATAATTTATTTTCCAAAAACAATATAAAAAATATGTGTTTCATATATAAATAAATGAATATTTAATTCCAATATCCCTCTTCATTATCAAAAAATTTATCCACCTATAAATTTTTTGAAATCACCACCCTAGGTTAAAAATACACATCATAAATCCAATCTAATACTAAAAATTTATTATATGAATTGAAATATTAGTATCATACCCCAATTAATCTAACATCCATAAAATATCACAAACTCATAAAAAGTAAAATTTCTATTATATATAAACCCATGAAAACCACCCACAGTTAAATTAAGAATATATTTCAAATTAATTTACACACAAGAAAACCCCAAAATGTTTTCAGAAAAATAATTTATTCTGAAGAGTTTTTATATCAAAAAAACTACATTTATATTATTTCTAAACAAAAATGAATTTTAAAAATAGGATTCATGATTAAAAAAATAATGTTAATATTATAGGATCATAAAAATCCCACAATTCCAAATCTAATTTTCTGAAAAACGATGTTATTAACAATGTTGTTTATTTAAATTGTTTTTAATATTTAAAATTATAATTTATATTAAATATTTAAAATCATTTTATCTTTTCTATTTAATAAATTTTATAATTTCTTCCATCATCCTTTAAAATATTTTATTTATTAAACATTCATATATGAATCTATGTCTTTGAAATCAATCTAAAAATGGAAAATCAGAAAAAATAATAAATAATTTTTCTTGTTACAACCAAAATATGATTTAAAAAGCATGCACATTACATGTTCCATTAGTGAAAATATGTGATTCATGAGTAAAGGAACTAATTTTCTCATTGATTACCCTAATGGATTGTCCTTGAATCTTTTCATTTACACATATGGAATATCAAAATGAATAATTTTTCAACATAGATTTATCAGACTAAACTCAACCATAAAAAATAACTTAGTCCACTGACACATTTTTACTATCTAGTTGCATCCTCGGTTTACCAAACTATTTTTTCAATACTATCTCTTTATATAACATTTCACATTTCTAAGAACCAAATAATTGATTTATTACCATTTTTAATGTCATGTCATATGATATACACAGTTATGAGAAGGATCATTAGGGGAATCATTTTTATCACCCCATAATCCAGATATTATTGACTAGTAGCATGGAAAATGACTAAACCTTAAGTATATTTTACCCATGATTATAAAAAATACATAAAAAATTATGAATTATATAAAAAAATAGGCATGAATCATTTTTAAATCCAATATTCAATTATATAGGAAAAAATCATTCAATTTATATTTAGAACCATATAGTATTGATATATAATATAAAAATGAATTTAAATATGAATATTTATACATTAAAAATAAATAATCATAATATAAATAATTTAAAATAAAAAAATTAAAACTGAAACCCCATTAATGAGAATAAAACTAAATAAAAAATACCTGGCTACTAGCCCAATAAGTGAAACCACTTGTTGATCATCGTAAAAATTAAAATTGTTCTCAATGGTTTACAATCTAAACCTATAATTTATGAACTACATCACTTAATAAAATAATATTTACCCACAGAAAGTGAAAAGGACACCTGTAGTACCCTCGGTTTTTGGTATGTAACACTTACTTGATTCTTTTCTTGGTTTTAAAGTTATGGTTATTGAATGGGAGAGTCAGGAGAACTTGGAAGGATGTTTTGAGGCAAAGGGGAAGTTGCATGGGAGGTGCACGGTTTGTCTAAACCGTGCGACCAAACCGTGCGCAGTGGGACTTGGAGACAATGGCTTCTACACGGTCAGCACACAGTTTGTCTAACCCTGCGTCCAAACCATGCGAGAAGGGTGGCTGAGGCAGTAGCTAATGCACGATTTGTGCATGGTTTGTCAAACCGTGGGGACTAATCGTGCGGTCACTTAAAATTAGATCCTTAAATTGTGGATCTAACTCATTTTGCCTCTAATTGCCTCATTAAAGCTCCAAAATGGCCCTAACTCAGAATTTTGATTCTCCTATGTTCAAAGAGGGTTCTCCCATTGTTTCAGAGGTGATCTTAAGGCTTCTATTGGAGAATAAAAGCCGCATCCTTGAGGTATGTGATTGTTCTTCTTCTTTCTTGGATGGTTTCATAGATCTACATAGATCTACATCTCATCTTCTCTCGGTTTCATAGATCTACACCCGTTATTGTTATATCTAAGTGTGTGGATGCCAAATATGATGATATTTGGTCTTGGATGTGTTAGGATAAGAGATCAAAGGAGGATTATTGGAGATTTGACCTGGTGTTCTTGAGCGTTCTTCATCCATTTCTTGGTTTTGCCTTTTTGTTGAGGTAGGTGGCTTTACTCTTGATTCATCTTTCTTAGAACCTAAAGGCTTAGATTCAATTTGTTTTCCTTGACTGAAATGGTATGTTTATCTATTGTGAAATAATAGTTGAAACCCCTTTTTAGTAACCGGTTAAGGAAATTGTGTGTTTTTGGTAAGTGTTTGTGGAAGAAAATTTAAAATGGTAATTTTAAATTGGATATGGTTTTTCGGGTTCAATGAAATGGTTTTCAATAAAAAGGGTGGTGCTTTATTTAATGGTTTTGAGCACAATTGGTTTTGGGCATTGATTTTCATGGGTTGTGGTGTTTGTTCATGTGCATTGGGATGGATAAAGGCAAAAGTCCCCCCATCAAAAGCTTAGGATGGATAAGGGTAAGAAGTCCCCCCATCATTAGGTTGGGATGGATAAGGTCTTGAAGTACCCCCGTCAACCTAGTCCCCTAAGTGATAGCTTAGTGGAAGGATAACTCACCACTCGCGGGTATAGGGAGGTCCAGGTTGCAGGCATGGTTGGTTGTGTGGATTTGTGAAATGGAATGAATGTGCCAAAATGGAAATGGGAATTTTATTGGGAACTTTGCTTGGCTGATTTTCTTGAGAAAGATGGTTTTTTTTTGGAAAATGGTTTTGTCATGGAACTTGTTATATTGTGAACTATTTTGGAATAGTTTTATATAAATTGTTTTATATAAATATGCTAACATGTTTTATCCTATAGGCATGATTTGGGAAGTCATCGGGGAAAACCTAATGAGTTTCATTACTCACCCATGCTTTGGCACATTGGTGATTTTGCAGATGTCATGTACCAGGACGTTGGGAAAGGTAATGTGTCACATGTTTAGAGCACTGTTTCGTGATTCTTGGGCTGGTTCGTGATGTTGGAGCTTAGAGCTTGTGGAGCATGGAGTTGGGTTGTTGTCTTGTAGTATTTGAGTTCCCTTTCCGCTGTTTACTCAGATATTTGAGTGTTGTTTTTCATTGTGGTACTCTTAGTTGGTTTATTATAAAATAAATGGTTGAGTTGTCTTAGATTTTATCATGCATCATTTAGTTGTTGGTTTGGTTATGGTTGTTGGTTCTATGGATGTTCAAAAAAGGGTAAATCGTCCCCCACCTGTTTGAAACTCTTCATCATTTATTTCCATCTTTTGGCACCTTGGGGATGTCGCTTAAGACCCAATAATGACTCATTGTACTCTCAAGCCAATGAGAATTGGCGGTTCATCGCCAATGGTATCATCTTGTTCAGTCCTTACCTAACAAATTACCATCTATTTTCTTGGTCTTGGAGTTGAGACTCCTTCTTGTCTATTCCTTGGGTGGTCATCTTAGACAGGAGTATGATTGTCGGAACGTGAAATGTACAGCATAAAAGGACATGGCTAACCTGTTTATGTTGAACTTCAAGTTACCAGGTAGCTGGGTGCATAAGTGTTTTGGAGACACTTATAGGATAAAAAATCACATTGTCATGGGTTTAGCCAATGAGATGAGCATGACATGCATTACAGGAATGACTTCCCACTAGGATGGCGTATCTCATTGCGAAGAATGATTTATGATTTTGGCCTATGTGCAAATTATTCAACAATGAAGAAATTGATTTTCGAATGAAAGATTTTGAAAAGTGGATATTTGGTGTGTTTTGAAAACCGGTGGACTTTCAAAAATCATGTGGGATGTTTCCAAAAATGGTTAAACACGTGGAAAAGTTGATTGTTGGAAAACAATGATGTGATGATAATGTGATAGAAATTGAAATGTTAATCCTTCAGTTTCTAGGAAGTGAGACTAACGACATGCGTTGTTTTTATAGAAAATGGTACCCGTTAGGAATCGTAGAAACCAAACGGAAGAGGCTGCGAAGAATGGGGTCGCACCTGAACCACTTGTGAACCAGGATCTAGTTCATATTATCGTTAAAGCGTTCTAGGCTGCAGACATGGGGAATCAGATTGATGAGTCATGGCATGTAGACCATTATGTTCATTTCCAGAAGAAGAATCCACCCATCATCTGGGGTGATTCTGAACAAGAAATGTAGGAGGTGTGGCTGAGTAAGATGAATCATATCTTCGATTTCATCAGCACACCAGAATAAATGAAAGTAAAGTTGGTGACGTATATGCTGGAGGATCTTGCACGACAATGGTGGGAGCTAGTGGTGCAGGCTAAGGTGGATCAAGGCCTGGGCTGGGAGGAATTTGAGGAGTTGTTCAATAAACAATTCTATCCTCAGACGTCTAAGATCTAGAGGACAAAATAATTTTCAGCCTGAATTATGAGAATCTCTCTATCACGGAGTATGAAGCTAAATTCATGAATTTAGTGCGCTTTGCACCATAAGTTGCTATAAGTGCGTCACTGAAGGCACACATCTTTGAATCAGAGTTGTGATAGGATATTCGCTTGAAGATAGCTATGCTCTGTATTACGGATTATATGGAAATGGTAAACAGAGCAACAGTAGCTGAAAGAGACATCTCAAGAGTTATGGGCAGAGGAAGTATGATGATACGCACAGGAACGGGTTGGAACTCTAATTCTGGGAACAAGCGGAAGTGGGACACCTACTTCCAAGGTGGGAGTACAAATCAGAACCAGACGGTTGGATCAGTGAATCTTCCTCCACGACCCCAAAGCACAGTAGGTGGTTTTCAATGTGGATCGATTGATCACATAAAGTGAGAGTGTACGGCGCAACCTAGACAATGTCACAATTGCAAGCAGATGGGGAATCTACAACGCTATTATAGAAATACACTAAGGTCGGGTGCATGTGATACTTTCCTAGCGTCACAAGAATCGTATGCTTCGACCGGATGAAGACAAAAGAGTCAGTCTCATCAGCATAACAGAGGTATCCATGGTGATTCTTGAAATACCATGACTCCCCAAACAGGGCAATCTCAGGAAGGAAACAAGGATAACAGTGCAGCGATGAAGCAATTTTATGGAGCAGAGCAGATGATTATTGATTATCACTTTGGACCATCACCAGTAAGATGTACGATTATTTTGAATTCTACCTCTGTGAAAGTGTTGTTTTATACCATTTAATAAAATTCCTTCATTGCTTCTCGTGCTGTTTACTTGTTATGTTTAAAACAGGAAATGATGCCTTCTGTTTTGAAACTGCAAACTCCTCTTGGTGAAAGAGAATGTCAAGCCATAGTATGTCGAGCATGTGTTATAACTGTTGATAGAGATGAGCTGGATTGAGACTTCTCCATGTTGGATATAGATGTCTATGATATAATCCTGGGTATGGATTGGTTGACATTGTTTAAGGCTCACATCGACTATTATAGAAGAATGGTTAGTTTCATGACTGAGGACGACATCAACCATCTCTTTAGAGGAGAAAGAATAATAAATAAAGGTGAAAAGATCTTGTTGTCACAAATGGTGGGGATGATTTATTACCAATTGGCAGCGTTGAATCTGGCATCATTGGAATAGATCACTGAAAATAGTTTTCCAGTTGCGGTGGATCAATTTCCTGATGTTTTTCCTGAAAACATCTTTGGGTTATCACCTGTAAGAGAAGTGGAGTTCACGATTGATCTCATTCTAGGGACCATTCCTATCTCACTTCCATCTTATAGGATGACACCAATAGAGTTACGGGAATTGAAAGTGTAGTTAAAGGAGCTATAAAGTAAGGGATTCATTCGCCCAAGCGTGTCTCTGTGGGAAGCACCAGTTTTTCTTGTAAAGAAAGAAGATGGAACTCTTCAGATGTGTGTTGATTATCTTAATCTTAACCATGTTATGAAAAAGAATATATATCCACTTCCACGCATTGATGACATGTTTGATAATTTTAGGGGAGCTCAGTGGTTCTCTAAGATTGACTTGCAGTCAGGATATCACTATTTGCGCGTTCAAAAAGAGGATATTCCGAAGACAGCCGCCAGAAGTAGATATGGCCACTACGAATATGTAGTCATGCCTTTTGGTCTTACAAATTCACCAGTAGTCATTATGGCATTGATGAATCAGATATTTCAGTGATATCTAGATTCATTTTTGTGGTGTTTGTGGATGACATATTGGTGTATTCAAGAACAAGAGCTGAGAATGAGAAACACTTGACGATAGTGTTGGAAATCTTGAGAGACCATCAGTTTTATGCCAAATTATCAAAGTGAGATTTTTGGATACAAGTGGTATGCTTTCTGGGCAATGTTATTTCTGATAAAGTGTTTCATTGGATCCAAAAAAGGTAAAACCTATTCTTTCTTGGAAACTACTGAAGAATGTCTTTGAAATACAATGTTTTCTTAGTCTAGCTGGTTATTAACGACGCTTTGTCCGTGACTTCTCACTACTAGCTTTGCCTATGACAACATTGAAAAAGAATAATAGTGCATTTCAATGGACTGAAGAATGTCATAGATATTTTCAAGAGTTTAAAGTTCGCCTTACATGAGAACCCGTCTAGATTTTTCTGGAATCAGGATAGGGGTATGTGGTGTATTGTGATACTTCAGAAACAGGTTTGGGTTGTGTTCTCATGAAAGGAGACCATGTGGTTTCTTATGGATCAAGGCAGTTGAGGGTGCATGAGAAAAATTACCCATCACATGATTTGGAGTTGGTTGCAGTCATCTATACTTTGAAAACATAGATACATTATCCCTTTGGTGAGAAATTTATTGTGTTTACGGATCACAAAAGCATGAAACACATTTTCTCACAGCGAGATTTGAATCTGAGGTAGATGAGATGGATGGAACATCTTCAAATGTTCGACTTTGAATTAATGTATACACCGGGTAAGGGAAATTCGGTGGTCGATGCATTAAGCAGGAAGTCATATTCTTTGTTGGAGAATGAAGCTTCAGATGAGTGGCAGTTGATGTCGGTCTTAGCTGACATGCATGTGGAATGTGAATACCAAGGTGATGTTGCTATTTTCTTTCCAGTTTTACTTGCTCCTGATTTGGTGGAGATAGTAAAGGAGGCACATGCATCCGATGTAGACTGTGTTGCAATTAGTTCAAAACTCAAGGGTGGGGAGACCATTGAGGGATGGAATCTGGATGGTAGTTCAGTTTTGCGGTTTCGAGATCGGATGGCTGTACCTTTAACTACTTAGGAACAACTCCTTCATGCTTACCACCATTCAAGATGGGATGTACATCTGGGTACATAGAAGATGTATAAGGTGTAGAAGGCGTAGTTTTTGTGGAGCGACATGAAACCAAAGGTAGCTGAATTTGTTTCAAGGTGTTTAACTTGTCAACAAGTTAAAGAAGAACACAAATGGCCAGATGGTATGTTACAGTCTTTACCTATCCCAGTGTGGAAATGTTATCTGATAGAAATGGATTTTATTACAGGTCTTCCAAGAACGGTCCGAAAACATGATGCCATTTGGGTGATAGTGGATCGTCTAACTAAGTAGGCCCATTTCATCCCGATTCGTGAAACTCATATGGTGGAAGATCTTTTAAAAATAAATATATGAGAAGTGGTAAAGAGGCATGGGGCACTGGTGTCTATCATCTCAGATAGAGATCTCAGGTTCACATCTTGTTCCTGGTAGTCATTATAGTAATCCCTTGGGACTGGGTTGATGATGATCATGACGTATCATCCTCAGGCGGATGGGAAATCCGAACAGACGATACAAAAATTCGACGACATGTTATGGGCTTGTGTAATGGATTTTGGTGGCTCATGGGGGGAGCATATAACCTTAGTAGAGTTCTCATACAATAACAGCTATCAAACCTCGATACATATGGCTCCGTTTGAAGCACTGTTTGGGAATCCTTCTCGTTTCCCAATTTTTTGGGTGGAAACAGGTGAAACATCACTAGTTGGGCCAAGCCTTGTCCACGAAACAATGGAGAAAATAAAATAGATTAGAAAGAGGATGAAGAGGGATCAGAGTCATCAGAAATCTTATGAAGATCACCATCAAAGACCATTGTCCTTCGTAGTGGGTGATCATTTATTTTTGAGAATCTCTCCAAGGATTAGACATCGTTGTTTTGGGAAGCAGGGCAAAATATATCCTCGTTATATAGACCCTTTTGAGATACTGGTACAAGTTGGAGTGGTGGCATATCAGTTGGCATTACCACCACAGTTTAGTTTGGTGCACAATGTGTTCCATGTATCTTAGTTGAAGAAGTATTAGCCCGATCCAAACTATGTGATCAAATGGGATCACATTGACCTAGAGCCGGATGCTTCGTTGGTACATATCCCGTTACGAATTGTGGATAGGAAAGAGAAAGTATTACATGGAAAAAGCAACGAACTAGTGTGGGTATTATGGTAGCATGGTCAGATATAGGAAGAGACTAGGTATTGTGAAAGAGAAATGAAAGAGCATTGGCCGGAACTCTTGTAGTTGGCTGATGGTTTTCTACTTTCCGGGGACGGAAAGGCCAATGGTGGGGAGAATGTTGTACCCCCATTTTCTGGTATGTAACCCTTAATTGATACTTTTATTAGTTTTAATGTTAAGGGTGGTGAATGCGAGTGTCGGGAGAACTTGGAAGGATGTTTTGAGGCAAAGGGGATGTCACACGGGAGGCACACGGTTTGTCAAAACCGTGTGGCCAAACCGTTTGCAGTGGGTCTTGGAGGCAGTGTCTTCTGCATGGTCGGTGCATGGTTTGTCTTACCATGTGGCCAAACCATGCGAGAAGGGTGTCTAAGGCAGTAGCTAATGCACGGTCAGCGCACGATTTGTCAAACTGTGCGGTCTAACTGTGCAGTCACTTAAAATTAGATCCTTAAATTGTGGATCTAACTTGTTTTTCCTCTAATTGCCTCATTAAAGCTCCCATGTGGCCCTAACTCGGGATTCTGGTTCTACTATGGTCAAAGAGGGTTCTCCCATCGTTCTGAAGGCGATCCGAAGGCTTCTCTTAGCAAATTGAAGCCAGATCCTTGAGGTATGTGATCGTTCCCCTTCTTTCATGAATGGTTTCTTAGATCTACATAGATCTACTTCTTTTCTTCTATTGGTTTCATAGATCTACAGCCTTTACGGGTAGATATAAGTGTGTAGATTCCAAATATGATGATATTTGGTCTTGGTTTTGTTAGGAGAAGAGATCTAAGGAGGATTCTTGGAGATTTGACTAGGTGTTCCTGAGCGTTCTTCATCTGTTGCTTGGTTTCACCTTATTGTTAAGGTAGGTGGCTTCACTCTCAATTCCTCTTTCTTAAAACTTGAATGATTAGTTTCAATTTGTTTTCCTTGATTGAAATGGTTTGTTTATCTGTTGTAAAAGAATGGTTGAAACCCCTTTTTAGTAACAGGTGATGGAAATTGTGTGTTTTTGGAAAGTGGTTGTTGAAGAAAATTTAAAATGGTAATTTTAATTTGGTTATGGGTTTATTCTTGAAATAAATGGTTTTCAATAAAAAGGGTGATGCCTTATTGAAAGGTGTTGAACACACTTGGTTTTGGGAATGGATTTGTATGGGTTGTTGTGTGTGTTCATGTGCATTGGGATGGATAAGGGCGAGAAGTCCCCCCATCAAAAGGATGGGATGCATAAGGGCGAGAAGTCCCCCCATCATTAGGGTGGGACAGATAATGTTGTGAAGTACCCCTGTCAAGGTAGTCTACTAAGTAACAACATAGTGGAAGGATTACTCACCAATTGCGTGTATAGGGAGGTCTAGGTTGAATTCAAGGTTGGTTCTGTGGATTTTTGAAATGGAATGAATGTGCCAAAATGGAAATGGGAATTTGATTAGGATGTTTTCTTGGCTGCTTTTCTTGAGAAAGATGGTTTTTGTTGGAAAATGGTTTTCACATTTAACATGTTATATTGTGAACTGTTTTGGAATTGTTTTATATAAATTGTTTTATATAAATGTGATAACATGTTTTATCCTAGAGGAATGAGTTGGGAAGTCATCGGGGAAAACCTACTGAGATGCATTACTCACCCCCTACTTTGGCACGTTTGTGATTTTGCATATGTCATGTACCAGGATGTTGGAAAAGGTAAAGTGTCGAATTTTTAGAGCACTGAATTGTGATACTTGGGCTGGTTCGTGATGTTGGATCTTGGAGCTTGTGGAGCATGGAGTTGGGTTGTTGTCTTGTAGTCTTTGAGTTGTCTTTCCACTGTTTACTGTGATGTTTGAGTTTTGTTTTCCTCTGTGGTACTCTTGGTTTGTTTATGATAAAATAAATGGTTGAGTTGTCTTAGCTTTTATCATGCATCATTTAGTTTTTGGTTGGATATGGTTGTTGGTTTTATGGATGTTCAAAAAAGGGTAAATTTTCCCCCACTTGTTTGAAACCCTTTGGCATTTATTTCCAGCCTTGGGCACCTTGGGGATGTCTCTTAAGGCTCAGTAATGACTCGTTGTTCTCTCAAGCCAATAAGAATTAGTGGGTCATTACAACACCAGGGGAATTGGTAGGGGTAATTCTAAATTAATTTATAAGATATAATATCTATCCTCAAATCGACCATGTTTATTTGAGAAATGATGTTATTATTAAAATTTAGTGGTGATTGATTCCCAAAATACTGATAAATATAAGATAAACAAATGAATAAATAAAATAAAATAACATATTAACCAAAAAAACAACATGTACATTGTGGTTTTCTTAGTCATATCCATGATCCAACATAGATGAATTCCCAAACCAAAGAGCTATCCCAAACTACAAAAATGACATAAGTCAACCTAATCAACGATCATATACAAAAAATAACAACAAGGTAACCACATAAAAAACTTGGAGAAAAACTATCATAACATGAAATAAAATAAGATTTTTAGTTAGAGGATCAACTATTATAATAACATTATATTCACAATATATCCTGTCATAAAAAAACTCAACCCTTGAAAATTTTATAACAAAATAAACTACAACTAATATGAGAACTGAGATCCATTTAGGGTGTTATAAATAATTTCCCATGTGGGTATCTTTCAATGGATTCATGGGGATATCTTTATGATTATATATTATAATAATATGAAACATCCAATGTTATGGACTTATCACATTATTCCACCTTAAATTAAAATGTGTGGCACTTTACCCATAAGAGGAATGTAACTTTCACCCAACATTCATAATCAGCAACCTTGGTTAAAAAGGGTTGTATTTTACCATTAAAATTAATGATACATCCATTAAACATCCCATATCAAAACCCATGGTATACAAAAAATAGGTAATTCCCTATATAAAAGTCAAATGATTACGAATGATCACTCAAAAAATGTTTTCATGTGAATATAAACATAAAAAAATAAAAAGAAAATATTTTTAACATCGCCAAAGAAACCCAAATATAATTAAATAATAGTAACCCTGATATTAATATTAAAACCCATTAAATATAATCCATACTCATCATAAAGAATCATTTATATATTACCAAAATAGATGTTAGAAATGGATTATATGATATTTAAAATAAATTCCATCATTTAAAGTAAAAAATAACATAAACTAACTTAAGCCATGAATCACATATGTTTTCATGGTTCATAAGCATGAAAATATTTATAAAATTCATTTTTCATTATCTTGATGGAACATGAAAAATAACATCCCAAATAATATAGGTTGATCATAAAAATAAATAAATAGCATAAATTCAAAGGAATTCTTGGTTTTATATTATATCTTATTAAATATTCACCATAATGATTACAATCTATTACATAACTCTATATGTTTTTGAAAAAATGTGCATCCTAATTGTTCTTATATAATACAAAAAAAATTCTTAATACATTAACTGTTTATTAAGGTCAGATATTTTTAATTAACCCCCAAAAGTCATCCAATAACCATATATAATTTCAATAAAAAAAATTAAAATATATTACAAATTACAAACAATATAAGTATTTATTAATAGATCTATAGAATCAAAATAAACAATAAGAAACTCAATTATAAAAATTATAAACAAAAATAGGGTATCCCAAAATCCTTATTTATATGAAAAAAATACATTAATATCTTCCATAGAATATAAAAATATAAAAATACATCAAAAGATATATAATTAGTTAATATTTCACATAAAAATTCATTTTAATTTAATTTTTAAAAGATGTGTTTTTAAATATTTAAATAATCCTTTCCAAAAAAATATTGTGAAACATATCTAGGGGTATCTTATCTAGATATCTTTTTTCTTAGAAAAAGTATAAAATTTGAATTTTAAACAGAAAATTATATCATTTACAACAATGGAATATAACTAATGATATAACAAATAACCTGAGATAATTATTTATATTTAATTTAAAAAAAATACATAAACTTTTATAAGTAAAATAATAAACAAAATATTTAAAAATAATTATAAATTCAGTTGTTTAGAGATGATACTATCTAACACCTAAAATCCATTAGCAAAATTAATATACATATAAAATAAACTATTTGGATCAGTAAGATATATTACCAGTAATATTCACTTCTAAATGATCAATTTAAAAAATAAAATTCATTATAAATCATTTTTCATGTCTAAATAAACATTATAAAATACTATCAATGAAATTTAAATATAATTATATCACATTACCCAATATTATTTCCAAATAAAACATGTCAAATAAATTTTCCACATGAATGGAATTTTTAATATCTATTATATTCCATTTTCGAAAAATTAAATATGATCATGGTCATTTAATTTTATAGGGATCTCAATCACTAATGGAATAAAAATATCTATGTTAATCATTTAATACTTCTACTAGGCATAACACAACTATAACACCTCAAGAAAATTGATACATAAAATAATAAATGATAATACCCTTGTCAATAAGGTGCACCTTTATTTTTGGGAGAATACAAGATTAAAACTCTATAGTTAAATTATAATTACATAGAGTAGTGTTAGGATGGTGATGCCCTATTATTTTCCCCATATGTGTGTCAGTGATGAAAAAATTTTACTAAATGAACACGTTTTGGCCAATGGGGACAAAAATTAGTCAGATATTTTACAATAATGGGTAATAACATAAGGAGTGATACAAAGGTATTATAATATACCCATGGGGTAAAAAGGAAAGGCTTATATATCCTGGAGGACAATTCATGATAGTTGTTATCATATCATACACCAAGTTGGTTGTGTAATTGAACTACCAAAGATTGAGGTGTGGTTTCCTTATTGAGGGTTTTGTTATTTAATGTTGTGGAGTGTGTAACTCCCCATGAAAAGTGATATAAATATACTAAATGTTGATACACATGTGGAAAAGTTGAACCCTACTTTTTAGGAACCTAAATTTTTAAAACTCTATTGTTAAGTGATCTTTTCCTGATGTAGTTTTTCCATGGTTAACCTCCTAGTTATTTTCCTAGGGTATTTATGAAGGAGTAAAAATAACACATATTTTTTTTTGGAATATGGAGGATGTAATTATATTAATACGTAATCCTAGTGGGTAATAACATGTTATTAACATGTAAAGAAACCATGGTATTACAGGATACTATTGGGGTTAGATAACTAGTATCCTATCATTGGCAGATCAGGTTTTTAAAATATCAATCATGATTAATCATAAAATATAATAAATGTTTATGCACACCTATATCATATCTGTTTAAAAAATTTATCTTCGTATTCAAAAGACTATATTGAATCTATATATTACATGCCTAACCAAAAGACCTAAATTACTTTTTTTTTAAAAACAACTATCAAATTTTATTTAAAACAAATATTTTCTAAATAAATAATATAAAATCATTACTAAGATACTAAAAATAGTTATTTCATACCACATCTTCCACTTTTATCACTCTAAAAAACGTCTCATTTGGTAGGGTTTCTCTTTATTTTTTGGTAAAACTCTTTCAAACTCCCACATAAATTATATAATCTCAACAAACAAATGAATAATATGGAACAAGGAGTGTAATGAGCATAAATATACTATTTTACATCAAATATGTAAAATAAATCATGATGTGATATCCTACCATGTCCATGGAATGATAAAAGTGAGTGAGAGGGCTCACACTAGTCCATTATGGAAAAAAATAAAAGAGAAAACAAGGAAACTGATATATAGACAATAAATTAATAAAATAAAATAATTATAAATTGATTGAATGGGTTTTTAATATTTTTGGAATAAATATGTATAGATATTGTTCCAAATTGACCTATATAGATTCTATAATCAATTTTAAAATCATATAGGTTAATAGCGTGTGATCGTAAAACATTTCTTTTCTTGCTATTTCACCTCTAAATTTCTTCACTTACATCTATATTACCAAATAATCAAAATAGAAAATCATTATAATATTTAATTAAATATAAATAACTAAAAAAAACCTTCTTTAAAAATAAAAAAATAAAATCAGCATTAAAATATTACTTTCTATTTTTATTTTTAAAACATTACATATTAAAAAGAAGGGTGGTATGATCAAATAGTTAATTCTGCATAAGTTAATAGAACAGATTAAAAATTTCATAAATTTTGAAATGATGTTATAAATATCATACTAGGGTTGTATATATGAAATGTATAGAAACATTCAGCCCTTTACATTTTTGAATTCTACTCGTGAAGGTGTTGGAGAAACATCCAAAGGTGTTTAGCGGGTAAGAGGAATAGATGGGGTTGAGATTTCAATTCAAGGGATCCTACTATGTGGAGCCTTGTCCTATTTTGTATCCTATATTGGATGAATAATATAATTATTTTCATGGATTAGGGTCCTGGAAGGTTATTTTCGATCCCACTTCCCATTTTGAGGTAGATGCGGTGTACAGTGAGCCTATGGCGTGGAGGTGAGCCTTCACCTTAGTGTATGCATTGTAGGAGTCATGGAAGAAAAAGGGAATGGTATTTATTTTTAAATGGTTATTTCATTTTTAGAGGATATTTTCTAGGTATATTGTAAATGTACTAGCCTAAATCCTAGCCTCTATGTTCTTTTTAACAACAATTCTAACTGTGTTGTGGTCCTCTAATAGCTACTAAGGGTCTAAAATGTGGTGTCACCTCCTACACTGTGGTTATTTACCTTATTTTCTTTATATATGGCATTCAGATAGCTATAAATATTTTAGGGTCATTTACATTCATCACTACCTCATATAAGAGTACATTGTGCCATGGTTTGGTGTATTTATTAGCTATTCTATGGTTTGGATCCAAGGCTATGTTGTGGTCTTATGATTTGCAAACTGGGTATACATTCATAGAGACGTATCAACCTCATCAATTTTAAAAAATTTCTCTCATTTATTGGTAAAACCATATACATATCAAGTAGTCATTTTAAATCCATTGCATTTTATTTTTACCACAGTCACGGATGATTGATTAGGGGTGGTTATGGTAAGTCCTCTCCTACGGTTCTCCTAATTTATCCTAGTTATTTATCCATAAAAGTTTCTTCAATGGGAGATTTTTTTGTCATCGTTTATTATAAATTAGTAATGTCTGTATTTTGTTATATTATGGTAAGTCGGTTCTCCTTTATTATGGATTATAGTTGTTTCCCCCTATTATACAAACAATGTGATTTGAATAAAAAATATCCGTTTGAGGTAGAGGATCATTTCTTTTCCAACTGAGTGTATCATGATGGAGGGTTTTTAATTTTGTATATCATTGAGAAGTAATATATCCATACTGATGAAGATCAGTATATTTTTTAGTTGAAATCAAATTATATGGGTAATGAAATATGAAGATTCTAAATCATTTATAATGTTGATATAGTGATTGAATGGACCTGAAACCTTGATAAAAATTTTGATTGCTAGGGTATTTTCTTACACATTGATATTTGCGATTATGGAAACATTGTAGTGTGTTTTTTCACCTGAAATAGAAATTCTATAACCAATAATATCTGGCTATTGAATTTTTTTAACATTGAAATTTAATCCTGTACAGTAATTCCATTCGATAAATAAGTTCAGGTGACGAAAATTTGTTATTCCTAAATCTAATAAATATCTAAATGGTTTAATATATGGAGAGATGTGTGTGGTTTTGATATATTCTAGATACAATGGTACGTGGTGGTGATGTGTAGTTTTTATTTTTGGGGTAATGTTGTAACACCATAATCTTCCATGAAATGATTCTCTTTGAATAATAAAACAACTTGCAATATATGAACCATCGAGATCATGCAGACCACAAACAATCAAACTAGCCGTTTAAAAACAACTACGAATTATAATACCCACATTTTGAATTTTATAAATTTTATTTTTCAAAATGGACATCAATTTTGGATTTAGAATATCAAAATTAGAATAGGGTGAATTTTTGGTTTTTTCCAAAAACTATCTATTTTTGATGAATTGTGAAAAACACCCCATTATTGTTTAAAACTAACTTTTATATAAATAATTATTGTTTTTATTAATGTTTATTTTAAGTAAAAATAGATACATAATACCTATGTTAGTTCAATTTAAAAAAGTGGAGTCATTTTATAATAAGATTAGATATATAAAATTTTATTGAACTACATAACACATTTTACCTACCTTCTAGGAAAATTTGAAAATTTGCCTAAAACATAATTTCACCACATGTATGAATTGAATTTCAAAAATCCATGAGACACGGTTGAAATAAGTATGTAAAATGTTGTTGAATTGAATGAAAATAATTTTTTTGTGAATAATAACTTTTGAATTTTATTTACCACGGTTAAATGTAAATAGGGTAATTAAAGTTTAAAATGATATTATAAATACCCTAACACATGTCCTAATTCTATTGGATCAGTTTGTTTCGACCAAAACCAACCTTGGGAATAAAATATTATCCTTTTCGATCAATATGGATTAGATTAGCAAATTTATTATAATTTTATTTAAAGTATATTTAAAATTGTTAAATTCAAATTTTAATAACTAAACCATTTTTAATATATGGTTATACATAAGATAAACTACATTATAATTATTCATTAGAAATATAAAAATATTTCCTACATCATGGTATTTAATTTATAATTTTAGACATTAAATAATTAATTTTAATTCTAACACAATAATGATGTAGTAAACATCTTTGTAAATAATTATTAAAATAATTAATATTATAAATATCCAAATAAATGTAAATTGAGACTTTTTAAGAATTCAACTAATTTTATACGTTAATATGACATCTTATAATTTATTTAATGTATTTTTTTGAATCAATAATGTTTTTTACATTCATAGGAACCTGATACTAAATAGTTTCATAATTGACATAAATGAGTTTTTAAAATAAATACTTTATTATTAAATTATTTAATATTCATAAAAATCTACGGATCAATCTAAGGACTTATATAATGATATATATGTCATTAATGAATCACTTGAGGTTCTCTTGTCATTTTATTGTATGTTTATTAACCATGTAATATAAAAATACAAGAAGACATTATAAAAGTTAAACTATTTAACTAAGAGTTAAATTTAAAAGGGAAGATTAATATGGTGACCTAAACATTTCTAAAACCTACTTTTTGGTGGATTTAGACCCATCCCAACATTAAAATCAAAATAAATCCATTTTTAGACATTATAAATTGAAAATTATTTTATAATAAAATAATATTTTAATGAATTTTCTAAAGTTACCCTAACCTCTGTTATAAAAGTGTACTTCCCCTTTTCTCAAAATCAAATATCCAAAGCTATTCGGATCGGCCAATCCCTACTAAAATATCTTCCCAACTACCCTAAATTCAATCTAGAGTCCTTATTTTGATCATAAATCCAACCTAAGGTGCCCTTGTGATCAAATCAAAAAGGAAAAAACTGAAGTAGTGGTAATAATTTCATCACATTTTTCAAAGTTCTTTTCTTCTTCCACACCTTTTTATTAGTTATTTCCATATAAAAATAATAACTCTAGTACCTTCTACATAATTTTATGTTATTATAAATATGTTACAACCATATTCATTATTCTATCCATCTTATGAAGAAAAAAGTCACCATACGTGCGTACGTACAGCTTACCATCTCCGCATCATGGTGTAGTTTGTTATTCAACACTTAATTATTTGGATGGGTATAATAATGAGTATAATTGATTTAAATAATAAATAAAAAATTTAAATATTTATTATATGTAATATTTCATCCAATTACATACGATTTCACCTTCAATAGAATGATATTGTTGCTCATGCATACGTACGGATTACTATCTCCATGAAAATATGAGATTCATTTCCCGTCATAACCATTGAAGAATAATTTTCAATTTATGATTAAAAATAATGTTTAACGACAAAAAATTATTCTGGATTTTAATCAAATACATCTTATCCATAAAAAACATAACTTACATAACAAAACATATAATGTAAAATGAATCAGTTAACACCTGAAACAATGACACTAATGAAATATTATTAAGAAAGAAAAATTAAATGATCATATATGATATCATATTTTTGTATGTGGTTCTCGTTTAATTTTAAAAAAATGATTTAACTATTATAAATTAGGTTAACATACCCTCTACTAAGTTAACTTACAAGGTATGTGTTAATTTTACAATCTCTTTATTATATGAGGTTGTTTATAAGTAAGAATCTACAGGGAATTATTTATCATCTTCATCAGTGTTTCATAAATATATATTTCAAAATATTTTTACTATTTCCTTGAATACGTGTTAAATAAATTTATACCCTTTTTTGATTTTTTATAAATTTTTTTGAAAGGAATTTTTCTCCCATTTTCCTACAAGGGTACATTATGATCTTTTTAACTAATTATGGTAAGAAATTTTTTTTAACTTATATGATGGGTGTGTCAATTTGCTGCCATTATAATAGCTTCCAATCTTACATTACAATCTTATAAGAATATTGTTAAAATAAATCGTTTATTATATAATTATTTGATATTTAATTGATTTCAAAATAGAAATTTATATTTCACTCAATTTTAATTGATTTCATCTATGTCAACATCCTTTGATAGATTTTACACTGGTTTAAAGTTGATTTATTATGATAAAATCTTCCATATTCTATTTACGGTTTTGTAATATGTTTTACAATGGATGTGTTATTTTTATACCATTTATGGTTTATGGATAAATTATTAGCATTTCTTATTCTAGTTTTAATTTGAATGTTTCTATTTTGCTTCATCCTTTTCTTATAATGAATACATTGGACTTTCTCAGTAACTAGTGGTGCCCAATTTATCTTCTCAGTGCATCGGTAGGTCGCATGAGAAAAACTAGTGTCTTGAAACAATGACTTGAAAAAATCATATTAGTAGTCTTGGTATGAGGCATTGACTATGTGGTTATGATATCTGACATTATGCATTTCATCATTATGAATTTAGTTATTGATAAAACATGTAATTATTATACTAGTAGAATATCCATAAAAATAAGTAAATGGAATTATTTGATTTAACATTTCCACATTATTCTTATGTTTATGTTTAAAATGATTGTGTTTTAATATTATACATCACGTTAAATGTTTATGCTTATTTATGACAATTTTTTCTATATTGTTATCATAACTGATCAAATGATCTCACCCCTTTCTTTTTTTTCTTTTTCCCAGGATATGAAAAAGTATATTATGATTGACCTACAGGGATAAGTCAAATGATATGAGTGTGTTCAAAGGGGAAAAATGTAGTTTTTTTATTTCATAATGTAATGTAAAACATATGTATGTGTCCAATGCTTTTAAGGCTACTAAACTAATTGGTATTTTGATATAAGATATCTTGTGATCATTTCAAAGTTATGTAATAATGCACCAACTCAATGTAACTAGGGTCAGAGAATTACATTTGGTATCATAGGAGGTTTAGTAGAAACCTTGGAAACTATATTTATAAAAACTTTGATTAGAAAACATTACACTAAGATAGACTTTGAGGATTAGTATCGAATCACATCTTTAAATTTTGGTATTGTGGAGATTTTTTGAATTTTCTAAGAAATACATACCTATCTGGATATGATCTGGTAGAGGCGGTTCGGGCACATATGTATCTAGGGGTAAAACACAAAAACACCGCTTTGAGATAGACTGAAACAGGAACTCGTGCATGACAATAGGCCTTACTACACTCTTGGTTATGACACTCCTAGGGGATATTCTTAGGACAATTCACATTTTCATTACAATCCATTATTAAGGATTTGTGAGTAAATAATTTCTCAAAGAAAACTTTTTTTTTATAATTATAGATTGTATGCATAAACTGTTCAATTTAGGCTAGGTATTTTACTAGTTTGGAATTATGTTTTTTGATTCATAACCTAATATAGTGTTTGTTATTGCTTAGAAATGGTGCCTAGTGGAATGAATAGAAACCATGTCAATGCACGTAATCCATATAGTCATTTACCTTTTACACAAATAATTATAGTGGAGTTGGTGATGCAATAAGTTCTAAACCAATTTTAACCATACTAAGACAACTCAATATTGTTGGGAATAATAAACTAATCTATATGGAGTACTCTAATCCATAACACGGAGGATCAATGTTAGACAACTTCATGATGATACAGCCCCCAAAATTCAATGGGACTACAAATTCATTCGTTTCTGAGAAATGGATAAGTTCCTAAGAGAAAATATTTCATTCTTTGGGGAGTAGAAAAAGAAAAAAATTGTCAAGGAAGATTATCTCCTCATAGGATATATAGATCAATGGTGGTCATTAATTAAAATCACAAAGTTGGATGAAAAAGCATAAAATATAAAATGGGGGGGGGGAGTTTAATGATCTTTTAATAGAAAAATACTTTCCTCGTGACCATCAAGAAGATATGGAATGAAAATTTCTTAGTCTAAACAAAAAGCAGGATGATAATGTCACAAAGTATGAGGATAACTTTAAAAAGATATCAAGGAATGTTGCAGATTATATACATAAACCAAGGAGTAAGATTTGTAGATTCTTTGATGGGTAAAAAACATTTCTCCATCGAGCAATTGTCTCACAATTCTTCTCATCGTAAAAAGATATTGTATCATGTTATATCAAGATAGAAAATGAATTCTCTAAGACTTACAGCTTTAAAGCTAAGAAATAAAACATGCAATCCACTAAACACTATAAAAATCGAAATAAGGGGAAAAGGGGGAAATTAAATTTCCATCCTGATGTAAATGTGGGAAGAAACAACCCAATACCTTCCTAAAGGTAATGTGAGTCTATTACCAGTGTCGAGAAAAAGGCCACCATGCTCGTGATTTAAAATAGAAGAAGAGCTGGTCACTGTTAAATTATTCAGCTGTAAAGAAATAGGGTATTAAGAAAATTAATGTCTTAAGCATCAAGGAAAATTAACTCAGAAAAGGCCAAGGGGGAAAGGCCAAGATTATGTGATCACAACTGTAGAGGATGAAGTTCCGAATGATGTGCTGGCAGGTACATTAATCATTTCCTCAAATTTAGAGAATGCTATATTAGATTTTGGATCATCACATTCTTTTGTTTCTTTCCAATTTTCCAACAAAATTATATATTTCCAATTTGATTTAAGAAGGGAGTTGTCAGTCAAAACACCTAAAGGAAGTATCATTGCTACAATATTTTGTGAATCAGTTACTATTATGACATATAAATACACTTTATCTTATGATCTCATCATCATTACCATTATTGAATTTGATACAATCCTTAGTATGGATTGTATTTCAGACCATTATGTGAAAATTTATTATAATAAGTAGGAGGATACAATTTTGATGATGATAAGGAATATTTTACCTTTAGAGAAGAAACATCACCATTTGATTCTCATCTATATCCACCCCCAGTAGATCTACTAAATTAAATTATTTGGGAGGAAGATTGTAAAAAAACTATGGTTTAAGAAATGAATGTTCAAATAGAGGATGTAATTTTTTTGCAAGAATATGTTGATGTGTTTCTATAGGATTTACCTAAGCATCCCCGTGAACGAGAAATTGAATTTTCCATTGATTTAATTCCTAGTTCAAGGACCATACTGATGACCCATGAGAAAGTGGATATTGGGGAATTAGTGGAACTAGAAAAACAAGTAGAGGAATTGAGTAATAAATGAATTATTCACCATATTGTTTCTCAATGGGGAGCCCCTATTATTATTGTTAAGAAGAATGTTAGATATATGATGTTGTGAAATGACTACAAAGAAATCAATGCTATTAAAATAAAGAACAAGTATCCCCTACCTCTCATTTATGATTTATCTGATCAACATCATGGAGATCAATATTTTTCAAAGATTGACCTTCGATATGGATATCATCAGTTGCGTGTGAAGAAGGAATACATTCCAAAGATAGCATTTCATACCAGGTATGGGGATTACGAGCTTAAGGAAATGGATTTTGGACTGACAAATGCACCCACTATCTTCATGGATATAAGGAATATAGTTTTTTCAGGAATATATTGATGAATTTATAGTGTTATTTAATAATGATATCATTGTATACTCCAAAACCTATGAGGATCATGAAAATCACATTCACACTTTTATAAAGACTCATATAAGAAATGAATTACATGGGATGTTTAGAAATTGTGAATTCTGGATTTAGTATATTTCTTTTTATGGAAATATTGTCTATAAATATGTAATCTCTTTTGATCCTTCAAAGAAAACATAATACAATAATGGATAGCACTGACGAGTATAACCGATGTACATATTTTTATTTGTTTTTAATGTTATTATCAGCATTTAGTCTATAATTTTGTCCAATTGGCAATCCCATTAAGAAAGATCACACGTAAAGGGGCCAAATTTATTTGTAAAATTGAGTGTGTATAATGGTTTGAAGAACTGGATATAATATTAGAAAATGATTATATTTTTAATCAACCATCGGGAAATGGTCGGTTTGTTATTTGGAGTTATTCATCAAATAACGTAATTGGTTGTGTCCTTATGTAGAATGATAGAGTTATTGCCTATGCATCACAAAAGCTAAAAATTCATGAAAAAAACATTCCTTCTCATGACCTTTAGTTGGAAGCTATAATATTTGCTCTGATGACATAGAGACACTATCTGTATGGTGTAAAATATGAGATATATTCCGATCACAAAATTTTAAAGTATATTTTCTTATAGAAATAACTCAACATGAGATTAAAAATATGGATTCAAATACTCATGGATTATTTTTTAACTATACACTACCACTCAGGGAAGGAAAATAAGGTGAAACATGCTTTGAGAAGAAAGGATCAAAGAGTTTTGAACATGTTGAGACTTTAAAGGGATCCTATGTTCATGGATCTTGTGAAGATTGATATGGGAATAATCATGGAAGATGAAACATCAATACTTTTTCAAATGGTTTCCAAACCATATTTACTAAAAATTATAAAAATTTCTCAGACTGATGATGAGGAGTTTCAAAAGAAAATTAATGCTTTGAATGATAAGAGGTTGATTGACTTGGAATATGATGATGGAATTTTGATATTTGGTAAAATACTTTGTATTCCTCACATACCTGATCTAAAAAGGGAATTTTTGGATGATTCTCATAGCTCCAATTTATTTATAAACCCTGGTAGCACTAAGATGTATTTAAATTTGAACAAACATTTTTGGTAGGACAACATGAAGAGGGAGATTGCTAATCATGTGTCATGATGTATGGTTTTCCAATAGGTGATGGGATGAAGAAAACATATTTGAGGATTCATTAAACCTCTTCCTGTAACTGATTGCAAATGGGATGATATTATGGTGCCCTTGACACTGACCTATGTTTCATAACTGCGTACCACCCTCAAACAGATGGAAAATCTGAATGGACCATTCAAACTATAGAAGGAATGTTGTGATCTTTCTCATTTGTCTTTCATGGTATGTGGGATAAATATTTACCTCTGGAATAATTTTACAATAATAATAATAGCTTTTAATTAAAGTATTTAGATGTCCCCATAAGAAGCATTATATGGAAAGATATTGGCAAACCAACGTTTTTGGATAATTTTGGTGAAATAAAACTCATAGGCACAGAAATTGTTGAGGAAACAATGAAAAAAGTGAAGATTATCCAAATCCACATCGAAGAAACTGAATGTATGAAAAATAGTTATGTTAATAACCAAAGGACATATTTAAAATTTCATGTAGGAGATCATGTTTTCTTGATGTTATCCCCATGGAAGTGTGTTATATGATTTGATAAGCGGGGTAAATTAAGTCCTAGGTATATCAGACCTTATGAAATTCTATAATGAGTTGGAGTTGAATCTTAAGATTTGGAAATGCCTCTGAGTCTCACAAAAGTTTAGGATGTGTTCCATGTATCACTATTGATAAAATACACGCCTAACCCAACACATGTACTCACCTATTATGAAATTGAACTGGAACCTCATCTCTCGTGTTGGGAAGAGCCTATCACGTTTTTTGATAACAGAGAACAAGTATTAAGAAAACCGATGACTCTTCTGGTAAAAGATACATAGATAAACAATAAGATGGAAGAGGCAACGTGGGAACTATAATAACTTATTATGAAGAACCACCTGAGTCATATTATGCAAAAATATTTTAAAAATTTAGAGGATGAAATTATTTCAAGGAGGGAAGAATGTAACACCCCAAACATCCATAGTACGCTTCTCTTTTAATAATACAATAGCTTGTGTTGTCCACAATTTCGTGTTCTAGCACACCACGATCAATTAAACTAGCTATTTTAAAAAAAATTGAATAGAAATACCCACTTTTTGAAATTTGATAATTTATTTTAAAATGGACTTAATTTTTAGATTCAAAATATCAAAATTATATTAGGGTGGTTTTTTTCTGAAAACATTCAACTTTTGATAAATAGTGAAAACACTACATTATTATTTTAAAGGGAGTTTTATTTATTTAATTATTATTATAATTTAAATTTATTTGAAAGTTAAAATAGATACATAATATCTATATTAGTTTAATTTAATTCATTAGAGTCATTTTATACTAAAATTAGATGTATAAAATAATATCAAACTATTTTACCACTTTTACCCACCTTCTAGGAAAATTTGCAAATTTGCATAAAATGTAAATTTACCACTTCTTTGAATTTAATTTCAAAAATATTAGAGATACAGTTGACATCGGTAAGTAAAATGTGGTTTAATAGGAAGAAAATAAGTTTTGGTGAATAGTATCTATTGAATTTTATTTACCACAGTTAGAAGTAAATAGGGTAATTAAAGGTAAATATGATATTATAATAACCCTGAAACATGTCCTAATTCAATTGGATAAGTGTATTTAGACCACACTCAACCATAGGAATAAAATATGGTTCTTTTTTATCCACTTGGATTAGATTAGGACATTTATTATTATTTTATATTAAGAAGAGTTAAAAGTGTTAAATTTAAATCGTAATAACTAAACTATTTTTAATATAGGTTCATACATTAGATTAATTCGACTATAAATATTCATTATAAATTTAAAACAATATCCAAAATCATGGTATTTTATTTATAATTTTTAGACATTAAATAATTAAATTTATTTATGACATAATGACGATTAAATAATTATCCTATTAACAAATGATTAAAATTACTGATATTATAAATATCCGAATAAATGTAAATTAAGACTAATGAGGAATTACAGTAATTTTTTTGTTCAATATGTCATGTAAAGATTTATTTAATGTAAATTTTCCTATTAATATTGTTTTGTTGACATTTACAAAAACCAATTACTAAATTGTGTCAAAATTGTAATAAATGAGTTTTTAAAAAAATACTATATTTTTAAATGATATAATATTTTTAAATATATAAGGATCATATAGAGGGCTTATATAATAATAGATATATCATTAATTAATCACATGAGGTTCTCCTGTTATTTTATAGTATGTTTATTAACCATGTAGTATAAAAATACAAGAAGAAATTGTAAATGTTAAACTATTTAACTAAGACTTAAATCTAAAACATAAGTTTAATATGGGGAACTAAACATGTATTAAACATATTGGTTGAGAGTATTTAAGCCCATCCCCACAATTTCCATGAAATAAATCCATTTGGAAGCATTATTAACCCAAAATAATTTTATAATAAAATAATATTCCAATCTTTTCCTAAAGTGACCATCACCACTCTTATAAATGGGTACTTCCACTTCTCTAAAAATCACACCTCTAAAGACATTTTGATTGAACATACCCTACTCAAATATCATCCCAAAAACCCTCAAATTATCTTATTGGCCTTAAATTGATCATAAATCCAACCTAAGATGCTCGTTTGAGAAAATAAAAAAGGAAGCACCTGAAGAAGAGGTAATAATTTCATCACCTCTTTCAATGTTATTTTCTTCTTCAACATCCTATTTAATGGTTGTTTCCATAAACAAATTATATCTCCAGAACCTTATATATACCGTTATGTAATTATAAATATGGTAAAACCATATTCATTATTCTATCCAACCTATGAATGACAAAGTCATCATACGTGTGTATGTACAATTTACCATTTCCACATCGTGGTGTAGTTAGTTATTAAACACATCATTATTTTGATGGGTATAATAATCAATATAATTTATGTAAATAATAAATATAACATTTTAATGATTCTTTATATGTAATAAACCATCCAATTACATACAATTTCACCATTAATATAAAGATATTTTCACTCGTGCGTACGTACAGATTACTGTCTCCACAAATGGGATGAGATTTCATCCCCATCATAACCATTCAAGAAAAACATTTGTTTTATTATTAAAAATAATATTTAATAACTAAATATCATTTTGGATATGAATCATATACACCCTATCCATAACAGATAATACTTATGTAAAAAATATATAATGGAAAATGAATCAGTTAACAAGAAAAAAAATGATACTACTGAAATATTATTAACAATGTAATATTAAAAGATCATATATGAAGTCATATTTATGTATATGGTTATTGTATAATTTAATAATAATTATTTAACTGTTATAAATGAGTTTAACATACCCTAAACTAATGAAAAGTACCGGGTAAGGGTTAATTTTACAATCTCTTTATTATCCGAGGTTATTTATAAGTAAGAATCTACGGGGAATTCATTATTATCCTCTTAAGTGTTTCTTAAAAATTTATGTCAAAACATTTTTACTATTTTTTATAATATGGGTTAAAGTCATTTTTACCATTTTTTGACTTTTTATAAATTTATTTAAAGGAATATTTCTGTCGTTTTCCAAACAAGGTAATTTATGAAGTTTTCAACATATTAAGGTTTGAATGTTTTTTATCTTATAAAATAGGTGATGCTATTTTCCACCGTTATGACACCTTAGAATATCCCCTTCAATATTATTATAATATTTTAAAAATAAATGTTTTCTTTTATAATTACGTGACATTTAAATGATTTGTAAATAGAAAGAGATATTTCTCTCAAAAATAATTTATTTTATCTATGTCAACATCCTTTAATGGATTTCATAATTGTTTGATGTTGATTTATTATGATACAATATTCTATATTTTATTGTAGGTATTTTTATATCTTTGACCATGGATGTTTTATTTTTATACCATTTATGGTTTATGTTTAATGTATTAACATTTCGTATGCTAGATTTAGTACAAATTTTTATGTTATATTTCGACCTTTTCATTTGAGGAATGCATTGAACTTAGTAAGTGATGGGTGGTGCCCTCTAAAGATCCTTGGGGCCTCAGTAGGTTTTATGAGGAAAACTAGTGACTTGTAACAAGGCCTTGAAAAAATCTTATTTGTAGTATTGTGTAAAGACCTGTAAATTTCAAGGAATTTTTTTTTCTTAATTTTCTTTGGAATTTTACAAGAGCGCAGTTTCTGACGACACCTGATTCCGAGGCCCGGTGTGCCCGGAATCAATTTCCGAAGTTTGGCTCGGGTACGTTCAGTGAACGGACGAGCGGGTTTTTCTAACTTTTGAACCGGTGCCCGGAATCGAATTCTGAGGGCACCGATGAAATCGCAGCGCCGGTATTCGCCTAGAAACGCCTCTTCCGGAGTTGCATTTTCTTGGGTGTGGTTTTTAATTTTCGGGCTTAAAGTTGAGAAATAAAATAATTTTGCGAAAACGTTATTTTATTTCACTTAAGCCACTTGGAAGCCACTTGAAGCCACTTAAAGGCGGCTTGAACTGAGTTGAACCGGATAATATGCTATCCAGAAATATCCTACCCCCTTGGTAGGATATTTGTGAGGTGGGGCCCGCACGAGCCCCGCCGTTTCTTTCCGCTAAGAAACGCACCCGCGAAAACCCGTCTTTATGAAAGTCAACTCACGCGTTTCTGAAAATCTTAACAGACCATTTAATTGGGCGGTTTATTTCGTGAATTAAATGAGCTGTTTCTTTCGTTGAATTAATTAGACGAATTGATGGATCGTTTCTTAACCAGTTTTCATATTCGTTGGCGTAGTAATAAAATAAGACCAACCTTTTTCTTTTGGAGGATTACTCGTTGAGAAAGGATCCTTGAACCTTCAGCCTCCTTCGCGAAGAACGCGAAAAACACGAAGAACGCAAAGAACGCCGAACCCAGAAATCGACGATGCGACGCCGTGATCCGTGACGCCGACAACGTTCTTCTGCGACATCTCTTCCTCCGCGACGGATCTTCGATCTACTGCTTGAGGTAAGAGTCTCGGACCTTCCTTTTTTATCTCCTTCGTGGTTCTTAACCAAAACACGGATTTAATTAATTAAAATAAATCTGCTGTTTCATGGTGCGTTGAGTTCGCCGACTCAACTCCGTGTTCCGCGATGACGCGACGCCCTTCCGCGACGACGCGACGATCTCCACCTTCCACGACGAGCAGTTTCCACGAAGAACGCTCACGCGCGACGACTCCGAGGTAGGGATTTTATATTTTGGAAATACCCTCCTTATATTCCCGTGAACATTCTTTAAAAATTAAAGAACCGGAATCAAAGAAACAATTTTATTTTATTAAAATTGTTAGTTCATGTGTTGAACATTTTATTTTCTCCCGTTGTTTTTATCTAATGCGGAGGGTGCGGGTCAAACGAACACGGCCCGGCAACCCTCCGTCGTTCTTCGTGTTTTGCGGATTTGGCGGGCAACGACGGAACGTGCCGCAACGGATGTTTGATGATCCCGCAGTAAAGAATGGAACCCGGGAGGAACAACGGTGTAGACGGGAAGGAAAACGGGCCACCAGAGCGACTCCGGCGACCCGCGGCGGCGCCGGCGCCCGGAGGCGGCGGCACCCCGCGGGTATCCAGCGCGACAGCCCGCGGGTGCCGCAGGTGTCCAGCGCGACACCCCGCGGGTGCCGCGGGGTTGTCACGCGGCACCCCGCGGGTGTCCAGGGTGACACCCCGCGGGTGTCCAGGGTGGCACCCCGCGGGTGTCCAGGGTGGCACCCCGCGGGTGCCGCGGGGTTGTCACGCGACGCGTCCGGCTGTCTGGCCGACACCCCGCGGGTGCCGCGGGGGTGTCACGCGGGGCGGCGGCTTTCCCCCGCGTCGGCCGCTCGGCCGCTCGGCCGAGCCGAGCTGGACCGGCCCTGTCCGGGCCGGGCCGGGCCAACCGGGTCGGACCCGACCCGGTTCGGGCCAACCAGGGGGGGTCGGGCCGGGTCGCCCCGGGCCCGGACCCCCCGTCTTCAGACGACTTTCGTTCAAATGCCCGTAACTTGAGCTACGGCCCTCCAAACGACTCGCCGTCAGTGGCAACACAATCCTTGGAGAGAGACGGTCGTTTCGGTTAATCGTACTCAAGGTTTCGGAATACTTTGGGTTCGGCCGGGTTGGTTCGTACACCAAAACAACCGGGCCCTCGGAGCGGAAACGCTCATATCTTGAGCTACGGATGTCTGATTGACGTGCCGTCAGCTTTGTTAGTTTCCTCTTAGTGAGACGGATCTTTTGGCTCACTCCGCCCGAGGTTTGGACGCAAGTGGAGTACTGTCGGGTTGGTTTTGCCTTAAAAACCAACCGGGCCCCTGAGACGAAAAGGCCAATAACTCTCAGACCGGGCGTCCGATTGACGCGCCGTCTGTTGCGTTGAGTTCCTATTGACGATACGGAACTTTTGGCATCCTTCGCCCGGGTTTTGAATACATTTGGTAGTGGCCGGGTTGGATCGCACCCGAAATCCAACCGGGCCCCTGGAACGGAAAAGCTGATATCTTTCAGACAGGATGTCTGTTTGATGAACCATCAGCGGCGTTGACGATCACGTTGAGAAACGGTCCCTATGAGTATACCCTATGAGAGCTCGGGGTACAGTTGAGATACGGCGGGGTTTGGTTCGCTCACGAAACCAACCGGGCCCCTGGGACGAAAAGGCTAATAACTCACAGACCGGGCGTCCGATCGACGCGCCGTCTGTTGCGTTGAGACCCCTGTGACGAGGCGGTACTTTGAGATACTTCTTCGTGGGACCTTGAGATACTTGGATTATCGACTTGCAGCTCGTGGAGCGGACCCTCCCAGAGTCGAGTGTGCGGAGTATAGAGACCGTGTAGCCGACTGAGACCTGACGACTGCTTGACCGACTCGACTTGCAGTGAGTCGACTAGCCCAGTGGACGGAGCACTACCTTGTTTGGGTGCAGACCCATGGTGGACGGAGCACTACCTGTGTGATAGTGCAGACCCGCGGTACTCGTCCAGAGAGTACCTCAGCAGGCTACAAGGGGGTGTGCACTACTGTGTTTGGGTGACATACCTCGGCGGGAAGCACTACTGTGTTTGGGTGGCTGGCCCGCGGTACTCGACAGGAGGAGTACCTCAGCAGTCTTATGTTAGTGAGAAGTACTTCGGAGTCGTGACAGGACCACTGTACACTCTAGAGACGGAGCTCTTCAGTAGTTACGATTTCGATAATGAAAATCCTGGTTTGAGCTGAGACTTTTGACCTTTGTGTTTCCTCATGATTGAGATGGGTTACTTGATATCTTAGGTATATGTATGGGCATATACCTGGGTAGTGGTTATCCATTGATCTCTTTATCCTTGTGTTTCTTCATGATTGAGATGGGTTACTTGATAACTTAGGTATATGTATGGGCATATACCTAAGTAGAGGTTATCTGTTGAGGTCTTCTTGTGGTTATCCTTGTTGGATTTAGTGAGACCTTGAGGGTCTCGGGGTCCCTACTGAGTATCGTTATACTCCCCCCTGCACGGGCTATGCCCGCACCTCGTTGTGTTGGTTGCAGATGACAGGCAGTGCTGACGGAGGCCGAGTGTTCGAGGACTGGACGGTACCCGGAGGTGGACTACACGACAAGTCGGTGTCCGGAGGTGGACTTCACGGCGAGACGACACTCGGAGGAGGTTGACGGATGAGAGCACTGTAGAGGCTATCTGTACCTACCCTTCAGGTAGGATTCGTGGTGGACGATCCAGGAGCTGCATCATTTGTACCTACCCTTCAGGTAGGATCCGAGGAGGATGACCCAGGAGCCGCTTTCGTCCCTCCAACTGTTGTCTTTTTCTGTTGTACTTTGTTCAGTTGTAGTTGTACTTTCTTTTGGGTTTGTATTCTGGCCCATTTACTTTTCAGCACTTCTTTTTGTACTTAGTGATTTACTTCCTCTTGTACTCTGTGGTGTTTTGTTACTTTTATAAAGGCAATGCCTTCCCAGTTATCGGGATTTACGCCTTTGGTGCTAGTCGCCAGCCCCTGGCCTATAGAAGGTGGAATTGGGGTAGTCACGGCAAGGGCCCCGAGGACGGGTCGTGACAATTGGTATCAGAGGTGGTCGGTTCTACCGCAGACTCTGTTCTTTCTTTCTGTGAAGCAATAGTGTTAAGGGTACCGAGTGTGGTTTTCAGTTCAGGGAGTCCAATGTTGGTGCGGGCGGCCGACGTATCCATACACCAGGACCCTGGCAACTGATTTTCAACTTTGAGCACGAAAACACTGTTTGCGTGTGTGTTTTCAAAGGTTTCCCCTTAAAACAGCTCAAACCCGGTCAGCTCACCAGGTATAATCGTTTGACCGTGTTACGTTGTTTCTTTCAGGATGCCTTTTCTCGGACGACCAGCTAGATCCCAGAGGGATGTGCGTGCTGATAGCTTGTCGAGTGACGAGGCTTCGGTACAGGGCCCTCTTGAAGTTGTGGCACCAGCGGAAGCGCCAGCGGTACTACCATACGTTGGGCCACCGATGCCACCAGCCCCAACAGTAGGCGATGCCCGCTACTTGAGCGCACTGCATGAGTTCCAGCACCAGAGGCCACCCAGGTTCGGGGGAGAGACGAACCCGCAGGCGGCTGAGGATTGGCTAGAGGCTGTGGTGGGAGTCTTCAGGCTAGTGGGGACTCCATCAGACTTCATGGTGACATTTGCTGCCAGACTTCTTCAGGCAGCAACAGGCAGGTGGTGGATCCACTTGTTCCAGGTTTGCGATGGGATGGATTTCACATGGGAAGACTTCGAGACCTTTTTTCAGGGTGGAGTTTGTGCCAGTAGCTCTACACCCCGAGCGTGTTCAGGAGCTGCTGCCTTTGCCGCGTGTTTTTCGATCAGAAGCCGAGTCATCTGTGGGAAGTAGACAGATGATGCAGAGGTCCAGGGGGACCAGACCAGTAGTTGGGCGATCTCGGGTTTTAGGACCGGTGGTGCGGGGCACCCGGGGTGGGGTCAGAGCCAGGCGTGCCAGAAGCAGGCTGTGTTACTCGTGCGGTGGAAAGGGGCACCTGGAACGTGACAGTCCGACTCCTCGTACAGTTGATCCATAGGCTTTTAAGGAGCCACCGAGGCAGAGGGAGCGACGAATTCTTGAGCAACAGTAAAGCAGTGGACAAGGAAGTAGAGCTCCTGGAGCAGGTGGACAGGAGCGGAACTAGTGGATACGTCTCTTGTACTTCTAGTTCCATGTTGATGTTGTTTTTGTGTCTTTGTACCATGAGCTGCAATAAAATAAAGACACTTATCTTGTGATGTTTGCTTTCCTGTCCTCTTTTGTGATGTTAATAAGTGGTCCTGGTTAAGACTGTTGACTTGACCCTCACTTTCGAAATTCCTACTAGAGGAGACCCAGTGACCTCACACTGATGCCGACAGTGTGACTCGACCCTTGGAGGCGAGAGTGATAGTTGGATCTCTTAGTAGTTACGTCGAGGCCTTACGACGTCATCCATGGCATGAATGCAACCTTCATGCCAGGATTGACTGTATTAGGCAATGTGCGTGGTTAATCTAGAGAGGGGATGAGACCGGGTTTCTCTTTTCGGCAAATGAGAAATTTTAGCAGCTCTTCCAGATCGTATGCAAAGGAGGTGCAGTTCATCCAGGAGTGGATGAAGACTGCACAATGCAGTAAGAAACAGGAAACCAGTGCTAGTCTTAGAGACTCGGGCGTGTTAAATGTTTCAAGAAGAGGAAGCTTATAGGAGAGATGAGTCTACAAAGCAGCAGATGTGGAGGCACAGCTAGGAAGGCAGCATGAGGTGGTGTACATCCTAACATGGTACAACCAACCGCCTTAGTTATTCCCGCCAGGCTCAGGGAGCTGGAGGGCGGTGGAAGAATGCGGCTGCATGCGGTCCAGAAGTGTGACCCAATGGCTCTAGAAATGATTCAAGGGACAGTCTGTGTCCACTACTAGCTGCTGTAGTAACAGACGTTGATATGACTCATTCCTCACTTTCACAAATCTTGTTCCTGACCTAGAGTTTCCGGTAAGCCGTGGACTTGACCCTCACGTCTGGAGATACCTTGAGAGGAGACTCGATAATCACACTTACGCCGACGGTGTGGTCAGACCCTCAAGGCGAGAGTTCTGGTTGGAATCTCTTGGTGGCAGCATCGAGGCCTTACGACGTTAGTTTGAGTATGGAGTGGGAAATAACTGTTCATACTCAAATTGACGGTTTTAGGAAAACGTCGGGATGGGTTTGCCTTGGTCGGCAGAAAAGGAAACCCCAGGCAGCGCAGGGTAACTCTTGCATAGGAGGGTGTGACCGATCACTCTTGAGTCGGTCAACCTTACTCTCGTGGCAGCATTCGTTTTGAGTTTCAGTTCCAGCAAGAATTGGAGACCTCTGGAGTTCGAGGATGATGATCACGTCCTTATACGAGTCTCACCTCGACGAGGGTTACGGAGATGTGGCCAAGGCGGCAAGTTATCTCCGAGGTTCAACGGACCTTTCTAGGTCCTCAGCTGGGTAGGCGGGATGGTTTACCACTTGGTCCATCCACCTCAGTTGCACTAAGTGCACGACGTTTCCACGTATCTCAGTGGAGGAGATACGTGCACGACCCGACACAAATCTTTGACCATGGGGAGCTGGTCTTTGGTGATGAGGTGACTTTTACGGAGTTTCCTATAGGGATCGAGGATCGACAGGAGCGGATCCTAGGAGGATGGTTGATTCCTCTTGTGCACTTTCATTGGCAGCTCGGGGACCTCCAGGAGAGCACTTGGGAGTGGAAGGCTCAGAGGCGTGCTCAGTACCGCCTTTGTATCCCTAGTTTGTGTTGAAGCTTTACGGGGACGTAAAGCCCTGTGGTGGGAGTAATGTAAAGACCTGTAAATTTCAAGGAATTTTTTTTCTTAATTTTCTTTGGAATTTTACAAGAGCACAGTTTCTGACGGCACATGATTCTGAGGCCCGGGGTGCCCGGAATCAATTTCCGAAGTTTGGCTCGGGTACGTTCAGTGAACGGACGAGCGGGTTTTTCTAACTTTGGAACCGGTGCCCAGAATCAAATTCTGAGGGCACCGATGAAATCGCAGCGCCGGTATTCGCCTAGAAACGCCTCTTCCGGAGTTGCGTTTGCTCGGGTGTGGTTTTTAATTTTCGGGCTTAAAGTTGAGAAATAAAATAATTTTGCGACAACTTTATTTTATTTCACTTAAGCCACTTGGAAGCCACATGAAGCCACTTAAAGGCGGCTTGAACTGAGTTGAACCGGATAATATGCTATCCAGAAATATCCTACCCCCTTGGTAGGATATTTGTGAGGTGGGGCCCGCACGAGCCCCGACGTTTCTTTCCGCTAAGAAACGCACCCGCGAAAACCCGTCTTTATGAAAGTCAACTGACGTGTTTCTGAAAATCTTAACAGACCATTTAATTGGGCGGTTTATTTCGTAAATTAAATGGGCTGTTTTTTTCGTTGAATTAATTCAACGAATTGATGGATCGTTTCTTAACCAGTTTTCATATTCGTTGGCGTAATAATAAAATAAGACCAACCTTTTTCTTTTGGAGGATTACTCGTTGAGAAAGAATCTTTGAACCTTCAGCCTCCTTCGTGAAGAACACGAAAAATGCGAAGAACGCGAAGAATGCCAAACCCAGAAATCGACGACGCGACGCCGTGATCCGTGACGCCGAAAACGTTCTTCTGCGACGTCTCTTCCTCTGCGACGGATCTTCGATCGGCTGCTTGAGGTAAGAGTCTCGGACCTTCCTTTTTATCTCCTTCGTGGTTCTTAACCAAAACACGGATTTAATTAATTAAATTAAATCTGTTGTT
Organism: Viscum album; assembly: GCA_963277665.1. Lineage (NCBI taxonomy): Eukaryota > Viridiplantae > Streptophyta > Magnoliopsida > Santalales > Viscaceae > Viscum > Viscum album. The sequence continues at coordinate 1,947,419,361 of OY728127.1, read as the reverse complement.
TCATGGTGCGTTGAGTTCGCCGACTCAACGCCGTGTTCCACGACGACGCGACGCCCTTCTGCGACGACACGACGATCTCCACCTTCCGCGACGAGAAGTTTCCACGAAGAACGCTCACGCACGACGACTCCGAGGTAGAGATTTTATATTTTGGAAATACCCTCCTTATATTCCCGTGAACATTCTTTAAAAATTAAAGAACCAGAATCAAAGAAACAATTTTATTTTATTAAAATTGTTAGTTCATGTGTTGAACATTTTATTTTCTCCCGTTGTTTTTATCTAACGCGGAGGGTGCGGGTCAAACGAACACGACCCGGCAACCCTCCGTCATTCTTCGTGTTTTTTCGGATTTGGCGGGCGACGAAGGAACGTGCCGCAACAGATGTTTGATGATCCCGCAGTAAAGAACGGAACCCGGGAGGAACAATGGCGCAGACGGGAAGGAAAACTGGCCACCGGAGCGACTCCGGCGGCCGGAGGCGGCGGCCCCGGCGGCCGGAGGCGGCGGCACCCCGCGGGTGTCCAGGGCGACACCCCGCGGGTGCTGCGGGTGTCCAGGGCGACACCCCGCGGGTGCCGCGGGGTTCTCACGCGACGCGTCCGGCTGTCTAGCCGACACCCCGCAGGTGCCGCGGGGGTGTCACGCGGGGCGACGGCTTTCCCCCGCGTCGGCCGCTCGGCCGAGCCGAGCCGGACCGGCCCTGGCCGGGCCGGGCCGGGCCAACCGGGTCGGACCCGACCCGGTTCGGGCCAACCAGGGGGGTCGGGCCGGGTTGCCCCGGGCCCGGACCCCCCGTCTTTAGACGACTTTCATTCAAACGCCCGTAACATGAGCTACGGGCCTCCAAACGACTCGCCGTCAGTGGCAACACAATCCTTGGAGCGGGACGGTCGTTTCGGTTAATCGCACTCAAGGTTTCGGAATACTTTGGGTTCGGCCGGGTTGGTTCGTACATGAAACCAACCGGGCCCTCGGAGCGGAAACACTCATATCTTGAGCTACGAACGTCCGATTGACGTGCCGTCAGCTTTGTTAGTTTCCTCTTAGTGAGACGGATCTTTTGGCTCACTCCGCCCGAGGTTTGGATGCAAGTGGAGTACGGTCGGGTTGGTTTTGCCTTAAAAACCAACCGGGCTCCTGAGACGAAAAAGCCAATAACTCTCAGACCGGGCGTCCGATTGACGCGCCGTCTGTTGCGTTGAGTTCCTGTTGACGATACGGAACTTTTGGCATCTTTCGCCCGGGTTTTGGATACAGTTGGTAGTGGCCGGGTTAGATCGCACCCGAAATCCAACCGGGCCCCTGGAACGGAAAAACTAATATCTTTCAGACAAGACGTCTGTTTGATGAACCATCAGCGGCATTGACGATCACGTTGAGAAACGGTCCCTATGAGTATTCCCTATGAGAGCTCGAGGTACAGTTGAGATACGGCTGGGTTTGGTTCGCTCACGAAACCAACCGGGCCCCTAGGACGAAAAGGCTAATAACTCACAGACCGGGCGTCCGATCGACGCGCCGTCTGTTGCGTTGAGACCCCTGTGACGAGGCGGTACTTTGAGATACTTCTTCGTGGGACCTTGAGATACTTGGAGTATCGAATTGCAGCTCGTGGAGCAGACCCTCCCAGAGTCGAGCGTGCGGAGTACGGAGACCGTGTAGCCGACTGAGACCTGACGACTGCTTGACCAACTCGACTTGGAGTGAGTCGACTAGCCCAGTGGACGGAGAACTACCTTGTTTGGGTGCAGACCCATGGCGGACGGAGCACTACCTGTGTGATAGTGCAGACCCGCGGTACTCGTCCGGAGAGTACCTCAGCAGGCTACTAGGGGGTGTGCACTACTGTGTTTGGGTGACATACCTCGGCGGGAAGCACTACTGTGCTTGGGTGGCTAGCCCGCGGTACTCGACAGGAGGAGTACCTCAGCAGTCTTAGGTTAGTGAGCAGTACCTCGGAGTCGTGACAGGACCACTGTACACTCTAGAGATGGAGATCTTCAGTAGTTATGGTTTCGATAATGAAAATCCTGGTTTGAGCTGAGACTTTTGACCTTTGTGTTTCCTCATGATTGAGATGGGTTACTTGATAACTTAGGTATATGTATGGGCATATACCTGGGTAGGGGTTATCCGTTGATCTCGTGATCCTTATGTTTCCTCATGATTGAGATGGGTTATTTGATAACTTAGGTATATGTATGGGCATATACCTAAGTAGAGGTTATCTGTTGAGATCTTCTTGTGGTTATCCTTGTTGGATTTAGTGAGACCTTGAGGGTCTTGGGGTCCCTACTGAGTATCGTTATACTCACCCCTGCACGGGCTATGCCCGCACCTCGTTGTGTTGGTTGTAGACGACAGGCAGTGCTGACGGAGGCCGAGTGTTCGAGGACTGGACGGTACCCGGAGGTGGACTACACGACAAGTCAGTGTCCGGAGGTGGACTTCACGGCGAGACGACACTCGGAGGAGGTTGACGGACGAGAGCACTGTGGAGGCTATCTGTACCTACCCTTTAGGTAGGATTCGTGGTGGACGATCCAGGAGCTGCGTCATTTGTACCTACCCTTCTGGTAGGATCCGAGGAGGATGACCCAAGAGCCGCTTCCGTCCCTCCAGCTGTTGTCTTTTTCTGTTGTACTTTGTTCAGTTGTAGTTGTACTTTCTTTTGGGTTTGTATTCTGGCCCATTTACTTTTCAGCACTTCTTTTTGTACTTAGTGTTTTACTTCGGCTTGTACTCTGTGGTGTTTTGTTACTTTTATAAAGGCAATGCCTTCCCAGTTATCGGGATTTACGCCTTTGGTGCTAGTCGCCAGCCCCTGGCCTATGGAAGGCGGACTTGGGGTAGTCACGGCACGGGCCCCAAGGACCGGTCGTGACATATTGGCACAAGGCCGTGACTATATGGTTACGACATCCAAAATTATCCATTCCGTCATTATTACATTATCTATTGATATTACATGTGATTATTCGACTAGTAGAATTTCAATGTGAGTAAGTAAATGGAATTATTTGATTTATCTATTCAATATTATGCTGTGTTTTATGTTTAATGGTCTTGTGTTTTTGTCTTATACATCGCCTTAAATATTTATTCTTATTTATGATAGTTTCTATAATAATGTTATCCTTACTAAGTATCAGATCTCTCACCTTTCTTATGTTTTATTTTTCCTAGGATGTGATGAAGTATATTATGATAAATCTATAGTGGTAGTCCAGTGGATATAAGTGTGTTCAAAAAGGACACAATGTTGTTTTTTTCATTATGTATTATAAAACTTATGTATGTATCCTGTAATTCCAAGGCTACTAATATATTCGGTCTTTCGAGACTTAATCTCCTTTGGTCATGTCAATGTTATGTAATAATACACAGAATCTGGGTAACATGGGTTAGGGGTTTACTAATGCGGTGAGAAGTGGATATGGTACGTGACAGTTTTGATGAGGGAAATTATGTGATGTAGATGTGGTTGTGGCGGTAAAATAGTGATAGTGTGAGGATCTTTGGATTCTAAAGTAGATAAGGTTGAAGGAATGTGGTGTTATTTTGTTTTGTGTTAAAATAGTTTCTCAAGTAGTGAGTGAATAATTTGTTAGCAATGAATGTTTAATGGGGTGTGTTGAGATATCTAATGAATTCTAAATTAAAAAAATACGTGTGGATTATATGGTTGTTAAATAAAGTGAATTAAATTCAATAAAATAATGAAATTAATGGTCTATAAAATAAACAGTCTTCATGATTGAAATCAGATGGCAATGTGAAATCTATGAAATGTATTAAATTTTTATATATGATAATATAAGTTTTGTGAATTTTGGTTTGTTGTGTAGTTTTATGAATATAGAAGTGGAAGTGAAAGTGGTAAAAGGTTGTGAGACCATATGGGTGTTATTGTTATTTTGATAGATCCTTTGTTTGGAAACCATAGGTTAGGATTTTTTGTAGCTATTTCATATATATCATGTACTTTCCTTGTGATTTCTATGGATACCCCACCCATGTCGAGCACCATGTTTTAATAATAAGAAATTTTGGGGGAATTATTTCCATCATCATTGTAGTGGGGTTCGTTGGATGTATACTGGATCATTTCCACTCTCTATTCCATGATATTTAGATATGCATTAGTTGTCTTGGATACAAGTCAAGAGTTCAATAGTGGTGGTTGTTTTATGAGATGATGATATGGCTTATGGTGGGGGTCATCCGTGGTAGGAAGTGGGAATGATTCTAATATATTTCATGTTCATTGTACTATACTATTATTTTCATGAGATGTGATGTGATTTCATGGGTTTCTTTGGGAAATATATTGTGTTATGGCCAAAGTCTCTTTAGGTGACATGTGACATGATGTCCCATGTGTCTTTTGGTGATATGTGATGTAATGGAAAAGGTGTTTATGGGTGAGATGTGTTGTGATGTGTTATGGTGTTGTGATGGACCTCATGTCTATGAGTTAGATATTATCTGATGTGATGTCCTAGGTGTCTGTGGGTGTTGTGTGATGTTATGTTATATAGAATTAATGGGAACTCCATGGAGTTTGACATTAGGGTGTGAGAGTGGAAACTAGGTATATAAAGTAGTGTGGGGTAACCTTATCAACATGATTATTATTATATTATTATACTAGGATGTGTTATTTTGTGAGTGTGCCTTTCTGATAATTGGATTGGTTAGATGACCTACTTTGTAGTTTTTTGTTCTTTGGTTTTATCATTGATGTATTCATATTCTTCATTCTCATGTGCCTGATAGAATTTATGTATCCTACATTGTACACTTCTACGATCACCTGATGCATATAAAATTTGTTTTTAGACTACTTGGGGGGATTATTGGACCATTCTAGACCTTTCTAGATTAATATTTAGAGAAATTATTGTGCTGCTACCATATATTTTTCATTTGGGTACTTATTTAGATAATTTAATCCATAACTATTCATCAATGCATTCAGTGTGGGATAGTTTTGATTTTATTTTTATATTATGTCATGGAGATTCTAGTTGTTGATTTATCCTATATCAGTGTTCGCTGATATTATAAGGTAATGTCTACCATTTTTGTGATTTTTATACCCTGAATGATAGTCAGCAACCCAGGTCCAACTCGTGGAAAGACTCGGTGGGTAATTGTCTCCCTTCCTTCATTGTAGGCCCTAAAGGGGAACCTTGGGATGGAGGAGTCATGAAAGAGTTCTATCATAGGTTTTGGGTCATAGATATGATGGATTTTGGATATAGGAATAGTTTAGATTTCATAGTTTACTAAGGGAATGATGTTATTTAATCCTAGTTTGTTACATTGTCCCGGGAAGACATATTAGTACAAGAGATTTTGGGGCTCCATATAATTTGAGGCAAGGAATCTGAGCCTACCAAATGACCATGTGAGGTCATTCGGTTTGTAGGATAGTGATCTTAGATGGGTACATTAATCATGATGGATTTTTTTATTTTTTAAATGGGATTGTTTGGGTTCTATTAAGGTAAAAAAATTACTTAAAGCATAATAAAATTCCATACTTCTAGATTTTGAAATAATTGATTCCCTTTCTACTATTACTCTTGGTCTTCATTCACATGTGTTTCATGATGCATCAGTTCAATAGTATGATCCATTTTATTGGGAGAAGTTTGATCTTTTTGAGGGATAGGTTCATTTGTAGAAGATTTTGTGTGATTTTTAGTAGTAGGGTTTTGGGAAGAATGAGGGAATCATCTCTAATCAAGAGATGTAGAGCTGGTTGAAGAATATGAGGATATCCTTTAGATTAATTCATTCCTAAAAGGGTAATAGGCCCCTTTGGTAGTTAGTCAAATGTGATATTTTTTTTTCATCCTTAGTGGATGTTGTATCTTGGTGAGAAGAATTAGGCCGATGTTTTTAGGGTCTACATTCGATTAGAGTTTCAGATAGATTTTCTTTTTTCAACCATGAATGAAGTGAATAGGAAGGGGATTTCTCAATTGAGTAGTGTAGTATGTATTTATAAGATATAGAAAAGATGTTCAAGAACCATTTTCATTTTTCCCTATAAGGAGTCGCATATAATGAATTGTGATTAGGAACTATATCCTTCTATCTAGTATATGGTTACTTACTTTATAGTTTTAACTTATCTAGAGTGTGAGATTATGATGGAGGTGATCAAGAAGATGCACTCCTATGGATGTTTACCATGAGAGCAGGACATTTATGGTTCCTCATGGAGAAGATTTGTTAGGTAAAGGTATCATGTGCCAATGTTTTTGAGGTTTCCACTAGTGAGGAGTCGGACCCAACAACTTCGTTTCCATCTATTTGGGGCCAGTGGTTTAGAAGATTTTCATGAAGGACTTATGATAGTGTGTTTTATTATTGGGGTTCACATTAATTATTAGGATCATTGCTTAATGGTTCCTAATGTTTATTTTATTATTGTTGGAGAATTTCTATGTCATTCTCAGTAGAAGCATCGAGTGATATGTTTTAGTAGTAGGTTCAATATTCTTATATTCAACAGAGAGGTGATAGAGTAGGTAGATTATAACTTCAAGATGTTCCCCATGTTCTCTGACCTCATCATTAGCATGGTAATTGAGGTGTAAGTTAGTAGATATGTAGGGATATAGAAATAATTTGTAGCATGAAGTAGTTATAGCAAAACTAGAGGGTCTATAAATCATTCATGGAATTCTTATCTTGCAATCTACCATAATTTTAACATGTTTTATTCAATACCTTATCACTCGATTTTGGGGCCTCACCTAGTCTATTCTTTGGGAAGATATGTCGAGAGGCTTCAAATTCCCCTGATGTTAAACAATACAATTGAATTCAAAACAAATTTTTTGATATATTTTGAGTTTTATACTAATTATGGGGCCACATTAGTCTTTTGGGGATATTTTCTTGCCATGTATGATTGTATAAGATTTCATTTTTCATATAATAGTTGTCTTTGGTCCCTTATGTTATAAAATAATTCCATAGGAGAGTCATTTTCTTGGATGTGGATGTCTAATGTGTAGTCTTAATTAGAAAGAGGTGTTTCCAATTTGAAAGTATATTAATGGATCCACATCATTCATTAATGGCTATGTTGTCTATGAAACCAGTGGATGTTGGGACAGAGGAGGCTCCCATGGTTGCCAGGGCGTTTTGGGATGTATTTTTCTGAGTTTGTTGTGAAGTTACCCCAATTACATGATGTAGATTTTGGGATACACATTTTCACATTGATTCATTGATTTATATGGATTTTTATCAGATGACACCCTTTGAGATGCATGATTTCAGCATTTAGATGAATGATCCAATGAAAATGGGTTTTATCAGGCCTAGTATGCCACCTTATGACACCCCAATATTATTCACCATAAATTCATATAGTAGTATATGAATTTTTATTGATAATTATATCTTGAATTATTTAACAACGAAGAATTATTATCATATTTCAATGATATATGATATTTTTTACCAGTTTAAGGGAGATAGATGGTCTTCAAACACAATTTTCTAATACGGGATCACTAGTTGAGTGTGAATGAGGGATATATCCTTATGATTTATTCTAGATAAAGGCATCATAACATTATGTTTGTGTTCATTTCTTTTTGGATATGAATTAACTAGCAGTGTTTTCTTGGAGTATGAAGTCCATATTTGATTAATTCTTGGACCATTTCATATTCATGTTGATCAAGGAAATATTAATCTAATTAAATTCATAGGATGAGTTTGTCGATCATATTATAGATATATATTATATTATTAAATGCGAAAAACACAATGTAATTTTATATAAATGTTAGTTTTAGACCTGCGAGGTTTATTTCCATGGGTATGTCGTATCATAGAAGGGTTTGGTTTTTGAACCATTGAAAGGTGAGGTACTTATTTCATAGACATCACCCAAGAGTGTGACAAATGTTTATAGCATTATTGGAATTTCAATATATTCCTTGACCTTCACATCTATCATCACATGGATTACAAAAAATATTCTAAATTTATGATGAAGGAAAATGATTTTATACGGTCTAATTAGTTTCATGATGTAATAGAAAAACTGAAGGGAAATTGATCAATGATCTGGTGATCTAGTTTCTATAGAATGTGGGGAAGATTTAGGTATTATGTAAAACCTCCCATCCAATCATAGTATATATCATAATGAATATGAAGGCCTTGATATTGTATGGTTCTTGTATGTTATCCCTCCATGATCATGACAATAACACCCATGATCTATAGTCAGGAGTGTTTGTGTTTTTAGTGAAGCTATGTTGAAATTAACACATTAAATATATCTTTTTTTCCTCATCGATCATAATTGTTTAAGGTATATCTTTTATCTGTGTAATCTGAATCTACAGTAGTGAATGTGGATAGAGATTCTCCAAGACTATAACTTTGATAACTCTTACACCCTTAGAAAGATCAATTTTATGTCTAATTCCTTGATAATTATATCGTGGAAGGATGATGTTCAAGAGTATGAAGATTATTGGGGGTTGATAGAGGAGTTAACCTCCCCACACATAGATACATGTGTGGTTGATGATAAAGATTTATTATATTAGAATATAATAAAATATTATTTGGTGTGTATGATGGAAAAGTCTCTATGAGGACACATGAGGGAAAGGGTAATGGATAATCATATTGGCCATAGTGATACTCCTAAGGGATAGTTTGTGTATGGTTAGAACCAACTGTTGTTTTAGGGGATGTTTTCTATTCTGGTGGACAAGAATGAGGTATTTATTGATAATTTTCACACCTAATCTTTGGTGAATTCCTAGGGTATCCTAGATGTTCCCTTAATTAGGGGAGTGGTTTTGGTATTTTGGGATTAAAAGGGAAGTGGTTGAGTTTATGGCTTGGTGTTTAGTTTTCTGGTAGATGAAAGAAAAACAATATGTTCTTTGATTTTTTTTCATACCATGGATGTTATTGAGAATAATGGTATAAAATATAAATGGACTTCATCTCATGGTTAATTTTGAAATAGGGAGGCTCTAATTCTATCTCAGTAATAGTTGATCATATGAAAAAATTTCCACACTTCCAAGTTATCAAGTAGTCAGGAACTATGGATGTCATGGTGAGGATTTATATAGATCTGTTCATGGAGATTCATGGACTCCAATGGTCTATTATCTCATATTAGGATGCTAATTTTACCCCATGATTCTAAATGGTATTTCTGCTGGATGTTTTTAATCAGTTATAACTCATCACTACATCCCTAAATCATAAGGATGGGTGGATATATAGACTATCGTAACATGAGAGGATATGTTGTTAGAATGAATCATACACATCTACAGATCAGGGGAATAATAATTTCCATTGAATGAGTTTTATTATAATAACAACTATGGCACATCCATTAGCATGAACCAACTTGAGGATTTATACTACGGACCATGTTGTTATATGTTATATTAGACCTATATTGGAGAGTTTTCTGTTCTTGATATGGATGTGATACTGAGACTAACATAGAATGATCATGTTGTTTATGCTATAATGAAAGTATCTTTTTTACATTAAGAAGTATTATGATGATAGTAGGAGTATTTTTATAGAGATTGTGCTTTGAGACCACGTTTTCTGGATGGTTTCCCATCAAAATGTATAATAATGTTTTGGAAGGGGATATAAGCTCTCACCCCTATTTGTTTGGACTTTCAAGGTGATGAGACACATTAGTGGGTGGCATATAAATTTTCACTTCTACCATGGCCAGACCAGATTCATATTGTCTTCTATATCTCTTAGTTCTGTTAGTATCTTCATGATTACTCCAATATCATTCACTAGGAATATTTTGATACTAAATATGATCAAATTTTCATAGAGTGGAGAATAAATATCCATGATCATGAAGAGAAGGTTCTACATGGATGAAAAAAATTCATTTGTTAATGTCTCATAGAGGCGTGGTAGCATAGATGAGAGAACTTGGTATTTTGAGATATAATTTTGTTCCCAGTACCCTGAGTTGTATTGAGACATATATATATTTCCATCGTTCTTTTTTTATGATGTACTATTTGAAATCTTGTGGGTTTACAAAGTGTTATTTTCAATATAGTTATGTGTGTTTTTTAATAATAATCATATGATTATGGGAAAATTTAATTCCAAATAAAAATGTGTTACCCCATGACATGACTAAGACTATACGGTGAATTAAGTATAACCTAAAGTGGGAAATATCATAAAATTTAAGGTGGGATTCATTTATTTATATGACTGGTGGCTTAGTTTTGGGATGGGGATGGTAATCGCAGTCTTTGTTTGTGAGGAGGTCGAGATGGTGAAATTAGTTGTTATTTGGAAGGAATGTTATTTGAGTATAGTGTAATATGGTGTAGTAACATTGTTGTGTGGGGTTTCTGGTGTAAATTATCATTTGTATGGAGTGTTTGGAAGTTTTCTATGTTAATGTTTTATGGTATTTTTATTCGGTATCTCATGGGATGACTATTTGGACCTTTTTACCTTTTTCATTTCATTTTTTTTAAATTATTTTGGGTGAAAAAAGTTTGATAGGTATCTAATGTAACTGCTTAAAGCATCCATATATTTATTATTACAACAATTTTAATTTTAGAATAAATCATTTTCTATCCTTTTAATATTCATTATTACATTTTATAGAGTTTTATTAATTATCATAATATTTGGTATTTTTCAGTCAAAAGGTAAAAACATTATTTTAACCAAATTAGAATATCATGAATTATCTGGTTTCATTTAAAATATAAAACTCATAATTATAGTGTTATATTATAATAAAATGAAAATCCTTTTTGAATTCCTATTTTCATAAAAATTATAGGGGTTAATATTTGATAATTTTCTAAAATGATTTATTTTTCATTGAATATTAAAAAATATTAAAAAATATTGAAAAAAGAATTTTCAATTTGATAGTTTAAAAATTTAAAATTTATTTTTATTATTTTTAAACTTTTATCAAATAATTTTTATTTAAAATTAAACAATAATGGTTCATAAAATAAATTATATAATTGAATTTAGTATAAAAATTTAATCCCTAAAATGTATTTTTTTAAAAGATGGTATTCATCATGTTTTGCCGATTTAATTTTAAAATAAATTATAACAGTTATTTTTTTTAAATTATGAAAAAAGAATTCCCAATACGGAATTATAGGGTCCAAATTTAGAAAATACCCACATTTAAATTTCTAATCATTAAGAATTGTCTCTTTAGAAATTCCCTTTACCATGGTAAAGGATAAATCGGGGAGTTAAGGGTTAAAAATATGATTATAAGGACTAAAAATAACCCCAAAATATTATATTATTCTATTTATTGAGCTTTTATTTTCAATTTTCAACGATGAATTAAATATATTTAAACATCGTTACATATTTCATTGATTTGGACTATTATAATTGTTTTGAAAATATAAAGCCAAAAATTTCACACCCTTTCTTTTAATAGCTATAATATTTTTAAATTTGGGACAAAAAAATTATATTTTGGTTCGAAATAGTTTTTAAACCTAAATGATTTTTTCTTGTTAATTTATTTCTAATTTTTAGTGAATAAATAAATACATTAAAATCTTATGAAATGCTGATGATGTAAGTAATCAGTTAATATAAAAATAAAGAAATGTATTTTGAAAATATTATCATTAATATAAATTGAATGAATTATTATTTTTAACAAATTATAAGATAATCATTACATATTCAAAAAATAGTTCCTTCTATTCTAATATCATTATTTTCTTGTAGATTATATTAAATAATTTATTATTTAATGATATAAAACTGAAAAAAAATCCTATATTTGGAAAATTAATTTTGATTTCATTGAAAATATAAAACATGGTCCATTTATTGTCCAATTTTTCTATTATTATATCATTCATGACCCATAATGGGTAAACTATTTAATTCATTGGTAATTTTCAAAAGTATAAATAGTGGTTCAAAAAACATTAATGATAAAACACTTATTAAAACTTGTAAAAAATTTATTGGATGACATTTTTCAACTTAAAATCTTCTTAACATTAAATATTATAAGTTTTCATCCATTTTAATGAGTAAAATTAATCTTATTAATTTAAAATTTTAATAAATTCCAAGTGTGTCCCTTCCCTCTATTATAAAAGGGCACCTCATCTACTCATTTCATTATACGAAAATAATTCCTTATGGTACATCCAATACCTATCAAATTTTTTTATTAAATCTATAATCACATGATAGGGTACTTTTTTATCAATAAACAATTCTACAAAGGATTTTTGTGTAATCCTTAAGAGGTTTTCCAAAGAATAGCTGTATTTATTAAGTGATCTATTTTATGAAATTATTTTTCAATATTTTTAAAATATTATTCAATAATCATTATACAATAACATCAATGTATCAAATTTTTTGGGATTTTATTATGTTAATTTCAAAACCTAAAACCATATCCTCTTCCATCAAATGGGAAACAAAAATCATCGTTTGTGTGTACAGAGGGAAACCACCTTACGAACTAGTTTAATTCTTTTTATATCATCACCTCTCACAAAATATTTATGATGATGGATTTGATTTATATTTATATATATATTATTTTATCTAAAAATTTATAATTCATTAGAATTAATATATCATATATATTAGCTATTTTTTAACATGAAAATGATAATGTCATTCACGAGTACATGTAGACTACCCCCTCTACAAAGTGATGTGATTCCTTTTTCTATAATGATCATTGAAAAATTGAAAAATTACACAAGTGTATATATGGTCTACCCTCTCTATAATTGTAACATTTTCCATTTTTCTTAACAAACATTCATGATTTGTTTTAAAAGTATAATTGATATATAGAATTATTATTATATCATGTTTACTACTCTCTATATGATTAAATAATGACATCATTAACCATATTAATCCTACAAAAGTCATGTAGGACCTATGAAATGAATATTACCAAAATATACAACGTGAATTTGATTGATTTCGTAATTAAATATAGCTTTGTATGAAATAAAATAAAATACAATAATACACATGAAATGTGTTCTTAAGAAAATAAATAATTAACCTAATTTTGTTATCCAACATGATAAATAATGTACTTGATAAATCAGCCTCATGGTATTGGAAACTAATTAAAATATTTTTATAATTATTCTGAAGATTTGTTTTCTAGTTTTTTTCTTCTACATATATATTTTTTTATGTTATTTTATTCATAAATTAATATAGACCAAAATTAATTATAAATTAAATTTTATGAATCATTTAACAATAATTAATTTTTTAAAAAAATAATAATTTTATGTATTTTATATGGAACATTTGGAATTTCATTCAAAAAATTAAAAAAAATGATCTATTTTAATGTATATGGTGAAAATTAATTTTCCCACTATCATAAAAATTATTTTTATTGGAATTCCTTTATATAATTCTATTATTTTATCAACGAAAATACCTCCATCCCTATTTTATTGTTATTTTCAAAAAAAAAATTAAAATAGAATGAATATTTCAATATCCAGAAATTTCTTCTTATAAGTGTAAATAATGTTATTTTGAGAGTAATAATGAAAGTGAAATATTAAATGATTTATAAATATATTATGGTTCTTAGGAATTTCTAAAAAATTATGGGTGGTCAAATTATAGTCCAATTATGGCTCGTTCTATTATAAACCAAGGATTAGTGGTTTTGTTGTTAACCAATGATGGATGGTTCTATTATAAACCAAGTATCAGTGGGTATGTGACATCCCTCAAGTCCATTAGCAATATATGTTGGCTATATTGGATATTTCATTTGAAATAGTTATATAAAAAATGATATCCCAACATACCAATAGTTTTTTCAATGTTGTTTTGGAATTTTTATAGTTATCTTATAATTTCTCATTGTACAATAATGATCTTATGTATTAAGGCATGTATATAAAACTTTTTAAAGATAAAATGTATAACTTTGTTAAAAATATTTTCATATTTTTTCATGACTATAATGAATCATTTATGTTTTTTATTTTTTTTATGATTTACTATAAAATGTTTCATGAAAATCATTGGCCAGAGATGTTTATTTCATGGGTTATAAAATATTTATATTGAGCCAAATTTTTTTATGAAAGAGGATAATAATTACTATTATTCTTAGCCTAATGATTTATATCAGTCATCTTATATCCCAAACTGAACTTTTCAAACTCATACCATGTTTTATAATAATTTTAATTGGGTTTTAAGAATGATTAAAGACAAGGATATGGTCAGTATGAAAATTTTGATGATGTGTCATGAAATGAAAACATGTTATATGAAAAATGTTTTTACTTTCAAGAAAAATGGATACTATGTTGAACTTTCCACTTATCTATGTAATAAATATTTATTTAAGGGTAATGACCAAATTATAAAAACCTTTAAAATTGAATGAAAGTTTAGAAAGAAATCAAATTAATTCCTATATAGAGATACTAAAATATGTATTTTTTAATGTTAGGTTTCATATATTTGTGATCAATGAAAAAGTTTAGATAATTTTAGAGGTTAGGATATAGTAAATAAATACCCTTAAGATATTTTAATTTATGCTTATCATGTTATGGAATTCAATTATTTCCATTTTTCTTCATATAATCTATATATTTTTTAATTATTTTCCACATAGGAAATAGGTAATCTATAGTTGGAAGGATCTATGAGGATAATAACACTCCAAATAAGCAACCTAAAATGGTTGGAGTTGGAACATAGAAATTGTTTATAGTGATGTATATTTAACACATGCAATAAATGGACTAAGAGTCCATTCTAGAGAAAAACTTACTCTACCATAGTGGAACATAATGATAGTGTATCATTTTTTGAGACAACATCCTACAGTATTCAGTGGATCTTATTATCCATCTATAGCTGATAGATGGATTATTTCCATGGAAGAGATACTCATATTCTGTTGATGTTTTGTTCATCAAAAGGTAACCCATTAGATTTCTCATTTTTTTAGTTGGGAATGACTATCAATAGTTAATTGTTAATAATATTAAATAAATATATTATATTGATCCCCTATAATAGGATGAATTTTAGAATATTATCATTGTGAAATATTTTCCTATGGTTTGTAAAATTTGGATGGAAAATAAATTCATCTAATCGATAAAAATCATGGAAGATTAAATTGATTTATATAAAGAAAAATTAACTAGTTTTTCAAGGTGTGTACCAAATTTATTCTGGGATCATGATAGTAAACTTATTCCATTTACTTAGGATTGTAGCCAAGATATCAAATGAAATTTGCTTCAGGTGAAGTTAAATGTTATAGGAAACTTGTTCATTATGCTATAAATGTGGAAATAAGTTTGATGAAGATCATTCATTTCATAAAAAAAGCATAATAAAGGGTCTACTAGGAAATAAATGGAAATTTATCCATTAAAGAAATATTTAGGTTAGAAAATAATGTTCACATCTTGTTATAAGTGTGGTAAAAAAGAATCATGGGAAATTTATTATAAAATCATGGATTTTTTAGATGACAACTTTGGTTATATGGATCATGATTTTAAACAAACATATCTTAGTACTGATAAAAAATTAAAATAAAAACCCATTAGTGAGGTTTTTTAATTACAATGTGTTTTGAAATTATTATAACATGTTTCTAGTGTTAGTCACTTAGGGTGGACATCAATAGGATTGAAAGAAATGGTGCTTGGGAAAATCATTTACCACTACTATGATTGATGTTAGGCCATAAAATAATGTGGTGATAGGTTTGTTACTTCTTTATTTTAATAATTATAAAACTATGATTGACTCTATTACTTTTCATTTTTCAATTTCCTATAAATGTAAATGTAAATTGGGAATATAACCTAATTAAATAAAAATGTACTTTTTTAAAAACTAAATATGGAAATATTAATGAAGACATGATTCTGACGAATATTCTAATTGTTATTAGTGAGTCTATCTTTCCTTAAAATCTTGTTGAACATTCCTTTTTTAATTTTTAAAATAATTTTGTGTATATATTAGATTTTGGTTTATCATGATAAGATATATTTTCATTCTAATAATGTTTTATGCAGGGATTTCATACCTTTGATAACCCACCAAGAAGTATAGAAATTGATTAGAAATGGTAGTGAATGTTACTTATCAACTGCTGTTAAAAATAATTAAATTATTCAGATAACTAATTTCCTAGTTTTGAATGAATAATTTTTTTCCTAATAATTTCAATGACTTTTTAAACATCAATATATTGAGTTTACTATTGACTTAGTACATGATGTTAAGCCTATTTCAAAAAACCTTTATATATTGGATATAGTATATGTTTTGTAAATTTAATTAGACTAGTTTCTAGATAATGGATTCATTCATCATAGAACACCGCCATAGGGTGACCTTGTTAGTATTTTTAAGAAGAAATATAGTTCCATGATTATTTTCATTAATTATCGAGATTTAAATAACACTGCTCTTAAGAATAAGTACCCTTTTCCTCATATATATTATTGGTTTGATCAAATCTACGGAGTGAAATATATTTTGAAGAATGACCTCAGGAAAGAGTACCATCAATTAAGGGTATATAATTGATATATTACTAAGAATTATTACAGACTATATATGGGCATTATGAGTGCGTAGTTTTTCTCATGGGACTATCAAATTACACATATGTATTTATTTCTTTTGAATTGTGTTATTCATGAATATATAGATGAAAAAATTTGTTTTTGGCTGACATGTTTTGATATTATAAATGTCATGAAAATCATGAAAGGTACCTAATGATTTCTTTTTTAAACCATAAATGATTATATATATAAAATTTAATGAGAGGGAATTTAGGTTGAAACATATTTATTTCATTGGTCAATTTGTTTTTAATGAAGGAATAATTATCAACCCTAATAAAACTAATGTTTTTTAAGAGTAGAGAAGGCCTATAAATGGCCTAGGGATTTATTGTTTTCTGAAATTAGTATGTTACCTATGGTAGTTTTTCGGGAATTTATATCGTTTTACTATCCCACTAACAAGTTTAACTAGAAAATGATTTAAATTAATATGGATAAAATAATGTGAAGAATATTTTCAGGAATTGAAATTAATATCAGTGAATTATCTATTATTTCCCCATAAATCTAGAATAGACGAATTTTTCATCAACATCTATTCTTATTTGAAGGTACATGGTTGTGTACTGATATATAATAATCAGGGAATTTGTTCTTCATTACATAAACTGAAACATCATGAGTTATAATAACTTTCACATGATCTGGAAATAGCTTGTTTGGATTTTATTTTTAAAAATTATAGGTATCATTTTTAATTTGTAATGTGTGAAATATATACTGATCAAAAAATTTTGATATATATTTTTTCTCAAAAATAGTTGGACATGAGGCAATGAAAATGGATAGAAATGATCATGGATTATTATTTCATAGTAAATTAATATATATGAAAATAAATTTATATTGTTGATGCTTTCAATATAAAATATCAAACATTGTTAAAATTGTTATGTCTGGAACATGACCTGTTGGATAATGATTTGATGATATTTTTCCAAGAAAATTTTCATTTTGGAACTCACTCTATTTTTTTCAAGTGTTTTTAAAATAAAATCTTTCATAAATAATTTAGAATTAGATTATGGAAGAATATGAGTTACATGAAAATGTTTAATTGGTTATGAATTGTATGTTTCTTGAATTTAATGTTGAAAAATAATGTTTTTTATGATCTTAAATGTGATTATATCATCCACGTGACTCCTAGTTAAATAGATAATTGTTCTATGAAGCTCATATTTTCTTATTTCACATTCATCTGGGAAACACAAGGATACATAGAAACCTTTATGAGTATTACAATATGGGATGAAATGAGAATATAAATTTCTTACTTTACCATGAAATGAATGATTTTTTGTTAGTTTAAAATGTAATGTAATTTTACAAAATAGATACTTCAACATTTTCCAATTCTATAATGGATATGGAAAAATATATCCATTTACTTCCTAGTGATATTAATAAATATATATCGATGTAATAATTTTATTTTTTTTATTATTGATTGACTTACATAATATGTTCACATCCTTCCTATAGTAGATAAAATGTATAAATATATTATTTTTTGATAGTTTTTATAGGGTATATTTAGAATATGTGGAGTTTATCTCTCATTTATAGATGACCATAATCCCATGTTTACTTATAATTTTTGAAAATTTCTTCAAATTTCATTGGGTACTGAATTAAATTTCAATATATTTCTTCATCCACTTTTTTAAAAAATGATATAAGTTATTTTTTTAAAACATGGGTGACATAAATAATTCCTGTTAAATAGATTAGAATATATATTGTGATTATAATATACAATTAGTTTATTTTTCTTATTATAATAGTTTTCATTACATTATGTAGATGGAACCATTTTAGGAATTATATAGAAAGCAGTTTTGGACACCAACATTTTGAGATGAAGCTGTAGAAAGGTAGTTTGGGGGACTATTTTTTGTAGAATAAATGTTTTAATGGTGAAGATGATCTAGAATCATATGATTAAGACTCAAAGAAGGTAGAAAGTTTAAGAGAATAATAAGAGGAGTGATATTTTTTTGGTAGGTGATCATGTTTTTATTGAGGTATCCCCATATATAAGTGTTACGTGTTTTGGTAAAAAGGTGAATCTATTTTCATGGTTCATTGGACCATATATATTATAAAAGACTCAATATTTTCATAATATGTTTTTTTACTAATTTTATCTAAAGCACATAACAAATTTCATGTTTTATTGTTTAGAAAATATGTATTAGGTTTATCTCATTGTTTTAAATCTGAAGTAGTTCAGCTGGAAGAGGACCTTTATTTAAGGAAAAAACAAATTACGTATATTTAAAAATGAAAATTAATCAATATAATTATTTATAGTAAAATAATATGGTTGAAAAATGAATATGTTCATTTGAAAATTAAATTACGAAAAAATATCCCCCGTTATTTAATTGATGAATAAAAGTATGAGGTCATAATTTCAAAATGGAGATATGAAAGTAAAAAACCTATGTAATATTAGAATAAATAATTTTCATTTCTTATTAGTTATTATTACAAATATTCTATATATTTACTTTCATTTTAAGAATATTATTTAATATTTTAGTTAAATGGAAGAGAGCATTATTTCTAACCGAATTTGATTTTCAAGCATTATATGGCTTTAATTAAAACATAAATTTTAAATTATATAATTTTATTTATTAAAAACTAACATCATTTTTAAATTTTATATGAAAACATTATATCAGTGTGAGTTTTTATAATTTTTTGAAATATTTTATTTCTTATATGAATAGTGAAAAATATTGATTTTTTTAAATTTTTATTTTTTAACTTATATAAATATTCATCATAATTTTTGGATTAGTATAAAAATTTCATTGGTTCATTTCAATTGAAATTAATCTAATTTTGGTTTTATAAATAAATTTTATACATCATTTTGATTTAAAATCATTTTTTACTTAAAAAATGCATTTTATTAAGTAAAAAACCCATTTTCCCTTAAGTTTTTTTGGATTTACATTTGAACTAAATTCCACCACTTCTATGTTTTTAATGTTGCAAATGTTTTCCATATTGGAATTAGGGTGTTCAAATTTTGTAAATAGGTCACTTATTTTGGAAATTAAGAATAGTAACATTAGTAATTTTGTTACGATGGAAATGGGTAATTCTTTTAATTGAGGGTTATAAATAAAATGATAAAGACTATACATAACCATAAAAATTTATTTATCCAATTGAAAGAGTTTTTTTTCTAAAAGTTCCATTAATTCCTTTAAAATATGGAAACAATGTTCCAAAATTCATTTAGTTTGACCTTTATAATATTTAAGTGAATATAAAGCTAAAAATGTCACACTCTTGATTTAAATAACAATTATATTTTTAACATATGGTAAAATAGATTATATGATTAGTTATAAATATGATTCTAAAATATAAATTAATTTTTACCTCCTAAATATATTTAAAATTTTTATTGAAGAAATAATTACCTTAAAACATAAGCAACATTGACGTAGGAATTATTTAATTAATAGAAAAATGAAATAAATGATTTTAAAATACTAAAACTAAAATATATTTAAAAAATTGTTTTTATATATGATTTTTTCAAAAACAAATGACATATTATAATGGTTTTAATTCATCATATACAAATTCCATTATTTTATTATAGTTTTAAATGTCAAATTGTAGGGATACTTCCATAATTGACATTAATGTTATATCATAATAAATAATATTTTCATAAATGATTTAAAAATACAAAAAAATCTTATGTTAAAAAATTTGATATTTATATTTATGAGAATATTATCCATGGATCATTTATTTTCTATTTCCCCATTTATAATATCTTTAATGACATACAAATAGTAAAATCTACAATTTTAATTGACGAAAGGGTTAAAGGAGGGATAAAAAATAAAATTAAAAACCTTATTTAAATATTCCAAAATTTAATATTATGAGATTATTTTTACTCATAATCATCTTATATTCAAATATTATCCATTTTTACCCACTTTAACTTGAATGTTTATTTATATTAATCTATTTTTTTAAGAACATCCAACTGTGCCATCCCTAGTCTTATAAAAGGGACCCTTATATTCTCTTTTATTATCACATAAAATAACAATTTGATTCACCCTATCCCTAACCTAATACCTTCCTTACATGACTCCCTATCTTATAAAGTATATGTTTCTCAAAAAACTCATCCAGGGATTTCTTTTGGTGTTACCCTTAGGAGGGTACCCAAATAAGAAGTATGATTCGTAATTTAAAATTCTTATTTACTTTATCATCCACCTCCTTCAAATATTATTACAAAAATCTTTATATACTAAAATAATTATATCAAAAATACATATATTTTATTATTTTAATTTTATAACTTATATTCATCTTCCCTTCCAATAAATAGTTATTGAAACAATCATTCGAGTGTATGATGGACTACCACATTGTCAATCAATGTAATTTTTTCACCATCATTGACTCCCATATAAGTAAATGATTTTGGATTTATTGTATATATATTACTTTAATGACATATTTATTATTTTGGAGAGTAAATATAGCATCTATTTTCATACCTATTTATTCCCATAAAACTGATATTGTCATTCGTGCATACGTGTGGACTACCTCCTTTATGAAGAGATGTTATTCATTTTTCATAACCAAATAAAATGGATGATATATATAAATATATTTATATAAATAATTGGTTATTTATTTTATTAATATAATTATTTAATGATAAAATATTTATTACAAACATTCCATAACTATCAATGAAAAATTGAAATGTATCTCATGCCTACATACAACATACCATCTCCATGATCATAAGATACTTCATTTTTCAAAAACATAATTCTTGATTGGTTTTAATGGTATATTTTTTGGTAAAAAATGTTAATTATTTCATGATTATTATTTTTGAGATGTTGAAATAAAGTCCAATTATCCTATTTTCAACCAACTGATGTTATTTTGGACTTATGATCTGAAAATCATCGGAACACAATATTTGAATTTCATTGATTAAATAATAAAATCTATCATGGTAAGAAGTAAAATAAAGAGGAATAATAGAAATGAAAATGGTCCTTAAAAAATAAATAATTAAAAAAAATATTATTTAAAATGATAAATAGAGTATATGATGATCCAGACTCAAGTTAAGGGACACATTAACATAAATAATTGTTTTAAATGCAATCAATATTTATTTTCTAAAAATAAATCATCCATGTCTATACGATTTTTTAAATTTATATTATGGATGCATATATATGAAAATAAGTGAATTATAAATATAATTTTATGTCTCTTTTTTTACATTCATTTAAGGTGTTTTAAAAGTAATCTTTTAATTTATTTCATAAGGGGAATTTTAATTTTATTTTAAATTTTAAATAAGGATTATTATATTTTAATATATATTGAGACAATGAATTTTCCCTCTATTTTAACCATTTTTTTATATTTGAATTAATTTAAAGAATCCATGTTTTATTCAAATGAAAAATATCATTTTATAAGTTCTAATTTTATTAAAAAATATTTTTTAAAATGGAATGGGTTTTCAAATATAACAAAATGTTTTCTTATGGGTGAAATTAATATTTTTATACGAGTAATGTTGGCAATCCAAGCATCCATGTTTTATGATAATTTTATAGTTCATGGGAATTGTTTATGATGATTTGAGGTTCTGTTGTAATCTATGTATGGGTGGTTATGTTATAAATCAATGATGATTGGTAACATTATTAATTAAGGACACACTTTTTCTTTATAAACCAATGATGGTTGGGTATATGATAGCCTACTAATCGTTTTTTACGGAAGTAGACCGTATTTTTTATTCCATTTTATGTGTGATATGAATAATTATTTCCCATGTTACCTATATGTTTTATCAACTATTTATGTGGGTTTTTATGAAAATTTTAGGATTTATCATTTTAAGATAATGAAATTAAGTTTAATGGAATATACAAGATACATTTTATGGGAGAAATGTATATCTTTGTGAAAAATAGGTTATGAGTTTTTCATGACTGTAAAGAAATCATTATGAGTTTTATTTTTCCATTAATATATCTTATTATGTGTTTAATATAAAAAAGCAAAGATAAAATGATTTCATAGTAAAGAAAATGTATAATTTTAGTAAATTTTTTAATTTCAAAAAGGAAAAATACTTTTTATATTTAAAGACAAACTATTTATTCTATTCTTTTTATGTCCCATATTTTTATTTTTTTGACACAGACCACATTTTAAATAGTTTTTAACATGTTATTATGGATAAGTAAGAAATGATATTTTTTCAATATTGATGAATTGAATATGTTTCATGGAAATAAATTATCTCATATCTTAAATTTTTTATTTTGGTATAAAATTGACACAGAGTGAATGTTTCCACATGGTGATGTAATGCTTATTTATGTAAGGGTGATGAATTAATTCTCCAAAACATGAAAAAATAATGTTCTTAAATAATGAAATAAAAAGAATTATTTTTTAATGTTATTTGAATATGTATTGTTTAAGGTTGTTTCCATACAGTTACTTTATTTGAATTATTATAGTGGAGGTTCCTGGGAGAGATCTAGAGGGTCTTAAAGGGAAAGATGAGGGGATGGAGATGATATTTCTTCTAGAGGGGTGATATAGTGTAGATCATAGTTCTATACTATAAGGTCTTGAGTTTATGATGTGATTTTTTTTATTTTATATTACCTATAAGATATTTTTATATCCCATACCTATTTTAGTGTAGCATCAATGTGGAGTGACCCTATGATGTGGAGGTCAGTTCTCACCGGAGTTGTTGCGTATTAGGGATTTTTTATACAATGTATAGTATACAAAGTAGTTTTTGTAGGTTTTACATTTTCCGGGGAGTTAGGCATTGGATATTGACTATGGTGTAGCCTCCTTCCCTATTGCGAGAATTAGAGGTGCAGTAGTTCTGACTATGTCATGGTCCTCTTTAGGCTAATGAAGTTTTAAAATGTGGTGTCACATCTTTAACAACAATGTTTCCCCTTTTTTTCTTGATCTATTATAACATCCTCAATTTTAAATGATATTTAAACACCCACATTTCTTAATAAATTAGAAGTATTTTTATGGAGTGAAAATTAATTTTTTTAATACCATGGTTTTTTATGACTTTACAAAAAGATAAATTCCATATTTAACAACATGGAATATTCAATAGAATATTCATATAGTTAGGTGATCAATCGGTGTGGGATTTTGAATCCCATTGAGATTCACCATTGATAGAATAAAATAATTGAATATATTTTATTCATAAAAATGTTTATTTTTATAAAAATGAAATAAATCTAAAATGGTCAATTTAATAAGAAATCTGATACCATAGTTAGGTCTGTAACATGGGGTTTAACATTGGTGATGTTTAACAGTTATGCACATTAGGTGTTTGCAAATAATCATATGCAATAATACATTTTATATATTTAATTATTTATTTATTATATTTTGAAAATAATTAATAATTAATATCTCTCAAATAGTACATCTTATGAGAAATTTGTGGCCACCGTTAGGTCTAGGACATAAGGTTTACTATATGCAGGGTATACTATTTGTGACCAATTAATGTTTGGTTAGTCCACAAGCAAAGATTTGTTTTTGGAATTCAAATATTTTTTTAGAAAGTAAGAAATAATAATAATAATAATAATAATATTATTATTATTAATTATGTTAAAGACAAAAAAGGAAATAAACATTAATAATTAATTATGGAGTTATGGTGGTAGAAATTAGTGACCAGAATAATTAATGTTTCATTATTAATTAATCCAATTTAAGGAAAATGTATTGTTAATATTATTTTATTAAAAATTATCCATATTTAATGGTTTCTGTTTTTATAATTTTAATGGTGAAATTAATGTGGGATAATTATAAATGATAAAAAATATTTTTTTTGTGATTATTATTATTATTTTGAGAAAATAAGATATTTGTGAAATATATATGTATGTATATAAATGGTTATGTGTATATATACAAATAGGATGCGTTTATATATATGAGTTATATATATATATATATATATTTATGTGGTTGTATGTGCATGTATATATATATGGATTATGTTTTGATATTAATATATATATATATATATAATTATGGATTTTATATAATGGATAACTAAACGCGGTTAAATAAGGAATTTTGATGGAAAGCGTGTATATTGTGCAATGTGTATGAAATACATGATTGAAAGTGCAATGAGAAATAAATAGTTTAATAAATGAAATAAATATTTAATAATGATAATAATAAGTGAAAATAAAATGATGTTTGTATTATATAAATCGTTGTATAGGGGGATGATGCACAACCTATAGAAAAAAAGCCTCACACCTTATCTCTCCCATCATTCTTTCTCTCTTCCACCCTATATAATATTATTCCATTTATTTTTATATTTATTATTTTACCAACATTCAATCATTATTATATCCTACAACAGTGATAGGTGTGACATGTCGTCTATGTTGTTTGGTTCGTCTCAACAAGAAAATTTTTTAAACATATTTTTGTTTATGAAACCAATGAGGTTTCAGTAGTGCAATTAATATTAATCATCAACCAACATCATCAGTAGTTATTAAACCAAAGGTAAGAAGTCCTTAACATTCATGATGGTTTTATATAGTTTATTGAATAGATTTATGGCATGTGTGTGTGGCCCGTGAAACCTATATTTGATATTTGACCACAAGAGGTGTGTGTGTAGCCATTGAACTGTGATTTTTTTGATCAAAAATTGAGTATGATAACTATTATTATGATGTTATGCGAATTTACATGATGTTTTATAATTCATTTTCTTTATGTATCATATTTATTGTATTTATGTTTATTGTAGTTGGTAATTAAGGTTTGTCCAATTGGTCTCCATGTGAGATATGACACATGTTTGGCCCACATGGATGACATGTGAGACATGGAACTATCCATCGAGTTAAATACACCAAAAAAATGGTTACAATGTACATTTGTGATTTTCCATGCATTTGGATGTGTCTCATACTTCTAGGATATCTTCTTAGAGGGATTTTTTTGAAATTAGTCATCATGTGATATTTGACTCATGCCTCAGGACTATCCAAAAAGAGGTGTATGTTTAACGTTGGTTGATATGTAAATGGTATATTCCCACATAAGGGAATGTTTTTAAAATTATTTTGGGATATTCCCCCAAGGGGTTGTGTCATACATGGCTGGTGACATTCATTCCAACATTGTGTTGAAGCGTGTATGTCTCTACCAGCATGGTGCCAATATAGGTAGATTCAATCCCTAAGGACATGACATGTGGTTGTTACTTGTGTGATATATAATTTTTATATATGTAACTTTTTTATATTCATGGAATACATTTTTATATTTTATGAACTATTGTTAAGGTCCATTGGAGGTGTCTTAATGAGTCTTGTACTCACACACTACTAAGGCATTTCAGTGTGCTTGTAGATAGTTTTCTTAGGGATCCATCAAATGGAAAGGGCCTTGATGTAGATGGTTGAGTAGGTGAGGAAAGTGGAAGTAGTTATTGATAAAAAACATTTGGGTGGAATATATTATACTGCATTTATTTCTTACATTATCTTATAGTTGGATCCTTTTTGTGTTTTTATCATTTTTTCCATCTTTCTAATTCTATGTGTACTCATATTATTTATTTATATTATTATTAATTATTATTTATCCTATGAAATTATATAAATGGTATAGTCTCACCATGGATCTGCTAAAGTGCCTATCTATTAGTTGCAAACTTCTAGCATATGGGGATTCATGCATGAGGTCATGTTGAATTCTTTCTTACACCCAGTTGTCTGGGTCATGATTTTACAAAATGTTATCAAAGGAATATGAATTCACTATTTTTTTTCTATTTTCCTTGAATTTTGATATGATAGAAATGATTTAGGATTATTTTACTCTAGTAGGTTAACTATTGAAGTGTATGATCAACAATACATAGTTGACCTCTTGGTTTTCATAAAATGAGAAAATTATGTTTAATTGATACCATTGATTAAATTCACTATGGGTAATGCACATGATGTTGATTTATGATTTAGGATTTTTTGTGTGTGTTCATGTGTCAGTTTAGGCTATTAGTTTTAGGTTCCATATATACCTATTTATTTCATTATATAAGGCCCAAATAATTAAATTCCTGTTAGAATTGTGATATGTGCCCTAATACATTATTTATAGCTGTAATTTATCTGATCACATTGTATTTTTGGCTTCATTGTATATGTGTGGCTATGACTAAAATACAAATTTTGGTAATATGGACTCAATCCTTTAATAGGTGGTAGTTTTTTGTGATCCTTTCAATGAGAGGAAATTAAAATTAGAAGGTGTCGATTGTAAACCCCAATGATAGAATTAAAAATGATTTAATTAAAAATAATAATTTTAACTTGGAAGCTACTATGGTTGGGATTAGTGGATCTAAGATCTGAAATGCTTCACAAGGATGATATGAATTATAATGGGGAGAATTGTAACATCCAAAATTTTAAATGATATTAAAAAAACCTTTTTAATAAATTACAAAAAAACATTCATGTGAAAATTCAGTATTTTAATAGTTGTGTTTATTATGGATATATGAAAGGATAAAATCCATGTTTAACACATTGGAATATTCTATAGAAAATTTTTAGAGTTAGGTTCTTAGTCTACATGGGATTCTGAGGACCATAAATACTCACCATTAATTAAAAAAATATTAAATACATTTTATTCATATGTGTGCAATTTTTTTCCCAAAAAAATGAAATAACTCCCAAACGGTTCAGTATATAAGAAATATGAGACCACCATTATCTCAAAAACATTTGGATTACCCTCGGCTAGGTATAACTTTTATGTGTGTAGTGTTTTTCGTAAGATCACATGCAAATATATGTTTTTGGTTTTCCAATACTTTTTTCAGTAGTTAGAAATAATAAAATTAATTTTTTTTATTATTATTTATGTAAAAGACAAAAATGGAAATATACTTATGTAATTAATGATGGTCTTATGCTGATCTTAATGAGTGGCCAAAATAATTAATGTGATATTATTAATTTGACCAATTAAATGAAAAGGTATAAGTAATATTCTTTTATTAACTATTATATATATTTAATGGTTGTTGTTTTTAGAATGTTAGTGGTGGAATTAATGTGAGAAAATTAATAATAATAAAATATTTAAATAATTATTAATATAATTTATTTTAGAAAATTATTATTTGTTATGTATATATGAATGTATATACATGTGAAGGTGTATATATATAAATAGTATGTGTGTATATATATGTGTAATATATATATATTTATAATATGTGTTCATATTTTCAGGTTATATATATATATATACTGGTGTATATGCATGCATATGAATATTTATTATCTTTTAATATATATATATATAGTTATGGATTTTATATAATTGATAATTAAATCTGGTTAAATGAATAATTTTGATGAAAAACATGTATATGGTGCAATGTGGATGTAATGCTTGTTATAATGTCGAAATAGAACTAAATTGTGTAATAAAAGAAATAATTAATGAATAATAATAATAACACATGAAATAAAAATAGAATTTTTATTCTATAAATCGTTGAAGGGGGGGTCGCAACCTACATTAAAAAAGCCTCATAATTTCTCTCTTCTGTCATTACCTCCCTCTTCCACCCACTCTCATATTATTATTATTATTTTATTTTTATTATTTTCCTAAATCTCAATCATCAATATCTCTTACAATAAGTATTTTTTTGATACACCATTAGTTTCATTTTTTTTATTTCAATTAACAATTTTTTAAAGGTATTTTTTGTTTATGTAATCAATGAGCTTTTGGTGGTGTAATTAAAATCTGACATCTTTCATTAACATCAATCATAGTCTTTCCTAACGTAATATTTCCTTAACATTTTTTAATGTTTTATACAGGTTATTTGAAGGATCTTTGGATTTCATTTGTGATCGGTGAGACCTATGTTTGATGTTTGATCACATGATGTGTGTTTGTGTATCCTTTGACCTGTTCTTGTGTTGCTTGCCTACAGATTTTGGTGACTATTATTATGCTTCAATTTGACTTAATTGATATTTTATCTATCATTTATATTATTTATTTTATATATTGTATTTATGTCTCCTACAGTTGAGCATAAAACATTGACCTATTGGTCTCCATGTGAGATATGACACATGTGTGGTCAGCATGGATGCAATGTGAGACATGGAATAAGCATGGAACTGTCCTAAAAGTTGAAAACACCATAAATTTGGTTATCATGTAAATTTGGTAAATTACTATTGGTGGGATGTGTTATAGGTTCCGGGCACAACGGAAGCCCATTGGTGGGTTTGCCCAAATTTAATTTCAACGTTAAACAATGTTCAATCCGAGATCCATCATGATATAAAATGCCGAATCTTCAGAATAGAACGAAAAACAAAAAGAAAAGAAGAGTCCCGGAACCCTTGAGGAGGATCATCATATGATGATTATAATTAATTTCATAAATGAATAAGAATTACCTTGTTGGAATTCTTTCTTCGTTGATGTATCCGGTCACGATTCGGTGATCCATCGTTGCGTCGTAGAATCCAAGTGTTGGATTCCTCTAGTGGTGATCCAAATGTGTGTTACGTATCTCCGGACATCGCTGAAGGGATCTCCAGGTGCTAGCGCAGAAGAACATTTGCTTGCGATGTCCGCCTTCGACCACCTTGATCCGGTGGAGGATCTTGCTCTAGTAACATGAAGGCATTCTTGGTGGAAAGGGAATTCTCTCTTGGCATGAGAGTATTTCCAAATCCGTTATGCACAACAATGGCTCTTAAAAATGTTGGGGTTGTGAGGATATTTATAACCGGGTTTGAGGTTAATAGAGTTATGATAATAAATAATCTTTTTACCCATTTTATTTATTTCATTAACTCTTATTGAAAACCCCCATGTCAAATTTTTAATTCCTTGACATGTGGCCACACTGATTATAATAAATATCATTTAATAAAACAATATTAAATCCTCAAAATCCCAACTGGAAAAACTACACGGCGTGTAATAATTAATACACGACGTGTACTTGTTTTCCATAAAACTACATGGCGTGTATATTTAATATACAAGGTGTGTACTTTTATTTTCCATTTTTCTCCACCACATTTATTAGACCTTGAGTAATGACTATTTATTTCTTAAATAAATTTTACTTCATTACTCGCTAATAAATATATTATTTCGTCCACAATATATTCTCTCAAATAACTAGTGTCAAAATAAATGTGATCAGATATCCTTAAATAATTATTAAACCACATTCGAGAATAATATTTATTTAACTTGTTAAATTAATATTTAACTGAGATACATGGACACACTTAATGTGTGACCCTCTAGGCCTCTTTCTCAGTGGCATTAGGTTGACCCTACCTAAAGTCCAAGGTTAGCATCTAGAAACACGCTAAGACACCCATAGAGAAAGAATTTAATGCCAAAATGACGTGTCACCTCCTACGAACGCTTACCATGTAATATAATCCCTTTGTCTTGATATCTCCAATCAAGCGGGTTGCATTCTAGTTCCATCAACACATGTGTATGATTATTCATTCTTCAACATCCCAGAATTGAACTTGCCCATACCTTACCATGGCCATGGATTTATTTAGGCTATATCAATTCCATCAAAGGGCCTGAGATATCTACTTTTGTTATGGAACGGTAGGGACAAATCCTTTCTCGCATTATCTATTAATGCAGTATTACTCGTGACGCACCCAACGTATCCTACCTCGTTGCGAACAGTGTGAAATCACATTTTTCGTCAATACATCTAAGTGCGCGAGTTGTAATACCTATTAATAATAATTTTAAAGTCTAACGACCAATACACACGTCTGCAGATAGGAACATCCAATGACACTATGAAATGTGGATTTCCTACTGGTGGGTCTCGTTCTCATAATATCCTCCTGGATATTACCAAGGGTGCACACCATGAGAAGGTACATCAATGTTTTATGAGTCCTCACCCCTAATGACCTGTATTATTTGTGTCCCTCAAATAATATAATTCGGCCATAGAAAATACATTCAAGAATAGTGTTATGGAACTTCCAGGTTCTCATCATAGCAGGGATCCTCTACGACCCTTCAATGAAACAGCTGTCCTTAGGACATTATCACATGACATGTCACGTAGAAGAAGAATCGTGATGTGATAAGTCTTTTATTTAATGAAAAAAGTACAAAGTAGTTTGTTCTAGACCACCAACTCCAACAGACTCCCACTTGAACTAGAGCCAACTGCTAACAACCTTTTACCCGCTAGCTCACACATGATATTCATGCTTCTCCTGAGATAGGCCTTTAGTCATGGGGTCTGCCACATTCTCTTCCATGGACACTCTGCTCAATGCAAATTCACCCCTTTGATAGAAATCCCTCAAGAGGTGATACTTTTGGAGTATGTGCTTTGTCCATTGATGTGAACTTGGTTCTTTTGCAAGATCCACCGCTGCATTATTATCACAATACAATGTAATGGGATATTTACTGCTAGGCACCACATCAAGCTCCTGGACAAAGTTCCAAATCCAGACGGCTTCCTTGGCTGCATCAAAAGCCACTATATACTCAGACTCCGCTGTAGAATCGGCAACAACTGGCTGCTTTGAACTCTTCCAGCTCACAGCTCCTCCATTGAGACAAAAAAACATATCCAGATTGTGACTTCAGATCATCCTGATCTGTTTGAAAACCAGCATCAACATACCCTCTGATTACAAGCTCCTCGTCTCCTCCATACGCCAGGAACATATCCTTAGTTCTTCTCAGATACTTAAGGATAATCGTAACAGCAGTCCAATGTTGTTCTCCTAGATATGCTTGATATCTGCCTACCATGCACAGTGCATAGGCAACATCAAGCCTAGTATATAATATGGAATACATGATGGATCCTATAGCCAAAGCGTATGGGATCTTGCTCGTCCTATCCTTCTCCTGTTGTGTCTGGGGACACATTTTCTTAGAAGCATGTAAACCATGTGACACTGGAACCAATCCCCTCTTGGATTTTTCCATACCAAATCTCATTAGTATCTGGTCAATATATGTACCCTAACTTAGTCCAAGCAGCCTCTTGGATCTGTCACGAATGATCTTGATCCCTAGAATGTAGGCTGCTTCTCCTAAGTCCTTCATGGAGAAACACTTGTTCAACCAATACTTAACTGACTGTAAGGTTGGTACGTTGTTTCCAATAAGTAATATTTCATCAACATATACCACTAGGATGACGACTGTATTCCCATTAATCCGATTATAAACACATGGCTCACATTCGTTCTTAATGAAACCATATTCCTTTATGGCTTCATCAAATCGAATGTTCAATGACCTAGATGCTTGCTTCAATCCATAAATGTATTTCTGCAACTTTAAAACCCGTTTGGCTTCACCTGGTGTCACAAACCCTTCTGGTTGTGTCATATAGACATCTTCCTGAAGGTTCCCGTTAAGGAATGCTATTTTGACACCCATATGCCAAATATCATAGTCATGGTAAGCTGCTATGGCAAGTATGATTCTTATGGATTTAAACATGGAAACTGGCGAGAAGGTTTCATCATAGTCAATTCCTTGACACTGTCTGAATCCTTTAGCCACTAGCATTTCTTTATAGGTGCTAACTTGACCTTCCATGTCCTGCTTTCTTTTGAATACCCATTTTCATCCCATAGGCTTTACATCAACTGGCTCATCGACCAAAACCCAAACTTGGTTCTGATACATGGAATCCATCTCAGAATTCATAGCTTCTTTCCATCTTGCAGCTTCTGAGCTTTCTACTACTTCCTTGTATGAGAGAGGTTCATCATTGTCCAAAAATAATGATTCACTATCCTCGGTGAGTAGGAAACCAAATCTCTCTGGTTCCCTTACCTCTCTTGAGCTCCTACGCAGCACTTGTGTTTTTGGAAACTCTTCCACGGGGACCTGTGGAACTTGTTCCTGTACCAACACTTGTGTATCTTGGGCATCAACTTTGTCGAATTCAAAATTTCTCCCACTATGCTTCTTGAGGATGTGATCCCTCTCAAGAAAGACGGCTTGTCTGGAGACAGTCACGTTCTTGTCTTGAGGGTTATATAGGTAATATCATTTCGTTTCCTCAGGATATCCTATAAAGATACACTTCGTGCCCTGAGGTTCTAGATTTTTGCCTGAGAAGGCCTTAACAAATTCCTCACATCCCCATACATGTGTGTGCGACAAAGTGGGTTTCCTTCCATTCCATAACTCGGATGGAATTCCAATTGCCTCCTTAGTTGGTACTCGGTTTAATGTGTATGCTTCAGTTTTAATGCATATCCCCAAAACGATAATGGAAGATCTGCATGACTCATCATCGACCTCTCCATGTCCAGCAAGGTGCGGTTCCTCCTTTCACTAACACCATTCCACTGTGGTGTATAAGAAGGAGTGAGCTAATATAGAATCCCAGACACCCATCGAAGATCGATGAACTCTTGGTTCAGATATTCTCCACCTCGATCTGATCGAATCTTTTTATCTTCTTACCAATCTGATTCTCTACTTCATTCTTGAATTCCTTAAATTTCTCTAAGGACTCTGACTTATACCTCATTAAGTAGACATAGCCATATCTACTCAAATCATCAGTAAAAGTAATGAAGTATGAATATTCACCTCTAGCTTCTACTGGAAATGGTCCACTCACATCCGTGTGTACAAATCCTATAAGCTCTATAGACCTTTCACCTTGTCCACAAAAAGGCGGCTTGGTCATTTATCCTTATAAACAAGCATGACATCTATCAAGTGGTTTTAGCTCAATAGAGTCTAAATAGCCATCCTGTTAGAGCATTGTCAAACGCTTCTCGTTCACATGACCCAGGCGGTGATGCCATAACTAGGTGATGTATGAGTCATGTGAGTTTTTTTGTTATCGATTTCCAGCACTTTATCTTTGTAATTAAATACATACAAACCATTATTTAAATGTACCATGCCATAACATACATTGTTCTTATAAAAGAGACAACCCTTATTTCCAAATTTGAAAACAAATCCATCCATATCCAAAAAAGATACAGAAATTATGTTCTTGGTAACACTAGGTATATA
The DNA here is from genome assembly GCA_963277665.1 of Viscum album. Classification (NCBI taxonomy): domain Eukaryota; kingdom Viridiplantae; phylum Streptophyta; class Magnoliopsida; order Santalales; family Viscaceae; genus Viscum; species Viscum album. The sequence continues at coordinate 1,947,385,428 of OY728127.1, read as the reverse complement.
ATGACCTTCATGTAAAACCAAAATCACCCCAGTCAGCAATGATAGGTGGTAGTCACCAATATCCAACGCAACCAGCCTTGTGCCATTGGCAGCTCGAAGATCCACCTCTCCTCTGTAGATATTTCTAAATCTACTTGGTTCCTGCATTTGAATACAGATGTGATCCCCACAAGCTGTATCTAATACCCAATGTGTAGAAATAGAACGATTGCACTCAATAACAAACGCACCTTTTGCATCCCCATGCTTCTGGGTGCAGTTCCTTTTCCAGTGGCCCTTCTTGCCACATGCAAAACACACTGCCTCCCATTACTTTACCTACCTCTAGATCTTCCCCTTCTTGGTGGGATGGTTCTTGGGGGCTTCAGACCGTTTATAAGTCTTTGGCCCCTTTTCCTTTTCCTTCCTTTTCTTGTTCACCATAAGGACCATGGGTTTGTCACGCCCCATGACCTTATCTACCTGGTGAATCAAGGTCAGATGCTCTGATAGACTCTTGTCATTGCCGCTCATGTTATAGTTGACAATGAATCTAGATAAGGTCTTGGGCAGTGATGATAGGATAAGATCTGTACGCAACTCATCTAGGAATTTAATCCCTAAGATGTCCAGGCATTCAATGTATCCAATAAGCTTGACTACATGAGGCCCAGCTGGCGCAGACTCTCCAAGATTCATTTTAAACAAAGAATTGGAGATCTCATACCTCTTCTATCTCTCCTTCTCTTGGTAGAGTTCTTTAAGGTGAGACATCATGCTATACGCGTCCATGTTTTCATGTTGCATCAAGAGCTCATTAGACATGGCCGATAGTATGAAACACTGGACATCTGTGGTGTCATCCATGTGTTTCATGTAGAGAGATAATTCCTCATCACTAGCCTCTTTCCTAGGGGAAACTGGAATAGGCTCTTCTAGCACATATAATTTCCTTTCGTGGCGATGGACGATGCGTAAACGCCTCTGTCACTCTTGGAAATTGGTGCCGGTGAGAAGGGTTTTTTTTCGAGTATGGTACACAATGATATGATTAATGTCATTTTTTTCGTTTCTACAAATTAAGATGAGAAAAGTTATAGTACTTTATTACAAAAAATGAGACAAATTAATACTTATTAGTCTCCCACCATTTTATCGAAATCCAATAGCCCTCACCATTGACTTCATAATATTTGGTTGCGTGAATATTCTAGTGGCAAGGATCCATATTGCCCTTCGCATTACCCCAACTAGGGTTGGTCAAGAAACTTTAAGGGTTTTAGGTAGGTATTCTAAATGCCAACTGCATTAACTCCCAGCTCCTTGATTCGCTGAGTGGACTCCCTAATCCTGAAATCCTTTTTTGATTTCCTCAACCTTTGCCTCTTGGTCACACCAAGTCCTGTTGTGGTAGTCAACCCTTGATGCGAACCAAGTCAAGTCAACCCAAAATCTTGAATTATAATTCCCTGATAATTGAAAGCACCCCAACTAGGGTTGGTCAAGCACTTTGAACTATGGTTTGATTCTAACCAAGATTATGGAAGGCTATGCCGACTTAATATTTATTTTGAGGGATTTTATCCTTATACGTAAATTTCCATTTTATTATCTTTGATTACATGCTTGTTAATATTAAGTGGGATATACTTAAGTAATTAACCATGTCTAAGATAATATTTACGTATAAGCAGGTTTTATTTTAGTTCAATCTTCCATGCTCGTTTAATTCATTAATTGTGTGATCGTGACAACACACCCACGATAAATAAACCATGCAACTGACAGAAATAAAATAAATGGTAAGATTTTTCTATTGGTTAGTTTATCTAGCGGTTGATAAACTAACCCAAGACCTAGGGGAGAAACACCTTGAACCTTTTAGGTTCTTGTTTACAGCTTTCCACCTATCCACCTTTGTATCTCCTTGGATTGGTTTCACCTTGGCTCCTGAATTGAGCCGCCTCCACTAGCTTGGGAGCTCCATCCATTACATATGCATTTATCTCACAAGCATGTGAGGGGTAAAATGGGTTTTTACATAAAATCATCCTTGGGCGCGCATGCCCTACATATTAATGAGGATATGGATTGCAGGCCCACAAATTTGATTTCAATAAATAAATTAAAAGAAACCCTTCACATACAAAGGTCTCGGTCTAGCTCATGATCATCCATACATGTAACGATATTTATGCATAACTAGAACTAGCATTCAATTCTTTAATCATTCTTGTTTAAGAAAAATCATGCTCGAATCAATTAATTTTTTAAATTAATCAATCCTTTTATCTTAAATCCTTTTTCTGAATTTCCTTGAGATTCTCATCCATCATAATTTTAAACAAATAAATTGATTTAAAATTATCCTTGTACGTAACATGTACCTTAGAGGAAACCCGGTGAATTCCCATTTATTATGCAGATGTTAAATTAAACACATATATATAAAACACCTATCACGTGTTGTGTCTCAGCTTTACGCCTGAACCATGGTACACGTCTCAAGGGTTTTTATAATATAATAATAAATTTTAATAAATTTGTGTAATTTGGGAGAGTACACGACGTGTAGTTCTGACTACACGACGTGTAATTTTCTTCACCATCCATCCGAAGTACACGCCCAGGTATAGGGTGTGTTAATGTACTTCGGAAATTTTCGGAGTACACGGTGTGTAAAGGGGGACACACGCCGTGTAGTTTCCACATTGCATGGTTTCCAGCCGGGCAGGTCGTGTACAAAGTACACGACCCAACCCTAACCCGATGGGACTACACGCCATGTTCATTGGACCATGCGGCGTGTATTCTTGAAACTGTGTGCCACCTGTTTCCGGTCAACACACGGTGTCTTAAATTCATAGAAATAATCCAATACACGGCCTGATTTGGAAGATCAGTCAATGCATTGAACCTAGACTACACGACGTGTACATCCGATTACACACAGTATATTCTGGTGTTATATTTCCAGAAACGTTTGGCTCCTCCAGATCAGTTCCTCTATTTTATTTTAATCAAAATTAAAAGAAAAATTCATTTCTGTGAGGTGAACAAGAAACAAGGGAGGAGGAACAGATCTCGAGATTCAGATTTCCAGAATGATTAAACATTAATTGAAATAACTAAATTATTAAATGCGTAAATCACCAACAAAAAACTAAATAATTATAACTAATGATATGACCGCCTATGATACCACTTGTAGGTTCCGGGCGCAGCGGAAGCGCATTGGTGGGTTTTCCCAACTTTAATTTTAACCTTAAACAACGTTCAATCCGAGATCTGTCACGATATAAACCACAGAATCTTCGAAATAGAACGAAGAACAAAAAGAAAAGAAGAGTCCTGAAACCCTTGGGTAGGATCATCATATGTTGATTATAATTAATTTAATTAATGCATAAGAATTACCTCGTTGGAATTCTTTCTTTGTTGATGTGTCCAGTCACGATTCGGTGATCCGTCGTTGCGTCGTAGAATCCAAGTGTAGGATTCATCTAGCGGTGATCCACACATGTGTCACGTATCTCTGGACATCGCTGAGGGGATCTCTGGGTGCTAGCATGGAAGAACATTCGCTTGCGATGTCCGCCTTCGACTGCCTTGATCTGGTGGAGGATCTTGCTCTCGTAACTTGAGGGCATTCTTAATGGAAAGGGAATTCTCTCTTGGCTTGAGAGTATTTACAAATACATTGTGCACAACAATTGATCTTCAAAATATTGGGGTTGCGAGGATATTTATAATTGGGTTTGAGGTTAATAGAGTTATGATAATAAATAAACGCGTTACACAGTTTTTTTATTTAATTAACTCTTATTGAAAACCCCCATGTCGAATTATTAATTCCCTGACATGCGCCCACGCTGATTGTAATAAATATCATTTAATAAAACAATATTAAATCCTCAAAATCCCAACTGGAAAAACTACGTGGCGTGTAATAATTAATACATGGCGTGTACTTGTTTTCCATAAAACTACACGGCGTGTATATTTAATATACATGGCATGTACTTTTATTTTCCATTTTTCTCCACCACATTTATTAGATCTTGAGTAATGCCTATTTATTTCTTAAATAAATGTAACTACATTACTCGCTAATAAATATATTATTTCGTCTACAATATATTCTCTCGAATAACTTGTATCAAAATAAATGCGATCAGATATCCTTAAATAATTATTAAACCACAGTCAGGAATAATATTTATTTAACTTGTTAAATTAATATTTAACTGAGATACATGGACACACTTAGTGTGTGACCCTCTAGGCCTCTTTCTCAGTGGCATTAGGCTGAGCCTAACTAATGTCCAAGGTTAGCATCTAGCAACACGCCAAGATAGCCATAGAGAAAGAATTTAACGCCGCAATGATGTGTCACCTCCTACGAATGCTTACCGTGTAATATAATCCCTTTGTCTCGATATCTCCAATCAAGCGGGTTACATGATAGTGCCATCAACCCATGTGCTTGATTATTCTTTCTTTGACTTACTGTAATTGAACATGCCCATACCTTACCATGACCATGGATTTATTTAGACTATATCAATTCCATCAAAGGGCCTGAGATATCTACTTCCGTTAGGGAACGGAAGGGACAAATCCTTTCTCGCATTATCTATTAATGCAGTATTACTCGTGACGCACCCAACATATCCTACCTCACTGCGAATAGTGTGTAGCCATAGTTTTCATCAATACATCTAAGTGCGCGAGTTGTAATACCCATTAATAATAATATTAACGTCTAAGGAACAATACACACGTCTGCAGATAGGAACATCCAATGACACTATGAAATGTGGATTTCCTACTGGCTGGTCTCGTTCTCATAATATCCTCCTGGATATTACCATGGGCGCACACCATGATAAGGTTTGTCAATGTTTTATGAGTCCTCACCCCTAATGAACTTTATTATTTATTCCCCTCAAATAATATCATCCGACCATAGAACATACATTCAAGAATAGTGTTATGGCACTTCTGGGTTCTCATCATAGCAGGGATCCGCTACGACCCTTTAATGCAATAGCTGTCCTTAGGACATTATAACATGACATGTCACACAGAAGAACAATCACGATGTGATAAGGCTTTTATTTAATGAATAAAGTACAAAGTAGTTTGTTCTACACCACCAACTCCAACATGTGTCACATACTTCTTGGACATCCTCTTAGAGGGATGTGTTTAACATTGATCGACATTGTGATTTGAATAATGATTTTAGACAATACCTTGATGGGGATATTCTTGACCTTGGTCAGTATGTAATTGGGTTATCCCAACTAATGGGAATTTGTCATAATTTATTTTGTGTTATTTTATTAAGGGGATGTTTTAGAAATGGCTGGTGATGTTTGTTCCAACATTATACCGAAGAAAGTGTGTTTCTCCCAGCATGGTGCTGAAGATAGTAGATCTAGTCCCCAGGGACTCAGCATGTGGTGGGTAAAAGTGTGATATATCATATTTATATCATTATTTTGTTTATTTTCATGTAACACACTTTTATATTTAATGAACCACTATTAATGATCATTGATGGTGTCCTACTAAGTCTTATACTCACACCCTACTTGGGTATTTCAGTGCTCTTATAGATAGTATGTTTATGGATATAGTGAAGGGAAAGGTCCCTATGTTGGATTGTTTAGTAGGTGAAGTAGGAGGATGTAGTCATTGCTTGATGGCGTTTAAGAGGCATTTCTATTGCATCTTTTTTTGATTGCTTTATCTTGTACTTCGATCCTTATTGTGTTTCATTTTTTATCAAGTCTGTCATCATTATGATTCCGCATGTACTGTAATTATTTATTTATATTATTATTATTTATTATCGATCCTATGGGAAGATATGGAAGGTATAGTCTCTCCATGGTTCCACTTGAGACCCTCATTGCTAGTAAGCTACCAATTGATAAAGAGAAGGCATACATGGGGTTATGTGGCATTTCGGCTCAAACCCAATGGTTTGGGTCGGTATGTTACATCCATGTCATCTAAATAGTCACTAATCTTAGAGGGACTTTGACCAGTTCTTCTACAACCTAAGGGAGTATTTTAGTTTATAGAATCATGATTTTTTTAACCATTCTATTATGTGGAACCAAAGATTCAATTTTGTACTAGGCATTTTCGATAATGTATAAATTCCCAATATTTTCCAAACCCCATCACTTTTCCAACATTTATTTCATTTAATGGGACAACCAAGGTTATACCATTGAAGAAATTCAGCCTACTTTCAGTGGCTTTTAACCCCTGTCTTGCTGGATCAATCCATGATGGTTTTTGGTAAGTCCCCTCCTAGTTTTTTTCTATTTTTCCTTTAGTTATTCATAAAATAATGTTACATATAGGGGGCGTATTAGGTTATCATGATGCATTCTTAATAGAATAATGTGGTTGTTGTGTTTTATGTTTGTAAGGTTTTTCTCCATCCTTGATGATCTTGGGGGTTGTTATCTCTTATTCTAACCTTAAGCAATGTATTAGAAAAAAATATTTTTGATGTAGGGGATCCTTTTATTCTCACAGGGTGTATCATACTAAAGGGTAAATACTATTATTTGTCTTTGGGAAGTAATTTTAATTTCTTAATAAATATAAATAACTTGTTTTATATAAATTTAATGGGATGGGGAATTTATTCACATGTTTTTTTGGCATTGATATTATTGATGTTGTGATTTAATAGGATTGTCACCATGCTAAAAATCATGGTTATTGGGAGATTTTCTTGAATTATAATTGTAGTGATTATGGAAAACATATTTTGGTTTCTTTTTATCACCTAAAATGAAAATTGTATTACCACTTATAACCAGTTAATGAAATGTTTTCACATAGTTATTATAGATTATATGATAATTCTACTAAATAATGTAGTAAAGTTTATGAAAATCCCTTTTTATAAAGAAAAAAAATATATTAATAGTTTTAATGGTGTTATAATGTGTGTGGGTTTGATATATAGTGGATGAAATGGTATGTATCATTGATGTGTTTTTGTGATTTGGGGTATTAATTATAATTACATAAACATCAATAAACGAAATTCCCTTTTAATGAATATATTTGTTATCAAATTATTATATTTATATAAAACACACAAACTAATTTGGTTATTTTAAACCATTATATATTAGATCCTATCATATTTAATAGACCATTACATTAGATCACCATTTATAATAAAACTATTATTGAGTGATTATTATGATAACTATATAGTAAGGAACATGATAAATCAAATTTATAATGATGAGAGAAGAGATGGAATAAAACTATAGTATCATACCATATGAATATCATTTATCAAAGATTATGAGGGAGATAACATCATTAGGATTTACCCAAAACCAATACCATTCTAATATTCAAAAAAATGAATGAGAAAAACATTTTTTGGGAGATGTTCATGATGATCAAAATCACATCCCAAACTATGTTTTCCAATCCACCATATTAAAATATCACCATCACACACATTATTCTTAGGGAATTCCCTGGAATAATAAATTTTTATGTATTTAAACCAATGTAGTATATATATATATATATATATTATTAAATATCATGATTATTACCCAATAATTATTAAATGATAAGTTAGAAAAAATAATTTTAATTTTATGAAACAAAAACTTTTTAGTTAAAAACTATATTGTTTCAATCAAGGCAATATTTTTTCCAAATTAAATAATTTTTTAAAGAAATTATATTTTTATTAGATATTTTTATTACGTAATATATATTTAATTTGAAACATAATATAATTTTATGATTTCAAATGTTATTTTATTAGTGGTCAGAAAACAATTATTATTATCAAACCCTCTATTTGTAAATAAATTTAGATTTTTATTTAAGTGTATATTATCATATTTATAGAATTATTTGGGAAAAAATCTTTTTGTTTTCGAAATTAGAACTTTTCAATTATCCAATGATTATTTTTTTCATAATTCTATGAGAGAGTAGATTTTTAAAAGTAAAAAATTAAAAATGATATAACTAAACAGTATGTATTGGGATATAATAAATGCCAAATGTTATGTTATAAATACTATAATGAGAATAATTCCTGAAAATTATTTTTATTCTTTAAAATAATATTTTTTATGTTATTAGGAAAATTTTATAAACTATTAATTTATCATCCAAAAACTATAATATATTATAATGATTTAAAATAGTTTTTTTAAACATGACACCTCCCACATAAACACGGTTATTATTTTAATGAGTATTACTATTAAACATATAAAATATTTTAATATATTCCACTTTGGAAGAAACCATTTTAAATAACCATGAGATGGTTTTTGGATTGGATTATTTTATTATATTTAGTCCAGAAACTATGTTTATAAATTAATAAATAATTATCCTCTCTTTTGAAGTAAAAACTCACCAAACACTCATTCATCTTCACTAAAAAACATTAGAGAATTAATTCACTAAATCATTATCTTTCTAGATCCCTCCCAAGGTTCCCTAATGCTCATATTAAACTCTTCCCAATCATTTAAAATTACCCCCTCAAGGTATGGGATCATCTCCTTCTCCCCTTTATTCATGAACATTCATTAATTTTTTTTTAAATTATGATATTGGGAAATAATTTTTCTAGTACCTATTATTTTAATTCCTATTTCGATGTGATTATATAACCCTTACAAGAAATGTAACCCTTCCATGCAAATTTATATACCACTGTTGGGATACCAAAATTATCCTGGGAATTTCAATGCCAAACATCTATGTAGTGAATACCTATCCTCATTTCCACATATGTGTTTTGACATGGATGAACCTATAAATCATTGATTAGTAACATCCATTAACATAACCAAAACTCCTTAATCTTAGTATTAAATGTGATTTAAGATATCAAAAAATATATATATGTGGCACATGTATGAATATACGTGATATGTATTTGACGAGTGGGCCTGGAATTATATATCCATCAAATTAATCAAGTAATATTTTAGTCTTATGAGACATTATGTATGAGATTAAGGAGAAAACCTAATCCATTATGGGACTCTATCCATTATGTGATATTTTCATTTTAGTATACCATGGATTATGGTTAGTACTTTTTTTATGTTGTTTCCTTGTTTCCATGTTTCCTTTATGTTATCATCTAATATCATAATTCATTATTAATGTTTATAAATCCTACCGCATTTATATCTTATTGATATTACTATTAAATGATATACATTACATTCATCATTTAGGATTTTATCATTCCCATATTAAGTTTAATAGACCACCCATTTCTAATGTGTGTCCCCAGGTTATGCGATGATGTTTTAGAGGAGAAGTGTAGTTTTAATATCAGGTTAAATGAGTTTGAAATAATTTTATTGTATCACTATTAATGTTATTAGGTTATGTAGATAATTTATCAAAATAATATGCCCCATGTTATTTAACAAATGAGTTATTTGTACCATTATCTAATAAAAACTAAATTAAAGTGTATTAATAAAATTGTTTTTCAATTTTGGTATCAATTATAGTATTAGTATTTTAGTGGTTAAGGTTTGTAAACACTAATTAATTTATTAGGGATACAAATATACATAAAAAACATCCCTCTATTTTTGTAAATAATAGAGTAAGTGATGTCTAAAAAAATAAATCCATGCGGGGATACTAAAAGTGGATGTGGCTCTAGTAAAAGTTTTACATGGGGACATAACCTTGAATAAGGGTTTATTGAGTCAAAAAATAGACACGTTGTTAATGAAAAATAAGACTTAATACACCACTATTCTGACGCTCCCGAGGGATGTGATTTTGAAAATTAGCAAGCTCATTATGAACTATTATTAATGGGGAAGATTTCCATATAAATTTATGATTGGAAATATATCATGGAAAAATTATATTTAAAACTAGAAAATCATATGTTAATGAATATATGTCATTTATGAGTTATCACTTTAATGATCTCAGTTTATTGTTTATGTGTTTAATAGTTTAACATTTCTCACCCTTATGTCTACATTGGATGATGTTAATGATTAAAAATAGAATCAAAAAGTTAAAGGAAGTATTTTAATACATTAATGAACTCTAAATATTTTATACTATAATGGTTCAATTAATTCTTTAATATCATTCATGTTTAAGAAAACTATTCAAAAACAACCTCAAGGCATTGATGTTGAATAATCGGTGAGGTGAAAAATGATTCAATTATCATATTCCATCTATATAAATCATAAATTGTACAAATTTATGGGATTAATTTCATAGAAAACCTTGTAATACTCCCTTTATCATAATTAGATGTTTTTCTTGGAAATGATTTCATGACCTTTTATAGAGACTACAAAATTTTAAGAGAGAATGAAATCACCCTCTTCATTAAAAGTCTCTATCTAATTCAAAAAAATGAAGAGACAACTATGAATATCATTTAGTATCATCATATAAAGAAAGTATATTATTACTATATGAATAAACATATATATATATATTAAATGATTGATTCTAATGAAAATATAAACCTTAATAGAATTCTCATTGAAAGGGAATTCCATAATGTGTTTCCCAAAGAATCACCAGGTCTTCCTCTATGACAATTGGATTATTTATATATAAAACATGTACCCATATATTTTAAAATTTCACATACTCCATATTGAATGGTCATTGTTTAAATCGATGAGCTGAAGAAGCCACTAAAAGAGAATCTAGATAAGGGGATTATATACACATGTATTTCACCATAGGGTGTCCAGGTACCCTTTTTTAAGAAGACTGGTGGGTCAATGTGCCTCATCGATTATTATCATGAACTCAAAAAATCATAATATATAAAATGTATCCTTTTTAATGGATTGATCAACTTTTTGATCACCTACAAGGCACCCAATATTTCTCTAAGGTGGATCTTCACTCATAACATTTTCAAGTAAATGTGAAGAAGGAGGATATATCCAATAATAATTTTAATACATGTTACATGTACTAAAAGTTAATAGTTATTTCATTTTGAATCACCAATTCTCAAGAAATATACATGGACTTAAGGAATCCTTTTTTTTATTTCATCTATAACTTCCCAGGATACAAAACTCTGTCACATTGAAAAATATAGTCACCTACTAGACCTCAAGTGTGCATCCCCATATGCATATAACTACTAACTAGTGACATGGGTGTAAATAAAATATTGGTGAATCAATTTCCCCAGGTATAAAGTTACAATACAGTTGAAATTAATAATAATAATAATTATTAAAGAAATGGATATTATTGAAATAGTAAAACATATAAATAGAATGTAAAGGAATACCCAATAAATCAATTAATAAACATTGTAATGTTAGGCTAGAATGGATCTAAATTTCATACCAAAATTAGCATATATAAAGTACCATGATATCCTAAAAAATCTCAAAAGACCATATTCCCAAACTCCATTTCAGTCACATCTCCAAGAACTATCCGATCTACTAAGAAAAAATCATAAAAAATGTCCATTTCCCATTTTTAAAATTTCTTCCATGTAATCTAATCATGTACCAAACAATGACCTAGATAGTGTGTATGTAATACTCTGTAGATCGACACTATCATCTCTAAAGAAAACTATTATAATAAAAAAGTTTATGTAATAAATTGATAAAAATGTATAAGAGTTAATAAAATCAATATAACACCCCAAAAAACATGAATCAACATCCTTCTAGAATATCATTGAGTATTTATAGCAACAATTCCAACCATAACCACAAAACAATTTATAATCACATAATAAGTCAAATCCCTCTGTATAATCATTACAGCATAACCAAGTCAATCTATAACAACACAGGTAAATAAAGAATATGACATTTTCATATTTATTAATATTTTTGAATTAAATATTAATTTTACATTCAAGGGGATTAAATGTCTGATATAATACTCATCACACAACAAAGGTTATCATTTAAATCTTATATTGCTTTCAACTTTGAGTTATACCAAAAAAATAATATAATATTATTAAGATTTAAATGGTAGTTAAAACCTAGACATTTTATTGGAGGGAATGAAATGATATAAATAAAGTATTTTTAAAATTGTTTGTTAAATGTTTTTAATTTTATCCAATAAATATTAGAGGCTCATAATAATAATTAATCTGATTTTAAGCATGAAATACTCTAATATTCCTTAAAACGTTGATTTACTACCTTTTGATGGAAAACCATTTTTAAATATTGTTTTTTATTTTCACTATTATATGTTCTATTTGAAAAAATAATCTTCTTATTTAGAAGCAGGATATAAAAAGTTTGTTCGGGTAATATTTTCGTATTTTTCTAATAGTGGTCATTTTTTAATGAATAGTGAAAAATACTGCATTTTAATTCAAAAACTGCCTTTTAATCTAATTTATTTATATGTTTAGATTATATTTTTAGTTGGTTTAAAATTTGAATTAGATTATATTTTTAACATTTAATCCAATGTTTGTTATTGGAAGTAATTTCACTTTGAAATTGGATATAAACACAAGTCAATATTTCTTTTGTTTTTACTTCATAAAAAAACACTTTCTAGTTTGGACAACAGAAATTAATTTCAAATTAATAAATGAAACTTATATGTTTCTAATTTGGTAAAATATACATAATTTTTGAATTTGGAATATAAAACATATATTTGGGTGATTTTTTGGTGTTTTTCTAAAAAAGTTCAATTTTTTATTAATAGAGAAAACACTGCGTAGTAGTTAAAAAACCTGCCTTTTTCCTTTAAATGAAATTATACCACTTCATTCAATCGAATTTCAGATATCAAACATACATAGATGTAATCAGTTTATAAAATGAGGTTCAACATGGTGAATTGTTTTTGAATAGTATTATTTGATTTTTATTTACCATGGTTTATGATAAGTAGTGTAATTAATGTTAAAAATAATATTATAATAATATCTAATTACCTTAAAACTTTTCCTAAAATGGATGAATCATGGATTAAAAATAAAATCCTTGGGTGTGACTTTTGACCTTTGAAATCAATTTGGTTAAGATAATGATATTAATAACTTTTTAATTAAAGTAAAAATTAAAATATAATAAACATGCATTTTTTTGCTAAAACAATTTTAATGTGGGGTTATATAATTGATATATCTGACTATAAATAGTAATTATAATGATAAAAATATTTTTTATATCATGTTAATTTATTTATAATTTTTAGACATCAATATATAAATTTATTTATGACATAATGATAATGTAATGATTTCCTCATTAATAAATGTTTTAATTAAATGAGATTATAAATATTAAAATAAATTTATTTTAATACTTTTTAGGCCATCCACGAAATTTATAGATGATTATGAACTGTTATCTTTTTATTAATGAGGTTTTTAGAAATAATCATGTTGGTTTGAATTTTTTTAAAAGCCAACATATGAATAGTGTAAAAATGACATAAATTAGTTTTTAAATCAATTAATATTTTATTAAATGAGAAACTATTCCTAAAAATATATGATTTGAGAAAATGAAATATATGATATCATAAATATCATTAATAACCCATTTTTGGTCACTTTCCTTTTTATTATAAATATATTAACCATATATTATAAATATAAAAGAAGAAATGGTAAATGTCAAATAAGATAACAATGGGTTAAATAAAAGGCAAGGGCTAATAAATATCAAAAACCAGTCCTATAATTATTGTATGATACTATTTAGACTTATAATCATCTTATATTTGAATTTAATGAGTTGGGGAACTTTTACACCAGAAAATAATTTTAAAACAAAATAATACTTTCAAACATTCCTAAAGAGCCCCTCCACCCTCTCATAAAAGGACACCATTTATAACCCATTACTCACACTAATAATTCCCCTTAGATAGTCTATACTCAGAACAAATATTCTCCCAACATCCCCCTCTTTCTACTAGAAGACTTAACTTGGGAATAAGGCACTTCAAGAACGCATTTTGGTTCAATCCAAAGGGTGTTACCCTATTTAAAGGTAACATCTTCCCTCAAGTTCTCCTATTTTATTTTACTTCATCACTCCCTATGATCTTCTAACTATTTTTTACATAAAAAAATAGTATACTCAATATACAAGGTTGTTTTGATGAAAGTGTTCAAACTACACTTATACACACCTCCATCTAATGGGTAATGAACATACAGTCTCTGTAAACAGTAAACTACCGCCTTACGAAACAATGATTGATCAATTATCTCATACTACCTCTCATGGTGGCCAGTATTATGGAACTATATTTATATGTCATATATATTATATTAATATGGTTTATATACTTCTTTATTTTTCATTTATATCATACCTTTATGGTTTCCATAATGGGTAAATACGATACTTTCATTTGAGGATTTGTAGACTATCTCCCCCTCAAAGTGATATGACTTGTTCATTACATTCGAAGAATTTATAAAGAATATAGTTAATGAAATTATACATTATATTATTCTTTAATTATAATATAACTATGTATAATTATGTTTTCATTCCATTAAATATGAAATAGAAATGAAAGTAGCGTTCATGCGTATGTACGACTTACCATCTCTATGAACGGTGTATTTCATTTCATATCTCCCAATGTTATGTACTATTATAAATACACACACACATATATATACATGATATATATGATATCTAAATCTTTAATATCATTTAGTAGATAATGGAGTTTTTACAACATGGATAATGTTTAATTATAAGAAGTTCATTTTTGACTCAAGTACCAAATATCGAAAAATCGACCGTTACTAACTAAAATAATTATATAATAACATGGTAGTAAGTGATATAAATGGAATAATAAACTTGAAAATTTTCTGATGAAAGTATAAATTAACATTAGTTTATTATTCTTGAGATTAAATAACAAACAGGTCAAGTCGTACAAGAGGTAAAGGACTTCAACTCAATCTCTTTTCATTGAGGCGTACTTTTATTTACAAAAAAATCTTTTATACAGTCTATAAAACCCTTTTACCTTTTATTTCATTCAAAAGTAATATTTTTTCTATGAAGCATTTTACTAAATTGAAAAGGGATGGTTTCTTTTTAACGTACATAGTGAAAATGACCTTATCATTTCTGTGAGTATTATTTGATATTTGGATTTATTGACAAGAAGTAATATTTTTAAAAGGAAAATAAATACCATATTCTCTTTTAAAAATTTTGGTATTTAAAATAGTTTTGATAATGGATTTGTTATGTTAATACATTTACGTAATATATAGTGATTGAAATGTAAAACTTTTATATTTCATTTTTGTTTTTTATGTGTTATGAATATGTTATGGTTCTTGGGAATTGTTTATTTATATGGGTTGTTCCATGATAAACCTAGGGAGGGTGATCCTGAGATAGCTCTCCAATGCATTAGGTAAAGTGACAGAGGTTAATGTTAATTTTTCTCCTAATAAATATAGGGAATATAGTGTGATGGGTATTCCAGACGTAACTCCGTAGATATTTGTGAAAGCTAAAATGTAAGTTTGATATGGATGCCACAAGTTACCGTTATGATTTATGATTTCTATGTGTTATTCAAAAATATTATTATTTCATGAGGTATGTTAGAGAGCTTTTGTTTTGTATTTATTGATGAAATAATATTTTATTTCTTTATTTTATAACCATTATTGAGGTTTTTATGCACATCCCATGTTTTTGAAATGCTTTTCCCAGGGTATAAGACAAGGTAAGAGAAAGAAATAATTCAAGAATATTTATATCAAGAAAGAAAATTCTTGTTTCCTTTTATGATTTTTTATTTTATGGAAAAATAGATACTGGGTAGACGTGTCTAATATGTAATATTGGAGATGTAATGTAATAGTTATGGCCTAATTCTAAAAAAATATAAGCCTAAAAAGATCCCCAATGTGAATAATTAAATTATTCTAGTATTATGTAATGTTTAATGATGGGGCCATATAATTGGTATTAAAGGATAGTTTAGAAAACTTTATAGGTTTGGGTGTTATTTAATCATAAGTGACATAATCCTAATGGTTTGCATATTAGAAGGAGTTATAGTTAATTTAGATAAATCGAATGAGTTTGAGATATCATGAATAAGTATATCTTAGTGGTTACCCTCCTCATAAGATTGTATAGGATGATTTTACATATATACTCACAATATCATTTTGGTTTTTGAAAATGGATGGATCTAGCAGGAATTCAAGAAACAATTGATGTGAAGAAAACTCTAATGGTTTTTTTGAATAACCTACCGAATGAAGTAGGAGATGCATTGAGAACTCTTTTGGTTATTCTCAACCTACTGTCCAGAGTCATTATTGACCACATGAAACTTGGTAATTTTTATAAGGCATCGTATATTTGAGAAACGAATCCCAATAAGAGTTTAGGTAATTACCATAAAAGTAATTATATTAAAAAATATGTTTCAAGGATGTTGAAATAAACATCTAGGAAAATTCTTCAAATGTATTTGAAGATGTTTTAGATGTGATAATGAAGGTCATAAAGCAATAACTAGGCATTGAGAAAAGAATCATCAAGTTGACTCTAAGAAAGGGAAAGATTTTCTTTCCGAAGGATCAATTAAATGTTTTAAATGTGGTGTGCATCATCATTATAAAAATAGATTTCCTATGAAGATGGTTTGGGAATGGTATCAGAAGGACCACAAAAATATATGTTTACCAATACCCAATGCCATTCCAATTGAGGATGAGGAAACTGAGAATGACCAATGAATGGTATGGTTTATTTCTTAGCTGATGTTTTGTCATTATGGAATCTTAGGATATGATTCATAATTTATTTATAGGAAACAATTATTACAAAATAAGATATAAAAGAATATTTAATCGATCATGAATAATGTCTAATGAGTCAAATGTATACATATAATGGATTCATGAGTTATGGTAGATTTATGATTATGAAATTCTTAAAAGTATTGAGGCTCTTTTAATGATGAGATAACTTTGGATGAATTTTTCTAATAAGTGTAACCATAATTTTTGACATTTTAAAATGTAATTAAAGGAATAATTATCTTTTACTTTGTGGTTATAGTTATAGATAACCATTTTGGGTTTATATGATCCTTGAATTTGTTACAATTACAGGTTATTACTTTTTGGTATGAAAATTAAAGGTATGTGATAAAAATTGTGGTTAAAATATGTTATGGTAATTTTTGAAGAATTTATACCATTTTTGGGAATGTTATAAAATTATATAATTTTTGAAAAAGGTAAAAACACAGACCGTGTGTCAACCTTTTGCATCGGATAAAGTTTTGTGAATTGAACCCACAACCAAAGTTCGATTGGGATTTATCACCTACCACTGGACTATTTGAATTCCCCGGTTAGTATGACTTATTATTTTAGATAAATCATTTTATTGATCCAGAATGAGTTGATTTTGGGAACTTATGTTTTATCTAATAGATATCCATTTCATAGTAATATGATTTAGGGATTAAATTATAATGGTTATTTCGGAAGATTTTTACTCTTTTGGAAACACTTTATGACTAAGGAAAATAGAATAATTTGGGATTTGATTTATAGATTATTGGTAGAATATTATTTTCGGAAACATCTATGTTTTAATTATAGAAATTCTATTATTTGGGTTATTTATGGAAATGATTAACCTATCATAGAGAATATGTGATTAGTTTAATTAAACTTTAGTATGATACTTCAAGAGTAGTTGATGTTTTTTGGGGATAAATGTTAATATTTTCTGTGGAAGGATATGGGATTAAATTCTACTGTGTTTTGGGATTCAATCATAATTTGGATTATATTGAATAATTTTAAGGTATTTTGTTTGTTGAATGGTATTTTTTGTACATAGGGTACTGTTTCCCGAATTTTGGAGATTAGGAATAATGTTTATTTTTATAATGGATTTTCATTTTGAGGATTATCTGATCTTGTACTAACTATTTTGGTTTTGGATAATGTAAAAAGACAGAGGAAATATATACAGTTCATCTTTTTTAGATTATGTGATTCTCTAGAAGTTGATTCATGCACTTCATATGTGACCAAGTCATCTTGAATACAAATTTTTTGGATAAAAGATTAGTTTGTGGTAAAAAATTATTAAAATATGATACTTTACATGAAAAGTATGTATATTTCTTTATGTACTTAGTCAATCTCAAAAATAAATTCTCCAAATTATTGAAAAGGAACTTAATTTTTTTTTCTATTTTATTTTCCTACTCGGGAATCGAAGACCATTTAACCAAGCACATGTTTTTGGTTTTCAAGATGTTATCTTTCTCTGGATAAGGTTTTCTATCACTCTCCCTCAGAACATGAAACTTAGTTTCGCTTCCATATCCATGTTTTCATACATCAAATCCTGGAATGGGTTATCTTGGGTGACCTTTTTTACTTCTCTTCCATTATTTTAAAATCATAGTTTTATTGACACTTTTTCTAATTTGGGACTTTCAATGAAGTTTCCGAGCCGAAATTTAAAATTTCAAGGACATAATTTCCAAAAGGGGGAAATCTGTAACATTCTGGGAAAATAAACAATATGAAATTTTTATATTTATTAATATTTGTGAATTTAATATTAATTTATTCACAGGGATTCTATATCTGATAACAAACTCAATACACAATAATGGGTTTTTTTGAAATTTTCTGTTGCACACAACATTGATTTATACCAAAAAAATAAAATAATAATATTATTATTTAAGTAGCAGTTACCGCCAATCCATTTTATTGGTGGGAATAAATATAAATAACTAAAATATGATTACACATTTTTGTTAAATGTTTTAACATTTATCCAATAAATTTTAGGGGCTAAAAATAAGAATGAATTTGATTTTAAGCAGGAAAAAATCAAATATATTATAAAAGGTCATTTTACCATCCTTTAATGGTGAACCCATTTTAAATATAGATTTTGTCACTATTACATGTTCTATTTGAAAAAATAAACAGCTTTTTTGGAATTGGGATATCAAATTTTACATTGGGTAATATTTTGGTATATTTCTGATAATGGTCATTTTTAACGAATAGTGAAAGATACCGCATTTTAACTCAAAAAAACATTTTAATATAATTTATTTATATGGATAGATTATCTTTCTAATTGAATTTCATGTTTAATTAGATTATATTTTTACAATTTAATCCAATTTTGGTCATTGTATGTAATATAACTTGGAAATTGGACATATACACATGTTAATCTTTTTTGTAATTTTTACTTCTTAAAAAACGCATTCTAGTTTAGACAATAGAATTTAGTTTCAAATTAATTAATGAAAATTATAATTTTTTTAATTTTTTAATATAGAAATCATTTTTCAATATGGAATATCAAATTTATCTTTGGTTGATTTTTTGGTATTGTTTGAAAATGTTCTATTTTTGATGAATAGTGAAAACACGGCGTAATAGTTAAAAACCCAACATTTTAATTTAAATGAAATTTTATGACTTTTTTGAATTGAATATCCAAAATCTGAGTAACATTGTTGTAATTAGATTGTAAAATCTAGAACAATCCGATAAAAATAATTTTTCGTGAATAGCATCTTTAGATTTGTATTTACCACGGTTAAAGGTAAATTGTGAAATTCAAGGTAAAAATAATATTATAATAATATAAAATTTCCATAAAACATGTCCTAATAATATTGGATGAGTCATGACCGACCAATACAATACTTGGTTGAGAATCATGACCTTTTAAATCCATTTGGGTAAGATAATTACATTAATAACTATTTATTTAAAGTAAAAATAAAAATATCCTAAACATGTATTGTTTTGATAAAACTATTTTAATTTATAGTTATATAATTGATACAATTAACTTTATGTAACACCCAATATTTTTATAAGAAATATTTTGTTATCATCAAAGGAATATTTCCCTACACACAACACTAGCTTGGCTTGCTTTACATGCAATCATGACCTTCCTCGATAGCTTGCATTGTACACAATACTGAGTTTCACTAAACAACGATATTCTATCAAAATATTATTAAAACTAGCCATTATGAATAGTAAAACCCACTTTTCAAAAATTTATAAATTTTATAATTCAAAATGGACTTCATTTTTGGATTAAGAATATCGAAATTAGCCTAAGGTGAATTTTTGGTATTTTTCTAAAAACATTCAATTTTTGATTAATAGTGAAAACACTGGGTTACTTTTTAAAAACTGACTTTTTATTTAAATAATTATTTATTTTATTTAAATTTATTTTAAGTCAAAATAGATACATAATACAAATATAAGTTCAATTTAATTCATTGGAGTAATTTTATAGTAATTTTAGATATATAAAAATTTTATTAAAATTTTCACCGTTTTTTACCCACCTCCTAGGAGAGTTTGAAAATTTACATAAAACATAATTTTACCTCTTTTTTGAGTGGAATTTAGAAAATCCGAGAGACACAGTTAACATCAAGGAGTAAAATGTGGTTCAATAAGATAAAAATAATTTTTGGTGAATAGTAAATTTTTACTTTTATTTACCACAGTTAAAAGTAAATAGGGTAATAAAGGGTAAAAATGGTATTATTATTACCCTAAAACATGTCCTAATTCTATTAGATAAGTTTAATTCGACCAAAAACTACCTTCGGAATAAAATATTCCATTTAGTCCACTTGGATTAGATTAGGACATTTATTATTATTTTACATAAAGAAGAATTAAAATAGTTAAAATCAAAGTTTATAACTAATTTTTTTTAATATATGGTTATAAATAAGATAAATTTGACTATAAATATTCATTAGAAATCTAAAATATATCCTACATAATGGTATTTTATTTATAATTGTTAGAATTTAAATAATTTAATTTATTTATGACACAATGATGATTCAGTAATTACCTTATAAAGGAAATATTAACATAATTGATATTATAAATACCCAAATAAATGTAATTTGAGACTTTTTATGAATTCCACTAATATTATAGGTTAATATGACATGTTAGTATTGATATAACTAACTTTGTTCGAACTAATCATGCTTTTATAATTTTCACAAAAATCAATTACCAAATAGTGTCAAAATTGATATAAAATAGTTTTAAAAAAAAATATTATATTCCTAAAAATATAAGGTTTGTCCAAATGACTTAGATAAGGTTATATATATTAATAATGAACAACTTGGGTATCGTTTGGCTTGTTATAGTATGTTTATTAACCATATAGTGTATGAAAACAAGAAGACACGGTAAAAGTAAAATTATTTAACTTAAAGTTAAATCTAAAGGATAAGGTTAAAATAGTAACCTAAACTTGTCTAAAATATATTGGTTGAGAGTATTACAACCCATCCCCACATTAGCTTCTATATAAATCATTTTTGAGCTATTAAAAACTGAATATGACTTTATAATAAAATAATATTTTAAGTTTTTCCTAAAGTTCCCCTCTCCTCCCTTATAAAAGGGAACCTCCTCCCTCTCCTCCTCACACCACTTTGAACCTTCATTCTCGGCAAAACAATGCGCCTTAACCTTCTAAAATTTCCTAGAAACATCCTAGAGGTACTGGTCTTCTTCAATGACCATCTTTAGTGCCCTAAGAGGAGGTTAAGAAGTGGTGCTTCAAAGAAGAGGTAATGTCCGTTACCGATTCTTTCAACTTTATTTCTTCTTCGACTTCCTATTATTTAGTTGTTTTTATTATGAATTAATAACATCAATATCACTAATATATAGATATTTTATTATAAATATGAAAAAAATCTATGACACCATCTATCCATCCTACAGAAAACGAAATCACCGCGCGTGCGTACGTACAGAATATCGTCTCCACATCGTGGTGTAATCTGTTTTCCACCACCACCTTACTTGGATGGGTATAATGTTGTAAAGAACAACTATACATGATTATTTTAATGTTATATTGATTTTTAAATAGTATACATACACTTAAATACAATTCCACGATCATGGGAACGATATCATCACTCGTACATACGTACGGTCTACCATCTCCACGATGTGATGCGACTCATTCTACATGATCTTAAATGCATAATGATTATATAAATGAATTGAATGAATAAATATGATATATAATACACTAATAAAATTATGGAAATGAGGTATCTATAACCCAAAAATAATAATGAGAATTTATTCGACAAAACATGCATAAAACATAAAGCAATAATCACCCGAATAACAAGTAGCAATGAAATATTACTAATACGAAGCTAAGAATAAGACGATATATAATATCATAACAATGAGTAAGATTCTATAATAAGTCAATAACATTATTTAAATCATTATATAGGAGGTTCAGACACATACGATGCAAATCAGACCAAATGTAAAAGAAAATCCCGCAATCTCATTTTTATCCGAGATTGTTTATACTGAAGAATTTACTGAAGAATATTTATCATCAACATCCATGTTTCCTTAATATGTAATATTATTTCTATCCTCCTACAATTGTTTAAATCCTACTTTACCCTTCGGTGAGTTTTTAGTAAAAGATATGAAAGGAATCTTTTGTCGTTTTTCGTATGAGGTACTTTTTGACTTTTCCGGCCAAAGTATGAGAAGAATGTTATCTTTAAATTATACGCCATGAATGGAATTTTAGAAAATTATTTCCATGAAGATTCCTTTACATGTTTTCAAGTTTATTTTTAGCAAACTTCTTTTAGTTTAAAATTGTACGACATGTTAATAAAGGAAAATTTTTTGTGAAGTAGAAAGGATATTTTCCTCAATAATGGAGTCCAAGCATTGTATCAAAATTATTTTCCGTCTAAGATAATATAGGGTTCTGTTTCTATCCCTATTTTTACATTGATTTTATTATGTTATGATGGAATTATTTTTATGATTTACTTTTATCTTATATGGATTATGTTATGATGGCATGATGGTTAAGAATCCCATTTTTATTACATGGGTTATGCTACGATTTATGGTTTTGTGGTACACATAATAATGGTATAATTATAAGATGGGTGGGACCTATATATCCCTCCAATGCATTGGGTAATGATTTATATCTCCTGAGATAGACATGTCTTGAATGACAAGTTAAACCAGTTCAGTGATATAGGACTGGAACGAGGAGTGAACTCGGTTTATAAATGGACATTGTCTACTAAGATAGTCTTGGCAATGAGTTTTGACTAATAGGAAATGAATTTCTATGATTATTTGTGAATGCCACAAAGTTTCATGTTTTATGTTATGATTATAGGGATTACATTTCACTACTATGATTTATCCCATCTTATGATATTATGAACTCTTTTTCAGGTTAAGATTTCCAAAATTTTATGTTCTTATGATTGATATTTCTTTTGTTTACCCTTACAGAGCATTTGAGGTCACCTTTTTGTATGTTTTATTTTCCCCTGGTCAGGAAGAAGGGTATTAAGTAAGATATGCCAAAAGGGAGTCTAGATATGATAATATAAAAGGGAGAAAGTGTAGATGATTTGTTAACCAGTTGTTTATGTTTCCCAATTTCTAAAGACACTATACCTATATGGTCCTTTGATTGTTTTGTTATATGTTCTAATAAGTGTGCTTCAATTCTGAAGTAATAACAATGTAAGTAAAGTATGGGTCATTATAGTTGGTATCAGAGGAAGGGTATAGTCAAACTTTGGAAACTAGGATGTGAAAGCCTTAGTAAGAACCCTAAGGATATTTGTAAGCATATGACAAAATCTTAGTGTTTCAGAAATGTCCATGAATAACCTATGATAAGACCTTAAGTGTAAAATTTTATTCTTGATTACGTGGTTTTCCTATTATAATTAGTGTTGCTCACACTATTATTCTTGGTTTTAGTCAATGGCTGAAACCCGAAGGAACCATGTTAATGCGGAATGCGATGGGAAATGCAATGATTGTCCCCCTGAGCAACCAAACATTATGGGAGCTGGAATGAAAATTCTTGTAGCCATGATCCACAACTTTCTCAAGCTATGAATCATGCAGGACATCCAAACGAGCAAAGGAAGGAGCAACAATTAGTTGAATCCTTCATGAGGTAGCGTCCACCCTCATTCAGTGGGTCTACTGATCCATTAGTGTCTGAACAATGGATTAGTACCACTAAAAGATATTTTCAGTCCTTTAATGTTATGAACATGATAAAGTCATCTTACCAGTATATCGTTTGGAAGGTGAAGCTGATCAATGGGAAATCATATCAAGAATATGAGGCCAAGAGATGAAATTGAGTCCATGGAATGGGAAAAGTTCAAGAAATTATTTTTCAATAAGTACTTCCATCGTATTCTTCAAACAAAGATGGAGAAGGAGTTTCTTGAACTAAAGGAAAAGGATGATCAATTTTTTGGTTCCTACAAAGCAAATATTACAAGACTTGCAAGGTACACTTTTGGGATTATTATCCCACTAGAGAGGAAGATCAATCGATTCTTTAGTGGCTTAAATCCATTACTTCGATGGGTGTTAGACATAAGGGACTTCAATAGCTACGAGGAAATTATTCGATGTGATCTCAAGGCTGAGATGGAGATTAGATTAACCCATCGGTCATATGGGTTTGATAAGAAGAGGAAAATGGAATTCAATGGGAATTCTAAAGAGCACACTGAAAAGAAGATGAGTTTTCCCTTATGCTCAAAGTGTGGAAAGAAATATGGAGGGGGTTGTCTTAAAGGGACAAGTAAATGTTTCAAATGTGGAATGGAAGGTCATTGGGCATTTGAATGCTGCAATGATGGGAAGAATATGTCTAATGATGCGAAAAAAAAGGCTACACAAAGTGCACCTCCTACACTTCAATGATACAAGTGAATGGAAATGGGGAATTATACCAATCAATACCACAATCCAATGGTTGTTGATGATGATAGACATCAACAAAATCTTAAGGATAAAGGCAATTGAATGTAACATAAAATTTCTATCAGTGATGTGGAGTATGATAACGAAGTGGTGAAAGGTACACTTACCATCCACTGTAAAGTATAAAATGTTTTATTTGATTCTGGATCCACCCACTCTTTTATTTCTGAAGAATTTTCTAAGGGTATCATCGTATTACCTCAGCAGTTAGATGTTGAGTTAGCTGTGACAACTCCTAATTGCACAACAGTCGCATCAAAAGTTTATAATTCTTCTCCGATTGAAGTTTTTGGGAAAGTGATTCCTGTAAATCTTGTGATCCTTCCTATAGTGGAATTTGATGTGATTCTTGGCACGGATTGGCTTTCTTTATATGGAGCTCATATCAATTGCAAAGAAGGGAAATCACAATTCATATTCCAGATCAATCTATGATCGTCTATCGATGCAAGGATGAATATAACCTTCCTGTGGAAATTTCATCCATCTTATGGGTCATGATTCCACTAAATTAAGGTTATTTATCTCAAATGGTTGGTGGGAGAATCATGATTAAGAATATTCCGATTGTACAAGAGTTTGATGATGTCTTTTAGGAGGAATTTTCTGGTCATCCACTAAATTGTGAAGTTGAGTTTTCAATAGAACTCATACCAATTGCTTTACCAATTTCAAAGAAACCTTATAGAATGGTCCCAATTGAGTTGTAGGAATTGAAGAAGCATCTCCAAGATAATCCTGATAAGGGATTCATACGCCCTAGTGCGTCACCTTGGGGAGCACCTATTCTGTTTGTTAAGAAGAAATATGGATCAATGAGACTCTGCTTTGATTATCGAGAACTTAACAAGATCACTATCAAGAAAAAATATCCTCTACCATGCATTGATGACTTATTTGACCAACTACACGGAGCTCAATACTTTTCCAAGATTGATCTTCATTCAAGGTATCATAAATTAAGGGTAAAAAGGGAGGATATACCAAATACGGCTTTCCGTACAAGGTATGGACACTATGAATTTATAATGATTCCATTTGGACTTACTAATTCCCCCCGCTATCTTCATGGATCTAATTAATAGAGTCTTCAGAGGCTATCTTGATCAATTTGTGGTAGTCTTTATAGAAGATATTCTTGTCTATTCAAAGATCAATGAAGAACATGAATATCACTTGAGGATTGTATTGAAGACCCTGAGAAAGGAGAAACTTTATGCCAAATTTACCAAGTGTGAATTTTGGCTTTAAAAAGTTGCATTTTTGGGTCACATAATCTCAAAAGAGGGGATATCTGTGGATCCAGCAAAAACAGAGGTTATCAAAAGATGGTCGATACCAACAACAGTAACTGTGATCCGATGTTTTCATGGTTTGGATGGATATTATCGACGTTTTCTGAAAGATTTTTCATGATTATATAATCCACTCACCAGATCGACTCAAAAAGGAGTTAAGTTCTTCTGGACGGAGGAATGTGAAGAGAATTTCAAGGAGTTGAAAAAGAAGGTTATTCAGTGCACCTCTACTCACACTGCCTTGTAGTGGAGAAAGGTTTGTGATCTACAGTGATGTATCCATGAAGGGATTTGGGAGTGTTCTTATGCAAAATGATATAGTGATAGCTTATTCCTCACGACAGTTGAAAAGCCATGAGCAAAATTGCCCAACTGATGATTTAGAGTTAGCTGTAGTAATATTTGCATTAAAGATTTGGAGGCATTATCTTTATGGTGAAAGGTGTGATATTTATACTGATCATAAAAGTTTAAAGTATATTTTCACACAAAAGGATCTGAATATGCGTCAAAGATGGTGGTTGGAGCTAATTAAGGATTATGACTACTCAATTCATTACAACGCTGGGAAAGAAAACAAGGTGGTAGATGCATTAAGTCGACAAGTCCATGCTAGCATATCCATGATGAGGACCACAAAAGATCCAATATTTATGGATTTACAAAGGATGGATCTTGGAATTATAATGGAAGGGGAAAAGTCTTATCTTTATCAAATGAATGTTCAACCATATATACATGTGAAGATTAAAGAAGCACAGAAAGAAGATGTAGAGTTAAAAAATAAGGCGAGAAATGTTCCTGAATTCAACCTTGATTCTGATGGGATAGTAAGGTTTAGGAATCAGGTTTGTGTTCCCCCCATCCCAGAATTAAAGAAGGAGCTGCGGGATGAGGCTCATAGTTCTTCATTCTCTATTCATCCTGGAAGAACAAAGTTGTATAGGGACCTGAAAGAATACTTCTGGTGGGATGACATGAAAAGAGATGTTGTTGAATATGTCTCTCGAAGCTTGGATTGTCAACAGGTTAAAGATGAGAGACAAGAGTCTAAGGGGATGTTACAACCATTACCCATACGCGAATGGAAATGGGAAAACATCACTATAGACTTTGTCACCGGACTTCCCAAAACAACCAAAGACAATAATGTTATTTGGGACATAGTTGATCATCATACAAAGTCGGAACACTTCATTGGTATTAGAGAGGATTTCTCTCTTGATCAGCATTCCATGATATATGAGAAGGAAGTGGTAAGATTGCATGGAGTACCACTTTCCATTATATCTGATCAGGATCTGAGGTTTACCTTGAAGTTCTGGCAAAGTCTTCACCATTCTCTGGATACAGAGTTGAGTTTCTGCACTGCTTATCATCCTTAGCCAGACGGTCAGTCTGAGAGAACAATTCAAACTCTAGAAGATATGTTAAGAGATTTTTCTATTGATTTCAAAGGTGGTTGGGATCAACACCTACCTTTGGTGGAATTTTCTTATAATAATAGCTTTCACTCCAGTATTCAGATGCCTCCTTATGAAGCTCTCTATGGAAAGAAATGCTGAACTCCAACTTGTAGGGATGAAGTTCAGGAATGAAAGCTATTAGGACCTTATCCTGTTGATGAGATGGAAGAAAATGTCCAATCTATTCAACAACACATAAGAGCAGGTCAGAGTCGACAAAAAAGTTATGCCGATAACTGATGAAAAGACCTAGTGTTTGAAGTGGGTGATAATGTGTTCTTATGATTATCTCCATGGAAGAGTGTAATGATTTTTGGAAAGAAGGGAAAGATGAGCCCTAGGTATATCGGTCCTTTCAAAATATTGGATCGTGTTGGGAAGGTAAGTTACTGATTGGAGCTTCCACCGAATCTCTCTCAAGTTCACGATGTGTTCCATGTATCTCTCCTGATAAAGTACATACATGATCTTTCACATGTACTCAGATCAGAAGTTGTACCACTGGAGCAAGATCTTTCTTATGAGGAACAACAGGTAGAGATTCAATACCGTAGTGAAAAAGTTCTATGGAATATGACCACTCGCTTGGTGAAAGTTTTATAGAGGAACCACCAATTAGAATAAGCTACATGGGAGCTTGAGGATATGATGACGGAGAGGTATCCTCATCTGTTTGTTACAAAGTGACGAATTTTTAGGGCGAAATTCATTTTAAGGGGGGTAGAATGTAACACCCAATATTTTTATGAGAAATGTTGTTTTATCATCAAAGGAATCTTTCACTACACACAAAACTAGCTTGGCTTTCTTTACAGGCAATCATGACCTTCCTCGATAGCTTGTGTTGTACGCAATACCGAGTTTCACTAAACAATGATATACTATTAAAATATTATTAAAAATAGCCGTTATGAATAGTAATATCCCCTTTTCAAAATTTTATAAATTTTATCATTCAAAATGGACATCATTTTTGAATTCAGAATATCGAAATTAGCATAGGGTGAATTTTTTGTATTTTTCTGAAAACATTAAATTTTTGATGAATACTGAAAACACTGGGTTACTATTTAAAAACCGACTTTTTATTAAAATAATTATTTATTTTATTTAAATTTATTTTATTTAAAAATAGATACATAATACCAACATAAGTTCAATGTAATTCATTGGAGTCATTTTATAATAATATTAGATATATAAAAATTTTATTGAACTTTTAACTGCCTTTTACCCACCTCCTAGGAGAGTTTGAAAATTAAATAAAACATAATTTTACCGCTTATGTGAGTGGAATTTAGAAAATCCGAGAGACATGGTTAACATCAAGTAGTAAAATGTGGTTCAATAAGATAAAAATAATTTTTTTAATAGTAACATTTTACTTTTATTTACCACGGTTAAAAGTAAATAGGGTAATTAAGGGTAAAAATGTTATTATTATTACCCTAACACATGTCCTAATTCTATTGGATAAGTTTAATTTGACCAAAAACAACATTATGAATAAAATATGACCATTTAGGTCCACTTGGATTAGATTAGGACATTTATTATTATTTTATTTAAAGAATAATTAAAATAGTTAAAATCAAAGTTCAATAATTAAAACATTTTTAATATAGGGTTATACATAAGATAAATTCGACTATAAATATTCATTATAAATACAAAAATATTTCCTAGATAATTTTATTTTATTTATATTTTTTAGACTTTAAATAATTTAATTTATTTATGACACAATGATGATGCAGTAATTACCTTATTAATGAAATATTAACATAATTGATATTATAAATACCCAAATAAATGCAATTTGAGACTTTTTATGAATTACACTAATTTTATTGGTTAATATGACATGTTAGTATTTATATAAGAAAATTTTTTCGAAATAATCAGGCTGTTATGATTTTCAAAAAAATCAGGTACCAAATAGTGTCAAAATTGACATAAAATAGTTTTTAAAACAAATATTATATTCCAAAAAATCTAAGGTTTGGCCAAATGACTTAGATAAGGTTATATATATTAATAATAAACAACTAGGGGTTCTTTTGGCTTGTTATAATAAGTTTATTAACCATATAGTGTAAGAAAACAAGAAGACACGGTAAAAGTAAAATTATTCAACTTAAAGTTAAATCTAAATGATAAGGTTACAATAATAACCTAAACTTGTCTAAAATATATTGGTTGATAGGATTTCAACCCATACCCACCTTATCTTTGAAATAAATCAATTTGAAGCTATTAAAAACCGAATATGACTTTATAATAAAATAATATTTTAAGTTTTTCCAAAAGTGCCCCTCTCCTCCCTTATAAAAGGGCACCTCCTCCCTCTCCTCCTCACACCACTTTGAGCCTTCAAGCTCGGCCAAACCCTACCCATTTCCATTCTCAACTTCCCTAGAAACATAATAGAGGTACTGGTATTCTTCAAAGACCATCTTTAGTTCCCTAAGAGGAGGTTAAGAAGAGGCGCTTCGAAGTAGTGGTAATGTCCGTTACCGATTCTTTCTACTTTTATTTCTTCTTCTACTTCCTCTTCTTTAGTTGTTTCACTATGAAATAATAACATCAGTATCAATCATTTAAGGATATTTTATTATAAATATGAAACAACCCTATTTCACTTTCTATCCATCATACGGAAAATGAAATCACCGCGCATGCGTATATACGGAATACCGTCTCCACTCCATGGTGTAATCTGTCTTCCACCACCACCTTACTTGGATGGGTATAATAGTGTAAATAACAACTGTGTATGATAATTGTAAAGTTAAATTGATTCTTAAATAGTATAGATACACTTCAATACAATTCCACGATTATGGGAATGATATCATGGCTCGTGCGTACGTACGGCCTACCGTCTCCACAATGTGATGCGACTCGTTCTACATGATCTTCAATGCATAATGATTATATAAATGAATTGAATGAATAAATATGATATATTGACACTAATACCATTATTTAAATGAGTTATCTATAACCTAAAAACAATAATATGAATTTATTCAACAAAACACGCATAAGAACAAAAAGCAATAAACACCTGAATAACAAGTAGCAATGAAATATTACTATTAAGAAGCTAATAATATGACCATATATGATTTCATAACAAAGAGTAAGATTCTGGAATAAGTCAATAGCATTATTTAAATCATTATACAGGAGGTTTAGACATGTACTAAGCAAATCAGACCTAATGTAAGGGAAAATCTTGCAATCTCATTTTTATCCGAGATTGTTTATACTTCAGAATTTACTGGGGAATATTTAACATCCACAGCCATGTTTCCTCAATTTTTAATATTATTTATATCCTCCTACAATTGTTTAAATCTAATTTTACCCTTAGTTGAGTTTTTAGTAAAAGATATGAATGGAATCTTTTGTCGTTTTTTCATACGGGGTACTTTTTGACTTTTCCGGCCAATGTACGAGAACTTTTTTTTCTTTAACATATACGGCATGAATGGATTTTTAGAAAATTATTTCCATGATGATTCCTTTAAAAGATTTCAAGATTATTTTTAATCAACTTCTTTTAGATTAAAGTTGTATGACATGTTATGAAAGGAAAAATGACTTTGAAGTAGAAAGGAAATTTTCCTAAATAATAGAGTCCAAGAATTATATCAAAATTATTTTCCATCTAAGATAATATAGGGTTCTATTTCTATCCCTATTTTAAAATTGATTTTATTATGTTATGATGGAATTAATTTTATTATGTCCTTTTATCATATATGGATTATGTAATGATGGTATGATGTTTAAGAATCCCATTTTTATTAAATGGGTTATGGTGTGATTTATGTTTTTGTGGCACACATAAGAATGGTATCATTATGAGATGGGTGAGACCTATATCTCCCTCTAATTAATAGTGTAAAGAATTATATATCATGAGATATACATGTCCGGAATGGAAAGTTAAACCGGTTCAGTGATACAGGACTGGAACAAGGAGGGAACTCGGTTCAGAAATGGACTTTGTCTGCTAAGATAGTCTTGGCAATGAGTCTTGACTAATAAGAAATGATTTTCTATGATTATGTGTGTATGAAACAAAGTTTCATGTTTTATGTTATGATTATTTGTATTAAATTTCACTACTATTATTTATCCCATGTTATGATATTATGATCTCTTTTGCAGGTTAAGATTTCCAAAATGTTATGTTCTTATGATTGATATTTAGTTTGTTTACCCTTACTGAGCATTTGAGCTCACCCTTTTGTATCTTTTCTTTTCACCAGGTCAGGAAGAAGGGTATTAAGTATGATATACCAAAATTTACTATAGATATGATGAAATAAAAGAGAGACAGTGTAGATGATTTTCGAACCAGTTGTTTATGTTTGCCAGTTTCTAAGGACATTATACCTATACGGTCCTTTCATGGTTTCGTTATATGTTGTAATAAGTGTGCTTCAATTCTGAAGTAATAACAATGTATGTAAAGTATGGGTCATTATACAATAAATAGTCATTAGAAATATAAAAATATTTCATATTTCATGGAAATTTATTTATAATTTTTAGAAATAAAATAAATTTATTTATTTATGACACAATGATGATGTAATTATTACATCAGTAATGAATGTTTTAGAAAAATGGGATTGTAAATATTGAAATAAATTTATTTTGAAATATTTAATGCCATACACTAATTTTAGAGATTAAGATGAATTGTTGTCTTTGAAGTAATGAATGTTTTTTGATATAATAATTTTGTTTTTGATTTTTATTAAAGTCATGATATGAATAGTATAAAAAAATGACATAAATGAGTTTTTAAATAAATTAATATTATTTTAAATGATAAACAAGTCTTAAAATCTATTATTAGGCCAAATGACATATATAATGTTAAAATTTTCATTAGTGATCCATTTTGGGTCTCTTAAATTTTATAGTAAATATTTTAAACTTATGGTAAGAATATACATGAAGACATGGTAAAAGTTAAATAAGATAACAAAGGGTAAAAAAACAATAAGTATTAAAAAATATTCAAAACCTTTCCAATTATTATTGGATGATTTTAGTTCGACTTATATTAATCTTTTATTCAAATTTAATACATTTTGGACCTTCTGAAACTAAAACATATTTTACAATAAGATAATACTTTCAAACTCTCTTAAAGATCCCGTCCTCCTTATAAGAAAAAGAACACCACTTAAAACTCATTACACACACATCTCACACCACTTTTATTGTCACAACACCACCCAATTAAGCAACCATCATCCCTATATTCCTACTAGAATCATTAACTTAGGCATAAGGCACTTCATGAAAGCCTTTTAGTTCAAACCAGAGGGAGTTACATGATTTAAAGGTAACAGTTTCCCTCATGTTCTATTCTTTTATTTTACTTCTTCACTCCCTATGAATTTCTTATTATCTATTTACATAACCACACCATTTTCCTGAATATACTAGGTTTTTTTGATAAGTATTCGAACTACACTTACACAGAGCTCCGTCTAATGGGTAAACAACAAACTGTATCTGTGGACGGTGAACTATGCCTCATGAAATGATAACTGTTCAATTAAATCCTACCTCATATCATGTTAAAATATATGTTGGAACTATATTTTCATGTGATATAAATAATATTAACATTGTTTATATGAATCTGTATTTTTCATTTATATCATAACATTATGGTTTTTATAATGGGTAAATACAATAATTTCATTTGGGAATGTGCGGACTACCGCCCCATCAAAGTGATAAGACTCGTTCATGGCATACGTGGAACATATAAAGGATGGTGTTAATTAAATTATATATGATATTATATTTAAGTATGTTATATCTATGTATCATTATGTTTTCATTCCATTAAATAAAAAATAAAAATGAAAGTAGCGTTCATGTGTACGGACAACTTACAGTCTCTATGAACAATGTATTTTATTTATTATCTTCAAATGTTATGTTTAATTATATATACATATATATACTTGATATATAGGATATATATGATATCTATATCATGAATATCATTCTAGAGATAATGGTCTTTTTAACACTTGGAAAATTGTAATTATATGAAGATCTTTTATGAATCAAGTACCAAATATCGAAGAAATGACTGTTATTAACTTATGTAATAATATAATAACATGGTAGTAAGTTATTTAAAAGGAATAATATACTAGAAAAAGGTTCTTAAGAAAGTAGAAATTTTCTTTTTTTATTATTTTCGACATTAAATAATGAACGAGTCATGTCAGACATGAGGTAAGGGACTTTGTCTCAATCTGCATTCAGTGAGGCATACTTTTATTTATACACGAATTTCCATTATACTGTGTATAAAACACTTCCAATTTTAATTTGATTCAAAAGGAATATTTTTTCTAGGAAGTATTTTACTAAATGATATAGGTAATGTTTATTTTTATTGTATGTGGTAACAATGACCATTTCACCACTATGAGTATTATCTGATATTTAGATTCCTTAACAAGCCATATTTTTTTTAAAAGGAAAATAAATACCATATACTCTTCTAAATATATAGGTATTGAAAATAGGTTTGACAATGGATTGTATATGTCAATATGATTAACTGAGATATTGTGATTAAAATGAAGAAATTTTATTTTTCCTTTATTTTATATATATTATGAATATGTTATGGTTATTGGGAATTAATTATGTTTACGGGTGGTTCTGTGATAAACCTAGGTCGGGTGAGCCTGATATAGCTCTCCAATGCATCGGTTAACGTGACAGAGTTAAAGGATAATGTTTCTCATAAGAGATTTAAGGAATATACTGTGATGGTTATTCTAAACGTAAATCCTTACGTAGTAGAGAATGCTACAATTTATGTTTGATATGGATGCCACTAGTTACCTTTATGATTTATGATTTCTAGGTGTTATTCAAAAATATTATAATTTCATCAAGTATTTGAAAGAGATTATGTTTTGTATTTATTGATGAAGTAATGTTTTCTTTCTTTATTTTATAAACCTTACTGATCTTTTTATCCTTATCACATATTTTTTAAAAAAAAATTCATAGGGTATAAGGCAGGGTAAGAGATAGGAATAATTCAAGAAGATTTATATCAAGAAAACAATTCTTGTTTTCTATAAAGAATTTTTATTTTATGAAAAGAATGGATACTGAGTAGAAGTGTCTACTATGTAATATTTGAGATGTAATTTAATAGTTATTGCCTAATTCTCAAAAACTCTAAACCTGAAAAGATCCTCAATGTGAATTATTAACATAATTCATGATTATGTAATGTACTGTTTCATGGTAGGGCCTTATACAACCCTTTATATATTCAGTTCACCATTACACATCCATGACCATTATATAATCATTTCATTATAACCGTATAATTACCATTAATATATATAGAAAAACAAAGTCAAACCCTATGTATTGGCATTTTATCATAACTAGGAAACACACTATAAACATTACAATATAACTAGGTCAAGCCCCTTATATATTCATTTCAATATCCACAACATCAAAGGTCATAACAAAAACAATACCATCACATAACATCATATCATAATTCATAACGTTTTATTACGATAATTACTATTTCTATTTCAATTAACCATTCATTCATTAATATATAAAATATTTATTCTTTATACTAATTTCATACCCATTTTATATAGAATCTTAATTATACATTTCAACAGTCAGTCATTCCATTTTTCATGGAATATATATCACAAGTAATCACCTAAAGTATCATGTCTTTCTAAACACACTTTAATCCATTAACCGAATCTTTATTATTCTAAGGTAGGATCACCTAATGAGTTGCTGAAAAAAGGACTCAACACCATTTAATAAAAATTTATCAAATTGGTAATCCAACACATGTTTTATCATCACCAATTTTTTTAATTAATTAACCTGGACATTATGTCAGTGTGATATTAATATTTCACACAATATAATAGTTAAAATGACCTTATGGTTTGGTTTTAGACCACCTACCTCTATCATGAGATATAAGAAACTCTTCCAAAAATCAAGGCCAACAAAGGATGAAGTTGATGATCATTATAAAAAAAACCTAGATCCCCCTAGATGAAGATTAGAAACAAAACCAGTGGTAGTTAATATATTATGTAGCTACAATTGTGAAAAATGGAAGAGAGGGGAATACAAAAGAAAAAAACTTACTGGGGATTGTATGCTTGATCAAGACATCTAGAATGCAGAAAATGACCCTAACATCACTTTGAGTCTCCTAGGAATCGATCAAGGAGGGTTTTATGTGAAAGAAGAATGAATCATATTTGCATCATGGATTTCAAAATTATGAACCTATGAAATTCATGGCACATAATTATTTTACATCATGTATTTCTCAAATTATGAGTCACACCAAATAACATGTCACCAATGGTTAAAACTACCCTGATCAATAATTACTCGATGTGATCTAGTTTTACGGTGTGTAATGATTTCCCATCATGAAATAGTTAATCACATCAACCTGGCCACATATACACATCATGAACTAGTTTCATTGAGTGTATCCAGTTCATTCCCTGAACCATTTCAAAAAATCTTCCTAGAGACAGTTACAAGTTGTGTAATATGTACACATGGTATGCATTCCACAAAGACATATGTAATCACAGATTCAGACAATGATCCCAAACAACATTAAAAGCCATCAAAACCCATAGATAACTCTCAAAATCCCTTGACTAGCTTAAAACCCATTCTCCATTAACTAAAAGTATATATATCCCCGAATATTAGGTCATTTTATTTAGAAAATTCTATCGTCCACAATGAAACTCAATCTCCAAAGTTTAAATAACTATTAAAACCCACATAAATGAGGGTAATTGAAAACATCAATGATGGATATACCTAGAAAAATAGAATATATTACAACTGCACACCATATTACATATCTTCCCCAAACACCTGCTAGAATCACTATAGGGTCTCTGGGAAAATGTCTAGCCACTATTATCACATATCAGATTCCCTCTCCTAGGTATCCCCTTGAACACACTCATGTTTTCATTACACATGAACAAAGGGTATAATCCTCCCTCTGAGATACTTCTCACAATGGTCCACAATCTATATCAGATGCTCCTAAATGGAAAAATTTACACCACGATCAACATCATCAACATTGAACACATGAGTAGGGTCATTATGATATCTCCAAACTTTCACCATGTGAAACACACCGTGTAAGGAATTTTTGATATACATAAGGTCAAATTTCTACTCCATTGGACTGAAACATTTCAATAACTCAAATTTTCTGAAAACCCTTAGTGATAGAATTCATAATCTCATGATATGGCACTCCGCCCACATAGGTGAAACCTGAATGAAAACACAATGACCAACCTAAAACTACAAATGTTCTCTCTGATGTTCAATGTAAAAGTTTCCCTGATAAACATGAACACCAACTAATTCCTCACCAATTTAACTGGATCAAATAAATCCTACATGATATTATGTCCAATAATCACTAACTCACCTACCTCCAACCAAACAATATTTTAAAAGAATGGCCTTCTATAGAAATCATCAAATGATGTCATGTGGATAGATACCTAGAAGCTGTTATTATAAGAGAAACCCATGAGTGATAACTGTTGTTCCCTTGATTCACTAAATTCCAAAATAAAGGCTAGTAGAATATTCCCCAAAATTTGAGTAGTCCACTCAGATGGGCCACCAATCTATGGATTATAGGTCATAATCATAAGAACCTAAAATACAAGGTCCCTCTAATGAACATCCCAAAACCGATATGTGAAATAAGGTTCTCTATAGATAATTATACTCCTCAGAGCACCTTGTAAATAGACTACCACTTTAACATAAATAATATCCAGATTATCTATAGTGAAGGCCTCCCTGTTCAGAAAGAAGTGGGATTCCTTGGTTAGTTAATCCACAATCACTGTAACGATCCAAATTTGGAGTCACTCAACAGGCACCCCATACCGGTTCGCCACATGACCTCAAGCGTGTTTCCGCAAATTCCATAGGCTGCCAACTAGCAGCGAGGGCCTTGATGAGTTAGTGGGGAAACTATTGTAACACCCCAAGATTTTATAGTGTGTTATTTCTTCAAAATAATTCAATAACTTTCACTACACGCAACAACAAGTTCAATCGCACCATGACTTACCAAACAAGCTGTTCAAAAGAGGTTATGAATAGTGTTAACTAAATTTTAAACTTTATATAATCCTTATAATTTTAGAATCCATATTATGAGATTCCTAGATATAATGCAAGAACAAATTCATTTTCAGTATTGCAATTTTATCAACCTTTGATAGTGAAACCTTTTTAAATACAATATTTTAAACTTTTTGACTAAATGGAGACATCAAAAAATTTAAAATGAAACTCCCCAAGCTTCCACGGTACGCTTTCCTTTGAATAAAACAGTAGCGTGTGTTGTACGCAACTTCGAGTTTTAACACACACCACAACCAATCAAACTGGCCGTTATGAATAGTAATACCTAAATTTTGAAATAATATATTTTTTATATTTTGAAATGGACTTCATTTTTGGATTCGGAATATCGAATTTAGCCTAAGGTGAAATTTTGGTACTTTTCGGATAACTTTCATATTTTGATGAATAGTGAAAATTACTAAATTTTAATTAGAAACAACTTTTTTAATCAAAATAATTAATAGTGATAAATTGTGAATTTGAGTGGTTTTAAAGTATATTAAGAATATATTTTTACCATTTAATATAATGTTGGTCATTGGACATAATTATAAAATTAAACCGAACATAAACAAGTGTCAATCTTTTGATAGTTATTATCTCTTAAAAACACGCTTTTTGTTTTGACAGCAGGAATTAATTTTAAATTAATTTCTACCACTTCTGTGTTTTGAATTTAGGAAAATGGATTCCATATTTGGAATCAGGATGTTCAAATTGTGTAAATAGGTAACTTTTATTTTTACACATTTTGAATAATTACTGCGGTAAATATTTTATTTACCATGGTTAAAGGGTAAATCCGGTAAATAAGGGTTAAAAAATAATATTATAATAATACAAAATTACCCTAAAACGTTTCCTAACCTTATTGGTGGACACATACCCGACCATGGGCATCCTTGGGTCAATTTGGGGATCCCTTGGATCCACTTGTATGTGGTAGGGACACTTTATATTAATAAAGTTAAAATAAAAATAAAAATGGCATAAGCTTACATCTTTTAGAAGAACAATTTTTACATAGGGTTATACATGTTGGATTTCCGATTATAAATATTCATTAGAAAGATAAAAAGATTTCCTACATAATGATATTTTATTTATAATTTTTAGACATCAAATAATTTAAATTATTAATGACATAATAATGATGCAATGTTTACCTCATTAATAAATCATTTAAATAAATAAGATTATAATGATTAAAATATTATCTAAAACCAGTCCAATTCTTATTGGCTGATGTTATTTAGAATATTAGTCATCTTATCTTCGACCTCAATGATTTTTGGACCATTATAAACCTAATATAATTATATTATAAAGTAATACTTTCACTCTTTCCTAAAGAGCCCCTCTTCTCCCTTATAAAAGGAGACCACTTCTACTCATTCCTCACACCTCTCAAGCCACTTGGCTCGTCCAAAATCTGCCCAAATAAGCTCCCTACATCCCTCTCCTCCTCCTTGAAGCTTCCCCTTAGGCAGAAATCATTTCAAGAAGTCCTTTGGTTCCAACCAAAGTGAGTTACCTAAATTAAAGGTAACGATTTCTCTTAAATTATTTTCATTTATTTTGCTTCTCCAAACCCCAAACTTTTTTTATTTCCTTTCTTTTGTAACAACACCAGTATCCTCAATATACTAGGATGTTGTTATAAGAAGGATTGAAACTACACATACACACAACTCCATCTAATGGATGATGAACATAATGTTTCTGTGGATGGCAAACTAACGCCTCACGAAACGATGATTGTTCAAATACATCTTACCGCCTCTCATGGTGGCCATTATGATGGAACTGTAATTAAATATGATATTAATGATATATATTTTATATATAAGCTTCTGTAATTCCATTTTATTTCATACCATTATTTGTTTCATGTTGTATATACATACGATAATTTCATTTGAGGAAGTGCGGATTACCGCCCCCTTAAAATGATATGACTCGTTCATACCACACATGGAACATATAAAGGATGGTGTTAAAGAACTTAAGTAACATATATAAAATATTATATTATAATGGAATAGTAATATACCTATGTATCATTTGGATTCAATTCTTTTAAAATAAAAATTAAATGGAAGTAGCGTTCGTTCGTACGTACGGACTACCGTCTCCACGAACGCGGTGAGATCCATCCTCCATCGTATCCATTCAAGTCTTATTCTCATTTTAGGGTTAAAAATAATGTTAATATCATTCTGATTATGAATAAGATTTAATCTATCCATTACGAACATGTCTTACGTAACCAAACATTTAAGAAGAACGAATCGATTATCACCTGAAACGACGATAATACTAAGATATTATTAATAAAGCAATGTTAAAAGATCATATATGATATCATATTAATGTATATGATTCTTGTATAATTTAATAACAATTATTTCACCATTATACAGGAGGTTAAACTACCCCAACCAAGGAAAAGTACAAGGTAAGGGGATTTCATCTCACTCCTTATTCCCGTGAGATTCATGTCATATTGCCACCATCACCTTTTGTGTGGTGTATGTACTACCCATAATTATATTCTTTGTGTAATACACTCTAATTTATGTGTATTTACATATTCATTGTATGATACCTCTTTCATGGGTTGTATGTTTTATAAGTTACCAAATTGGTAAGGGTTATTTCACAATCTCTTCATTATTCGAGGTTGTTTATACGTAATAATCTACTGGGACCTCTTTATCATCCACATCCATGTTTCTTAAAAATGTATTTCAAAACATTTTTACTATTTACAAGAATATGGGTTAAAGTAATTTATACCCTTGTTTGACTTTTTATAAGAGGTTTATAAAGGAATCTTTCCGTCGTTTTCCAAACAAGGTGCTTTTTAACCTTTTCGAAAAAATTAAGGTAAGAATGTTTTTTTTAACTTATACGGCAGGTGTGACTATTTACCGCCGTTATAAAATCTTCAAAGCTTTCCTTAAAAGCTTACAAGAATATTTTCAAGAAAATGTTTTATTTTATATGGCTCTTAAATGATTTCAAAAATAGAAAGAGATATTTCTCTAAAAAGTGTTTTGATTTCATCTATGTCAACATCCTTTAATGGATTTTACGCTTATTTGAAGTTGATTTATTATAATACAAAACTTCTATATTGTATTGAAGGTTTTGTGATATGTTTGACTTGGATGTTCTATTTTATACCATTCATAGTTTATGGTGAAACTATTGACATTTCGTATGCTAGTTTTAATCCGAATGTTTATGTTATATTTCAAACTTTTCTTCAGATGAATGTGCTAAACAAGTATGTTCCGGGTTGGGGACCGGTAAAAGTAAGCCCTCCAGGTTGGGGACTGGTTAATGTAAGCCCTCCAGGTTAGGGACTGGTAAAAGTAAGCCCTCCGGTTTGGTCTCCGGTTATTAGAGGTACTCCGGGTTGGTGTCCGGTTATTAGAGGCACTCCGGGTTGGTGTCCGGTTATTAGAGGCACTTCGGGTTGGGTTCCGGTTAGAATTAACCCCTAGGTCTTGGGATGAGGCCTAGACAATGAAATTAACGTTTGGAATTATGCATTCCAACATTATGAAAGTGGTTATTGATTTTTGCATGTGATTATTCTATTAGTAGAATATCCATGTGAATAAGTAAATGGCATTATTTCATTTTACTTTTGCCATACTATGTTGAAGTTCAAGTTTAAAAGGCTTTTGGTTTAGTAATGCATTGCCTTAAATGTTTATTCTTATTTATGAAAGTTTCCGCTATATTGTTATCCTTACTGGGCATTTGAGCTCACCCCTTTTCTATGTTTTATTTTTCCCAGGAATTGAAGAAGTAAGTTATGAATGACCTGCAGGGATATTTTGTGGGGATATGAGTGTAGATTATGGAGATAATATGTTGTTGTAGTAGTTTTTCGTTTAATGATGTAATGTAAAACTTATGAATATATCTAGTGTTTCCAAGGCTACTAAACCAATCGGTCTTTCGAGATTTGATCTTTCTTGGGATCATGCCAATGTTATGTAATAATGCACCGAATCTGGGTAGCTGGGGTCGGGGCGTTACAGTTGGTATCAGAGGAAGTTTAGTACAAACCTTGGAAACTAGATTTAGATAAACTCTGATTAGAGCACGTAGACCTAAGATGAACTTTGAGGATTAGTATATAAGAACTTCCTAGAATTTTGGTATTGTAGAGATTTTGTGAGTTTTCCGAGCAATACATCCCTGTCTGGATACGAGCAGGTAGAGGCGGCTCTGGCACAGATGTACCTAGGGGTAAAACCCGAAAACACCGCTTTGAGCTAGACTCGAACAGGAACTGGTGCACGACAACGGGCCTTGCTGCACTCTTGGTTACGACACTCCCGGGGGATATGCTTAGGATAACTCTCATTTTCTTTACAAATCATTATGAAGGGTTTATGAGTATATACTTCCTCAAAGAAAACATTTTTATGATTATGGATCATATCCATAAATAGTTCAATTTATGTTAAGTGTTTTATAAGTATGGGATAATGTATTTTGATTCATAAACTGATCTAGTGTATGCCATTGTTTAGAAATGGCGCCCAGTAGAAGGAATGAGAACTCCAGCAATGCACATGATCCAAAGAGAAAGAAGGATCATATCTTTCATGGTCTTAAGCCAGAATTTATAAGAGAAATAGTCTCCCATGTATTATCATCATATGAAGAAATAATATCATGTGTTGATAAGATAAGTAAAGATTTTACTGAGTCCTATGGATTTGAAGGGAAGCAAGAGAAGAAAAGGATGGAAGAGAGAAAGATGGATAAAGGGAAGAGGGAAAAGAAGAATTTTCCCATATGTGGTAACTGTGGAAAGAAACACCCTGGAACTTGCCTGAAAGGAATGGGAGTTTGTTATAAGTGTGGA
Source organism: Viscum album (assembly GCA_963277665.1). Lineage (NCBI taxonomy): Eukaryota > Viridiplantae > Streptophyta > Magnoliopsida > Santalales > Viscaceae > Viscum > Viscum album. The sequence goes on along the minus strand of OY728127.1, from coordinate 1,947,342,573 downwards.
GGAAAAGGGCACAAAGTACGTGACTGCAAGGGTAAGAAAATGGTTTCAAATGTACAATGCTTCATTTGCAAGGAGTTTGGACACTACACGAACCTATGTCCCAGTCATCAGACTATGACGCAAATGATGCTTTTGGATAATAATCAAGTTATGATACTACCACTGATGAAGAGGAATGATTAGAGTTCTTATGTTGATTATGTCAATTGAGTGTTGTATCAACAATGTACTTATTATAATAATTATGGAGTATATAAGGATTGTACTGTAGTACTATTTCATTAAAAATTTGAGATGGTGTGGAACAAAGAAAAGTGACTCAATAGCAGGATAAATTTTTGGAAAATATATGGTTGAGAGAATGATAAACCATAATATAGTTCTGATACCGAGGTAGTGATTTTCGAATAATACATGATTATTTTGGAAAAATTATATTGGATATTCTTGACTACCTTGGAACTGATTAATGATTTGTATATTCCATCATTGTTGGGGTTTAAAACATTTTTGGATTGAAGAAGTATATCCAGCATTCTAGATGGAATAAGGGAGAATGAATGTAATCAATAAGGAATATGGTAATTCAGGATGTTTCAGTGTATTAAAAAAATACATGATAAAGGTATTCATATGCTATTACGGGGTAAAAAGGATCTGCATTATGTTTACCTTCCTTATAAATGTTGGACTGTGAGTTTGGACAGAAGTATTTTTGATAGTTCTAGTTTGGATTATTTTGGATTGCTATAAAAGGACAACCCGGAGGTCGGGCGGCAACCCGTCGCGTCCGGCAAGGCTGCGAGACTTGAACCCGCAACCGAAGGGCGACAAGGGTGTATCACCTACCACTGGCCCACGAGATGTCCTGGATTAAATAATATAGTTTTTTTTAAAAGATCTGGTAGATGAATTATAAATTCATTTATTTTGGAACCCTGTACAAATAGTATAAATAGAAAAAAAAATTATTACATTCTATTATCTTTTAGAGTGAAATATGAGTTTGTGGTAGAAATTTATTAGTGGATAAAACTCTAATTATAAAGTAAGTATATCTCCTTATGATCTTATCCAATCTCATAAATAAATTCCTCAACATTAATAAAAGGAACTTAGAACAATGATGTGGTCCTAGATGGTACCTTAAATCATCACTAATTTATGTCTTTGGGATTGTTGGCCTTTTCATAGCCATGTTCTCTACCACTCTCCATCAGATAATTGATGGTTATATTTTTCTTCCATATCCATATTTTCCTACATGGAACCCTAGTATGTGTTATTTTCGGTAATCTTCATACTTTCCACTCTTTATTTTAAATAGAGGCATCATTAATTCATTTTTCAATGTTCGATTTCAACTAAGATATTTTGAAACGTCAAAAATGTGTTATCCTAATACCCTATGTTTTGTTGAACCGATGGCATTTCAAATCATCATAGATTGATGAATTTAAGGACCTCAATTATACACTTGTTTGTGATTGATGACCTCAATCACTACCTATAAATATTTACGTTTTCCTCCGATTTTATGTCTCTAATTGCCACCAATTTTCTCCTAATCGAGATCATAATTTGGTGGTGACCCTTTGATTTCTCTTTTCCTCATATTAAGACTAAATTTTAGTAACCCAATCTCCGATGTGGGTTTTCCCACAAATATATTTTTTATTTTAAACATTTTATTTTCGAAGAACAATTTTAAATTGCGAGGACGCAATTTATTGAAGGAGGGGAGAATGTAACACCCCAAGATTTTATAGTGTGTTATTTCTTCAAAAAAATTCAATAACTTTCACTACACGCAACAACAAGTTCAATCGCACCATGACTTACCAAAAAAGCTGTTCAAAAGAGGTTATGAATAGTGTTAACTAAATTTTAAACTTTATATAATCCTTATAATTTTAGAATCCATATTATGAGTTTCTTAGATATAATGCAAGAACAAATTCATTTTCAGTATTGCACTTTTATCAACCTTTGATAGTGAAACCTTTTTAAATACAATATTTTAAACTTTTTGACTAAATGGAGACATCAAAAAATTTAAAATGAAACTTCCCAAGCTTCCACGGTACGCTTTCCTTTGAATAAAACAGTAGCGTGTGTTGTACGCAACTTCGAGTTTTAACACACACCACAACCAATCAAACTGGCCGTTATGAATAGTAATACCTAAATTTTGAAATAATATATATTTTATATTTTGAAATGGACTTCATTTTTGGATTCGGAATATCAAATTTAGCCTAAGGTGAAATTTTGGTACTTTTCGGATAACTTTCATATTTTGATGAATAGTGAAAATTACTAAATTTTAATTAAAAACAACTTTTTTAATCAAAATAATTAATAGTGATAAATTGTGAATTTGAGTGGTTTTAAAGTATATTTAGAATATATTTTTACCATTTAATATAATGTTGGTCATTGGACATAATTATAAAATTAAACCGAACATAAACAAGTGTCAATCTTTTGATAGTTATTATCTCTTAAAAACACGCTTTTTGTTTTGACAGCGGGAATTAATTTTAAATTAATTTCTGTCACTTCTGTGTTTTGAATTTAGGAAAATGGATTCCATATTTGGAATCAGGATGTTCAAATTTTGTAAATAGGTAACTTTTATTTTTACACATTTTGAATAATTACTGCGGTAAATATTTTATTTACCATGGTTAAAGGGTAAATCCGGTAAATAAGGGTTAAAAATAATATTATAATAATACAAAATTACCCTAAAACGTGTCCTAACCTTATTGGTGGACGCATACCCGACCATGGGCATCCTTGGGTCAATTTGGGGACCCCTTGGAGCCACTTGTATGTGGTAGGGACACTTTATATTAATAAAGTTAAAATAAAAATAAAAATGGCATAAGCTTACATCTTTTAGAAGAACAATTTTTACATAGGGTTATACATGTTGGATTTTCGATTATAAATATTCATTATAAAGATAAAAAGATTTAATACATAATGATATTTTATTTATAATTTTTAGACATCAAATAATTTAAATTATTAATGACATAATAATGATGCAATGTTTACCTCATTAATAAATCATTTAAATAAATAAGATTATAATGATTAAAATATTATCTAAAACCTGTCCAATTCTTATTGGTTGATGTTATTTAGAATATTAGTCATCTTATCTTCGACCTCAATGATTTTTGGACCATTATAAACCGAATATAATTATATTATAAAGTAATACTTTCACTCTTTCCTAAAGAGCCCCTCTTCTCCCTTATAAAAGGAGACCACTTCTACTCATTCCTCACACCTCTCAAGCCACTTGGCTCATCCAAACTCTGCCCAAATAATCTCCCTACATCCCTCTCCTCCTCCTTGAAGCTTCCCCTTAGGCAGAAATCATTTCAAGAAGTCCTTTGGTTCCAACCAAAGTGAGTTACCTAAATTAAAGGTAACGATTTCTCTTAAATTATTTTCATTTATTTTGCTTCTCCAACCACCAAACTCTTTTTATTTCCTTTCTTTTGTAACAACACCAGTATCCTCAATATACTAGGATGTTGTTATAAGAAGGATTGAAACTACACATACACACAACTCCATCTAATGGATGATGAACATAATGTTTCTGTGGATGGCAAACTAACGCCTCACGAAACGATGATTGTTCAAATACATCTTACCGCCTCTCATGGTGGCCATTATGATGGAACTGTAATTAAATATGATATTAATGATATATATTTTATATATAAGCTTCTGTAATTCCATTTTATTTCATACCATTATTTGTTTCATGTTGTATATACATACGATAATTTCATTTGAGGAAGTGCGGATTACCGCCCCCTTAAAATGATATGACTCGTTCATACCACACATGGAACGTATAAAGGATGGTGTTAAAGAACTTAAGTAACATATATAAAATATTATATTATAATGAAATAGTAATATACCTATGTATAATCTGGATTCAATTCTTTTAAAATAAAAATTAAATGGAAGTAGCGTTCGTGCGTACGTACGGACTACCGTCTCCACGAACGCGGTGAGATCCATCCTCCATCGTATCCATTAAAGTCTTATTCTCATTTTAGGGTTAAAAATAATGTTAATATCATTCTTATTATGAATAAGATTTAATCTATCCATTACGAACATGTCTTACGTAACCAAACATTTAAGAAGAACGAATCGATTATCACCTGAAACGACGATAATACTAAGATATTATTAATAAAGCAATGTTAAAAGATCATATATGATATCGTATTAATGTATATGATTCTTGTATAATTTAATAACAATTATTTCACCATTATACAAGAGGTTAAACTACCCCAACCAAGGAAAAGTACAAGGTAAGGGGTTTTCATCTCACTCCTTATTCCCGTGAGATTCATGTCATATTGCCACCATCACCTTTTGTGTGGTGTATGTACTACCCATAATTATATTCTTTGTGTAATACACTCTAATTTATGTGTATTTACATATTCATTGTATGATACCTCTTTCATGGGTTGTATGTTTTATAAGTTACCAAATTGGTAAGGGTTATTTCACAATCTCTTCATTATTCGAGTTTGTTTATACGTAATAATCTACTGGGACCTCTTTATCATCCACATCCATGTTTTTAAAAATGTATTTCAAAACATTTTTACTATTTACAAGAATATGGGTTAAAGTCATTTATACCCTTGTTTGACTTTTTATAAGAGGTTTATAAAGGAATCTTTCCATCGTTTTCCAAACAAGGTGCTTTTTAACCTTTTCGACAAAATTAAGGTAAGAATGTTTTTTTTAACTTATACGGCAGGTGTGGCTATTTACCGCCGTTATAAAATCTTCAAAGATTTCCTTTAAATCTTACAAGAATATTTTCAAGAAAATGTTTTATTTTATATGGCTCTTAAATGATTTCAAAAATAGAAAGAGATATTTCTCTAAAAAGTGTTTTGATTTCATCTATGTCAACATCCTTTAATGGATTTTACGCTTATTTGAAGTTGATTTATTATAATACAAAACTTCTATATTGTATTGAAGGTTTTGTGATATGTTTGACTTGGATGTGCTATTTTATACCATTCATAGTTTATGGTGAAACTATTGACATTTCGTATGCTAGTTTTAATCCGAATGATTATGTTATATTTCAAACTTTTCTTCAGATGAATGTGCTAAACAAGTATGTTCCGGGTTGGGGACCGGTAAAAGTAAGCCCTCCAGGTTGGGGACTGGTTAAAGTAAGCCCTCCAGGTTAGGGACTGGTAAAAGTAAGCCCTCCGGTTTGGTCTCCGGTTATTAGAGGTACTCCGGGTTGGTGTCCGGTTATTAGAGGCACTCCGGGTTGGTGTCCGGTTATTAGAGGCACTCCGGGTTGGGTTCCGGTTAGAAGTAACCCCTAGGTCTTGGGATGAGGCCTAGACAATGAAATTAAAGTTTGGCATTATACATTCCAACATTATGAAAGTGGTTATTGATTTTTGCATGTGATTATTCTATTAGTAGAATATCCATGTGAATAAGTAAATGGCATTATTTCATTTTACTTTTGCCATACTATGTTGAAGTTCAAGTTTAGAAGGCTTTTGTTTTAGTAATGCATTGCCTTAAATGTTTATTCTTATTTAAGAAAGTTTCTGCTATATTTTTATCCTTACTGGGCATTTGAGCTCACCCCTTTTCTATGTTTTATTTTTCCCAGGAAGTGAAGAAGTAAGTTATGAATGACCTGCAGGGATATTTTGTGGGGATATGAGTGTAGATTATGGAGACAATACGTTGTTGTAGTAGTTTTTCGTTTAATGATGTAATGTAAAACTTATGAATATATCTAGTGTTTCCAAGGCTACTAAACCAATCGGTCTTTCGAGATTTGATCTTTCTTGTGATCATGCCAATGTTATGTAATAATGCACCGACTCTGGGTAGCTGGGGTCGGGGCGTTACAACTATGCCCTCATTTGGTAAAGTATGTTGCAGATGGAGATAATAAACAATAGCGGAAAGCAGTAAATAACACACAACAATTGAAACTAAACAACGAAAGAAATTTATAATATAATAATGATGCAGCATTTCACATGTTTCTATGGAAAGTAGTAAACAAAAGAACGTGATGAAATACAACTAATACCCACGTAGTAAAAGTAAACAGTAAAATCTAGCAGCATCGCAAGCCTAAGCTCTGTCACATGATCTCCATATCTAACTAGCAATCAAGCACCTGAGGTAGAAGGGCCACAATCCCTACCCACACATGCAACCATATAACCTATTTGGGCCAAAAAGCAGAACCCAAAAAGGGTGTGAGACTAATCCTAGTATGCAACCACCCAAAGATATGTGCCCTACTTTCAGTGAGAAATATAGAAAAAGCATTGGAAATAAATGAAGTAGAGAAACAGTGGTACTCTAATATAACCAGTCCTATAATTATCTATTCTCATTTATTTATTAATTTAATTAAATCATTTAATCATCAACCAAAGAATCTACTAAGAAGCTCTATAATCCAAAGGTATAACAAGTAACACAACAGGTATCTCAACAGAATACCTAACAACAAGCAGTACAACACAAGCTTGTTCTATGGCTTGATGCACTCATCAAAACCAACCAACATTAGTTTAACACGCTGACCCTCTGGGTGGCTCACGCAGGTAGACCCCTATGGTCAAGCATTCAAACAAAAGAAAAGAAACTCTGAGGAAACAATCAACATCAATTACCCTTATAGTCTTCCAGCGATACTATAGACTCTCTGAGGAAGCACTTACGTCTAATTCACCTTTTAGTCTCGATTCGATAATTATCAGACCCTCTAAGAGAGTACAAAGTCAATCCCCCTTATGGTCTCATAATGGTAATTATTAAATAGGCCCTCTGAGGAAGCACTCAACATCAATTCCCCATATGGTTTAACTACACCAGGTTCCCGTAGCCCTGAGTAAAAGCAATCATACATAAATGATTAGTAGCATCCCTATGTATTATCAAAATCTACATGGATATTAGCTACAATGCAAAAAAGCATTTAAACATCAGACAATAAAATCAATCATCCACACCAAGGCAAGAAATCAATGCAATAAGGTTTTCCTCATAGGCAACCTAAGCCAAACAGTGATAAACAACCAAAACGAAGGAAAACACCCATGGGGTGATCCTTGAACATGCTAACAAGAAAAAATTACTCATCTAATATCCTCAAGCCCATAATAAATCTAAGGCAGATAAATAAAATAGGTTCAAAACCCTAACCTGAGATACCAGATACATGGATATCCATCACTTTTGCAAAAAAAAATCAAGGACATTCAACGTAGGTCATCAAACCATCTACCTCGATCCTCTTAGATTGATATAATTGAACCTCGTCCTATGAATCATCCTAGACTAAGTAGATATGAAAAAACATTTAAAACGTTCAACCTCTAATAACTCAAACGAGAGGAAGAAATAGGAAACGAGGCCAAAGAAGAACGCAGAACTCACCGCTATGATTATATTGAAATCGACGGTGTTCGATTAAGAGAATTGATGATGGATCTGTGGCTTAGAGAATATTCAGCCTCCTCAGATGCCTTGTATGGAATTAGGCAGAGATGAAGACGAAAATAGGGTTGAGACGCAACCCCGGTCCGATTGATGAAATAAAAAAAAAGGTACACGGCATGTACTTTTAGAGTACACATCGTGTACTTTAGTTTTCCGTACTCCACTTTATGTGGCCTCCGCGTCACCCCACACGGCCATGTGTGTGTCCCGGACACAGACATCACACTGCCTCGTGCGGCGTCGAAGTACACGGCGTGTACTCATAAAGTAAACGATGTGTACTCTGAAAATTACCAAATATTACCCCTTTTATCAAAAATGACCAGGAAAGGAAAAAAATACCTAAAAAGCAGGTCTGGGTTCTTACAAACTTCCCCTATTAAAGAAATTCATCCCCAAATTTCTTAACGAGGCCTAGAAGAAGAACCCTCGAACAATTCTGGCCACTGTGATCGCATGTCGGCCTCCCATTCCCGAGTCTCATCTTGTACACAGTCGTGCTGCCATATCACCCGTACTAGAGAGACAGACCGACCATGGAGTACCTTTGAAATATGATCAACAATCCTGATAGTATGCTCCTTGGATGATGCATCCTGCTCCAGGTCAACCTCCTTGGGTTGAAAAACATGAGACGGGTCTATGAAATACCGCTAAAGCTGAGAAACATGGAAGACATCATGCATAGCCTGATACCTATGTGGTAACTGCATACTGTAAGAAACTAGACCGACTCTCTCCAGAACCTCAAACGGCCCGACATATCTCGGTGAATGCTTTCCCAATCTTCTAATCCTCTTATGTCCCAACCTCGGGGTAACACGCAAGAAAACCTGATCTCTGACCTTGAACTCTCAAGGTCCTCTCCGCTGATCAGCATAAGATTTCTTCTGAGACCGTACAGTATCCATCCTCTTCCGAATAAACTCCACCTGCTCTGTGTTCTCCTAAAAAAGAGGAGGTCCTTGCACAGCTGCCTCTCCCGCCTCTAGCCATCACAAGGGTGATCAGCACGACCTACCGTACAAAGCCTCATAAGGTTCCATCTGAATAGTTGCTTGAAAAATATTATTATAGTCAAATTCCACTAGAGGTATATAATTCTCCCATGAACCTCCAAAATCAAGGACACATGCTCGTTGCATGTCTTCCAGCACTAGAATCGTGCGCTCTAACTGGCCTTCTATTTGGGGATGGTAAGTTGTGCTCAGAAGTACATGTGTACCCAAAGCCCTCTATAGCCCCTTCCATAAATGCGAAGTAATGCCGGCGTCCCTATCAGAAACCATAGAACTCGGAACCCCATGCAAGCGTACAATCTCCCATATGTACAACCTCCCATTCTCATCCACATCAAAGGTCTTCTTGATATGTAAGAAATGTGAAACCTTCGTGAGCCTATCCACTATAACCCAAACTACATCATTCCCTCGAGGCGATCTCAGTAACCCTATCATGAAGTCCATCACGACTTAATTCCATTTCCACTCAAGAATGGGTAACTGCTGAAGAAGCCCCGCTGGACGCTGATGCTCTTCCTTCACCTACTATTAGGTGGAGCACCACATAACAAAACCAACCACATCCTTCTTCATACCTGGCCAAAAATACTGACGATGTAAGTCTCGGTACATCTTTGTGACACCAGGATGAACTTCCCAAGATGAAGCATGAAACTCCCACATTATCTCCCCACGTATGTCTATTGAAAACCATATAAGGCCATGAAAATGTAATACCTCATCATCACCCGTTGTCCACCCCAAAGTAGGGTCTCCATCTGACACACCCTCCTGTAGGAATATGCCTTCTGGGTCTGATAGCTGCCTCATTTGAACTCCATCCAAAAGAGTGGAGGTAACATCTATAGATAAAAGAACTGTAACAACCCAATGTTTTTCAATGGAAAATTAACTTCTTATATTTATGTCATAAAAACAAAAAATAATGAACTAATAAGTGATAATTGACCTTTAATCATAAGTTTGTCACTCCTATGTTTAGAATTTTGAAAATCCAACATACACGATTGTGTTCAAGATGTTTTTTAGAGGCTAATGAAAAAAACAATTTTTGGTGAATAGTAACGTACCCTTAGGAATATTAACATACCATTATGAATAGTAATATGACCCTTATGAATAGTAAATCATCCAACATAATAGTAACATTACCTATGAATAACAAAATAAAATTTAGACATCTTAGAAAGTGACAATTTGACCTTTGTAAACGTTTTGATATTTTTTTAAGTCATAAATAATTAATTATAATTAATTAATTAATTTAAAAGCATATTTATTTACCTAAAATGTATTCATAAATTATTTAATCAATGTATTATAGTTTTTAGATAGTTTTATAATACCCTACGTAATTTTTGAATGTACTATAAAATCAGTTTTAATCTTAAAAACTGTTTTTTAAGTAAATTATGATTTTAATTAAATATTAAATTAATAATATTTAGAAACTTATTTCTGAAAAATGGAATTCATTTTTGGATTCTACACGTCAATAAATGGTTGGGGTAAATTTTTGATATTTTTCTGAGATACTTGAATTTTTGATGAATAGTGAAATACCGTAATTTAAAAGATAAGCTAAATAAGCTAATTATAGGGTCATGTGTGATATTCTGATGATGTAAGCCCACTTGGTTCGGGATTAAATTATAAAATTTCTATTATTGGTCGTTCAAGACTCACTATTCATTTTCTTGTGGGGAAATAATAAACTAATGATTTTTATATTAAGGAAACCCCTCTCTCCTCCACTATAAAAGCCACCCTTCACACCCTTATTTCCTCACACCTCTCAAGCTCCAATACTTCTCTAAAATCTAACCTAAAACTTTCCCTAGCCCTTCCCCCAAGTCCAAGATCTTCTGGTATCATCAAAAGACCACGCTTATGCCCTCAAGGAGGTTCTCAAGAGGAGGATTCTAGAGGTAATTTCTCTCCCTCTTCTCCTTTAATTTCCTTTCAAGTTCAAGTTCATTTCTTGATCTCTCCCCACCTATCTTCATCTGAATTGTATTGTAACTCCAGTATTATAAATATAATTTAATTTTATGATTCTAATTGTATATTATATCATCCAACCTCCTTTCGCTATTCTTTTTATTTTATTAAAGAGAACGTTGTCCGTGAGGTGTTAATTTATAACCTTCAAGAACAAAATGCATTCTTCATCCGTTTCTACCTTCAGATCTCTTCATGAAACCATTTTTATGGTTGAACCAGAATATTTTATATGTATTATTTTCTATTTAAATTTCTATAAATAACCTATGGCTATATTACTATGTGATAAGTTAAAACAAGTTCGCTGTGATCCAAAAACCACCCAAATTAACCCAAACAATCTTAATTTAATTCTTATCTAATGATTCATCCACATGGGTATAATATAACTAATTATAAAATCATTTAATCTCCCTTAATACCATTAATGACATGAAATATCATTTATGTATGTTTATTCATGTTCTACACAAAAGTCAATTTAAGAATACAAGTGAACCACCCACAAAAAACCATAAAAACGAAAATCCCCGAACAATGTTTTTAGACTCTATAAGTCATCCAAAGGAACATAATAAGAAATAATGAAACCATAATGATCCATATTAATGTAAAAATGTTTATTTATTTCTAAAAAATTAATATAATGTCATTATACAAGGCATTAAAGAGAAAGAAGCATTCAGGTACAAGGTAAGGGGAAATCTCAAACCCAATTGTCTTCCTTCGGGTTATCCCTCTTTCACTACATTTTTGATATGGTTACTACATAAAGATCATTTGTTAATAATTTTCTTTAATTTTCTGTGATATACATGTTTGTCACTGGTTTTTATGTCAAACAAAATGTTTTCCAAAGAACTCTTCTTTTAAGAACACCCCTTTTACTTCTCACTCAAAGTGGACGGTTCTTGTAATATGTATCTTATTCCCTATTTCTTTTGGTAACCCAAATCTTATGAATGTGTTATTATGAGATTAAACCCATTCCATTCCCTGGGTTAGTTATGTACATTTTTGATATGTGTTCTATGTGGCAAGCCTGATGATGATAATGTTATGATGTGACAGTTGCACCCTGAATTATATAGCGCAATATGAATATTTAAATGTGACGGGTGTGCCCGGAATAATAGGGAGATCCAATGCATTGGGTAAAGTGATGAATCTAATGAGTAAACGTGAAATTATGTGTGAACAAGATTCTATCTTCGTTCACAAGTATGTGTGTTAGTTAACCACTAAGACATGATGTTTCATTTTTATGCATTGCCACATTTCAAGTCTTTTATTTATGCTCCTCTCATCTTCATGATCTTTTTCCTATGTTATGATTATGCTCACCCCATGATATAATGTTCTTATCTATCTTCTTACTGGGCTTCTATTTCACCCCTTTTGATGTATATCCTTAGGTGGATACACGTATTAAGGATATGACAAGTGCCAATAAGAAGTGAGAGAAGAAGAAATTAAAAAAATGTTTATGCTTGATGTTGTATTTGTTATTTATGGTCCTAGTTTTCCCAAGACACTAAAGTATTGGATATTCTATGTGTAATACTATTATGTTTTTTATCTTTAAAATGATGTAATAGTAATTTAATAAAAGGTAGGGTTTCTATAGTTGGTATCAGAGGGAAGGATTAGTTAATTTGGGAATTAGGATTAGTGAACCCTAGGGAAAACATACAACATGAGACTAAGTACAAATATGCACACAAGAATATTTATATAGGGATCCCATATGTTATGTTTTTGGTATAAATTATTTAAATGAATAAGTTGTTACCTGTTTACTTATGTTTTGTTCTAACCTTTTCTATTTTAGAAAATGGTGGGAACCCATAGAAATCAGGCTTACAACTCTTGCGAGGGCCAATGCAATGATTTCCTGAACGACATCCCCATTGATTTGGGAGGTGGAGTTCAAAAATTTATGGTTATTCATACCCAATTATCTCAGGTTATTAACAATAACCATAATAATGGGGAACGTCCTCCATTCACCAAAGAGGGAGAAACTGGCTATCGAATGTTTTATACGGCAATGTCCACCGACGTTTTGTGGATCTTTTCATCCACTAGTTGTACAATAGTGGGTAAAATCCATGGTGAAAATCTTTTCCATTCTTCACTGTTCTGAGATGAATATGGTGACTCTAGCCATCTATCTTCTAGATGTAGAAGCAAATCAATGGTGGGAATTTATTAAGAACACCAAGCCATAGAAGGATATTGAAGAGATGGAATGGGATGACTTTAATATAATGTTTCTTAACAAGTATTTCCCATGATCTCATCGCATGAATATGAGGAGAGAATTCATAGAGCTCAAGAAAAAAGAAGGAGAATCTGTCACAGCCTATGAAGCGAATTTCACATGTCTCTCTAGGTATGCTTCGGGTTTTGTTATCAACAATGATAGAAAAATTGATAGATTCTTTCGTGGAATAAAACCACACCTTTGAAAGGATATTGCAATTCGAGACTTTTGGAGTTGTGAAGAAGTTGTTTGGTTTGCTCTAAAAGTGGAGATGAAGTTTGGATAATGGCCCCATGGCTATGGGGATAAGAAGCTAAAGATGGAGTTTCAAGATGGTGGATCTAGTGACAAATGTGGGATGAAAAATCAACGACCCACATGCCAAAAATGTGGGAAGTTGCACAATGGGAACTGCCTCAAAGGGATGTGGAAATGATTCAAGTGTGGGAAATAAGGACACCATGCTCAAGAGTGTTGAAAATACATGGAAAGGAAGGAGAATGTAGCTGATGAAAGGAGAGTACCACTCCTGGTTCAATGCTACAACTGTAAGGAGCTAGGGCTCTATGCAAACCAGTGCACTAAACCTCTAGTTCTCGAGTGTAATCAGTATCAGTAGCCACCAATGGCAAAGGAACAAGGGAAGGATTATGCCATCACTACTGTGGCGGTTGAGCATGATAATGAAGTCTTACAAGGTACACTTCCTATTCACTCATGAATTGAAAATGTCTTATTTGATTCTGGTTCTACGCATTCATTTATATCATGAAAGTTTTCTAGAACTATAGAATCAAAGCCCCAAAACCTTAATGTAGATATATCTGTAAAAACACCAAGTGGTGCAATCATTTCAACCCAAATGTATGAATCTTCTCCTGTTGGAATATGTGGGAATATGTTTCTGGAAAATCTTATAATACATCCCTTGGTGGAATTCGAGGCTATAATGGGAATGGACTGGCTCTCGTTATATAGAGTTCATATCAACTGTCGGAAAAAGGAAATATCATTTCTTATTCCAAACCAACCTGTGATCCTATACAAATGCAAGGAAGATCATGAATATCCTTTGAAAATCCTTCAATGGTGTGGGTGTTGATTCCCTATGAAGAAGCATACCTTGCCCGAATGGTTGAGTCGAAGCAATGTTCTAACCTTGAGGAAATTCCCATCGTGAGGTAATACAACAATGTTTTTCCCGAAGAGTTACCCGAAATTCCCCCGGATTGTGAGGTAGAGTTCTCAATTGAACTCATACCCGGAGCTACTCCTATCTCAATGTTTCCCTATAGGATGGCTCCTATATAACTGGAGGAGTTAAAGAAGCAGCTGCAAGAGAATATGGACGAAGGGTTCATATGCCCAAGTGCATCACCTTGGGGTGCGCTAGTGCACTTTGTGAAGAAGAAGGATGAAACCATGCGGCTATATATCGATTATTAGGAACTCAACAAGATCAATATAAAGAACAAGTATCCTCTCCCAATGATTGATGACTTGTTCGACCAGTTAAGAGGAGATCAATACTTCTCAAAGGTGGATCTTCATTATGGATATCATTAGGTAAAGGTGAAGAAGGAAGATATTCAGAAGATTGCCTTCCGTACAAGGTATGGGAACTATTAATTTTTTTATGCCCTTTGGACTTAATAATGCCCCTACAATATTCATGGATTGGATGAATAGAGTCTTTATACATTACCTCGACAGATTTTTGGTAGTGTTTATCGATGATATTCTCATCTAATCCAAGAGAAAGGAGGAACATGAAGAACATCTATGACTTGTGGTGGTGAAATTAAGAAAGGATAAGTTGTATGCCATGTTCAGAAAGTGTGACTTTTGGATGAATCAAGTCACGTTCTTGGGACACGTGATCACAAGTGATGGAATTTCTATGGATCCTTCAAAGACAAAGGTGATTGAGGAATGTCCCAAGACCTCTAGTGTCATAGATATCTGTTTTTTTAGATTAGCTAGGTACTGCCGACGTTTTGTGAGAAAAATCTCATGATTGTTAGGCCCGCTAACTATGTTAACTAGGAAAGGGGTAAAGTATGTATGGATGGAAGAATGTGAGGGAAGCATCGAGGATCTAAAGAGAAGGATGATCACTGCACTTATACTCCCACTACCAAAAAGTGGAGAAGGTTTTGTGATATACAGTGATGCTTCAAAGAAAGGATTGGGTTGTGTACTCATGCAAAATGATAATGTGATAGCCTACACCTCACAGAAGTTGAAGATCTATGAGAAAAACTAACTGACGCACGATCTAGAGCTGGAAGCCATGATTTTTGCCTTGAAAATCGGGCGGCACTACCTTTATGGCGAGAAGTGTGACATATACACTAACCACAAGATCCAAAAGTATATATTCACAAAAAAGGAGCTCAACATGCGTCAAAGGAGATGGTTAAACCTAATCAAGGATTATGATTTCTCTATTCACTGTCATCCGGGAAAGGCGAACAAGGTAGCTGATGCTGTAAGAAGAAAAGAACCTCCTACTCTATCCATGTTGCAGATTGAGAAGGACCCTATCTTCTTATATATTCAAAGAATGGTTTTTGAAATCATAAGGGGAGGGGATACATCCTATGTTTCCAAAATTATTGTTCAACCATCCATCCAAGAACAGATTAAAGAAGCACAAAGGGGTGATATAGAGATACAACAGATGGTGAATGCTGTAAAGGAAGGGAAGCTACAAGAGTTCCATATCGACGATGATGGTGGGATTCGGTTTGGAATGCGGCTTTGTGTACCTTCATCACCCGGGATAAAGAAGGAGCTATTGGATAATTGATATAGCTCTGCTTTCCCTATCCATCCTAGGAGTACCATGATGTACCATGATCTTCGAAAACATGTCTTGTGGGATAACATGAAGAAGGAGAATGAGGAATATATATGAAGGTACTTGGTATGTAAGAAAGTTAAAGCTGAGAAAAAAAAGTAAAAGGTATGATGCAGCCATTGACTATACCCACATGGATATGGGAAAATGTTACTATGGACTTTGTCATAGGTCTCCCAAAGACGTTAAAGGGAAATAATTCGATATGGGTTGTGGTTGACCGACTCACCAAGACTGCCTATTTTATCACTATTCGGGAAGACCTATATCTTGAACAACATGAAAAGATATATGTTAAGGAATTTGTGAGACTGCATGGTGTTCCACCCTCAATTGCCTCTGACCGTGATCCAAGGTTCACATCTAAATTCTGGAGGAGCCTTCAACATGATTTGAGTACTGAATTAAATTTCATCACAACCTATCACCCCCAAACCGATGGCCAATTTGAGAGGACTATTCAGATGCTTGAAAATATGATAAGAGCCTGCTCTCGTGAATTCAAAGGTGGTTGGGAGCAGCATCTCCCATTGGTTGAGTTCCCATTCAACAATAGCTTCCACTCGAGTATTCAGATGGCTCCATATGAAGCTCTGTATGGAAAGCGATGTAGAACTCCAACTTTTTGGGATGAAGTTGGAGAAAGAAAGCTACTTGGGCATGATCTTGTTCAAGAGATGATAGATAAGGTTCAAGTCATCCAGAAACACATCAAAGCTGCTCAAAGTCAAGAAAAAGAGCTATGTTGACAACTGTCGAAGGGACTTGGAGTTCGACATTAGAGATAAAGTATTCCTTCATATATCTCCATGGAAGAGAGTAATGCGATTTGGGAAGAAAGGGAAGTTACGCCCAAGGTATATTGGCCCCTTTGATATCCTTGACCGCATAAGAGCTGTGGCCTATCGGCTTGCAATTCCACCGAATATGGATCAAGTTTATGATGTGTTTCATGTATCACTACTGAGGAAGTACCTACCAGACCCCTCACATGTACTAAACTCAGAGGTGTTGCAGTTGGAAGATGATATCTCCTTTGAGGAGTAGCCACTAAAGATTCTGGATCGGAGAGATACGGTTATACGCAACATGAAAACCCATCTTGTCAAAGTGTTGGGGAGGAACCATAAATTTGATGAAGTAACTTGGGAACCGGAAGAGGAAATGAAGGATAATTACCCTCACCTGTTTGTGTAAAGTGAAATTTCGGGGGAAAAATTTCTTAAAGGGGGAAGAAGGTAAAGACCCAATGTTTTTCAATGTAAAATTCCCTTCATATATTTATGTCATAAAAACTCAAAATAATGAACTACCAAGTGATAAGTGACCTTTAAAAAAATGTTTGTCATTCCTATGTTTTGAATTTTTATAATCCGACATACACGGTTGTGTTCATGATGATTTTTAGAGGCGAATAAAACCATAATAATTTCTGGTGAGTAGTAACGTACCCTTAGGAAAAGTAATATAACCTTATGTATAGTAATATGATCCTTATGAATAGTAAATCATCCAACATAAGAGTAAAATTACCTATGAATAATAAAATAAAATTTAGACATCCTAGAAAGTGACAATTTGACCTTAGTAAATGTTTTGATATTTTTTTAAGTCATAAATAATTAATTATAATTAAATAATTAATTTAAAAGAATATTTATTTATATAAAATGTATTCATTAATTATTGAATCAATGTCTTATAGTTTTTAGATAATTTTTTAAGACCCTACATAATTTTTGAAGGCACTATAAAATCAGTTTTAATCTTATAAACTATTTTTTAAGTAAATTATGATTTTAATTAAATATTAAACTAATAATATTTTGAAAATTATTTTTGAAAAATGGACTTCATTTTTGGGTTCTACACGTCAAAAATGGTTGGGGTAAATTTTTGGGTTTTTTCTGAGATACTTGAATTTTTTATGATTAGTGAAATACCACAATTTACAAAATAATCTAAATAAGATAATTATTGGGCCAGGTGTGATGTTATGCTGATGTAAGCCCACTAGGTTCGGGATTAAATTATAAAATTACTATTATTGGTCATTCAAGACTCACTATTCTTTGTCCTGTGGGGAAATAATAAACTAATGAATTTTATATTAAGGAAACCCCTCCCCCCTCCACTATAAAACAATCCTTCACACCCTCATTTCCTCACACCTCTCAAGATCCAAGCCTTCTCAGAACTCTACCGAAGCACATTACCTAGCCCCTCCCACACATCCAAGAGCTACTGGTCTCATAAAAAAACCAAGATTAGGCCCTCAAGGAGGTTCTCAAGATGAGGTTTCTAGAGGTAATTTCTCTCCCTCTTCTCCTTTAATTTCCTTTCATGTTCAAGTTCATTTCTTGATCTCTCCCCACCTATCTTCATCTGAATTCTATTTTATATCCAGTATTATACATATACTATAATTTTATGATTCTAATTGTATATTATATCATCCAACCTCCTTTCCCTCTTCCTTTTATTTTATTAAAGTGAACGGTGTTCATGAGGTGTTAATTTATCTCCTTCAAGAACGACATGCTTTCTTCGTCCGCTTCTACCTTCATATCTGGTCATGAAACCATTTTTATGGTTGAACTATAATATGTTATATATATTATGTTTTATTTAAAGTTCTGGAAAAACCTATGTCTATATTAATAAGTGGTAAGTTAAAACAAGTTCATTGTGATCCAAAAAACCGCACAAATTAACCCAAAAAATCTTCATTTAGTTCTTATCTAATGATTTATCCACATGGATCTAATACAATTCATCATAATATCATTCAAACTCCTTTTATATAATTAATGACATGTAATATCATTTCTATATTTTTATTCATGTTCTACCCAATCTTCAATTTAAGAATACAAGTGAACCACCCACGAAAAACCAAAAAAATGAACATCGTCGAACAATGTTTTTAAACTATATAAGTCATCCAAATGAAAATCATATGACATAATGAGACCATAATGAACCCTATTAATGTTCAAACGGTTCTAGATTTCTAATTAATGAATATAATTACATTATATAGGACATTAAAGAGAAGGAAGCATTCAGGTACAAGGTAAGGGGAAATCTCGAACCCAATTTTCTTCCTTCAAGTTCTCCCTCTTTCACTCCATTTTTGATATGGTTACTCCTTAAATATCATTTGTTCATCATAGTATTTTTTTGGGATATACATGTTTGTCACTAGGTTTTATATCAGACCATATGTTTTCCAAAAGAACTCCTCTTTTAAGAACACCCCTTTTACTTCTCACTCAAAGTGGGCGATTCTTGTAACATGTTTGTTATTCCCTCCTTCTTTTGGTAACCCAAAGCTTATGAATGTGTTATTATGCGATGAAACCCATTACATTCCATGGGTTTGTTATGTACATTTTTTATGTGTTCAATGTGGCAAGCATGATGATGATAATGTTATGATGTGATAGGTGCGCCGGGAATTATATTGCGCAATATGAATATTTAAATTTGACGGGTGCGCCAGGAATTATACAGTGCTCTAATGCATTGGTTAAAGTGACGAATCTCATGAGTAAATGTGAAATGATGTGTGAATAAGATTCTAGATTGGATCACAAGTACGTGTGGTAGTTAACCACTAAGGCATGATGTTTCATTTTTATGCATTTCCACATTTCAAGTCATTTATTTATGCACCTCTCATGTTCATGATCTTTTTCCTATGTTATGATTATGCTCACCCCATGATATATTGTTCTTATCTATCCTCTTACTGGGCTTCTAGATCACCCCATTTGATGTATATCCTTAGGTGGCTACATGTATTAAGGAGAATAAAAGTTCCAATAAGAAGCGAGAGAAGAAGAAATTAAATGAATGTTTATGCTTGATGTTGTATTTGTTATGTATGGTCCTAGTTTTACCAAGACACTAAACCTTTGGATCCTCTATGTGTAATACTATATTGTTTTTTATCTTTAAAATTATATAATAGTAATTTAATAAAAGTTAGGATTGCTATACGAACCATCTGTCCTCGTCTGTCGTGCACCTCCAAATGCATCTCAGAGAACAGAGCCATAAGCTACCACTCGCAGCTGGCCTCCCAAACTACCTATAACTGAGTTCTCCTACTCATTGTGTCGGCCACATCATTTCCTTTCCCAGGCGTATAAGCAAGCTCGAAGTTGAAATACTGTTGGTACTCGACCCACCTCCACTGTCTCATATTTAATTCATGCTGCGTGATGATATACTTGAGGCTCTTTTGGTCAGTATATACCACAAAATGTTCTCCCAGAAGATAGTGTCTCCATCAATGAAAATCATGAACAAAATCATCCAACTCCAGGTCATGCATAGGATAGTTCTTATTATGTGGCCTCAACTACCGAGATCCATATGCAACAACACGAACCTCCTACATAAGCACTGCTCCAAGCCTGATGCCAGATACATCACAGAAAACTGTATAACTCTTGCCCGACTCGGGTAAAACTAGAATCGGTGCTGAAGTCAATCTCCCCTTAATATCCTGAAAGGCTGAATTGCAGGCTTCTGACCAAACGTACATCACACATTTCGTAGTCAATCCCATCAACATTGCTTCCAAACATGAGAAGTCTTGTATAAACTACCTGTAGTAACCGGCCAGTCCTAAGAAACTTCGTACCTCGTAGACATTATTCGATTTCTCCCAAGTAACTACGGCCCTCACCTTCTCGGGTTCTACTGATACTCCTACCTCTGAGATGACATGACCCAAAAAGTGAATCTTGTCCATCCAGAAGTGGCACTTAGAGATCTTAGCATATAACTAATTCCCCCTCAGTGTACTCAATACGATCTCAAGATGGGTAGCATGGTCGTGTTGAGTGTGAGAGTACACCGGGACATTGTCCATGATAACCACCATGAAGGAATCCAAGTATGGATGGAAAAAATTGTTCATCAATTCCATGAAGACTATGGGCACGTTTGTGAGACCAAACAGCACAACCAAATACTTGTACAATCCATACCTGCTCCGGAAGGCTGTAATAGGTATATCATATTGTTTGACCTGCAACAGATTGTAGTCAGATCTCAAGTCGATCTTTGAGAACACTCTTGCTCCTAGAATCTGATAAAAAAGATCATCAATCCTCAGTAAGGGATATCAGTTCTTGACCATTAACTATTTTAGCTTCCGATAATCCACACAAAGCCATAAAGTACCATCCGCCTTCTTCGCAAATAAAACAGGTGAACCGCATGGAGAAGTACTGGGTCGGATAAAACCCTTTTCATGTAACTCCTACAACTGCTTCTTGAGCTATTGAAACTTAGGAATATCCATCCTATAAGGAGGTATGGATACTGGTGCTGCTCCTAGCACAAGATCAATAGATAGTTCTACTTCACGCTCTGGAGGAAACCCTGAAAAGTCTTCGGGAAAGGCATCTGGAAAATGATCAACCACTGGAAGATAATCCATATGAGAAATCCCTTGATAATATAGATATAAAATAGCAATATGGTCTATAACACCGCCCAAACCATGATGATCTGGTCCAGATCTTCTTACCTGGACATCCCATTCACCCTTGTGATGAAAAGATCTACCCTCTCGTGACATGAAACTCACCCTGCGGTGATAGCAATTCACAAGGGCCTGAAAAGGAACTAGCCAGTCCATTCCGAGAATGAAATCATAACTTGTCATCTCTAGGACATAATGATCCCACACGAAGTGACATCCACCAACCTCAAGGGGTCACTCCATGCACTGACGAACACTAGCAGTTCTAAGTCCCAAGGGAGTGTCTAGTGTCATCATATCCTCAGAAGTAAAGATAGTAAGTCTAAGGTTCTCTATAGTGTCCATATAAATAATTCTATGAGAAGCTCCTATATAGAAAAGTGCAGGACATAAAACTGAGGCTACTATTATTGTACCTCATATTGTGGAAGGTCCAGGATCCTACTCCTGATGAATCTGCTCTACCGCAAATGTCTGGCCAGTACCACGGCCCTGTGTAGCATCCTAAGACCCCTGAGCTGATACTCCTTGAGCCTGACCACTGCGTCCATGGCCTCTAACCTGGCCTGCATGACCTGTAGAACTCCAACCCCCAGTCCACTATGGAACTGGTAAACGTGCTCCTGTACATGGAGTCGAAACTGATCCTCCTTTGCTAGCCGGTGGAAGAAGAACCTTGAAAAACCGCTGAAGCTGACCCATATTGCCGCAAGATTGGTACTCTACTGGGTCCCCCAGGAACTATTTCTTCTTATGACCATCCTTCTCACACTGTTAGCACACAAACTTGCTACCTGAAGGAACATCTCGCTTCCTCGAGTCACCTCATGTAGACTCTCAGTGGCGCTTCCTGCTGTCCGTAGAAAGGGTACTAACTCTAGATGCTGAACCGCCCGGGCTCACTACTCTAGTATACCTCAGATTCCTCTCCATGATCAACTCATAGCTAACTATCAAATAAATAGAAGTAAATTGGAAGATGTTTACCTGTGATCTGATCTCTGGTCTAAGGCCATCTTAAATCTTCCTTGCTAAGAACAACTCGTCATTCCCACTAATGGGAGTCAAACACTATAACTTAGTGAAATGGGAGGAATACTCCATAACAGATAGAGTACCCTACTGTAGGTTCATGAACTCTCTAACTCTATCGGACCTCAGCATCTCCGGGTAGAGGTTGTCAGAGAACGTACGATGAAACTTTTCCCAAGAAACTATCTACTAACGCCCTACCTGAGATACTACGTCCCACCATCTGTTGGTGGAATCTCGCAGCATGTAAGTCGCAAGCTTCTCCCTTCTGTCTGGGGGTGTCTTGAGATGGTCAAAGATAGAAACCATTGCTTCAAACCAAGATTCAGAAACATGAGGTCCCCCACCCCCTAAGAATGTGAGAGGATGTTGCTGCTGGGAGACTCACGTAAGCTTTTCCAAAGACTCGGCAGGTTTCTAAGCTCCCTGAAAGGTCTGTATGAACCTCATGAATCCCTCACAGAACTGTGCGTCTAAACTAGTATCTGAGATAACTGCCTATGCCATATACAACGTACGATCATCGTCAGATCCATGACATGCAACGAGATGATGTCTTTGTGGCATGAATCTACAAGGTCAAAATAACACCCATATTAACAACGAGCCTAGTTTCAACATAAGAGAGTGAAAACAGAACAAAAAGGGAAAAAATCTTAAACTAGAAAAACATGGTTACACGGTGTGTAGTCACTATTCACAATGTCTTCCATAAAGATTTTACTTGGGCCTGTACATCAGCCAAGCTGGCTGTTTAAACCCAAACCGTACGACGTGTTCATACATATACACGGCGTGTACTGTCCTTTTTCCTCCTGCCAGGTTACTCCTACCTGACTAAGTCACACAAACTATCCCAGCTGAAGAAAATATGGTGTTTCTATCCACTACACGGTCTGTCCTTAAGGATTTTCCCCTTTTCCATGTCGTTAGTCACACGTACTAGTACACGGGCCACAACTACACGGCGTCTCAACAACGTACATGGCGGGTTGTCCCTATGATTTTCCAACCCATGTATTCAACTACACGGCTAGGTCATATGAACCATTACAACACGACGTGTCAACATGGTACAGGGCGTGTTGTTCCTGGTATTTTCCATCCCATATATTCAACTACATGGCTGGATCACACAGAAGAATAGTACACAACGTGTACTTCAAAGTACATGACATGTAACCATGAAAAGTAGTTCCTCCCAAACAGAAGAACACTTGGTGTGTGTTCATAAGGACACACGCCATGTTTTCTAGGTTTCTGGGCAATAAGCATACAAAACTCCCGAGAACCAATAAAAAACACTGAAAACCAGCACCTATGTTTCAAATTCCGATCAGTGGGGGTCCATACTCCCCGCGAATCAAATATTGACATTATAACAATGCATATAACAAGTAAACAGTATGATAATCCAATGATCAGCCATATTCCAATCCTTGAGGGCCCATAACACCTATAAGACCAAAGCTTGGAGTCTATGATAAATAAGCTGTAAAATAAACAATACCATATCAGTATAACATGTATCTCTATCACAGAAACTATCACAACATCATGCATAATCTATAACGACATCTATCACAACAGAATGCAATTTCTAATGCACCAAATATGGCATGGTAAAATGCAGGACATGTGATTTTCTAACCAGTGCCTATATAATGGATGAGATGGCATACCCTCATCTCATCGGGTTGCAAAAAAATAGAACCACAATTATATAAACTGTAACAGCCCAAAACAAGTGAATTACCCAACAGTGAAATATAATCAACTGTAACACTTGATAAAACTTAAAAGTGCAATTACGAGGTATTATAGATTTTCCCTATACATGGGTTAATTACTCTTGGGCATCGTTATTTAACAACTACCCATTCCATCTTATCCCTATATATTGTCGCCAAACAGTAAGGAAATATGAGATAAAGAAAACTCCTCTAATAGCACTTTGTAATGACCTGAATCAGGTGCCACTCAACTGGTGCCCCATACCCGGTTCACCACATGACCTCAATCACATTTCCCCAAATGCCAGTGGCTTCCGAGTAGCAGCAAGGGCCTTGATGAGTTAGCGGGAAAACTATTCCCACATTTGGTAAAGTATGCAGTGGAAGGAGATAATAAACAATAGGGGAAGCAGTAAACAACACATGACAACTGAAACTAATAACCAGAAGCAACATATAATATAATAATGATGCAGCATGGCACATATTTCTATGGAAAGCAGCAAACAAAACAAAATACGTAAATACAACTGAAACCCAATTAGAAAAACTAAATAGTAAACTCTAGCAGCATCGCAAGACTAAGATCGGTCCCATGCTCTCCAGCTCTAACCAGCAATCAACCACTTATGGTAGAAAGGCCACAATACCAATCCATACCTGCAACCATATAACCTATTTGGGCTGAAACGTAGGACCCAAATAGGGCGTGAGACTAATCCCAGTAGGCAACCGCCAAAAGATCTGTTCCCTACTATCAGTGAGCAATATAGAAAAAGTAATGGAAATAAATTAAGCAGAGAAACATGGGTACTCTAATGTAAAAAATCCTACAGTTCTCCATTCATATTTATTTATTAATTTAATTCAATCATTCAATCATCAACCAAAGAATCTATAAAAAATCTCAATAATCCAAAGGCATAACAAGTAACACAACAGGTATCTCTACACACTACCTTACAACAAGCAGTACAAACCAAGATTGTTCTTTGTCTTGGTGGACTCATCACAACCAAATAACGTTAGTTTAACACACTAACCCTCTGGGTGGCTCACACGGGCAGACCCCTATGGTCAAGCATTCAAACAAAGGCAAAGACACTCTGAGGAAGCACTCAACGTCAATTCTCCCTATGGTCTTGCAGCGATACTATAGACTCTCTAAGGAAGCACTTACATCTAATTCCCCTTTTAGTCTCGATTCGATAATTATCAGACCCTCTGAGAGAGCACAAAGTCAATACCCCTTATGGTCTCGTAATGGTAATAATTAAATAGGCCCTCAAAGGAAGCACTCAACGTTAATTCCCCCTATGGTCTAACTACACCAGGTTCTCGCAGCCCTGAGTAAAAGCAGTCTTACGTAAACAATTAGTAGCAGACCTAATTATATACATCAATTACTTGTCTATTATCTACAATGAAAAAAAGTATTTAAACAGTAGACAATACAAGCAATCAATGCAACATGGTTTGCCTCATAAGAAACCTAAGCCAAATGGCGATAAACAGCCAAAACAAAGTAAAACACCCATGGGGTGATCCTTGAACATGCTAACAAGAAATCATTATTCATCTAATAGCCTCAAAAACACAGTCAATCTAAGACAAACATATAAAACAGGTTCAAAATCCTAACCCGAGATAGCCGATACATGGATATTTGACACTTTAGCACAAAAACACAAGGACATTCATCATTGGGAATCAAACCACCTACCTAGATCCCCGTAGATTGATATACTTGAACCACAAGCTGTGAATCGGCCATGAATAGAGTAGATATGAAAAAATTTCTAAAACGTTCATCCTTAGATAACTCACACGAGAGGAAGAAATAGGAAACAAAGCCAAAGAAGATACAAGAACTCACCACTGCGATTCTATTGCAACCGACAGTGTTCGATTCGGGGAATCGATGACAGATCGGAGGCTCGGAAAATATTCGGCCTCCTCAGATGCCCTGTACAGAATTAGGTGATGAAGAAGATGAAAATATGGTTAAGACACGACCCCTGTCCGATTAATGAAATAAAAATAAAAGTACACGATGTGTACTTTTAGAGTACATTTAGTTTACTTTGGTTTTCCATATATTTCTTTAAGCGGCCTCCACTTCACCCCACACAACCGTGTGTGTGGACCGGACATAGCTAGCACACGAACTCACATGGAGTTGAAGTACACGGCGTGTACTTATAAAGTACACTGCGTTTACTCTGAAAATTTCCATATTTTTCCCTTTTTCTCAAAAACAAGCAGGAAAGGAAAAAAATACCTGAAAGAAGGTCCGGGTTCATGGAAACGTCCCCCTTAAAGAAATTTGTCCCCGAATTTCTTAATGAGGCGTAGAAGAAGAACCCTCGAACAACTTCGGCCATTGTGATCGCATGTCGGCCTCCCTTCCCCAAGTATCATCCATTACATGGTCGTGCTGCCATAGCACCCGTACTAGAGGGACAGACCGACCATAGAGTACCTTTGAACTACGATAAAAAATCCTAATAGGATGCTCCTCAAACGATGCATCCTACTCTAGATCAACCTCATTGGGTTGAAAAACATGAGAAGGGTCTGAGAAATACCACCGAATCTAAGAAAAAAGGATGGCGTCGTGCATAGCCTGATACCTCTGAGATAACTCCAACCTGTAAGAAACCATCCCAACTCTCTCCAGAACCTAAAACGGCCTGACGTATCTCGGTGAAAGCTTTCCCTGTATTCCAATCCTCTTATGTACCAACCTCGGGGTAACACGGAAGAAAACCTGATCTCTGACCATGAACTCTAAAGGTCATCTCTGCTGATCAGTATAAAATTTCTGCCGAGACTGTGCAGTAGCCATCCTCTTCTGAATTAACTCCACCTGCTCTCTGGTCTCCTAAACAAGATGAGGTCCCAGCACAGCTGCCTCTCCTGCCTCTAGACAACACAAGGGTGATCAGCATAGCCTACCGTACAAATCCTCGTAAGGTGCCATCTGAATAGTTGCATGAAAACTATTATTATAGGAAAATTCCAGAAGAGGTATAAGTTTTTCTGATGAACCTCCAAAATCAAGGACGCATGCTCGTAGAATGTCCTCCAGCACCTGAATCGTGCGCTCTGACTAGAAATCTATTTGAGGATGGTAAGCTATACTCAGAAGTACCTGTATAATGAAAGCCTTCTGTAGCCCCTGCCAGAAATGTGAAGTAAAACTGGCATCCCTATCAGAAATGATATAACTCGGAATCGCATGAAAGCGTACAATCTTCTAGATGTACAACCTCCCTAGTTCATCCACACCAAAGGTCTCCTTGACAGGTAAGAAATGTGCAACCTTCGTGTGCCTGTCCACTACAACCCAAACTGCATCATTCCCTCGAGGCGATCTCGGTAACCCTGTCATGAAGTCCATCGCGACATCATTCCATTTCCACTCAGGAATGGGTAACTACTGTAGAAGCCCTGCTAGTCACTGATGCTCTGCCCTCACCTGCAGACAAGTGGGGCACCACACAACAAAACCATCCACATAATTCTTTATACCTGGCAACCAATATTGATGACATAAGTCTCAATACATCTTTGTGACACGAGGATGAACTGTCCAAGCTGAAGCATGAAACTCCCACATCATCTCCTCACGTATGTCCGCTGAAACCCATACGCGGCCATGAAAACATAACACCTCATCATCGCCCACTGTCCACCCTGTAGTAGGCTCTCCATCTGATACACCCTCCTGTAGGACAAGGCCTTCTAGGTCTGATTTCTACCTCATTCAAACACGATCCAGAAGAGTGGATGTAACAGCTGTTGAAGAAAGAACTGTCTATCCCTATCTGTCGTGCACCACCAAATGCATATCAGAGAACAGATCCATAAGCTTCCACTCACCACTGGCCTCTCGAACTACCTGTAACTGAGTTCTCCTGCTCAGTGTGTTTGCCAAAGCATTGCCTTTCCTAGGCGTATAAGAAATCTCGATGTCAAAAGACTGTAGGTACTCGACCTACGTCCATTGTCTGAGATTTAAGTCACGCTTCGTGAAGATATACTTGAGGCTCTTGTGGTCATTATATACCACAAAATGATCTCCAAGAAGATAGTGTCTCCAAAAACACAAATCTTGAACAACAGTAGCCAAATCCAGGTCATGCGTAGGATAGTTCTTCTCATGTGGCCTCAACTACCGAGATCCATATGCAACAACACGATCCTCCTGCATAAGCACTACTCCAAGCCCAATTCCAGATGCATTACAGAAAACTGTATAACTCTTGCCCGACTCTGGTAAATCTAGAATCAGTGTTGAATTCAATCTCCAAGACCATATTATAGTTATTCTCATGTTGTCTAAACCATGATAAAATCCAATCTACACTGAATTGGTCCTGCATGAACATCATAATGATCCCACTCACTATAATGATAATAGTTTCCTAATTCCTTAGATATAAAGGTAAATCACCACTGTTAATAGTTGATATGATCCAGGTATAAATTATCCAATCCTTATAAAAAATAAAACCCAAATTGATCATTTCCAACACAAATATTTACCAAAATAAATGGAAAGAAATGATGAAGTGTGGTTCGGTGTGCTCTAAAAAATATTTATAACAAAGTGAGGCATAGGGGTCGACCTAGGTAATTATCTTGAGGTTATTGTTTGTGTTCAATCACACACTACTTATAAATAACATTTTATTATATTTTTTATTTCTGAAATAGAATTAAAATAAATTGATATGTGAGAATTGATAATGAAATAATAAAATTAAACATGAATATTCAGTTCAAAAATAATGAATGAAAATAGAATGAAGATAGAATTAAATGATACAATGTTAAGAAAATCACCTTGAGTGAACCTTCATTTTCTCTTACTAAGTTTCAAATTTACTTAATGAACATACTCCATCATATATGTGAACATACTCCTTTTCATATTGTTTTGAATATATGTTTCTCTCAACGATCACCGAGAGACTGCAAATCCACCTCATCGATAGAGGGATAATGTTTCAGAAGTGAAATCTAATCCTCAGGTGGAATGTGGAGGAACAATGTAAACTTCACCACTATGATCCCACTTGGCCTAAATCTATGTAAATAAGAAACATAAAAAATAAATGAACAATGACTTGGGTTCAACACAAGATTGATACCTTAGGAACTTCCTCAGGATAATTACTCTTGATAACATGTATAAGAGATCACAATGGAATAGAACAGCGTGTATAAAGAAAAAATATAAAAAATTTGATAATGAGATTATAATACAAGTAAAATATATTAAAAATGCATAATACTATTTTAGTTGAAAATAAACTATTAAAAATATAAAATGGAAAAATTGAAGCATCAATGATTTGAGAAGGGGTGGGTATTCATATATATAGGGATTGGGGTGAATGAATTATCTTCAAATGTATCGCCCAAATGATTCCTTGAAGATATCTCATTAAATGGTTTAATTTTAACATCTTTCATTATGAAATATTTTCAAAAATTTCCCCCTAATTCACCCTAAAATACGAACTTTATTGGCGATTGGAGCTAGGAGATATAGCCAATTTACTCTAAAAAATTAATTATTTCAATGTGCCTCATCATATTCCATATCATTACATTCCTATGTCATTATTCCCAAACTACTAGTCAATTCACAGGTTCTATCCTTAATAAATGTTGGCCCCTGGTTCCATTCATTTTTACATGTTGGAGCCATTCAAAGAATGACTTTATGAGTGGATTTTGACTAGAAACTCATCAAGGACGAGCCTTATTGAATCCTATCTCATATCCAACTAGATTATATGAATTTGGACACGTTTATCTAGAATTATGCCTCATTTATTGAGGTGGGGCCCACTCTTCTAAACAAAAAAATGTTTTCCAAAGAATGATTTATTTGTTCCTCCATATTTTTGAATAATGAATTGGACCAGTTGAAAAATATTTAACCAATGAACATGAGTATCCTAAAAATAATTAATTACTTATTTTGGATAAATATTGAAAAATATATGCTCACAATACAAAAGTTATTAAAAATTGGGAAAATTCAAGAATTTATTATTTTTTTCATTTAAGATCAAAATACCAATAAAACCTAAAAATTTGACAATTAGCCACAAAATAACACTATGGTGGGATTACAAAACATTAATTATGTATTAAAATGTATGGAAATTTGATCTACATCACTCCCCACAATTAACCATTGGACTCCTTGGAAATCATTTTACATCCAAATCAAAATCCCCATAATAATCAAAAATAAAAAAAAACTAATCATGTTATCCAAAATAGAATTCCATCATGTATCTTCTAGGAAACATAATTCCAAAAAAAATTCATTTCCCACATTTAAATTTGTTAAATCTTAAAAATCCATCAATGGTACAGTCACAACCTACCTCAAATTGAATTGTATGTCACACTTCACTAAAGAGAAATTGAATATTGAGTTATTATCATACTTGAAAATAACATGTATCACTATAGGATTGTCAAAATTATCATTTATCTATTGTGTGAATCATTAAAATTAATTCAATTATGAGTAATTTTCAATGTAAATTCAATGGATTTGGGTTGGTGGGAAAATGAATGAAAATTTGTAAAGCTGAAAAGAGGAGGTTGGACTCTTCAATACAGTGAATGAATTATCAATTTAAAACATAGGAAGAACCTCAATCACATCCCATTGAAAATATGTAACACAACACCAAACCTTTTTGTGATATGAAAAATGAACCAGGATGTTATTTCAATGAATTATATCATATATGTTCTCCCACATTTTTTTCTCCAGAACGACACAAATTTACTTTCGTTATTTTTTTTATTTTATTTTACAAGAGGATGAGTTGAAAATTGAATATAAAAAATTAATGATAATAATTACTCTTTATATTTTAGAGGGAAATGGGTCCAAAAAGCTTGTACAATGATAAATTCCATTTCATCTCCATTTTTATAAAAACAATTGGTGAAAAAAAGATGAAATAAATAAAGCGCAATGAAATGAAGAATGAAGCCCAATTTTCTAATTATACATTAACCAAAAATATGAAACACATCTTCGAACATTATTTAATGAAAAAAATCTCTATAAAAAACATTTAAGGGCCTATAACACCCTCAAAAATTAAATATTAATGCAAAAAAACCAATAGTGCAGGTAGGTAATGAAAAATGTACTTGTAATGTGGCTTAAAACTTTAAGAAAATTCAAGGATTCTATAGAAAAATGAAGGATGTATGAAACAATATCTCTCATGTTAATATGTGGCTAGGAAATGAGGTTCCTAAATCCTATCAGAAATATTCCATTAAATGCTATTGTTTTAAAGAGAAATGTCACAAATTCTGGTTGTCAAACAAAATCCATGTTTCCCTAAAAAATGTGGGTATTATGAAGAATATAGTAAAGTGGTTTAGAATACCTCACATGAATAGAAAAATATTTTTTGTTAGTGTATTAAGGGGATGTATTTTAAAAATTAGTAAAACTCAAAAAAAATCTATTGAAAATCCAATTCATGGAAATGTTTCTCACATCAACAATCATTTAAAATACATTTCTTCAAAAATCATTTCACCTCTTTGGAAATAAATTATTGTGTGAAAGTGAAAAAAATATTAATTAAAGATCAAAAATCCTAAAAATATGAAAAAAATAATAAAAATACACCATAATAAATATTCAAGTAAAAACACCCACCCCAAACATAAATTTCATGATCCGTTATTTATAATATATAAAAATTAAATATAAGGGATGGAAAAAGGAAAGAAACAACCTGCCATTATATTTGTAGTGGATTCCTTGAGATTATCTCTTAGCTACTAAAAGCATTTCCAAAAATCATGAAATAAAAAAGTCATAAAAAAATAAATAAAAAATAAATAGAAATGGATAAGATTATAGTAAATGTTGTAGAACCCCCATGTGGGTTCTAGGATTTCACTCCCCTTGTAAGGTAGTTGTATTGGATTATCCCTTATCTGAAAGTGGGTGTGGTTTCTTTGAGATAAACCACCACATGCATCTTTTTCCCAATTTTCATGAGTAAACACTAAAAGTAGAGAACCCAAAATAAGATAAGAACGTTACCAATCCCTAATAAAAATAAATTGTAAATTTTTTTTTCGGAGTGGGGGGAGGAATAAAAAATGGGGGTGATCTCTTTTTAACTTATGTGGCATGCTCCTCCATATTTTATGAATGTTATTGTTAGGGAGGTAGTTGCACAAATACATGTATGTCTGAAAATAATTTATATATCTCCACCACATGGGTTGTCTTTTCTATATCATATAATGTCTAATCTATTTTTTTATATAAAAATTTTCATATTATGAAATGTATGAAAACAATTCATCTTATATAAGATTAAAACATGATGAATTTATAGGGAAATATTCCCTTTCAAGTGTGTTCGATTTGTAATTTATCTCTTTAGGAATGAACATTTTCAACCTAACCTTAGTATATTAATTTTATTAATAATTTTCCATATAAAGAAAATGGAATAGATTTTTTACTTTTCATAAATAAGGATGGGAAGATCATGTTTGATGTTATGTTCAACGAAGTTACTCCAAGATTCTTCTAAAAATTGTTGATCTCCCAACTATGTATCATATTTACATATGTACTTCCGAGACTTCCATGAAAAATTTCTGATTGTGGTATGATGTGATTAATTCATTTAGTAGGTCTTCCTCACCCGAATCGGGTTATTTGACATAAAAACTATTGGAGAAATCTCTTCCAACACTCGTTCTGGTCCATGTTCCAACTCTGGCTTGTGTTTATATAAAATGCTTGTACTTATTCCGAGATCTAAACTATTTAGCTCCTGAAGTATTTAATATTATCACTCATCAAATTTTATTTAATATTTTGATAATTTTTATTTTTATCATATGATGTTGGTTAGTCCAAGAATGATAATTTTAATTGAAAGACATCTTGAACACAAATATTTTTTTAATTTTTTTGAAATTTATAATTTTTTTATGTTTTTTAATTGAATGTAAAATTATTTAGAATTTGTGAAAAATAATATTGAGTGAAGACAACATGGGTCCTGGGAAGTGGTGCCAATTTGATGGATCGTTTTCATGTACTCTATCAAAAAAATTTAGAACTAAGTGCAACACATTGGTTTACCTAGGTCGTTCTCTTGAGGAGATTTTTTTTCAGTAAATCCCACACAACTTATAATTGATATTTTATTATTTTACATTATTAATGAAATAAATATTAAAGAAACTTATAATGATGAATTGATAATGAAATAATAAAATCAAAGATTCAGATGCAATGAATATAGAAAAAATTAAAACATAATGATGTTAGAATAAAAGGACACATTCCGATGTAATTCACCCATAGAGAACCTTCATTGTCTATTAATTAATTTCTAATTTACATAATGAAAACACTCAATAATATGTGTGAATATCCTCATCTACATATTCCTGTGAATATATTGGGCTCTGAATGATCAATGAGAGACCGCACATAAACCTCCTCAATTGAGGGATAATGTTGTATAAATAAAAGATATGCCTCCGGAGGCATGTGGAGACAAAAAAATTCTTTACCAACTATGATCCCCCTCAGCCTAACTCAAAGAATATAAGAACCATTAAAAATTATTGTACAATGGCTTGGGATCACACCATATTGATCCCCCGATAACTTCCCTGAGTTATCCCCTTAGGATCATGAGTATAAGAGATTGTAGTGGAAATGAACAAAGTGAAAAAAAATATAAAAAAAATACGAGAATGAGATGTATAAGAATACTAAAATATATTAAATTTAATATAACTATTAAATAAAAAACATTAAAATAATAGAAAATGGACCCAAATAATTCCCAATTCTTTGAGAAAGGATGTAGATACATATTTATAGGAAGAGTGGGTGAAATAATTCACCCCAACATCTCCATTCAAATGATTCCACATGGATGTACCATTAAAATTTATAATTTGTAATAGATTTCTCCATGAATGTTTTTCAATAATGTCTCATTAGTTCACTATTAAAATATATTATTTTTTAGACCCCAGATGTAGGAGTTATTTATAATTTACTCTAAAAAATGAATTCTATCCATGTTCCTTATCAAATTCCATTTCATTACATTCCCATTCCATAATTCCATTGAAACTGATTGATTCATGTTTTTCATCCTTAACAAAAGTTCATATCTTCTTTCATTCATATTCCACTTGTTTGAGTCATTTAAGGAATGACTTAATGAGAGTATTTTGAATTTAAACTCACCATGGACACTCTATTGAATCATATTCATCTCTAGCCAGAATAAAAGCATTTGGACACATTTATTTGTCATTATGGCTCAATAACAAAATTGGGGTCCATTATGATGAAAAGAAGATCTTTTTAGAAAGAATTATTTATTTGGGCCTTCACACTTATAAATCAAGAATTGGCCCAGTTGGGAAATATTTATCCAATTTACATGGGTATCTAAAAAAAATAATATCACAATTTGGATCAATATTGAAAAATATATTTACAAAACACAAAAGTAAATGAAAAGAGGTAAAATTACATAGTTGAACATTATTTTCATTTAAGCACAAAATACCAATAAAACCAAAAAACATGACAATTGACCATAAAATAATAGTATGGTGGGATTATAAACATTTAATTTAATAAAAAAATGTATGAAAATGAGAGCTTCCTTAACCACCAATTTCTAGAGAACATTCCTTACAATATTTGATATTCTCTGACCATATTCCCAAGGGTTTGTCAGTGGTCAAGAAACCATCCAAGCATTCCACAAACAAGATGAAACTATTTTTTAAAATTTAAAATAAAAAGGAATGTGATACTCATGTATAAAAAATATAATTCAAGGGTAAATGATAAAAGGGTCCTACCTATAATGGTAAAATGTCCAACATGCACACTTGTTGGAGTAGCCTACATTGTATGCAGCTAACTTGCCCATATACCTGATGATCCATTCCAACTCTTCTATGTTATTCTCTATGCTTGATACTACCAATATTTCACTCGGATACCACATCGCCTGCCCTGACTTGAACATCATGTGGAACCCCAGCTTCATGTCTACTAAGAGGAAGTATAGTCATTCCTAGAATCTGGATCGTATATTTTTTCCACCTCTACTTATCTGCTACTGTATGACCCAATGAAACCTCCATAGGTGATATAACCTACATTAATAATTGAACTCCAAACAAGGGTATGGACACTAAGGACACTTATGAGAAAAATTTACACACTAATAGTGCTACCAAGGAACATAGTCTTAAGATGGATTCCCACCCCTGACTATTTTCTCACTATTTGATTAGTGACAACTATCACATCACTGCTT
The DNA here is from genome assembly GCA_963277665.1 of Viscum album. Taxonomy (NCBI): domain Eukaryota; kingdom Viridiplantae; phylum Streptophyta; class Magnoliopsida; order Santalales; family Viscaceae; genus Viscum; species Viscum album. The sequence goes on along the minus strand of OY728127.1, from coordinate 1,947,307,185 downwards.
CTTAGTACAAGAAGAAGATTTCCCCATTATTAGTGATCAAAAAACCTTATTGATATTAAGGGATTCTATCACACTATATTCTATGATGAGTTTATAATTTATCACACCTAGAAATATATTCAAGTGATATACCTTCACATATGAAATTATCTTGTAGAAAACCCATTTATAAAATGTATATCCCATCAAATATTATTAGTATATAAATATAGTTTGAAGCACCACAGGTCGGTGAAGCATTCATCGTAGTCCATAACAAATATTTCCTCCTATATGATGTTCTTAAACTCTATATCCTTCTAATCCATCAATGTTTCAAGATAGAAATGGATCAAACCCATTTCCATGATTTCCTTCCAATATAACTCCTATTATAATTGGTATTTCTCTAGAATTTTCAACCTATGCTTGCGAGATCCATGAGTCATGTATATGGTATTATTCACCCTCTTATATGAGGGTCTCATGAGATTCTTCAAGATAATATAGACAAAATCAATCTAGATCTTAGATACTTGGGAACCTATCTCACTAGTGAACATATGAAAATACTACAGATTAAAATCTGTGGTCCACTCATTCATCAAATGAAAGATAAAAATAATAATCCCTACCAAGGATCACATGACCATTAAGAACATATCACATATCTAAACATCTATTTGATCCTAAGAGCTACATTATGATATAATTTGTCTATGTTAGGATTGTAATGATTACAACTCTCCTGATTCTCAATTTAAAGAAGACGAAGAGGAATTTTCACTATAAGATAAACACACTCCTAAGAACACAGGATAACACCACGGTCAACCTCAAAATGTTACAAAAATAGAGAATCATTGTCCCATCATCCTTATAAATATTTCATGACATGTGATTTAGCATGAAATGACAGTTTCTTTTATTTAATTTATGAGATATAACATGTATGTCCTTTCATAGATATGTAAGGAAACATACAAAATTCAATAAATGTGTCACTACCATTAACAATTCATGTTAGGATATATCCAAATGTTCCTATTATGACATATGCATACTCATCTCACTCCATAATGGGAAATGAGCATAATTATCAAGAAACAATAACATCACAAAATATATGAATCACCCTAGGAGAAATAATATCAACCGTAAAAGAGAACAACATGAACAAAAATATTATCTCTGGGCACTCGGATTCTCCTCCATATATGGTTTAGATAGTCTCATGAATAAGCTCATTACCATGTACTAAAACACAATAGTATCTGTTATACCTCTCGAAAATAGTAATAAAATAGAAAGTTACCATATCATTTGATACCACTTTCTAACATCCCCTGACCTCGAACTCTCTCAGATGGAAAAATCAATTAGGTTTTTGGACCTCAACCACACATCCCTACATTCCAGAGGCTGCCGACTAGTAGTGAGGGTGTGAATAATATTGTGAATAATATAGATGGGAGACTATACCCCCGTGTAAGGAGTTACAATTCAGTAGAAATAAATAATAATAATAAATATTAGAGTAAAAAATATTGTGAAAAAAGTTCTATGTACAACTGGAATGTAAAGGAAGAACTAATAAATAAAATAATAAAAAATATAATGGCATACTCAAAGATATCTAAATTTCAAACAAAAAGTAATGTATATCAAATAAAATGCTGGAAAAAATAAAATCAAAAGACCCTAGGCCTGAACTCAATGTTGGTCCCATCTCCATGATCCAACCTATCCATTAAGCAACAATCAACCAAAACAATTCGTCATCCCTTACACCAAACTTCATCTATGTAAACATATTAGGTACTAAATGGAATCCCAAATATGGTGTGAGTAAAATTTAGCAGGTTGAAATAGTCCTTACTATAAAACCAGTATAATAAATAAATGTATACACTAAATAAATAAATAGTATGATTAAATAATAAACATAATATACTACAATAAACAACTTATTTCGTAAAAATTATCGAATATCTCTGAGCATATAAAAAAATCATGAAAACTATTAAAATAAAACATAGAATAATCACATAACTAGGAAAATCCATCTTTATCATAATTATAGCATAATAGAGACAAATCCTTTAAAAAATCATGTCAATAGTTCTAGAAAAATACCTTTATATAATATTTTTAGCATAACTAGAAAATTCCCTATATGCATTACAACATAACCAGTCCCAAATGTTTATAACAAGGAAATTACCTATAATAACTATATTATCACATGGCCACACTTTTGGTATAATTATTTATGCATCCATAACTTCACAAGTATGAAAGAAAGGAATGACACCATATAAAATCATATCATATGTCAGAATGGATAATTCTTCCAATTACAATTCGTATTTCAATTACCCATTCATTTATTAAACAATACTGAATGTCATTGTTGCGCTAATTTGAGAAACATTTTATATCAAATTATCATTATCCCTTTAATAAATAAACCAAGAAATTTTCCATGGATATTATTTTACAATGAATTACCTATAGTCTTATTTTGTTCTTACCACACTTTAATCAATTAATCATTTAATTATTATTAATTTTTAGGCTCACCAAACTGGTAGTCTCAAGACATGTTTAAACACTATTCAATCCAATGGGATACAAAGAGTAATCAAAAACATGATCTGTTATAACCTACTGTTCAATTAATTAATGTTCTTGTTATGTTGGAACATTCGTAATACTATACATTGATAAACAATTAAACAAACCATAGTGTTCAGGTTTGAGAACCTAACTTAATCTGGTGATGTATAAAACACTTTCAATATATAATTCCAATAAAGGAAGAAGGTAAAGATGATAATGAATAAAACCTACATCACTTGATATCAAGATAAACACCCAACACAACTGTGGTAAAAATATTCCACCACTACCAACAAGTGCAATGGAAGAGATGGGAGACCAAAGAAAAAAACTTATTCGGGATCAATCTTTTGATAAATAAATCCATAATGTGATAAGGAACTAAAAAATCACATATGGTTTCCTAGTTCTTGAGAAAGGAGGGTTTCACATGAATGAAGAATAAAGCATACACGCATTAGGGAATTATAACTATTGATCTCGGGAAATACATGAGGTGTAATCTATTCATGTTGTTTGTTTCTAAAACTTTGAGTTACACCAAAAAACATGTCACCTTGGGTAAAATTAAAACCGATCGGTCATTAAACGATGTGTAATAGTTTACTGGAATGTAACTATTTCATATAATGAACCAATTCACGACATCTTCCAGGACACACATACATGTCATGAACGTGTTTCCAGTGTGAATCTAGTGCACCCCAAAACCATTTCATGATAGATTCTTGGAGATATATACACATCATGTAACATGTACACTATGTTTAAATTTCCAAAAAATATCATTATGAATATATCCTACCAATGTGTATAAACCACTTCTAAATTCTTCCAAATATATTGAGAACTCTCATAATCCCTTCACAAGCATAAAACCCCAACTCCATTATTTAAAAAAAATACAATTCAATAAAAATTAGTTTATTTTCCACAAAAAAATTATCTCATCATTAAATAAAATTGACCACCATGTTTTAAAGAAGAAGGAAACCCCAAATTAAAAAGGTTTAATGAAATACTCAATGTGAGACATACCAATAAAAAGACAATATATTTCAACCTAGAAAATTTTGGTGTATTATTTATTAAAGATAATGTTATCTACACAAAAATCAAGGAGGAGAATGAGGATAAATTTAATGTATTACTAATGACCATTCATAAATAAAATATATATGAAAAATATAGTTAATGAAATTTTTTGATAGAGAAAAAAAACTATTTGGGATGTTTCAAGAGAAATGTGATATCATTAGATCCTTAAAAATTGAGGGAATTTAAGGATTGATCTGACCAAATAATATGATAAATATTTGAGTTTCATTAGATTAGAAAGGTACTATCATAGATTATTGATATATATCTCATTATGATAAATCCCATAAACCAATATTACACATAATGGGGTGATGTTTTCTAGAATTACAAATGTGATGAAATCTATAAAGATATGAAGAATATGATAATAAATACTTTTTTTCTCGCATTACCCACAAATGGGAATGTATTTGTGATCTAAATTGGTGAATTGAATATATATTCATTTTTTAATCATGGAAGATGAAAAATTAATAGCTTATGCCTTATAATAATTAATGATCCATGATAAGAACTACCAAAAAATCATCTAGAATTGGCTGCAGTGATATTTCTGTTAAATATTTGTCATCATTTTCTCTGAGGGGTGTAGTGTGACATATATATGAATCATAAAATCATCAAGTATATATTCACAAATAAATTATCTCAATTTTAACCAGTGTAGATGGTTAAAACTAATAATGTATTATTATTGTTAAATCCATTATCATCCATGAAAGGAGAACAATTTGGAAGATTCCCTATGTACAAAGGATCCTGTAACCCAATCCATGAAGATAATTTCACAAAATCCAATATTTTTGGACATATAGAGGATGTTAATGGGAATAGTAAACTAATGATAATCATTCCTTGATCAAATGATTACTCAAACATATATTATTTAGATGATTAAGGAGTCCTAGTAAGATTTAAAGGTAATGTAGAAAAAGGTTGAGACAATTCTTGAGTTCAACTTTTCTAAATATTGAGTTGTAAATTTTATAACCCATATAACATTAACATAAAAATAATAACTAAAGAGATCACATCAGGTTGTTGTGTATAGATACTCATAATGTAGTTATATAGGATGAACTATAATGTATTTATATATAATGAAAAACATCAAGTGGGATTACATGAAGATGTAAATTGTAGAATTTGTATCGTGATGCTTGGTATGCCAACATGTTAAGGTCGAACAAAAGAATTATATGTTTATGATGTGACTATATACCAAAAATTTTTAAATGGTAAAACATAACAATCAATTATATTATAGGACTTCCCATAACCTTTAAATAAAATAAATCCATGTGGGTGGTAGTCGATCACCTTACCGAGTCACCTCATTTCATTATTATCAAGGAATATTTTTCTTTTGACCAACTCTCTAAGTTATGCCTAAGCGAAGTGTTAATACTTCCTGGAGTTACATTATCTATTTTATTAGATAGAGATATCAGTTTTACATTGATGGTTTGGATAATCTATTAGAAATCATTAAACGCATAATTAAGCATTATCACTACATATCACCCACAAATGAATGGTCATTCTGAATGAAACATTCATACATTAAAAGGTATATTAAGATATTGTTCAATGGATTTCCAATGATAATGGGATCAACAACTTCCCCTAGTTGATTACTCATATTATAATATTTCCCATTCTTGTATTCAAATGGAACTTTTTGAGGATATCTATGAAAATGAGTGTTGGAATTCAACATTATTATATGAATGTGGAGAATTGATGCTAATGATACTTGATCTTTTGCATCAGATGATATAGAAGAGTCAAAATATTTATCATCATATGGAATTCACACAATTTCTATATTAATATAGGCATAAAATTGTCAAAAAGGCATGGAGTTTTAGGCTAGAGATAAAATATTTCTTCAGATATCAAATTGGAATAATTTCAAGATATTGGGGGAGAAGGGAAATCATAGTCCAAGATACATTGACCCCTTTGATATCCTTAATCGCACCATAGTGGTGCACTATTGACTAGTACTCCCACCGAACCAATTTCATGTGCACGATCTATTCCATATATCCATCTTGAGGAAATAAATACCTAACCCTCTGTTTTCCTTATTATAAAGGTGATACCACTAGAGAATGATGTTTCATACATGGAGTATACATTTAAGATCTTATATCATAGCGACAAAGTTTTATGTAGCATGTCAAATTACCTAATCAAAGTTTTATAGTAGAAATACATATTTGAGGAAGAAAAATGGGAATATGAATTGATAATGAAATAGATGTACCCTTAGTTATTTTATTGTATGGGAAAAAAATTGGATTGAAAATTTATGAATGTAAAATAATGTATTCACACAAAATTATTTACATGAAATTCCAATTTTAATGAATAAAGGACTCTTAAATGTAATGTAGTTATAGAAAACAAAAGAAATAATTTTGTTATTAGGATAGTTAAAAGTTATATCATCTCATATTTATAACACTATTAACCAACAAAACCATTGATAATAAAGTGGTTTTATAGTGAACATTTTTATTAATATATAGTAAGGGTTATGATAAATCTAATTGAAACATACAAAATAGAGGATGACCTAAACTATTAGGATCATACCATTTCAAGACCATTCAACAAAGCTTATTTGGGATATAGAATCAATGATAATTTCCCTAGCTGTATCCCAATAATGGATCTAAAAATTAAAGAATGATAAAAAAATTTGGGAAAATATAAAGCTCATCAAGTTCATTGCCAAACCATGTTCACTGAACCACCCTAATAAAATGTCACCATTACACTACTTCCCCTTAGGGATTTCACTAATGTAATAAAGGGCTATGTATCTATAACCTAAGAGTGTGAATTTTTATATTTTTATAAATTAATTATTTTTACCTTTTATTATAAATTTATAATGATTAAATAATAAGTTTGATAAAATTTAGATTTTTATATGATGAAAAAAGAAATTATTTTTGTGAATTAGCTAGTTTCTATTTAGACAATATTTTTTATGATTTCCAGAATTTTCTAAAAGAACAATATTTTAATAAAAAAATTATTATTATTAAATAATATTTATTAAATATAATTTATAATATAATTTAACAATGTCAAATGAAACTTTCCTAACAGTCAGAAAACTGTTATTATAAAAAATACCATTATTTTTAAATAAATTGATATTTCTTATTTAAATGAGTAATTCATCATTATTACTGAATTATTTTCATAAATAATTATTATTTATGGAGTTATCACATCAAAATTATCAAATAGTGAATTTTTCATAATTTTTTGACCTAATTTAATTTGTGGGTAAAATTTATATTTGGAATAATTATATATTATGTATTATGAAATAATAAAAGACCAAAAGTAATGTAATAAATACTATAAAGAGTATACATTAAAAAGTTTTTTTTTCATATTTATTAAATTGTATTTTTATGTTATTTTGTTAATTTTATAAACCATAAATGAATCCTCCAAAACCAATAGTATATTTTAAGGTTTTAAAATCAATTCATAATAATCAAGACAGAATTATACAAAATAAATAATGTTATTTAAATTATTATGTTTAAAGAACTTATAAAATATTAAAATACACTCCACATTGGAATAAAAAATCTGAAAATCCATATAAAGGATTGTGATTTCCATAAATTTTTCATATTGATTAAAAAAACATAAGTTCAGAAATTAATAGGGAATTCTCCTCACTTTTTCTATAATAACCCATCAATCCTCTAATTCTTTTTCACTCAAAACCATTGGATCAAAAATTTACTATACAATTCCCTCTCTAGATCCCTACCAAGGTTCCACCAAGATATTCATAATCTCCACCCATTACTTTAGAAGTTCTCTCTCATGGAAAGGGATACTCTACTTCACCACTATATTCAATAAACATCTATGTATTATACAACTATTTTATAATTTTTCTTGTTTAGAAATATATTTACTATTCCCAACTCCTTTAAATATAAAATCCAAGTGATTAGATACCCCTTTCACTCGTATTAAACCCTTACATGAATCTCAATGAACCCTAGTTTTGCTACCAAAATTATCCTCTAATTTTATATTCTAATTATTTGGGTAGTGAATAACAATCCCCATTTCCTCTCTAGGGAATTCTAAAATATGTTAATGTAATTAATTAATTTTTTAAATCTTTGTATGTAACATGACATCTTTAATAAATGGATGAAATTTAAAGAATTAAATCTTTATAATTTATAATTAATGACTCACACTTATTCATTTACATGATATGAATGTGCCTCATCATCCGAAATTTATATAGAAATCTAATTAATGGGGTAATATTTTTTCCTCATGGTAAATTATGTATTGGATTTGGGTGTGAATAAAATACAAGATTATTCTTCTTCCACTATGTTATTTTTTTATAATCATTTTTCCATTGATTATTTTTATGTTATGTTTTATGTGGTTATCACATTCCCATTGTCTTCATGTTACCATCCAATATTATACATTAATGATCATGTTTATAATTTTCAACAATTGTTTTCTTATTAATATGAATTTTTATTAACATTTTTTACACTCATTATGTTATTATTTGAATGTTAACTAACTAGGATTTATAGGTCACCCCTTTCTTTTTCACATCCTCAGGAAATCCCATATAGTTTTAGAAGAGAAATGGGTTTTTAAAAGATTGTTTATGGAGTGTTAAATAATGATTTTATATCCCCAATAATGTTATTATATTATTAACCTAATTTATCATTCACACTAGGACTAAATATTTTTTGGGATTTTATTATATGAACCTTTAAATAATAAATCATGAATTAAGTTGTATTAAATATATAGGTTGTCATTGTTATGTGGTAAGAAGTGGATGTGGTATATAGAATTTGTGATTTGGGACATATTGTGATGAGGAAGTGTATGTGGTTATATAATTTTGGTCATGTAGGCTTCTTATCTTGCAAAGGGTTTGATGACGCTTAGTTTCTGTAGATTTTTATCTTTTATTGTGATATATTCCAAGGTAGTTATGGAATAATTTTTTAATAATTAATGTGAAATGAAATGGGTTGAAATGTATAATGAATATTAAAATAAAATGGGAGGCTATGGTTAGATTATTCATTACTAATGGTAATGAAATGGGTTATGATAATGAAATTAATGTTATTGAAAGTGAATGGTCTTAATGATTTAAATTAGATGGTGATGTGAAATTAGAAAAATGGAAAAATTTGTTGAAGAAAATTAAATATTGTTTGTAGATTTTGGAATGTTGGGTTGTTTTATGCATTTAGTGGTGATATATAAAGTTAATAATGGTTGTGAGACCCTGGGGTGTTATTGTGAGTTAGTCGGTTCTTTTTTGGGACCATAGGTTTTTCTTGTGTGTGGATTTTTCATATATATGTTTTATTTTACGTATTATTTCTATATCCACCATACCCATGTTGAGAAGAATGTGTCAAAATATATATATTTTTTTTTTCCAACATCCTACTAGTGATATTGGATGGATGGCTACCCTTTCATTTCCACTCTCCCTTTGAAGACAGTTATTTATGCATAGTGTATGAATGATATAATTTTAAATTTCAATAGTGTTGGTAGTTTAATGAGATTATGAGATGCATTATGGTGGGTTCATTCATGGAAGGATGAGGGAATGAATTTTATTTAATTCATGTTCATAATACCTTAATATTATTATTATCATATTCGATGTTATAGATTAGGTGTCTTTAGGGGAGATGTCATTTTATGTCCAAAGTGTTTTTAAAAGATATGTGATTTGATACTTAGGTGTCTTTGGGGCGTGATGTGACGAAATTTACCAGCTTTTATGAGTGATATGTTATGGGATGTGATGGGATGTGATTCCATAAGTTTAAATGGGTGATATGTGATGTGATGTGATCTCTCAGATTTCTATGGGAGTGGTTTGATGTTATGTTATATGTAATTTATGGAAACACTAGGAAAAATAATTTTGGACGTGAGAGTGGAAAATGAGTAGGGAAAGCATTGTGGGGGTACCCTTATCAAGATGATTTTTATTATGTTAATATACATGGGTGTGTTATTTTTTTAGTGTGACTTATTGATATTGAGATTATTCATTTTACATGCTTAGGTTTTGATGGTTTTTTGGTTTTATCATTGGTTCATTATTATGATTCTTTAAAATATGTATTATAGTCTTCAGGTATCCTAATGATTATTCTTATTTTCTCACCCAATGCATACAGAAACATTTTTCAGGTTTCTAGGGGGCCTCATGGACCAGGATGGAAATTCTTCGCTCAGTATTTGAAGTACTTTCTATGTCATTTCCTTTGATTTTTATTTTTTGTTTTTTGACTTTTATCTAAAACGTTTTTATTTATAAATGTATTGAGTGATGGTTTTTGTTTTCTTTTTAATTAATTCATAGAGTTTTAGATGTTTTATTTAACATATATCATGATCATATTTTTATATATGGCAATTCAATGCATTTGTGATATTTTTATACCCTCAGTACTAGTCTCCGGCCTAGGGCCTAATGAGGGCTTGAATCAGGGGTCTTTATCTCACATTATTCATTTTTAACCCAAGAGAGGTACATTTACAGGTAGAGGTCATGAAAATATATTTTCAATAAATCACTATGATATATTTTTATCAAACTTTTATCATAGATGGATATATTTGTTATTTACAACTCCTCTCCACGTAAAGAAATAAATTAAATATATGTATGGTCGTAATTATTTATATAGCAAAAAAATATTAATGTTATTTATTTTTACTTTTTTATCATTGAAGAATGATTTAAAATTTTTATAGGGGGAATAATTTAGTATTTTTGTTGAATATAAGATTTTTTATTTCAAATGAGGGATGCATAAATTTTAAATTGAACCAAATTACATATATATTTATCAATTTTTTTAAAATAGTATTTAATAAAATAATGGATTCCCAAATTTTGAATAATGGATATAATTGAATAAAAATTTCGTGGAAGAAAATGGTTCAGGTTCAACAATGATTATTAAAATAAGATTGAAACAACCCCTGTCAATTAGTTATGTCTTTGTTTTTAATTTAATGTATTCATTTAGTTTTTCATTCTATTGTAGATTGGATTTATGATGCATGTTGTAAATATATGATTTAGTGGGAGAAATTTGGATGTGGTATTTTTTAAAATATCATATCATAGGCCATAAAATTCACATTTTCGGGTACCTTGCCCCTAGTTAGTGTGGAAATAACTAGGTTGCCACTAAGTACCCAATGGGGTGTGACTGGATACTAGATATCCTTTTTGTGTTTTTTATAATGGAGAGAAAACACACCATTATGTTATCATGATTTATAAGATATAACAAAATATTATTATTCTTTGGGGTCATTTTCATGAATTTTTATGAAATTTAATGGCTTTAATCTATCTCATTCATCTCATTTATTCTAGATGTGAATTCACCTTAGTTTCCACTTATATTTACAAACTATTCATTGAGTTAACCCTATCTTAGAGAGAACTTAAAAAAACTATATTTTATGTGTTAATGAGATGTGTATTAGTTGATTTCATGATATAATACCCTCTATTTTCATCTAATTTAGTGTCTTATATGATTTATTATATTCATAGTGGATTTTCAGAGACATTACATCTAAATATTGTGTTGATTTTGGAAGTAATATAACCTATTTATTTCAATGAATAAATAACTTGTTATTATATATGATTTATGAAATTGTCTTTGATTTAAATATTTTAAGAGTTTTTTCTACCTAGAAAATCATTTCAATGATTGGAGAATAATTTTCCATAACATGGTAGGAAATGTTTGAGTTTAAGAAAACTTCTCAAGTAAAATAATTATGGAAGCTCATGATTAATGTAACTAATTAATTTATATAGTGAATAATTAAAATATGAAATTATGTAATCATTAATTAAATAAATAATTATGAATAAACATATGATGATTTGTGGTTTTATTGGTGTTTTTAGGGATACATTTGGTTTACTACTTTAATTTGTATTTCCCCAATATGAGTTTGTTGTGAGAAGAGGAGTGGTTATTTTATGATTTTGTGCTCATTATAATAGGGTTTTCTTCATGAAATAGTTTATAAATGTTTGAAAATAAAAGATTTGAGTGGTTAAAATAAACAAAATTAATTGAAGTATTTTTTCGATATCTTTGAATGGTTGTATATAAAAAATGTATTATTTATAGGGTAAGTAAAAGCTATAAATTATATAAAAATATGAAAAAGGATACCCATGAAGGACCAAATTTTTATATTATCTAAGTTTCATAATATAATTGATTGAAATTAGTTTTAAAAATTATATGTAATTTTTTGATTGAAAATAAGTATTGGGGTTGAAATATTTTTTTAAGATTAATTTTCTTCTTATGCGTTTATGCATTGTGTTGTAGTTATTCATATCTGACAACATTTTACTGAAATTGAAATGGTAAACTATAAATTAATTTCTTTGTGAGATGTTTTTATCGAACACATTTTTATTGTGAAATCATCTCTAAAGTTGGTCACTTAGAGAAGCCTTTTGTTAGACTGAGATACAAGATATTGATTTTGGACCCAATTTTTTACAACCCACATATTTATCCCTAAAATATTATGTTATACCATTCATATGGAATTTGAGATAATTTGATAATGTGTGTTTTTCTGAAGAGATAACAATGATAAATGTTTTTGGATACCATAATATATGGTTACTAGAATGGGCCAAAGTATGTTTGAAATTTTCATGTTACTTGGTTTTCACCTATTTCCTTATTATTATACTTGATTTGGTATTTTAAAATAATAATATATTTAAAATATTTGTATATTATCACTTATAAAACTTTTTTATTACAATGGTAATAGTGGTTTCTAATGAGGATGTTTTTTCATACCTTGTATGTGAGCACCTGATATACGTAAAAATTATATTCATTTAAATTCTGGTAAATACAAGAGGCATATTTATCTAGGATGTGATATCTAGAGGCATATTGAGTCTGAGTTCATGTTTTCTTAGTGTTTCACGGAAGGGGAAGTCCACAAGGGGGTTTTTCTAATTTTACAATTGTTTTGGATTTACCTTGGTACAAGAGTTTTCATTTTGAGGCATGTTTAGAATGGTGAATTATTTGGGCATACATGGGATGATAACAAGGTTTATTATGTTGGTATTTTTTATATAGATATTATTATTATTCATAATTTTATTTTTTTAATAAATTGATAACCATATGATATCAATAATCCCATAGATCCAATCACCAACTTTTAGTTAGTGGGGTGTTCACATTTGGTCATGTGATTCTTTTACATGGGGGAATTTTCACACCATGATAGAATGTTTTATATATTACTATTAATAAAAATTAAAAAGATATTATATTTCAATAAATTTGATATGCAATAAAACTATTTATTATCATGACATATTATAAAAGGGTCCAAAACATTGATGTTATTTTGGTTTCAAACAATGATCATGTAATGATATATATATACATGGAATAATTGTTCTATAAAATTTGATCATACTTATTTTATATTTCTCAAAGTGAAACAAAATAATGATATCCGATGTTTTTATAAAAATACATCTATAATTTTGAATAAAAAATTAATGGAAATAAAATCAAATACTATGGATTGATTGATTACATGATTAGACCTACATTCAAGGAGAATATGTAATTTTATAGAGCTCAATATTTAATGAATGTATAAATCCAATCATTATCTTATCATTAATTTTATTAATGAGAAAATTTATTTCTATAAATTCTTATCTTGTATTAATTTACCACAATGATACTCTTATAGTGCATAATTTTTTTGACTAAAAAAATTAATGTTGGTATACATGAAATATGATAATATTAAAAATTTTATGAAATAAATGATACAAATTGGGGTACAAGGAATGCTATAATATAATATGAGATTGAATATCTTCATGAAATATTAAATTTTAAATGATATTTGAAGCATGTTTATAAGTCATGATGTAATTGATAGATATGAGAATCATACATCCATTACAAAGTATCATGGTGTTATATGTTCAACCTTAATTATTTAGTATCATGTAATAACTAGTGATATATTTGGAGTTGAAAATAATTTCATGCGATTACATTTATTTATTTTTCATGTATTCTTTATAATTTTATATTTAAATTATTATGTTATCATCCAAAAATTCATATAAAAATTATAAATTATTGAAAAAATTATAGTTTATAAGCTAGTGAAATTATGAATGAACTACTTATTTGATGTTTGACACATAGATCATCAGATATCTCTCTATATGTGAGACAGACTTGGGGTAAATGTAAAAATGGTATAAGATAAAATCCAACGATAAATGATAATATATTTTATGCACACACATATATTTTGGGAAACATGATTGTGGTTCAACTATTTATAACCTTACAATAGAATATATCGAATGTAAGATATAATATCAATAATATATGGGTGAGGGTTACCCATACAAATATATATGTGAAAATGTTTAGAGAATACATGATTATCATTTCAACAATCACTAAAATCCTATTTTTTTGTACAATAATCCTTGTATTAATGTAATAATTTTGTAAAAGAATGAAATTAATTGTTATTAATTATATTCCACCAATGAATGTAAAAATATATCACATACAATAATATAGTTTTGGTAATAAATCAATCAATCTATTCCTCAAGTTGAAATGAAAAAAACCATATATTAGTAAAAATATATAATTTTGGAGTTGTTGAAATGATTTAAAAGGTTGACTACATCAAATTTCAACTATTTTAATTCAAATAAAATTGGGTTGGTATTAAAAATAGTAATAAGTGATATAACTGATTTTTTATAACAATTTAACAATCATTATCATTGTTTCTATTAACTAGTTTAACTTATTTTTGTGTTATTGGGGTTTTTACATATTTTTAGTGTTTTTATTATTTTTATTGATATTAGTATATAATGTTTTTAAATTAGTAATTTATTATTATTTTTAGTTTATATCAATTTTATATAAAATATTTAACACTTTATTATATTATTATTTTCATTAATATTAGTTTTCTATTTGTTTATGTTATTAACATTTATATTAATTTATATTAATTTTCCATTTTAATATTATATATTATGGTATATCATTTAAAATATTAGTACTTATAATAATAGTAGTATAAATACCATTACTTTGTTATTATATATGTATTAGTATTTAATAGTGTATTATTATTATTATATATACTATATTTTTATCTAATTGCTAATTGTATTATATTAATATATCTAATTATATTTGGGTTTAAATATTTCAAATATTATCTTACTGTTGTTTTTATATCTTTAACTATTATCCTCTTATATATTAGTGTTTTTTTGTTTCCCTAATTTATTATTATTATTGTTATTTAATAGGTAGATAATTTGATGCTAAAAATTTCAAATTTAATCCCAATTGTTTTTTATTATTTCATAATTTCATGATGGAATGAATATCTAAATAGAGGAAGATCTGTGTCGGTGGGGAACTACTAGAAGAACTCATGCCATCCTCCTCTAGTTTCCTACAGACCAAGAGAATGATACCCCCTATGCAGTAGCCATGTGTAGTGCCACCCACCTCTACTTCACCACGTAGCTCATAGAATCCTCCCTCATCTTTTCTACAACACAACTCCATGAAACATCCCCAAGGCCTCCCATCATTATACCCTTCCTCCGTTTTCAAGACGATCGGCCAAAAACCTCCCTTATCTACTGGTTTTCCCTACCATGACACACCTGCAAGGTTCTTTGACCCTCCTTCTGTCAGAATCATCCTCCCTTATGAAACAAAACCACCCATGCACTCCCCACCCACAAAAATCTTGAATTTAAGAGGGAGGATCAACATGGTGGTAGACACTATTCATATAGCATTTCAGTTTGGAGGAAGTTCATGCACATCAACTACAAGTGGGATGGTTTGGTTCGATATTATAGTGGAAGCTAGAAGTGAAAATCAAAATGACACAAACAGGGTGAGATATAATATTTTATATTTTATTAGTGGTCTTCTTATCAAGGTTACCTAATTTCCATTTTTTTTGGATTTGAACGTGACTATAACACTACTACACATATGACCATTAGCACCGTTAGAATTGAATATTAATTGTGCGAAAAAAATTGATGTTGATTACATTGTGGATAAAAGGGGACCACATTATCGATGATAAAAATCACAAATAATGGACCCCATTTGTCGGCATTCAAAATAGAGAAATGGCCTAGTTTGATGCACTGTCATGTTAATATAACGATACACCTAAAAAACTGTAATTTCAAGGAATTTAATATAAATTTAATGTGGCAACATGAATACAAAAATGTATGCAAATAGAGTATAAAAAACTACTATATACATATCAAAAAATGTTTAATATAGTTTCATTTACAATTATCCATGAAATATATAAAAAATTAACGATTCATATTTTGAAACTCATGTTCCCATCTCCAAAATGTCCACTCAAAGTATTAGTTGTTGAATAAATCATTCAACCTGAGAAAAAGATCCACCAACATATGTAGAAATATATTATGTAAGTAATACTATAAAGAAATAAATTGGTCATTAATTTTAATGAATACATTAATAAAATGTCAATATTTAATAAAAAGTCACATTTGGAGTAATACCTGTCCCACCATGCATTATATTGAGGTGGAATTTATTTTTTCATGTCAAAAATGACTCATGGGTCATTTTACTAATGTGTCAAAACAACCAGAATATGTTTGCTTAGGTTTTAGTATGTAACATGTTCTTTTTACAAAAATTAATGTCATTTTTAAATTCAAATACAAATTTGAAGTCATACCAGTGACACCGTGCATCGTATTGAGGTAAGGTTGACTCCAACACATCACAAATGACACATCAAACGTTTAAAAAATGTTTTAAAATAATCATAATGTGCTTCTTTAATTTTCATCATGTTTGTAGTGTTTTCATAGCTAAAATGTCATTTCAATATAAAAACCATCATTTTGAGTCTTGCTGGTCTCATCAGGCATCAATATGATGTGATAAAAAAATCATACACATCAATAATCAATTATGATTTTTTTTATAAAATATCATGATAATCAGAGCATGTTTGATTAATTTTCCTTGAGTGACACATTTTGAACATAAATTTCAATTTTAAATCGATAACAGACAATTTTATTGTAAATACCTAAAAATTCATTATAATTTTTTTTAAATACATGGGAATTTTACGAATCCGCAGTTTCTGATGACGCTTGATTATAAGGCCCGGTGTGCCCGGAATCAATTTCTGATGTTTTGATTGGGTACGTTAAGTAAACTTAAAAGCGGGATTTTCTATATTTTGAACCAGAGCTTGAAATTGAAATATGAGGGCACTGTTGAACTCGTAGTGCTAGTATTCTCTTAAGGAGACCTTCACCGCAGTTTCATTCTAACAAGAGCGAATGTTAATTTAGGGTAATTCTAATTAAATTAAATAAAAATATGTGTAACATATTTTTATTTTTATTGGTGGTTAAAATCTCCAATAAGAGGTTAGTGGTGGGTCCACCCGCACATAACCTCCCTTGGGAGGATGTTTTTAGGTGGGACCCACCCAAACTCTTTAACTCCTTAAAACCCCTTGAGCTTCCCAATAATGGGGGGAACTGTTGGACTTCCACATTATGGTGCCAACACAACTAAGAGTTAATTAATTCATATTAATTAATCTATTTGAAATATTTTGAATTATTGTCCAACAAATTAAATAATGGGTTGTCATAACCCATTATTTTTGGTTGGAAGATCTTTTGGTTAGAACTTTGGGGATAGGGAGAAACCCTGGACAATTATCCTCCAATGAAGAACAACTTCAGAACAATGGTTGTGGACGACGCTCGAGTCTAGGATTAGTAGAGTGTGACAGGCACAACATACGACGACATCTTTGAATTCTTTCCCCACGCCTTCGCCAATGTTCATCGAATCAATGTAGGGGTTGGTTTTTGAGTTTTATTATATTCCTATGTTCTTATTTTTAAAATCAATGAATGTGGATGTTTTATTTTTCGGGTTAGGAATATTTTTTGTGGGAGGTAAGGGTTTGATTATCTTCTTTTAAGTTCTTGTTGAGCCACCTGTTACCTCTCTAATGCAGAGGGTGCGAGCCAAAGTAACATGGCCCGAACCCTATTTCGTTCTTCATGAATGTTGGGTTAATCGCGATGGATGGTGGTGGCTTTGTGTTGCGGTGAAGAATGGAGAACTCCCTTCGATCCATCGAGAAACCTCTTCGATCCATCGAGAAACCTCTTCGATGTGCCTCCAAAATGAGCTAAGGAGCTTCCTTAACCTCTGAAAAACTGGAAATCCCACATGAGGCACAAGTTGGAGGAAGAACGGGGGAAAGATGGGAAATCCCGAGTTGCTCAGGACATAAACCCTTAATTTTTAGTGGTCGCACGGCTTGGCCAGACACTTTGGGATACTGTACGCCAACCGTGCGGTAGCCACTATCCCACCCGGGGACTTCGCACTGCTTGGCCGCACGGTTTGTCAAACCGCATGCCAACCATGCAGTTGCTACTACACACCTAGGGAATTCGCATGGCTTGGCCTCACGGTTTCTCAAACCGGGTTCCAACCGTACGGTTTCTACTTTCACACCCAGAGACTACGCATGTCTTAGCCGCATGGTTTTTCAAACCATACCCCAACTTTGTGGTTGCCACTGTCTCACCCAGAGACATCGCACGACCTAGCCGCATGGTTTGTTTAGACCATGCACAACCCATGCACCCCTGCACAAACCTCCATAATGTTGGCACCAAGAATCCATTTGAGGAACCGTCAGTGGCACTGGAATCCTTGGGGAGATACGTTGCCTTGAGTATACCCCACTGGAAATATGGGTAGAGGTGGAGTATGGTCAGGTTTGATCGATCATGAATCCAACTGAACCTAGGAACGGAAATTCCTATAACTCATAGACCGAGCATCTGATTGATACACCGTATATTGCTTTGGGTTCCATATGATGAGATAGAACTACATAATACATCAAATCGAGACTTCATGGTAGTTGATGTATCGACTCTTGGCTCGAGGAGTGGACCCTCCCGAAATATAGCTTGTTGTGTGCGGGAACCCTAGGGCTGGCTGCGACTGAGATGACATGATCCTCCGTGGGTTCGACAGAGATGAATTCTATACCAGCATCCTCTGTGGGTTCGACAGCGATGACATATAAATTGAGATCCTCTTTTGGTTCGACAACAACAACTTTTGTTCCGGGATCCTCCGTGGGATTGACTGTGATGACTTCTGTACCAGGATTCTACCTGGGTTTGATAGCGTTGATATTGTTACCAGATACTATGTGGGTTCGACAGGGGAGATGATTCAGAGGCTACATCTAATAATTTCTACCCCTCTACATGTTTTGGATTCCTGTGTGATCTGAGTCTTGAATTTCAATCATTATCATCGAGGTGATTGACTTTACTTCCTTTGTGTATTGGGTTGTGTTTGGGATCGAGGGTCGGAGCCGGACTATGATTGGTAACATAGGTATATGTATGGGAATATACCTAAGTAAGGTTGTTTGATACATCATGATTATATCTTACTACTATGGTTTATCCTTAGTGTATTCTAGGAGACATTTGGGGGCCTCGAGGTCCCCTACTTAGTATTGTTATACTCACCCCTGCATGGGCTTCACCCGCACCATGTTGTGTTCTGTCCAGACTACGGTCAGCAGTGATCGAGGCTGAGGGTGATGGACGGGGGGCTGCTCAGAGCTGGACTAGATGGGATGTACCTCAAGGAATATTTGTTCAAGATCTATACCTACCCTTCAGGTAGGATTCCCCGATGGACGTTCCAGGAGCTGTTTTCCTTTTTTTACTTTTACTTGTTGTTCAGTTGGGTTTGTATTATAGGCCCCTTAATTTAGAACACTTTTCTTTTCTTTATTAGTACTTGTTGCTTCTACTTATTGTTTTCAGACTGTGTGTGTTACTGGTTTAAAGGTAATGACTTCCCTTTTTATTGGGAATTCACCTTTGGTGCTAGTCTCCAGCCCCTAGCCTATGGAAGGCAGGCTTGGTGTAGTCACAACACGGGCCCCAAGGATGGGTCGTGACAAATTGGTATCAGAGTAGTTGTTTCTACAGCATAACTTGGACTTTTATTCTTTTAATGAAAATAATTTTATGTTTTTTGGTTGTGGTTATCAGTTTAGGGAAATCGGTGTTGGTGTGGCGGCCGACGTATCCATACACTAGGACTCTGACATCTGATTTCCGACTCAGTGCATGGAAACACTGATTCCGTGTGGGTTTACTTTGAAAAAATTTATTCATGATTACTTTTTGTCATCTCACCTGGTATATTATTTTGACTGTGGCATACCTGTTTCCTTTTAGGATGGTCCCATGTAGGCAGCCTGTAGGGGTTCTGAGTTTTGTATGAGATGGTAGCCCACCGAGCGACAAGGCCTCGGGGAAAGGCCCATCCCAGCGGATGTTCCAGAAGTACCACTAAAAGCTAGGCCACTGGTACCACATGCTCCAGTAGCAGAGAGTGAACACTATATGAGTGCGTTGCACGAGTTCCATTACTAAAGGCCACCCAGGTTCAGGGGAGATATGGACCCACAGACAGCTGAGGATTGGATGGAGGCTGTTGTGGGAGTTTTTAGATTGGTAGGAACACTAGTCAACCTCATGGTGATCCTTGCCGTGAGTCTCCTGCATGAAAAATCAGGTATATGGTGGATCCTAATGCTCTAGGTGCATGACGAGGCATCACTACTCTAGACAGACTTAGAGAGTCTCTTCTGGTCAGAGTTTGTTCCAGCCACCCTTCGCGAGGTGTGAATTCAGGAGTTACATCATCTGCAGTAGGGCAGCATGAAAGTAGATTTGTGCTCAGCGTGGTTCACCGAACTCTCACGCTACTCCATGGATATGGTACGAGACCCATTTTTCAGGGCCCAGACCTTCGAGATGGGGCTCAGGAATGAGATCAGGGCTTCGATGATCTCCCTCAGAATCCCGACGCAGGCTGGGGTGCTGGAGAAATCCCTTCTAGTGGAGATTGTTCTTGATGAGAAGTCAGCAGCGGCGATACCCACCATAGTGGGACACATATCAGAGCCTTCTGCAGCCAGTAGTAGACAGGTAATGCAGAGGTCCAAGAGGACCAGTCCATTAGGTTGGTGACCCCAGGATTTAGGTTCGATTGTGTGGGGCACACGAGATAGAGCCAGTCATACAAGGAAAAGGTAGTGTTATGCATGCAGCTGGCAGGGTCACATGGCTCAAGACGGCCCAACCTTCCATGCAGATGAGCAGAAGAAAGTAGAGGTACCTCCTAGGGAGATGCGTAGGTTCGACTGTGGTAGTCCGTTGGGAGCAGGTGGACGTGTCAAAGGAGTTGGCCGAGCAGCAGGTGGTGGAAGATGATTTGAGGCCCCACCACTATTACCACTAGGAGTTTCACCCCAACCACAGGGAGCTAGCAGACAGGGGCGGGCTCAGCTCCGGGAAGCTAAGGCCTACGTCCACGGCACACCTGAGATGATTCGAGGTATTATCTGTGTCTACTCCACCCTTGCTGCAGTACTTATAGACACTGGTTAAAGTCAATATTTTATTGTCGCTTCCCTCGTTTGGAACTCCGAGATTCTGACAGATCCATTGGCTCGATCCTTATGATAAGAGACTTCTACCGGAACAGACTCGACGATTACACACTGGTGCCAGCATTGTGAGATTACTGTACGAGGAAAGATCTTCGGATGGGATCTCCTCGTAGCGGCGTCGAGGCCATACAACGTCATCTTGGGTATGGAATGGTAATCCAAAATTCATGCTCAGATTGACTATATTAAGTGGAAAGTGCAGTGTTTCCCTAAGGATGGGATGAATTTTACCTTCACCGGTGAGAAGGGAGCCTTTGCAATGTTGGATGGAATTACCCCAAGGAGGGGGTAGCCTATCACACTTGAGTTGGCTAGTCTCATCCTCGGAGCAGTTGATGTGCGGAGTCTGCGTTTTCCTATTGTGGTGGATCTGTATGCTGATGTTTTTCCTGGAGATGTTCTTGGACTACCTTCTGGCAGAGAGGTGGACATCTACATTGACCTGTACTGCGGGACGACACCGATATCTACTCCAGCATATCAAATGGCTCCCGCCGAGATTTGTGAGATGTGGTTACAACTGGAGGACTTGTAGGGGAATGGATTTATTCGACCCAGTGTTTCAACCTGGACATACCCGATTTTGTTCTCCATGAATCTGGATGGGAACTTGTGTCTGTGTGTTGACTATCATTGCCTGAACAAGGTGATCATGAAGAACAAGTACCCACTCCTGAGGATTGCAGACCTCTTTGTTCAGCTCAAGGGAGCTTGATGGTTCTTAAAGATAGACCTCAGATTAGGTTATCACCAGCTCAGAGTTCAAGATGAGGATGTGCAAAAGATGGCCTTCAGGTGTCATTATGAGCACTACGAGTTCTTGGTTATGCCCTTCAGCATAGAAAATACCCCAGCAGTGTTCATGAGTCTCATGAATAGGATCTTCCAACCTTACCTTGATCACTTTGTCGTAGCCTTCATCGACGACATACTGATATACTCGACTACTGAGGAGGAGCATGCGTACCATTTGTAGGTAGTACTGGACATACTCTGAGTGCACCAACTTGATGGTAATCTCTCGAAGTTCCAGTTTTGGATTCGAGAGGTTCACTTCGTGGGACATGTCATCTATGAGGATGGAGTTGTAGTGGATCCAATGAAGATCGAGATAGTACTTTCTTGGGATACACATAGGAGTGTAATGGAGGTATGGAGTTTTCTAGGACTGGATGGGTACTATCAGAGATTTGTGCCAGACTTCTCTAGAGTTACAGCACAGCTTTCAGCATTGAAGAAAAAGGGGCAACCCTTCCTGTGGTCAGAGTGATGCCAGAAGATATTTTAGGAGCTGAGGCAGAGGTTGACTAGTTCTCCCATCCTGAGGCTACCAAAGAAGAGAATTTGGTATGTAGTTTACTGCGACACATCAGGGACTAGAGTCGGGTGTGTCCTGATGTAGGAGCAAGTAGTGATCATTTATTGTTCTCAGTATTTGAGACAGCATGAGGAGAACTATGCTACCCATGACCGAAAGTTAGTAGCAGTGGTCTTCACCTTGAAGATGTGGAGGCACTATCTGATGGGAGAGAGTTTTACAGTCCACTCTGACCACCAGAGTCTTAGGTACATCTTCTCATAGAAGGACCTGAACCTCAGACAATGATGTTAGATTGAGTTCTTCTAGGACTTTGACTTCAAGATAGTCTATACTCCTGGGAAGGAAAAAATTGTAGTAGATGCTCTCAGCTGGAGATTAGCATTCAGCTGCTACGGGAGGCGATAGACTAGCTGGCTACTTTCTAGATATCCTTTGTGGAGAGAGATGGAGCATCCTTTCTACAGTACTTCACAGTCAATCCTTCACTTCTTCAGTGATTCAAGGAGGCTCAGCGTGGGGATGTTTACTATGAGACGCAGCGTGCTCATATTTTCTCAGGGTAGGCACCTAATGGATATTCTGATGGTGGTTAGCAGGCCAATTTTTTCAGAGGATGTACCATGGTACCAGTTGCAATTCAAAAGGAAGTGTTGAGGGTGTTCCACACATCTCCTTTAGCAGTACATCTAGGAGTGGTGAAGATGTATCAGGACCTCTGATGACATCACTGGTGTCCAGGTATAAATAAGGCAGTAGTAGAGTTTGTCTCTCAATGCCTCACTTGTCAGCAAGTGAAAGTAGAGCACTAGGTTCCAGAATGATTAGTTTATCCCTTAGAGGTCCCAGAGTGGAAGTGGGATGATATATCCATGGATTTCGTGACGAGACATCTATGTACATCCAGGGGACATGACACTATCTGGGTGATCATAGACCGATTCACCGATTCGGACCACTTCCTACCGACTAGAGAGTAGGGCTCAGTTGAGATCATGGTATGCCTCTACATACAAAAGATTTTACGGATTCATGGTGTACCATTGACGATCGTCTCTGAACAAGATGCTCATTTCACTTCCCAGCTATTGAAGGGGTTGCTGGAGGCTTTCGGTATGGAGCTTCGCTTGAGAACTGCCTTCCATCCTCAAACGGATGGTCAGACTGAGAGGATCATTCAGACTCTCGGGGAAATGATTTGTGCATGCATCCTCGACATCAGTCGCAAATGGGAGGATCACTTACCCTTGATGGAGTTTGGGTATAACAACAGATACCACTCCACCATCGGGATGGCACCATTCGAGGCACTTTACGGCCGACCTTGCAGATCACCCCTATGCTGGACTGACCCAGGGGAGTCAGCACTCATGGGACAAGAGATGGTCTAGGCTACAACAGAGAAGGTACAGATCATCCAGGAGTGGATGAAGACTGCACAGAGTAGGCAGAAGTCCTTTGCAGATTGGAGACATAGACCACTGGAGTTTGTGGATGGTGACCACATCTTTCTACGGGTCTCACATCAATGAGTTCTACGAAGCTTATTCTAAGGCGGCAAGTTATCTCAGTGATTCATCGGACCTTTCCAGGTCCATAGTAGAGTAGGTGAGGTGTCTTACCACCTGGCTCTTCCACCTTAGTTGCACCAGGTGCACGAATTCTTCCATGTATCTCAGCTGAGGAGATACGTGCATGACCCATTCCACATCATTGGCCATGGGGAGCTAGATTTCGATGATGTGGCGGCTTTCCCGGAGGTTTCCGTGGAGATTGAGGATCAACAGGAGTGGGTCCTATGTGGATAGTTGATTCCTATACTGCGCATTCGCTGGAATCACAGGAACCTCCAGGAGAGCACATGGGAGTGAGAGGGTCAGAAGCATGCTCAGTACCCCCATTTGTTTCCTTAGAGTGATTTGTAGCTTACGAGGACATAAATCCCCGAGGTGGGGAGAATGTAAAGACCTGAAAATTCTGTGGAATTTATTTTAAAAAACATGGGAACTTTATGAGTCCACAATTTCATGACGGCGCTTGATTTTGAGGCACGGTGTGCCCGGAATCAATTTCTGATGTCTTTTTCAGGTACGTTCAGTAAACATACGTGTGGTATTTTATATCTTTTGAACCAAAGCTTATAATTTAAAACTGAGGGAACCGTAGAACTCATAGCACCGAAATTCTCTTATAGAGACCTTCACCATAGTTACGTTCTAACAAGAGCAGAAGTTAATTTTGGGGATTTCTAATTAAATCAAATAAAAATATGTGTAACATATTTTTATTTTTATTGGTGGTTAAAACCATCAAGAGGAGGTTAGTGGTGGGTCCACCCACACATAACCTCCCATGGGATGATGTTTTTAGGTGAGGCCCACCTGAACTCTTTAACTCATTTAAAACCCTTGAGATCCCCATAAATGGAGGAAACACTTGGACTTCCCCATTATGGTGCCAACACACCTAAGAGTTAATGCCCATTAATTAATCTATTTGAAATCGTTTGAATTATTGTCCAACAAATTAAATAATGGGTTGTCATAACCTATTATTTTTGGTTGGTGGATCCTTTGGTTAGAACTTTGGGGAGAGGGAGAAAACTTTGAGAATTATCCTCCAATGAAGAACAACTTTTGAACGATTGTCGTAGATGATGCTCGAGCCTGGGATTGGCGGCGTGTGACAAGCGTAATGTACGATGACATCTTCGAATTATTTTCCCACACCTTTTTCATCATTCATCGAATCAAGACAGGGGTTGGTTTTTGAGTATGATTATATTCCCAAGATCTTCTTTTTAAAAACAAAGAATGAAGATTATTTCTTTTGCGGTTTGGGAATAATCTTTGTGGGAGGTTAGGGTATGATGATCTTCTTTTAAGTTCCTGTTGAGTCGCCTGTTACCACTCTAATGCGGAGGGTGCGGTCCAAACTAACATGGCCCGACCCCTCCGTCATTCTTCTTGAATGATGTGTTCATTGCGATGGATGGTGTAAGCTTTGTGTTGTGGGGAAGAATGGAGAACCCCTTTTATCCACCAAGAAACCTCATCGATGTGTCTCCAAAACTAGCTAAAGAGCTTCCCCAACCTCTGAATAACCGGAAATCCCACATGAGGCACGAGTGGGTGGAAGAACAAGGAAAAGATGGGAAATCCCAAGTATCCCGGGACATATAACCCTAATTTTAAGTGGCCTCACAGCTTGGCCGCATGGTTTGGGAAACCATGCGCCAACCGTGTAGTAGCCACTATCCCACCTGGGGTTATCGCATGGCTTGTCCTCACGGTTTGTCAAACCGTGCGCCAACAGTGCGGTTGCTACTGTCACACCCAGGGACTTCGCACTGCTTCGCTGCAAGGTTTGTTAAACCATGCGCCAATCCTGTGGTTGCTATTGTCACACCCAAAGACTTCGCACGACTTGGCCACATGGTTTTTCAAATCATGTGCCAACTGTGTGTTTGCCACTGTCTCACCCAGAGAATTCCCACGGCCTGGCCGCACGGTTTGTTTTGATCATGCGCAAACCATGTGCCCCTGCACAAACCTCCATAACATTGGCACCAAGTATCCGTTTGATGAATCGTCAGTGGTACATGAATCCTTGGAGTGAGACGGTGCCTTGAGTATACCTCAATGGAAATTTGGGTTGAGATGGAGCATGGTCAGGTCGGATCAATCTTGAATCCAACTGAACCCTGGAACAAAAATGCCGATAACTCACAGAATCGACGTCCGAATGTTGCACCATCCGAATGATGGAACTATGACTTACATCAACTAGATACTTCATGGTAGTTGATGTATTGAGACTTGGCTCAAGGAGAGGACCCTCTTGGAATCGAGCGTGCTATGTGCGGGAACACTAGGGCTCGCTGCAATTGAGATAACAGGATCCTCCATGGGTACGACAGAGATGAATTCTATACTGGGTTCCTCCATGGGTTCGACAGCGATGAATTCTATACAGTGATCCTCCATGGGTTCGACAGCAATGGCTTCTATACTAGGATCCTTCATGGGATCGACAGTGATGACTTCTGTACCAGGATCCTACGTGGGTTCGACAATGCTGATATTGTTCTAGGATCTTACGTGGGTTTGAAAGAGAAGATAATTCAGAGACTACATCTATTAATATCTACCCCTATGAATGTTTTTATACCTGTGTGATTTGAGTCTTGACATTTAATCATTACCATCGAGGTGATTAACTTTACATCCTTTGTGGACTGGGTTGTGCTTAGGCTCAAGAGTTGTAGCCAGACTGTGATTGGTAACATAGGTATATGTATGGGAATATACCTATGTAAGGTTGGTTGATACTTTGTGATTGTATCTTACTACTGTGGTTTATCCTTAGTGGATTCTGGGAGACCTTTGGGGTTCTCGGGGTCCCCTACAGAGTATTGTTATACTCACCCCTGCATGGGCTTTTCCCAAACCTTGTTGTGTTCTTCACAGAAGACGACCAGCAGTGATCGAGGCTGAGGGTGATAGACGGGAGGCTGCTCAGAACTGGACTAGATGGGACATACCTTAGGGATGAGTTGTTTGACATCTATACCTACCCTTCAGGCAGGATTCCCCGGTGGATATTCCAGGAGATGTATTCCCTTTTTACTTGTACTTGTTGTTCAGTTGGGTTTCTATTCTTGCCCACTTACTTTCAGCACACTTATCTTTTTTATATTAGTACTTGTTTCTTCTACTACTTGTGTTCAGACAATGTGTGTTACTTGTTTAAATGCAATGCCTTCCCTTTTTATCAGGAATTCACCTTTGGTGCTAGTCGCCAACCCCTGGCCTATGGAAGGCGGGTTTTGGGTAGTCACAACATGGGCCCCGAGGGCAGGTTGTGACATTTAGTCATAATAGTCATACCATACATCAGATTGAGGTGAGGTTTATTCATACACATCACAAATTAATCATGGATCATTTTACTAATGTACCAAAAAAATCTAAATACATTTTCTCAGTTTTCAGTATGTCACTTGTCCTTTTTACTAAAATTAATGTAAATTTTAAATAAGAAGTCATATTTGGAATCAAACCAGTCACACCATGCAACGGATTGAGGCGTGATTGACTTATAAACATCAAAAATGACCTATAAATCATTTTTCTAATTTATAAACTCATTCTAAATGTGTTTGGTAAGTTTTTAGTATGTCTTTTTTAAATAATGTCATTTCAAACTGGGAACACGCATTTTGAGTCATACTATCACATCGTACACAGTTGTTACATGAGTCTACTTTATACACATCATAAAGTATTTATTAATAGTTTTTATAAATTATCAATATAATCTATGATATTTTTCTTTGTTTTTAGTGAGTGACACATTCTGAACTAAAATGTCATTTTTAAACAGATAACAGACACTTTTAGTCATACTGATCACTCTGTGCATCAGATTGAGGTTTTGTTGATTCCTAAAAGTCACAAAGGACTCATGGACCATTTTTATATTGTATTAAAATAATACCAATGGATTTTCTTTGTTTTCGTAATGTCAGAACTTATTTTTAGTAAAATTGAAGAAAAGTTTAAATAAAAAAGACACATTTGGAGGCATGCCAGTCACAACGTTGATTTTGTTAAGGTTAGGTTGACTCCTAAACATAAAAAATGGCTCATGGAACGTTTTAATAAGGTATCAAAACAATCTGAATGTTTTTTTGTTTTATGTTTACCAGTTGTGTTTTTTTTTCTAAATTTAATCTCAATTTTAAATAAAAAAGGCACATTTGGTGTCATACTGGTAACATCGTGCATTTTATTGAGGTGTGGTTGAATCCTTAACATCAAAAATGACTCATGGATATTTTTTACAATGTATAAAACAATATTAATTTGTTTTATCTATTTTTGGTAAGCCAGTTGTGTTATTTACTAAAATTTCACTTCAAACTGGAAACATGCATTTTGAGTCATAACAGTCACATTATTGGTCGGTCTGATATGATACTACATTATACATATCACAACGTACATAATAATCACTATTATAAATTATCACGAAATTCAGAGAGGGTTTTCATAATTTTTAGAGACTAACACATTTTAAACTAAAATGTCAATTTTAAATTGATATCAGACACTTTTTGTCATACTGATCTCTCCGTTCATCGAATTGAGGTGTGTTTTATTCCTACTCATAAAAAATATACATGGATAAATTTATTAATGTTTTAAATTAATAAAAATTCATTTGGTTGGTTTTTAGTGTGCTAGTCTTGTTTTCTACTAAAATTAATGAATGTTTTATATAAGAAGAGACATTTGGAGTCATACCGATCCCACTACGTGTCATATTTAGGTGATTTTGACTTTTACATGTCATAAATGACACGTGGATCATTTTAATAATGTAGAAAAATAATTATAATGCATTTGGTTAGTTTTCATTATACAAGTGTTGTTTTTTTACTAAAATATCATTTCAAACTGGAAAAATGCATTTGGAGTCATATCCACCCCATCGGGCATTAGTTTTACATGAGAATTATTCATCCATGTAAAAAATCACTAAAAACCACTATTATCAATTATCATGTAAATCAGCGAACATTTTCATTGTTTTTAGTAGGGGAACATTTTTGAACTAAAATGTCAATTTTAAACTGATAATAGTCACTTTTAGTCATACTAGACACAAAATGCTACAGATTGAGGTGGGGTTGATTCCTACAAATTAAAAATGAAACATGTACCATTATAAATGAGTAAAAAAAAATAAGAATCTATTTTCTTAGTTTTTAGTATGTCATATTTTCTATTTACTAACATTAAAGCCAATTTTAAATTAAATGAGACACATTGAGTTATACAAGCCACATTGTGCATAATATTGGGAATATATTAATTCATATATTTCTTTAATGAAATATAGATCATTTTAATAAAGTATGAAATCTATAAGAATAAATTTTATAATTTTTCTGTATGTCAGTTGTTCTTTTTTACTAAAATTGATGTCACTTTTAAGTCAAAAGAGACAGTTTGAATCTTACCAGACACATAGTGTATTACATTGAGGTATAACTAATTCGTACATGTCACAAATGACTTATGGATGGTTTTGATAAAGTATATAAACAATATAAATAGGTTTTTTGGGTTTTGAGTATGTTGATTTTATTTTTTACTAAAATTTATGCCAATATTAAATAGAAATAATAACATGGAGTCAAAACTATCACATTGTGTATCTGATTGAGCTGCAGCTGAATGCAACACATCCAAATGTCTAAAAAACATAAATTCCAATTTTATCATAATATCCATTTCATTTCATTATCGAACAATAAAAACATTTTATTAACTTAGTGTTGATACTAGAAAAACCAATCTCGTTAATAAAATTGTGGAGAGTGGAAGAAGCTCAGGGGCCCGTTATATCATGAGAAGTCCCCAAAATGAGCACATGATATTCTTCCAATCATCTAAAATTCAACATGAAAGGTTTTTATTAAAAATAACATAAAATATTTATAGAATTGGTAGCCCAATAAAAAGAATCAATATAAAGTATAAAAAATAGTATATTAAATAGATGCACTTATATTATGCTAATTCATTATTGAATAGATAATATTATGAGGAAAAAAATATTATATTAAAAAAATTTACCGTAACATTGAATTCTTTGTTTCATCCTTGAAGTATTATCTCCAACGAGCATGAGAATCTTCAAAAAAATGACCCCTAATTGAACAAAGAAATCCACCTCAATAAGAAAACAATTATTAAGTTAGTAATACTAAAAATAAATAAATAAAACCTAAATATTAAACAATCAACTATATCTATGGAAATAAAATCTTCTTATTATGTGTGTAAATTATTCCATCATAAATATTTCCCATTCATTTCTAAAAACAATTATATCTTCATGGGAATATATGTCTTATTGACAATCATAGTAGTAATGGAAAAATTTAAATAGACAAAGGATAGATAAATATTTTAAATGATATATTAATTATCTTCAAAAATACATATTTGGGGATGCCAGTTTGTTGGTTGAATATTATAAGGCCCCAAGCTTAAGCCTTACTTAATCTTGAGTTATTAAAAGATTGCACATTGAGGATCTTTTCAGGTTTAGATTTTTAGAGAATTAGATCATGAAACTTGCATTACATTCCACATTTAAAAAAAGTGGTTACTTAAAAGAGAGTATTCATTTTTCCCATCAACGGAAACACATTTAAAATAAAACATGGATTCTTTCTTGACACTTCCTTGACACTATCATCACATCATGTACCTTTCCCTTGACCTGTGAAAAACATTTCAAAAACTTGGGATGAGAATAAAAAGCTCAGTAAGGGTTATAAAAAGTATGTAAAGGAAACATGAGTACATATATACATAAGAATGAAATCATACTTTACCCATAAAGGATAAGCACTTTAACATACATCATAAAATCATGAATAAATCATATAAATCATAAGACATAAAGGTAACTTGAGGCATTCATAACATTTTTACGTAGGGAGTAACCCTCTTGGTTACGTTTGGAAAACCCATCACAGTATATTCCCTAAATCACGTCGGAGAAACCTTAACGTTTAACTCCTTCGCGTTACCCAATGCATTAGAGAGCTATATCGGGCTAACCCGCCCTTAGTTTATCACAGAACCACCCGTATTCATAAAAAATTCCCAGGAATCATAACATAATCATAGCACATAACATAAGCATAAAGAAAAGATAATTTTCCCACATTTCAATAACAATATAACATTTTAAGATATTGAATCCATTCTAAAAAAACATTTTCAAAACCATTTAAAACATTTAATAAAGATATTTTTGAATCAAAGTGTCCCATACAACTTTGAAGATTTTAAGATTTTACACCATTAATATCCATATAAATAAATCCATGAAACAATTTTGAAAACATGGATATTAGTGATAAATATTTATAAGTAAAAATCATTAAAACATTTAAAACGATATTTTAGTTAAAGGGTTTATATCAAAATGAGAGACACTTGAATACAATAATTGAGGAATAACATTTAATCAGAACATTATAATATCATGAGAATAAAGGGATTCATTATATAATATTCCAAAGGACAGTATACACACCATATAAGAGTGAATTGGTGCATAACAACAATGAAGTCTCAATAGAAATGTAAGATGAGATAAAATCCATTATAAAGAATGTATCCTTAAATTAAAGATGAATCAATCTCATAATTATGTGTGACAAACATAAATACACCTAATATTAGTGGATATTAAGTGTAAAACAATCTGTGGTCATTCACACATAATCAAAGGATAACATATTCAATAACTAAATGTTAAACACAAGGAAATCGAAATTGGGTTAAGAAGTTCCCTTGGTAAAATTCGACAGCCTAATGACATCACTTTAAAATTAATAAAATTAGTTGATGAGAGAGAAAATGGTATCTCATCACTTGGACATAAAATTTACATAGATAAGGATATATAAGAACATATCCCAACATAATAGTTTGTGAATTAAAAGACATAACAAAAGAAGTCTTTTAAAAAGAGGAGGGTGAAAGGTCCCCTTACCGAGTTGGGTAACTTTCGAACCGTACACCCCATGGAAGAAGGGTCGTAAAATGAAGATGTAAACACCCATAAATGAAATTATACTACACAAAGTGTATAATAATGGGCAGTACATGCACAACTCAAAGGAAATAGTGGAAAACGTAGCATAAATGTCACGGGAATAAAAGTGAGATGAAAAATCCCTTACGAAAACTCGGCTGCCTAACGACGCCACTTAAAACATCCAAAAATGGATTTATGAGGTCAAATAGGTTCTCTCATAATATAAAAATAAAAATTACAGTATTAGGAATATAAAATAACATCCCGAAACATAAGAAAGATGAGCTTAAAAGAAATGACATAAAAGAGAGTACTTAAAAAGAAAGAGAGAGGTCAGATCCCTTACCTCGTGTCCGACATGACTCGATCATTCTTTAATCTCCTGAATAATAAAATTTGGTCAATTTATAATTTCTTAAGGAACTACTTTAAATATTATTATTCATTTCATATCACTTATAATAATTTTATAATAATTGGTTAATAAAGTGAGTTCATATCAGATGTTTTTGTCGATGTTTAGTACATGAGTAAAAATTGAACTTGTTGGAAAAGAATATTCCATGTAGTTATAGGTACATCATCTCCAGAATAGTATTTATGTTTTAAATATCATATATATCCAGTATATATTCATTTTATACTATTCCATATCATTTTGAGATAAAAAATTAAAAGCACCTTTCATGGAGACGGTAGGCCGTACATGCACATGAACGCTACTTTCATTTTTTGTTATATTAATGGAATTAAAACAAAATGAGAGATATATATATATTATAATTCCAGAATGATATCCATAATTTAGATTTAATATATTACATATGTATCCTTTATATATATGTACTTATAATAGTACATAACATTTGGAGATAAGAAATGAAATGTACTGTTCATGGAGACGGTAAGCCGTACGTACGCATGAACACTACTTTCATTTCTTTTTTTTTTGTATTCAATGGAATGAAATAAAAATTATATAAAGGTATATTATAATTATACTAGGATAAAATATGTAATAAAATTAATTCCATCCTTTATAAGTCCCACATATGTCATTAACTAATCAAATCACTTTGAGGGGGTGGTAGTCCGCACTTCCTAAAATGAAGATATCGCGTTTACCCATAATGAAAATCATAAAGGTATGCCATAAATGAAAAATACAGAAGCTTAAGGAAAAAATAAACATATTATATATCATATATAAATATAGTGAAATCTTAATGGCCACCTTTTAAGGTGTTAAAAGAATATTGAACAATCATCGTTTCGTGAAGCAGTAATTTTCCATCCACATAAACAGTATGTTCTTTAACCATTAGACGAAGGTCTGTGTAAGTGTTTCTCGAATCCTTCACATAACAACATCCTAGTATATTGGAGATACTGGTGTTGTTACAAAAGAAAATAATAAAAATAGTTTAGAGGGTTGGAGAAGTAAAATAAAACAAAAGAACACAAGGGAAGACATTACCTTTAAATCGGGTAACATCCATTGATTTGAGCTCAAAGGCTTTCTTGGAAATGATTCTGCCCAAAGTGAGGCTTCAATGACTAAGAGAGTTATGTGGAGAGATGAAATGGTCAGGGTTTGGCCTAGCCAAAGGCTTGATAGGTGTGTATAAGGTGGTAGAGGTGGGGGCCTTTTATAAGAGGAGAGGAGGGAACTCTTGGAAAGTTATAACATATTACTTTATTATAAAATTATTTTCGGATTTAAAAGGTCCCAAAAGGATATATTTCGAGGATAAGGTGATAAGGTTTCGAAATACACACATACAATAGGTTTGTGACATGTGTATGTAATATTTTTAACATTATCTTTTCATTTTATTTAAATCCCTTATTAATGAGGTAATTGCTGCAGTATCATGATGTCACAAGTAATTTAATTTTTTTAATGTCTAAAAATTATAAAAAAATATCATGATATAGGAAATATTTTTATCTTTCTAATTAATATTTATAGTAAAAAAATATGACTTGTATAACCCCATTTAATTTTTTTAGTAAAACAACTCATGATTGTGACATTTTAATTTTAACTTTAAATAAAAAGGTATTTTTGTCATATTCCAACCAAAGTGGCTCGATGGGGTCCCCAAGTTGACACATGGATTGTCTTGGTCGGCCATGACACATACAAGGAGGGTAGGACATGTGTCAAGTTCATTTCATATTATTAAAACATTATTTTTACCTTAAATTACACTAATTACCTCTAATCACGATTAAAAACATAAAAGTTACTATTCACCAAAAAATTATTTTAATCCCATTGAACCACATTTTACATCCTCATGAAAACCATGTATGTCAGATTTTTGAAATTCAAAACACAGAAGTGGTAAAGTTTCATTTAAACGAAAAATCAGTTTTTTAAGTACCCCTTAGTGGTTTCACTATTCATCAAAAAGTGGAGTTTTTTAGAATAATACCAAAACTTCACCCTAAGCTATATTTGATATTCCGAATTCAAAAATGATGTCCAGTTTAAAAAATTCAAATTGTATAAGTTACATTAATTAATTTAATAATTAATTCCCGTTGTCATGACAAATAGCGTGTTTTTATGAAATAATATATATCAAAAGACTGACACTAGTTTAAGTCCAATTTCAAAGTGAAATTAATTCCAAAGACCACTATTGGATTAAATGGTAAAAATATATTCTAATTTCACTTTAAAAAAAATTCAAAACATAATCTAATCATATAAATAAATTCGATTAAAAATTGGTTCTTAATTAAAATACAACATTTTTCACTATTCATTAAAAAATGAACTTTATCAGAAAAATACCAAACAATTTACACAAAGTTAATTTTGATGTCCCGATTCTATAGAAGAATTTTATTTGGTCAAATATAACACATAAAATTTTCAAAAAGTGGATTTAAAAGAGGTTCGTCATCAAAAGGCGGTTAATCGATCTTTTAAAGAATATTTGAATGTTTACGCTTAAAATTGGATTCATTCACATTTTAATCCTATAACATTTATTGCAAAGAGTAATAACATTTGACAAATATATATAATCATTTTCAGTTAGTTCTGTTCATTCCTGCTATTACAACGGCTAGGCGTTAACTACCATTTAAAATAATATTATTTTATTATTATAGTGCAAAATAATATTCCCAAGAAACTCGTTGTTACGGAATTGGGTACGCCATCAAACATAGCGTCCCCTTTAAAGTAATATTAATATTTTATTCACAAATATGGATAAATGTGAAAATTTCATATTCTTTATTTACCTGGGGTGTTACATCCTTCCCCCCTTTTGGGAATTGCATCCTCGCAATTTTAAAATTGGGCTGGGAAACTTCATTGAAAATCCCACATCGGAACAAGAGTCAGTAAAACAATCACTTTAAAATAAAGAAAGAGAAGTACAAATGTCACCTGAGTTAACCCATACTAGGATTCCATGTAGGAAAATATGGATATGGAGGATAAAACAAAGGGTCATGTTCTGATGGAGAGTGATAGAAAACATGTCTAGGAGAAATTTAACCATAAGAAAATCACAAACTTGTGATGGGTTAAACGGTATTCGATTCCCTAGTAGGAAAAGTTAACAGACAACATTTTTGTTTTAAGTTAATCTTCATTGAGGACTTTATTTTTGAGCTTAACTAAATCATAATGAAACATACTTACTTGTCACGGAGTCCTTCAACTTTTACTAGATTCCTTAATCAAAATCATATTTTCTCCAAAAGACGAGTATTTAGGAAGACTTTTTCGCATTAAGAGTACCATAATCATCTTCTTGAGAATCACCTTATCCACAAAAGAGAACTATATATTTCCCATGTCTTTAGACAAAATCCAAAACCAAAATTGTTAGTATGAGTTCAGATAATCCATTATAAAAAGAAAATCTATTCTTAATCTCCAAAATTTGACCAAAAAAACCCCAAAGTTCAACGAAGACCATTAGATAAACAATTTTACATAAAATTCTTCAAAGTAAACCAAACTATGACTGAAACCCAAATATTTGAAGGATTTAATCACATAGTCTTCCAAAGTACAAATTAATTTTTATCTCCAAATAACATCAGTTGCTCTTAAATTCTCATATTGAAAAGTAATTAACCTAATCACATATCCTCCATGATAGGTTAATCATTTCCATAGATAACCCAAAATAAACTTACTCTTGATTCCTAAAATCATCTAACTAAAAATAATTACTAAAACTAACCAGGGACTTTACGTAGTCCAGTGGTAGGCGATAAATACCAGTCGCACTTTGGTTGTGGGTTCGATTCCCACAGCTTTGTCCGACGCGACGGGTTGTCACACGGTCTGTGTGTTGTCCTTTTTCCAAAACTATATAATTCTTAAAACATTCCCCAAAACGAGATAAAATATTCAAAAATAATCATAACATATTTTAACCTCAAGTTTATCTCATGCCTTTCATTTTCCATCATAACATATAATAACCCATAATTACCTCAAAAGTAAGGATCATATAAACCATAATGGTTACCTTTATAATTATTACCTGAACTTCCACATCGATTGGTCATCTCGTACATGATGCATTACAGAATGTACCAAGGTTCAAGTGGTTGATCATGACTCTGTGATAGTTGGTTTAGAACAACCACGAGTTTCCTCATTGAATCCCCCATTTCATCCAGTCTCTTAATCAGAGAACCACCACAGTTTCCTTCAAACCTATTGTCACTTTGGTACCTGCTAGATCCATCCATTCACTAAAAACAGAAATGTCAGTGTGAGTATATCAACAAAACCATCATGTACTAATGAGGAAGATATACTTACTTATTCAATTTATCTAAAAACTATGACTCTTTCTG
Organism: Viscum album; assembly: GCA_963277665.1. Classification (NCBI taxonomy): domain Eukaryota; kingdom Viridiplantae; phylum Streptophyta; class Magnoliopsida; order Santalales; family Viscaceae; genus Viscum; species Viscum album. The sequence goes on along the minus strand of OY728127.1, from coordinate 1,947,269,897 downwards.
AAATCCTACCCATTATGGTAATGTTACTTATTCTTAAAGAATACCCTAACCTCTAAAGTTATCTAAACCGACCTCTGATACCAACTATAAGGCCCCAACATTAAACCTTACTTAATCTTGAGTTATTACAAGATTACACATTGAGGATCTTTTCAGGTTTAGAGTTTTAGAGAATTAGATCATGAAACTTGCATTACATTCCACATTTAAACAAAGTGGTTACATAAAAGATAGTATTCATTTTTCCCATCAACGGAAACGTATTTAAAATAAAACATGGATTCTTTCTTGATACTTCCTTGAAACAATCATCACATCATGTACCTTTCCCTTGACCTGTGAAAAACATTTCAAAAACATTGGATGAACATAAAAATCTCATTAATGTTTATAAAAATTATGGAAAGGAAAAATGAGTACATATATATATAATAATGAAATCATACATTACCCATAAAGCCTAAGCACTTTAACATACATCATAAAATCATGAATAAATCGTATAAATCATATGACATAAAGGTAACTTGAGGCATTCAAAACATTCTTACGTAGGGAGTAACCCTTTTGGTTACATTTGGAATACCCATCATAATATATTCCCTAAATCTCTTCAGAGAAACCTTAACGTTTAACTCCTACACGTTACCCAATGCATTGGAGATCTATATTGGGCTCACCCTCCCTTAGTTTATCACGGAACCACCCGTCTTCATAAACAATGCCCAAGAACCATAACATAATAATAACACATAACATAAGCATCAAGGAAAGATAATGTTTCCACATTTCAATAACAATATAACATTTTTAGATATTGAATCCATTCTAAAAAAACACTTTCAAAACCATTTAAAACATTTAATAAAGAGATTTTTGAATCAAAGTGTCCCATACAACTTCGAAGCTTTTAAAATTTTACACCATTAATATCCATATAAATAAATCCTTGAAACCATTTTGAAAACATGGATATTAATGAGAAATATTTATAAGTATAAATCATTAAAACATTTAAAACGATATTTTAGTTAATGGGTTTTTATCAAAATGTGAGACACTTGAATACAATAATTGAGGAATAACATTTAATCATAACATTATAATATCATGAGAATAAATAGATTCATGATATAATATTCCAAAGGATGGTATATACACCATATAAGAGTGAATTGGTGCATAACAACAATGAAGTCTCAATAGAAATGTAAGATGAGATAAAATCCCTTATAAAGAAGTTATCCTTAAATTAAAGATGAATCAATCTCATAATTATGTGTGAAAAACATAAATACACCTAATATAAGTGGATATTAAGTTTAAAACAATCAAAGTTCATTAACACATATTCAAATGATAACATATTCAATAACTACATGTTGAACCCAAGGAAATCGAAATTGGGTTAAGAAGTTCCCTCGGTAAAATTCGACAGCATAACAACGTCACTTTAAAATTCATAAGATTAGTTGATGAGAGAGAAAATGGTATCCCATCACTTGGACATAAAATTTACATAAATAAGGATATATAAGAACATATCCCAACATAATAGTATGTGAATTAAAAGACATAACAAAAGAAGTCTTTTAAAAAGAGGAGGGTGAAAGGTCCCCTTACCGAGTTGGGTAACTTTCGAAACGTACACCCCATGGAAGAAGGGTCATACAATGAAGATGTAAATACCCATAAATGAAATTATACTACAAAAAGTGTATAATAATGGGAATTACATACACAAATAAATGTAAATATTGGAAAACATAGCATAAATGTCACGGGAATAAAAGTGAGATGAAAAATCCCTTACGAAAACTCAACAGCCTAACGACGCCACTTAAAACTTCCAAAAATGGATTTATGAGGTCAAATAGGGTCTCTCATAACATAAACATAAAAATTACAGTATTAGGAATATAAAATAATATCCCGAAACATAAGAAAGAGGATCTTAAAATAAATGACATAAAAGAGAGTACTTAAAAAGAACGAGAGAGGTTGGATCCCTTACCTCGTGTCCGACATGACTCGATCATTATTTAATCTCATGAATAATAAAATTTGGTCAATTTATAATTTCTTAAGGACCTCCTTTAAATATTATTATTCATTTCATATCACATTTTATAATTTTATAATAATTGGTTAATAAAGTGAGTTCATATCAGATGTTTTTGTCGACGTTCAGTACATGAGTAAAAATTGAACTTATTGGAAAAGAATTTTCCATGTAGTTATAGGTAAATCACCTCAATAATAGTATTGATGTTTTAAATATCATATATATCCAGTATATATTCATTTTATACTATTCCATAGAATTTGGATATAAAAAATTAAAAGCACTGTTCATGGAGACGGTAGGCCGTACATGCGCACGAATGCTACTTTCATTATTTGTCATATTAATGGAATTAAATCAAAATGAGATATATATATATATATTATAATTCCAGAATGATATCCATAATTTATATTTAATATATTACATATATATACTTTATATATATGTACTTATAATAGTACATAACATTTGGAGACAAGAAATGAAATTTACTGTTCATGGAGACGGTAAGACGTACGTATGCATGAACACTACTTTCATTTATTTTTTTTTTTGTATTAAATGGAATGAAATAATAATGATATAAAGTTATATCATAATTCCATTAGGATAAAATATGTAATACCATTAATTACATCCTTTATACGTTCCACATATGGCATTAACGAATCAAATCACTTTGAGGGGGCGGTAGTCCGCACTTCCTAAAATGAAGATATCGCGTTTACCCATAATGGAACCCATAAAGGTATGCCATAAATGAAAAATACAAAATCTTAAGTAAAACATAAACATATTATATATCATATATAAATATAGTTACATCTTAATGACCACATTTTAAGATGTTAAAAGAATATTGAACAATCATCGTTTCGTGAGGCAGTAATTCGCCATCCACAGAAACAGTATGTTCTTTAACCATTAGACGAAGGTGTGTGTAAGTGTAGCTCGAATACTTCACATAAAAAAATCCTAGTATATTGAAGGCACTGGTGTTTTTACAAAAGAAAACAATAAAAATAGTTTAGGGTGTTGAAGAAACAAAATAAAACCAAAGAACACAAGGGAAGACATTACCTTTAAATCGGGTAACTTCCTTTGATTTGAGCTCAAAGGCATTCTTGGAAAGGATTCTTCCCAAAGCGAGGCTTCAATTATTAATAGAGGGATGTGGAGAGATGAAATGGGCAGTGGTTGGCCGAGCCAAAGGCTTGATAGGTGTGTGTAAGGTGGTAGATGTGGGGGCCTTTCATAAGAGGAGAGGAGGGCACTCTTGGAATGTTATAAAATATTACTTTTTTATAAAATGATTTTCGGATGTAAAAGGTCCCAAAAGGATATATTTCGAGGATAAGGTGATAAGGTTTAGAAATACACCCATACAATAGGTTTGTGACAAGTTTAAGTTTTATTTTTAACATTATCTTTTCATTTTATTTAAATCCCTTATTAATGAGGTAATTGCTGCATCATCATGATGTCACAAATAATTTAATTTATTTAATGTCTAAAAATTATAAAAAAAATATCATGATATATGAATTTTTTTAGCTTTCTAATGAATATTTATAGTAAAAAAATATGCCTTTTATAACCCCATTTAAAAATTGTTTTAGTAAAACAAATCATGTTTGTGACATTTTAATTTTAACTTTAAATAAAAATGTATTTTTGTCATTTTCCAACCAAAGTGGCTCCATGGGGTCCCCAAGTTGACCCATGGATTTTATTGGTCGGCCATGACACATCCAATGAGGGTAGGACATTTTTCAAGTTCATTTCATATTATTAAAACATTATTTTTACCTTAAATTAGGCTAATTACCTCTAATCGCGATTAAAAACGTAAAAGTTACTATTCATCAAAAAATTATTTTAATCCCATTGAACCAAATTTTACTTCCAAATGACAACCATGTATGTCAGATTTTTGAAATTCAAAACACAGAAGTGGTAAAGTTTCATTTAAACGAAAAATCAGTTTTTTAAGTACCACATAGTGGTTTCACTATTCATCAAAAATTGATGTTTTTCAGAATAATACCAAAACTTCACCCAAAACTATATTTGATATTCCGAATTAAAAATTGATGTCTATTTTACAAAATTCAAATTGTATAAATTAAATTAATTGATTTAATAATTAATTCCCACTGTCATGACAAATAGCGTGTTTTTATGAAACAATATATATCAAAAGATTGACAGTAGTTTAAGTCCAATTTCAAAGTGAAATTAATTTCAAAGACCACTATTGGATTAAATGGTAAAAATATATTCTAATTTCACTTTAAAACCAATTCAAAAGATAATCTAATCATATAACTAAATTAGATTAAAAAGTGGGTTTGAATTAAAATACAACATTTTTAACTATTCATTAAAAAATGAACCTTATCCGAATAATACCAAAAAATTACACAAAGTAAATTTTGATGTCCCGATTCTAAAGAAGAATTTTATTTTGTCATATATAACACATAAAATTGTCAAAAAGTGTATTTTAAATAGGTTCTCTATCAAAAGGTGTTTAATCGAACTTTTGAAGAATATTAGAATGTTTACGTTTAAAATTTGATTCAGTCGCATTTTTAATCCAATAACATTTATTGCAAAGAGTAAAAATATATGACAAACATATATAATCATTTTGTAGTTAGTTCTCTTCATTCCCGCCATTACAACGGCAAGGCCTTAACTACCATTTAAAATAATGTTATTTTATTATTAGAGTGCAACATAAGATTCCCAAGAAATTCGTTGTTGCGGAATTGGGTATGACATCAAACATAGCATCCCCTTTAAAGTAATATTAATATTTTATTCAAAAATATTGATAAATGTGAAAATTTAATATTCTTTATTTACTTGGGGTGTTACAAATATTATCTGTCTCATAAATTTACAATCATAATAAGCACAATCTTTTTCTATTGGTTTGTTTCTGACACTACCAAAACTTTGAGGAGAATATGTAATTTTTTTATGTGTTTTTATAGTTAAATATAATTATATATACCCTAATACTTTTCTAGTCATAGTACATTCCATGCTCCTCTTGCATATCCCCTAGCATCATTACTTGTTTTTCACGATATTTATGTCCCACCAAATCATAATAGAATCTTTATAAACACCTAATATATATTATATAACTTTATGTTTAGATAAAAAAAATTTGATTTAGTGCATGAAAATTTGAAAAATTCTATCATGTGTGGTCGGTTTCATCGATATCCATGCATTGAATCTAGTAAATAAATATTTGTAGTATCCAAATTGACCGCAATGATCATCCAATGTTGTATAACAATAAAAAAAAGGAATAAGTAATTAATGAAAGTAAATATATAAAATATTATTACATTTTAGTGTTTTACCCAATAATCATTAGTATTATGTAGAGTTTTTCATTAAAATTTTTTCTTCCAAATGATCTTACCATGTCTGTCACTATTTCATCAGTTTATTGGAATTTATTTTTGGCTATTCTATAGAGGAGATTTGAGGACTAACGAGTCCAATTTTTTTTCATGGGGAAATCACTTCAATTATCTTTTATATACACGCCTACAAAAAATATGATATATATTTAGTCATAATTAACATAATATATCATCTCTAGGAAAATAAAATCATGAAAAAATACTTTATATATATATATATATATATTTATAACTGAGATGCCTGACCAATAATAATCTAAGAATTCTATTATATTTTCAACAAAAATTAATTATTGAAATTATTATTCATACCTATTTTCTTCAAAATAAATTATGTGAATACCACCATTTTTTATCTTTGTATCCACATGAATCTTTAATAATAGTACGTGCATATATATAACGGGCATGGTAAGGTGCTTTCGATAGATCTTGTAGATAATTTGGTTGATATTTAGATGGTTTTGATTTGGTATTTCATGTTCACACCCCCCCCCTTCCATATATAATAAAATTCTTTGGTTAAGATAATTTTTCATTAATTGTAAAAGTTTTAGCTTGAAAAATAAATTTGAAATGATTACCTCCTTGTCGATGTGTTTTTTTACAAGATGTGATGGAATGCGATGAATGTTCCAACAGACTATTCAACCTTATGAATACATTCCTCATCAATTGTAATAGTTAACTCAACACTCATCTCATGGGTTATACTAATTGATTCTTTCACATAAACATTTGGAAGTGTTCTTTTCTGTAGCTTTTCATGTTGCATTTTGAGCACCATAGCCCTCACTACAAGGCGATGAGTGGGTTTTGAAATATATAAATCATAGTCATTATCAACGTATTCAAAATTAGTATAGGTAAGGTAACAAGGTCTATCTGACTCACATTTCATAAAAAAAATATTGTACCATTTATTACCTAATCTAGGATAGGTTTTTGAGGGGAATGACTTGCCTCAATGCCGGTGGGGACGAGGAGGGATCTTCAAGTGATATTTTTTTCTCAAGTTGTTTCTTATCTTTGTTTCCTAGACCCCATACAAGTTTCTATCAACTCTATCTTCCATTAAAATTTTTCTTAATGGGTATATATTATTTCTCTCAGATGTTAAATTTAATCACTTTTAATCTTCCTCTGGTTTTCTTCTAAAAATATGTTCGAGGTGTCACCCCAATGCCTTCTCCTCTAACACAAGAATATTGTTTTGGCGTCTTCAAGGCCACTAATAGTAGTTAGTCATATGATACTGGTGTTGTTGATTCCTATGACTATGTGTGATAGAAAATATAGAAAAATATGTAATCATTGTTATGTAATAGTTTTTTTAAAACATTTTTTTGTAATACTTACACATGTTTCCCACACTTTCTGTCTATTTTCAACTATTAGTATAACATATTTATTTACATGTTCATCCTTCCATAGCACATGGTGTGGGATGGAAGTGGGATTTTATTTAGAGTCATCGATAAACATATAAATATTAGAGCATATTTATGTTGTTGTTTGATGTCACATTAAAGTATCACAGTATATTTAAAACACATATCAATTTTTTAATGTGAAGCATACCACATTCTTTTTTTGGTAGGGTTATGTTGGTTTTTCTAAATCTTATTTATATCCAACACTCAGTTTCTGTTGCATAAATAAAAAATAATCAATCTAACTTATGAATCCACATATCGTTAGACATTGTATTACTATCAACAATTTACCTGAAATGACACATCCACCCAATGGATAGTAAATTAATACAACACTTCTTTGGTTATCAAGTGTTCATATATAAGCAGTTGGTCTGTGTTTATTTTCCCTTCAGCATATTAAAGATAATGTGTCATTAGAATTGTGTGAAATCCTATATGGATCCTTCCAGAAAGAATTATTACATATTTCTGGTGGGATTAACCTAATATGAATTCCCACTTTAAGGGATGACGAAGAGTAATTCAATGTTTCATTATTTTATTTTTTATTAAAATAATGAAATGAAATCATTATGTTACTATAATCTATCCCCACATCAATGTATTAATCCCAAAAACATAATGGTGTTGAGAATATATATCAATCGACATGTGCTAATTAGTGACAATTCCAATGTTACTATTGAATATTTCCTTGTTGGGATTAACATGTTGTCCATGTGCATTCCATATGACCTTGTATTTGATGGATTTGATTTTTTTCCTTAATTATTTCTTTCTACCACCATCAATCTATGACACTCTTATATTTTAGGTTTCATTGTTCCTTCATCTCCTACCACTTCCTTGGATTCAACATTGTCAATTTGTTTCTTTATATTAGTAGCATCATCAAGTGAAAATTTTCATCATACCTCTTCACTATGAGTAGCCACTGTTTGAAAAACATGTTGTTCCTTAGGATTGAGAGCACCAGCATATGCAGAAGGTCGTTGTTCCCTTACACTGTAAGCAACATCAGGTTCCGAGATCTATTGAACCTTGGGATTGTGAATACCAACACAAAGAGAGTAATCATCTCTAGAAGTTGATTGATATTTAATTTGGAGAACACAAATGAAACTATTAATGAAAAATAACATGAGGTAACAAGATTTATTTTACAAAGAAAATATAACTTAATTATTAAACACTTTTCTATGGATGAATATATTGGACCCCTCTATCTACAATCCAAATCCCTTAATGAATGTTTCCTATAACAAAAAACACACCATATACATTGGGAACTATTCAAAATGATATCAATTCCCCAATGAATGGGTCATCTTTATTTGAATTTTCATCTGACCCTTCAATGGTTTTGGTTGTTAACAGAAAAGTTGACCACTTTCATTTTGTGATATTTGGAACATAAAACAATTTTACAACTTGTGATGCCATTATAAGTAGTGAATATTTGTACCCTTCCTACTTGTAATAAACTTTCATTATTCCCAATACATCTATTTTAACATCACCCTTGTTATCAACCAATTGTTTTTGAAAAATTGGCTCTTGGAATGTTGTATAATACGACACCCATAATTATTTAATGAAGACAAATTATGACATATTTTCATAAACTGGATTTCTTTCCTTAGTACCAGAAACATGCATCGATTCAGCGACTTGTATAACTATAGTATTTTTAGTGTACTATCAGTATCAAGTTCATATTTATAGGACTTATAACCCTTAATTATGTAACCATTATAGGAAAATACGTAAACACTTGGTCCTTCGACTAGCCATTGAAGTTGTTCTGAAATTGAATCTAAATTTTCATATAAATCATTAAAAATATGGTCATAAAACCATCCTATAAATAGGTAATTATTTGTATTTGATTTTCATATTTCATCCCTTGATGGATTAAAATGCATTATAATTTCTTTGTGGGTTTTCACATAAGGTAATATCTCAAAAAGTTTATAAAAATTGTAATGGTGGGACCACTCCCGATCTGTAATACGGAATGTGGAAACATCAATTTCTAAAATTCCTTCAGTTACAGGATATCCATTTTTATTATATTTCTGCAGACCATTGATTTCCACACTTAATAGTTATTCGGTACAGAATTAATTTTTTTCTCAACAATATATCGCTCGGAAATAAAAACATATTGTTGTCTTCAATTTATTACATACCATTTCAAAATATTCATATACTATTAAATGGGGTACGTCTATCAATAATGTACATAACCACATAGTCTAATCTCTGTCAACAATTGAGCTATCTAATGAAACATAAAAATAATGAATGTTGGCGGGAATTACATTTCCAATTATCATAATATTATAGAAATCTCACTTTCCATAGTTAAAAATTTCCCAGGCTCTATAACTTTGTTGTATATAGAATAGACATAGAAAGAGAACATGGATAATAAATGATGTAAAATCATCAAAAATATACCATGTAAAGGTATATGAATTTTATGTTGCATCAAAACAAGGCAATCATGTGATTTTAGACCTTTTAACTTTTAATCGGTCATTGAAATGTTGTTCTTAATATTTTATGAATACCCCCAATGGAAAATTTATTTCATTCATGAATTTGAAAAACTGGTATCACTCTTGACTAGAAATACTGTAAGCAGCTGGAGGAATAAAATTTTGTTTTTCACCCTTCACTAGTGCAAAAAAATTATTGTATTCCCATGCAAACCATGTCAAACCTACCCATAATTACATAATTTTATTATTGGGTGCATTTTTTATGTTTGCTAATAACACCATCACATACATTTTTTTCAATAATCATAACATTATGAAAATTATGACATACAAAAAATTCTAGTATGGTTATTCCAAAAAGAAACATATCTCTTTTTTCCCATCGGTTCTTCTAAGGTTTTTTGGAAATGGATTACCAAATGTAGTGTCCATATATTTTATTTTCTCAAATAGTTGATTACATGTTAGTGGAGACAATGTTCTATGTTTTTCCGAACATCCATCGAATGATTTCATCCAAGATCGGTACTTATTCCATAAAGGTAGAAATCAAAGATTTCCAAGAAACATGGTTTTGGTTGAATGTTTCAGTCTAATTAATTGTGTACCTCATTTGTATAGGGTACACACATGAGTTTCATTAAATATATATCTCGAAGATTTTCAAAAAGTTGTAAATTCATTTATCATCCTCTACAACATTGCTCTCAATGTGAAATATTCATTTAAATAAGAACCTTTCAACATGTCACGACCCGTCCTCGGGGCCCGTGCCGTGACTACCCCAAGCCCGCCTTCCATAGGCCAGGGGCTGGCGACTAGCACCAAAGGCGTAAATCCCGATAACAGGGAAGGCATTGCCTTTATAAGTAACAACCACCACAGAGTCAGCAAGCGGAAAGTAACTACAAGTGCAGAAAAGTAAAGGGGGCCGGAAATACAAGCCCAACTGTAAAGTACAACTCGAAAGGGAAAAACAGCAGCTGGAAGAACGAAGCGGCTCCTGGGTCGTCCGCCTCGATTCCTACCTGAAGGGTAGGTACAGATGGCTCAGCTCCTGGATCGTCCACCACGGATCCTACCTGAAGGGTAGGTACAGATAGCTCCTCTACTCCACAGGTCCTGTCGTCTACTCCGGGTACGTCCGCCCAGTGGTCCACCTCCGGGTACCGACCTGCTCCGCAAGTCTCAACTACGATCTGCGCTGTCCGTCGTCTGCAACCAACACAACGAGGTGCGGGCATAGCCCGTGCAGGGGTGAGTATAAGCTACTCAGTAGGGACCCCGAGACCCTTAAGGTCTCACCAAATCCAACATGGATATCCACAAAGTAAAGGCAGCAATCACGAAGTAACATCAGACTCTACTTAGGTATACGCCCATACATATACCTAAGTCATCAAGTAACCCATCCAACCTCAAGGATACACAAAAATCATGAAATCAACGGATAACCATCACCCAGGTATATGCCCATACATGTACCTAAGTTATCAAGCGACCCATCTCAATCATGAGGAAACACAAAGGTCAAAGGTCTCAGCTCAAACCAGGATTTTCATTATCGAAACCGTAACTGCTGAAGAGCTCCGTCTCTAGAGTGTACAGTGGTCCTGTCACGACTCCGAGGCTGCCGCTCACTAACCTAGGACTGCTGAGGTACTCCTCCTGTCGAGTACTGCGGGTTTGCGGCCAACTACCGGGCGCTCCGTCCGCTGAGGGTCTGTCGCCAAATACCGGGCGCTACCCAGATAGCCTGCTGAGGTACTCCTCCTGTCGAGTACCGCGGGTCTGCTGCCAACTACCAGGCGCTCCGTCCGCCGTGGGTCTGCCGCCAAATACCGGGCGCTCCGTCCACTGGGCTAGTCGACTCACTCCAAGTCGAGTCGGTCAAGCAGTCGTCAGGTCTCAGCCGGCTACACGGTCTCCGTACTCTGCACGCTCGTCTCCACCGTTGCGGGTCTGTCGCTACAACCAAGCGCTCACACTCCGTAGAGTATCGCGGGTCCGCCGCTACAACCAAGCGCTCCACCGCCAAGGATCTGCTGCTGCATCTAAGCGTACCACTACTGTCAAGTACCACGGGTCCGCTCCACGAGCTACTGGTCGATACTCCAAGTATCACAAGGTCCCGCGAAGAAGTGTCTCAAAGGTCCGTCTCGGCACAGGGGTCTCAACGCAACAGACGGCGCGTCGATCGGACGCCCGGTCTGTGAGTTATTAGCCTTTTCGTCCCAGGGGCCCGGTTGGTTTCGTGAGCGAAACCAATCCCGGCCGTATCTCAACTGCACCCCGAACTCCCATAGGGTATACTCAAAGGGACCGTTACTCAACGTAACCACCAACGCCGCTGACGGCTCGTCAAGCGGACGTCCTGTCTGAAAGATATCAGCTTTTCCGTTCCAGGGGCCCGGTTGGATTTCGGGAACAATCCAACCCGGCCATACTCCGACTGCATCCAAAACTCGGGCGGAGTATGTCAAAAGTTCCGTCTCATCAAGAGGAAGTCAACGAAACAGACGGCTCGTCAATCGGACGCCCGGTCTGTGAGTTATTGGTTTTTCGTCTCCGGGGCCCGGTTGGTTTTTAAGGCAAAACCAACCCGACCGTACTCCACCTGCGTCCAAACCTCGGGCGGAGTATGCCAAAAGATCCGTCTCACTAAGAGGAACACTACGCGACTGACGGCACGTCAATCGGACGTTCGTGGCTCAAGAGATGAGCGTTTCCGCTCCGAAGGCCCGGTTGGTTTCGTGAACGAACCAACCCGGCCGAACTCAAAGTAACCCGAAACCTTGAGTGCGATATACCGAAACGACCGTCTCGATCCAAGGATCGCGTTGCCGCAGACGGTTCGTCATTCGGAGGTCCGAGGCTCAAGTTATGAGCCAAAAACCAAATCTGGTTCGAAAACGGGGGGGTCCGGGTCCGGGCCGACCCGGCCCGACCCCCCCCCCCCCCCCCCCCCCCCCCGGCCGGCGGGGGCGGGCCGCGGCGGCGGCGGCGGCGGGCCGCGCTGGCGGCGGCAGCGGGCCGCGCTGGCGGCGGGGTGCGCCGCACGGGGTGGTCACGCGGGGGGGCTTGATTGCCCCCGTGGATTGAACAGGGCGGCACGGCTTTGAGCCGTGCCTTTGCCAAAAAAACGGCCCCCCCCCCACAAATGGGGGCCGGCTGGAACGAACCGGGGGGGGGCTTTGCCCCCCCTCCTTTAATTGAACCGACCCCTCATTAAGAGGGGGGTTTGAAGATCCGGCCGGGGGTTTAATCCCCCGGTTTTATGACATCCGGCCGGCCCGCTGGCCGGCCGGTTTTTTTACCAACGGGACCGGAAATTCCGGTCCCGCCCTCGACTTCCGACGCCGGCGGCCCGGCCGCCGGTCTTTCCTTCCGCCGCGGCCCGGAACCGGCCGCGGTCTCCTCGTCCCGCCGCGGCCCGGAACCGGCCGCGGTCTTCGTCGTCCGGCGCGGTGCGACGGCACCGCGCCCCTTTCGCCGTGCCATGAATCCTTCCAACGCGGCGCGACGGCGTCGCGTTCTTGAAGACTCTCCTCGGCGAAGCGCGACGGTGTTGCGCAAAATAAACGCACGATCATCCACGTGGTGCGACGGCACCACGCCTCTTGCTTCCTCCCGCAAGAACAAACAAGATCATTGGAGGGGGTTCGGCCGTGTTCGTGCGGTCCGGCCCCCCTCACGTTAAATTAATAACGCATCTTAAAATAATCAACATCCCACGTTAGTTTTACGAACCACGAGAAAAAGAGATAATTAAATATTAAATCAACCACCCCTACCTCGGGTTAAGATTTGAAGATTTGATCACGCTCCGCGGAAGACGGCGTCGCGGAGGTCGGGCGTCGCGGTCGACGTTCGTCAAATCCGCTGACGAAGAGTTATGTCCGAAAAGACACGTCGCTCGGATCTTCGATTGCCGACGAAGAAGGTTCGGGGAGGAAGGAAAGGTCCGAAGATACCGGGTCGCCGAGTCGATGATCCTTGACGAAGTGTTGTCGTTCTTCCTTGAGGATGAAGACGTTCTTCGTTCTTCGTCAGAGCTTGGAGATGAAGGGAAAGCTCTCCAAAGACAAACAAAGAACTCCAAATAAAATAAGACTACCTCTTATTTTATTAACACAACACAAAAGAATTTCAAAGATTCGTTTCTCACCTTAGCTGCCGAACGAGGATCGGCTGCGGAAGAAGAGGCGTCGCCGAAGAACGTCGCGGGTAAAGCTCGTCGACGTCGCAGATCTCGGTGTGCGTCGTCGAATTTCGGTCACCGGCGTTCTTCGCGTTCTTCGCGTTCTTCGCGGGGGGATGAAGAAACAAGATCCTCTCAAATCCTTTCAAAGGATTTTTAGGTTGGTCTTATTTTATAAACATGCCAACACACGAAACCGGTTAAGAAACGATCCATCAATTCGAAAGAAACGACCCATTAAATTCACGAAAGAAACAGTCCATTTAATTCACGAAATAAACCGCCCAATTAAATGGTCTGTTAAGAATTAAAGAAAACGCGTCGGTTGACTTTTCAGTTACTTTGACGGGTTTTCGCGGGTGCGTTACTTAGCGAAAGAAACGGCGGGGCTCATGCGGGCCCCACCTCACAAATATCCTACCAAGGGGTAGGATATTTCTGGATAGCATCCTATCCAGTTCAACTCAGTTCAAGCCGCCTTTAAGTGGCTTCAAGTGGCTTCCAAGTGGCTTAAGCGAAATAAAATAAAGTTGTCGCAAAATTATTTTATTTCTTAACTTTAAGCCCGAAAATTAAAAACCACATCCGAGCAAACGCAACTCCGAAAGAGGCGTTTCTAAGCGAATACCGGCGCTGCGATTTCATCGGTGCCCTCAGAATTCGATTCCGGGCACCGGTTCAAAAGTTAGAAAAACCCGCTCGTCCGTTCACTGAACGTACCCGAGCCAAAACTTCGGCAAATGATTCCGGGCACACCGGGCCTCGGAATCAGGTGCCGTCAGAAACTGCGTTCTTGTAAAATTCCAAAGAAAATTAAGAAAAAAAAATTTCCTTGAAATTTACGGGTCTTTACATTACTCCCACCACAGGGCTTTACGTCCCCGTAAAGCTTCACCACAACCTTAGGGAAACAAAGCGGTACTGAGCACGCATCAGAGCCTTCCGATCCCATGTGCTCACCTGGAGATTCCCGTGCCGCCATCTGTTGCGCACAAGAGGAATCGATCGCCCATGTAGGACCCGCTCCTGTCGATCCTCTATCTCCACCGGGACCTCCGTATAAGACACTCATCGCCACTGTCTAGCTCCTCATGGTCGAAGATATGTGAAGGGGGTCGAGCACGTATCTCCTCAGCTGGGATACGTGGAAGACGTCGTGCACCCGGTGCAACTGAGGTGGCAGAGCCAGGCGATAAGCCACCTCGCCAACTCTGCTGAGGACCTGGAAAGGCCCGATGAAGCGGGGAGACAACTTGCCGCCTTGGCCAAAACTCTGTTTACCACGTCGAGGTGAGACCCGCAAGAAGACGTGGTCACCCTCCTCGAACTCTAGTGGCCTCCGCCTCCTGTCAGTGTAAGACTTCTGCCGGCTCTGTGTTGTCCTCATCCGCTCCTGGATGACGTGGACCTCTTCTGACGTGGCCCGGACCATCTCTGGTCCCACATGAGCTGCGAGATTTCTTCTTTGCCGAAAAGAGAAACCTGGTCTCATCCCCTGGATGAATCACATTCTTTGCCTAAAACAGTCAATCCTAACATGGATGATACTAATCCATACCAAGGATGACGTCGTAAGGCCTCGACGCTACTACTAAGAGATCCAACCGTTACTCTCGCCTCCAAGGGTTGAGTCACACTGTCGGCATCAGTGTGTGGTAACTGGTCTCCTCCAGTAGATGTATCACAAGTGAGGGTCAAGTCAACAGTCAACTGGAACCTCTTAGTAACATCACAAAAGAGGACAGGAATGAAAACATCTCAAAGGATGCGTCTTTTATTATTGCAGCTCATAATACAAGACGCTACACAAAAGCAACATCAACAAGGAACTAGAAGTACAAGAGACGTATCCACTAGTTCTGCTCCTGTCCACCTGCTCCAAGAGTTCTACTGTTGCTCAAGCATTTGTCGTCGCCTCTTTCTCGGTGGCTCCCTCAAAGCCTGCGGATCGGGAGTCGGACAGTCACGTGCCAGATGACCCTTTCCGCGACATGAGTAACACAACCCGCTCCTTGCACGGCTAGCTCCGTTCCCACTCCGGGTGCCCTGCACCACCGGTCGTAAAACCCGAGACCGTCTAACTGCTGGTCTGGTCTTTCTGGGCCTCAGCATCACCTGTCTACTGCCCACAGATTACTCGGCTTCTGATCGAGAAACACGTGGCAAAGGCAGCTGCTCCTGATCACGCTCAGGGTGTAGAGCTACTGGCACAAACTCCACCCTGAAGAAGGTCTCAAAGTCTTCCCATGCGAAGTCCATCTCATCGCAAAACTGAAACAAGTGGCTCCACCACCTACCTGCTGCTGCCTGAAGGAGGCTGGTAGCAAAGATCACCATGAAGTCTGCCGGCGTCCCCACTAGCCTGAAGACTCCCACCACGGCCTCCAGCCAATCCTCAGCCGCCTGCGGGTCCATCTCTCCCCCGAACCTGGGTGGCCTCTGGCGCTGGAACTCATGCAGTGCGCGCAAGTAGCGGGCATCGCCTACTGCTGGGGCTGGTGGCATCGGTGGCCCAACGTATGGTAGTACCGCTGGTGCCTCCGCTGGTGCCTCAACTGCAAGAGGGCCCTGTACCGAAGCCTCGTCGCTCGACAGACTGTCAGCACGCTCATCCCTCCGGGCTCTAGCTGGTCGTCCGAGAAAAGACATCCTGAAAGAAACAACGTAACACGATCAAACGATTATACCTGGTGAGCTGACCTGGTTTGAGCTGTTTTAAGGGGGGAAACCTTTGAAAACACACACGCAATCAGTGTTTTCGCGCACAAAGTCGGAAATCAGTTGTCAGGGTCCTGGTGTATGGATACGTCGGCCGCCCGCACCAACACTGGACTCCCTGAACTGAAAACCACACTCGGTACCCTTAACACTATTGCTTCACATAGAAAGAAAAGACGATCAGAGTCTGCGGTAGAACCGACCGCCTCTGATACCAATTTGTCACGACCCGTCCTCGGGGCCCGTGCCGTGACTACCCCAAGCCCGCCTTCCATAGGCCAGGGGCTGGCGACTAGCACCAAAGGCGTAAATCCCGATAACAGGGAAGGCATTGCCTTTATAAGTAACAACCACCACAGAGTCAGCAAGCGGAAAGTAACTACAAGTGCAGAAAAGTAAAGGGGGCCGGAAATACAAGCCCAACTGTAAAGTACAACTCGAAAGGGAAAAACAGCAGCTGGAAGAACGAAGCGGCTCCTGGGTCGTCCGCCTCGATTCCTACCTGAAGGGTAGGTACAGATGGCTCAGCTCCTGGATCGTCCCCCACGGATCCTACCTGAAGGGTAGGTACAGATAGCTCCTCTACTCCACAGGTCCTGTCGTCTACTCCGGGTACGTCCGCCCAGTGGTCCACCTCCGGGTACCGACCTGCTCCGCAAGTCTCAACTACGATCTGCGCTGTCCGTCGTCTGCAACCAACACAACGAGGTGCGGGCATAGCCCGTGCAGGGGTGAGTATAAGCTACTCAGTAGGGACCCCGAGACCCTTAAGGTCTCACCAAATCCAACATGGATATCCACAAAGTAAAGGCAGCAATCACGAAGTAACATCAGACTCTACTTAGGTATACGCCCATACATATACCTAAGTAATCAAGTAACCCATCCAACCTCAAGGATACACAAAAATCATGAAATCAACGGATAACCATCACCCAGGTATATGCCCATACATGTACCTAAGTTATTAAGCGACCCATCTCAATCATGAGGAAACACAAAGGTCAAAGGTCTCAGCTCAAACCAGGATTTTCATTATCGAAACCGTAACTGCTGAAGAGCTCCGTCTCTAGAGTGTACAGTGGTCCTGTCACGACTCCGAGGCTGCCGCTCACTAACCTAGGACTGCTGAGGTACTCCTCCTGTCGAGTACTGCGGGTTTGCGGCCAACTACCGGGCGCTCCGTCCGCTGAGGGTCTGTCGCCAAATACCGGGCGCTACCCAGATAGCCTGCTGAGGTACTCCTCCTGTCGAGTACCGTGGGTCTGCTGCCAACTACCAGGCGCTCCGTCCGCCGTGGGTCTGCCGCCAAATACCGGGCGCTCCGTCCACTGGGCTAGTCGACTCACTCCAAGTCGAGTCGGTCAAGCAGTCGTCAGGTCTCAGCCGGCTACACGGTCTCCGTACTCTGCACGCTCGTCTCCACCGTTGCGGGTCTGTCGCTACAACCAAGCGCTCACACTCCGTAGAGTATCGCGGGTCCGCCGCTACAACCAAGCGCTCCACCGCCAAGGATCTGCTGCTGCATCTAAGCGCACCACTACTGTCAAGTACCACGGGTCCGCTCCACGAGCTACTGGTCGATACTCCAAGTATCACAAGGTCCCGCGAAGAAGTGTCTCAAAGGTCCGTCTCGGCACAGGGGTCTCAACGCAACAGACGACGCGTCGATCGGACGCCCGGTCTGTGAGTTATTAGCCTTTTCGTCCCAGGGGCCCGGTTGGTTTTGTGAGCGAAACCAATCCCGGCCGTATCTCAACTGCACCCCGAACTCCCATAGGGTATACTCAAAGGGACCGTTACTCAACGTAACCACCAACGCCGCTGACGGCTCGTCAAGCGGACGTCCTGTCTGAAAGATATCAGCTTTTCCGTTCCAGGGGCCCGGTTGGATTTCGGGAACAATCCAACCCGGCCATACTCCGACTGCATCCAAAACTCGGGCGGAGTATGTCAAAAGTTCCGTCTCATCAAGAGGAAGTCAACGAAACAGACGGCGCGTCAATCGGACGCCCGGTCTGTGAGTTATTGGCTTTTTCGTCTCCGGGGCCCGGTTGGTTTTTAAGGCAAAACCAACCCGACCGTACTCCACCTGCGTCCAAACCTCGGGCGGAGTATGCCAAAAGATCCGTCTCACTAAGAGGAACACTACGCGACTGACGGCACGTCAATCGGACGTTCGTGGCTCAAGAGATGAGCGTTTCCGCTCCGAAGGCCCGGTTGGTTTCGTGAACGAACCAACCCGGCCGAACTCAAAGTAACCCGAAACCTTGAGTGCGATATACCGAAACGACCGTCTCGATCCAAGGATCGCGTTGCCGCAGACGGTTCGTCATTCGGAGGTCTGAGGCTCAAGTTATGAGCCAAAAACCAAATCTGGTTCGAAAACGGGGGGGTCCGGGTCCGGGCCGACCCGGCCCGACCCCCCCCCCCCCCCGGGTGGCGCGGTGGCCGGCGGCGGCGGACGGCGGCGGCACGGGGGCCGGCGGCGGCGGCGGGCCGCGCTGGCGGCGGCAGCGGGCCGCGCTGGCGGCGGGGTGCGCCGCACGGGGTGGTCACGCGGGGGGGCTTGATTGCCCCCGCGGATTGAACAGGGCGGCACGGCTTTGAGCCGTGCCTTTGCCAAAAAAACGGCCCCCCCCCACAAATGGGGGCCGGCTGGAACGAACCGGGGGGGGCTTTGCCCCCCCTCCTTTAATTGAACCGCCCCCCTCATTAAGAGGGGGGTTTGAAGATCCGGCCGGGGGTTTAATCCCCCGGTTTTATGACATCCGGCCGGCCCGCTGGCCGGCCGGTTTTTTTACCAACGGGACCGGAAATTCCGGTCCCGCCCTCGACTTCCGACGCCGGCGGCCCGGCCGCCGGTCTTTCCTGCCGCCGCGGCCCGGAACCGGCCGCGGTCTCCTCGTCCCGCCGCGGCCCGGAACCGGCCGCGGTCTTCGTCGTCCGGCGCGGTGTGACGGCACCGCGCCCCTTTCGCCGTGCCATGAATCCTTCCAACGCGGCGCGACGGCGTCGCGTTCTTGAAGACTCTCCTCGGCGAAGCGCGACGGTGTTGCGCAAAATAAACGCACGATCATCCACGTGGTGCGACGGCACCACGCCTCTTGCTTCCTCCCGCAAGAACAAACAAGATCATTGGAGGGGGTTCGGCCGTGTTCGTGCGGTCCGGCCCCCCTCACGTTAAATTAATAACGCATCTTAAAATAATCAACATCCCACGTTAGTTTTACGAACCACGAGAAAAAGAGATAATTAAATATTAAATCAACCACCCCTACCTCGGGTTAAGATTTGAAGATTTGATCACGCTCCGCGGAAGACGGCGTCGCGGAGGTCGGGCGTCGCGGTCGACGTTCGTCAAATCCGCTGACGAAGAGTTATGTCCGAAAAGACACGTCGCTCGGATCTTCGATTGCCGACGAAGAAGGTTCGGGGAGGAAGGAAAGGTCCGAAGATACCGGGTCGCCGAGTCGATGATCCTTGACGAAGTGTTGTCGTTCTTCCTTGAGGATGAAGACGTTCTTCGTTCTTCGTCAGAGCTTGGAGATGAAGGGAAAGCTCTCCAAAGACAAACAAAGAACTCCAAATAAAATAAGACTACCTCTTATTTTATTAACACAACACAAAAGAATTTCAAAGATTCGTTTCTCACCTTAGCTGCCGAACGAGGATCGGCTGCGGAAGAAGAGGCGTCGCCGAAGAACGTCGCGGGTAAAGCTCGTCGACGTCGCAGATCTCGGTGTGCGTCGTCGAATTTCGGTCGCCGGCGTTCTTCGCGTTCTTCGCGTTCTTCGCGGGGGGATGAAGAAACAAGATCCTCTCAAATCCTTTCAAAGGATTTTTAGGTTGGTCTTATTTTATAAACATGCCAACACACGAAACCGGTTAAGAAACGATCCATCAATTCGAAAGAAACGACCCATTAAATTCACGAAAGAAACAGTCCATTTAATTCACGAAATAAACCGCCCAATTAAATGGTCTGTTAAGAATTAAAGAAAACGCGTCGGTTGACTTTTCAGTTACTTTGACGGGTTTTCGCGGGTGCGTTACTTAGCGAAAGAAACGGCGGGGCTCGTGCGGGCCCCACCTCACAAATATCCTACCAAGGGGTAGGATATTTCTGGATAGCATCCTATCCAGTTCAACTCAGTTCAAGCCGCCTTTAAGTGGCTTCAAGTGGCTTCCAAGTGGCTTAAGCGAAATAAAATAAAGTTGTCGCAAAATTATTTTATTTCTTAACTTTAAGCCCGAAAATTAAAAACCACATCCGAGCAAACGCAACTCCGGAAGAGGCGTTTCTAAGCGAATACCGGCGCTTCGATTTCATCGGTGCCCTCAGAATTCGATTCCGGGCACCGGTTCAAAAGTTAGAAAAACCCGCTCGTCCGTTCACTGAACGTACCCGAGCCAAAACTTCGGCAAATGATTCCGGGCACACCGGGCCTCGGAATCAGGTGCCGTCAGAAACTGCGTTCTTGTAAAATTCCAAAGAAAATTAAGAAAAAAAAATTTCCTTGAAATTTACGTGTCTTTACACAACAAAACACTTTAATCCTGCAATAATTTCAAATTTACATTCAATGGAACCAAATAAACATAAATATCATTACCTCATTGTTTTCTTCCTGATATAATCCTAGATAACACGATGTATTTTATTTTCCTAAATAACCATAGTGAAAAGCTATAATTTACCTACATAATCATCTATGTACTGTGAGTGCTACTTGGAAAATAAAAATGATTCACTCCATCAAAAGATAATGTGAGAGTGAGGATTATTTCCTCGATTCCAATTTCAAGACACTCATGATCAATTCTCTTTGACTAGGGAGAGTCTATCAGGTGTCTTAGTTTCCCATATTTATTTCTTGTATATGTGTGCCATGTCAATTTTACTATAGTCTCCTCACCTCTATATAGTCTCTTTCACCTTGGAATGTTTGTAACATACCATACAAAATTTGTAGGACAAAATTTATCATTCTTGTATTGATAATTTTTATGTTTTGGGAATTATGTAATTGATTTGTATTCCTTGTAAAATAGTATACAATCATTTGGGTAGGGGTGTATTCATTTTATGATTATACACATTGAGCATAACATTTATTTGGAATCCCATGTTTATATCGGGGGCACATTATCTTCAAGGAGAATGTAATTCAATAGATAATGTAGTTTCATAAAACTAGAGTCACTACATCTATTTCATTATTTCAAATTATACCTCTTCAATATGGCTAAAAATGCTATGTATTTAGTGAAATTTGTGTATAATCGCATCTTTTAACAACTCATTAACATCTAAAACTCTTTTGGGAAACCAGGAAGTTCATCATTGACTGTCCTTTTCATTTCCTCAATACAATATTCATAATCATTCATATATTTATCACATCCTCTATAAATTCTTCTTCATTCCCCACACTTGTAATCTTGTCATATGATCAATAAAACGAAGTTCAATCCCAAACAATAGCTACATTTTTATTTTTCACCATGTTTATTACAACATTTATAATTTCGATCATTTCTGTAAAAGATCAAGTGTTCTTTCAACTCCTCTAGACTATTTACTCATTAATTAAAACAACGTAAACATAGAATAAGAATTTGAGAAGGGTCATATGCATGATCCTTTTCAAACTCTATTAACTCTTTCAATCCATCTTTATAATCATTTATTAGATGATTTTATACCATCCATTCATTATTCATATCTATATTATTCGATTCGGAAATATTATTATTTAACAAAGTAAATACACAAAAGGGTATATTCAAGAAAAGGGAACTAAACATTTGAATGATATTTATTATTTATTATTTAATACGACTCATCCCCTATGAAGAAAACACAAAAATATAAAGAATAAGTAATTGTAGAATAATTGAAAAATTTAAACCATGTAAATGATCTGGTATGCAATATAGGTTTAGGAGTTTCTATGGGGTTAAAAACTAATTCACCTTTTTCATGAGTGATGTAATGATAGATATCTTATGGTTTGAATAGAGTTAGTGACATGGGTGTTCCATGGTGTTGTTATCAATCTACTTGTATTCCATATATAATGTAATGGTTTACTATTTCTATAAAAATATAAACTTAAAATTCAATGGAAAAATACCCTTTCATTGTCCTTTGAATAAAATTTATAAAATCAACATTTAAAAATCATTAAAACCCAACCATTTACACAAATTTATCTTTAAAATAACACCCCATGTTTAAAATAAACCAATAACTTCCAAGAACTCTTTGAAAAAAATCAAAATTCCTTTTTTTAGATATTTTAAGGAAACTGCATGACCCAATTGTCTTAATTAGTTAAAATAAGAGAAACGCCTCTATATTTTACAAATTTTCAATTGAAACATCACAAAACCCTTGATTAAATGAAACAAGCATTAAATATTCTTTCAAAATATTCATATCTCTTTATGAAAGCCAATAGGGAGAGTTGAAAAACACTTGGGATGAAATTTTAGTCCATTTCAAGTGTTTAAATCATTTTAATGCTATTTATAACTATAAAAGGGTATGTTGAACACATATAATGTTTTAAAAAACATTTCATGAAGCATAAATCATGTTAAAATATCAACTTAGTCATTTTTAAAAAGGAATAAATCCTAATAGAGGCACTTTATAAATGATACATGAATAAAAATTAACCAAAATTTTATAAAATATAAAGCTAAAATTTTTTATCACATGATCCATAGTATAAAGGTAAATAAAAAATAAATTTGAAAAAATCACAATTAAATTCAAATTTTATCCGAGTAAAAATAAATTCTTCATTTTATACTAGGACCAATCATTACTCTCAAACCAAAACCAATTGAACTCGGAAGGTCCATTACACACTCTTTGTATCATATAATTCCAATTCCATAACCATTGACATTAAGAATCATCAAAGTTAATAATTTTCTATTAATATTTTAAAGATCACTACAATGACATATCCATCTAAAATTGTATGTGACAACATGCATGCATCATCTTGGGATTTCTTCTATCCTTGCTAAGTAATATCATCATGAGAATCATAGGATTTCACTCTAAAGGATGTAATCATCTCAAAAACCCTAACAAAATGGAAGAAAAAAAATATAATTAATGGAGGATGATAATAAATGTAGAGACCCGAAGCTTGACGTACATTGACATTACATTACTTTTTCGGAATACTTAGTACATAACAAAAACACACACACAAGGACAGTAATAGTTTAGTGTCTTTGGAAAATCGGAATAAAATCTTCTAATAGTGGTGAAAGATCTTCAACATCTCCCATAAAGATCTTCTTGTTTTAAAACCTAAATCCTTTATTTATGTCCTGGGGAAAATAAAACATAAAAGGGTGAGCTCAAATGCTCAGTAAGGGTAAAAAAAAGAAATATCAATCACATCATTTTCATAAGAACATATCTTTTGGAAATCTTAACCTGCAAAAGAGATCATAATTTCATAACATGGGATAAATAAAAGTAGTAAAATGTAATCCCAATAATCATAACATAAAACATGAAACTTTGTGTCATACACACATAATCATAGAGAATAATTTCTTATTAGTCAAGACTCATTGCCAAGACTATCTTAGTGGAAAAAGTCCCTTTCTGAACCGATTTCACTCCTCGTTTCAGTCCTGTTTCACTGAACTGGTATAACCTACCGTTCCAGCCATGTCTATCTCATGAGATATAAAATCTTTACCCAATGCATTGGAGGGAGATATAGGTCCCACCCATGTCATAATTATACCATTCTTATGTGTGCCACAAAATCATAAACCATACATCATAGCATAACCCATGTAATAAATATGGGAATCTTAAACATCGTGACATCATAAAACAACTCATATAAGATAAATGAATTCATAAAAATAATTCCATCACAACATAATCAAATCAATGTAATAATAGGGATAGAAACAGAACCCTTTATTATCTTAGATGGAAAATAATTTTGATAAAACGCTTGAACTCCATTCTTGAGGAAAATATCATTTCTACTTCGAAAACACTTTTCCTTTCTTAACATGTCATGCAATTCTAAACTAAAAGAATTTGATTAAAAATAAACTTGAAAACTTGTAAGGCAAGATTCTTGTAAATAATGTTTTAAAAATCCATTCATGCGGTATAAGTTAAAAAACATTCTTCTCGTACTTTTGTCGGAAAAGTCAAAAAGTACCTCGTACGAAAAATGAAAAAATATTCCTTTCATATCTTTTACTAAAAACTAACCAAGGGGTAAAATTGGATTTAAACAATTTTAGGTCTATGGAAATAATATTACATATTGAGGAAACATGGATGTTGATGATAAAATACACCCCAGTAAATTTCAAAGTATAAACAATCTCGGATAAAAATGAGATTGTGATATTTCCCTTACCTTAGGTCCAATTTGTTTCGTAAGTGTCCGAACCTCCTGTATAATGATTTAAATAATGTTATTGACATATTCCAGAATCATAATTATTGTTATGATATCATATATGGTCATATTCATTGCTTCTTATTAGTAATATTTCATTACTACTTGTTATTCGGGTGTTTATTACTTTTTGTTCTTATGCGTGTTTTGTCGAATAAATTCTTATTCTTCTTTTTAGGTTATAGATAACTGATTTCCAGAATTGTATTAGTGTAATATACATCATATTTATTCATTAAATTCATTTATATAATCATTATGAAATGATGATCATGTAGAACGAGTCGAATCACATCATGGAGACGGTATTCCGTACGTACGCACGAGTGATGATATCATTCCTATGATCGTGGAATTGTATTGGAGTGTATGTATACTATTTAGGAATCAATATAACTTTATAATAGTCATATATAGTCCTTATTTACACCATTATACCCATCCAAGTAATGGTGGTGGTGGAAAATAGATTACACCACGGCGTGGAGACGGTATTCCATACGTACGCACGCGCGATGATTTCTTTTTCCGTAGGATGGATAGATGGTGAAATAGGGTTGTTTAATACTTATAATAACATATCAGTATGTTAGTGATACTGATGTTATTACTTCATAATGGAACAAATAATGAAGAAGATGTGGAAGAAGAAATAATGATGAAAGAATCGGTAACAGACATTACCTCTTCTTTGAAGTGCTTCTTTGAGACCTCCTTTTAGGGAACTAAAATAGGTCTTTGAAGAAGACCAGAACCTCTAGTATGCTTCTAGGAAAGTGTAGAGAAGAAATTGTCAGGGTTTGGCTGCGCTTGAAGGCTCAAAGTGGTGTGAGGAAGAGGGGGAGGAGGTGCCCTTTTATAAGGGAGGAGAGGGGAACCTTTGAAATAACTAAAACAATTATTTTATTATAAAGTAAAATTCGGTTTTAAATAGCTCCAAATTGATTTATTTCGTAGCTAGGTTGGGTATGGGTCAAAATCCTCTCTTCCAATAGAATTTATACAAGTTTAGGTTCCTATTTTGACCTTATCATTTAGATTTAACATTAAGTAAAATAATTTTACTTTTACCGTGTCTTCTTGTGTTCTTATACTATAAGGTTAATAAACTTACTATAATAATCCAAACGAACCCCAAGTTGCTTATTATTAATATATATGACCTTATCTATGTCATTTGGCCGAACCTTATATTTTTAGGAATAAAATAACAATTAATAATATAATATTTTTTTTAACAACTATTTTATGTCAATTTTGACACTATTTAGTAATTGATTTTTGTGAAAATCATAACAGAATGATTAGTTCGAAAAAAGTTAATTAAATCAATATTAACATGTCATATTAACCTATGAAATTAGTGGAATTCATAAAATGTCTCAAATTACACTTATTTGGGTATTTATAATATCAATTTTTCTATTTTTTCACTATTATGGTAATTACTACATCATCATTGTGTCATAAATAAATTAAATTATTTAATGTCTAAAAATTATAAATAAAATATCATTATTTATTAAATCTTATTATATTTCTAATGAATATTTACAATCGTATTTATATTATGTATAACTTTATATTAAAAATGTTTTAGTAAATAAACATAGATTTTAACTCTTTTAACTCTTCTTTGAATTAAATAATAATAAATGTCCTAATCTAATCCAAGTGGACCTAAATGGTCATATTTTATTCCTAAGGTTGTTTTTTGTCGAATTACACATATCCAATAGAATTAGGACATGTGTTAGGGTAATAATAATATCATTTTTACACTTAATTACCCTATTTACTTTTAACCGTGGTAAAAAAAGTAAAAAGTTACTATTCACCAAAAATTATTTTCATCTCATTGAACCAAATTTTACTTACTGACATCAACCGTGTCTCTTGGAATTTTAAAATTCCACTCACAGAAGTGGTAAAATTAAGTTTAATGAAAAATTCATTTTTTTAACTACCACTTAGTGGTTTCACTATTCATCAAAAAATGAAAGTTTCCAGAAAAATACCAAAAATTAGGCCTAAGATATATTTGATATTATGAACTAAAAAATGATGTCTATTTTACCAAATTCAAAACATAACAGTTTCATTAATTAATTTAAAAATTAATTCCCGTCATCAAAACAAATTGCGTGTTCTTAGGAGATAATAACTATCAAAAGATTGACACTTGTTTATGTCTGGTTTAAATGTGAAATTACATCCAATGACCAACATTGTATTAAATTGTAAAAATATATTCTAAATATACATTAAAAACACTCAAATTAATAATTTATCACTATTAATTATTTCCATTGAAAATGTTCTTTTTAATTAAAATATAGCGTGTTTTTACTATTCATCAAAATATGAAAGTTACCAGAATGATATGAAAATTTATCCAAAGTAAATTTTTATTTAATGATTCCAAAGAAGAATTTTATTTTTTTCAAATTGATCTTATAAACTTGTCAAAAACTAGATTTAAAGTGGGTGTGCCATCAAAAGTGGGTGCGCCATCAAAATGCGGGAAAACTGCATTTTTTGAAAAATACTTATTTTACCCGAAAAATTTATTTTCTTCTTATACCATGTTTTATAAAATGTGAAAGATGAATAATAATGTTATAAGATTCAAAATTTAGTTAATACTATTCATAACGGCTAGTTCATAATAATATTATAATAATATATCGTTGTTTAGTAAAACACGGCATTGCGTACAACACACGCTATCGAGGAAGGTCGCGATTGCATGTAATGCAAGCCAAGTCAGGGTTGCGTGTTGTGCAAGAATCCATCGTTGTTTCGTATAACATAATCCAACCATATTTCATTCATACATTGAATATATATATATATATATACTCAATGTTGCGTAGAATAACTATTATGAAAATTGTGTGTAACACGATCCAAGAATAGTGTTGCGTATACTACAAGATAATACGGTGTTGCGTATAGCGCAAGGTAATCTTGGTGTAGCATACAACACAAGACATTAATTAAATTTAAAAAATATTTTTCATAAAATCTCGGGGTGTTACATTCTACCCCCTTAAAATGAATTTCTCCCTTGAAATTCGTTGGGGTTAAAAATGGTTTACTATTCGAAAGTTTCATTAATAGAAACCCACATCGAAAAAAGGAATACCAAAACCAATCTTTAAAAACAAAAGTATGAAACGTAACGGTTACCCAAATAAACTAATCACAGGGTTTCCACATAGGTGTAAATATGGATATGGAAGAGAAATCTAACCATCATGTTCTGATGGAGAGTGGTAGAGAAAATGGCTATGGAAAAGCCAGCAATCACAAAGCCATAAATTTGTGACTATCTAAGGTACCGTCTGATTCATCAGATATAAGAGCACTAGGACAACATTTTTGGTTTTCAAGATCATTTCACTAAAGTTGATGAAATTGGAATTAGAAGATATACTTTCATGATTTTGGTATAGTCTCATTGTTGGTCATTCTTTGGACAATTTCCACTTCATCTCTTAAAGAAATGAAGTTGAATTTGTCATTTGTGATGTGTTAGCAGATCATGTGATTGAATGATGGGTAATTCCATATGTCTCAAACAAAAGGTTAGAAAAGTTATCAAAAAATACATAAGTCCATCTATAGTGAGATTAATCATATATGGTTCCTAAAATGGACTTATACTTCATATATCATAATGCTTAATATAATAAAACTAGTGTCTACTAAATAAGGACTTCATGTAGGCCAGTGGTAGGTGATAAAGGCCCGTCGCACTTCGGTTGTTGGTTCGATTCCCACAGCCTTGTCCGACGCGATGGGCTGTCACCCATCCTGCAGGTTTTCCTTTTTCTAAATCTATATTACTATAACATCCCATCAACAATATCAAAAAAGTTTTATCCTTAAACAATAATAACTTATGTCCAACATAATCCATTCCAATCTTTAGGCTTATCTAAAATACTTCGGTCCAAGATCATAGTATAAAGAAAACAATTACTTGAAATGTCATCAACCAAGCATGTGAATACCATCATTTATCCCCCATATATCTTGTTGGTCACATTCCAATCATGTGAATACCTTAATCATGTATTCTCTTGAAAAATGAATACCGATTAAACCTTAGTGAAAACATGAATGCTGTCAAAAGTTAACTCTTTCCACATACCAAAATCCAAAAATTCTATATACTCAAACCATGATATAACCTTCTCCTTATATCAGTCATGAGCTCATGAATACTATCAAACATTTAATTTTATCCTCATCCCTTCATTATGCGCATATGATCTACATTCCAAAAATATCTGAATAACCTTTCATGGATACTGGTACCATTAATCATACACTTTCAAAACTCAAGGAAAGACAACAATGTAACAATCCTTAGATGTCTCTTTATTCCATAGTACCATGAGATTACATATACAACATTACACATGATAAACATGTAATCATTCCACTACATTCTTAAACCATTGACCGAGCTTCAACAATTCTTTCATCTCACATATCATTTGTAGTCTCTTCATCATCATCAACATAAATACAACCCATACGACCATACTGATTCTCTTCATGAGACTTTCCCTTATGGCATTGGTTTTCATAATGCCCGTACATTCCACATTTAAAACATTTAACCATTGTTGATGTCGTAGCAATACCATTATCCTCATCCCTGGTGTTAACTGAACCTTTTCCTTTGCACTTACTGGCTTTGTGTCCTTCTTTTCCACACCCAAAGAATCTTCCAGTTCCTTTGAAACATTTTCCTTGATGCCTCTTCCCACATGATTTACATAGGGGAAATTGAAATTTCATTCCTATATGATCATCATGAAACTCAATCTTTCTCTTATTAGCCGAGTTAGGAAACTTACCAAATTTTACTTTATTGATCATATTATGAGATTGCTGATTCGGCATAATAATGATGTTTGGACCTCCAAATCCCATTTCGTTTGGTTGCCCATGAATAATATCATTCCATTGTCCATCATATCCTCCATTATCATGAATCATCTTATATCTAGACATTTTCTAAATCCCAAAAAGAAAAGTGTGAGAGGCAAAAATCATAATAATGGGGGAGTAACTTCAATATCTAGCATATTTGGTTTAATCTAATATCGTTACCATAGTTCTAGGACTATATCCTATACGTATACTTATCATTAGGGACATCCCTAGACATACCTTAGAAATATCTCTAGGGATCTTACTAATGTTTTCGCATCCTAATTTCCAAAGGTTGACTAAAATTTTCCTCTGATACCAACTGTATAGACCCAAAGCTTGACGTACATTGACATTACATTACTTTTGTGGAATACTTAGTATATAAAAAACACACACACACAAGGACCGTAATAGTTTAGTGTCTTTGGAAACTCGGAATATAATCTTCTAATCGTGATGAAAGATCTTCAACATCTCCCATAAATATCTTCTTTTTTTTAAAACCTAAATCCTTTAATTATGTCCCGGGGAAATGAAAACATAAATGGGTGATCTCAAATGCTCAGTAAGGGTAAACAAAAGAAATATCAATCACGTCCTATTCATAAGAACATATCTTTTGGAAATCTTAACCTGCAAAAGAGATCATAATTTCATAACATGGGATAAATCATCGTAGTGAAATGTAATCCCAATAATCATAACTTAAAACATGAAACTTTGTGGCATACACACATAATCATAGAGAATCATTTCTTATTAGTCAAGACTCAATTCCAAGACTATCTTAGAGGACAAAGTCCCTTTCTGAACCGAGTTCACTCCTCGTTTTAGTCATGTTTCACTAAACCGGTATAACATACCATTCCAGCCATGTCTATCTCATGAGATATAAAATCCTTACCCAATGCATTGGAGGGAGATATAGGTCCCACCCATCTCATAATGATACCATTCTTATGTGTGCCACAAAATCATAAACCATACATCATAGCATAACCCGTGTAATAAAAATTGGAATCTTAAACATCGTGACATCATAAAACAACTCATATAAGATAAAGAAATTCATAAAAATAATTCCATCACAACATAATCAAATCAATGTAATAATAGGGATAGAAACAGAACCCTTTATTATCTTAGATGGAAAATAATTTTGATAAAATGCTTGAACTCCATTCTTGAGGAAAATATCATTTCTACTTCAAAAACACTTTTCCTTTCTTAACATGTCATACAATTCTAAACTAAAATAAGTTGACTAAAAATAAACTTGAAAACCTGTAAGTGAAGATTCTTGGAAATAATGTTTTAAAAATCCATTCATGCCGTATACGTTTAAAAAACATTCTTCTATTACTTTTGTCGGAAAAATAAAAAAAAGTACCTCGTACGAAAAACGACAAAATATTGCTTTCATATCATTTACTAAAAACTCACCGAAGGGTAAAATTGGATTTAAACAATTGTAGGTGGATGTAAATAATACTACATATTGAGGAAACATGGATGTGGATGATAAAATACACCCCAGTAAATTTCAAAGTATAAACAATCTCGGATAAAAATGAGATTGTGATATTTCCCTTACCTTAGGTCCGATTTGCTTCGTAAGTGTCCGAACCTCCTGTATAATGATTTAAATAATTTTATTGACTTATTCCAGAATCATACTTATTGTTATGATATCATATATGGTCATATTCTTTGCTTCTTATTAGTAATATTTCATTACTACTTGTTATTTGGGTGTTTATTACTTTTTGTTCTTATGCGTGTTTTGTCGAATAAATTCTTATTCTTCTATTTAGGTTATAGATACCTAATTTACATAATGTTATTAGAGTAATATATATCATATTCATTCATTCAATTCATTTATATAATCATTATGAAATGAAGATCATGTAGAACGAGTCGAATCACATCATGGAGCTGGTATTCCGTACGTACGCACGAGTGATGATATCGTTCCTATGATCATGGAATTGTATTGGAGTGTATGTATACTAATTGAGAATCAATATCACTTTATAATAGTCATATATAGTTATTATTTACACCATTATACCCATCCAAGTAATGGTGGCGGTGGAAAATAGATTACACCACGACGTGGAGACGGTATTCCGTACGTACGCACACGTATTGATTTCTTTTTCCGTAGGATGGATAGATGGTGAAATTGGGTTGTTTCATACTTATAATAACATATCAGTATGTGAGTGATAATGATGTTATTACTTCATAATTAAACAACTAAAGAATAAGTGGAAGAATAAATAAAGTTGAAAGAATCGGTAACAGACATTACCTCTTCTTTGAAGTGCTTCTTGGAGACCTCCTTTTAGGGTACTAAAATAGGTCTCTGAAGAATACCAGAACCTCTAGGATGTTTCTAGGGAATTTTATAGGAGAAATCGGCAGGGTTTGGCCGAGCTTGAAGGCTCAATGTGGTGTGAGGAAGAAGGGGAGGAGGTGCCCTTTTATAAGGGAGGAGAGGGGCACCTTTGGAATAACTAAAACTATTATTTTATTATAAAGTCAAATTCGGTTTTAAATAGCTTTAAATTGATTTATTTAGAAGCTAAGGTGGGGATGGGTCTAAATCCTCTCATCCAATAGAATTTAGACAAGTTTAGGTTCCTATTTTAACCTTATCATTTAGATTGAACATTAATTTAAATAATTTTACTTTTACCGTGTCTTCTTGTGTTCTTGTACTATAAGGTTAATAAACATACTATAACAATCCAAACGAACCCCAAGTTGTTTATTATTAATATATATAACCTTATCTATGTTTTTTGGCCGAACCTTATATTTTTAGGAATAAAATAACAATTAATAATACAATATTTGTTTTAAAATCTATTTTATGTCAATTTTGACACTATTTAGTAATTGATTTTTGTGAAAATCATAACAGAATGATTAGTTCTAAAAATGTTAATTAAATCTATATTAACATGTCATATTAATCTATGAAATTAGTGGAATTCATAAAAAGTCTCAAATTACACTTATTTGCGTATTTATAATATCAATTATTCTATTTTTTCACTATTATGGTAATTACTGCATCATCATTGTGTCATAAATAAATTAAATTATTTATTGTCTAAAAATTATAAATAAAATATAATTATTTATAAAATCTTATTAGCTTTCTAATTAATATTTACAATCATATTTATATAATGTATAACCCTATATTAAAAATGTTTTAGTAAATAAACTTTGATTTTAACTCTTCTAACTCTTTGAATTAAATAATAATAAATGTCCTAATCTAATCCAAGTGGGCCTAAATGGTCATATTTTATTCCTAAGGTTGTTTTTGGTCGAATTGCACTTATCCAAAATAATTAGGACATGTGTTAGGGTAATAATAATATTATTTTTACCATTAATTACCCTATTTACTTTTAACCGTGTTAAAAAAAATAAAAAGTTACTATTCACCAAAAATTATTTTCATCTCATTGAACCACATTTTACTTACTGACATCAACCGTGTCTCTCGGATTTTTGAAATTCCACTCACAGAAGTTGTAAAATTAAGTTTTATGAAAAATTCATTTTTTTTAACTACCACTTAGCGGTTTCACTATTTATCAAAAAATGAAAGTTTCCAGAAAAATACCAAAAATTAGGCCTAAGCTATATTTGATATTATGAACTCAAAAATGATTTCTATTTTACAAAATTCAAAACATATCAGTTGCATTAATTAATTTAAAAATTAATTCCCATCGTCAAACAAATAGCGTGTTCTTAAGAGATAATAACTATCAAAAGATTGACACTTGTTTATGTCTGGTTTAAATGTGAAATTACATCCAATGACCAACATTGTATTAAATTGTAAAAAAATATTCTAAATATACTTTAAAACCACTAAAATTAATAATTTATCACTATTAATTATTTTGATTGAAAAAGTTGTTTTTAATTAAAATATAGCGTGCTTTCACTATTCATCAAAATATGAAAGTTATCAGAATGATAAGAAAATTTATCCAAAGTAAATTTTTGTTTCATTATTACAAAGAAGAATTTTATTTTGTAAAATTGAACTTATAAACATGTCAAAAACTTTATTTAATGTGGGTGCGCCATCAAAAGGCGGCAAAACTCCATTTTTTAAAATATACTTATTTTACCCGAAAAATTTATTTTGTTCTTATACCATGTTTTAGAAAATGTTCAAGACGAATAATAATTTTATAAGATTCAGAATTTAGTTAATACTATTCATAACGGCTAGTTCATAATAATATTATAATAATATATCGTTGTTTAGTAAAACCCGGTATTGCGTACAACACACGCTATCGAGGAAGGTCGCGATTGCATGTAATGCAAGCCAAGTCGGGGTTTCGTGTTGTGCAAGAATCCTTTGTTGTTTTGTATAACATAATCCAACCATATTTCATTTATACATTGAATATATATATATATATACTCAATGTTGCGTACAATAACTATTATGAATATTGTGTGTAACAAGATCCAAGAATAGTGTTGCGTATACTGCAAGCTAATACGGCGTTGCGCATAGCACAAGGTAATCATGGTGTAGCATAAAACACAAGAAATTAATGAAATTAAAAGAATATTTTTCATAAAATCTTGGGGTGTTACAATAAAAGGGACTAGTTGCGGTTGAATCATACCATTGATTAATAATAAATCTACATAATAAATACAATGGATTGAATAGGAGATTAAGGGAAAAGAAAATCGTAGATAAGAAAGATAGAAAAGGGAGGATAATATTGGATTTACCCTGTAAAAATTATATTGGGTAAAAAATTAATTTTACCCTTCAAAAACCCCATCGACCATTTGGTGGATTTCCAATGTCTAGATAGTGGGTTTAGGCTACTGGATACTAGTATCCCAACCAACATAAGACATCTCTAGTTCCCTCTTAAGCCTTTCTAAAATCAATTTATCTGTTTCAAGGCCAATTAAAAGAAAATTAACAGTTACCCACATTTGGAATGATATTTTAATGTAAAATTTAAAAATATACCATTTAAATAGACGAAAATTTTAATTTTCAAGAAAATTTAAAAACTTGTACATATATGAGTTTTTAAAACCTTCCTATAATAAAACTACTCATCCAAATGAATCTTTTATGGTCATCAAGACAAAACTAATGGAATTAATTTGTTATTAATTCTAAGACAAAATAATATGTTCCATCCTTGAATGTTATACATGGTTCTAGATAATAAATTTGAATTAAATCTGCTTAAAACACAAAAAACAGTCCATATATCAAATCCATTATCAAAACCTCTATATGATAGTCACCCAACCCATTCTATCTCAATACAGCTGAGGGTTTCCATCTAACTAATAATTCAGGTTGTGGTGATCCTCAACTTAGGTCTAAGTAAAAAGAAGCCATCAATGAGATATGGTGACCTCAACTATTATAAATTCCTATCAAAACACATTCATAAACGTCCAATGAAACAAATAGTGTAGTTTTCGATATACTACACCTCAATATTTTTTAGAACACCAGTTCCAATTCTCATTTCATAGTTCCATGTAAAAATTAATTCATACTCACCTTCAAAAAAATATACATGAATACGATGAATTTTCCATAAAAATACTTGAATAACAACCAAAACATACCAATCATGTCCAAAAAGACATATCCAAAATAGTTCTTAGCCACCACATCCAATTCCACTAGAGAGTATAAGTCAAGCCTCAGAAAATTTCACCCTCCTTTATTCACAATTCTCATTTATCTTGGGACCTCACAAGACCTCCAACACATTTAAAACTCAATAGGAATGACATTAAACCATGCACATTATCTTCTTATCGATCAACATAATTGGGTAAATTATCATACCACTAGATAATACATCCTGAAAAACAATCCTAGGATTCATGTAATAACAAAACTAGTTTCATATGAAAAATATGAAAAATACTGAGATTTAGAGGTCTGATGATAGAAGTAGGGTCTGATGGTAGTGGTAGAAGCAGTTGGAGTAGAGGTCGTGAAGGGGTTTACAATAGAGTTAGGGTTTGAGGAGGAGGGGTTTGTAGTGGAGGTAGTTTTTAGTGGGCGGTGGCAGTGGGTTTAATGGAGGAGTATGTCTTCACAACAGATGTAGGGATTGATGGGCGGTAGAGGTGGGCTATGCGATGGAGGTGGGGTTTGTGGTGGATGAGGTATTTGTGATGGTAGAGGAGGGATTCACGATGGAAGATGAGGGGTAGGCAGTTGTAGAGGTCAGTTTCCATGAAATATTGAGGTGTGAGAGAGAATAAGTCATCTTTTAGGGTTCATTTATTAAATGGGATAAGATTTTATCAGTGATAGTTAAAAATCACATATAATGGTATGTTTTATCATTACTAAAATAGAATAGTCTGATAGAACATGCCGTTACGAACATTTTTTTATAATTGATAATGATATGCCATTATAATTGATAAAAAATAACTGATAAAATGATTCATTATCAGTGCTATAATTATACACCTACTAAATACACCGTTTATCATCATTTTTTTAGCATAGACAAATTTTCATCTTTATCAGTGCTAAAAAATCACTCATAAAGCTATAATATTAATAATTTATATATATTATTATATAAATTTATAAAATTATATATATAATAAATATATTTATATAATTATAAATATTCGTAAAATTATAATATTATAAATAAATACATATTTATTTATATTTATAAAATTATAATAAATATAATTATATTTATAAAATTATAAATCTATATTTATTGATATTTATAAATACTAATTTATATATATTAATTTAATTAATTATAAAACAATAATAATTTTATTTCTTATATTTATTATTTTAAAAATAAATATAATTAAATAAATATATTTATAAATATAAAAAAATGTTTAAAAATAAATACGAATATTTATGATTATAATTCTAAATAAATATAGATATACTAAAATAATTTTAAAATTATGAAAGATATAATAATTTTATATATTTATAAAATAATACCAATTATAAATAGTGTTCTTATAAGGATGATGGAAGAATATGAGAGGTCGCACATGCTATGCCCAGATGAACCGGTAACCCTACTTGACCCATGAATTGTCAATCATAATTCATTTCATTTGAAGTAAGAATATCAGCGAGGATCAACTACCCCTAAAAAGAAGAAGGACCATTATTTAGATACCATGAATGACCCCTCCACCTTTATGGGTATCACAGGAGGATTTATCCCGTTGGAAAATCACGATTCATAATGAATCATTCGGAAAGGTTTGAACACACATCTATTAGCCTCAAGCGATGCGATTATAACCAAGATTGATCTGTGAAAACACTCAATAACTATTCTCAATATGTTAACAAAAGGTACGAAACCCTAGAGAATGTATGCTATTATTTCTCATTTAGTTACGATTTTTTTTGAGTTCAATTGTGTTTCCCTTGGAAGATGATTCTTTAGCATTTTCCCCTGTACTGAGTTGAATGGACATTCGTGGAGCATTGGATTAGTGGATCTGAAACTTGGAACCCTTAGGATTCATGAATGGAAACTCATTTTCAATATGAATTATTTCAAGGAAACAGGAACCTAGGTGTCGATCAAAATACATGGTCTCAATTGAGATTTATTGCATGCTCATATTCTGTTTGACTTCACCTTAGTGATTGAAATACCCATTAGGATGGACTATGTTATAGAGATAGTTATCTATGGAAATTATGCACGTATTTTTGTGTAATTAGATCTTAGTTCTACTTTTATAGATATGGTAATAACATCCACACCACATGATGAAATTAGTCTTAGAATTGAGTTTGAAAAAACACAACTATTTTGTGATTTTTGTCAAATGGATGGGTATGAAAAACTGGACTATAGAAGGGACTTATTTTGTTCAAACTATCAGATCAAAGGACATGACTTTTAGCATTTTCAGAGAAGGAAGAATCTAGTGATAGCCATAAATACTAATGAACACTCTATGTATAATTAAAATGGACCTCCCACGGCTCCTTTTATTATCAACACCTCCTTAGGACATCACGTTACTTTGGTGAAGTCTTCTATGGATACCAGTAGACCTTGATATGAATATCCTCC
Source organism: Viscum album (assembly GCA_963277665.1). NCBI lineage: Eukaryota > Viridiplantae > Streptophyta > Magnoliopsida > Santalales > Viscaceae > Viscum > Viscum album. Next base: position 1,947,231,953 of record OY728127.1, on the reverse strand, counting down.
TATAATGGATGGATTCTTATCACTTAATGATCCAATGCCCACTTCTCCTATCAAAATAAATGGAATGAATCCTATATCATTGGATGATTTGTTAGATAATAGGGATGGTCCAAATGGGATTGGCAGTAATAATGGTTTCTTATTTAATGATATGTTCTCCAGAAGGGTAGAATGTTATGAGTATGGTGAATCTGTGGATAACTAAACTAAAATGGAACTTTATACAAGGTAGGATGTTGACAACTGCATTTATTTGAAACAAATCAAGGTTAATGCTAAAAGTAGAAGATTCACGTATAATATGGATGTGCCTATATCCAACAAGACTAAGTCCAAAGATCATATTCCTTAAAAATCTACTCATTTGACTAATAATGAAAAACATTATCCCCCTGGGAAACTGAGTTCTCTGAGCAATGAATCAAAAAAATATTTCCACTTATTCTACTTAAAATAAGAATGAGACTTTAATTGATACCCCTAATGATCATTCCCAGTATTTTCCCAAAACTACCAATGAAAAGGAGAATTATAATACTACAGATTCTTGAAAATGTTATAGTGGGTCAGCAATTCCTCTTCCTGTGGTTTTCACCTTTTTTGATGGCATGGATAGGTCAGGTCCACTTATCTCTATCCATGACTTCATCAAATTGAGGATACCATTGTGTGGTCCCTCAACACCTCATGTTCAAGGATAATTTATTAATTCCAAAAAATATATAGCACCATACATTGTATTAATGAAATATCAATGATTGATAGCTCCTCTAGTTGATGGCACCATGTCTCCTCCAACACCCATCTTACAGGTTTCTAATGATAGAGAGGCTATTCCTCCTACACATGTTAAGTAATTTGATGAATCTAGAAATGTTTCCAATGATTCGAGAAGTTCTTGAGTTCACCCTGTTGTAGCTTCTCTCCAACCTCAAAAAGTTAAGGCAATAATAAATGTGAATATTCATAACCCATTTCAAATTCTTGCTTCTTCCAGTAGTGTTGAGGGTGCTAATAAAAGTGATCATATAGCTTGTACCTTAAGTGGTGAAATATAATGTAATTGTTGAGCTCTTAGATGATGATGGTGGTACATGGATGCAGTGTAATACATTGAGGAGGGATCACCACCCTCGTGGCAGGGGAGGATAGTTGCCACACCACAGTATGAGCACCTGCTTGCATGCAGGGTGATGTTTTTGTTTCTTTATCAGGACGTGTTCCCTCAAATCTTTCTGTGGTTCTTTTCTTTTTCTAATAAAGGGGACTTTGAGCCTTAACCCTTATAAAAAAGATCTTATAATTTTTTAAATATATATATATATAACTATAAATTAACATATATTTTTTTATAATTTTTCAAATTATACATTTATTCTATATTTGGATGATATTTTTTATATGTTTATTAAATTTATAATATTATAAATATATATAAATAATATATTAAATATATATATAGTTATAATTTGAAGTATATATATTAATTTATTTATTTAAATAATTATAAAATTATAGGAATTGTATTTATTAAATTTATAATTTTATAAATATATATAATAAATATATTTCTTATAATTGTATAATTATTTTAATATATCTATATTTATATATAATTATTATTATAAATATTTTTATTTATTTATAACTATTTTTATATATTTATAAATAAATTTATTTAATTATATATATATTTTCAACCTTATAACAATTATATATATATATATATTATAAAATAACTATAAAATTATAAAAAAATATATTATATCAATAATTATATAAATATATAAAGTTAATATATTTAATATAATTTTATAATTACTTAAATATATCAATATTTATATAGAATTATATTTATAAATATTAGTATTTAATTGTAAATATTTGAATATATTTAGAAATATATTTATCTAAATATTTATATGTATATCTTTATAAGTATAAAAAAATATTTTTAATAATTTCATTATTATTTACCCATATATATATTTGTATAAAATTATATTTATATATATATATATATATAATTATAGTATATGTTTCTATTATAATTATATAATTATTTATAATTATAATTATTTATAATTATAATTTCAAATAAATAAATTTAAAAATGATTTATATATATTTTAAAAATTAAAATTATAAATATGATAAATATATTTTTGTTATTTAAATATATTTATTGTAATTTTATATATTTATAAGAATATATTCATGGGTATTACATGAATGAATCACATACCTCTTAGAGTATATATATAATAATAAAATACTCACCATATATGGACAACATGAAATAATAATAATAATGGAGTAATGTCTAAATGAACATTAATTCATGATGAACACATAACATATACAAGTAAATTATACTCACACATTTATATATTTATTAACCAAATCCATTGAAAACATATATTTATCTATCTATATATATATATAATAATTTTAACTATATATATTTAAATATTATTTATATATAATACTAAACATATTATTATAAACATATCATTATAAATATATAATTATAATTATAAACATATCATTATAAATATATAATTATAATTATATATTTATAAATGTAAATTTATAAATTTATAAATATAAATATAATAAATATATTTATTATTTAAAAAAATTTATTATAATCATATAAATATGTAAACATATATTTATAATCATATAAATAATTATTTTAAACATTATATATATATCTCTATTATTAATAAATATATATTAATTATAAACATGCATTATTTTTTTAATGTGTATAATTTTTTTTGAATATAAATATAGTAATTTTATAAATATCAATAAATAGATTTAATAGAAACTTTTATCAGTGATAATAATAGAAATGATAAAATATAATTATATGTGTGATAAAAAGCACTCATAAAGTATACACCTTTATCAGTGATTTTCATTCCCTAATAACGGGTAGATTTGTCAGCGCTTTTAGCAAGCAAAAATAAATGACCCCATTTTATCAGCGTGTTTTTTATTGCACTGATAAAGGTCAAAACTTCCTTTTCCCTAATCCTTGGTTGTGTAATTGTCCTGATTTATTTATATTTCAAAATTGATTTCAAATTAATTCATATTGATTGGATTTTTGTTTATTAAATTTTTTTTATTTTGTATTTAACTATCGTATTGCCTCTTGAAACATGGTTAGGTTTCATTTGCGTGATTCCTAATAAGTAATCACTCGTGAGAGACTATAATAAAAATTTATTTTCATAATGTGTCCGTGAACGTGAGAGAATCATAAATTACACACAATTGAACTCTAAATAAATAATTATATTTATGGAATAATTAATATTTTGTGAGTGTTCCTCTTCAAAATCTAATGAGGGTAACATGATAATTGATCTCATTTAAGTGAACCAGACACATATAGATACTTCGACATGGTGATAAATGAGTCATTGCATTCACCAAGCGATTCAATGAAAAAATATTTCACATGTTTCCATCAAATTGTATAATGAAATGAATGATGATTTGGGTGAAAATTTAGAATACTATGAAACAAAAAGAATGATACATGTAAGTATTTTCATTAAATTTAGATTGAGTGAAAATTGAATGTGTAAGTATTTTGATATGAGAACTAAATAATTAGAATTTCATTCAACTTAATGGGTATAACAACTATAAAATTTCCATCTCATACTACTTCCTCCCTATAAAAAATGTATTTCACTAACCTATTTTTAGATTATTTCAATAACAATTTTTAAATAGTTTTTTTAGTATTTATAGAATATTTTTAATTTCATTTAAAATTTATCTTCTTTAACATTATTCTAGAATATATTCCCAGTGTCTACACATATTCATCGAATGATAAGACCTTTCTCACTACATCTACAATATTTTTCATGTTAATTAATAATCGAATTTTAGGTCTCAGGACAGCTTGTACAAAATTTTTGGCTTCATTGCTGAGGATAATAGTAGCATTATAATACCCTATAAAAGAGTTATTTGGGTATAAAATAAAAAATTTATATAAATTAAAAATAACTAAAAAAATAAAACGTTTGGATATACTTCGGGTACTTCTTTTATCATCATAAGAAAATTCCAATCTCTTATATGTTTGGAATTGTGTGGTCCATTACAAATTGTAAAACCAATACCCACTGACATTGTGTGGTTTACAATAATATTTTTCACCACACATGATCTCTCCAAGTAATTATGTTTATTTTAAATATTATTATTCTAGATAGTTTCGTGATCAATGTCTGAATCGTTTTTCATTTTCTAATACTAGTTCTTACCCAACCATTGACCATTTTCAAAATCAACACATTCTTGATAATATATAACTCGATATGTAATGATCTACATATAGGATTCATATTATTTTTGAAAACATTGAATTCATATCTAAAAAATATCAATAAATTATATCTTATATCTTACCTTACACATTAGAGGAAGACATGAAATTTGACCCGCCATCATGTAAACAAATAATTTAATAAATGGGATCTTATTTTATTCTACTATCATTGAGAAAAATTGGATCCTTGAACTTCCAGATGAAAATCATGAATATTAACTTTACTCAATTAATGATTTAGAAAATTAGATAATGAATATAGAAAATAAAATGTATAATTTTATCAAACATGCTTCCACACTACAACAAGATGCACCAATTGAGTACGATTATTTTGAGGAAAGTACAACATGGGTTATATTTGATCAACACCATTCCCATGAGTCTGATAATGATATCACTTTTCATTAACCTTTTTCTCATCACACTATAGATGAATTATTTTAATCACAAGTCTATTATTCCAATGTAATCACATTTCAAGATTATAATAACCTAGTAATTGGGTCTATTGAACACAATGGTCCATAAAAAATGTGATTTCATGTCTTTATTTTTTGATTTCATAACCCTTAAATCTCAATTTGAGATGATATTCATTTAATATATACCTCATTACACCTCTTGAAGAAAAATATTTCTATAAGAATGAATTTATTATTGAAATATGACCCTTCGTTACTGAGATATGGTTTGAATTGATCTAGGACACCATTGATTCCAACAAACAGGTGTACATCACTTCAAATGACACTAAATCACCTATTTTAAAATATAATTGTGATTATAAAAAAATTTCCAATATCTATATTTATGAAATATTTCATCCATCCTAAAGCAATATTGTGATGGTGTAAGAGAACACACATACTTTTATAGAAATAATGGAATAATGGGATTTCATGGAGGATCTTGAATTTGTGGCGAAACATGTGGTAATGGAGAATTGTGACAAGGGGTGTAATGAAAAAAAATTTTGAAAAATATTCCACTCTTTACATAATGGAAATACCTACTCTAATATATCCTTCCCCTCATTCTCGTTTCATTGTGGATAAAACCCTCACATGAAATACCCACATATGATAGAAATAATCTTATCATTGAGACAATCACTGAAACTATGGTGCTTGAATTCAGATGGAAACTATTCAATTTCCTTATGCTAGTGGGTAGCGGTGAAAACTAATTGGGTTATATAATTTACGCAGATACTACATTGAAGGATATTATGGATTAATTCATCCATTAAAAGAGTCTGGTATGTAAATTTATTATCTTTTGAAAATATTAAAAGGGAATGTTATTGATCATCATAATGGTTTACTTTTAAAGAACATCAATTATTCATGGATTTTTTTCATTAGATGAGGTATATTAATTACCACGTGAGTTGGTCTATTTTCAATACATTCAACATATCTATTTTTATAAAATGTTTCTTTTGAGATATTTTGTAGATTATTGAATAATTTCCCTTCTAGTGAATGGATTTAACTATACTATGGAAAAGGATGATGTTTCATTATATACAATACCATTAAATCAAAATAGAGTTTCATCAATGTCTAGCCGAAGAATACAAAAAATTAGCGCTTAATTGATGGCTTCCCATACTTAGTTTTTTTTACTTTCACTATATTTGGTTTCAATTCATTATGTTTTTATGAAATAAAATGGTATGCATTTACTACAATCTATTTTATCATGTAACTACAGTGCAGTTCATCTAATCATGCATATTTATGACACCAACATGAATTTGTTTTGGTGTTATATGATTATATAATGTGGTAATGTATTTTCTATGTGTATATTTTATAGGTACATCAATTTTGGAGATTTATTGTATACACATGGCCTTTCCATCTCTATCTTCACAAGAATATGGAAGTGTTTTATTTTATATTATATCTTATGCTTCCAAAAAAACATGTAAAATAACGTATTAAAAAAGAAAAATGGAAAAAAATGGCATTAATATTATTGTTGAAAGCACATGAAAATAATTCCACTTCTATAGTAACATAGTTAGAGGCATACCACTTGAATCCTTAGGTAGTATGAGAACATGATTCCTATTTCACATGATTTGATTCTCAATTCACTAATTTATGTGATTTTAGATATCATCATATAATTTGAAAATGTTATCCTAAATTTTTTATTTCCAAAATAGTTATTTCCACTATGGTCATTTATGGTATCCAACTTACTATTTCCATACTCGTGAGGATTCTGACCAATTTTTCTATCATCTCTTGTAACAATTTTTCATGATAGAATCTCATCCATGTTATGTCTTCAATGACATACTAGGTTTTTTTCAAATAAATAAGAGTTTCAGATGTTGTAATAAAATGATGGAGGCATTTGTTTGATTTATTTATCCCATTTAAGGGGCTGAGTAAACAATTCATTTTTACCATTTTGTATCCCATAAAATCCATAAAGAATCCATTTTAAGGTGATCTCACATTTGTTACACTTCCCTACACATTTATTGAATATTTTTAAGATAATTATCAATCTAAGTGTGGGGAGATATTACTCATGGAGAGGGTTGTTTAAGGGATAAGGAGGCAGTTGATTCACATTGGTAAACATTATCCTATCATGGTCATATATATTTAATTTCAAGATAGAAAAATTCCTATAATTATATTTTGATATGGTATTATTAATAATTTTTCATCAAAATTTGAGTACATCTGTGGATATAGCATTATATCCCTCTCTTTTTAGGATACCTGTTAAAGAGATAGTCCATTATTCGCTGAACTATATTTTTTCATTAGGACCTATATTCACTAAGATTAAATATATTATGATCTACTTTCATACATTTCTATGGGATTTTGTTTGACATATATTTCAATGTATTTGGGAGGTGTTACTCACCCATTTTAATTTCCAATATGTTTCAGTGAGTTGTATCCTTTTGAAAAAAAGGAAATAAAAAGATAATGAATGAATAAAATGAAAAAAAAGAATAAAAATAGAAAGGATAAATTTTTTGAGGCACGCATTGGATTATAATAAACATGAGGAGATGTAATGTTTTAATAATGGGAGAGTATTATTTTTGAGAATAAATTGGGATTTTAAGTTTTCATTCATTTATTTCAATATTAAACCCTCATTTGTTTCCAAAAATAATAATTTTGTTTATAAATTTTCATCCCTCAACTTCATGGTCATTTTAAACTAATGTGAAGTCCTTGAGATTGGAGCATTATTTTTATTTCCACTAGTAGAGATGTGAAATTCAATGCAAGCCTATGGTAAATATGCACGTGTGTGTGAATTAATCATTACATTGTCAATGAAAATCTTGAGTTATGTGAGTGATGGTTATATAGGTCACTTTGATGCCAGATAGTTGGTTCATGTTTTGGAAAGAGCTTGATTAGAAGGGAAACTGTATATGATAATTCATATTTTTAATGAATCATGAAATTTTGTGGGTAAAAGGGATTGGATTTTTTAAAGTTTTATTTTTATGTTTTTATTTTTCAATGGGTATAGTTTTATATTATTTTTTATTTTTTCCCTTTAGTTAAAAATTTTAGGTTTAGGGGATTTACTACATATAATATTTGTGGAAATTTTATTAATATTTAACATGGTTTATATTAAATATTTTAAACTCTTTTAGTTTTTTTAGGTTCTTTCAATAGTATTAATGTGTTTTTATTATTTTTATAGTTTCGGGTTTTTATATTTTAGCTCAAGTAATTTAGTATTTTTTTAGTCTATATTAATTTTTATATAATATTTAAAACTTTATTATTTTAGTAGGTTTTTTAATATTTATTATTTTATATGTTTATTTTATTAATATTTTTTATTATTTAGATTAATTCTCTATATTGGTTTTATATATTATTGTAGATAATTTTGAATATTAGTAGTTTTAGTTATTTTAGTATTAATATTATCAGTTTTTTGTTTTTATTTAATAATTTAATATTGGTATTATTATTATGTATATAGATAATAATTTTCTCTAATTACGAATTTTATTATATTAATATATATCTAATTATATGTTTGTATATATATTTATAATATTTTTTAATAGTTCATTTTTATCTTTAATAGTTATCATATTATATATTATAATTATTATTTGTTTCTAGAATTTATTATTTTTAATATTATATAATAGTTGGATAATATGATGTTTAAAATTTCAAATTCAGACAAAATTGGTTTTTATTATTTCCATTGTTCATGCTGGTTCTTATATCAAAATGGATGAAGTTTATTATAATATGATCATCATCCTCTGGGGGGTATCCAAACCCTAGGGATGTAATGAACCATCCCAAATACCCTCTCAAACAGGTACCTGACCCCACCCATCACATACCCAATGAGAGTTTTCAACCCCCATGAGCTGGGGACAAGCTCTTGGACATCGAACAACAACCATAGGTAAATATTGAACCCAACATGAAGGAAACACAAGGAACATATATAAATATAAAAGACAATATCAAAATAAGTGTATATTATATAACTGATACAAACTACAGAATGCAAAGAACTCAAAGAAGATACCAAAAAGGACTACCATAAACGAGAAAAAACTATTCCATGTGATTGCATAGTAAAACCATAACTATCTCACCACCCAGATACACAAACCCAACTAACAAAAAACATTATCCCCTCAATGATTCACCTTTCATTTCCCTACATCGAAAGTCGTACAATGTTATACACACCTTTAAATAAGTGTACAATATATTAGCTAACAAGATTAGTATGATCCCAACCAAGAGCTCCATAAAAAGTCTTTATACAAAAAATTAGAGTATTCTCCTTTCATGTAAAACATGGAATGAAAAAAAATAAATATGTTTTATCAAAATCATGGTAAACATTTTCACGTTTCCAAAAAAATCTAAAAAATGGTAGGTATATATATTTCGAAATCAAATAAAAAATATCAAATGACTAAAATTGTATAAATCCAAATAATATGTATGTCACTCTATGGAAACCAATATATCAGGATAAAAAATTACTTGTACCACAAAAATTACTAGTGCACAACATGTTTCTATAATATATGCCTAATGAATAGAGAAACACCCCATGAGTAAACGTCCAAAAAATGTCAAAATATTACCTAGAACAATAGGCCTAATAAGAAGATAAAATTCCCATGAGAATATCCCCTGATAGAAAAATGGATGATTACCTTAAGCTAAACCTCCCCCAAATTTACCCATGGATTCCCATGTGCTACATTTTATAAATAATTTTAATTCATTAAAAATATCAATTTTTCCATTTTACCAAAAAGAATGGAAAACCCATATTTTATATGAAATATAATAGAATTCAACTAAAATCATTCCAATTTATTTATAAATAAATTTATAAGAAAACATGTGAAATAAATTTCATCTACACAGGATAGAGATTGAACCACCTATCTCAACCTTAGGGTCACAAATTACAAAAAAGGACCCCCAACAAGGGAATGCAACAAAAAATGGAGGACCTTAAATTGATATAAAATATTAAAAAAAATTAATTTACAAAAGGGTTGGAAGAGAAGATGAAATGACATGTACCTCAAGAACTCACACCCACAACACCACAAACAATAAAACAAATGGCCCTAGAACAAGATCACACCATTGATCTAGAATATAAAAAAAGAAACATCAACAAAGATAAATGAGATTGATAAAAAATTCTATTGTCTTTCCACAATCAACATAATGACAAATAAGAAAGGCCTCCTCACCTTTAGAGATGAGGAATAAATACTACAATGATCCAATGTCGAAAGGATCTATCCCGATCGAACAAAGACTGCAAAAATCACCAGAGAAGTCTTCTAGGTTGTGAAACAAAAAGATTTGTGGAATAATGAAATGAAATAACATTCTTATGGAACACTAAAAATTTCTTATACAGAATTTATATGGCATGTAATCCATTTACATGTCCTGTGATTCACAACGATCACATATGCTGAAAAAACCATCTCATTTTTAATTAAAATAAACCTTTTTGATTTTGATTTTATCTGACCATTACAAGGAGTGTAATTCTTTCACACTACGAAAAAAATTCTATCTTTTGTTTGCTAACCAAGTATACATCGGGTAACCCCTCTTCAAATCATTTATTTTCCTAGTGTATAGTAGAAAACATCATATTCTGACAGAGAACTCAAAACACCCTGGGTGTTCTCTGAACATGGGAATAAAAACATAAATCAATTAAAAAATTTATACACGGACTCTATTAATTTAAATAGTCATATATTCCCAAACTATAAGTAATTTCCCCCATAAAATTATATCCATTCTTGGGAATCACAAGAAGAACCCACTAGATGGGGAAAATTAGAAAATGTGAGGGAATTACCTGAACATGGGTAACAAGATGTCACAAACTCTCCACCATATGAATTTTTATCTGAGGGAAATCATGTGGAATAATGATATCTGATACTGAGAAATGGAAATTTCTCCTATATCAAAAATTCACAGCCCCTCGAGTCTCATGTGAATATGATCTATGCTTCTATAACACTCTGACCAACAAAATAGTATTCTCATGTAAGATATTCCCCTAAGGGTCCACAATCTCTAGTAGATGCTTCATAGGAGAACCATATAAATTTATCCCAATCCATTCCCAACATAAAACAACAGAGGGATCATGATGATACATCCTCAATATTGATATGTATAAAACATCATGAATACCTATCAACTGAGTTGAAAATTTCAACAGATAATAGTCATTACCTAGCAACTCAATGACCTAATGTATTCCAACATATCTAGGAGCCAACATTCCCTTTATTTCATGCCATTGATGAACCAACCAAAGAGAAACATTAAAAAATACATGGTCACCTATGAAAAAATATAAATGATGATGTTATTGATCCTCATAAGATTTATTATGACACATTATTTCAAACAATTCCCACAATATATCTTGAATCCACACATATGTCTCTTAAAACATATTTTATAGCACGAAATAATCTTCTCCCACCTATTCGCAACAAAGAGGTGACCTGCATAGGAGACCATATATATATTCAAAGGGATGTATTTTGGTTGACAAAAAATAACTGTTGTTGTTGAAAATTCAACTAGTCCTAGATGTTTATCCCAAGATCCACAAAAATACAAGTCACATGAATAGAGAATATCCTCCAGAATATGAATAACCTTGTATGTTTGCCCTCCCGTTTGTGGATGCTATGTTATACTAAATTTAACACAGGCCCCCATCACATCATAGATAATTATATAATATTTTAATTGATCTTATTATCCCTATATAAAACAATAGAAAAAGGAACCCCATGTAACCTCACAAATTTCTTCATATAAAGAATACCCATATCTTCAACTTTAATTGTTCCCCTAATCAGAATTAAATGAGTTGACTTCATCAATCGATCAATCACCATATAGATGGAATTTAACCCTTGGTATGTATGTGATAATTCAAAAGTAATGTCTTGGGATACCTCATCGAATTTCTAAAATAGCACTAGAATTGGATGAATCAAAAAATAAGGTTTCAAATTCTCAATCAATATCAGCAGGCAGGTTTAACAATGGGACACATAATTAGTAATGTCTCATATCATACCCATTTACCATAATCTCTATCTCATGTCCAAATACATATTTTTAGATCCCAAATGAATGGACCATGAAGAACAATTAAAATCAAACATAACTGATTCCCTCACTAATTTTTTTATGAAAAACCGATCCCCAAAATGGAGTATACCATATGAGGTAAGAGATAAATCGAAAACGGTGTCCCCACCACACATAGATTCTCTAATTCTTATTAACAAGACATCATGATACTAATTCTATAGAATATAATAAAGGATAGATGAGGATAACTAAAAATTGGTCAAAATAATAATAGAAACATCCAATTAAGAATCTATAAGAAATTGAGAAAAAAATCCCTATACATACCCACTCTTCCTTTGATTCCAAAACATCTTGCCAATTCACTTTCTTATTGAGAGTGTCTGTAATGAAATTCCCATTCCCTAGGGTGTAGTTGTTATCGAAGCAAAACTTTTGAAGAAATTACACCCACAAAATAAATTTACGATTAATATATTTTTTCAGAAAAGATAGAACTAAAAATCTTATGGTCAGAGAAGTATCAAAACCTTTCCAGAAAAATATAATTTTTACAAAACATAAACACATGAGTAACTATAGAATGACCTAAATCCTGATTTGGGAAATTATCCTAATGTGTTTAAAGCATATGTGAATCATAAGCTACCAAAATATAACCATAAGAATAAAAAAATATCCACATACGCCTTTCTGAGATATAAAAAATAAAAAAACGAGATGATGTCCTAAGTCATTTCATTTCATCAAAATAAGACAAAAATTCTTCATCACATCTAAATTTCAACCATTTTTTATTATAATAAGTCAAATGTGATTCCAAATGTGAGAAATAATTAACAGACGATCAATATTATCCTGAATGAATGAGGATGACCTAAATTTAAAAGACATTCTATGGATTATACCATGAAAAAAATCCATTACATTATCCAGATCAACTGACAATTCATTCCCATAAATCATTTTCTCTAAGAATTTTCTTTCTTTAATCCATAAGATTCATTTTGAATGCTATCTATAAAAATGGTGGCCTTTTAGGATTTCTAAAACTAGATTCATATCATGATCATGGTTGATCTAAGATATTAATGAAACCAAAATGTCATTTAAAAGAACTAACACAAATATTTCATGATACTAAGGGAATATTGGATTCATAAAATACATAAAAACTATTGGATAATTAGTCTAAAAAAATGGAATCACAAGATATTCTTAATGGTTATACCTAACTCTAAATGTTGTATTTTGTATATTAGACTCCTAAAATATGATTTGATGATAACACGACCGAAGATCAATCTTCTTAAAACCACATTTCCCCGTTAAAGTGATCAAATAAATCATATATATGAGGCAAATGATTATTTTTTCATAACTTTTTCCCAGTTTAAATTAAGACAGTCTTCGTAAAACTATAGTGAATTGTCTACCATCTTCGAATAGAGAACTAGAAATTCTATAGGTGAAACACTAGGGAGAAAACAAATTACAAAATCATCCAACTGAATCTCGATCTTCTTCAATACCATGGGTTCCTTATTATTATATGGTATTGATATTGCCTACGTACCCAACACCATGTCATTTGAAAACATTGCTTCCCTCTCTAGAAGAAGAACATATAAATATTATCAGGAAAAAAATTTAAGGCCACCAAAAATAGAGATAATATCTATAATTGAAGAAACATAATTGAAATCAAATGAAACATAAGGCAACACACTTCAGACCACTAGAGGGGAAGGTCTTTGAAAACCAAATCAATAATCCATCTCTATTTAATACACTAATGATCTCCCATCAGACGTAATAAATGAGACATTCCAATGATAAAAATCAACCTCAACTCGATGAGTAACAATACAATCAATCATGATGATGACATCATAGAGATCTATATTGAGAATAAGAAAATCATAGAAAAAATATGTATTAGCTATCTATAGTGCACAAGAAGGACATTAAAATCCATAATATTTCCTCTTTATAATATGTGTCAGTATCTTCATAAAAAAAGAAATTATTTTTGTTAGAAGGTTAATAATATCAATGAAACATCAATATATAAACATAAAAAAAATAACAAATATCATATAAATCAATTTCTATTGAAGATGAAATAAATATGGTAATCCTTATTATCATTTGACCTGCATCTGCTTCTTCTGGAAACACATCTAACACGTGATTGTGCTTCACTCCTGAGTATTTTAGGTGGATCCATTTAGTCCTTGAAGCCTCTAAATATTACATAATATCTTTTTTATCAAACAGTCCAAGATAATATCAAGGTGTATACATAGCTAGACAAAAACATTACAGATGACCATAATTCCCACAGTAGCTACACATGTTTTCTAGTACGGGGATAGAAAAACGTGTGTGTATAAACATTCCACACAAATAGAATTTTAGGATCACCCCAATAGATGAAATTTGAGATGTCTAAGAGTCCTACTGAGAACCACCATCCATGATCCTTTGATGTTCCTTTCACATTCTCTTTTTCCCTGTTGCAACACTAAGGCTTCCACTAGGTGGATGAGAAGGGGTATAAGATCCAACCATGCCTTCCATATTCATATCTAACATCATATCCCTATCCACATTATCTATATAGTTCTACATAATCTGAATAATTTATTGTTTTTCAAATATTTGGCCGCAAAATAAGATGGTACTTTTGAGCTATCAACTAGTCATTCTATACAACCTCTAGTGCAAAATGAACCAGATCATCAAACCAATTAGTGTATACTGACACTTCATGATCTCCATACTATAAAGAGAATAAATCAAAATATTTTTCCATCATTAGTGACTCAAGAAAAAAATATAGAAGAATTGAGTGTTAAAACCCTTTATGTCCAAGTACACATGCATATGAGCCTATACTATGTATTCTGACTAATGATTTCACAAACTCTCAAGTTTGAATATTTTAAAATTAACATTGATATTATCATTTGTTTTGAGGAAGTTAAGGTTTTTCTTAATCTTGAAATATGATTCCATAACCTCTTGATTTTCATTTTTACTTTTAAAGGATGGTGGCTTCTCTTGAAACTATTTTGGTGATCAATATATCTTGTCAATATCCAAGCTATTCATCAATAACCAGATTCTCATCTTGTGGAAAATATTATCTAAAAATAAGAAAATCTAAGATGATGTCTTCCAAAAATTCCTGATCCATAAAAATATTCCCTTATGTAGCATCTGTTCCTCCATCCTATGGAACATTCAGAACACATCTCAGAGGATTTTTGCGGCACACCAAAACCATTGAAATGGTATGAAAATAGAAAAATATCAGTTCAAACTAGAATGGCAATAAAAAATCTATCATCAATAACAACTAAAACTATGAGACAAACATCCCAACAACCCATGGTTACTTTATTATCATTATGGAATAAAATGGACATCTACTAACCGAAATATACATATGAATTCTAAATAATCCAATATCCAGTATTCCAAACATCCTATGATAAGGAAACATTAGGAAATAAATACATTGATATCAAACTATATTGAGATAACCTAAATAATCTCTCAAACTGTTACCCAACCTAACCCATCACATACCCAATGAGAATTTCAGATCCCCATAGGATTTCAATTAGCACATGGGAATCAAATAACAAAATGATGGAATAATTTCATCCAATTGAAGAAAGAATGTGGAATATATATAGATAAAAGATAAAACAACAAAAGAAGTGTATATGACATAACAAAAAAAACAGTTGAAACTAAATAACTGAATGTTGCTAAAATATCCAAGATCAATTCTAACCGTAAAGGATAAGAAAAAAAAGAAAATAAATTCTCCATGTGATAGTGTGGAAAACCCCACACCATCTCACTATCTAGATACTGAAACCCAGATAATAGAAAACCTCTCTGCCTCAAGGTATCACATTTCATTTACCTACATCTAATGATATAAAATGTTCTAAAAACAACCGAATAAGTTAGTTGGCTTTGATCTAGCATGATAAATAGGATCCCACATAGGTGTTCTATAACTAATCTACATAAAAAATTCATGTATTATCATTTAAACTAAAAAATGAAATTAAAAGAAATAAATCAATTTGATCAAAAGCATGTTTAATTTTTTCCACTTTCTGAAAATTAAAAAATAAATATGTTTAGATCAATTTCAGAAATAAAATAATGCATATCAGACTCCCAAAATAGTACAAATACAAAAAGAAATTAAATCACTCCATGAAACTCAATAGGTCTTGATAACATACTACTGGTACCACAACAAATGACTGGTAAAAATCAAGTGCCAAGAATATAGTCTTAGCGGGTATAGAAAAACCCCATGAGTGAACCTCCCAACAATATCAAACAAGTCAAAAGTACAATAGGCCAAGAGATAAGTGAAAATACCAATGATAAAATCCCCTTACTATAATAGGAATGGTGGAAATAAGATAAAAATTTTATCTACGTATCTATTGATTTCTATTTTCTAGATTTCATTAATAATTTCTATGCTTTGAAAATACCTTATTTTTCATTTTACAGAAAACGGTGGAATAAAAACCGTCTATCACAAATCCATTTTCAAAAAGAAAAATAATTCCATTTTATTTATAAATCAATTTATTAAAAATTATAGAAATACAATTCATTAACACAGTAATGATTTGGAACTACCTACAACAAAAAAAGAGTAACACACACCCATCAAGGATCCACCCACAAAAGAATTCAACAATTAAAACGGAGTCCCTATATCCAATCTACACATATTTGAATTGATCCAATTTAGCAATGGTGTTGGATGAGAAGAGTGAAGGACACAAACCTCATTAATTCTCACACAATGCAAAAAAAAAAGGAAATGCACCTCGATATGATTTCCACCACAAATATAGAAGAATAAAAATGAAAAATATGAAAAGATCATTGAATTCGATAATATAATTCCCCAAAATACCATAAATAATAAAATAATTAATAATAAAGGGAAAATCACCTAAATATATGAGAACCAAATTCTATGGTCATACAACACTGAACATATCAATCATGATCCTACGAAGACACTGGAAATTGCAACATAAGACTTATTGGATTGGATCCAAAGGAGATATATAAGAATTAAATGAAAAATCATTATTACAGTATCCTAAAATGTTAATCTCTTGTATTTAGATAATGTGGAGTCCATTTAGACATCGTTCTATCCAGGGTGATCACAAATGTTGAAAAAACCATCACATTTTTTTATTAAAGCCAACCATTAATAATTTCACATCTTGAAACCATTAAATATTATGTAATCCTATCATGGTGTGAAATTATTTCATCAATTTTGTTAGGATACAATGTATAAGTCGTGTAACCCATCTACACATTGTGTGATAAGGTAATGTATAGAAGAAAACGTCATATTCTTTTAAAAAACTCAAAAGCCACTAGGAATTATCCAAACATTAGAAGAACCCCACTAATATATTAAAAAATTTATAGATGGACTAATTAATTTAAAAAAATAGATTCCAAAATATTAATTCTTTCCCCCGAACAAATATTCTTCATTCTAGACTGTCCCAATGTGAAACCAATTAATGTCGAATAAAAAATATGGGAATTGAATTTTCTAAAAGAGTTTAACATGATTTTATAATGGAGGTATATCCTCCTCCAAAACTAGTGCATGAATTCCATGATTCCACACCACCTCTATAGAAAAATGAACTATAATAAGTTCACACACTAACCACCTCTTATTTTCTTCACACCAAGTGGACGTCGGTTGATGTACAATGGCTATATGCAGTTCCACCCTCCCCCACATCAACACACATCACACAGAATACTCCCTTATTTATGATATAATACCAACCCATGATGTAACAATTGGTCATTCCATTATCATCCCCATCCTCCATTCTCAGGTTGATTGGCCACCTGCCCAACTCCTCTCATGGTTTCACCATCCATGACGCACTAGCAAGGGTCTGACGACATTTTTTAGTCGGTGATATCCTCCCTAGAAAACCTAACCATCCATAAACTCATAATACCTTATTCATTCATGAATTAATGAGGATAACCATCATAGTGGATTCAATTTTTATATCATTCGATTTTTGTAGAAGTTCACATGCATCAATGATGCACATAACAGTTCTTTTTGATATTGTTGTAATGATAGTTGGTGTTGAAAATTGTGATGACATGAATATCATGATATCTATTATTTATTATTTTATGATTCTTTTTTTTTTCATGGGTGGAAAATTATCATGTAATTTGTGCGATGATGAATGTGAAAGTAATTTCATGCCTTTATTATTTTTTACTTTTTCTCAAATTATTCATATCGATTAGATGTTTATTTAGTAAACTATATTTTTGTTTGCTTTAATAGTATTATGGGATAATATGACATGATTTAGTCTTTTTCATGTGATACATAATAGATAATCCTTTGTGGGAGACCACCAGAGAATTTATTTGTTCGGAATGTAGTCACCCACGTTAGAGAACTGTAAATCAAACATAGTTAAATTCTGAATAATTAATTATAATAAATGAAAACAAATATTTGTTGAGTATTCTCCTTGGATTTTATAATGTAAATCTAATATCTTATCTCTTGAGAGTGAAACCAACTTTGTTAGATAATTCCACTTAGTGAGAATCAGTTCGTTACATTTCACAAAGTGATTCGATGCTAAAATGTTGTGCATGTGATTCATCAAATCAGAGAATGAAATGGTGGAATATTAATATGAAAAATAAGAATAATTAATAACATCATATAAAAACAAATGATTTTTTTGATTAAATTTTTAGTTTGTGGTAATTGAATGAATAATTAGTTACATATGATAATTAATCAATTGGACTTACATGATCCTAAATGAATCTATCAACTCTAACACTTACATATCTGTATATTTATTCCTAGATTAATTTTTTTCACTTATAAAGTTCTAGTTTAATCAAATAATAATTTTTAATAGTTATTTTGTTTTTTATAATTATTAGTTGTTAATCACTTTTGAAACTAATCATCAGAAATATTGTTCCAAGAGGATATTCCTAGCGTCAGTACACATTATCCATATCATTAAACCATTCTAGCCACTTATACAGTAGTTGATATGTTATGAAATTTTTAAATTTGATGTGTTATGAAAGAAAATTACATTATTCAACAAAAAAATTTGGATTTAATTTATGTAATTAAAAAACCCTGACAAAAGGATGGGTCATTTATCTTGAAAACTTATAATTTTTTTTGAACTTTCAAATCCTTTAAATGATCATTGTGATCTTTTTAATATGGAAAATAGTATAATTTATTGAAGAATAATCATTATGTCCTTGTTTTTATTTTTCTTATATTACTCCCTATATAAAACATATATTATCGGATAATGATCAATAAGAAATAGAGATGGTCCATACTATATGAAATGATCATCAATAAAATATAGGAGAAAATAATCCTTTAATATATACTATATATCAAAATTTATAGTATATTTCTAACTCATTTTAATTCTTAAATACAAAATTACTCAATCATTATGTGAGATATTTTTTCATATATTAATAAATTAGAAAATTACAAGGAAAAAAATATAGTGATTATTTTTTAACTTTTAACGTCGTGAAAAATCTATATAGTTGTGATATTTGTAAACTCTAAAATTTTTTTCTAGAATTTATAATTTAATACATTAAATATATATTTTTTTCTCTATATGTTTTTTTACACTAAAATGTAAATTCCATTTATTCTCGTTATATAAAATATTTCTTGTATGTTAACAATATTCACCTATAATACCCCCATGAACGTTAAAATCTTTAAGCATTTCAAAATTTATAGATATATATGGGTTGTCATCAATTATTTCATGAATACTATAAAAATAAATTTTAATTAATATATATTTATCTCATTCACTTAATTTTAGATTTATATATTTATTATTTATAATATTAATTGAAATATCAACATATAAATATATATATATTCAATTATTTATATTTTTAATATATTTATTATTTTATTAATAAACATGAAAAACCTTGAAGACTATATTGGAATGTATTATTATTATAGATAATATAATTTATTGAAAGTAGGTAAAAATTTAGGCACACGTTTACCCTATTTTAGTTTTAATAATGTAAGGACAATTGGATGCTTGGTGATTTCTAATATAATTGTATTCTCATAACGGTCAATTTTCATAGCTCTTCCTCAATTGGAACCCCTCCTGGGTTGGTATTAAAGATAGTGATCACCCTCAAACCACTCCTCCAATAAGATACGACTTCTAGACTAGCATTAATGGTAAATAATTTATACAAATGGGGATCATTTCCTCTTTATATATAATTTTAGGATAAGAAAGAAGGTGGTATCTACCAATGAAAACCATCACATAGATATCTAAACCATTTAATTGCATCAATGAAATTCCATGCAAGTGAAAAGAATAGAAAATATAAAAAAATAATAATAAGAGACCATTGATGGGAATTATTTGAGATATATTCCACATTGAGTTGTGGTAGGGGTGAATAAATTTTGGTTTCACTTAATCCAATTTATATTTTTTATCCCATTATATTTTTACTCTTCATTATTATGTTAAATGATTCCATTATTCTATCTTATCTCTATTGTTGTATCAAAATACATAACTTAATACACACAAAAAATGATCCAAAGTATATTTTTACAAGGTTTTCATTACCATATTAGAATTATTATACTTGTTGTGATTTGAAACTCTTCAAGATCTCACTACCCAGTTGAATATACATATGAGTTCAAAAAAAAGAGTTTATTATTTAACTTGTGATTCACTATAGTCTCCAAAAGGTAATTTTTATATACCACACTCTTTTATAATCCGATTAGGTATTTATAAATCCATCATGAAAATTTTCAATATAATTTATTAACAATAAGAGAGTAAATTTGTAATAGAGAACTTAGATGTATAGACCTGTAAATTTCAAGGACAATTTTTTCTTAAATTATTTGAGATTTTACGAGTACGCAGTTTCTGACAGAATCTGATTCCGAGTCCCGGTGCACCCAGAATCAATTTATGAAGTTTAGATCGGGTACGTTACGTAAACGAATGAGCGGGTTTTTCTATCTTTTGAACTGGTGCTCGGAATTGAAATATGAGGGCACCGATGAACTCGCAGCGCCAATATTTTTTTATGAGAACTTTTACCATAGATGTGTTTACACAGGAGAAGAAGTTATGTTTTGGGGTTTAAATAAGAAGTAAATAAAATTGTGTACAATTTTATTTTATTATCATTGGAAGTTAAACTCTCCCATGGGAAGTTGTTGGTGGGTCCCACAACCACCCAACTTCCCATGTGTGGTTATGTGGGAGGTGGGGCCCACACGATCCCTAAATCTTCACATTTCATAACACCTTAACCTTCTCTTTAACTTGTTAACTCCCTTTTAATGAGTAACACTTCCTCTCCCCTCTCACCCACTTTAATTCATGCCAACACACACCATAATTAATGGATTGAAACGCTTTCATTTATTGTTTGAGTATTTGAATTTGTATTTTTGAATGCATGGAAAAGTAAAATAAAATAAGGGGAAGCTTATTTTATTTTGGTTAGCTTGTTGTGTTGAGAATTGGAGGAGAGAGCTCTAGTCCCTTTTGAAGAACTTCATCTTCAACGAGGAACGTCAATGCTCCGATGAAAAACTTTTCATGGGCGGCCCCGGTTTCCCCATCCTCTTCTTCCTCCACGACAAGGGAGGAGACACCGACGACAAGGGAAATGACGCCATCATCCACGGTGCTTGACAACCGCGAACTTTCTATGAGGTAGGGGTGTGTTTTGGATTGAGAAAAATAGGTTTTCCTAACATGTTTTCGTTCCTCTTAAACCTCTGG
Source organism: Viscum album (assembly GCA_963277665.1). NCBI lineage: Eukaryota > Viridiplantae > Streptophyta > Magnoliopsida > Santalales > Viscaceae > Viscum > Viscum album. Next base: position 1,947,209,982 of record OY728127.1, on the reverse strand, counting down.
TTATCAGACTAATGTGGAAGGGACCAGACCAAACTAACACGGTCCGATTCCTCTGCCATTCTTGTGAATTAGTGGAGACATTCAACTATACTTGACCGGTGAATCAAGTTATGTTTTCGGAGCCAATCAGAGGCTTGAAAACATCGTAAACGCTCTCAGAGTATCGAGGCAACCTAGAAGCAGATGTTTTGTAGAAATCAGATTATTAGAATGAAGAATGGAGGCCCCAGGAGATGTGTTGGCCAGAGGCATCATTTTTGGAAAATTCCAGAATACACGACGTGTAGTCCAGAAGAACACGACGTGTACTCCAAAAGCACACGCCGTGTAGTAAAGGTGTACTGTGGCTTCGGTTTCAGACATTAGAAAAATAACACACGACATGTGACTCTAGACACACGGTGTGTACTCTCCACACAGTTTGGAAGAGGAGACATTGATTGACTCGGCATGTAATCCGAGAGATTCACGGACATGGGTAGAATTACATGGCAAAGAGGCACGATGTGTACTTCCTTCACCATGGCAGAAGCGACTTTGTGATGACTTGGCGTGTAATCCAAGAGATAAACAGACATGGTAATAAACACACGACCAAGAGGCAGGGCATGTACTTCCTTCACCATGGTAGAAGCGGCTTCGTGATGACTCGGCGTGTATTCCGGGAATACACGAACACAGGGTGGAGTACACGAGCATGTACTCCACCACACAGCCAGGCATGGCCAGCGTACACAGATCTGACCCTAGAAATTTGGACACGGCGTGTAACCATACCACACGCAGTGTACTTACTTTTTTCACGAACAACCCTTCTATACAGGATGTGGTACATGGGCAGTACCTGGTGTCTAATTACACTGTGTGTACCTTTTACCTACAAGCCGTGTACTTTTAGGGAAATGACTTGGTTATCTTTCTCTCTGTGTCATGGACATGTTTATCTTGGTATTTACCCTATGACATGGGACATAATGTTGGGATACGTCATCTCTTGTCTTTGCGATGGTTGATGTATCCACCCTTTTAACTCGAGGAGTGGACCCTCCCATAATCGAGTATGCTGTGTGTGGGAACCCTAGAGCTGGATGCGACTACGACGAATACCGTTCTGGGATCCTCCATGGGTTACATAATGATTATGACTTTACTTGGATCCTACATGGGTTCAGCAGCGAGGACGACTCTACATGGATCCTACGTGGGTTCGGCAGCGAGGATGACTATACATGGATCCTATGTGGGTTCAGCAGCGATGGGTACTGTACTAGGATCCTACGTGGGTTCGGCAGTGACGACTTTTGGACTTGGATCCTACGTGGGTTCGGTAAAGGAGATGATTCTGAGGCAACATCTATCATCTCCACCCCTTTTCGTGAGTAGTATACCTATATGATCTAAGACTTGACATTCAGTCATTAACATCGATATGATTGTCTTTCTTTCCTTTGAGGACTATGTTGTGCTTTCCTGTGTGGACTGGATTGTACATGGGCTCTTGAGTTGGAGTCGAACTCGAATTCATGACTTAGGTATATGTATGAGCATAAACCTAAGTAGAGTTGGTCGATACTTCGTGTTTGTATCTTTCATTTGTGGTATATCCTTTGTGGATTCTGGGAGGCCTTCAGGGGTCTCGGGGTCCCTACTGAGTATCGTATACTCACCCCTGCATTGGCTATGCCCGCACTACGTTGTGTTCGTTGAAGACGATGGATAGCGCTGATTGTGGTTGAGGCTTATGGAGCGGGACGGTACCCAAAGGTGGACTATCAGGCGGGATGTACATAGAGCGGATGGAAGAACCCGAGGAGCTGATGATGCTCTATGTACCCACCCTTCAGGTGGGAATTCCAGAGGACCACTTGGTGGTTGCTACTTTACTCTTCAGATATTGTACTTTCTTTTTCTCAGTTTTACTATACTTATAGTTGGGTTTTTTTCTAGCCCATTTACTTACCAGCACTTCATTTGTACTTAGTTTACATAGTGTTTACTTCAGCTTGCGTACTCAGTTTTGTTTGTTTACTTGTATAAAAGAAATTCCTTCACTTTTTATCAGGATTTATAACATTGGTGCTAGTCGCCATCCCCTGGCCTATGGAAGGTGGGCTTGGGGTAGTCACGGCACAGGTCACAAGGACAAGTTATGAAAAATTGGTATCAAAGGAGTCAGTTCTACCGCATAACTTAGGACTCTGATAATTTCTTTCTGTGAGGAAATAGTGTTAAGAATATTGAGTGTGGTTATCCATCCAGGGAGTCATGTGTTGGTGTGGAGGCTGACGTATCCATACAACAAGACCCTGACTTCTGATTTCTGACTCAGTGCTCGAAAACCCTGATTGAACGTGTGGTTCAAAATTTTTCTTTGTGATTACTTTGTGTCAGATCACCAGGTATACTATATTAACTGTGGCACACCTGTTTGTTTTTTGTATGGACCCACAATGACAACCAGGTAGGGTTCCGATCTTTGTGCGATATGGCAGCCCACCGAGCGACGAGGCCTCGGTGCAGGGTCTTATTACAGTGGAGGCACTGGCAGTACCTCTACTCGCCGAGCCACCGATGCCACCAGCCCTAATAGCTGAGAGTGCACGTCGCCTGAGTGCACTGGATGAGTTTCAGTGTCAGAGTCCACCCAGGTTCCATGGAGAGATGGAACCTCAGGTAGTCGAGGATTGGATGGAGGTTGTTGTTCGAGTCTTCATATTATTAGGTACACTAGCTGACCTCTTGGTGATCCTTCTGGCGAGTCTCCTGCACGCAGAAATAGGTAGATGGTGGAGCCTGATGCTCCAGGTGCATGACAGGGCATCACTACATTGGACTGACTTCGAGATCCTCTTTAGCTCAGTGTTCATTCCAGCCACCCTTCGTGCGGTGCGTATTCAGGAGTTACTACAGCTGCGGTAGGGTAGCATGACAGTAGCCTAGTACTCGGCCAGATTTACCGACCTCTCGTGCTACTCCATGGACATGGTACGAGACCCATTCTTTCGGGCCCGGACCTTCGACCAGGGACTGAGGCATGATATTAGGTCTTTGATAATCTCCCCCATCATTCTGATGCAAACATCAGTACTAGAGCAAGCCCTTCATGTGGGGAGCTTTCTTGCTGAGCCTTCACCAGCAGTGAGGCCTACTATAGTGAGACACGTAGCGGAGTCTTCTACATGCGTCAGTAGATAGGTGTCACAGAGGTCCAAGCGGACCGGGCCATCAGGAGGGCAACCTCAAGATACTAGTTTGGATGTGTGGGGCATATGCAGAAGAGCCAGTCATACAAGAGGTAGATAGTGCTATGTATGCGGCGGGCAGGGGCACATCGCTCGTGACGGCCTGACCCGCCATGTAGAGGAGCAGTAGACGGTTGGGGGACCACCCATGCAGAGGCAGAGGTTCGACCGTGGTGGTCTGCATGGAGTAGGCGGACGAGGTAGAGGAGCTGGCCCAGCAGTAGGTGGTGGACGACGCTTCGAGGCTCTACCACCACCACCACCAGGAGGTCAACCCCGACCACAGAGAACTGGCAGACAGAGGTAGGCTCAGCCTCAGGCAATGGAGGCTTACGACCACGGAGCACCTAAGATGATTCGATGTAATATCTGTGTCTACTTTTCCCTTGCTTCAGTTCTTATAGATACAAGAGAAAGTCATTCTTTCATTTCCAGAGCCCTTGTTCAGAGCTCGGAGATTCCTACAGAGTCGTTGGCTCGATCCTTACGGCTAGAGACTCCTATGGGAGTAGGCTCGACGATTAAGCACTTGTGCCAGTAGTGTGAGCATACTCTAGGAGGCTAGGTATTTAGTTGAGATCTTCTTGTAGCATCGTCGAGGCCTTACGACATTATATTGGGCATGGATTGGTTATCTACGGTCCATGCTCAGATCGACTGTATTTGGCGCAAGGTGCGGTGTGTCCGCACTGATGGGATCAGGTTCACCTTCACCAGTGAGAAGGGAGCCTTTGCAGCATAGGATGGACTCACACATAGGACAGGACAGCTGATCACTCATCAGATGGCTAGTCTCATCCTAGGAGCAGTTGATGTGCGGAGTCTGAGTTTTCCTGTTGTGGTGGATTATTATGTAGACGTTTTTCTTGATGATGTTCCAGGACTACCTCCTCACAAATAGGTAGACTTCTATATTTACATGTACCCTGGGAAAGCCCTAATATCTTCACCAGCATATCAGATGCCTCCCAATGAGCTTCATGAGCTGCGGGTACAGCTGGAAGACTTACAGGGCAAGGGTTTATTTCGACCCAGTGTTTCACCCTGGTCTTCCCAATTTTGTTCACCAAGAAGGCGGAGGGGAGCATGAGACTGTGTGTCGACTACCGTCACTTGAACCAGGTGACCGTGAAGAACAATTATCCACAACCGAGGATAGATGATCTCTTTGATCAGCTCAGGGGAGAATGCGTGTTCTCAAAGATAGACCTTAGGTTATCTATCATCGGCTCAGAGTTCGATACAAGGATGTGCAGAAGATGGATTTCAGGTGTCGTTATGGACACTATGAGTTCTTGGTTAGGACTTTTGGTATAACCAACACTCGAGAAGTTTTCGTGAGTCTCATGAACAGGATCTCCCAGCCCTACCTCGATCGATTTGTCACAGTCTTCATTGACAACATATTGATTTACGCTAATACTGAGGAGGAGCACGCATACCACTTGCGGGTTGTACTGGACACACTCCAAGAGCACCGGATTTATGGTAAGCTCTCAAAGTGTCAGTTCAGGATTCGAGATGTCCAATTCCTGGGGTACGCCATTTTTGAGGTGGGAGTGGCAGTGGATCCTACAATGATTGAGGCAATACTCGCCTAAGAGCCACCCAGGAGCGTGACGGAGGTAAGAAGTTTCCTAGGTCTGGTTGGATACTATTGGAGATTTGTGCCAAACTTCTCCAGAGTAGTAGCAACACTTTCATCATTGACGAAGAAGGGGAACCCCTTCGTGTGGTCAGATAGATGTTAGCAGAGCTTCCCAGAGATGAGACAGAGATTGACCAGTGCACCCATCTTGAGGCTACCAGAGGAGGGCGTATGGTATGTAGTTTACTGCGATGCATCAGGAAATGGACTCGGGTGTGTCCTAATGTAGGATCGGGCAGTTATCACCTATGTTTCATGACAGTTGAGGCAACATGAGCAGAACTACACTACCCATGACATGGAGTTAGCAGCAGTGGTTTTCGCCATGAAGATGTGGCTGCACTATCTGATGGGCGAGTGCTTTAAAGTCTACTCCAACCACCAGAGTCTCAGGTATATCTTCTCACAGAAGGACATGAACCTGAGATAGCGGCGATGACCCGAGTTCCTTCAGGACTATGACTTTGAGATAGTCTATACTCCTGGGAAGGGGAAAGTAGTAGCTGATGCTCTCAGCAAGAGTTAGGGCATTCATCTGCTTGGAGAGGCGACAGAGAGGCTAGCCACATTACAGATATCCTTTGTGGATAGATATGGGGGATCCTTCCTATAGTCCCTCATAGTAACTACACCACTACTTCAGCGGGTTGGAGAGGAACAGTGTGGGGACATTGACTGTGAGACACGACGTGATCAAATATCCACAGGACATGCACCTGATGGATTTTCTGTAGGAGGAGAGCACATCATCCATTTTAAAGGATGTACCATGGTACCTGTTGTGTTATGGGAGGAGGTGTTAAGGGAGTTTCACACTTCCCCATTGGTGGTACATCTAGGAGTAGTGAAGATGTACCGGGATCTCAGACGACAACAATGGTGGCTGGGTATGAAGAAGGTTGTGGCTGAGTTTGTTTCACGATGCCTCACCTGCCAGCAGGAGAAGGTAGAGCACTAGGTAGCAGCAGGCTTCGTACAGCCCTTAGAGGTCCTGAAGAGGAAGTGGGATGAGATATCTTTGGACTTCGTGATGGGACTTCCACGTACTTCTAGAGAACATGACTCCATCTGGGTGATCGTAGACCGACTCACCATGTCGGCCCACTTCATACCGATCAGAGAGAAGTGATTAGTGGAGATCTTAGGACGCCTATATGTTTAGGAGATCGTACGGCTTCATGGTGTTCCAACGTCTATCATCTCTGATCATGATGCTAGCTTTACTTCGCAGCTTTGTAAGGGGTTTCAGGAGGCTTTTAGGACGCAGTTATGCCTGAGCACCGCCTTTCATCCTCAGACGGATTGCCAGATGGAGAGGACCATTCAAACACTCGAGGAAATTCTCCATGCATGTGTCCTTGACTTTTTTAATAGCTGGGAGGATCATTACCTTTAGTGGAGTTTACGTACTACAACAGCTACCACTCCACCATCGGGATGGCACCATACGAGCATTGTATGGCCGACCTTGCAGATCACCTATGTGCTGGACTGACCCTGGGGAGTCAGCACTATTAGGACCAGAGATGGTTCAGGCTATGATAGGGAATGTATAGATCATCTAGGAGCAGATGAGGACTGCTCAGAGCCGACAGAAGTCCTATGCTGATAGTAGGCGGAGAACACTGGAGTTCGAGGATGGCGACCAAGTTTTCTTACGGGTCTCACCTCGACGTGGATTCTGGAGATTTGGTCGGGGTGGCTAGTTATCTCTGTGCTTCATCGGACCATTCCAGGTTCTCCGTAGGATAGGTGAGGTGGATTATCGCCTGGCTCTTCCACCTCAGTTGCTCCGGGTGCACGACGTCTTCCATGTATCTCATCTGAGGAGATACGTGCATGACCCGACACATATCATTGATCATGGGGAGCTAGACATCGATGACGGGGTGACTTTTGTTGAGGTCCCGGTGGAGATCGAGGATCGACAAGAGCAGGTCCTACATGGACGGTCGATTCCTCTTGTGTGCATCAGGTGGCAGGACGGGAACCTCCATGAGAGCACATGGGAGAGGGAGGCTCAGATGCGTGCACAGTACCCCCAATTGTTTCCTTAGTTTATGATGTAGCTTTACGGGGATGTAAAGCCCTGAGTTGAGAGTAATGTAAAGACCCGTAAATTTCAAGGAAATTTTTTTCATAAATTATTTGGGATTCTATGGGTACAAAGTATCTGACAACTTTTGATTCCGAGGCCCGGTGGCTCGGAAGCAATTTCTGAAGTTTAAATTGGGTAAATTCAGTAAACGAACGAGCAGGTTTTTCTATCCTTTTAACCGGTGCTCAAAATTGAAATCTGAGGGCACTGATGAACTTTCATCATTGATATTTGCTTAAGAGGACTTTTACCGTAGATGCATTTTCACTGGAGAAGAAGTTAAATATTGGGGTTTAAATAAGAAGTAAATAAAATTATGTACAATTTTATTTTATTATCCTTGGAAGTTAAAATCTCCCATGAGAAGTTGTTGGCGAGGCCCACGACCACCCAACATCCCATGTGTGGTTATGTGGGAGGTGGGACCCACACGAGCCCCAACTCTTCACATTCCATAACACCTTAACCCCCACTTAAACTTGTTAACTCCCTTTTAATGAGTAACCCATCCTCTCCCCTCTCTCCCTCTTTAATTCATTCCAACACACACCATAATTAATGGTTTGAAACTCTTTCATTTATTGTTTGAGTGTTTGAATTTTTATTTTTGAATGCATGGCAAAGTAAAATAAAATAAGGGGAATCTTATTTTATTTTGGTTACATTCTTGTGTTGAGAATTGATGGAGACACCTCATGTCCCTTTTGAAGAACTTCATCTTCAACGAAGAACTCCAACTCTCCGACTATGAACGTCGGCTCGGCGGCCCTAGTTTCTCCATTCTCTTCTTCCTCCATGACAAGGGATGAGACACCGACGATGAGAGAAATGATTCCATCATCTGTGGAACTTGACAACCGCAAACGTTATTCGAGGTAGGGGTGTGTTTTGGATTGAGAAATATAAGTTTTCCTTCCATGTTGACATTCCTCTTAAACCACTTGTTATCGGACTAATCCGAAAGGGACCAAACCAAACTAACATGGTCTTATTCCTCTATAGTTCTTGTGAATAAGTGGAGACCTTCAACTGTACTTGAGCAGCGAATCAAGTTATGTTTTTGGAGCCGGTCAGAGTCCCGGAAACATCGTAAATGGCGTCAGAGCATCAGGGTAACCTAGAAGCAGATGTTTCGTAGAAATTGGATTATCAGAACGAATAATGGATGCCTCGGGAGGCATGCTGGCTAGAGGCATTGTTTTTGGAAAATCTAGAATACACGGAGTGTCCTCCAGAAGCACACGTTGTGTAGTAAAAGTGGATTGTGGCTTCCGTTTCGTACTTTAGAAAAATAACACACAGCGTGTGACTCTAGACACATGGCGTGTATTCTCCAAAAACTTTTGTAGATTAGACATCGATGGACTCAACGTGTAATCCGGGAGATACAAGGACATGGGTAGAACCACACGGCTAAGAGGCACAACGTGTACTTCCTTCACCATGGTAGAAGCGGCTTCGTGATGACTCGGTGTGTAATCTGGTAGATACACGGACATCGGCAGTACCACACGACCAAGAGGAATGGGGTGTACTTCCTTCACCATGGAATAAGTGGCTACATGATGAATCGACATGTATTCCGGGAATACACGGACACCGGGTGGAGAAGACAAGCATATACTCCACCACACAGCCAGGCATGGCCAGCGTACACAGAGCCGACCCCAGATGTTTGGACACGGCGTGTAACCATACCACACGCTATGTACTTACTTTTTACACGAATAGCCCTTCGACATGGGTTGTGGTACAAAGGCAGTACCCAGTGTCTGATAACACAGTGTGTACCTTTTACCTACATGCCATGTACTTTTAGGGAAATGACTTGGTCATATTTTTCTCTGTGTCATGGAAACGTTTTTCTTGGTTTTTCCCCTATGATGTGGGACCGAACGTTAGGATACATAATCTCTGGTCTTCGTGATGGTTGATGTATCCAACCCTTTTACTCAGGGAGACGACCCTCCCAGAATTGAGTATGCTATGTGCGGGAACCCTAGAGCTGGTTGCTACTGCGACAACTACCGTGCTGTGATCCTCCATGGGTTTGAAGATGATGATGACTGTACTTGGATCCTACGTGGGTTCGGCAGTGAGGACGACTGTACTTGGATCCTACCTGGGTTCGGCATCGAGGACGACTGTACTTGGATCCTACATGGGTTCAACATCAATGGTTACTATACTAGGATCCTACATGGGTTCGGCAGTGATGACTTCTGTACTTGGATCCTACACGAGTTCGATAGAGGAGATGATTAAGAGGCTACATCTATCATCTCCACCCCTCTTCATGAGTAGTATACCTGTGTGATCTGAGTCTTGACTTTCAATCATTAACATCGATATTATTGTATTTTTTTCCTATGTGGAATGAGTTGTGCTTTCCTGTGTGGACTGGGTTGTACTTGGGATCTTGAGTTGGAGTAGAACTGGAATTGATTACTTAGTTATATGTATAAGAATATACATAAGTAGAGTTGGTTGATAATTCGTGTTTGTATCTTTCCTTTGTGGTATATCCTTTGTGGATTCGGGGAGGCCTTTGGGGGTCTCGGGGTCCCTACTAAGTATCGTATACTCATCCCTTCATGGGCTATGCCCGCACTACATTGTGTTGGTTGCAGACAACGGACATCGCTGATCGTGGTTGAGGCTTGTGGAGTGTGACGGTACCCATAGGTGGAATATCATGCGGGATATACACAGAGTGGACGGATGAACCCAAGGAGCCAACGGGGCTATCTGTACCCACCCATCAGGTGGGAATTCCGGAGGATGACTTGGTGGTTGCTGCTTTACTCTTCAGTTGTTGTACTTTCGTTTTCTCAGTTGTACTGTACTTACAGTTGGGTTTGTATTTTGGCCCATTTACTTTCCCGCACTTACTTTTATTCACAGTTAACTTAGTGATTACTTCAGCATGTGTACTCTGTTGTGTTTGTTTACATGTATAAAGGCAATGCCTTCCCTTTTTATCGGGATTTACGCCTTTGGTGCTAGTCGTCAGCCCCTGGCCTATGGAAGGCAGACTTGGGCTAGTCCCGGCACGAGCCCCAAGGAAGGGTTGTGACATCAGAAAATCTATTAATATGTTTCTTTTCCTTTTTCTCCATCTTTACATACTGGAAAAAACAACTGTAAATAACATACTATTATTTCGTATGCTAAAACGTGACCCAAACCACTCATTTATTCTCTTCATAGTTTCAGTTTTGAATGGTAACTTTCTTTTATTAAATCAAGACCTCATTTGCCTGTAAAAATATAGAATACACATTCTTCTTCTCTCTCTCACTCTGTGTACATGTTGAAATTTTTTTCTTCTATTTATTTAATTTTCCATGAAAAATATATATTTCATAAAAAACCTATCTTATTATATTCGTTACCTTCTTTAGTTCATCAAAATACCGCACTATTTTACTTTGTCTATTATATATTTGAATCCATGAATGCATAAGGCGTGAGTCTCAGATCATCTTCATTGTCATCATTGATACACTAATATTTCTCTTCAGTTACTTATAGTATCAGTTTTATATTCATTCATATACTACATTGGATATCCTCTAATAGTTCTTTGTTCAACACATATCTATTCTACCTCGCAGTTCTTCTCTCTATTTTATATCTTTATATAACAAACTCTAACAACAAAATAAAATTTGAATTCAAATATTAAGATTCCTTCATTTAGTTTTCAAACAATCTCTCTTCATTTTAAACCATTGGATCAAATATAACCACTTATATACCATGTTTAAATGGTAAATACCATATATGATCTACCATAAAAGGATCATTAGTCAGAAATAGAGCAATATCCACAAATCCACTCAAAATTGAAGAATTATCTTAAACCATGTCTCATCTCTTATCACCATGACATTTTTATAATATGCTTCCGCAATATTTCACTAACCATGACATCTATTAAGGAATTTTAGTCCTTTTTTAAAACTATTACGATCCTCTTGTAATTCTTATTCAATGTTTTCTACACTTATTAATATACTTATCAATCCATTTCAAATTTGAACTTCTTCTGCATGTCGCGGGATGATCAATGATGTATAGCCTCCTATTTAATTCTATATATAGGTCATACATCAATTGATCAATGAAATGATATTTAAAATAACTAAAAATATCCATAAAATAATGAATATGATTTGGTCCCTACCATTTGTTTTCCAAGGTAGACACCACCACTAGCTCTATGGAATATGTAAGAAAACCATTTTACATAGGCAAAAATTTCATTTAACTTCCCCAATGAATGTCCCCCACAGTATTGGTCTCCATATTTTCTATTCCTAGTCATATATTCTTACATAGATCCCCATGACATCTATATATTGAATGCTAAAAACATGTATTTTTAAAAGATGAAACTCTCATCCAAAAAAATAGACAAAATAGTTGTTTTCTGATGATACCCCTTTTCAATTCATGGTAAAAATCCCATATAAGACTCTCTATAAGAGGAATTTTCTATTAAAAACACACTATTTTTATTAAGCTCATCATTTAATTCCATCAAAGTAGGTTCTCTCTAAATTATTATCATGTTGACCATAAGATACCTCTAGTAATAACATATGTTCTATAGAACTGTGAAGACACACATAGGGTCTCTGCCTCTACTATGTCACATGTGAAAAATAAATATATATTTATCATGTGGGAATTCAAGGATATGGTTAAGGTAGATTATGTGGCTTATTTAGTCTAGAAATGTTTTTCTGAACTCCTTTGAAAAATTATATTAAAAAATTTCATTATCTAAATCATGAGCCACATTAACAATTCCTTTGTCTTATTCATTAAACTTGAATGGAGTAAGCCATTTTAGTTATTAAATATTATCCAAAATAACAAAGATTAATATTCTAAAATTCATTCAACATAGAGGTACAAAATATACGTTAAAACACTTATATGGGACTTCAAATATTCAATCATCCATTTCTTTTATTTTGAATAAATATTATACAATATATAAAGGAAAAACTCATTTTTTCATATAATATATGATAATAAAATTCAAAAAATATTCTAATATATGGAGTATTATAATTTCATAAAATATATGAAAAAATTATTAAGATATGATTCTCTACACAAATTTTTGGATTCAATAACACATCATTCGATCAATTAATTATCACTATAATTATCCTTTGATATATTAATAGAAAACTCTGTTGATACAACAATATAATTCAAATTCCTTCAAAAAAATTTAACACACATGAAAATTAGGATCAATAATATCCCCATCATTATTTGTTTGAAATGACCATGAAATGTGATATGTCAATATATATCAATATGTTCTCTGTCAATTCAACATTTCTTCATTTCCCATTTCTCATAAATATTTTATTTCAAATTCTCTCCCCCATATTGAAAATAAATACAAATTACATAGGAATTATTTATAAATTCATACATTCGAATGTGACATTAACCATTATGCTCTACGACCTCTTTATCCATAAAAAATATAGAGAACCAGAGGGATTGATTTAGGAAAAAATGTTGTTTCTTATAAAATAATATGATACCAAGATAAATTAGTCTAACTTTATATTTCTCAAAAGATATAAAATTATTTGTGGTTTATAATATTAATTAAAACTAATTGATATACAAATTTATGACTAAACATATTTAAACCTTATTTCAAGTATTAAATTTTTCATAAAGATCAAAAAATTAGTGTGCAATATAAGAGAAATTACACATCATGAAACATCTATGAATATTTTTTGAACTTACAAAATTTTGTCATTGATTAAACATTAATTGTCCCCCTTCATGTTAGTATCATATTTTATTTAACCATTTATGGGATATTAAGAAACAATACATTTTAAAATGAAATTATTTTGAGCACATTATAGATTATATATATTTCTATAAATAGATAATGTTTTGAATATTTTTTAAAACCTTATACACTTGGATCCCCCTCAATGAGTCAATACACACAATTATAAAAGTGGACGATCATTTCAAAAGAATAATTTGAAATTAATAAAAAAATTTAAATTGAAAAAATGAATCACTTCATGTGTCTTTTATGATTTGATAACTTCCACATCATCACTAAGGGATATTTTCAACGATACATTCCCATTACAATGAAAATGTGAGATTAATAAAAGTATGATGTATTCTTATTGTTATTATGCAATGTAAGAATCAACATGTATCCTAATAATTTATAACTCATTCATTAGTTTTTTTAATACAAACTGGGAAATAATTCTAAGATGGGATCTTTGTCATTATGGTTGACATAAGTTCCTATAATTCCTCAAAATAAAAATCATTCAATTGTTATTTTCGTTGAAATTCTACTTGAAATACCAATTTTGGATTGATAATTCATCAATTGTATATATATTATTAATATAATATTGACATTATCATTTTCCTCCACTAATATTAAACTCCCCCCTCCAATATCTACACTGTTAGAACAAATAATATAAACAAATGTTATGGGAATAAGGTGGAACTTATTCTTACTCAATGTGTATTGAAATATTTAGAATCTAAACCATGATTCCCAATTATTTAGGATTCCTCATATTATTATAAAATCTGTTTTTTGGATATCATAGACCTCATCATGTCTTCAACTACTATTTATTTTTTATTATTTTTTTGTATCCCATTGGACAAAGGAACATCCATGTTAAATCATCACCTTCATCAAAACATATTACAAGGATATAAATATTATTATATTTTTTTGTTTGATTAAAACATAAAAAACCAACCTACTTAGTTACTCATAAAAAAATATTTTCCATTTATTTAAAACCTCTCATGAAACTCACGTTTTTCTTGTGGATTTTCTTTTCATCCTTTATAACACTATTTTTTTATGATTCTTTTATATATTTTTCTCTATAAATATATTTTATAGATAAGTAAATAATATTTATATATATTTATGGATTATTTGTGTTTTTGAGATGTATTATTAATTGATAATTTCATAACAATAACTATATTAGAGAAAAAACTCATTTCAACCTTCTTAGGTCTATTTCCATAGGATGAACCATTGGCCTTATTTGTAATTTTATTGGAAGTGTCAATATTTTTATATCCCATATGCTTATTTTTCATGGTTATATTTTCTTCGTTACTAAGATTAACAAGTCTTAATTTTCCATTTTATTTTGATAACTAATTTTATTTTAAGGTACCATACCTATGACCACAGTCAATGCACGTACAAAAAAATATTCATGCTTTTGAAATCTATTTTTTAATTCAAAATTTTCTTCATTTTTTGCATTTTCTAATTAAATGGATTATATCCCCTTTTAATGATATTTAATTGTGACTTTAATATAAATTTATTGTCTTAATGAACTAATGATCAATGCCCATATCTGTTATAACACCAAAAAATCTATAGAAACCAGGATTTTCTCCTCAAAACTACTTAATGTCCAAAAATCATACATTTAAAATAATGCTATTTTGGGAATTTTTTCTCATCATTATCTGGTCTCATAATTTTAAAAAGGATTCCATATTAATTATTATATTTACCATAGACATAGTGAGAGGAATATATTATTTTTACTCTTTTACTTTTTATATATTTTTTATTTAAAATTTTGATATTATCATTGAAATATTTAGTAAAATAATAATAATTAATAATGTATTATACATTATCCATCACGGATTCTTGAGAGTGATAATTTGGTGATTTAATGATCTTATAGACAACTAATATAGGTATTTTATAACTATAACATCATTATAATATCGAATGTTAATAAATTCATTTTATATAATTACTGATAATCCATATGAGTAGTTTTAAAATAGGTTAGTTTCCATTATATTTATAAACATTTAATATTAAGATAATTATCCTAATATTAAATCAATATAACTTTCACCTCACAATCCTTCTTCATCATTTTATGTTTTTCATCATGCAATGTATCCTTTTATTTATGAAATATATTAGTTTGCATGATTTTTTTGAATTTGACTTCTGAATGTGCATTATTAGATTCAATTAAATATATTTTACCTTCTTCCAATTAATTTTTCTTGACTTACATTTAATTAATAGCCTATTACTTCTATTATATATTTTAAATATTATCATCAGTAAATTTTGATCATTATTCTATAACCTCCACATTCATATCCCATTTTCCTTTTATCTATTTAGAGGTCTTTATGAAAGAAAAAATATATTAAAAATTATTTCTCATTTTTTATGATTTGTTTAGGTTTAGTGATTACATCCTATAGATTTTTAATGATCCCAATGATTATAGTGAAAAATAATTTGGTAAAAGAATGTATAAAATCATTTATTACTTAAATAGATAAATTTTTGACATATGATCACACCCATATGTTCATGAATATTCTTTAGGAATATATGAGGAATAATTTTTACTTACCAACTAGTCACTAGAATCATTTTTATTGTGGGTATATCAACTTTCTTGATGAATAAAATTATTTCATATAATTATTAATCTAATATTGTTTTATATTTCTAGTAATTTTTCTATGGTGAATCAAGAGTGTATTGTTTTTTTGAAAAGAGGGATTACATATTCATCGTCATATTCTCTTAATTTGTCTAATTCATCAAAATTAGGGTTTAAATTCAATTATAATTTTAGATAGTAATGTCTTCACAAATACATCACATAATTATAACCCTTGAAATATAACCTCGATGAATCAAAATATAACTACTTTAGGATTGAGATTCATCCCATAGGTGAACCCGGATTTGATACCAATGGAGAGGAATCATTAGGTACATATTCCACACTAATAGAGGTGTTGAATTATTATTAATGGCATTTAATCAAATTTATGGATTCTATCCCTTACCATTTTACATTTGTTTCTTATTAATGTGAATGGTTAACTTGTTATTTCTTCTCACCTTTGATCTCTCATGAAAATAAATTTAAAGAGCCAAACCAAGGGGAAAAATTGATTTTTATAATTTTTACCTCCCAATATGAGAACGATAATCCTTTATGTTATTCATAATAAACTCAAGCAACAATACACCAAAATAATTACTTGTGAAAATAATGAACAAGGATTATCCATGAAATCATGTTACTTTATATTATTTAGATAGTGATTGGCTCATCCTGTACATATTTATAATCCCAATTTTTTTATAATACCACTTCAATTGATTATAATAGGGTTTAGTAAAAAATATATATCTTATCCCTAATTGAGGTCCTAGAAAGGTTTTTGTGTGATGATTGGTAATATTCCACTTCTTTTGTTACTCTCAAACTAGAATAAAGTTAATTACTCTAATTTTTTATGAAAACAGTGATTTAAAGAAATAATTATTATATTCATAATATAAGGTCGTATTTTTACCTTTAGTAAAAAAAAATAATCATTCATTCTGTCAAAATCCAAAATACTCATCTTTTCACCTAATCCTCTCCTCACTCACTAGATTCATGGTTATATTTCTATCTGTGAAAAAATGAAATCCAAAAAAATTCACTTAATTATTCCATATTATGAAATTATTTTCAATAATTGAAAACAAAAATTTATAGGTTTTCTTATATTACTCTACCTTTCAAACATAGAATATATATGTTGCAAGAGAAAGTTCATATTCTCTATCCTCATTTGTGAAAAATGACTTCCATTTAGTTATTTACTATATCAGTTCATTCTTCTTATCTCTAATTATTTGGATAATAAATAATCAAAATTTTTAGTAGATATCCATTCCACCTCACCATTCTTCCCTCTTCAATACATAATAATATAATTGATAGAACCAGCCAATTCAAATTCAAATTTGAAATTTGAATTCAAATATTCAAAATTCCTTCAATTGTTTCACAAATTCCCCAGCTAAAATTAAAATAAATGGATTAAATATAACCTATTAGACACCATAGATAAATGGAAAATTTAATTTTAGATCTACCAAAAGAGGTTCATAAATAAAAAATAGATATGCATCTGAAAAATACTCTTGAAACTAAGGATTTCATTTAGATGTTATATTCTTCCCCCATAATCCCAAAATATTTTAAATCTTATCAGAAATATTTCATTGACCATAAAATCCATTATGGTGTATTAGAACTCAGTATAATCATACTATTATAAACTACTTTGAATCCATATTTTAAATTTCAAACATCATGGCATGAACATATGAAACTCTTTAGAATATGCACTTATTCTTTCCATCATGGGTTTCTCTAAGACACACAGCTCACAATTTCTGTATTCCATGTATTTTCTCCCTCTATAGATAATTTAATTTAAATTAATGAATTTTACAAAGTGGAAACTAATTAAATACCATGATATAGTCTGTGTCATTTAGGCTTCCCAGGTTGATAGAACTACTAACTCCATGTCTTATTCAAGATAACCATTTCACACGGGTAAATAATTTAGTTGGAATGGCCACTAAATGTTAAACAAGTAATTATACTTCTTATTTTCTCCTATGGGCCATATTTACATACATATATCACCATGAATTACTTCTCTATATTGTCCTTCATTTTTATTACAAATAAAAAATACTCTAAAGAAGAAATAACATACAAATTACCATTTTTCTAATGATCTCTCAGTGTCCCTATATTATTCAAATACGAAATCTAATTCTCCATGGGATGAAGAACTAGTTAATATTTTTTTGTACTTATTAACCTCATATTTAATTTTATTGGATATGTTTCTCTGTATTGGACATTCATAACATTCTGAATTGTATCTCAATCATAGACCCATTCCCTACAAAGATGTGTTATCTCATAGAAGTTTTATACCTCCAATATTCTAATTTAGTAAGCTATTGTTGATGAAATATCTATGGGTATTCAAGGAGATGGCTGAGCTTGTTCTTATAGGTTCTATTGGTTGTTCTATTAAAAAAAACTCATTATAAAAATTACTTTTCCAACAACTTTTGAAACTCGATAGATAATTACATCCTTCTTTTATATTCTTCATCAATCTTGAAAATCATCTTCCATATTTATTTTTCATTATTTTCATAAATAACATTTATTGGTCTCATTAAAATCTTTAATTATAGTGGTATGTAATATAAATTATAATTTCTATACGAGATTTCAAAAATTCCATCAACTTTCTCTTTTAATATGAATAAATATTACACAAATTTCAATAAAATTAACTCTTTTTTTCATATAAAAAAATAATGAACCACAACCTCAAATACACAACTTTATATAATTTTATAATATAAATGACTTAATTCATTTTATCTTATTAATCATAAAAAATCATGGATTTAACATGAAATATTCTACACTATTATTGATTACCATGATTATTCTTTAACATATTGTCATAAAAATACATTCATGCATTAGTGACATTGAAATTTGTTTATAATAAATACAACAGACTAAAAATGGGATCAATAACTTCAAACTCTAAAAGCACATGAACTACCACTCTAAGATAGTAACACCAAATCAATCACAAATTGACACCTATGTACAAGAAAAATAATATATATATATATATATATATGGGGTGATAATAATGGTATTATTTAATGAATCCTCTAAGAACCTTCTTTTTAAAATGTGAAAGAAGTATTGTAAAGACTATTGAATAAAAAAATTAAACCAAATTTTTTTCAAAATTGGTAAAAATATATGCCATCATCACAAAGGATCAAATATTGAGTAACACCTAGAAATCATCCATTATATATTAAGACAATATATAATATAATGTTACCATACAAATAATTCTGCATTGATTTCACGATATTTTGAATTAATTACAATTTCCCTGTGTTACTATCCCTTCCAAAAATCGATTTACCAATAATGTGGGTTGGTCCTTTAACATTCCCACCCCAATCCAATATAGGGCATAATATATCATGTTTACATCAATCATTATATCCATTGACTAACCTCATACTTCACCTCATTTATCTGATCTCAACCTCATCACCATTATCTCATCCAAATCTATGTACTAATTTTGAAAACAAATTTAGATAATGCACAATTCATTATTCCTTGATCCATAAAAATTAATGTAATTACACATATTGAAAGACTTATTCACTATATATAGAATAAAAATATGTATTATAATATCAAGCCTCTACAACCAGCATATACATGTCCACCAAAACATTGTGGTATCAATACTTGTGTATGAATATGTCTTATAGCTTAAGATATTACAACCTAAATATGCCAACACATCATGATATGTCTAAAGGGAGAGTTCGGAATAATAAAAAGTCATCAATATATTCCATCATAATTCTAGATATTATAAAAAACACATGAAACACATAATATATAGGTTTTTGATTGGTTATTTGACTTGGTAGATAGGGAATATGAAATCATAAAATATAATAAAAAGATATAAAACATAATCCATAATTTTGTAACTAACTATAAATTGTCTCAACTATAGTAAACATCACACATGACACTTGGTTAACACCATTATATTATTGGAAACCAAATTTTATATAATCACACAGGCATCATGGTTCATCATCATTAAAAATATTCATATGGTAATTTCTTAATAACTTTTAATTCATTATTAAACCTATTAAAAATTATACATTAATATATACATTTCATTATAATTCAAAAAAGCATTATAATTATCATTATAATTTAAAAATTAAATTCCATGATCTTAGAATACGCATTCCATCAATAATAAGGTCTCCATTATTCAATGTTAACAATATCAACACAAATATAATGAGTTCATTATTAATCATTTACAATTCAATAATCTTGCCTTTCTAGGTCATGACCTGATATAAAACTAGGGAAATGCATTTGTGATGAATAAGGAAAATGTATTATATAGTTTTAAATCACAAAAAATCATTGAATTACCAAATATCAATAATTAATAAAACTGAATAATCCCATTTATCAACATTAACAAATTAACCAAGAAACGTGTTATCAAAAAAAATTGAAAAATAGACAATTCATACTATAAAATTATTCCACAAATATCCCATCAATAACATGTTCATAAATAACATAAGAGGGGATATACCGTCCCGATTAATGATTACTTAAAAAAATCTATTTTTTATTACACAAATTTTAGGGGAAACCAAGTATATAACACTCAGGAATAAATTCACATAACAAACATTGATGGGATCTCATTATCCACAAAAATTTATCATCATATATCAATATTTTTCATTATGATTTTTAATTAAAAAATTCATTATGAATATATTTTAGCACCAATAAATTTATCATTAGTTGAAAATAATAGTTTTGAATCACCAATAAACATATTTCCAGAAATATTTACATATTCAATACCTTTCAAGGATGAATGGTAATCAAATTCACATACATATTTCATTTATAACTCCATATTTACCATATTTGTGATACTTATCCAGTTTCAATCTTATCAATCATTACAAAAAAAACAGTCATTGTAAAAAATTTAAACAATATCATGGAAATATCCAGAGGCATCAAAAACATAGAAACACCAGATGTGATTTAAATAAACCATTAAATATTTAATTTTTTCCTAGATTTATGAAATATTATATTCATTAAGATGATTAAATCATAACATAATGATTCTAAATAATTAATATTTGATAATAAAATATAAAATATTAAGGATAATTCATTAATTTTATACCATGATTTAGTACAACATATAAATCACCACTATTAATTATTGAAAAGATTAAAAACATAAAAAACTAGAAAGAAACCATATCCAAACCAGTACACATTAGACCTTCATTAGTTTATCCTTGATAATATAGTCAAAAAAAGATACATGTCACAATGTTATCATTTTCAAAGAATTTTTTTAAGGAATACTTATAGAAAAGGATAATAATGTAAATTTAATCATGAGATTTGAATCATAATGAACTCATAGGTTTAAACTCTAAAGAGAAATTATTACAGTGTTCTTTAGGGTATAATGGATGTCTATAGTGGTAAGGTAATAAAACTGAGAATTTTTTTTACAAACCCTGATTTTAAAAACTATTTCCATTGTTATTTATAATAAAAAAATCACCCCATACGTATGTAAATTATAAAAAAAATTGAAGATAAAGATTTAAATGGTTTTTTATAAATTTATACACATTTTTATGTTGGTTATACACACCAACATTGATTATACAGTATATTAATTATTAATTTGTTATGCACCGAAACCAAAATATTCCTTTGAAAAGTTATACAAACCAAAATATTTTCAATAATTGGTTATACATCCCATTTGTAAACTCTATTAATTAATGGTTATACACCTCAATCACAAGACTCTAACATCAGATTATAGACCCCTAAAACAATATCCTATTTCAATGTTGATCTATAATTGAAATATAATCTTATTCAGATCATATTCATATATAAGAAAATTGGATCACCTTATCTTTTATAAAAATTCATAAAGATCATTATCAGAATCTATAAAAGATATTTTTTCCATGAAAAATCATTAAGATTCTAGATGTTATATATTTAATCAATATTTTTCTTCAATAACATATCCTTCTTGAATATCCTTCTCATGACCATTTTCTTTCGGATTCACCTTCCTATAGAAAAACTTCCTATAATTTCATATTAACATCATAAAATAATATCTTCTAGGTTCATATTAATTTACCATATAACTTCTCCAAATATTTTTTATTCAACTGCTCATAATATCACATTCAAAAATTTATAGAAATTTATGTGTACATATTGCAACCAACTCAGGTTCTATTTATAATTTTATCGGAATGATTCTTCTATGATATTTGGGGAATTCATGGGATTTAGTTTGATGTCAAAACTATATAAATTATAATATTACCACAATAAATATCTTAAAAATATAAAGGTACTTCACTTCGTAAAAGATCCCACAGTACATGGTGTCATTAATCTTTTATTACTCCAGAAACATCGGTTTTTCCAACATATTCAAAGCATCCTAAAAACCTTGTGATGATCATGATATTTCCTGAATTATTATTGATTCATATGAAACCCATCTCAATGTCATCTGAA
The DNA here is from genome assembly GCA_963277665.1 of Viscum album. Lineage (NCBI taxonomy): Eukaryota > Viridiplantae > Streptophyta > Magnoliopsida > Santalales > Viscaceae > Viscum > Viscum album. The sequence continues at coordinate 1,947,187,872 of OY728127.1, read as the reverse complement.
TGTAATATTAATAAATTTTTAAATTTCATTTTTGATTTATTTTGAAGCAAGTTATTTCAATTCAAAATTCTAATTCTGGTTTTTCCTTTTTCCTTAACTTCATAACCTAAAACATTAATATATAAAACATTCATATTATTAATACATCTTTATTTAGTGGACACCATACAATTAATTTATTTATATATATATATATTGAAATTCAACTTTATTCATAAAACATTAGATTTTATGGCCATCTATTTATCTAGATTCAACTCAACTTCCCAACTCGTCTTCTTCTTTTGAGGATATGTGCATATGATGGTCATATCATCACTACCAAGTTCCCCATTAAATATTTTTTTCTTAAAAAGATTATTTATTAAGAACGTGGTCATTATTATCATGCTGTAAATGTGATTTAACTTCTCGTAACATCCCAACTCTTGATGCTTTACGAGAATCTTTACACCCAATGAGCAGTGCATGTGTAAATTAAACATAACATGGATCACTATTATAATCTCTTAAATAGATGTTTTTTTAATGCATAAAAAATCATAAAATCATCTAATGTGTTCTTTTGAAATCTATAATGAATCAATGTTTTTATATTTTAATTCCATATAATATTCAACATATTATGTTTAGCATATCTTCTAGTGGTTTCATACTTCATGAATTTTCCATAACTGTGTTAGCAACTATCTTGGTAAGGTTGAGGTCACCTTAAATTCCAAAATAAAAATCGTAAGGCATTATCAATTATACAATATGTTTCATGCTTCTGATTATCATGTTTTCATTTAATTTTAAGTTCATTATTTTCCTTCTAATGGTTTTAACCTTCATGATTTCATTCTTTAGCCGGTCTTCCAAAACACATTCTCTTGAATCTTGAAATTTATTCCATATTTCTTTTCATTCAACTCACCTATATTCATCTGGTCTACTTCTTTTGAACTCACCATTGTTTTTTCAGAACTTTTTCTTATAGACTACCTGTTATACATATTAATAAACATGTATCTCAAAAATTATAACTTTTTATAAAATCATCTAGAATAATAAATATATTTGAGTGGTCATGATGATTGTTAATTAAAAATAAACAAGAATATTCAAATATAAAAATCTTACATTATTCAAAGAAACAAATTTCTATTCATATTCTCCATAGAATAATTTTTACAAAATGGTATTCTTATATAGACAATTAATGAAACTCATATACATTAAGAACAAAAGATTATGGAAAAACACCCATATATTTCATCTAACCATGTTTATGACTTTCATGCAGTGATACCAAGTTCACAACTTCTATCCATCTCATGAAAATCAGTCTCTAATCCAAATCCTCTGTGAATCACCCTCAATACCCACCATCATAGGAATTTCAGTGCTCCCCAATCCATGCAGGGATACTCTTTTTGATACATCAAAGAACACACAATCCACTATGATGTGGATCCCTACTCTATTTATTACACTTAATAATCATAAATAAGACAACCTCTATAATGGAAAATATAGGTTATTGACTCCCCATGGTGCACCCCAAACCAACATAGCTGACTCATTATGCCCATGACCTGAAAATGATCTACCAAAAATGGTATTCCCTGGAAAAAATATCCATCGTTGCATCTACATCTCCAAAAACCATGTGAATCTAACTCCCTAGGTTCTCAATTTCCCAAAAGTCTATCTCAAACACCTATAGTTCCAAAATGTGTCTTACCACAACAAACACAACGCCAATATGAATAGCATTGTCAACCTCTAAATGGACACCAATTGAACTATATCCTCTATAAATACTTTAAAAAATATCTCGACACCTCCAATACATGAAAAAAATATAAAGGGTGGGATTAAAAAAATGAAAATATACATCATATACCTCTTAAACAAATATCATCATAAAAAATTCAAGCATAAACATAAGAATGAATGGACATGTCATGTAGAAGAAACACCCCACAAGATACTTATTGTGGATTTCACTAAAATACGTAAACAACAAAAAAATCACGGTCCAAGAGTTCTAAAACATGAAACAAGATAAACCTTCCCATAAACCAAAAATGAAATAAATGGAATCTAAACAGAAAATGAAAACATCCTAAAAATATGTGATATTGATCATGAATATGTAAATATCACTCCCATATATGCTCATCCAAGTCATCATGAAACCATAGGACATGAATCATTAGAAAATCATGAATTCAAAATATATTCTTTTGATGGTCCTAAATATCATTATATTGTTCCTCAAAGGTCACATAATCTCAAAATCTTACATCACCCTAATCAATTAAAATATAATCATCATGAAGGTATCAGTATATCTTTGACACATGGAAGATATCATGGATCTAATTTATAAATGGTGGTAGTTCAAAATAATATGGAATAGTTTTGACACATTTATACTCCATGAATGATCTAATAATTAGGGAGAGGCGTTAATCTGATGATTAGACCTTCATTTCACACATGAAGAAGAAATACTGAAGAACACATGATCTTTAACATTGGACTCCATAATCCTTCTACAATGATAAAAATGACTATGATAATCTATAATTGCTCCATTCACTCTTGGATAACCTGCAACTTCATTATCATAGATTACACCAATTAAAGTATGAGGATAGTTGACTCTATAAAAATTGTCTTGTATTAAGTCAGATATCTCCTATTTTTTATAAATAAATTGGGAAAATTCCAAGATAAGGTGTTGAAGCGGTGTGCGATTTTGAGGCATTGTGTGCCTAGAATGATACATAAAAAATGTTACGTTTTTAATAATAAGTATGGAAGGATTATTATTTAAATTGGAATAAATTATAAATGGGTGCCCTAATTAGTTATCTAAGGGCACCATTTCATCAAGAGTATCAAATTTACCTTATGAAGGGCCTAACATCGTCCAGTGCTAGTCGACTGTGAATGATAGAAATTGGACGTAACCTTCATTAAAATGTTTTAATAAAAATATTTTATTTGATTCTACATTGTTTTTTTAATTAAGGCCTTGTCAGGAATCTAGGGTTATCGCCATAGACCCACGATTTCATCTATTACAAGGAGATAGAAATATCTCTAATGAACTTTGAGGATTCCCAGCTGATCTAGGATCGATGAAGACAATGAAACCAATTATTTGTCAACGATTGATCCATCCACGAGGTAGGGTGTTGATATCATTATGATTTCATTTCCCTTATTAGATTAAAATTATGAACATGGACCAACCCTAGAACATATTGATCTGTGGAACAATGATTTTTTCAGGATAGATTAATTTAATGTGGGGATTAAATGGATGATAAATATTTGGGAATATCTGTTGATTTCTCTTAATAAGACTTTCTAACATAAACGGATCATGGCTGTCATTAATAATTAGCATATCCATCCATTTGGTCATTCATGTACATTGTCTCTTTCCCCAAATATCTTATGTTATTCATTCCTAGTTCTTCATTCTTCACGATTTTTGATCAAATGATCATTGTTCCTTTCATCTCTGGAACTCCGATCAAAGACTGGGGATCAGATATTGTGGTAGTGAAAGGAGGTAGTAATTCAAGACAGTTACTGGAGGCGGTGACTCTAGCCAATTCATGTGGAGTGTAGTAGAGAAAGTCTGCGAGCATAGAAACTGACGGTGGAGGTGACACTATCCCAAAAGGCTGATCTAGGACATGCGATGCACTGTAGGGAGGGGTACTCGGCGGAAATGAAGAGATGCGGTCTAGGGGAGGACACTGTTAGAGGATGACCGCGATGGCGTAGGCAGTTGGTGGTGGAAAAGGGTCGTGGTGTCGGGTGGGGATGTAGCTCAAAGCTACATTCGATGGAGACCCCACAAGGGAAAGGAAACCTGACCAGGAAGACGAGGTGGTACAACCATATGTAATGCGGTTTAACACTATGATGAATTGGGGGATGGATGGACACACATTCGAGAAACTACTTGGACTAGGGTGACACAGCCAGGGCAGGCTGCATCTGGCATAGCAGAACCAGCTCTCATGATGCGGGATAGACTAGGGGACCAGGCCGCATTCTTGTGGCCCATTGGTCAGGGCTAGTTTAGGTAGGCCCAAATCATCCAAGGTAGGTTGGGGAGACCGAATTGGGTTGGGTTGGTTCGGTTGGACTATATGGGGTGGACCTGGATCATACCGAACACTTTTTACTAAATTTGTCATCTCTTTCAAACTTTGTATCCTTTTGACATTGCATTTGCGGTGTTGGGACCCTTCATATGAGATGTTCCTTTTTAGAAACTCTAATTGAGTTTTTATTAAGGATGAAATGTGACCTAATTGTTGGTGGTGTAGGTTCATCTTGAATAAGCGCTCTTTGTACAGAATGCTAAGGCTGGTTGTGACTATGTGATATTATTAACAACCTACCTTGGGGGTTTCTTAAACCATTAACGTTACAGGTGACATCAATTCCCCATGCTCAATTGATTCTCATTACTCTATCAAGGCTCCATGTTCCATCGATTCTCTATGATCGATTAACACCTCAGGTGCCATCGCCTCTCTTGGTTCCATTGAAGATCCATGCACCATCGACGCTCCATTCACCATTAAAACCTATAGTTCTATAGAGACTGAGGGACCTATGTACTACAACGTGAAATCCTTTTCTTCGTGCTTTAGACGTATAATTGTGTGAGAGGACTATATTAATTTTAATTCATGTTGGTCCTTTATGGTGTTCTTCATGTGTTTCCTTTGTGGTGTAATTTATGTGTTTTTCTTTGTGGTTTTCTTCATGTATTACTTATTGGTATTTTCTATTGTGGTTCAGGGTCCATACTGAGTATTATTTTACACACCCATGCACTAGCTATTCCCTCACACATCATGTATTGTACTGAAAACTGATGCTTTGAAGGAGTGCTTGGTGGAACATGGCTTGGTGGTTCTAAAATAGAGGCCTAATATACTATGTGTGCTCCAGTGACATTAGAAAGCTAATCTTGTATGAACCCATAAGGTAGGGTATTCCATGGATGAATTTCAAAAACTTGTACTTTTCTTTTTTGATGGGCTTGTATTCTTTCCCTATTTACATTTATGTTTTGACTATCAGATCTTTTTGTAGGTACCTTAGAGGTATCCATGATCGTTTACATTGTGTTTTTAGTTCAACACATTTTCTTAGAGACATTTTCATGTGTACAGGTACACAGAAAAATGCCAACCATTTTTAAGATATTCCTACTCGGTGCTAGTCACTAGCCCCTGGCCTATCGATGGTGGGCTAGGGGTTGTCACAAAACATTCCCTCGGGGATGGGTCATGTCAGAGTGGTATTAAAGGAGGTTGGTTCTAACAGAATAATTAAGTGTCTAGTTGGTTGGTTTGGGGAAATAGTTTTAAGTTTTTCGAGTTTGGCTTTTAGACCAGGGACTCTAGAATTGGTGTTGCAGCTGACATATCCAAATAACATGAATCTTAATTCTTCCTATTGACTCAGTACAAGAAATAAATATTTTCAGGGAAAAATAAATTACACAGGTATCATATATGATTGAGTGTGTTCTAATATCCATTTTGAGTCACTGTTAGTTTCTCAAGTATACTATATTGACTATGTTATGTCTTGATCTATTTTAGGATGCCTCCGGGAAGATAGCTACCAAGGATTCCGATGTGTGATCATGATGATTTTCCACTGAATGATGATGTTTATATAAAGGGAATAGTACTAGAGATAGAACCCCCTATGCGGTGTGCCTGTGATACCACTACCCAGAGAGTAGTAGTTACTAACTTCACTGCCAATAGAGGATACACACAGGATGAGTGTGTTGCATGAGTTTCAAAGGTAGAAAGCAGCCATTTTTATGGGTGATCCCGACCCCCAAGCTACTCAAGATTGGACAGAGGTGGTCTTGTGTGTCTTATAACTAGTGGGGCTACCTCTAGACTTAATAGCAATCCCTGACATGAGTCTAATGCAAGGATTAGTGGGGAGATGGTAGATCATAGTGATCAGGAAACACTGGGAGATGTCTCCCACTTGGATAGAATTGATGTGTCTCTTTAGGGATGACTTAATTCCACTGGTGTTATGATCGGTGCATATACAGGAGCTACTACATCTACAGCAGGGTAGTGAGATAGGAGTGGAGTACTCAACAAGATTTATGGATCTTTATTGCTACTCAACATATATGGAGTGGGACCCATTATTCATGTCATGGACCATAGAACGAGGACTATGATGAGATATTAGTACATCCATGATATCTATTAGAATTATTACACATGTTGGGGTACTGGAGAGAGCTATACCAATGGATATATTTCTGGTGGAGGAGTCACCAGTAGTGGGAGATACCATCGGGTGTCATGTTGCTGAATCATCAACACCAGGTTGCTATAAATTGATGCAGGGATCCATGAAGATCATATAGTTTAGGTTATGACCCCAATACAAGGGTTCAGTTGTGTGAGGATCCCATGGCAGAGTGAGTTACCTGAAAGACTGTATGTGTTACTCAAATGGTGGTCAGTAAAATCTTGCTAGAGATTATCTAACCCATCATACAATTGATCAAGAGATGGCCGAGGTACCATCAAGGCATAGGTGAAGGATGGAACAAGGTGTTTTTCTAAACGGTGAATGTGGCATAAGAGATGGATGGGAATAAGGTGGTGGGAAGAGGTTAAATGTACCACCACCACCCCCAAGGTGGCCCACCACAGACTCAGGGATTTTGTTGATAGGGATGAGTCATGATTAAGGTGATGGAGGAATATGACCCTAGTACTCCATAGATTATTAGAGGTAAAATATGTTTCTCTTCCACCATTTATGAAATTTTTTTAGACCCAGGTTCCGGTCACTTTTTTCACTCAATGACCCTTGATCGAGACATGAAGATTCTAGAAGAACCATTGGCTAGATCCATATACATAAAGACTCATACAAGATAAAATTAAATGATTTCACACTGGTTCAAATAGTGTTCCCTTACTCTATGGGTCAGGAGTTTCAGTTGATATCCCTTGGTTGAAGCATCGAGGCCTTACCAAGTCATGCTTGGTATGGGCAGGTTATCTGTTGTTCATTCCCAGAATGAATTTTGTAGGTTCACATAGCGATGTTTCCATGAAGGTGGGATTAGTTTTTACTTTCTACATGAAAATGAAACCCAAGAATCATAGGATGTACTCTCATGTATGAGGGTAAAGCCGATCACAATCCAGTTGACTGGCATGACCATCAGTACATTGGATGAGACAAGTCCTCTTATTCTAATAGTGGTGGATGAGTTTGAGGACGACATACCTAAATATGTACCTATATTACCACCCCAAAGAGAGAATGAATTATGATTTTATATATACCCCTAGGAGGACACAAGTTTCTATATGGGAATATCATATGGCCCCTATGGAGCATTGTGACTTCAGGGTACAACTGGAGTACTTTCAAATGAAGGTATTCATGAGACCCAATAGTTCACATTGGGTGCCCCAGTTTTTTTTTCAAGAAGGCATAAGGAAGATTGAGATTATGTTTGGAGTTTCAGAACCTGAACTAGGTGACTATGAATAATAAGTATCCACATTCGTGAATTGAAGACCTCTTCGATTAGATGAAGTAAGTGAGGTGGTTCTCAATGATATACCTCAGATCTGGCTATCCCTATCTTCATGTACCAGAAGAGGATAGCCTAAAGACATCATTTAGATGTTGGTATGAATAATAAGAGTACTTAGTGATGTATTTTGGCATGACTAAGGCCCCGATAGTGTTCATAGGACTCATGAATAGGATCTTCCATCCTTCAATCAGTTTGTTATGGCCTTCATTGATGACATACTAGTGTAATCGGTATAAAAGGAGGAGCATGTGACACACATGAGGATGGTCCTAGACACACATTGAGTGCAGTAGATTTATGGGGTACTCTCTAAGTTTCAGCTCAATATTCAGGAGGACTATATTCTAGGACACATCATTTTTTATGAAGGAGGGGTAGTAGATCTAATGAAGATAAAGGATGTTATTTCTACGGTTCAACCCTTGAATGTTTCAAAGGTGTAGAGTTTCCTTGGATTTTCTAGATACTATCATTGGTTCCTAATTGAATTTTGAAAATTAGTATCATCCCTGTAGATTTTGACATAAAAGGGACACCTTTTCTATAGAAGGTGAAGTTTTAGGAGAGTTTTCAGCAGCTGAGGAAGAGATTGACGAGTACTCCCATCCTACAATTTCCAGAGGAGGGGGTTGTGTATGTTGTGTTTTGTGATTCATCTGGGGCGGAGCTTGGTTGGGTCATGATTTTGGGGAAAGTGGTGATTTTATATTTTTTGTGCTAGTTTAGGTAGAATGAGAATAATTACAGGACCTATGATCTGGATTTGGTCATGGTATTATTTTCATTGAAGATGTGGAGACACTAACTGATGGGAAAGAATTTTACCGTCTACTTTGACCAAAACAATATCAAGTATATCTTCTATCTAAAGGATTTGAACATTAGATAAGGGAATTGACTTGATTTCCTCCAGGACTATTAATTCAAGATAGTCTATAATCCTAGAATGGGGAACGTGGTGGATCATTCACTCAATCGAAGATCGACTTCAAAGATACATAACCGTGCCTCAAAACAGTTATCTCAATTTATGATATCCTTTGAGGATGGAGATTAATTATCCTGTCTCTAGTCGATGGTATTCACCCATCTACTCTTACAGTGAGTTAGGGAGTCACATATCATAGATACCAACATTGATAATACACATGTTCATATTTCCACAAGGAATGCCCCTGATGGATATTCAAAAGGTAGGGAGAACCCTAATATTTTTAGAAAACACACTATAGTAACAGTGATGTTGATGGATGAGCACGGGTGGGAGTTTCACACATCCCCTTTGGCAGTACATCCTGAAGTGTAAAAGATATATCAGGACCTCCAGCATCAATTCTGGTGGCCTAGGATGAATAAGGAAGGGGAAGTGTTATTTTCTAGATGCCTCACTTTCATGAAAGTGAAGCCTAAGGATGAAGTTCCAGTGGTCATGTACCAACCACATGATGTTATAGAGATGATTTGTGATGGAATATTGATACAAATCATGATAGTTTTTCCACACATGTCTAGGGGACACGATACCCTCTCAGTGATCTTTCATCGACTAACCAAGTCATCCCACTTTTTATCAATCTGAGAGCAGATTTCTGTAGAGTTCATGGGACAAATCATTGTGTAGTATATTGTTTGACTTCATTACATTCCATTTATGCTCATCTCAGACAATGATGATTGTTTTATATCCCGATATTGGAAGGGATTCCATGTGGTTTTTGGGACTCAGTTGTGTTTGGACAAAGAATTTCATCTGTAGACATATTTCTAGATAGATAAGACCATATAGGTTTTAGATAACATGATATTTTATTACATCCTAGACTTTGGGAATATTTTGGAGGACGACCTACCTTTGGTGAAGTTCGTGTATAATAATAGATACCACTCCACCATTGGTATGACCCCATTTGAGGCCTTGTATGGAAAACCTTCTACAACCCCAATATGCTGGATGGACCTTGGGGAGGAAGCACTCGTGGGTCTAGAGTTTGTATGAGCTACCACCTAGAAAGTGTAAATCATCATGAAGCGGAGGAGGACTACATAGAGAGAGAATAATTTGTATGATGACAGGATAAGGAGGCCCCTAGAGATCATGGAGGGAGACCATGTGTTACATTGGTTCTCACCTCAACGGGGATTGTGAATATTTGGTTGGGTTAACATGTCATCTCTAAGCGACGTGAGACCTTTTCAAATTCAGAATAGATTTGGAAACGTGGAGAACCACATAGCTCTACCCATACTATTTTGTTAATTGAACGATGTATTCCACATATTGTAGCTAAGGAGGTATGTGAATGGTCCATTTCTAATCCTTGACTGAGGAGATATAGACTTTGACAATGGGGAGACTTCTGCAGAGTACCTAGTAAAGATCAAGGATATACTTGAGTAAATCCATTATATATAGTTAATTCCTTTAGTGCATGTTTGGTGGATGCATAGAAATCTCTAATAGATAATTTGGGAGAGGGAGGCATAGACTATCTCTCAATACCCTCATCTTTTTGTTGAGTAGCCCTTGTTTTGGCTTTCAGTAATTTAAATCCCTAAGGTGGGGAGAATTTAATGACTCATATTTTCTCCAGTTTCAGTTTTATATATTAATACAAAAAATTCCAAAACCCGGAACTAAGACAAAATAAGATTCTAAGGCTCGGTGTGTCCAGAATGATACGATGAAAATGTTACATTTTTAATAAATTGTGCATGTGATTTCTTCATTAAATGGGAATGACTTTTAAATGGTTTCCCATTTTAAAAATATAAGCACATGGTTTGATCCAATGTAGTTTATGTACCTTAGGTGAGACTTAACGTCGACCAGAATGGGTTGATTGTAAATGTTCAAAATTGGATGTAATACTTCTTCAAATGCTTCAACAATAATATTTCATTTGATTCAATCCTGGTTTAATTTAAATTAAAGACTTTTTAGGAATCCATGATTATCACCATAACCCTAGGAATTACTCTTACGAAAGGAGATGAAATCCACTCTCATGAACGATGAGGAACTCTAGAGGATTGAGGATTGAGGATGACATGGAACCGTATTCTTTGTCAAAGACTAATATAACCTCGAGGTAGGGTGTTGATCTCATTTTGATTTCTTTCTCCTTATATATTCAAATGATTAACATGGATTAACCCATGAACAAGATGATCTCTGGTTCTTTTTTTCTTTTGGGATGGATAAGTTTTTTTTTCATTGATTAATGGGATGATAAATCGATGTGCATATCAGTTGATTGGTCTTATTAAAACATTCTCTCATGAACAGATCATTGTTGACATGAACAAAGCAATGATCTATCCATTTGGGTAGTCATTGGCTTTGTCTCTTTCCCCCAATATCATACATTCATCATTACTTATTCCTAAATCCTTATGATTTATGATTAAAGGATCATTTAACCTCCATTCTATGGTGCACCGATCCAAGACCGTGGATTTGATCCCGTGGCGGCGCTAAGAGATAGCTCCTTCCAGGTCAGGTGGAGTGCAGATGGGAAAGGCCACTAGCAAGGTTTATTTCATAAGAGTCAGCATCACCCTGATAGGGATGGGCCACCGACAGAGTGGAAGACGGTTGTGGAGAGATGCAGTCTAAGGTGTGAATGCGTCGGAGGAGGCATGTGGTGGCACATGCTACAGAAGTCATCCATGTGTAATGAAGGTGACTGTTGGGGATGCTGCTCAGAGCCGCATCTGAGGGAATGCCCCAAGGTGATGAGGCATGCTTCTAGGAGGATGAGGGAGGCCAAACGTGTGAAACATGTTCTGGCACCATGTGCACCGAGGGATCTAGAAAGCCACACAGTCGGGCGACCACATGGACCCACAAAACTCACCCACACGACGCAGTCTGAGATGGAGAACCTAGTTGTTCTGGAATCCCAACATCTTGGGCCATGCATACAAGTGTCCCATAGGTCCATGATGGTTTGAGCCAGCCTAGACTGACTGGTTTGGGTCAAGTCAGTCAAATCGGGTAGGGTCGGGTCAGCTAGACTGAGTCGGGTCGGACCCGGACCGGACCAACCCCTTTTTACTAAATTTTCCATATCATTTAAACCATCTGACTATTTGACAATAAATTTTATATTTTATGAAAATTGAGATGATAAGGTCCTCTTAAGATACTCTATGTGTGATTTTTTTGTAGTGGTCATATGCCATAATGGCTTGAGGTGTAGGTTCTCCCAGAAAATGTATGCTACAGGCAGAATCTTGCGGCTAGCTGTGACTATGTGATCTTGGTGACTACATGACTTAGGGTATGATCATACCATTGATGATCCATGTTCATTTACCCCTAGTGATCCCTTTATTATCTGTGCTCCATTTACACTCCATTCTCCATTGACATCCCCGGCACCATCGCTGCCTCGTGCAACTTCTATGCTTTGTGCACCATCGACACTCTGTGCGCCATCGACACTCTATGCACCATTGACTCTTTGTACGCAATCAACCCTCCTTGTGCCATAAATTTGACATGATCCATTGATTTTACATGCACCATAGACACTTCTAGTTTGATATAGACTGATGGGAATCTAGTATAAAATTGGAAATCCTTCTCTTCATGCTTTAGACTTATACCTCTGTGAGCTTACCGTATTGATTGTACTTTGCGTGTTTCCTTTGTGGTGTAGTATAGGTGTTTCCGTTGTGTTATACTTCATGTGTTTCATTTTTGGTTTATTCGGGTTTTACATAAATGTAGTCTACTTTTTGGTTTCTAGGTTCCTATTGAGTATTGATTACTCACACCAGCACGAGTTATGGAAGCACATGTCGTCTCTTTTGTAGACAAACAACTCTTTTGCAGATTCCTTGGTGGATTGAGGCTAGCTGGTGCATTGAGAGAGGCCCGATAGACAGGGTGTTATTCCATGAATTCAAAGATCTAGTCTATGCCTACCTATTAGATAGAGTTTTCTGTGGATAAATTTCATGTAATAGTACATTTCCAATTGTTTGGGTCTATATTCTAGCCCTATTTATATTTCAGTTTTGTATTATCATACTCTTTTGTTGGTATCATAGAGGTATGTATTCTTGTTTACTTAGTGTTTTCAGTTCATCACATTTTCTTGGATACGTGTGCGTGTGTACAAGAACTTTGTAAAATGACTCCCATTTAGAGGATATTTCTACTCAGTGCGAGTCTCCATCCGCTATCATATTTGAGGCGGGCATGGGGTAGTCATGATAGTGGTCTCGGGGGATGGGTCGTGACATGTCTGACACTACAAATATTGTAAATGTAAGTCATATACTGCATTGGATAGGGATATAACTATGGAAGAGTTTGATGTTTTATTATAAAGGAACTCCACCAAGAAAAATTTCCTCAATGATTGACCTATAAACTATAGAATTCATACGTGTAGTGTTTCTAATTATTTATAAATATTTAACATTGTCTAACCATACTTCTATAGATAAAAAGTGTTTCTAAGGCTCCCCTATAATCCAAAAGGATGTTAGAGACCTATTTAAGCATGAGAGGTGAAATATGTATTATGATCAGATATAAACATTTTTATAACACCAGGATGTCATTATACCTCATTAAAATATGTCCTTGAAAAAACATCCAATGATCTCTAATCCTTAATTTCTAATAGGGGAGAGGAATTCATAAATTGTTCCATAATTGACCATATATAATTATATCCACCTTGTTATCATAGAAAACTACTAACGATTTCTATCAATATGCCCCCCTCCTACACTAGGTAATATTAAGTGGTTGATGATACCGACTAGGTATATGGTATATAAACATCACCCTCTACAAAACCAAACACTATGAGACAAGCTATACAATAGATATCTTCATTCATGTCCTCAAAATCTAAAACCACAATACATAATATATCTTATCCATAAAAACATGTATCTATAAGAGAGAACATTGGGACACATGGAGAATCACATCAAGAATCTCTAAATGAACCATGAGCCTCCCATGAAACAATAAATAATGATGACCGTTCTCAACCCCCCCCCCCCCCCCTAGGGGAATCACTATAAAAAACATGATCTCAAAAAGCCTCTATAGTTAAATCACCCAGATGGGACTCTTCCACCTACTACATGAAGGATGACTATACCGCTATTTCATAAAGACATATTCTACCAACAACTTCTCCTATATCATTTTGAATTAGGGGTATCTCCTCCCCCACTCTCAAATCATCAAAAAATTCATAAATGGAATCCTAACATCACTTATTGATTAACAAATCAATCAAAATATACTATTTTTATACAAAATAAGATATTTCCATGTCATAATCCTAAAATACCTTTCTCCATTATCACTATAAAAAATTCAAGTTTTACTATGAGAAGAGAAACATAAAAATCTTATTATCTGTGAAGATAATTATGTGTTCACTAAGGAAGAGATACCTTCATAACATTAGAGGAAAGACACCACTAATAAGATTAATATCATGGTTGGTGTAGTTATATTATGGAGGTCATAATTTTTGACTACCAAGGAAACAACCACTCCCTACTACATCAGGTCACAATCTAAGTAAATACATAGACCATCAAAATAAAACTCAAGGAAAAAATAATACCATCTAGTAAATAAACAACCATGGTACTAACTCTATTATCCTCAAAACATTCAAAAGCATCCCAAATGTGGTCAATTCGTGTGATGATTTGACCCCTTCTCTTAAAATTTAGTAGTAGAGTTAATATTTGAAGGAATTTGGGTAAAAGATACTTATAAAATTCCATTATTCAAAAGAAACTACACAGCTTCACTAGGTTCATTAGATATTCCCGAGAAATAATTTCCATAATATTAAAAGGACAGATAACTAATTAAAATTGAGACAAAAAATTCGTGAGGTAATAAAATAGATGGTAAAATTACTTACACTTCAACAATAAAAAAATTACCAAAGACACTAAGGAACTCCTAAAATTGTTTTCATATGATTTTTAATACTCATACACATAAATAAAAAATATCAAAATATTCCCAATAAATCCCACCATAAATTTATAAAGAACTCATGGAACATTGAATTAAACATCCCCATGGGAATTTATGGAGTTTTTAAAGAAAAAAATTTCCATTTCTAAGAACTCATAAATCATATATCTACAACTGAAGTTTGTCTCATAATATTCTCATACTTCTATCACATAGGATGATACACTGAAAAAACAAATTCTTCAATAACTAGATAACTCCATTAAAATAGTTTAATAAATCACAAATCCATGTGTGAGGAGAGTGGTTATTCACAATCACCAGATTCAAGTGATTATTAGAAATGAAAACAATTTAGACTTCCATATTATTTCATCCAAAATTGAACTACAACACCCAAAGGAAAATCATTTGGCAGAATAAATTCTCACTATTGAAGTTATTCTATCTGAATCTGTGGATCATGAAACTCTGAAGGTTTAATCCTATAATAATATCAATATCATTGGGTTACCTAAAATTTTCCACCATTCAAAAAGAAACATTTTGGAAGCATTTTATTCCATTTACCTCTAAGGTTACCCAATTTTACCATTTTAGTTTCTCAAAAAGGAACTTGTTTTTTACTCTGTCTACTATTCAATATAACTAAAATTAAATTGAAATTATTAAAAAAATATTAATTATTATTACTGAAATTATGGAGTCCATTTTATAAAATTAAAATCATAGAATTTATATAATTTAATTATAAATTAAATCAGAAAAATGTGTCAAAAATTGATTTTCAATATATGAATTATTTAGGATATAGATGAACTTATTTTGACATTATGACTATAAATCATCACTATATGATTTAAGATACATATAAATAGATGTATAATATAGGAATTTAATTTAAATCTTTCCTTACTAGGAGATATTTTAATTATTTCTAATGGAAACACTATATCACTTGGAAACAGTTTAAATGAAACTCTGTTTTTAAGCATAAAAGTAAATCAATACATAAATTCTAAAAATTTTTTATTAAAAAGAAATTAATTATATTGTTTTAATTAAAATGGGTAAAATTTTCTTTATTAAAACATAAAAAAAATATAATCTAACATCTAATTTACATTATTTAATTAAAATAAATCAATGTTCTAGATAATTGAGAAATTTTTATCTAATCACATAAAATAACATTTTAGAAAAATAGAAAAATTTCACCATATGCAAATATGGATATCAAGAATATAAAAAAATTTATTTTTTTAAAATAATATTTTTTATTTTCCACAAATTAATTATAACATACTCAGAAAAAAATATATAAAAAATCATTTTTGATTTAAAAATATTTTAAAGAATAAAATATCTTGAGTAAAAAATGACTAATAATTTCCTAGGGATTTATAAATACTTTTATATCGATTTTTGAAATATATATATTTAGATAATTATTTAATAATATTCAATCCCACCAATTTAATGTCCATGTTATAATGGTCATAAATATTTGGGGTTCGTTTAGAAAGTGTGGTTCATATTTCATAAACTATTCAAAATACATTTCCTTTTTAAAAATGCAGGGTGCAACATTAATACCCCATTAAATAATTTTACAAAGAAAATTTTTTATTAAATAATATAGTGAAAAAAATTAATGATATTTCTCCATAATTTAATCCTTAAGTTCATATTTTTCTTCTTTGTATTTATGGTTTAGCCATAACACTTAAACTAATTGAGTTTTCGTGTTGCATAGAACATTATCCTTAAAGTCCAAGATATTCAACAGCTAATCCCCATAAGGGATATTATTTTCCATCTTTACCACCTCTAAATATCATACATATGATAGATTTGGTATATACTTTCTCAATAGGGATTCATAGAACATGTCTTGTTTTTGAGAAAGGGTTGGTGGGAGTGCTAGTTGATAATCTACTCTTACTATGCGATTGAAAATATCAAAGAGGTTGACATACCATGGGCATAGCATTCACTTATTCACAAGACTCTTGAACATATTAAACAAAGATATGGGGATAAACAAATTGTAACTGAAAACAATTTCTGTTCTCATCAATAACTTTTTGCAAAGCTCTTTTATTGTATCTAATAAGTCATGATGTATTGTTGAATATTCAGGAACTGTTCTTCCATTTTAGGTACCTACATCTAGAGTTCACTAACATCATCCCAACACATATGTGTTCTATATCTCTTACAATAATGGGACTCATATGGTGAAATTTTTATTCTTGAGTGAATACTATTATGATTTGATAACCCAGTGAGAGGAAGATGTTAATACAATCCTATTTATATGTATACTGAACATTCTCTCATCATGTATTCTAATGAAACAATAGCCCATTCACATTAGCCATTATTTTTTCAGTGATCATCAAAACTAAAATTAAGCTCAGTAATTAGATTTTTTCAGAGGATTTTTTCCAATATAGAGGTAAATTGATGATATGATTTAGATGTTAGCAACATTAGTGTTCCATACTACTTCACCACATATCTAATGTATATCTACAAAAGTTTAATGAGTTAGTTTTCCCTTTAAATTTAAATTTAGTTAAAATTATTTGTAATATGATCCACTACTACACATTTGTAAATATTTATCTATAGATTTATTTCAAGAACAATGACAATGTCTATGGGGTTGTTTTTTAATTTCCATGTAGGTATGTGTATCAGATGCATCATGCCACTATAATTTTTTATTTCAGCCTTCACTTATTGACATACCAGAAAGTTTTATGTATATTTTGAAATATTCTTCTTCATTTTATACCACCAAAATTTATCTTAGTTATCTCAATATATCATCATGCTCCTTAGGTGGTTGTAGAAGGTTAATTTTTGTGGATCATTCCATATATATTTCATTATATTTGGATTTGATGGTAAACATAGTTTTGACCCAAATTTTACAACACCTTATTTATCAGTTTTTAACTTGATGGATCTCTCTTTTCTTATAGATTCCACCTTCTTCTGAATTTACACATTATCTATTTGAGCAATTTTTATACTATTTAGTGGGGATAGTTTAAATATCATTTGATATTGGAATGACGTTGTTCCTTCCTTCGTTATTCCCATGTTCATCCACTTCAATTCTAAGAAGATTGGATCCTTCTATATTCTCATCATTGATAAATTCACTAATTCTATTCTACATATTTCATCTTCAACCAAGTATGATATATTATGATTTATAAGGATTGAGTAATCATATTCATTAATCACCTATATCCTTATTTGTTCATCCATATTAATATTTTTCTATGTGAATATATATTTGAGGCACATATGATCAATATATATGTCACACTTTTCAACATATATATAATTTCACTTGATTTTTAATACATAGATCACATTATCCAACTCCAAGTCACACATTGGATAGTTATGCTCAATAACATTCTACTTCATTGAGGCATAGGCTATCACTTTATCATTCTGAAATAGTACAGATCCTAATTACAACTTTGAATAATTATAATATACCATAAAAATCTCTCTGATTGTGTATAGTGTGAGGACCTGTGTATTTATAAGTCACTTTTTCATCTCCTAAAATTTATCTTCACATTCACCTATCCAGATGTACTTTAATACCTTCTATTTTATCTTATATAGTTGATTTTTAAAATGTGAGATGTTTCATAAAAATAATTTGTAATACCCAACTATTCAAAGGAAAATACATATATTTGTTATAGATACTCGTATTGTCCAGTCCTCAATTTCATTGGATTTATAAGGGACAACAAATATCCCATTATTTGAAATAATATTTCCCAAGAATGATACTTTTTTCATCATGAACTAAAATTTTACACTAATTTTCCTATATATTTTCATTTAACAAATACTTTATCACATTATTCAAATACTATTTATTCTCTTACTTGAATTTTGAGTATATCAAAATATTATCTATAAAGACTATGAATTTTTTTTGAGGTAATATATATTGACTCTCTTCATTATGTCCAAGAATATTTCTAAAGCATTAGTGAGTGTAAAAATCATCACTATGAACATATTTTGTCAAAACATTATTGAAAATGCTATTTTGGTAATATCATTCTTTTTTATATTTATTTTGTGATATGATAACCAATGGTCTTCCTTATTGAAATACTAAGAACCACATAGTGGATGAAAAAAAATCAAACCATAGAAGGAGATACATTTTAATTATCATTATTTTTCTGAATTAACAATATTAAATACAGAGGTTTGTAGAACCATCATTATCCATGAAGAAGGGGATTAGATTATCCCCCATAGTGAAGAAATAAGGAATTTAAAACTCTTTTCTAGATTCTCTTATAAATTCATTTTCACCTCTTCTAACCCAATGATGTCCATTCTATAAGGATTCATTGATATGGGTGTATATCTTGATATAAGTTTGACTGCGAACTCAACCTCTCGGTTAGAAGGAAGACCTGGAAACTCTTCACGGAATGCATTAATATAGTCCTCCAAATGTTCATATATTCAAGAAGGCTTATCACTATTATATTGACCTGTTGAGCTATATATTCTTTCTTATAAGGCAATGATATACAATCTTGAATAGAATATTCACGGTGATATTCATCCTCCTCCTTACACTTGTATAGAATTAGAGGATGACTTGAGAGGTGGTGAGTGATCTCCATCTCTCAACATTTGATATTGGATTTATAAAAGGATAGAAAATGCATTCCTAATATATAATTGAACTCCAACAAAAAAGGTAAGATGACTTTTTTGAGAAGATTGATTCCATAGACATTGATCATAGAGGAATTATATACTTGGGATGAAACTATTTATTTATTTTATATTCTCTCAAATTTCTCAACCCCCATGTTTTTAGGTGGTTTATTGATATTTCTACTAAACTATCAAGATATCAAAGAGTGTATATAAAAACATAATAATAAGTTAGTTATTATTGAAATATTAACTAGTGTACCTATAACCACATCGTTATCAAGATCCACCTTAGAGGTATTGATAACATATTACCTTCTATACTCTCTATCCATTGGATGTTATGGTCATTGATTATCTCTAGAAACCCTTGTTTTACGGAATTTCAGTGGTTTCTTCATTTCACATTGAATCTGATTAGCTAGATTCCTATCTCTTCCACATTTCAAACATCTCATGGTTTCCATTAGATAGTTACCATGATTATTCATTCCACACATTTGATAAGTGGGATGTTGTGTTTTACATCCTCTATGGTATTTCTCTATAGATACTACCAAAGTAAACTCCATTTTATGTTTTTTATCTTGCCCCATAAGACCACTAAGAGTCACCTGTCCCTATTTCAACTGTGAGGGAATAATATAATATATATATTTATAGTCGTAAAATTTAGGAATCACTATTTATATTCATATAATTGGATTTAGCTCACAAGGGAA
Organism: Viscum album; assembly: GCA_963277665.1. Taxonomy (NCBI): domain Eukaryota; kingdom Viridiplantae; phylum Streptophyta; class Magnoliopsida; order Santalales; family Viscaceae; genus Viscum; species Viscum album. The sequence continues at coordinate 1,947,167,810 of OY728127.1, read as the reverse complement.
ATAGTCAATGATAATTTTGGTGTTGATGATAAAAACAGAAAAGTACCGTGAATGGCATGTGTTGTTTTCCTCATAATCTTTGATAGTCTCACAATAATTTTTCATAAAATACAAGAAATAACTCCCCATTTTATGGTAGAGATTTTAGGGAAAATAAATATTGAAAAATATTTTATTATAGTTTTCTAATTCCATGGAATAAATAAGCTCTTTACAAATTTAATTCATTATCAGTTTCCACCATTGATCATCTTCTACCTCAATATGAAAAACATCCTATATAACTTTGGTTGAGTCAATAAGTTTTCTTTATGACTTTTCCATTCCTATATTGTTTGGGGAGACAGCCAATATGATTTTCTTATGACTACTACATTCATTCATGTTTTGAAAATCACAAACACCTTGAAAATCACAATCACTCTGAAAATCAAAAACACCATATCTTAAGGAAAATTTCATTTTCCCTATGATTTCCCTTGATAAGGAAAATTTTCTTTCCCCTTGGAAAATTTTATCCTTACCTATTTTTCATTGATCATTGTATTACCTAACTAATTTTCTCTCTAAGTATAAAAATTGGATTCACATCCAAAACCTCAGAATCCAATAAAAAATATATATAGAGAATTCTGTTTTTAGGTTCTGAATTCTAGTTCTGAATTCTAATGATTTCAGACTCAAAACATTGTAGGTTTAGACTCCAAATTCTAATGAATTCAGAATCCGAACATTGTAATTTCATACTCTTAATTCTCATGAATTCAGATGCTGGACATTGTATGTTCAGACACCAAATTCTAATGAATCTTGACTCCGAATTTCCTTGAAATTCAGACTCAAGAATTCTATGAATTTCAAGTTCTGAATTCTTAAGAAACAGAATCCGAATATTCATATATTATAGACTCTGAAGGATTTTTTTCATATATTCCAAATTCCATTTTTTTTCTAGACTCCGAACTTTTATTTTCATTACATTCTGAAAAATTATTTTGGTTAAGAAACCATATTTTTTCTTACTCATGTTTTGGTTATAAAACAATTTCATGCATTCAATTACTAACTAAACGTTGTTTGAGGGACATGTATACAGGACCCTCCAAAATTAAAGGAAAAATATGACTGTTGGAGGAGGGAGCAGACCGTGGAAGTTATACGTATAAATAGAAGCTCATTTGAATGAGCTTAGGACGTTTTAGTAGAACTAGGACTAATTACATGCTGAAGTGATTTCTAGAGAGAGAGATTCTCTTTCAACTCTTAGTGTTTAGTGCGGATATTGTAAACATCTTGTTCAGGTGTAAAAAACTTGTTCAAACATTGCTTCATGCAGAATTGCTTTGTGCAGATGTGTGATTTCTTTAAAATCACAGACTTCGGGTTGTGACATCAGATGTGCCGATTTCCTTACAAATCGAGGGCTTGCAGGGATAGGAAGACGGATACCAATCTTCAAATTGAGGGCTTACCTGGGATTGTGTAAGATATACTTTCTTGAAAATATAAATCAAGGGACCTTTATCCAAGGTTGTTGGTTACCCTACTTTTTGGGTTAAAAGAATTACTACATGTTACTTGTATTGTTTTATGTTTGTTTTCCACTGTAATTTGGTTGTTGAGAAAATTATAACTATCTTATAATTTCGTGGATGTGTACTATGATTAAATAGGATTCTGTATGCTTTAAGGTAGAATCATTTTTGTTGTAAACTTTTTTTAGGATTCATTTCTTGAACCACATTTCCAGAATCACTTTTTTGGAATCACATTTTTTGGAATCAAGAAAGTTAGTATATCATAGAGATGTTGTGAATTTTGTTTATACAAAATTTCCTTATTTATTTTTTAAATATACAAATCACCCCCTCTTTTATATTGAGTATCTACACCATATTTTTGATACTACACTCAGTATCATAACTATCTTACAATTAATCCTACAATTGGTATCAAATGAGATTACCTTTTACCCAAAACTAATCCTATAAATTGTTTCATTTTAATGGTTCAATCTAATTTAATCTCGAAATTAGATTCAGAAGAGAAATCATCTTCTTCTTCACTTTTTCAGAATCCTATTTTCGGACTCATATAGTTCAGATTCATATTTTTCATAGAGATACTCTAGTTCTATATTTTACTTACTTACAATATTTTTTTTATCATTGTTTTCAAACTGTTGTTACTAACAAGTTTGTGTGGATAGATTTTTTTCAAGATGATATGTATAAATATTGGTTCAATCGACAAACTAAATCCTACCAGACCTCCTATTTTTGATGGAAATGATTATGAGTACTGGAGAGATAGGATGAATACTTTCGTTATCTATACTGGAGTGGATAACTACCTAATGCTGAAAGGAGACTATAAAATTCCTGATAAGGAATTGAGAACTATTACTAGTCAGGAGAAATCTGAATATCAATATAACTTCAGAGTTATAAATACATAGATATGTTCCATGATAAGGAATATCAATAGTCAAATATCATCATGTAAAGCTGAAAACTGTATCTGGAAGAAACTTTAAGTCACACATTTTGGAACTTCTAATGTTATAGAGACACGAAGAGCTATGATGAGAGCTTAATATCATTTCTTTAACTTTCCTTATAGAGAACCCGTAAGAAAAGTTCATCAAAAGTTTATGAACATTTTGAATATAATAAAGTCTAAGGGAGAAAAAGGTTTGTATGATGAGGAACTTTTTGATAAAATCATGTACATCATGCCAAATGAGTGGAAGTCCAAGTGGACAGCAATTGAGTATAACATGAAAGTCATCCATATTTCTATAGATGATCTGTTTGGAACTCTTCTTCAACCTGATACTATAATGAAAAGAGATGATGATATTGTCAAAAAGAAAAATGGGAATGGAGGTGTTGCTTTTATAACTACTTTTAAACATATGAAAACCAAGACCCTAGAAATAGTTACTAGATCAAAGTCAAAGAAAGTTTCTATTTAGTCAGAATCTAGTGATATTGATAATTTTGAGAATGAATTAGCTAGTCTTTCTTAGATAATGAACAAGATAGTATCTCATAAGAACTATAAATATAAGTTCATGAAGATAGATTAAAAAGAGAAGAAATATGGGGAAGTTACTTGTTATGAATGTAGAAGAACATGTCATATCAGACCTGATTTTCCACTTTTGAAAAATAATGAAAAGAAGGAAAGGAATTCAGAGAGAAACAAGAAGAAGTTCAATCATTATAAGAACTTGAAAAGTATTAAAGAAAATTTTACCTGAAAATATAGTTGTGGAGAATGTTAGAAAAGTGAATAATCTGAATATGAATCATCAGCACGCGAAAATATCGGATTCATTGCTACTAATTTTTTCCCAAATACATGTCTTATGCCCAAGGTACACTCTGTCGAGGCTTTAGAAAATTTATTTCTTGATAAGAATTAGTATTCTAAAGACATTACTTCTAATGAAGATACCTCATATTTAGATAATGACGAAATACTTTCTTATGAATAAGTATCTAGATTTTCCAATTTGTTAAAAGAAAAAAATTGAAAATTTTCTAAGAAATTAGACAAGGAAAATACTAGTGAAGAATTTCTTGAAAAATAGATTTTAGATCTCTCTATAGATCATGAAGATGAGGACGAGCTCTTAGAATAACATTCTAAAGGCCTTAAGGAAGTAAATTATTAAAATGAACAACTTTCTATAGATCTTAAGAATGCTATTTAAAAAATGAATGTTTTTGAGGAAAAATATAATTCTAAGAAAATAATTCATGAGGATTGGAATTTAGTCATAAGACTAAAATTTGAAATATATTCCCCTAAGAAAAATCATTCCAACTTTACTTCTGGTAAAGAAAAGTTTGACAAGATGTATTCTCTAATCAGACCTCAAGGAAATACTACTTGAGTAGGTTATACTCACAGAAAACTTGTTTTCAAAAACTATTATTTATTCCATCCAGATCCTCGTTTTGTATTAAATGTCAAAGTGTTGGGTATTGGAAGAAAATTTTTTCCTTAAATAATGTTCAAACTCTTGGGTTTCATAAAGGGACTTTTTCAAAACAAATGTGGATACGAAATGTTTTATTGTCTAACAATTCTAGATCTAATAAATTTTGGATTCCGAAAGTCTAACTCTCTTATTTTCAAGAAATTTAAGAACGTTACAACAAAAATACATGGTACATGGATAGTGGATGTTCCCGGCATATGATTGGTAACAAAAACGTCTTTGAAAAGGATATCAAGATGAATGGAGGAAAAGTATCTTTCGAAGATAATGAAAATGGAGAAATTATTGGTATAGGTAACATTGTTTTTCTTGAAAAAACATCGATTTCAAATGTTTTATTTGTTAATAGTCTTAAGAATAACCTCATTAGCATAAGTCAATTATGTGATGAAGGCTACCTTGTGAATTTTAGGGATGAAAAGTTCCAATTACACAATTCCATGGAAAAGTTAATTCATTCTACCAATAGGGAAGAGAATGTTTACACACTAGAAATAGAATACCTTAGGAGCCAAGATCTACCTTGCCTTAGTGTAATGGAAGACCATTCTTGGTTATGGAAAAGAAGGTTAGGAAACTTCAACATCAGGATCCAATGAAAACTTTCTATGAAATGACAAGTTAAGGATCTATCAGATCATAGATTCGTTTCTTCAAAAGTTTTTGATACTTTTCAATATGGAAAGAAAAATAAATCAAGTTCTAAATCAGTTGGTGATGTCTCAACCACTAATGCATTACAGTTGGTGCATATGGATTTTTTTGGTCCAACACAAAATGGAAGCCCTGGAGGAAAATATTATGTATTTGTCTTAGTTGATGATTACACTAGATTTATATGTGTCTATTTTTTAGAAATGAAATTTGAATATTTTTCTTATTTCAAAACGTTTAGAGCCCAAGTTAAACATTAGAAAAACCTTCTTTTGATAACTATTCATAGTGATCATGGAAGAGAATTTCAAAATTCTGATTTTGAAACTTTATGTAATAGAAAAGAAATTACTCATAACTTCTCATAACCTAGAACACCTCACCAAAATGGTGTTGTTGAAAGAAGAAATAGAATTATTCAAGAGATAACAAGAACCATGTTGCGTGAATATTCTGTAGCTAAACATTTTTGGACTGAAGCTGTAAGTACTACTTGTTATACTATAAATTGTCTTTTGGTTAGACCTTTTCATAATAAAACGCTTTATGAGTTATGGAATTGTAGAAAACCTAGACAATCATACTTCAATGTTTTTGGTTGCAATGTATTAATACTGAATACAAAATATAATCTACACAAATTCGCACCAAAATATGATGAAGGAATTTTCTTAGGCTACTCCACATCTTCTAAGGCTTATAGAGTTTTCAATAAAAAACTTCTACTGTTAAATAAATAGTACATGTCATATTTGATAAAACTGATCCATTTGTTTTTAAAAAACCTAAACCTACATCTTCAGATGTGTTTTCAAAAACTGATTATCAACCTTTGATAGAAGATCCTCAGGATAAGGAAAATGTTCAAGAAATTATTTGTTAATCTTTTACCCCAGATGAATTCCTACCTTATGTTGATTAACATGCTTTATAAAACCCAAATTAGTTGTTTCTTAAGAATCATCCCAGTGAAAGAATCATTGGTGATGTAAATCAACATTTAATGACTAGAAGTCCCTTAATAAATGAAATAGAATATCTATAATTTCTTTCCCAATTAGAACAAAAAAGAACTGATGAATCTTTAGGCGATGATGATTGGATAAAAGCTGTGAAAGATGATTTAAAATAATTTGAAGGGAATAAAGTCTAGACATTGGTTGAAAGACCCAAGGATACTTCTATTATTGGCATAAAATGGGTCTTCATGAATAAGTGTGATGAAAATGGAATCATCGTAAGAAATAAATCTAGATTGGTTTCTAAAGGCTATAATCAACAAGAAGGAATAGACTATGAAGAAACCTATGCTGCAGTAACAAGACATGAATCAATTCGTATTCTACATGCCTTTGTAGTATTCATCAATTTCATACTTTTTTTAAATGAATGTTAAATGTTCTTTCCTCAATGGTTATGTTCAAGAGGATGTTTTTATTGAACAACCTATGGGTTTTGAAGATACAAAACATCCCGAACATGTTTTTAAACTTACCCATGCTTTTTATGGACTCAAATATGCCCCTCGAGCCTGGTATGATAGACTTACAGGATTTTTACATCAAAATAATTATGGTAAAAGAAATGATGATCAAACAATTTTTATAAACAAATATATATAAAAAAATTGATTATTCAAATTTATGTTGATGACATTATATTTGGTTCCACTCAGCAATCTTTAACTGATTCCTCTATGGATCTAATGAAATCAGAGTTTTAAATGAGTATTATAGGTGAATTAACATTTTTCCTTGGTTTTTAAATTTCTCAAAACCATAAGGAATATATATATCCTAACATAAGTATATTAAAGATATTCTAAAAATTATGGATATGAAAACACTAAGAGTATAAGTTCTCCCATTGGTACCTCAAATTCACTTGATTTTTATGAAGATGGGAAACTAGTAGATCAAATAACTTTTAGAGAAATGATAAGAATATTACTTTACATGACAGCTATTCATCCAGACATAATGTTTTCAGTATTCTTATGTAAAAGATATCAATCCAATCATAAGTAATCTCATTTAAAGGTAGTGAAAAAGAAAACTTCGCTACTTAAAGGGAACCATGGATCTTGGACACATTTATACTTCTGGAAATGATTTTGTTTTAAATTTTTTTTCGGATGGTGATTTTGGTAGAAGTAGAATGGATAGGAAAAGTACATCTGGAAATTGTAATTTCTCAGGTGATTCATTAGTTTCTTGGTCATGAAAAAATCAATATTTAGTTGCAATTTCCACTGTTGAAGTTGAATATGTAGCAGCTGGAAGTTATTGTGCTCAAGTGTTAGGGATACAACACAGACTCATAGACTATGGCATGAGTTTTACAAAAAAAACAAATTTTGTGCGATAATACTAGTTTCATTTCCCTAAGTAAAAACCCTACATATCACTCTTTTTGAAAACACATAGATATTAGGCATCACTTTCTTAGGGATCACACACAAAATGGAGATATCAATCATTAATTTATCAGAACACAACATCAAATTGTTGATATTTTCAAAAAATCATTACCCTCTGATAAATTTGAATACATTAAACAGAATACATGAATGATAACCATAAGATAATATTCCTTGATAACTTCCTATTGAAATATCCTCCTTATAGTAAAGAACCATGTTTCATAGGGGGAGTACATTTGTTTTTTCATAGTCAAAATTTTTTTCTTAGTCTAAATTTTTTTGTAGTCTAAAATTTTTCGTTGTATAAAATTTTCCGTATTCTTCAAAATTTCCATAATGAAATTTTTTTACATTATATTTTCCATAATGAAATTTTTTACTTCAAAATTTTCATAATGGAGATGTTTGTAGTTCAAAATATTTTGTAATAAAGATATTTGTAGTTCTAAAATTTTCGTAATGAACATTTTCATATTGAATATTTATGTACATCAAATTTTTCATAATGAAAATTTTCATAGTCATTTTATCTAAATTTTATTCATATTGAAAATTTTTGTAGTCAGTTTTTCTAAAAAAAATTCGAAATGAAAAATTTTTTAGTCATTTTTTCTAAAAAAAAATTCTTAATGAAATTTTTGTACATAAATGTTTTCTAAATTTTTCGTAATGAAAATTTATGTACTTAAATTTTTCGTAATGATGTTTTTATAATAAAATTTTTCTGAATCTGAAGTTCTTCAAGAAGAATTTTCCCAATTAAGAATAATATTCCTAGCAATCCAAAAGGTATGTTTCCTTTCTTAAATTTTCATAATCATCCTTTATTTTTTGGTATTTTTATCTGTTTTTAAAATTTTCATATTCATTTTTTTCTTGATTTCGAATGTTTTTATTAAAACATCAAAAGATCATATTCTATCAAATTTCCTTCTGGATATCATCTCAACCATCAAATTCGATCAGAATTTTTCTCAACTGTTGGATTGAGTATGGAAGTTGAACCATCACATCACTTTCTTATATAAAGAACCCCCACATGGTCATCCCACATCGAAACTCTAGCTCATGCATGCTGAATCCCTTCTCTCCTACAAATGCTCGTTCCAAAGTTTTTAGGTTTTCTTAACTTTGAATGTCTACCGAAGTCTAACCTCTGATAGATATGTCAACTTTCAAGCTGATTTCTGAATGGATTATTTATAGAGAATGTTTGATTCATCCGAATTTCATTACTATGAATGATTTGATCATCTCAAAGAACACAAGTTGAATGGATGAGAGAGTGTTTCTATATCAAAACCACGAGCTCAAGATCTGGTGTATCCGGACCTGTTGGTTGAGTTCTATGAGTCAGAAAGTTATTTAATGGAATAAGGCAGAGAAAAATTTTCTTTTATATTCTAGGGGAAGGCATATTCTATATCTTCTACCAAGGAGGGGAGTTTTATTGGATTCCCTTATGAAGGAGAAGCCTATTTGTTTCTCATAAGCTGTCGAATGTTCAAGGAAGCTTTCCTAAAGTGAAGGCTATAGATTACCTTGGTCATTCCGATGTAAAGACTTCGAAGATTGTCAACCTATATACAAATTTCCATATCCAAGAGTTATGTGTGCAAGTATTTATCATTTAGAGAAAAGGAGACAAGGATACATTGAAAAATAGTGATATGTATATCTGAGATTTCTTGGTAAATCTAAGAAATATTAGCTTCTTCAAGCATATTATGATTACAATTGAGAATATAAAGAATGGAAACCTGAAGGCACATATTATCATGTATCGAGACACTCTCTCAAATCTTATTGTTTGGTGTTTAGAGTCATTCAAAATTTCTTGTAGTTCTAAGCCAAATAATTTTAATGTCATTCTGGTGAGTAATGACCCTTTGAGAAGGATGAATGTTGGATTTTCTAAAGAATATGAAGAATTTTATGACCTTCTTGAGGAAGAAGTGGAAGCTAATTCTAAGAATAAAGAAGTGGTTGAGACCTATTAGTATGGAGGAAAGAAGAGGAAGCTGATGGATGAAGAAGAGAAAGGAAATTCCCCAAAGGCTAAGGAAACCCAATCTCCAAGTCCGAAGCATAAGAAGCAAAAAGCGTATCCAGATGAGGAAGTAGAAAAATGGAGGGAAGCCATGGAGAAAATAAAGTCTGGGAGCCTAGGTTTGGTTTAGATCCTACTGAAGCAAATTCGTTAAACGAAAATACTGCGTATGTGCTTGAAAAGAAATCAATAGAAAATAATCAAAGAATGAAGATGACATAAACAGAGATTGTGCAATCTCATCCCAATGCAGCTGAGAAAGCCTCTGAGAACATTCAAGTATCAGAGTCATTCCTTCATTAACCACTTCTTGAGTCTCTGGGAAAAAATTTTGTGAGTCCAAAAAAAGACCATGTGAATGAAGTCCAAGAAAATGTAGTAGAAGAAGCAATAGATGAATAATAATAAGAAGATAGAAGTGGTGATACTAATGATATAATTAAGATAGTAGAAGATTTTCATGAGAAGGAAACTCCTTTAAAGAAATTATCACTCCGAACATCTGAAGTTGAGTCATCAAAGCTTGCTACTCCTGGGAATGATAAAAAAAGGATGACGATGAAGTAAATAAGCCATCGGATGAAGAAAGCATTAATAAATATTTCATTCATCCTAAAGATGCTGAGTCAAGAGCAGAGAATCAAGAGGTAGACGAATACTAAATTGTACAGTTGTCTGATAGTGAGTACGAATCACCTGACTAAGAGATAGCCATTCAAAAATCTGATAAAGGAAAAAAGGTAGATATTGGTACACCTACCAAGACTGTTGTTAAGAAGAAGGATGTTGGGGAATCATCAAAGAGGAAAGCTACTGAGATTGAAAAATAATCCTCACCAAGAAAAGTTTCTGATTCAGAATCATCCTCTCTAGGACATGATTTCGTGGTTCAATCCCTGAAGATGATTTTTGGCACCATTCTGATATTTCCATGTACTGACTCGAGATGACAAATGCTTCAACACTGTTTAGTTCAGAAATCAGATTTAGTATCCATGGTGACGGATAAATGTGTTAAGCATGTGGAATACTTCAAAACCTTCTTCATTAATTGTAAATCCCACAAAAGATCTTGCAATAGGAAGACTAGTTAGTAAAAAACAGTGGAAGACATGAGAATTATTGATGAGTTTCAAGGGAATGTTATGGAAGCATTTGAAACCAAAGATATTAATATCAAGGATCTCACAAACAGTTTTGAGGAGAAGTTAACCCTAGAGAAAAATTCTAGGATTCATGAAGTAAAACATCTTAATGGGAAGATATATTCAGTTGCTCAAAGATGGAAGAGAGAAAGAGATCTTAGGATTGAGATAGAAGAGATGCTTGGCTAGTATGAAGACGTTTTGATGGCTCAGGTAGAATCTCTTAAGGCTCAACAAGAGAGAATCAAAGCTATAGAAAAGTAATCTGAGGATCAGGATCAACTTCACAAATGAAAAGGGAAAGATCATAAAGAGCTTAAATAGCTGAATAAAATAGTGGAGAAGCTGATTCCCAAGTAAAAGGAAGGGTAACCTTGTTTAAATTCAATATTTTGTTGTATTTCTTTCCTTGTATAAATTTTCCCAATAGTAATGAAATTGTTTGCTTGATCTTTATATGTTTGTCTATAACTAATATTTAAGGTACCACATTTCCTTTTCCATACCCTTTAATTATTTTTTAAAATCATGAAGGGGGATAAATGAATGAAAAATAAAGGGATGAAAAAGAATATAAAGTAAAAGAAGAAATTTCTCTATGGGGGAGTCATCTAAGGGGGAGATCTTATCCAAGGAGATTTTTGTATGCAATTAAATGATAAGTCTCAATATAGAAATCAATAATAAAATCCGTATTGTTTCCAAAGCCTATGGGGGAGTTAGTCATATTCATCATTTCCCATATGTGTAATGGGAGAAAAATTTTATTCAAAAGTCCTTATATTATTTTTCTATCCCTTTTCTATTTTTCGTAAGGATGTTTGTGCTTTCCAGAAAGGGGAATATTGTTGAGTCAATAAGTTTTCCTTATGTATTTTCCATTTCTATATGTTTGGGGGGGATTTTTGAGTCAATATGTTTTCCTTATGAATTCTACATTCATTCATGTTTTGAAAATCACAAACACCTTGAAAATCACAAACACCCTCTCTTAAAGAAAATTTAATTTTCCCTAAGATTTAACATTATAAGGTTAATATTCCTTCCCCAAGGAAAATTTATCCTTACCTATTTTTCATCATTCATTATATAAAATTTCTCATTTTCTGTCTAAGTATAAAAATCGAATTCACATCCAAATCCTCATAATCCAATAAAAACATAGACATAGAGCATTCTGTTTTCAGGTTCCGAATTCCGGTTACGAATTCTAATGATTTCAGAATTTGAACATTGTATGTTCGAACTTTGAATTCTGATGGATTTAGACTTTGAACATTGTAAGTTCAGACTCCAAATTCTAATGAATTCAGACTCCAAACATTGTATGTTCATAATTTTAAGTCTCATGAATTCAGACGCCGAACATTGTATGTTCAGACTCCAAATTCTACTGAATTCAGAATCTGAATTTCATTGAAATTCAGACTCCAGAATTATAAAAAATTCATCTATCGAATTCCTGAAAAACAACATCCAAATATTCTTATATTAACAACTCTGAATGATATTTTTCTTAGATTACAAATTCTATTTTGGTTAGACTCTAAAATTTTATTTTACTTACATTCCTAAAAAAGTATTTTGTTAAGAAACCATATTTTTTCTTACTCATGTTATATTATAAAACAATGTAGTGAATTCAGTTACTAACTAACCATTGTTGGAGTGACACATATATAGGTCCCTCTGAAATTCAAGGTAAAATTTGACTATTGGAGGAGGAAGCCAACCATTGAAGTTATACCTATAAATAGGATCTCATTTGAACAAGCTCTAGATTTTTAGCAGAACATGGACTACTTACATGTTGAAGTGATTTCTAGAGAGAGGGGGGCTCTTTCATCTCTCAGTGCTTAGTGAAAATGTTGTGAACAACTTGTTCAAGTGTGAACAGCTTGTTCAAACTTTTCTTCGGACAAAATTGATTTTTTCAGAGGTGTGATTTCCATAAAATCAGAGACTTCAGGTTGTGAAGTCAGAGGTGCTGATTTCCTTACAAATTGAGGGCTCTTGGAGATAGTAAGACAGATACCGATCTTTGGATTGAGGTCTTACCGGGGTTTGGGTAAGAAATAATTTCTTGAAATTATAAATCAAGGGACCTTTATCCAAGGTTGTTGGTAACCCTACTCAGTGGGTTAAATGATTTACTACTTGTTACTTATATTTTTTTATGTTTGTCTTCCACTGTAATCTGGTAGGTTAGGAATGTATAATTGTCTTATACTTTCTTAGAATTGTACTATGAATAAATAGGATTCTATACTCTTTAACGTAGAATCATTATTGTTGTAAACTTTTGTAAATTTCATTTCTGGTACCACATTTCTGGAATCTCTTTTTTGGGATCACATGTCTGGAATCAAGCAAGTTAGTATAACATAGAGGTGTTGGGAATTTTGTTTATAAAAAATTTCCTTAAGTATTTTTTAAATATACATTTCACCCCCCTTATGTATATTGAGTATCTACACTGTAGTTTTGATACTACTATCAGTATCATATCTATCTTATAATCGGTCCTACAAATTTCTCTATATCTATGAATTATAAGATAGTGAATATCAACTCATTATATTTAATCCATTGTCTCATTAATGAGGGGATTAGAAGATCCACTAAATTTTGGAGGCCTTTGTTACATAAAATACTTGATTAAAACATGATCCTTCATAGGAGGAGGAGTGTGTACTGTATGAGTTATGTTATTGTCAATCACATGGGATATTTATGACAGTATTTCAATGTTATTCACATCTCAAACTATAATAAGATTAAAATAATCATTGGGAAAATAATCACATTTTATATCACATTTGTTATTAGAATTGCTTACACTATTTCCATCCATTAACTAAAAAACTACAAGAGAATACATTAACTTACAAAATGGAAAAATATAAACATTGAAAGAATAAATTAAAAATTATAAGAATATATTAACTTATGGTTCTCAATGTTTCAATCTAGGTTTTCTATGAAAATGTTTCTTATTAGGTGTTATATCCTAATAATTTTTTCATTTCCTCAATAATGGTTTTTAATGAGTCTTCTGAATTTCCAAAGAATATCTCCCATGACTGTCAAACTAGGTGAGAATCAAGGACAATTTTCATATACTAGGTGATATTTAGTTCCAGATCAATGCACCATTTTTGGTCCTATTACCCATATGTACTACTATTCTAGATCCACATCAACCTATAGTATCCATACAATGATTTATTTTTATTAAAACAACTCACTCTATACAATACCCAAATTTAAGGATTTTTACTAGGTTTAGTCTTATAATTAAGACACTCACCAGAGTTTCTTAATCCAAATCCCAAAAAATAACAAAAATAATTCTAATACTATCTATAGTGACCCATGTGATGCCCTGACTTAGGATCCCCTGAATCAGTGCCTTGATTCGGTCGGTCACATGGCCTCAAGAATGACACCTTTGATAAAGGCTTTTATGTACTAGTAAGGATCCAAATAAGGTATGGTGAGGATATTATAACCTCATGATCAAAGTTTCATAGTGTTATAGAATAAATTAATCAACATTAGAAATTGTGTTAAATTTATATAGTGAAAATAGATCAAATAAATTGGAAATGATAAAAATACACCTATGTTTGTCAATATGATTCTACAATTCAAAGAATAAGACAAACAATAGTTAATAAACAAAAAATACTTGATAAATTAAGAAAAATATCTATTGGATCTATCCATGAGTATCTAAATCTATAACTCAGCCCTGTTCTCTTAAGATACGACGCCCAATAATGACAACATGAAATGAATAGAATCTTGAAAGAAGAATCTAAAACCTGAACTTGAAACCATGTTGTATGTCTTGGTTAAAATGCAGACCCGAATAGGGGTAAAAAAACTTATTTTTCCCCCACCAATAATGTCTAATCATATCCAATATATGAGTAAAAATATGTTTGTTTTATGTATAATAAATAATTTAGTGAATATATTACAATAAAAAATTCAAGCTCAGGTTCCCAAAGCACACCTGGCATACCATACCCACGTCATCCCAATACAGAATTCCTATTAATATGTGTCACCTTATGTATCATTATATATATATGTGAGTTTTTATGTACATATATTAACAAAATATTTCATAGTATATATAGAAATATATATGAATATATTTAAATACATAGTACCTGTAAGAACTCAATGTGTAATGCAGGCATCCATCCATAATCATGATGGGTCTACATGTTTCATGGCATTAATAATTATGAGATCATGGTTAAACCAAATTGGAACCATAATAATGTAATCAAACATAACTTATGAGACAGTCCATGTCATTCCATTTCCAAAACCTGATTATCTCCCATGGCCTAATATAATTCATTTAACCTCTAAGCACATCCTAGGATTTTGTATAAAGAACCAAGGTATCACTCAAGGCTTAACATTATTCATTTAAATCCCTTGATCCCAACCATGGAATTCTATATAAGGAACCTGAGTTTCACTCATGGTACGTATAATCTCAACAATCCAATGAACCTTCTCAAGGAATTTAGTAAAAGAAACATAAGAATCACTAAATAAGTATCATTTCATTCAACCTATTAGCTCATCCAAGGAAGTCCTACATAGGAATCCACGATTCATTGAAGGTTTTGTAATCCATCTAAGCGTTGAGCTCATCCAACGAAATCATACTAGGGAAAACAAGTTCCTCTCATGGTTTGATATAGTTAGCATGCATGCGTTTTAAAAAAAATATAAATGGGGAATGAGAGATATTCACACCATTTATCAATTACAGTTATATAATTGGGTCAAGGTGATATTTACATTATAATTTATCACACTACGAGTAAAAATAATAATTCATGTTCCAAGGAATTACCCATTCCAGAATGGATTTGATTCACCAAAATGATGCACTTTTCAATTCAATTTATAAGGAATAAATAAGGTCATGCAAGCATACATTCCACTAAAATTATAATGTGATATAAGATAAAAAATACAATAATTAATTGATACTATCTAAGTGTATATCATTGTTATTAAAAATTATTTTATTTAAATTAATGACTTCATCTACAAAAGATATATCTAATGTAATATAATTAATCCTTTTAATAAAATGCGGAAACACCCACACCCACACCACATATCATTCATTTAATTCAATTTGGGGTCCCATTATGGGGTAGGAATGTCAACGCACCTTGAAAGGTGGTTCTAATTATATTCCTATGAATAACGGTCAAGGAATATGGGAATCAAAACCAATTGTGTGGATCTAATAAAGTAGACATTCTCAAATAGTTAAATTTGAATACACAATGGAAATATAGATTTAGAAATAATAATTAACATGTTAAATTACACATTTATGTGGTGATGAATGGAAAATATTGTGTGTGGCATAAGGAAATATTTTTTATACATGCTATACATTAATTTAAAATCCCCTGACCATTTATTTCTTTCATAAGATTCTTCACTCATCTATTATAGAAAATTTATTAAATCTAGAACAATAGAAATCAGAAGAAAATAATTACCTGAAAATAATTCTTATGACCCTTCATTGAAATAGCATACAATACAAAAGAATAATACATAAAAAGATTAAGGATTAATTCTATAAATATATAGGATGATCAAATGTGATTAATGGTTTTCAATTTATGGTTTGGATGAGGAAAAGAAATATATGACTAAGAGGAATACCGGATAGCTCAATGCATGGGGTGCTCCTACAAATGAGAGGAAAAGAAAATGGGGATGTAATGACCCATACATTTTAAATGATATTTGTTTCCTAAAAATGTGTTTTATATTATTAAACTGAAAAACTATATCTCAAAAATAATAAATTAATTAAATTTTAATTTATTCATTAGGTTTTGACCATTATATGTTCATTGGTCATTATTACCAATGGAAAATATACTCTTAATGTTACGATTATTATTGATAAATAAAAACTAAAAAGGAAAATTAATGCAAAAAGAAGATTTGATGGCCTTATATATTAGATTTGTGCCACAAAAATCCCATTTTCTATAGCTTGGTAGGGTGGTAGAAAATTTGGAATTCAATCTTGACCATTTAAAAAATGAGCTTCAACATATTAAGCTCGCATAAAATCACCTATGAGGTAAGTTCTAGTTAAAGGAAACTACCACACTTGAGATGTTATCTGAGCCGTCCAACAATTCGTTCACTATCACACACCATACCCTTTGGTCGTACGCATGTATTATAAGGGGTTATGTTACATGGAAATAGTTACATAATGTTAAAAAAAAATATTAATAAAATTTTTATTCCATCTTTACTTATTTAAGAATAATTTATCTTATTAAGTTTTAGATGCATTTTGATAAATTTATTTTTCGGAAATAAATTTTACTTTTTTGAAAACATATATTTATTAGAATAAAATATTTTATTATAAATATTGTTTATGGTGATTAGATATTATTATAAAAACACTGCTTTTAATTACAAATGATAAAATAATTTTAGTATTTCAAGTATCAGAAATTTCACTATTCAATTTAACTATACATTTTATGTCTACTATTTTTTTAATAAATATTCATTTTTATATTTAATAGAAATATTTATCATATTTATATATTTATTATGAAAAAATAAATTTCATTTTTAATTCAATATATCGATAATAGGTTAGGATGAATTTATGAGAATTTTATAAAAAACATTAGTTTTTCGTAATAGTATTAATACAGTTTGAGTTTTTCAGAAAGATTAATGACATAATATCTATTTCCTAACAATTTAATGGTCAATTTAAAATGATGTAATACTATTTTGTTATAATTTTACTCAATATGTGTCAAATTTTTCTAATACTATGGGAAAATACCATGAGAAATCCCATGGTTTTTCAAATACCACTAACAAGGTGTCAAAGGAAATTAATAAAAAAACTCTCTCCATTTTCTATAAATATCCACCCATTAAATAGTTTAAATTAATTATGAAGTCATATTAAAAAAATATATGATAATATTACTTCTCAAGGATTCCTCCAAAGGTTTCCTCAGGCCTCTATGTTACCGACATTTGAGTTTTTGGATTCTCTATTCCATGTTAAATAAATTCCAACTTCGTTTTCCTTTCATGTTTTTTCTTTTTTATGTAGTATGCATTTAAAAATTCAATACCAGGTTCTTAGGTCAATTTTATTCTATAAATTTACTTTATTAAGATTTATTTATGAATGTTAATCCCTAATCCACCCTATTTTTAATTTTTTATAAAACAATGGTCCATACACCTTGTGGTGCCAGATTTTCATCTAAAAATTTCTATCATTTAATCAATAAATTCAATTATTTTCATTTTTAAAACACAAAACTCTATATTCTCCTTAGGTATTTATGTAGATTTCTAAATTATATATTTTAATTTTGGGATAAATATATATGAAACTCTTCCTCCTTTTTCATGGGTTTAAAATGAAAAAAAATCATGTTTTCAAGCTCATTCTAAAACACAATGATTTTTAAATGAAACCCATTTCTTTTATTCCCCATGGGTTATTTAAGAATTTTTTTTATCACATATTTAGATCACTTTAATTAATAAATATTATGGGTGCTTCATTATATTTATCAAATTTATTGGGTAATGAATTTAATCTCAAGAGATGACATGTTTTACAATACTTTGGAGAATAACCATGGAACTTTTTATAATCCCTCATTGATAAATATTGGTGATATTATTTTGAATGAATAAATTAAATGTTTTATCCACATTATGAGTTATTATTTATTTTATCATATTTATGAGGTTCATAATTATCTCTTTTTTATTTCATATTACCATCCTTCAAGTTCATATAAATATTTATCAAGATCATATGTAAACGATTTAACATGTTTTCCATCACTATTCCTTCTTCTCTCCCTTTACATTGATGTATTTATCTTGGTAATGAGAAGAAATAAATTTACATAGGATGAAACATTAGTAATCATTTAAATTGGAATGGATGAATGATTTAAATTTTTAGGTATTATGTTCTTTTTTCCCAAGACACTATATTTTAATATATCCTCTATTTTAAAATGAAATGTAATGTCATGTAATAAAAAGGAGCTATGTCATAGTTATTATCAAAGAATGGTTTAGTTATTTATGGAAATTAGGAATTAAAAATTTTAGGAATAACCCTATAAAAATGTTTAAATATAAGAAACGTTCATGGTATTTTTTTTGAAATATTAAGTAAGTGGTTTCTGAAAATAATTAATATCTTTCTTGATACTAATATATTGATATGGCTCTCGAACATATGTATCTAGAGGTAAAACCAGAAAAAACCTATTGGAGATAGAAACAGAGGGGAACTGGTGCACAAAAATGGACCATTCTTCACTACAGGTTTGATAATCTTTAGTGATATGTTTGGTTGATCAGAATATTTTTACAAACTATTATAAAGGATTTATAGAAAATATAATTATTTTTAATAAATAAAAAAATTAATCATGATGTTTTAAGACATAAAATTCTTTTAGGGTTATAATATTATTAAAATAAACTGGTTTCTGACTATATTTATTTTATTTTAGAAAATAGTGGGAAATAGGACGAAATGTGTAAATAGTGAGCGCAAGGGACCATGTGCTGACAAACCTATGATGGATGATAGAATGGAAACCTTCATGATAATGATGAATAAATTAATTAATGTTATAAAGAATATGTTTAATAAAGACAAGTCACTATTTTAAACTTGAAGGGAATAAGCTTTTGTTGAGTCTTTTGTGTATCAATGACCACTAAGTTCAGTGGATCTACCAACCCACTGATTGTAGAACAACGGATAATCCCTATAGAAAAGATCTTTTCATTACATTTTTTTGGGGAATAATAGAAACTAACTTTTTGTATTTACCATTTAGAGGGAGAATCTAATCAGTTGTGGGAAATGATTAATAACATGAGGACTAGGGGGAGATTTATTATTTTGATTTGGAAGATTTCAAGGGAATCTTTTTCCCTCATTTGATAAGAATAAAAATGGAGTAGGAATTAATTGATATAATCATAAGGATAATTAATCTATTTTACATTATGAGGTGAATATCACAAGAAATTTACATAATAACTCTAGCATTTTCATGGATTTTAATTAAATGGTTGATAGATTCTTAGGTGGACTATGACCTAATATATGGAATATTTTATCCGAACAATACTGTGAAAGCTATGAGGAAATCATAAAGAGTGATGTGAAGGTAGAATTGGAGTTTGTTTAGGTGTATTGGTCATAAAAATTTAATTTGAGGAATATATATCAAGATCCAAACTTGGGAAGGATCTTCGATCACGGAAGATGAGGAAAGAATGTGAAACATTACACATGTAATGAATATGGGAATACGAATTTAGGGAACTGACTTCTTGGGAGAGGTAAGTTTAAAAAGTGTGTAAGAGATGGACATAACTCTATGAACTATTGTAGTGAAGTGAAGCCACAACTTCCAAACATAAATGAAAAAGTGAAGATGATGGATGCCCTTTAGAATTCTAATGCATCATCTGTGGACAACCCCTACACTTTTCCAATCATTTTCCAAATCAATGGGAAGTAGAGGGTAATCACCATCAACCATAGTATAGTCTAAAGGAGAATGGTCAGTCATTTTCATTCAGGATATTTGAAGATAAAGCACTTAATGACGTATTGGAAGTTACTGTCATTGTTCCCTCAAAGATAGTAGGTAATTTGTAAGATTCTTTTTCTAGACATTATTTTGTTTACTTCACATTTAAAAAGATTATAGAATCAATCCCTCGTATTCTAGAAGTAGAGTTATCAATCAAGACTGTTGATGGGATTATCCAAGAATCAACAGTGTTTTGAAACTCTAATATTCACTTTGGTGAGCATAATCTCATCACAAAGCTAATACTCATTCACATGTTCGAATTTGACATTGTACTAGGAAAGGACTAGATCTCCATGTATAATTCTGAGATCAAATGTAGAATAATGAAAATATTGTTAGTATTTAATGGCCAAACTACAGATTTTTTCAAAGGAAAGATATATCAACATGAGTTTTTCTAGAAGCACCACCTGTAGCCTTCTTTAGGAAGATGATTGGTGAAGATGAAGAAGGAAATGAAAGTGTACAAACAGAGAATGAACCCATAATTTTAAAATAAATGGATGTATATAATAATAATTAACCTAGAAGTCCCCCAAAATAGAGATAATTAAATTCATTGAACTCATGATTTGTTCCAAGATGATATAAAAACCCCATATAGAATGAAAAATGTGGAGTTGGAGGTATGAAAGAAGAAACTCCATGAAATTTGGGAGAAGGAGTTTGTCCTGCCAAGTGTGTCTCCTTGGGGATCACCTTTTATCTTTGTGAAGAATATATATAGATGAATTAGGCTATTAATTTATTTCGTAGAACTTATTGGGATCATAGTGAAGAAAAAGGACCCTCTTACAAGAATTGGTTATTTATTTGACCAAATTCATGGGGCTCAATTCTTCTCCAATTTTGATCTTAAATCTCGTTTTCATAAATTGAGGGTGAATAAAGAAGATATTCCAAAAAACACATTAGTATCAAGATATGGGAATTAATAATTTTTTGTAATTCCCTTCATCTTTACTAATACTCCTCTATTTTTATGGATTTGATGAATAAATTCTTTAAGGAATAGATTGGTAACTTTGTGGTATTTTTATTAATGATATTATGATATATTCCCAAATTCATGAGGCACGTGAGGATCATATAAGGGTGATACTAAAATCCATGAGGAAGGAATGGTTTTTTGTAATGTTATAAAAGTGTGGGTTTTGGTTGGAACAAGCTGCTTTCTAGGGGCACATTGTAAACAGTGAAGGAATCTCAGTTGACCCAACAAAGAAAAAAGTTGCAGGGGAGTGGCCTCAACCTAAAATAATAAGAGATATTCATAGTATTATTGGTTATTCAAGATATTATTGGAGTTTTGTTAAAACCCATTCAAAAAAATTTAATCCACTAACCATGTTAACTAAAAAAGGGTTCTAGTTCATCTCGACAAATGAGTGTGAATAAAGTTTCAATGTTTGATGTATATTTTCATGCAAACAGAATTGAACATAAGACATAAGGGATTGTTGGAACTTATAAAAGACTATAATTGTTCAATTCATTAACATTTTAGAAGATAAAAAAAAGTTTTAGATAAATTATGTACAAAAAAACAACTATGCATGAAATTATGAGGATTCAAAGAGATCCTTTTATCTAAGACCTAGTAAAACTATACATGGGAATAGTATGGGAAGTTATATCACCAACCCTATCCCAAATGATTTCTCAACAATCATTACCAGATAAGATTAAGAATTTTCTATGATATGATACTTTGTTTTAAGAAACCATTGAGTCTGTGAAGAATGGGAAGTTTCCAAAGATCAATATTGATGAAGAATTTGTAATGAAATTTCATTCAAGATTATGTGTTCTATATATTATAGAAAAAATAAGGACCCGATGGATGATTCTCATAGGTCTACTTTATGTATACATCAGGGATGCACTAAAATTTATATGGACCTTCATGATCATTAATGGTTTGATAACATGAAAATGGAGATACATGACTACACTATAAGTTGCTTGGTGTGTCAATAAATCAATGCAGAATGAAACCTTCTTATAGGGGTATTACAACAACTCCCAAAACTAGCATAGAATTGTGAAACTATCACTATGTATTTTTCACTAGTCTCCTGAAAAAATCCAAATAAAATAATGTGATTTGTGTTATAGTAGACCATCTAACTAAGAAAATTCATTTTATCCTTATTCGGGAAGATTTATCTCTTGAAAACTCTCTATGATATATGAGAAGGAATTGGTAAGGCTACATGGAGTTCCCATTTCTATCATATCTTATTGTGATAAAAGTTTTACATAAAAATTCAGGAGAAGCCTCCAACATGATCTGGGAATCTAATTGAATTTCAGTATTTCCCTTCACCATCAAAATCATGGAAAATCTAAACAGACTATTCAAAAACTCGTGGAAATGCTAAGAACATTATCTATAGAATTTAATGGTGTATGGGATAAATGCCCCCAATTAGTTTATTACTTATAAAAAACAACTTCCATTCGATTATTTAATTGGATCCCTATGAAGCTCCATATGGGAAGAGATGTAGAGCTCATACTTATTAGGATAAAGCAAGTATAAGAATTATTATTGGGATTGATCTTATTTAAGAGATCAAAAAAAGCTTCATTCCATCCGACAACACATTTAGGATACTTAGAGCCAAAAAAATATTTATGTGGACATCCATCAAAGGGACTTGTATTTTGATGTTGGAGACTAAGTGTTTCTTCAGATCTCACTATGTAACAGAATCATGTGATTGGGGAAGAAATGGAATCATATCCCTAGGTATATTGGCCCCTAGGAAATCCATTATCACATAAGAGTAGTGGCCTATCGAATAACAATTCAACCAAATATATCTCAATTTCATGATGTTTTCCACATGCCTCGCATGAGGAAGTACCTACCTGATCCTTCATGTATACTGAATTTAGAGATGGTATAGCTAGAATATGATATATCATACATAGAGAAGCTGGTGGAGATCTTAGACCATAGAGATAGATTTATATGCAACAAGACTACACACCTCATAAATGTTTTAGGGATGAACAACATTTTAGAAGAATCTATGTGGGATGTGGAGAAATAAATGAGGTTGAAGTACCCTTAAATTTTATTAACTGAGATAAAAAGCTGAAATTTTAGGGATGAAATTTCTTAAGGAGTGAAGAATGTAATAACATAATTTTTTTAATGATATTGGTTTCCCGAAAATGTGTATTATATTGTTACACAAAAAAACTGTATCTCATTAATAATAAAGTAATTATATTTTAATGTGACCATCAGGATTCAACAACTATATGGACATTGGTCAATATGGCCTTTCATAAATATGATTGGTGGTCAATATTATAGTTGGAAACTGTAATCTTAAAGTTATTTTTATTGTTTATAAATAGAAATGAAAAGGGAAAATTAATGAAGAAAGAAGAATCAATGGCCTCATCCAGTAGAGTTGTTCCAAATGAACCCTGCTTATTGGAGATTGGTTAGGAGGTAAAATCTTTGGGATTCACTCTTAACCAATACCTATACGAGAATTAACATGTTATTCTTGTACTAAATTTCCTATTAGGGGTGTTCAAGTTAGTAGAAATTACCACTTTTGGGATGTTATCTAATTCGACTAATTATTCTATCACCATCACACACCCAACCAATAGGTCATATATGGGAGTTATAAGGGGAAATATTACAAGGTATTAGTTATATAAAGTCTAAATCCTTGGTATTGAAAATTGTTTTTTTGCCATCTTTTCTATTTTAAGAATAGCTTTTTCATTAAAAAAACTGAGATGGATTTTGGTAAATTTATTTTTTGGATAGAAATTATAATTTTCAGGAAGCATTTTTTTATTATAATAATGTACGGTATTATTAATATTGTCTATGGTAATTAAATATTGTTATAAAACATTGCTTTTTTATAAATGATAAGAAAATTATTTTTTCATGTATTATAAATTTCACTAGGCAATTTTATTATGCATTTTCTATCTACTGTTATTTTTAAAAAATAAGTATTTTTATAGTTAAAAGTTAAATTTATGGTATTTATTGATTTATTATTATAAATTTTATTTTATTTTAGAATTCATAATATCAATATTATGTTACAGTGAATAAATGAGAAATTGATAAAATACATTAATTCTTCGTGAATTGTAAAAATAGAGTTTGATATATTCAATATGTTTAATGACATCATACCTATGCAATAATGAATTAATGATCATATTAAAATTATAGTAGATTCTCATATGTAACATTCACTAAATAGGTTCCCATATTTCCAATTCCATGGAAAAATTCCATGGTCAGGCCCATGGTTTTTTCAAATTCCACCAATGTGGTGTCCAAGGAAATTAGAAAAAAAACATCTTCCTTTATTCAATAAATACCCACCCATTAAATTGTTTTATATCTTGAAAAACTCGTCCAAAATGATGATATGATAGTATTAACTCCCAATTATTCCTCCCAAGTTGTCCAAAAACACCCATGGTCATGATCATCAAGTTTCATTCTCCACTATTCATCATAAGGGAACTCTCAACATCTTTATTACCTTCATGTTTCATTTTTATATGGTATGTATTTTAAATTTTCTGAAAATGTTATTCTATCCATTTTTTATATCACATTATTTTATTAATATTAATTTATTAATGGGATACCCTTTATTCCTATCATTTTAATTTTTTTTCAAAATCCATGTTTCATAACCGTTATGTTTACAGATTTTCATCTCAAAATTTCTCCCTTTTTGTCAAAGTATTTAATTTAATTTATTTTTCAATAAACAAACCTCTATATTCTCTAGGTGTATTCAAATATATTTCAAAATTATATATTTCAATTTTGGGATTAACATACATGATACATGCCCACCATTTTTGCATGATTAAAATGATAAAAGGGTCTAGTTTTTAGGAATATTATAAAACACCATGATTTTGAAATGAACCCATTTTCTTTTATTCTCCATGGGTTATTTATGAGATTCATTTTGTGGTCTATGTGGCTCAAATTATTAAATATATATGAAGGAATCTCCCTGATATCTCTCCAATGCATATTGTAATGTATTCAATCCTTAGAGATGGAATGTTTTACGAGTCCTTGCTGAATAAACATAGTAATTTTTATAACAACTCAGTGATAAATATTCATGATATTCTAATTAATGATTCAATTATATATTTTATCCAAATAAAAAAGTTATTATTCATGTTATTTTATTTATGAAATGCTGCAATTTATCATTCTCTTGTGATATTGATATTCTTTATGTTCTTATCAATATTTCTCAAGTTCACATGTAAATTATTTAACATATTTTCCCTTACTAGGGCTTCTACTAACCCATCCCATTGATTTTTGTCCCAATAGTGTTATATGAAATAATTTTAATTGTCATTAACCTTGAAGAATAATTTTTAGTGGAAAATAAGAATATTTTAAATTTTTATGTAATATTTAACTTTTTTCTGAGACACTAAACTCTAAAATATCATAAATCTATATAATGAATTGTAATGTTATATAATAAAAAGGTGGGATGCCATATTAGAGAAGTATTAAATAATTCTAGGTTAAAATTGAATTTCCCCCTCATTTGAAATGGTTCATTGTTTGGCCCCATCGTTTTTTCAAAATGTGCATCATCTAAGTGCACCCACTAGCTATGTAAAACTAACCATGTGGAGTAGGCACATTGTTTTTAAAAACCATGTGCATCATGTGTTTCCCCTTAGTAGTTCCCTACAAAATACTTCATGGTTTTAACGAACCTATTGGCCTCAGGTGTGCAATCTAAACAAACAATATAACAGTTCTATTTTCCCAAAATATTAGAGCTTCATTCTTCAAAAAGCACCAAACACTCTGAAAACTCAATGTATCACCCAATAAACCTCTAAGTCATTAAAATCCATCTAGAATAACTTTTTAGTTTTTAAATTATTATAATTACATTTATAAGATAATATTATGATTAGGATCATCAATAAATATAAAAAAGATCAAATTTCATTTAGAAATCCCACAGTACAAAAAACATAGAACCTTACAATCTCTCCACCTTAGAAATTATAATCCCCAAGAATTATTGGGTAAGAACAAAACATCCCCCAACATACATAGTACATGACATGTTTTCTGCAATGGTTGTGTTTCATTTTAACTTCCCTACATTCCAAAAAGAATCTATTCTAATACATGATATATAATCCACTGTAACTCAATTCTACACTTGAATAAAAAACTAAATCCTTGCGATGATGATTACCTGATTCTATCTAACATGGGACATGATCACATCATCATACCATTCACCATATATCCCATAGTTCTACCCACCATAGGTTATAACATTAACAATCGAATCTATGTCATGGTTCTCCCACCATTATATAATATAACACAATCACACCATTACAATTATAACAATGAACTTCGTGATGTTCTTGAACTTGATCGAATATTAAATTCAAAATTTACATCATTGACCTTTTTCCGTCCATATAAATACTCTCATGACCTTTACACTACACTCAACACATACCGTTGATGTGCCAAAATCAGATCCTCACTAGCTGAATTCATCCAAATAATAGTAATGTATGTCGATACACTACCAGATAACAATCTATGAAAATTATCGAATTTAGTAGTCAATGAATCCTTAACCATAATATAATAACTTTATTCAATGACGTAAGAACTTTCATGGGGAATTCCAACTGAAACATTTAAAAACATTC
Organism: Viscum album; assembly: GCA_963277665.1. Lineage (NCBI taxonomy): Eukaryota > Viridiplantae > Streptophyta > Magnoliopsida > Santalales > Viscaceae > Viscum > Viscum album. The sequence goes on along the minus strand of OY728127.1, from coordinate 1,947,141,079 downwards.
TACTGATACCTCCAACATGAAGGTTCATTTAGTCATTATGCCATAACATGATCATAGGTGTATACCTGATTGAGCCCACAATGATCACCACTAACTAAATATATTAATGGATTTTGATTACAATTCAGGGAAAACTCAGAAAATAATTATGGGTTACAAGGGAGAACATCAATGTTCTCCTATACTATAGAGTTTTCAAGTGATATTTTGGCACCTAGACAACACATCAACTCATCAGGAATATTGACTGAGACTAACAACAATATCTCTCATAGAGGTCATGTCAAAGAAAGGTTTGGTGTCCATTAGCCAAAGAAATTACTTCTTATTTGGGAATCTTAGTTTCAATATGGATATTCCATGTCACTACATGTTTCCCATCTCAAGGAAATGTACTCCCACGACATTTATTTATCAATACAACAAGGTGTTTAATTTTTCTATTTGGATCAGTATATAACTAACACTTTCTTTGTGTACCTTAGATGATGTTAGGATAAGGGGAATGATCATTACTAAAACAAGGGTATAGTAAGGTGATATTAATGATCACCATTAATACACAAGACACTCCCATCATGTCCAATATAAAGTGCCCATCATGGTTTTCAACAAACCATATCCAACTACACAATGGAAGTAATAGTTCAACCGAATATGGCTGACTTACCTTGAATATCTTGGTTGCACCATATGACATATCATCATTAACATACCATGACTCCCTCACTTCAGAGGCATTAAATGATTATTTCAAAAAACAAAAACCATAGTCCAACCATTACACATTCATTCCTCAAAGATTTCATATACAACTATCCATTTTATATCCATTCTTACATGTAATCACTAACATTCCTCATATGATTTTTCCTCCCTTTGGTCTCTCACACAAACTGAGTTAGAATATAGTGTCTAGACTTAATATCATCCCATAATCGATATTGTCTGGATTATTTTTTCAAGTCCTAGAAACATTAATATATCATCCCCATGAGTTTCCATAATCCATTCTCACCATGTACAAATTTCTTTTTCAACTTATCTCCCCCTACATGGAAGGAACCACAAAAACACAATCACCAAGATTCTACACAACATAGAAGTTTATTAGTTATCATTTTCTATGAATGACAAGTATTCCCATGACAAACGCTCTATCCACCAATGAATATGAGTCTCATATGTGGCCAACACACTTTTACCATGTACCAAAAACGAAAATATAGGAAAAAAATATACATAAGAGATAGTTATATAAAATTTTCTCTCTAAATATATATCAATATCAACCAAGAAATTATTAGGAATTCCATTAGTTTCTGTCATAAAAGAGAAAAAATAATTATCTGGAGTATTTATACACTATATCCCTTTAAAATATTATGCTCAGTACATTGAAAAATCAATCTACTTTATACATCCAAGTCATTGTACCCTTGAGATGACCTAAGAATGTAAAGTATCATCTTAGAGCTCTAACTATTTCCACCAAACCCATATGATGTGTTGTACCATTTTAACAAATCAACAGGTACAAAATGTATCAAGACATACTACCCCTAGATTTCATCAACATAATGACCCAACATATGTTACTATCCATATGCCTATCATCCTTATACATCATAGTATCTGACATCCCATAAAAAAGATTTATCATGACTTCATATTATCCCATACAACCTTTAATCAATCAGATGACCTCCTAAGTAATCCATCACTGATGAAGAAGAAGGGAAACATGACCTACCATGTTTCTAATAATTACCTTAGAATGTATAACACACTTCATTCAAGCATTACATGATACCCATATCCTTAACAAGTGTCGATTAATAAATCTAACCATACCAAACATGATTTTGGTTCCACGAACTACAATCTATTCCCATGATAAAATTTAAGAATGAAACTTCAATTACTATAACAGAAGAAAGTATCCACCTTTTTTCTATTAATTATGTGCTACCAAAACAGGATAGCCTTCTCACCGAGGATTGGAATTCAAAATAGGTTTAGAAGAGATCCGTGGGTAACAACAATGGTCTCATTCAAAGAAAATCTCATGGAACAATTTAGACTACCCTTACATGAGTTTCAAGGCTATCAAGACCATATAAAGGATTTATATAATCCATTAACACTAATTGACATTTTACTTTTAAAAATTTCATTGGATTAGTATAAATAATCTCATTTTCTAGTTATAGAGAATAACTATACTCAGTATATTATGCAGTTAATTCCAAAAAAAAATATGTAAGAAACATCAAATTATTAATCTAGATCCAATTATTTAGCTAATATCCCAACACAATTTTGGAAACGTTTCTTATAAATCCCCTTTATCCATTATATTTATCCATAAGATGTCATATTTTTGATTTTTTTTAAAACTGTCAATTACAAGCTATAGAGGATGTCACCCATTAGGTTATAACAAGAATTTAAATTAACTAACACCTCCTAAAAATAAACCAGAAAATCATATCAATGTTATTTTATCAATTTACTTTATTAGTTTTAGTTTTTCCCCCATAAATTTATACGTAATATCATATAAGACTCTTCCAAAACATTAAATTAACAAAATTTTGAATCATTTATATACATGTAATGGGGTTAAGTACTAATTAATATCAAAATAAATTCAACCAATAAGGATCCCATTATACCAACTTGGTTCTATCTAGGTGCTACCAAGAACATTTTAAACCTAAAGAATTGATACATATTTTATGAGATCCTTATACAAGCATACAATGAAAAAACACACGTACAATGGTTGATATGAGCATATAAAGATCCATTCTTTTGGTTCATCATGCCCACATTATAGAGGCACAAGGCTTTTAAGTTGCATCTGACACCCATTTAACTAACATCCATAAGAAATGGTTTGTGTTTACTAAATTAATAAAATTTACTTGAAATTTTAATTCATCAATTTAACATATATATATTCACCATGGATCCATAATTTTAATTAACATTCCCAATTTGTAAAAATTCCATACTTTATAAGTTACCCAAGGAATTCTTATAATAGAAAATTGGTTTTCACATTCAATCTTAGAATATAAAATGTATAAATATGCTGGATTGATTATATGGGTCACCAATTCTCATTTATAAATTCCCAAACTCTTGATAAATTGTATTTGGAACTGATTTAATCATAAACATAATTATTTAATCCTGTAAAACTAATTTTATATAGATGTAAAATTTCATGATGGGTTAGTTAAGGTTCCACACTCTAGATATATGTGAAAAAACCATTTGGGTTGATAGAGACATTTTAATAACCAATCATATATCATAATTATAACTTAGTAGTAAATCAAGTTAGAAAATAATACATATAAATAAAATGGAAACAAAATCATAATATTATATAGGAAAATAATTAAAATTAATCAAAAAAATAGTATAGAAAAAAAACATGCTAAATAACTAGACGAGGCATGTCAAAAAACATCAGGAAGACAAGCAATGTAATATACATGGAAAGTAATATGTATGGAATGTTAATAACAATGTAACTATAATGATTCATGTAATAGTACCGCCTTTATATATTGTTATAGATATAAAATATTGAAAATTACTTAAATCAATAAGTAGAAAAATCATATTGGTCACTTATTGTGAAATAATAACCAACTCTGATAACAAACATCACGAACAAAATTCTCATCCCTAGACACTTGGTCAATCCCCATTCATTGGTTGAAAACACCTGAACACAAATATTTACCATGTTCCAACACATTCCAAGACTCTCGTATACCAACCCAAATACTTATACATTGGAAAATAATATTAGATACTAATTTCTGACATCCTGACATAGAATACACTGAATTGGTTACCCGAGCAGGTCTATCACAAGGTGTCAAGCATGCCTCCTAGAATTCTAGAGGGTTCCATAAAAGAAGTGAGGATCCAAATATGGTATATGGGGGGAATATTCCCCTATTATTAATGTGGGGATAAAGTAAAAATGAATAAATTAACAATTGGAAAATTATAATGGAAATACAGGGTAAATATGTCAAATAACATATAAATTAACCATAATTAAAGCATTCATTCCCATGTTTCTATAAAATATTCAAATTACAAGATATGAAGTTTTAAATACATAAAAATAAACAAAATTTCAAATGGGTATCTCTATGAGTATCTTGTGATACATCTCCATCTTATGTTCCTAATCTCCCATGCCCAAAAGTAATAGACTGAAATCAATAACAACATGATTACCAAATCTAAAACCTCACCTTTGAACCATGAGGATTTTTTCAGATCCAATAGGTTCCCAAACATGGTGTGTGATAAACTCAGTTTTCCACCACCTATTTTTTTAAATTCTATCCATACTATGAGTATAAAATAAGCTAGGTACAGGTATAATAAATAATTTAGGGAATAAATAATATTAAATGGGTCAGAATAATGTTTATTAGGGGCACCTGGAGGACCATACCTTCTTCTTCAAAATTAATAATACCTCTAAATATGATCACCATGTATATAGGTATACATATATATTTGAATTTTTAGGTATATATATTCACAATATATGTAAGAACATATATACACATGTATATAGATACATAGTTGTGTCCACGATCTAGAGCATAACATAGGTGTCCATGCATAATCATAAAATGATATACATGTTTCACAACATTATCAATTATGTGATAAAGGGTAAACCAAATTTAGACAAACGTAATGTAATAAAAAATATCCTATGATCCCATCCACAAAATAATATATCAATAACCCAAGTATCATCCATGGCTTATAATAATTCATTTAACCTCTGAGCATGCCCATGTAATTCCATATAAAGAACCATGGTATCACTCAGGTTATTTTATAGTTTATTTAATTCCCATGATCCCATCCATGGAACTCTATGTATGAATCCCAAGAATTTATCATGGTATATATAATCTCAATCATCCAATGAGCCCATCCAAGATGTTCTATATAAGGAACCTAAATATCTATCTTGTTGTAATAATTCATTCAACTTATCACCCTATCCATGGAAATCCCACTTGTGAATATATCCTTTTCCAACAGTTTAATAGTTTATTTATACTTTGATCCCACCAATGGAATTAATTCTTGTGAAACCACAGTTCGCTCCAGGAATGATATAATTAGTAAAAACCAAAATTTTAGTAAACAAATATTGTCCATGAGATATATTCCTTCTATTTATCAATAGAATTGTTATACATGGGGATAGGTGAATAATAAATAAGTTGTTAGAACCCTCAATGTAAAAAAAGTATATCAAAGGCTGGGGAATTATCCTATTTATAATGGATATAATTCACCATAATCAGTCAATTGTGAATTAAAATAATAAATAATAATTAAATATATAAAATAATACATGCCACTATAAATTTATCGATTGGGATGATTTAAGAATTTATTATATTAATTTATATAATCCACATTTAGAAACATTTCAGTAACATTTAACACTATTTAAATTGGTCAATTCATCTTAAAAGGATATTTCAAAGGTAATATAATTATTTATCTGAGGAAATTGGGTAAAACCCACACTTCTTATAATTTATTTAATTCTATTTGGTGTCTCATTCTTGGAGTGGAAATTAAACATAGCTGGAAAGGTGGTTGTAATTCCATGCCAAATCATAAAGGTCAAGGTATATGAGTGACATAACCAAAGGGGTGGATTGATAAAATACTAAAATCCTCTAATGGTTCAACTTAAATTCCCAATGGATATATAAATTTAAGAATAAGAAATAACATGTTATATTTCACACATATGTGGTGATAAATGGGATTTCTGGTGCATGGAACAGTCAAATATTTTTTAATCATGATTGTCTTTAATGTAAATATGTGAAACCAACTACATTATGACCATGAAGCTTCATTCATCCATTTTTATGAATTTATCTAATAATAAACAATAGTAACCAGAATAATAGACAAACACCCTAAAAATAGATCATATAATCCATATTTTAAATAAAATTCAATAATGTTGGATAATCTAACAAATGTTGTAGGAGAAATTATAGAAATAATTAGGGTTTTCTAGCTTGACCGATGGAGCTCGATTCTGAATATGGATGATAAAGAACTGTCCATGCCTAAGAAGATGACAAGAGATCTCCACATGCGGGGATTTGCAATGCAGCATAGGAACAAAAAAGGGGGATAATTGTTAATTATGGTAGGGGAAAATGGAAATTTCCTATTATTTTAAAGGGTTCACGGTTTGGCCAAATGTTTTGAAAAAACCTTGTTTCAATAGATCCCAACCACTAGCTATGTGGTGCAAGCCATGTGGTCTAGGTACATGGTTTAGGTAAACTATGGAAACCCATTAAACCCCTATACACTTCATTACAAGACCACCCATGGTCTTACCAAACAATGCATCATCGGGGTCAAAGTTTAAAAAAACCATGTATGTGGTATACTTTATCAAAAAGTCATAGATTTGGGCTCTAAACGAGCCATGAATGCTTGCAAAACTCAATAGAAGATCGGAAAGGCCTCTTTTTCATTAAACACCCTTTAAAAACAACACTTTTAGTTCTTCCAATGATTGGTATTTCCATACATTACTCAAATTTTTTTTATGGTCCACCAAACAAAAAGATTAATTTTTTTAGAATTTTAATAGTTCAAAAACATGAAACCTTACAACCAATTCCTTTTAAACATATTGTTACATTGGTTTAAAATATAAATATCCAACAAGTACAACCCTAAATATCGTGATTCCTATTGTATTGGGATGACTAGGTTCATGATACATAAAAATGAAATTTGAAACATGAAGTACATATTTTATTCTTCATAATGAGCTCATATATCCATTTGAACTCCTATACTTATAGGAAATTTGATACAAAGGTACAACATGATTTCGTAAAATAGAAGGATCATGTGAGTCAAAAGTACATCAATATTTAATAAAAGAGAAGGATCATGTGTAATAACGAGTAAGCATAATGTAAAGGGAATGGTATCATATTATCAATGTAAAATAGGATATGTAAAACCATGTTATACCATGATAAAAAAAAATTTGTCCATAATAACTACCTATGTAATATCAGATTGATGATAAAGTATCAGAATGGATTTCGTTTACTCCCAAATCCCATACATGAAGCCGTATGAGAGTAAATCTACACCAAATGCACTGGGACACTATCCGGATGCATATATTATATCATGTAAATTATTTATACATTCTAAAAAAGGTAACAAATCATAATTCATAACAATATATTGACCCATGTAAGGAAAATAGGTTGCATTATCTTTCCTCGTATCAGAATCAAATTAAATTTAATAATGATGGAATTTGGGAAATGAGAGTAAGGAATATATTACCCAATAAAATTATGGTAGAATGATATTGGAATATATGTGAGATATATATATGTATAATTTATAATAATTCCATTACATTAAATAGAATGATATAAAGTGAGTTAGAGGGATAATTGTCATAACCCAATGGAAAGATTTGTGTAGAGAGATGCATTACCTCATGTTCGATTCATCATGTGTGTTATTTATCATTTTTTATATTATATTAATTATTTAGTTTACTAATAACTATATTATTTTTATTATTCTATTTTTTTATTTGTTATCATGATATAATTACTTACGTATTGATTTAAGTTCATGTAGGACATTTGGATAATGTTCTATTCATATGTGCAAAATATCATTGATATGTTAACTAATGTAAAAGTGGTTAATATTTCATAATCTCTAGGAAAATAATAATGATGTTAATATCATTTTTTTAATCCAATTATACTTTTCAAATTATCCTTGAAGGATGGTTATGTAAAATTATTTATGTCATAATCATGTAAACGGTATATCTTACGTACACATGAGTAATGATTCCAATTTCAAATATCACATTATACATAAGTTAAGTGTCATATTAAATTTATTTAATTATAATTAATTCACAATATTCATATTATTTCATTAAATACATTATATATACCATCCATGTGAAGTTGTTATCAAAAATGAATCACATCGCTTCATGGATGTGGTAATCCACACATACACACAAATGATGGTCTCATTTTTTATGAATGTAATGGTATGAAAATTTAATGACTGTTAATTTTCATAAATTATACATATATAATTAATATATTATATATAAATTAAATAAATATCTATATACAACTGTGGGATGTGATTATGGAAAACTAATTACATCTGATTGTGGGGCGGTAGTCCACCGTACACAATAAAGATGGTTTGGTTTCCCATTTCATACTAGTGGAGATAGATTTATGAAATTAACATAATGTATTAGAAATTATGGGAAATTGTTTTTATTTATATGGTATTATTCTAAGACAGCACGGTCTGACTACACGTGATTCCATTTCTTGGAGAGCCCAGAACAGAATTTTGAACATTTTTTTAATGTACGTTCAATAAAGGCAGGAGCAGGTTTTTCTAACTTTTGACCTGGTTATTGGATCCAAAATATGAAGACATAGTTGAATTCAGAATTCTATGATTCACCTAGAATGGAATTAACTTCGGCCTAAAAGAGCCAAATGTAAATTTTTTTTCGAAATTTCCAAAAAACATTATAAAATAATATAAAAAGTTATTTTATATTATTTCTCATCTGTTGAGAAGCGGAAAACAATGCTACAATGTGGTGATGAAGAAGCGATATGGAGTATTAATGGGGATCTTTAATGGCTTGTTTCATGTAGTGTAACAATCTAATAACGAGGGTATAACAGAGACACTGTTTCATAAATGAAACAACATAACGACGTGACGTCACAGCGTAACTGAAACACTGCAACATGTTTCCTTAAATTATTTGGAATGTTGGAGATGATGGAATTAAACTTTTGAGACACTCTAAAGAATATCCAAAGGAATTATTCTCTAATGAATAATGATATATATCATCATTGAGATGTCACCAACTTCAATGAACCTCAAAGAACGGATCTGGAAGGGATGAGTTGATGCCTTGAACCGTCGAGGACAAACATTTCATCATTAAATATCAAAGAGGTATGAGAATGATTTTTATTCCAAAGTTATTCCATGATCTTTTTTTCTATAAACGATGAACATGGATCAACCCATGAATTGGTTGATACACGATTTCATGCATTTATGAGGGAGGGTGACTTTTATTGGGGATTTATTATATGAAATTCTAAAAATGCATGAAATGGTTTAACGTCAATCCCCGAACCACCACATTGATTTAAACCTCTAAGGCTGTGGGTCTGGGCCAAAATATATAAGGTTTGAGTTCCTTTTCTTGTGCGTTATTTTTGGACGCATTCTAAATGTTGTAGAAATTTGATTTTGGGGACTGAGCAGGTATGGCAGTGACACTAGAGGTTTGTTTGGAGCTGACCAATCAGACAACAGACCACCATATCAACTCTCATGGCCCACAGAATGTGCCACTGGCGTAGCACCACTGGTGCATCAGTGATGGCAATTAGTGGTGGTGGCCAGCCCACAGTGGCCACATGATGGGGGTGGCTCTAATATGTTCCTTTGTAGAAGTGGAGGCGGCCAGCCCTAGCTGGCGTCACTGGAGGATAGTGGCATGCCTGTCAGTGCACCGTGTTGGTAGGAGGCTACAGACAACTAGTAGCGGTGGTGGTAGCAGCTGCGCCAAGCGGGCACTGCGTGGAGGGGGTGCCGGCATCCGGGCTGTAGTCCGACGACTAGGGATGGAGGGCCCCCACATCTACAGGGCTAGATGGAGCCGAATGCAGCCCAGATGCCACGTCCCAGCTGGGTGTCACACAATCGGTCTACCCACATGGTGGACTAGGCTAAGGCTGGAAGGCCATGTTACAAGCCCAGCAGGACAGACCTGCATCGGCAGGCCAACCCGATTCGGTGGGATGGTCCTGCAACTACGGGCTAGAATCCCACCCAGCAGGTCGGACCCACACCATTCGGAGAGGGCTGGACTAGACCGGGTCACTGGGTGACCTAGTAGGCAAGACCCTTAGCCAAACTGGGCTATGTCCAGTGATTCATATTGTTCTTGGCCCATTAGCCAAGCCATACTAGACCAACCCCAACTAGAACCAGGCCAGATCGAGTCCTTCTAATTAAACTGGGGTATGTGGGACCCCCTAATTGGGATGGTTGGGCCGGACCTGGTCTCATTGCAACTGGCATATTAATTACTAAAACACCAGTGTCATACAAACAGTGCGTCTGATTGATGGGCCATTTGTAGCTTTGGGACCCTCTTGAAGAGGTGGATATAGCCAAAAAGTCCGAGAGACAGGAAAATCCTGCTCCCATCAAATTATTAATAAAAAATTGAAAGCAACAGAGTACAGCTCAAAGAAGTGGAGCCTTACAAAGCCTCGTATAGACAACACCAGTACTATCATCATGCACTAGGCCATTGCAATAACTGGGTAACACAAAAGACCAGCTGGAACTGACCTCCATAATTTCTCTTTTAGAAAGAGCATCAGCAACCTGATTTGCCTCCCTGTAGGCATGTGAGACATCAAGAAAAATTCTCTCAACAAGCTTGAGACACTTTATCCAAGAAGGTAGCATTCTCCATTAGACATTCCTGGACCGATCCTTCAGGATTTGCATAGCAACAGAGAAATCCGACTCGAGCCATAACTTTCGCCAGCCATATCGGACCGCGTACCTGATTGCTTTTATAATCGCCCAATGTTCTGCTTTAATCGCATGCCCAATCCCGATGTAATGAAAGTAGCAACCTTTCACAAAGCCCCGGGAAGTCCGAAAAACTCCACCACAGCCAGCCAGGCCCGGTGCACCATGGGCCGCTCCATCCACATTGACCTTCAACCAATCACGGATTGGTGGAATCCATCTAATGTACTTCATCATACACGGCCGCCTCTCCCTGCCAATTATACCAAGAGTCTTCAACAGTGTAAAGTCAGAAATATCATTGTTCATGCTTCCATATTGATGTACTGAAGCAATATTAATGGTTCGGTGAATAAACAAAACCCCTTCCTTAAACATGGGGTTGCCATTATTAAATACCACACTATTGCGAGCTCTCCAGGTGTATGAAAAAACCGAAATAGTAGCAACAATGAGCAGGTTTTTCACTTGACCACTTGCTTCTATTTGGAGCACCGAGGTGAAGAGTGTGTCAACCGAACATGATGTGAAACTGCAGTGAAAAATGGACTATAAATACAGCCATAATCGCACAGCAGGAGGGAATTCAAGGAACAAATGGAGGACAGATTCTTCATTAATCAAGCAAATGGGACACACCGAGGCAAGGTGTACACCGGTGAGATGAAGGGAAGACTGAATTGGTAACCTTTTCTTCCAGATTCGCCAAAGCAGTAGAATGTCACTTGGAGAAATAAAGGGCATGCGAATGCCTTTGAACCATGGAGGTACCGTGGATGCAGTACCACATTCCATCTTAGAGAATTCATGACTTAATAAAAGTCTACTTAATGCAGGTTTCCAAACAAGAATGTCATGATCATCATAGTAATAATTTGTGATTTCCACAAAAAAGTTACTGGGTATAATATCCATTGCATTAGCATTCCTCTGCATGTCACATATAGACATTTGCTTCTAAGATGATGGAATATCAATGACTTCCTTAAGGGGTGAGGAAAGCCATAAAGTATTCCAGTAGCTCAAAGGAGAATTGATACATACCAGCCATTTGGATTTTTCCATGAGTTGAGAATAGGTACTCCGGATAGAGGTCCCCACAGAGGACTTCAGGTAAGCATCACTTTGATTATGCAGCCTGTGAGTAAACCTGTTGGTCATGAATTCCAAGGATTTATCTCCATTTATAAGTTTCCATATATAGTTCATAATCATAGCATCATTAAATATCCTAACATCTTTCCCCCCCATCCCACCAATGTCCATCGGCTTGATACATTCTTTCCATGCCACTGTGACAAGATTCCTCTGATTAATAGAGCCGGTCCATATGATGTTGCATATCATCCCACTTAACTACTTTAACAAAGTTCTGGGCCACTTATATAATGAGAACGAATAAACAAACATTGAAGTGATGACAGAGTTGACCAAACATACTCTCCCAGCTTGGGACATGGTTTTCCCCTTCCAGCTAGCTAGCTGATTAGTGATTTTTATAGCTATCTCCCCCAGATATACCCTTTTTACGCTCCCCCAAAACAGAGGCAGTCCATGATAAGTGAAGGGAAAACTACCTCTCTTCACACCAAGCCTGCTAGAGACTCTTATCTGTTTCTGTGTTCGAATCCCTTCCCCAAAGACAAAAAAATACATCCCCCAGCTAATGACCTGACCTGCCACTTCCTCATAATGTGAAAATAGATTCTTGATGCAACAGATAGTTTTCCAATCAGCCTTGGAGAATAAGTGGATATCATCAGCATATATCAAGTGATAGGGTGCAAGAAAATTCCTATCATCTCTCATCCTCTGATATAACCCACTATTGACATGATTATTCAAACAGACACTCAAGTAATCCTCAGCGATGGAAAAAAGAAGCCCAGAGAGAGGGTCACCCTGCCTGACCCCTCGAGAACATCGAAAGAATCCCCTAGGGGATCCATTGATCAGAATCGAGAGGCTAGCACTTTTCGAAATTGCAAAGATCAAACCAATGAATTTCCCTGAAAAGCCATGCATTTTAAGAACATTGAAAATAAAGTTCCACCTTATTTTGTCAAAGGTCTTCGAAATATCAATCTTTAAGGCCATATGACCATCCTCGACTTTCTTTCTCATGATATTAACACACTCTGAAGAAGTGAAGAGGAAATTCTAGATATTCCTACCAGGAACAAAACCAAACTGATTAGAAGAAATAAGATCATTAGCAATATCACCTAGTCGTACAACAATGACTTTACTGATAACTTTAGGAATTGAGTTCCCAATGGAAATAGGCCTGAAGTCCTTGATATCCAAAGCACTATCATTCTTTGGAATAAGGGCAATGAAATTGGAGTTCATCCCAAAAGGCATGTAGGAATGAAAGAAGAATTATTTCACAGCATCAATCACCTCTTTTGGATGATATCCCAATAAAACAGAAATAATTTGTTGGGGAAGCCATTAGGACTAGGGACACTATCCATATTTAAAGAAAAAAGATCAGAATGGACCTCTTTGAAAGTAGGAATGTCAGTGAGTTTTTTATTTTTGATGTCATCAATACTTGGATCTATGCATTGAATGATCTTGTTGGAATTATCTTCCCCAGATTCAGAGTAGAGATTCTCAAAGTAACAACTCACAGCATTGGATATCTCATTCTCAGTAGTAAATATGTTTCCATCAATCTGTAGTGCTTTAAGAGACTGCTTTACCTTTTTTTCTTTGTGAATACAATGAAAAAATCGTGAGTTTCTATCCCCTTCCTTTAACCATCTAACATTGGACTGATATCGAGCAATGTTATCCTTAAGAACCAGTAATGAATCAAGCTTTGTAGCCGCCTGTATCTCATCTTGAGATGGCATGTCATGATGCATATTAGCTTGCTTACAGTTAGCCAGGTGATAGTCAGCTTCCTTAATGTCATTTTACAGATTGTAGAAAGACTGTTTGCTCCACTATTTAATTCTGATCTTCACATTTTTTAGTTTGTTAGTCAAAATATGCATAGTGCTACCCTGAACAGCAACCTCCCAAGCCTCTTTAACAACTTCCCTGCATCCTGGTACAACTAACCAGGAATTGTTGAATTTAAATGGCAAGGGAGCAGATCTGAGGTTGCTGAAACAAAGATCAAGCATTAATGGATAAAGAAGGGGTGGATATATTGTCATTATATTTTGTGACATTAATGGTTTTTTAGATGTGATGATTGTCTTTAGCAGGGGTTCCCTCAAGAACACTACCTACAAAATATTGTAGTTGGCTGAGATTTGAAGACAAATCGACAACCGCCCAATGGGAAGTGAATCTGGGTGACCTGGAATTCCCATAGTGGGGAGTGGCTCTATATGACCCAAATGGACCATGAGATGCTATAAGAGGAGTTCCTATGTTCAGTCATTGTGGTAAGAGGCTCTGTGTGTCCCGGCAGGCCTACGGTTTGATATAGCGTTGTGCGACCCTGCATACCCACGACACTCAACAAGGATGTATACCACTGTAGTACAAGGATAGTGTGAAGCAGCTCTTGTGTGACCCGGTAGGCCCATTGTTCTCAATAGAGGAGGGGTTCTCCCATATCCAAGGAGATTTATGATGTGACTGGCGAAGCTACTAACAGTACCTAAATATACCTTGGGTGAGATACCTTTTTATTTGTTCTTTTTTTTCCTTCTATGATATGAGTATTTCTTTGTGGTAATTCCTTTCTATTTGTGGTCCCTACTGAGTTTTTTGTTACAAACCCCTACATGAGGACCACCCATCTGTTGTTTGTCCCGTGTAGACGATTGACGCTTCGATAGAGTCCTTGGTGGACCGGGACCCGGTGGATCCTAGTGAGACATGACCAATCGACGCATCGATGGTGGGATTGGTGGCCTTGGACCAGGTGGGGCCTAGTAGGACCTGGTAGACAAGACCTACTACTTCTTCTGCCATTAGCCTCACTACTCCTACAATAAGGTGGGGTTTTCCTTGGATGGAAATGATAGATCCATTTTCTACTTTATTGTTCATTTTTATTGTTGGGTATTTACTTTGGTACACTTTTTTCAACTATACATTGTACTCAATCTAGTTTTAGTATACTTGTTTTTCTTATTTAGAGTATGGGGACGTGGTTTGGAGTGTGTGTGCATACAGGTACTCAGGAAAATTCCTCCCACTTTTAAGTTGACGCCTTTGGTGCTATTCTCTATCCCCTAGCATTTGGGGGTGGTATTAGGTTAGTCACGACACAGGCCCCAGGGTACAGGTCATGAAAAAGTTATATCTGAGGGCAGTCGGTTCTACCTCAATGATTAGGAGTCTATGTTTTATTTTGGGGAAATATTTTTAGGTGTTGTAAGCCTAACTTTCAGATTCAGAGAGTCCAATTTTGTTGTGGAGGCTAACATATCCCTAGTCTAAGACATTGAATCATGATTTTTTTGTCTCATTATATGAAAACATTGGTTGTATAAGTTTATCATTATTTTCTTTTCTAATAGAACTATGCTCACCATGTATATCTTTATAAAAGTTGTACATCTTGATCTATCTAAGAATACCTCTACATGGATGACCAGCTAGGATCCCAATATGAGGTCATGATGACAACCCACCTAACGACGATTCATTTGTTCAAGGACCAGTTCTAAAGATGGACCTACTAGGTGGTGCACCAGTGCTACCACCACCCGATGGTTATATCCTATATCATATGGTTCTGGAAGAGTATATTCATATGCTCAGGGACATACATGAGTGTCAGAGATAGGGACCTACCAGGTTTATGGGAAAGATGGATCCTTAGGTCTCTAAGGACTTGCTGGAGGCTCTAACGCGGGTCTTATGCTTAGTAAGGACACTGCCTGACCAGATTGAGAACTTGGATACAATCCTTCTATATGGATCAATAGGGATATTATGGAGTTTAAACACCCAGAAACATGATGAGGAAACCCTCACCCAGTCATTATTTAAATATAATTTTTGGTAGGAGTTTTCCCCACGACCATACGCTCTATGCGCATTCAAGAGTTGTTTCACCTTTACAAGGAAAACATCATGGTAGCTGAGCACGCAGCGAGGTTCACTGGGCTATTTTTCTACTCCAAAGGCATTGTGTGAGACCCTTTATTCAGGGATCGATCCTTTTAGCATTGACTCAAGCTGGAGATCAGGGCATCAATGTTATATCTCAGCATCCCTACCTAGTAAATGGTGCTAGAGTAATACCTTCTTGTGGGGAGCTTCATAGCATAGCAGGTGCCGCAGACTACAGCTGCCAGTAGACTCCAGGTGGCAAAGTCTTCCACAAGTAACATATAGTAGAAACATGGGCCCATGGGGGCTAGGTCATTTAGAATTGAAACCCAAGATTCAAGGTCGCTAGTGCGGGGCTCCCAGTCCCGGGGGAGCCAGATGGGGGCTAGGCAGTGCTTCGCGTGCAACAGGCCGAAAAATAGTTCACATAACATCCTGACCTGCCATACAGATGACCAATAGACGGTCAAGGGTCCATTAAGACAACAATAGTGGTTCAGGCGAGGAGGTCTATAGGGCATCAGACATGGAAAGGGAGATGGAAGAGTGGTAGGTGGTGGGAAACGGTTTGAGGTATTACTGTAGCCATCCCTAGTTAGTCCACCCCGACATCAAGGTGTAGGTGGAAATGGGCGATCATAGCTCTAGGAAGAAGAGGCTTAAAACCATGGTGTTCCAGAGATGATCCAAGGAATGATCTTTGTCTTCTCTACCCAATTTGTAGAACTTATACTCATAGGTTTTAGTCACTACATCCTTCCCATGAATCTCGTTTAGAGCTCAATAATTCGGGTAGAGTCATTGGCTCGATCCTTATGGATATATAATCTCAAGGGAGATGAATAAATGATTACACATAGGTGACGACAATGTGAGATCACTATTGGAGCTGAGAGAGTCATTTGGGATCTATTAGTTGTGGCATCATGTCCTTGCAAAGTCATCTTGGGTATAGACTGGTTATCTACATTCCATTCTCAAATTGACTATTTTAGGAGTACAATGCACTTTGTTTGTGTAGATGGGACCAGGTTTTCCTTCACCGGTGAATAGAAAACCCTTACAACGCAATAAAAACTCTCTCTGAAGAGGGTAAACTGATCAAACACCAGTTGGATAGCCTCACCCTAGTTTAGTGGATGCGAGGAGTCCAAGCTTCCCTGATGCGGTGGATGAGTACGAGGAAATTTATTCTGAGGATTTTCTGGGACTACCTCCTCACCGAAAGGTTTACATTTTCATTGACCTGTACCCCAGGAAGACATGGATATCCACATCAGCATATCGGATGGATCTGGCATAGCCTCGTGAGCTAAGGGTACACCAAGAGGACTAACAAGAGAAGGGGTTTGTAATACCCATCATTTAACCATGGGTAGACCCATTACTTTTTTTCAAGAAGGAAGATGGGAGTTTGAGTTTATGCATGGACTTCCAATTCCTAAACTAGGTGGTCGTGAAGAACATTTATCCACTACCAAGAATCAATGACCTCTTTGACAAGATAAAAAAGCGAAGTGATTATAAATGTTTGATCTCAGATCGAGCTATCTCCAGCTTCAGGTACAGGATGAGGATGTTCCGAAGATTGTCTTTAGGTGATAGTATAGCAACTATGAGTTTCTGGTGATGCATTTCTGTAGGACCAATACCCCAGTAGTGTTCATGGGCCTCAAGAACATGATATTCTAGAATTTCCTTGACTGGTTCATTGTGGTTCTCAGTTATGAAATCTTGTTTTACTCATCTTTAGAGGATGATCATGATACACACATACATATATTCCTGGATACACTCCAAGAGCACGGAAATTATGGTAATATCTCGATGATACATTTCTAGATTAAATATTTCCAATTTCAGGGACATGTCATCTCAGAGGCAGAGTTGCAGTGGATCCAGCAAAGATAGAGGCAGTGCTTTCTTGGGATCTTCCCTGGAGTTTGACAGTGGTGAAAAGATTCATGGGGTTGTTTATTTACTAATGGATGTGCATTACTAACTTCTCCAGAGTAGTAGCACAATTATAGGATTTGACACAGAAGGGACAACCCTTCGTGTGGCTGGATAAATGTCAGCAGAGTTTGCAGGAGTTGAGTTGGAGACTGATTAGTGCCTCATGTTGTGACTACCAGAGGAAGATGTTGGGTATGTAGTTATCTGTGATAGATTAGGGACCAGAATAGGTTGTGTCCTAATGTTGGAGAAAGCATTGATCACCTATGACTCACACAAGTTGAGTACACATGAGATAAACTACATGACCCTCAATCTAGAGATAACATCATTGGTCTTTTTGTTGAAGATGTGGATGCACTACTTGATGGGTGAGTGGTTTACAGTTTACTCAGACAACAAGATCCTCAGTTATATCTTCTCTCATAAGAACCTAAACCCGAGACAACAATGATGGCTAGAGTTCATCCATGACTATGGATTTGAGATAATCTATACTACTGGGAAGGGGAACATGGTGGGAGATGCATTCATCTGGAGGATAGGTTTATAGGTGTTGAGTGAGGAAACAGAGAAGTTAGCCAAAATACAGATATCCATCATTGATGATGGTGGAGACACTTACCTTCAGTCAATGAATATTACTCCCTCACTCTCATAAGGTTTCATGGAGGAACAAATGGTGGATATTAACTATGAGGCCTAATTTTCATAGTTATCCTCAGGAGGGTCTCCTAATGGATATTATATAGGTGGGGAGCACACCATCCTTTTAGAGGGTGAACCATGGTACCAATGATGTTGTGGGATGTGGTGTTAAGGGAGTTCCATATGTCCCCGTTGGTGTTGTATCCAACAGTGGTGAAAATGTACCAAGACATCCGATGTGAGTACTGGTGGATGGGGATGAAGAAATAGGTGGCTGAGTTTGTTTCACGATGCCTCACTAGTCAGCAAGTGAAGGACGAGCATCAAGTTCCAACTGGAATAGCCTATTCACATGAGATACCAAAGTGGAAGTCGTATGGTATCTTAATGGACTTCATAACAGGGTAACCATGTATGTCCAGTGGCCATGATTCTATTTGGGTGATTGTTAACCAACTCACTACGTCGGCTCACATCCTACCCATCTAGGATTAGGGAATTGTAGAGGGATTGGGACACCTCTATATATAGTACATAGTGTATAATAATGGGGTACCTTCAATGATCATATTAGATATTGAGGTCAACATTAGATCCTGGTTGTGGAAGGGATTACATGAGGCGTTCAGGATGCAGCTGCATTAGATCATAGCTTTTCATCCCCAGATGGATGGTCATATGGAGCAGACCATATAAAACCTAGAGGACATGATTTGTCATTGTTTACTGGACTTTCATTGTAGTTTGGAGGACCAAATTCCACTAATGGGGTTTTTTTACAACAACATCTACCACTCCACCATTGGCATGACAACATTCAATGCTTTGTACGAGCATACTTGCAGAACCTCTTATTCTAGGCAGACCTATGGGAGTTGACACTCATGGGTCTAAAGATAGTATGGGCAACTACTAGGATGGTTCAGATCATCCAGAAACATATGAGTACTTCACATAGAAGGCATAAGTCTTATGATGATCGTAGATGATGACCCTTGGAGTTTGAGGAGGGATACGTTGTGTTCCTTCGAGTCTCACCTCGATGATGGTTATGGTGATTTATCCAGGGTGACAAGCTATTTTAGAGGTTGATTATACCCTTTCAGATCATGAGAAGAGTTAGTGAGGGGGAGTATCACCTTTCCCTTCCCCTATAGATATGTAGTGTTCTTGATGCTTTCCACATGTTTCAACTGAGGAGGTTTGTGCATGACCCATCACACATCATCAACTGGGGAAAGATGGACGTTGCAAATGGAGTGAAATTTTTAGAGTTCTCGATGGAGATAACGGATTGACAAGAGTGGGTCCTACGTGGGCTGGTTATTCCTCTAGTGCGAGTTCGATGGCATCACAGGAATTTCCATGAGAGAACATGGGTGTGGGAGGCTCAGATTCGTACTCAGTACCCCCGTCTGTTTGTTCAGTTTTATTTCTGGATTTCACAGACGTAAATACCTAAGGTGGGTATAATTTAATATATTGGAAATTTAGTATCTTGTTTTAATTAATATGAAATTATTCAGATACCGTGCGCTCTGACAGCATGACATTTTGAGGCCAAGAGAGCCCCGAAGTTAGTTTTGAACATTCATTAATCTACATTCTATAAACACACGAGAATATTTTTCTAACATTTAAACTGATATGTGGATCAATTATTTGAGGACACTATTTAATTAAAAATTCAGATATTCTCCTAGAATGGAATTAACATTGGCATGAAAGGGCTGAATAGAATAGTTTATTTTTTGACTTTTCGAGAAAAAAAATAAAATAACATAAAATGTTATTTTACATTCTTTCTCATCCATTTAGAGGAGGATGGAAATGCAATGGTGTGGTGATGAAGTGGGGACATAGAATATTAATGAGGATCATTATTGCCTTGCATCATATTGCGTAATGATGTAGTAAAGGGAGCGTAACAATGATTGTGTTTCATAAATTAAACCACGTAATGACACGACATCTCAGCATAACTAAAATGATTCACCTTGTTTCATTTAATTATTGGGAACATTGGAGATGACAGAATTAATCCTTGGTGATTCTCTGACAAATCACCAGTAGAATCCCTCTCAAATGAAGAACAATGATGATCATCAGTGAGAATTCACCATATTCAAAAAACCATGATGAATGAAGCTAGAATTGATGACGTCGATTCCTTGACCTCTAAAGGATGAACGTTTCAACATCAACCATCAAGGAGGTAGGGGTTTTATTTTTTTTTCAATGTTCTTCCTCACCCTTTTTTTTTCTAGAAATAATGAACTTAGATCAACCCACTAATTTGTTGATCCTCGATTCATGATTTTATGTGAGAGAGTGACTTTTCAAGGTGATTTATTATCCCGAATCAAAACTTGAATGAAATGGCTAAACATCAATCCCAGAACCTCCACCTTGGTTTAAACCTCTGATGTGGTTGGCTCGGGAAAACTCAAAAAAGGCCTCAGAGCATCAGATCGTTCATTCTTTGTGGTCCCATTCTCAATGTGGTGACAATTCAATTTCAGGGCCTGATCCGGGATGGAGGCGACCCGAGAGGTCAGTAGGTGTAGACGGATCAGAAAACGGACCCCCAGATCAACTCTGGTGGCATGTGGAAGGTTTCGCTGACACGAACCCATAGGTAGAGGCAACAAAAACTATTAGCAGTGGTGGAAAGCCCATGCAAGCTCTGTGAAAGGTGAAGTACCAATCGGTGTCGCGACAGCTGCGGAGGCGGACGGCCCCGCTAACCGCACTAGAGGAAGGTGGTGTGCCGCGGAGTTAGAGAGACATGGAAAACTATCCACACAAGCGGAAGATAAAGCACCAGGAGGGAACCGCATAGAGGTGGTGGCCTGCATCCAGTCCACTCCGAATGTGAGGGTTGTGGTCCATCGATCGCGGCTGGATGGGCCCCGCGTCTATGGGGACAATAGGAATTGGACGTAGCTTGGTTACCTCATCCTGGCCAGTAGGTGCATAGCCAGTCTACCCACCTGGAATACTAGGCTAATTCTAGAAGGATGTGCCCCCAACCCAGTAGGAT
Organism: Viscum album; assembly: GCA_963277665.1. Taxonomy (NCBI): domain Eukaryota; kingdom Viridiplantae; phylum Streptophyta; class Magnoliopsida; order Santalales; family Viscaceae; genus Viscum; species Viscum album. Next base: position 1,947,119,691 of record OY728127.1, on the reverse strand, counting down.
GGGGTGGTCTCATGCCCAGTGGGTGAGACCCACACCTAGAGGGTTGGAACCATGCCCTTCAGGTCAGACCTGCACCCTTCGGGCTATGCTGAACTAGAACAGGTCACCGAGCAACCCGGCGGGATAGACCATTTTCCAAACAGGGCCGGGCTCAGTGAGGTTTTTTGGGCCAGGCCCATTAGGTAGGCTAGACAAGACCGACCTCGACCTGAACCAGGTCAGGTCAAGTCTGTCTAATTAAAATGAGGTATGTGGGACTCCAAGGATGGGTTGTTTGGTTCGGTCGGACCAGGTCGGACCATGTCCCATCACAACCAACCCCCATGCATACTAAAATGCATGTATCATGAAAATCGCACATCTGATTGAAGGGTCGTTTATGGATTTGGGACCCTCTTAAAGAGGTGGATATTTTGGTTGATTTGTGATGACTCTAGAGGACATAATGATGTGAAGAATGGCTTGAGGTGTGGTTCTTCCAAGTTTTCAATGTACGTAACCCTGTGGTTGGCTATGTCCTAAAGACTTATCGATGACAGCCCAGTGGGAAGCAGATATGTGTGACCTAGTAGGACCATGGTGGGAAGCGACTCTGTGTGACCGGAAAGACCCAAGATACTCGATAGGAGATGTACCCCAGTTCGACCTGGGTGGGAAGTAGCTATGTGTGACCTGGAAGACCCACAGTAGGGAGTATCCCTCTGTGACCCAGCATACCCATGGTATTTATCAGGGATGAGAACCAAACAGTCCAAGGATAGTGTGAAGAAGCTTCTGTGTGACCGAGAAGTCCCACTATACTTGATAGAGGAGGAGTCCTCCAGCAAGTGAGGATTTCTGTGATTTCACTGAGGAAGCTACTTTCACAAGCCTAGAATATACATGGCATGATCTTCGTTGTGCTATGTACATTTTCTTCATGCTATTTTTTTAGAATTTCTGTGTGGTCATTACTTTTTTTTTTGGGTTCCTTACCATGTTTTGTGTTAATCAACCCTACATGGGACCTTCCAAGGAGTGTCAGGTTCCGTGAAGACGATCAATGCTTCGATAGAGACCTTAGTGGACCGGGACCCCATGGAGCCCAGTGAGACCGTACCGATCGATGATTCGATGGTGGATAAGGTGGCTAGTACCAGGTGGGGCCCAGTTAGACCAGGAAGACATGACATACAACATCATCCTCTAGTAGACTCACAACTACTAAGATCAGTTTGGGTTTTCCACGGATGGCCATCCGAGCTCATTTTGGTACTTTGTTGTTTCAATTCGTTTTTTTATTTGTATTCCGAACCACTTGCTTTCTGTTGTAATTTGTACTCAGTCTGGTTTTAGTATACTTGTTTTCCCCTTTTAGTGTGTTGTGATATGTTTGGGCTTGTGTTTTTTTGATTACTAGTACTCAAGAAAATCCCTCCCACTTATAGGTTGACGCCTTCAGCGCTAGTCGCCAGCCCCATGCCTTTGGGAGGCAGGCTTGGGGTAGTCACGGAACCGACCCCGGGGGATCGGTCTTGTCAATTACATTAACATAATAACATCATAATATATTGGAGATACTAATTACATTATATATTTTATTCTTTATATATTTTATGGTTATATAAGAATAAATAAAACAATCCAACTCGGTGAATATTGATACCTCTTTTTCATATAACCTTTAGAGAATTATACCTAAAGCCTCTATAGATTGGATTTATGATCATAAAAATGATTCTATGAAATTGGTATGGAAGTAATAATTGTTTTTAGGAATGGATTTTATGAACTAATAGGATTCTTATTTATAGAAATAACAGATGATTAGGTTACCGTTTATAAGTGAGAGGGAGTGACATTTTATTAAATACCCAAAACAATCCAGTAGTGGGGAGTCTCTCTCTTTCCATGTGTGAACAAAATTGAAAATTAATGAATTTTAGGGTTTATATGTTTTATCCAAACCTCCACCAATCAAAAATAAATATTTTTTAAATTAGTTATTCCATTTAACTCTAAGGATACACCCTTTTAACATTTTCGTTTTTTCACTATGGTAGCTAGTTTTTTTATTATTTTTAATAATTATTAAAAAAAATTATTTCAATTAATTAAATGGTATTAATTATTATAATTCAAAATATTGAATTAATTTCATCAAATTAAAATCAATCAATTCGTTTTATTCAATTTAATATTAAACATGAAAAATGTGTTGAAAAGGGTTTTTCAAGAAATGCATTTTTCAAGGAATAAATGATCTTATAGCAATAATAGTTATATGAATTCTAATTCATATAAATATATTTTTGTTCAAGGTATTTAAATAAAATATATAATTAATAGATATTATTTTAATAAATTAAAATGGATAACCATTTTTCACTTAAAATAAATTTGCAAAAAAATGAAATTTTACGAATATGAATAAACTGATACTAAAATTATGAAAATAGATTATTCAGAATATATTAATTAGATTATTATAATTAAAATTGTTAATATTGTCACATTAATATAATTATAAAATATAATAAAACATTTAACTTGCATTATTTAACAAAAAGAAATTATATTATATGAAAAATCATTAATTTTCACCTATTCTCTAAAAAACAAACATTTCAGAAAAATATAAAATTTTCACACAAAATTATTTATGATATATTAATTTTAAAATTTATGTTAATTTTATAAAATAAAATTTCTAAAATTTCAATAAATTAATTATAATATTTTAATAGAAAATATAATCATCATAATTTTTGAAGGAATCCTTTCTTTTAAATAAAATGTCTTAATTAAAAATTGTGAGTTTATTTCCTAAGAATTTATCAATAATTTTTTCTCGAATAGAAAATTAATATAAATTTCCTTAAATACTTATTATTTTTCATACCTTCTAATTTAATAACTATTTTTTAAGGATCATAAATAATCATGGTTTATTTCGGTTCATTGTTGCATGTCACACACACTATATATATAGTTTTCCTTTTTAAAAACATTGGTTTAAAAGGTTAATGAATGAAATCACTACAAAATTTATGACAATGTGAACCAGGTAAAATTATTGTAAAAGAAAAAATTTCATAGGTCTCCCTAAATATAGAGGACAAAATATTTATGGTTAATTAGTTAATTTAATTTCAACCTAATACACATTTTCTATCCAATTCAATCATAGTCATATAAATTCATGGAACATGATTGTTAATTTGTTTTCTACCATAAAATAATAATAACTAAAATTTCATTTTTCAATAAAATTGATCATATTTACATTGGATCAATGCTTCCCCCTAGAATTATTTTTCTTTTCCTATCTACCTTATTTAAATAGCGTACTATGTCCAGTTAATGTTGTTTCCCCACTGACCCTTTAAACCATAACCTATGCCAATCTGAAAGATCTATCTAATATATATACCATTATTTTTTACATAACTTTATCATGAACCCCCACCACTAGTACCCCACACAAGCCATAAGTGAAGATATGGATGAATCTCAAAGCCATCCTCTAATATGCCATCGGTTTATTACAATCACTAGGGTTATATAATAAAAAATGGAATAATTTCATGGTTTATATATATATATATGAAATAGAATATATAAGGGGATATCAACTAATAGACACTATGACATGGAACAATAATCCACCGCAGTTCATAAATGTATTTCCATACAAGAGGAAACAACAAAAAACATAAAAAACAAAGCCTATTAAGTGACCATGAAATCTAAGTTCTCTTGAACCAAAATTGTGAGATGGAAATTCCTAGATCGATCACCAAAAATATTAAATGGTCTTTAAAAATAGACTATATATATAAATATTGTGTGTGTGTGTATGGGGGTGGGGGAGAGTACTTAGGCATACATTCTATGATCATCCCTAAAACCTCTCATGAAAATATTGACGAATCACAAAAATAATATTAAATAAAAAATGAATTCAATTATTTATCTAAATAGTTAAAATGTTAGATCATCCTTACAAAGGATTACTCACCAAGTAATTCATATAATTATGTTATTCTATATCTAAATGTTATAAATTATAAAGGAACCTTCTATATACTTCTCGGTTTGTTTGTCTCTCTCATTCCCCAATAATAAAAGACATATTCTATAATCCCTTCAATATATAAAATCACTTATAATATTATTTATTCCACTAATATAGGTACCTCAATCCTATATGGGTACTGGTATCTAATTTCGATATCAATATATATATAAAACAGATCACCTCATCCTACACCCTATACAACCCATTTCAACTCCATCGTTATAATATCATCTGTATGTAAGTAGTGACTCCATAATAAACTACAACCATGTATCATACATTATAAGGAAAGAAAAAAAAATGTAAGTTAATATATAAGAAAATATTATCACTATAGCCAAAATACAGTTATATTTTATATTTTCAATCCACTACTACCCAGACATAAAAGTGTAGTAAATTTATGATCCCTCACATCTCATGTCTGAAGATATCATATACCTTAGGACATCACATCCATAATAATCCAATATGTCATTCAACATCTATATGGATTGTTGGGAATATAGATATTTCAAACATATATTCCCACTCCATTTTTTTTGTGAAAACACATTGAACCTAAAAGATCTTGGCATCAACAACCCACCAGAATTGAGTGATAGAGCATATGAAATCATAAAATATGATGATAAAATATAACACCCAACCAAAATATGGGAAACAAACCATCTATAGACACTATTGTAGATATAATCCCCCAATAAAAAAAACTTCAACTACATAGGATCGATAAATAAAATATCAAACACTCACATAATCTTCAGGTATCAACATTTTTAACAATGTTGATTTAGTAAATTATTAATTATTTTTCATTCGTTGTTAAACCCGTTATAAATTTTTGTATAAAAAATTCATTTCATTACAAGAAAACCCGCTTTATATGACATATTACAAGTTACATATTATATTTTATAATCATGGAACATTCATTCCAAGCATCCAATGGTTTCTGTTATTCAACATTATCAATATTAACACCCATACCATAAGTTACATATTAAATTATTTTACATTCCCTAATTTATTTATTCGAGGACAGAACCTATAATACATCTTGGTAAATGAACAATTAGTGTAGTGTAAAAATATATTAAGATATTAGAATTAAATCTAGAAAAAAATACATAACCTTCCATTATGAAAAAATTAAATTAGGAAATACCATCTCTCAACCTGACCCTACAAACTAATCATAACCTGTAAAAATAAGTTGACAAATAGGGAAGGCTGACTGTCAACATAAGCCAACCATTCCCATCACCTCCATTATTAATATCTCAACCAAAAAAATTTCACAAAAAATATTAATAAAGGATCTATCATCCTATAGAATATATACTTTTTAATACGAATGCAATTTTATTCAAAAAAATCATATGGAAACAGATGATATAAAAATTAGATATAAAATACTATAAAATAAAAGAACGAGTTCTCTTTATCTCTATAAAATTAATATTATTTAACAACATTTTTCATTACCATATTTAATTGACAAATTAATTAGTCATATGGTTCCTCAAAAAGTAATCTATTATCAACAAATAACAGTAGATACATATCAATCAATAACAAGATTTAAATAACACATTCTTCTTCGACATTGTTTATGGATGAACAGAATTTACATTTATATACCTCATCCATTATTAATTTTTTATTTAAAATATTCACATTGTTTAACCTTTTTCATGAATAAAAAAAATATACAAAAGAATCATAATAAATAGACAGAATAGTATCTATAGAATATCACAAAAAATCATTAACTATTCTTTGAAACCCCCACTCCATGATATTTGATGTTAAAAATAATGTTTTCAACACCCATGAAGCCAGCAATCCCATACTCTACATTTTTCGAGAAATCAATATTTTTTTTAAAGTTACTATATCATCGAATACAATATAATTATACCTATATTATTTACTTCCTACACCTATATAAACCTGGTGTCTCCTTGAATTTTTCATTCACACATCATCATGCACCACCATCCTAGGAATTTGTAAGTTCATTGAATCACATATTGATACTCCCCAAGTTCCTCACAACACCACTCTCCCCACTATAGTGTGGGTCCATTCCCCATCCCCATAGGGATAAATTCCAAATAAAACCATATCAAAAAATACCACCCTAGGAATTTCACTATGTGTGTTTAAAAAAGAACCAATATATCCAACTCACTGTGTCAAATCCTTGAAGATAACCAACAAAAAATTTCTTACCCCTTGACCAAAACTCTAATAAGAACTCTAGAGCACCCAGAACCATTTTATTTTTCCCTATCCGTTCACTGTCTCACAAAATGGTAGCTCTTAAAAACACAATTTGAAAATAAGGCCCACCACATACAACATCATTACTAATGCCACAATATGCTGAGGCTATATATGGCCAAAATCCCAACTCTTATATCCATAACAACTTTAAATTTTTCTTTATACCTCAAAGAAACCATATAATGAAAAAGTACGTATTCATATAATTGATCTCTATTAGTAATACTATGATATTAATGTGTTTAATGGTAATTTAAGGGAACAAAAATATTAAAATTCTTTATCCAATGTGTTAAAGTATAGAATAAATTATATATGATCTATTTTATGGGACAATTTTTTTAAAAAAAATTCCTATATCAAATATTTTATCATTAATTTTTTTAATGAAATTATATGAAAGATGTTATTTTTTATATAGCTTTAAATTTTCTTGAGTGAGATATGAGGTAGTGATTGATGTATTACACCCTAATGTGATTTGTTAAGGATGATAGTGAGAATCATTTATAAGTGGATGATGATAAAATTGTTCTTCCACAAAAAATATATTACTCCCTGTTTGGTTAGTATATAGGATCTACAATTAATAGAATGACCATTGATGAATAAAGATAGTTATAGAGAGTTAATTTTTCAAGAAACAATATGTTTTAAAAATTATTGCCTACAATTTATGAGTGGATATTCCTTGGTGTTCAGTAGTTGTTATCCAATGTTGCATTTTCTTTACTTTTTATCAATGAATATCCAAAGATGGATTAAGAATATAGTTATATAATCCATTGAATTATTAAAATTTCATCATAATGAAAGAAATATAAATGGTTAGTATGGTCAACAGTTTATAATCTTATTTTAACACCCTCACGTGAATATAATACAAGTATTATATATGATGATTTTTCTTTTATTAAACATTGACCATTTATCTGTAGAAATCTCTCATAAACTTTTTTATGGAAATATCTTTGTATAATCACACATTCTCAAATTATATTTTGAATTTTTTAAAAATTCACACCCATTCCCTGGTAAGCATAAATTTGTTTTCATTTTATCTTGTCTAATGTATATCCAGACATTGAGAATTGAACCTCAGACGTCCATAAAACATATAGGTTTATTTTATTATATCCATTCATCTAAATGAATAAAACTATCTTGTTGTTACCTATATACCATATGACATACTTTAACAATACCTCTATGTACATCAATAAAAAATAATTTTTCATCTATTATATAAAATAGTTACACAATCTATGATGTTTTGTACAATATTTGGGAAATTTTTGGTTACGTAAATTTTTATGGTATTTCAAGGACCATGAAAACCTAAAAATGAACATTTTATCCCTATAAAATGATATAATTAATAAAACTACATTATTATTTAATCACGTTGATAATAAAATAATTCATAAAACCTTTTTAGTAAATTATAATAGGTCATGATAAGAAATTAAATAAAAATTATGAAACTATAATTTTGTAATCTAAACTAAAGTATTCTACATCCCCTTATAGATTCTGAAGAATTATGTAATTATTATCAATTAATAATGAGAAAAACCATTTCATTGTTCCAAAAAATTTTAAGAATTAATTTCCTCAAACGAAAACCCTATAGTTTTTTCTATAAACCAGGACATGGTTTTTTATTTCTATAAAATTCAATATTTCCTTATATCTTATTCAACATAATTAAATATTTAATAAATCCATGATATTTATGGTAATAAATAAATCATTAAATAATTTAAAATATTATTTGTGAACAACTGATCAAATAAAATAATATTAGGTTCCCACTATAAATTTTATCCAAGAATAAAATTATTGTATAAACTATTGTTTTTGATTCAACTCCATACCCCAGTGTGAATAGAAACACTATATTAAACATATATCATCATGGGATATTTTGTATCACCTCTTTTTAACTCACTTAATTGGGTCTATTTAATATCCAACTTTTAAATTTTTTGAGATAGGAATTGAGCTGAAAATGAAGTTTGATGAACCAAAATCCGCCGTGTATCCAACTCATGGGAACTACGTCTAAAATTCGTGTACTATGGTGATTGGGAATCCAACCATGTTTTAAGGAAAACCCCAAAAAATTTCCTTTTTCCAAAATTGTGAAGGAAAAAGTGTTGGATAAAATATAACATATACTCACATAGACATTGACAGAGTATTTACTTCCCTAAAAATATTCATTTTCTAGAAAACATACTTCATCAAGTTATTAATCAGGATATGAATTATTTATTCTATTATTAAGGTAAATTCCATCTTAAGCTCACATTGTTCCACCTTATTTTTGATTAAGAACTATTTGATGTATTTTTTCAATCATCAATATTAAATTGAATTACTTAAAAAATTAGTTTCAATTTATTACATATATAAATTCTAATTGATATATCAAATATAATCAAATATTTTGATGATCTAATTTTATAAAAATTAATTGATTTACATGTTGTGATTCCACAACAAACTCAAATTATCTTATAGTATGGTTCTCTAGATTTTTCTTTTTAGAGTGACAAGAAACCTATCTTCCTCTAGTAAAGAAAACTCTCCTAAATGTAAAAATTTAATATCCAACACCACAGAACCAATCTTCATTAAAAAAATAATAATGAAAAATAAACCTATCTATTTCATACATTAATCCACAATGAAGTGTTCTTTTGATATAATGTAAAATCCCCTTTGGGGTTACGATATATGAATAATTCAAATTTCATTGAATATATGCATGATGTGTTATAAGATAAAAAATATACTTCCCTCTCATCATAAAATAGCAAAAATTACTAATAAATTTATTGGATAACTTTTTACAGAACACATTTACATTATTATTGTTTATTTATTTTTCCTCAATATAATTATGAGTAGATACGTGTAATGAATTTTAAAATCTAAACCTCTATAAAAAATCTCAAGAAACTAATATTTTGAATGAATTATTTAATCTATTGTATTTTATTTTAAAACATTAGAAAATATCATTTCACTATTCAATAACAATATAAAATGTTTTATCACATTGCAAAAACATATTTATAAATTTTCACTTCATTCCCATTAAAAAAATGGAATCAAATCATATTATCAGAATGGGTTAGTTATTGTTGTTTCTTTTGATATATAAATTAATCTCAACCATTATACTTTTGAATTTTATGCATTAAAATATCATATAGTTTTTTAATTTAATTTTCAAGGCTCTTGTTTTTTCTCATAGAGTTCGTTTTCAGTTTATAAAATTGATAAAAATTTCAACCACAGATAAATACCCCCATTTGGTCAATTGAAACCTTCTTATAATATTTATTATCTAGGAACATAGATATAGTGTCAAATAAAAAATAATCAATATGATGATATATTTTATATGATATTATTGTAATTTAAATTCAAGAAACAAGAGAAAAATATTCTCAAAATTTGCACCAATAATTTAAGAATATTACTTTATCGTTAATATTATTATAGAAAACACGTTTTAACATTCTTGTATTATTGTCCATGTCGTAGGAAAATAAATCCCATGTTTCATTCTTAACAATTCATTTTTTATCTTATTCCATTGCAGTACTAAAAATATTCTATTGTTAATCCTATCAAATATTTTTTTGTCTCACTTAATAATAGTTTATTGTGTGACATCCTTAAATTTAGCCACTTTTAACACCCTCACTATAGTCTCTAATGATATTTATAGGATCCACTTGTTTTCTAACACTTAATAACATTAATCCTCATTATTTTTTGTCTTATTAAAAGATAAATTTTTTTGAAAAATATTTTACAATAAATTAAACAATTATAACAATTGAATGTGTTACATGTTGATCATGACATCCTCCCCAAGAATCATCATTATATTCATCAAGTAAAATATATTTTTGTAATGTATACATATAATTTATGATAATTATATTATTTTTTTCTATAATTTTTTTTATTTCTCATTGAACACCTATAGATCCTTAAATATGGTGTTTGAAAAATAAAAATTCCATTTCAGGTTGTTTATCAAATATACCGAAATGTGTTACATTAATCACGATAAAATATATAATATCAAATAATATCAAACTTATTTCATTTGGATTCTTCCTAAACCATATTTCATAAATCATTATAACTATATTTAGTTAAATTGATCACCAATTTTAAATGTAGATAATAACTATTATGGATTTCCTCCAACGACATTTTTATATTCCATGATTTAATAACATGGTTATCCCCATGTAAACCAAACTAAATATCCCATAAATGTAGATAGTCACTATTATGATTTAATACCTTATCTTATGCTCGAAAAGATTTTACTTATATTATTTATTAAAATATTTTAATACATTCATAAATTTAAACCATTTAATGAGATTTCAAAAAAAATTGACATCTTGCATATAGCTTATAAACCTATCATGAAACGATTTTGTAAAAAATATAATGGAAAAGACTAATATAAGAAAAATCATTGATAAATTAATGATTAATTCATATCTATTGGTTTATTTTAACATCATGTGTCCATATACATATGAATGTACGTGTTAAATGGGCCTTCATGTTTTGACCTCATCTAGATTATGAATCCTCTTCACCATTTACTCATTGTAAAAAACATCCTCAAAGATTCTTCTTTATTAGTAAAATGTTGAAATTTTTTATACTGAATCACTCTTTACAAATATTAACATTTTCATTTTGTCTATGATATTATATATTAATTGTTATATGTAATTATCCTCCTTCAAACTGAAGCATAATTTTTTTCACTATATATTTGAATTAAATACATGATTTTTCATTGTCCTAAAATTATTATAATCCAATCATTGATTATCATAATAATAAATATGTCTTTTAAAAAACACATTGGTCTTGCTTTCATATACCAAAGGTACACATAAAAAATTGTGTCTCAACCCATTAACATAGATAACAATATTTCATTTTGTAATTTTGTCACTAATTTGAGTGAATATAATTTTCTTCATATCAAATTATATATAATTCAGTATTAAAAAAATAGAAACATCATATTTATGAATATAAAACAAGTAAATTTATTTTCATTTCATGTGTTATGAGAAACCACTATATGATATCTAAGGCATTTCAATCATTTAAGCCTTATATGAAACCATGCCCACTGTCACATGTTTATGATCACCCATCATCTTAGGATATTCATAGTTTATTTTTTTTGACATTGGAAGACATTTAAGAAAATCAATGGTGGAATGTGCTTGTTTATCACACCCGCTATAAGTTTTATCTATTATATAAATTATATTTTTCACTTTCACATTATATTAGTTTGTTTTATTGATTTGCAATGATTTTTATATTTACTCCCACTAGAATCATATCCTCTTCATGATTTATAATAAAATATGTGTTAAAAATAAATTTAATCCTTTTAAACATACAATACATAGTACCAAAATATTTTTCAAAATATGTTTCTTATCATTAGTTAGAAATTATATTATTTAAAATTAATTTATTTTCAATTCAATAGTTGTAAAATTTTCAAATTTTCCTCAATGTGATCATTCATTAATAATATTTTATTTTCTTATGATTTACTCTTTCGATTATCCTCTAACACTTTCTTCTTATATGCTTCATTTTGATGATTTTCATTATCAAACATTGATGAAAAAATGTTCATATAACCATTTTTTGATGATTTTGAAAATTTCATTAATTTATTTTCATTATTTTCTATTCCTCCCCATAACGTTTAATATTGAAAATCTGTATCCCCTTTGTTATCAAATAGGAGACTTTTGGCCACCCTCAAAATTATTAATAGTTTTAATAATCACAAATCTCGTCAATTACTATTAATCATGTATAAACATTTCAGTCTTGATTATTTACTTTTCAATATGTGAAATTATGTTTATCTATGATCTCATATAAATTTAGTACATTATATTAATTTTTATGTTGTTAGAGAGTCCAAAACAATATTTTATATGTTTAACAAACTGACACTGACCTAAGAGATGAGATACGAACAGTTTAACTGACTCACCAAAAAAATAACCTACCGATGGAGATGAACTACCGATGAAAATGACCTACCGACGTAGATGACCTAATGATGTAAATGACTTACCTAAGTAGGTCACTACATGAGGAAAATGACATACCAACATAGACGACCTACCGACGTAAATGACCTAACGATGTATATGACCTGCCATCAGTTGAAATGACCTACTGATGCTTGGTGATTCCAACACAAGGACTCACTGACACTTAAATCAAGCCACCAGTGCAATGAGTCATGAAATCATAGAATGAATTAAAAATGACACTCTGATGGAATGAGTAACCAATAGAAGCTGATACTTTCCAAGGAATCACCGATATAATATTTAAAAAAATTATTTAAAATTATTTATAACAAACATATTTTGAGTGTTTTTATGTGATAGGTTAATTTAATGCCTTCTTGAAGACATCATAAATGAGGATGTCAGAAATACAACATTCTGGGTCTTCCTCAAACATGCACATTGTTGGGATGAAAGAATATATATAAAAATAAGAGTGCCACAAAGATATAGAAATAGGCAGACTCACGCAGATACACACACATAAGAAGATACGAGCATACCCCCCACGATCACCATACAGAAATGAAGAACACATGAGGTATTCATCATTCCTACTAGTTGTGGACCAAAGAATTTATATTCATAGTAGTTCCATCATCTCAATTCCATCCAACTAAACCTAAGGGAAATAACATCTCACCCTCCCAGAAGACAGAACACAATGATCCACGACAGTTTGTTTTCAACATCTGTCTACAAAATTTTACTCAAGCTTCATCTCCAATACACCAGGGAGTCCATAGATAAATTGAATAACAATCACATCATCTCTAATCCCATCATAATATATTCTTCCCTTTTGTGAACTATTTAGATAATCTTTTGAGCAGTGTGGGTGTCTGTACTAAAAACACACCCTGTCTTCTATACTGAACTGGAGGATACTTGATATCCTCAAACAACTACCTTTTTACACTCATTTCTCTCATGATAAAATGTGGAAGAGGTCCTGTGTGACTTGATTGTTATTTTTTTCACACGTTGAAATTTGGTTGACGTCATGTGGCCTGGAAAATCAATGGAATATTGTGTTAACCCCAATCATAATTGTGGATCAAAATATTTATTTATATATATTTCTTTGAAGAAGGTGATAACCATGTGAAGATGATTAGTCTCTGCATGAGACTAAACCTGTTGTTTTATATCTTCTGGGTTTTCAATTTATTCTTTATTTTTTTAATTCATTTTTTCAGAAAACTGATTTTTACATTAATAGTTACTCTTAACAAGTAGTTATAACCGTTTTTACTTATTATAGTAGTTTAAAAAGTGTTATCAATAACACATACTGTTATAAATAATAATTAATGAATCATATTAGAAACCATTTGATCATTCAATATAGTATAATTTTACTACTTCGGTTAACTGGATAGTTTTATTTTAAATTCGGGGAACCTTTTAAATAAAATTTTCAAAATAAATTTTTATAGGAACTCAATACACGCACTCTTGAGTTTCCTACTCCACCAAAAATTTGGCATCAGAGGATTGTTTTTCAAGTTTCTCATTCCAAAATATTAAAATATAAATCTATTTTAAAATATTTTCTAACTGTGATTTTAGTTTTAATTTAATGATATTTACATTTATATTAGTTATAAATTTCTAGTTATTTAAAATACTATTTATTTATCAAAGATAAATGATTGGAAGGTGCTAATACCAATAGGCCTTCATTATTTAATGGTGTAAATTAGGAATAATGGAAAACAAAAATGAAAATTCGCTTATAAAGTATGGGTTATTAGACTTGGACAACAATTATATATGAAGATAAGATTCCTTCAGCTGCTAGAAATAATTGGTATGAACCAAATAAAACTACATAAAACAATTATTACAAAGTCATGAGTTCCCTATAATATTATATTGGTCATAAAGAGTTTAATAGAATTTATGAATGTAATACAATCCATGAAATTTGGGGAAGTTTATCTATTTCCCATGAAGAAACCTCTAGTTTTAAAGAAATGAGACTTAACACAAATACTATTAACTATGAATACTTTAAAATGAATTAGTATGATTCTTTATCTATATTTTATCTCAGGTTTAATGAAATTTTCAATTCTATGATCTCTCTATGAAGGGATGTCACAACAAAAGAAAAAATCATGAGAATACTCAGATGCTTAACTACTAGATGGAGAGGTTCTTCTATATGAATCAAACAATCTAGTGACATCTGCAAGTTACTAGTAAAATAGATGATAGGAAAGTTAATGATTTATGAGAAAGAACAAAATGTCAACAATTAAGGGGTTGATGAACCAAAAATAAAATCTATTACTTTTAAATCTATCACTTCCAAAAAGAAGGAAAAATATCAAGGTGAAATTGAATGTTCAAGTGGTGTACAATCATTAGTATATTGTGATGAGGATACGACTCAATTTTCTAGAAGGATTAAGAAATTTTATAAATAGAATAAATTATTAAGAATCCCTACAAAAAAGGTATGTATTATCACATAGACCATTGGAAAATGCAATGTAAGAAAGGTGATACTTCCAGTGAAAAAATATGTTCTGAATGGTAGAGAAAGGGACACATAAGGGTGGAATATACCAGGATAATGTACTAGAAGAAGTATGATGATAATAAAAAAAATTATAAAATAACCATGATGGCTACTTGGACTACTTATGAGGACATATAAAGTGACTCATAATCCTCTCATGAAATGTCTAATAATGAAAATATGTGTTTTTTGACAAACACATATGAGGTAATAGTAAAATCATAAGAATATAAATCTTATTATTCTAGAGATTAATGTGATTATAAGAATAAGAAAAATGGGGAAATCATTAAATATGTTAATATTAATGACAAGAAATTTTATGAATTAAAATATAAATAAAAATATATAAAGAAACAACATGATTTAACTGCCACGGTTAAATCTGAACCTACAGGGAAAAAAGTGAAAAATTATCGACTCATTGAGGAGAACAAAGAAATTAAATTATCAAATGAGAAATTAAAAAGGATCTAGAGTGATTTACCAGTAATAAATAAATCCCACATCAAATGTTTGGTAAACAAGTAGCTCTTAAGTATAATACAAAACAATAAACCAACCAGAAAAGAAAAATATGAAAAAAATAATTTTGTATCAAAATCTTGAAAATACAGTTTTATCCCAAGTTCTAAAATACTTTCTACATTTTCCATTTATTAAAAAATTTATACTGTTTCATGTTTTTAGGGACCAAATAATATTTATATTTCAAATAATTTACATACTTCTTATAGTAAATCTATAATGAAAATGTGGATTCCCAAAGCTCTTATTATTAATGTTACAAGACCCCAAAAAATCAGGGTACCGAAATACTTTCTTATCTAATCTTTTTTGTAGGAAAACATCTAGTAGAGATCTTGTAAAATCTTATAATACTTGGAAAGTGGATGTTCTAGGCACATTATAGGTGATTACTCATTCTTTAAGAACATGATAAATACTGATTGTGTTCATGAAACCTTTAGTGACAATACCAGAGGAAAAATAATTAGCCTCATCCAGATTGGTAACTATTACTCAAATTTAACTTCTAATGTACTTTTTTGATGGATTAATATACAATCTACTACGTTTCTATCAATTATCTGATGATGGTTTTAGTTATAAATTTGTAAATGTTTCATGGAATGTTTTTAAATCTAATACTAAGAAAATATTTTCTTCTCCTAAAAATGAAAATGTATATGTTGTCAACATATATTTTTTGATTCCTAAAAAGGATTCATGTTTGAGTATTTTTTGTAATTATTCTTGTCTTTTGCATAAGAGATTAGGACACTGAAAAGAAAAATCACTTTTAAAGATTACTGTCTTAGTCCAGGATATACCTAAACATGAGTTTCTAAATGAAAAAGTTGGTAATCCTTATCAAAATAGTAAACATAAAAAAATATTTTAATCAAAATAACTATTTTTCCACTTATCAACCTCTTGAGTTGGTTCACATGGATTTTTTTGTAACTTCTCGAGTCTCAATTCTACATCAGAATCACTATGTATATGTTCTTGTAGATGACTACTCTAGATATACATGGTCAATTTTCTTGGATCACAAAAGTGAAGTATTCTCTCATTTTAATAAGTATGTTAGGACTGTTGAAAATCTTAATAGTATTATAATTAAACACCAAAGATGTGAACATGGCCATGAGTTTGAAATCAAAGAGTTTGAATCCTATTTCATAAAAAATGGATATAGTCATAACTTCTCTACGCCTTGGACACCCTAGAAAAATGGAGTTATAGAATAAAGAAATAGAACCAAGAAGGAAATTTCTAGAACAATTCATAGTGAGCATGAACTACCTATATATTTTTGGGTGTAAGTTGTCAATGCAAAATGTTATATAATAAATAGAGTCTTGATTATAAATATACTTAAAGTAACTCCCCATGAGTTATGGAATAGTAGATAACCCAATGTTAACAACTTCAATGTTATTGGTTTCAATGTATATATTATAAAAACAAAGGATAATCTGGAAACATTTTCCTCCAAGGGTAATAAAATAATATTCCTAGGTTATGCAATTTATAGTTAAGCCTATAGCATCTTCAATAAGGGAACCAAATGTGTGGAAGAATATGTAAATTTAATGTCTGATAATATAGATCCACAAGATCCAATATCCCCACTAGATAATCTTGAGGATGATATATCAAACCCGGATATCAATACTACATCTTTTTCCACCCTGTGAATAAATCAATTAAAAATTCTAGTTTTGGAAATTCTCTTATTTGTAGTGATAATGAACCTAAACAAGTTAAAGAATATAAAGCGACTAGCCCTTAATTTTCTAGACCTATCAGAACAATCAAGAACCATCCTTTAGATGCTATTGTTGGATTTTTATAAAAAAGGAACATAGACTAGTGCTTCTCTAAGAAATTATGTTGATAATCGTCTTTTTATGTCACACATAGAATATATAAACCTCAATGATTCTATCAATGATGAATTTTGGGTGATGGAAATGATAGAATAATTAAATCAATTTTAAAGAAACAATGTCTAGAAACTTGTAGAAAGACCCAAATACAAATTGACCATAGTCACCAAATGGGTTATTACGAATAAAGTAGACAAATTTAGTAACCTAGTTAAAAACAAAGATAGATTGGTTTCACAAAGTCATTGTCAATAATAAGGAATTTAATATGATGAAAACATTTCACCAGTGGGTATACTTAAGGCCATTTGAATCCTGTGTGCCTATGCAGCATATCTAGATTTCAAAATTTATCAAAATTATATCAAGAGTGAATTCCTAAATGGGTATATAGTTGGGGACGTTTTTCATAAAAAAACTATAGGTTTCACAAAAAATAATTTTCCAAGTAATGTTTTTAATAAAAATTGATTTATATGGTTTAAAGAAAGATCCAATATCTTGGTTTAATAGGGTCATCACTTTTCTTATTTCAAATGGTTTTACAAAAGGTATAACGAATCTTACTATCTTAATAAAAATAATTTCCAATGATGTTTTAATTGTAAAAATTTTTGAAGATGATATTATTTTGGCATCTTCTATATATTCTTTATGTGTTAATTTTTAAAATACGATTCAAAGTGAATTTTAAATGACATTAATTTATTAACTCAAATTCTTAATTGGGATTAAAATATTTAAAAACAAAGAATTTATTTTTTTGAATCAAAGTAAATATACAAAGGAACATTTAAAAAAATTTGTCTTTGAATGCACTAAGAGTAGTGGGACTCTAATTAGTACCACTTGTAAGTTGGACCCTGATGATGATGGTTAATATGTGGATCAAACATATTATAGAATGATGATTGGATGTTTACTATACATGACTACAATTTGGACAGATATTATGTTTAGTGTATTCATGTGTGCACATTTTTAGACAGACCCAAAAGAATCCTATCTTCTTATTGTTAAAAGGTTTTTAAAATTCATCAAACATACTACCAACCAAGGATTGTTCAATCCTACAGGAAATTCTTTTGATTTAGTGAGTTATTCAAATTATGATTTTTTTGGCTATATGTTAGATAGAAAAATACCACCAAGAACATGTAACTTTTTGGGAAAATCTATAGTTTCACAGTGTATTAAGAAATATAATTCTATGACAATATCTACTACCGAAGCTGAATATCTATCTATTGTTAGTTGTTGTGAACAAATTGTTTTGATGAAACAAATATTACTTTATTATATATATCAATTCAAACATGTACCTATAAATTGTGATAACAAAAGTTCTATTAACATTTCTATGAATATTTTTTCACATTCATTGGAAAAACATGTTGATGTAAGGCATCACTTTTTGAGAGACCATTTTCAAAATGGTAATATTAAATTAGAGTTCATTGGTATTGAATATAATCTTGATGAAATTTTCACTAATTCATTGAACACTGAAAAATGAACTACATCAGACATGAGTTTGGAATGATCATTCTATAAGACATTGTGTTGCAACTCATTTGACCATTTAAAGTGATTTTTTCACACCAACACTACCAGTATCATGTTTGAAATGTCGTAATGACACCAATTATTTTGTCACACTGAAAAATTTTTCATGAAGACACTGATACATTGTTTTTATGTTACCCTTTAATGACGACACTGATGCATTGTCAAGCCGACACAAAAAATTTTTTTAAAAAATTTTCCATGCCGACACCGATGAATCAAAATTTTTATATGTTATATTTTTTCCAAAATGTCACTCTTTCATTGATTTTTTTGAACCCAGTTCATGATTTTTGGATTTCATTATTTCAAAATCACTAAATTATATAAATTTGAAATGATCCACTCTACTCCACTACCCCAAAAATATATAGTTTGTTTATCTCGCAACCCCAACCCTTAACCATCAGACTGTCAAACCGAAATATTATAATGGTGTTTGTTAAGTATGCTCTTGATGGTGGGGAGTATCGTGCATCTATGAAATAGAATGATGAATCGAGAAAATATTCAGAACCTGTAAATCCTGCTTTGGAAAACCATGTTTTAACTCCTGATAAAGAAGTTCATGTGGAATGGATATTATAAAGAAAGTATATAATTCTCAAGGATCTATACTATCCGGGATGGATTTATTTGTTCTTGGATAATTAAAAACCCTTTTACCCGAAGCTAGTTCCTGAATTTTACATGAATATGGAGTTACTTCTAGAATTAAGTGATGTTTCATGGATCAAGTCCATAGTGATATTCAATAGAATATCTTTATCAAAAAGAAAGTGGGATGAATGCATTATAGTCCCACATTAATGTTTATTTGATGATTATCCTGATAACTCTGAACCTGAGTGTGATATGATCTTCTTTGAGTCATCTGTGAAGAAGCTCACTAATATTGATGAGAATTAGAGTCCTATTCCTACAAAGTTAAATGGATAATTTAGAATCTTGTTTATCTTTATTAAGAATCAGATATTTCTTAGTAATGGGGATTTTTCAAATATGATGTATCAAGAAGTATACTTTGTTTGTATACTATGAAAAGGGATCCAATGAACATTGTGTAGATACCTTGTTGTCCACATGAATGAAATGATCAAACCTTCTAGAAAAAATAATTCCATATTTTATCTAAGGATGATATGAGATTTTCTAAAAGAGAATGGTTTTGAAAATGAAGGAGATGAAGTTGTTTCTGAGTATAGTGGGATCTACCTAAATAAATATATTTTCAAGGGAATTAAAATCAACAGGAACCCATGGAAGAGAGAATGGGTTAGAGATGATGATAAGATTTATGATAAGTTCAATCCGGGGACTATCCTACAAATCCTATGAAAATGGATAATCCTGTTCTAGGACCAAATTAGGATGTTGTTTACTCTTCAGAAGAAGAACAAGATCCTTCAAGTCCAGTTAGAGATTAGGGGTCACCTATTGTTGATAAGAGTGATCCTGACCAGACTAAACCTTGCAAAGGTTTTTCTTTTGGGCCTCGTAGTCCTCCACCATCGAAACCCTATGATTAGCCCACACATGCGGACAATTTATATGAGAATATATATGTCTCCGGATTTGTTTAATATTTAATTAGAACCAATGGCTATGAAGAAACATAAGAAAGTGAAGATGGTGAATGTGGTGGTGGTAGTGAAGAGGAAGAAGGTGAAGAAGATATTGATAGCAATATAAATAAAGATTATTATCTAGACATGATGATGATGAAATAAGTGAATGTGATGATGACCATCATATGGATGAACAAGGTGAGGATTTTGAAATGATTGAAGTTTTGGATGAGGCTCAGTTGGAAGAACCTTCTAATGTTGTCGTTAAAGATAGAGAAAATGTTGATGTTATTGATGAAGTGGAAGCTCAAGAAATTCATGTACCACATTTAGTTTATAAAAGAAGAAGACATCAAGATGATGATGAGAAACCAATGACGAGATCTCACATTGAGGGGGAGACATCGAAAAGGGGATATAAAGTTGGTGAAGAGCATAAAATTGGAATATTTATACATGTTACTCTCACTCCATTGGATTATGATGCAATAGTTGAATGGGAAAGGAATCCTGGGTATGTAGCACTAGGTTTAGATTATAAATACTCAGATGATGATGTTTTTGTACCAATTAAAAAGGAAATTAGTGGTTGAGACCCTTCCTAGTGACTCTATATATAATAGTATTTTGAATGGTTTAATTAAGAAGTCTGTTCAGCTATATGTATATCTGTTCAATCTTAGATTGTGCATGAGAATAAAATAGCTAGATGGGAAAGTACTAAGCTGAGTAATGAATTAAACTCTCTTATAACATCAATAGAAGAAATGTGGTAGTCTAAGAAAGTGGGTTTTGTACCAAGATAGGCAATATATATAAGTGAGGACAATGAATCCAATGTTGTAATGAAAGAGATTGAGGTTATTTAACCCAACCTAATTAAAACTACAGAGACAGTTGTTTCAAGAACTAACAAGTTGAGAAAAAAGATTATTGGGCTTGATTATATAAAAAATACATTGACTTAGAGTACAAAGGTTGAGTGGAGACTGTTCTTAAATATTTAATGAATCATACCTCGGCTCCTACCGATATTCCTTCTACATCTAGTAAGATATCTCAGAATCTAGACATTGAGGTAGTCATAACTGTTTTAAAGGAAAAACATCAAGATATATTTGATACTTCTAGTTTGGAAAACCTGGAAAATATTGTTAAGAATAGTTATCATGTTCATGATATGGTCAGACTCTATTCCAAGAGTGCAGAAACTACAAATGCTCACATCATAGAAAAGTTGTACTACTATTTGAAAAGGATTATTACCAAGCATTAGTTGACCATTATGTTTATGTATTTGATAGAGAACCTCTATTTTCATCTAGTAACGATAGATTTTAAAGATAAAGTATAGAAGATTAAATACTTAACCCCTATTTTAGACATGTTCATGGAGATTAAGGATTACTTTGAGAAAGAATTAATGTAAGAACCCTGATCTTCATTTCAGTTATGGATATTGAATTCGTGTTGTTAATTAGGAAAAAGGAAGAAATTAGAAATTTCTACATACACACCATTTACTTATGATTACACTTGATGTACCCAGGATCCAAGTAGAACCATGTACTGGACATGTAACAGCTAAGTGAATGGCCATGTAGGTGACCTAGAGGACACTTAAGGTGGGGGATAGTTAATGCTACTACAATGCATGTACATTTAACGAACAAGCTGTGTTGTTTTTTATTTGATAAATCAGAGTGGGTCACATCTCATGGCCAGAACATATTTCTTTTACCCATGGTTCATATAGGGGAGAGATGTAAGGGATGATGAACTTTGGACCTCTCCAGATTCTCCGTCTGATCTCTCGTTGAGACACTTTCAGGTGGGATGGAATCCCACTAGTGAGTTTTCAATTATCATAGAGATTTTGATCATAATTATTACTCTATCATGAGTTATTCAGTTTTGGTATTTTCCCCCTTTTGTTATATTGATACCCTTTTAGGATGATTCATGGGCCGATGTTCAAGAGTATTGATCATACGATATTGTGGTAGGTAGTGTGTGCCATCATTGCTTGTCTTAGGATTATATATGCCAAATGTGCCACATACCCATGTTTGGGGTATTTTGGGATTGGTAATTTAACCCTATTATTTACTTTCTATTGTTTAATTGATTGAAAAGGGGTTGTTGCATATGCGTACGGTTAGATGACTTGTTTCTAGGACACCCCATGGGTGTGTTTCCCTAGTTTTAATGTATATCGTTGGTTCCTAGGTTTCCTTTGAGGCATACCTTGATTCCATTCCATGAATTTTTTAGGATTGTTTTTTTTATTTTATGTATTTAATGTGTTATTCTTGTGAATGTTATCCACATATTAGTTATAGATTACATGGGCTTCCTTGTTATGACATACACATTATTTCACCAATAGACAGTGAGAGCCTGGGGCCGAGAAAACTGTGGGGGTTTCCATGTTTATTTACATAGGACCATGAGAGCCTAGTTTATATGACTAACCCAGGGGTATTGACCGTGAGACCTACCCAGGAGTCCTTTTATAATTTATTGATTCCATGTCAACCCATGGGTATTGATCGTGAGAACTACCCAGGTGGTCATTTGTAAATGATTAATGAGATATTACACCGAAGGGGTTAGCTAGTGAGAGATGAACTATTGTTTTTTATTTAAGGAATTGGTGATTTGATAAACCAAAGGGGGTCAGAACATTCACTACTATAAAAACGGGAATTATCATCGCTCAAATCGGGCTTTAACAGCGCTAAAAAAGTGCTGTAAAGCTCAACGCTGATAAAGGGGTGTGCCCCTTTAACAGCACTTAACAAAGTGCTTTTAAATCCCTTCTTCCTACAAATTGAAAATCTGCATCAGTACAGCCTTCCAAACAAGACCTGCAGAAAAACCAGTATATCAAATAAGAAAATGTGATCTACTAATTATTCATTATGAAAAACATAAAGGTACCATTAAATACTTACATTTCCCCAAACACCCATAACACAACACAACCACAACCTTCTTCTCAATGTACTCAATCGATCTAAACATCAAGATGGATTTTACCCATGACTATCTAATTCAAAACACCGATCATGTCATCAAACGACCACTTAATTTCTATGGTGCCCCCACTATACGCTTTAGATCACAAACACCACCATCTGATGTTTAACACCTCCATCATCGGGAAAGAACCTCTAGAACCCCAACTAAAACTCCACAACATACCCAACATGTTTTCTAACTTACCATGCTTAGATATCCATGAGAACACCAAGACGATTGCCAATATAGTTTGTTAGATACTATGGAAATCGTCTTGTGCAATGCGGCCTAAGTTACAACTTGCAGGTACTGTACTTTAGGTCACGTTGCACAAGCCGATTTCCAATATTGTTTTTTAGATACTATGGAAATTTTTCAAGGTTTATTAATCATTGGTAAACAAGGCATGTATGCATATTGACATTTGAATGTTTTAGAACTTTCAGTCTCCACCATGAATTCCATTTTGCTTTGTTTTTTCAGATGTTTTGATTTCAACCTAGTTGAAATCCCTGTTTAAGTGGAGATGGCCTATCAAAACTACTACGATGTATGGAATTATGGATATGATCTGATACATTTTTGAAAAATGAGGATAGGAAACATTTTCTGTAACCAAACATATCCTTACTTCACATGCTTTTCTTGTTGGGTATTCAACTATCCTGTGTGGGGGTGGGTGGTCTCTTTTGTGTTTGTTTTGAGTAGCTTTCCTTCTTCACCACAAGGCAAGTCAATGTATTGGAAGAACTTACTTGGGTTAGTTGTTTTGGTTCAGTTTATTTTTTATGCATTAAGAAACGTTTGTTACCCTTTCAAATATCAAATTGCATGTTGTTTGGATCCAATGGTTACCGTGCTTGGTTTCATGATTATGGTTTGTAATTTTATGATTAGAACCATTTGATTAAGGCATTTGGCATAATGTATCAACACAATCCGAATGCGTTTGGTCTGTTTTCTGTATGTCAGTTGTTGTTTTCACTTAAATTTCTATGCATATGAAACAAAAGAGGGACACTTTGAGTGATATCGGGCACACCGTGTCTTGGATTGAGGCGATGTTGACTCGTACACATCACAGATGACCCATGGATCGTTATCCGAATGTATCAACACAATCCGAATGCGTTTGGTCAGTTTTCCATATGTCAGTTCCATTTACTTAAATTTTTGTCCATTTGAAACAAAAGAGAGACACTTTGAGTGATACCGGGAACACCATGCCTCGAATTGAGGTGGGGTTGACTCGTACACATCACAGATGACCCATGGATCATTCTCATAAAGTATCAACACAATATGAATGCGTTTGGGCGGATTTCCATATGTCAGTTCCTTTTATATAAAATTATATCCATTTGAAACAAAAGATAGACACTTTGAGTGGTACCGGGCACAACATGTCTTGGATTAATGCGGGGATGACTTTTACACATCAAAAATGACCCACGGATAGTTCTCCTAAATTATCAACACAATCCAAATGCATTTGGATGTTCTAAATTCCAGATTTAGCATCCCATCTTGTTTATCAAATGGATTGGTGAACTTCCAATCTATCATGGAAGCTTCCGCATACATGCAACTAACGATCAGTCATTTTACTTGTTCATGCATGATATGAAGGTATTTTGGATATTTTACTGGTTTTTTGTCCAAATCCCAAAGTAATGTGGTTCATCATTCTTGCATGTTTCCGGTGCATTTCATCTGTTAAAATGGATAAATGACCCATTGGAGAAAGAATGTTTTATTTATTAATAATTACAATTTTTTACAAACATTTACATACAAGAATGTTTCACCTTTTTATCTCCATGAACCCCTCTCAAAAATGTCCTCCAATTATACACGTCCGCAACTCTTGCAATAAGAGTCAGATCTTCATTCTCTTTCTGGACAATCTTGCATCAGGTATGAGACCCACTCATTTCTGAACATATCTACATCATCTTGTGAATATGACGCTTTTTAGCTTTCTTAATAGTACTAAAAAATATATAAATAAAGAATTAATAAATAATTTAAATGAAATATTACTTGTTTTCAAAAATACCTCTTTAGGGATGCTAGTTTGTCCATTGAAAATGATCTCTCTCATGAATCTACAAAAATAATAACCGCAATCTTTGTCATTTGTATGTTTTGGAAACTACAGAAACATTGATCATGAGGCGAGTAAGTAACTTATTTTGATATATTTTTGGATAGTGAAATTTTATTATATATTCCCTGATAATCTTCTAGACATAGTACTTTCTCGGCTCCTTATGCTTAGCCCCTGTCCTCATACCATGATTTTGATGATATTGGTACACCTCACAATCATAACAAAATACTCAGCAAAAGATAATATATATTATATAACATGATTTTTAGACCTAAAATGTAGGATGTAGTGTCTTAAAGATTGACAAACTGCATCACATGCGGTCAGTTTGTTGGATATTCATGCATTGAATCCAGAAAATAAATCTTGGGTGTATCCAAATTCACCGCAATTAGCAGCCAATGTTGCCTAAATACACAAAAAGAAATAAGTAATGAAAGAAATGGAAATACAATTGATATTCTTTAATCTTTGAGTTTTACCCCTACATGGTTGGTATGAGGAAGAGTTTTTCATCTGTTATCTTGATGTTAAATGTTTTCAGCAAAGCATTTGCTCTTTATTCATCTCCATCCTATTTGAATATGAAACATGATGAACTCTTTCACTCCGTTCTCATACTCTTTTGTCAAATGATTATCATCCATCGAATATTTATTCATCTCCATCCTATTTGAATCTGAAATATTATTATTTATGATTCAAATACACATAACAAGACTTCCAAATAAAATGTAGCAAAGAACCACTTACTTATAAAAATAGAGATTAATAGAGCCTAACCATTTTCAATAATGATTTGGAAATCAACAGAACTAGGATAAACCCACATCAAAATTAACACACTTTCTAGCCCCCTTACGAATAGTTCTAGCACCCACAACCCTTGCAATAAAACATTAAACATCTTTTTAACCACCCCTACTAGTCACGTCATTCATAATATACATTAAACATCTTGGACGAGTCTTGGTGGATCTTGGAAAGGGGTTAAATCGATGTTTATGATATATGTTCCCTATAATATAAAGTCACATTCTTGATTATGGATGATTTCTATCTTGAATTCTTGTTGCATGAGACCAAGTATAGGGATATGGGCTAAGAGAACTTTGGAAAGAAGAGATAATATGAAGTTTTACCTTTTATTCTTAGGATAAGTGCTCTTTAGCACTTTGAGAAAATCAGAATTTCAATAATACCATGTTTACATAGAGTGAGAGTGTTGGCCAATATAACTGGATACTTCAAGTAGGCCGCAAGATGTGAGTGTTAAAAGATGCACTATATAAAATGTAATATAGACATTTACCATAAACAATATAACCGAATTCCAAACACATAGGCATACAAAATGATTCGAAAACACAATTCACATCACAAAATTAATTTATAGAACAAAAAAAAATGCACAAAAACTCATACTAAAAACATCTTGATATTTCAGGGCATCCACTAACCTTGGGTGAATAAATCTATGAAGTCCAAGGAAAAACCCAATGGGTGAGGTATCTTTCTGCATTGCCTCGGGAGGGGATGATGCGACTGCCGGAGTGGGGGGTGCATGGGAGGAGCCGCCAACCATTGAGTACGGTCTAGAGGGGAAGAGGAGGAGTAGGGTTCGGAGGGAGGATGATCTTCTGGAGTAGGGTTCATGCAGAGTACGGTCCAGATGGGAAGTGGAGGAGTAGGGTTCGGAGGGAGGACGATCTGTAGAAGAGGTTCGAGGGGAAGGAGAAGGAGTACGGAGGAGGTCCGGCAAATGGAAGATCTGGGGGAGGGAAGCTATCGCAGGGGTACAGTACCACGAGATCTTGGGCCCGGTAAAAAAGAGGAGATTGTATGCCTGCTTTTAATAAAATCGAAGACAAGTTTTATCATCGCCAGAAAAGGGCTGATTAATAGACCCTTTATCAGTGCTAAAAAACACTAATAAATCCACCCTTTATCAGCGCTTTTAATTAGCGCTGATAAAAATTATTCTTTATCAGCGCTTTTTTATTAGCGTTGATAAATGGTGGTGCTCCCCTTGCCCGTTTTTTGTAGTAGTGAATACATCTTTCACAAAGGATTGCTGGAGGATAATTTTATTGTTTTGATGAGTCTTCCAAGCCAAAGCACAGGCCTGGACTCAGTCTTACTTGATTATTGAGATGGTCTTTTTAGACATCTATTTTTTAACTATTACACAAGGGATACAGATCTTAGGCTAGATCCTGATATTTCATTATTCAACAGATTTAATAATTAATAAATATAAATCAATTTAATTGAAAACTAAAATACTTTTTACTTTTGAGTTCTTCCAAGTTTATTGTTTTATTGTTTCATATTACCTATTATATATATTCACTGACAGTTAGGAATAGATCTCATGGTGTTTTCCAAATGTGATTCATCTCAAACCCTATTTAAGTCATGTTTTGTAACAAAACAAATTCTATGGTTTTAGGTATTGATATGGGAATTCTCCCTTATTCATCAGGTACTTGATTTTTGTTAGAACTAGAGAACGTTGTACCATGATGAGGCTTGCAATTCTTTTTGAGTTTACTTCTTTTCTATAATCTGGTTTTAGTATTTTATTTCCATCATTGTGAAATTTCTTGTCTCCATCCCTAGAAACCTATGACTTGAATCATTTATATATGCTACAGTTTTTATATTTCTATTAGTCTTCCACTGTTTATTTTTGTTTTGTGGTATTACCACTTCTGCAATTGCTAATATTTGTTTCCTCTGTGTTTACACTAACAATGATGGAATCGTTTCCCCATTATTAGACAATGGCCCTCACTTCTAGTCTGTGGCCTCTGGCATTTGGATAAATTCACTTGAGTTCAAGCGACCAACCAGGTACGGGGCACCATTGGGTTGGACTCAGATATGGGACGTTACAATGTGGTATAGGAGAAGGTTTTTCTTTTCTTCTTTGCCTTACTAATTAGAAACAGTATACTGGGATACAAAGGAATGAGAAGTTGTTAATAATCTATGTTCGAGAGTAGATAACCAATGTACAGGGAAAACTAATTTACCTCAAATATTGAAATCTTTCTAGTTTTTCAATTATTACAGTCGATTTGATTTCACTATTGGGCGACATACTTCTTTTTTCTTGTTATAATTAATATCATTGTGGTTCTATTCTATTACAAACTGATGATATGAGGGTATTCTATCTTAGGCATCGTAAAGTCACCTTCTACAGATCACATGTCATGTATTCATGTCATCCCATTTTTGGATAATTAATGATTGCGTTATATTATAATAGATATTATGCTAGATATTCATGTTGTTGTGATAGATTCTGTGATAGAAATACCTGCTATTTGGATAGGTTATTGGTATATGTAATGTTTCATTTGGATGGATGCAAAATGTTGGTTCTTGAGGTGTTATGGGCCCTCTTGGATCAGAATTTGGTGGCTCGTGCTTGAAACTAAATTGAATTATATTATGGAATGATATAAAATAGGATGTCATACATTGATATTCAGGGATTATGGGCTCTCACGGATTAGAAAATGGCATGCCTTAGACAAAATTTTAGGTTTTTAGGAGTTATAGAGATGTTTTGGAGGCTTATTATCCTGAATCCCAGACAACATGGTGTGTGAGGTTATGAACACATTCCATCCGTTCTTTTATTTGGGAAGAATGAATTTTCTTTAGTACATGACATGTACTGCGAGTACACTCTGTATAGTTGTTTATAATTTTTTGATTCCATGTTGACCAGGGGGTATTGACCATGAGAGCTTCCTAGGAGGCCATTTGTAATTTATTGATTCCATGTTGACCCAGGGGTATGGACCATGAGAGTTTCCCCATTGGTCATTTGTTAATGATTAGTGCGATGTTAGACCAAAGATGTTAATCCATGAGAGATTCACTGAGGGTCGTTATTTAATGAATTGGTGTTATACTAAACCATGGGGGTTAAGTCGTGAGTGATTTCATAGAGGGTTATTTGTGAATAATTGAATGATTGTGATGTGCCTGTAACGCCAAAGCACAAGCATAGACTTAGTCTTACCTGATTGTTCAGATGGTGTTTAGAGACATCAGTTTTGTTAATATTACATAGGGGATATAGAGCATAGGAAAGATCCTAGGATTTCATTATTCAACAGATTGGATAATTAGTAAATGTAAAGTAATGTAATTGAAAACTATATAATTGTATACATTTCAGTACTTTATGGTTTATTACTTCATTTCAGCATATTTTCTGCTATATATATTCACTGATAGTTAGGTACAAATCATTTGGTGGTCGCCTACTTGGAATCATCTCACACCATATTTGGGTCTTTTGGGGACCCAAACATATTATATGGTAGCACGTATAGATAAGGGAGAGAAACCTTCTTCATAAGGCACTTGATTGTTGTTGGATATGGATATAATGTGACCATGCTGAGGCTGTCAATGTTGTTGGATTTTATTGCTTTTCTAGGATTTAGTTTTAGTATTTTATTTCCATCATATTCACTAGTTTTCCTACTTTCCTAAAGACATGTGACATGCATCATTTATATATGATCTAGTTGTTGTGTTGCTTTCGATCTTCCACATTTTTTTTGTGTGTGGTATTACCGAATCCACTATTTCTACTGGTTGATTCCTCTGTGTCTACTCTACCAATGAGAACATAGTTACCCCATTATTAGACCTTGGCTCTCATACCAAGTTGGAAGGCCCTCGCATTTGGGGAAATGTGGTTGAGGTCATATGATCAATCGGGTACGAGGCACTCTTTGGCAGCACCCAGGTCGAGGACATTACAATGAATTATGGGGTGAGTTTATTGAGGATTCCATCAAGTTGTTAAATACATACATTTATGACCAATGTGAAGCTATTGTAGTGCATACTACTACACCTATTGGACCTCCTGGATCAGTGCCTCCACCTCGAATTTCTGTTTCTCATTCATTGACTCAGATTCACCCAGTGATCCAAGAACGGATTCAACAACTTATGTTGTCACAACATAAACTCATCCTTGTACCTAATGTTCAAGAAGGAGTGATCCTAACACCTCTAAAAATTACTTAAGACCCTCCATCTTCTCAACCCCCACCTACTGGACCCTCTTTTGATCCCTCTGATAATGGGAAGGAAACTATTAATCCTTAGTAGTATTGTTGATCATTCTATAATAGGGTTGTTTTCTTGAGTTTTTTAATTATTATTTGAATACGTGTAAAACATTTTAATTTATTTATTAATGGAATTTTGTGCCCATTTCATTCCTAGATTTCCATTTTATCTATTTATTTATGACACTTTTTATTTCATTGCTACCAGTTTTCTTCTTGATTATCCTCCAAAGGGGTAGAACATATTTTAGCTCCCCTTCCAATTTTTGATAATCCAAAATGGGGAGAACTAGTTTGGAATTATTTTTATTTACTTTATCAACATTCTCATTAATAACATTTACTTTGGTCTCACTATTATATATGTTATTTTTCTGTGATTCCAATACTATTTATTTTACCTCTGAACCATATGTATATATTATTAAAAATTAACAATAATGGGTGATTGTCACAACCCATCCTCAGGCCCATGTCGTGACTACCCTAAGCTCGCCTTTCATAGGCCAGGGGATGGTGACTAGTACCAAAGGCGTTAATCCCTAATCTATGAAGGCATTGGATTTATGAAAGTAAACAAACACAATATAATACACAATAGTAGTAAAAACTAAGTAAATACTGTATACAAAAAGTAAGTGCTGAAAGGAAAGGGGGCCGGAAATACAAGCCAAACAGTAAGTACAGTAAAACTGAAAAGCTAGTACAACTGCAGAAAAGTAAAAGAGCCACTACTGAGTCATCCTCTGGAAATCCCACATGAAGGGTTGGTACAAATGGCCACCTCAGCACCTCGGGTCCATCCGTCTGCTCTTTGTACGTCTCACCTAGTGATCCACCTCCGGGTACCGTCCAACTCTACAAGTCTCTTCCTCGATCAATTATGTCCATCTTCTGCATCCAACACAGCGTAGTTCGTGAGTTTCCCATGTAGGGGTGAGTATGCGATACTCAGTTGGGAGCCCGAGACCCCCGAAGGTCTCCCAGAATCCACAAAGGATAAACCAAAAAAAAGAAATATAGAACCACGAAGTATCAACGAACCCTAATTAGGTATTTTCCCATACATATACCTTAGTCATCAATCTCAATTTACTTCCAACTCTCAAGACCAAGCACAGCTCAGTACACACAAGAAAGAAGTCAATCACATCGATGATAATGATTGAAAGTTAAGACTCAGCTAACACAGGTATACATCATTAGTATAGAGATAGAGATGATCAGATATAGTCACTGATTCATCTAAGCTATCGGACCAATGTAGGATACAAGACCAGCTAAGCTGTCGGACCCATGTAGGATACTAGACTAGATACTCTGTCAGAACCACTAAGGACATAAGCACAAAAGTCATCATTGTCGAACCCGGGGAGGATTCTAGTACAGTTGTCAACGCTGCCGAACCTACGAAGGATTCCAGTACAGTGGTCATCATTACAGAACCCACGGAGGATTCCAGTACAGTCACCGTCGCATTCGTAGCCAGCTCTAGGGTTCCCACACCCAGGACACTCGATTTTGAGAGGGACCTCTCCTTGAGAAAATCGATCGATACATCAACTATCACGAAGTCTAGCATTGATGTATCCTGATGTTAAATCTCATCAAAAGAAACCCAATGCGATATACGGCGTGTCAATCAGATTCTCAGTTTGAGAGTTATTGGCTTTTCCATTCAAGGGGCACGGTTGGAAATATGCTCATTCCAAAAGCGGCCATTTTCCAAATTTGTCTGAAACCCACATAGAGTTCCGAAAATGGGCTGACTCATCGTAAGGGTCCCAAAACCATAGATAGTGCATCGATCAGACTCACGATCATGAAGTTATTCACATTTAAGCAAAACAGGCCTGGCCCATCAAGCCCGGTGGGCTGGCGGGTCGGCTCATCCTGGCTCGGAGGGTCCGACCTGGCTAAGGGGTCATATCAGCCCGATAATGCATGGCCCGACCTGGTGGGTCATGGTCCGACCCGTGGCAGGTGGCCCGACCAGCTATTGGTCGCGGCTCGGTCAGCTAGTCGAGCAATGCAGAGCTGGGGGGCGTGACTTCCCGATTGGTGGCATCAAGCAGTGCCACCTTCCTGTCCGGTCGGTCGAAGCTGGCCGATCATCCTAGCATTAGGGGCCTGCATGGGCAGGCCGTTGTCCTCCCGCGGGACACTTGTAGGTGTCACGGCCTCCTCCAACCCAGCCGGCCGATGAGCCAGCCGGTTTGTCGGCCGAAGCAGCCCGCGGACCGCGGGCCGTGGTCCTCCGCAGCACGGTGCCATGCGGTGCCACGGTTCCACCAGCCCGGCTGGCTATGGCCAGCAGGTTCTTCTTCGGCCGAGCGGCCCGTGGTCGCGGTCTGCAGTCTCCCTTTTGCGTGGAACCTGGTGTCGTGGTCCTCTTGAGGATGATGTCTGGCCACCCTTTCCGCCTCCACCTTTGGCCATCACCACCTCTTGCAACACTGCCTCCATCGTCAATAAAAATCCAGAAACATCAGAGGGTCATCGGGCTGTGTTCCTTCACCCTGCTCCCTCCGCGTTAGGTGGTAGCAGTTGGTCGAAGACGTTCTGACAGATTCAAAATGAACTAGATAATTTATTCACGTATAATTATACAAAACTCTTAACTCAAAAATGACGTTGCACGTCGTCGAGCCGTAGAAAGTGGATTCAAAGACGATGTCGGGGTGCATCTGAGAGGAAGTGTATTCGATGTTCCTCGCGGGCAGTGTCTTCTCCCATGGCACGGAGGAAGAAGAATGGATGAAGTTCTTCATGGTGAGATCGTCGTTCTTCGTGTTCTTTACATTCCACACTGGATGACCAAACCTCCTCCTCTCCTTAGTTTTCCCAAAAATTTCCCCCACAAATATTTGACAAGACCATATAATAATAATTCCCTCCCATAATATAACATTTCCATATATTTCAAATTAATTCAAAATGACAATTGAATTAATTAAGTAATTTTTGTTGGTAACATTAATGGGAGGGGGATGGAGAGGCTCCACATTTATGTGGAAGTCCATAGGTTAAAATATGGTTTAATGGATTTAATGAAGGAGTTGAGGGGATAGGGGCCTGTGTGGCCCCACCCTTAGTTAGATCCTCCCAAGGAAAGTTATGTAGGCTATGGGTCCCACCTCCAAATTCCCTTTGGGGGAAATAACCACCACAAAAAATAATTTGTGTAATATAACAAATTATTTAAATTATTAAGAAACCCCAAAATAAAACTTCTCATCCCATCCAAACACAACTGCACTAAAGGTCCCATTAGACGAATACCGACATTGCGAGTTCATCGGTGTCCTCAGATTTCAATTCTGAGCACCAGTTCAAAAGATTGAAAAACACACTTTTACCATTACTGAACGTACCCCAAAAAAACTTCAGAAATTGATTCCGGGCACACCGGGCCTCGGAATCAGGCACCTTCAGAAACTGCGTACTCATAATATTCCAAATTATTTATTAAAAAAATTTCTTTAAATTTATAGGTCTTTACATTACCCCCACATCAGGGATTTACGTCCCCATATAGCTACAACACACACTTGGGAAACAAATGGGGGTACTGAGCTCTCATATGAGCCTCCCACTCCCATGTGCTCTCCTGGAGTTTCTCATGCTTCTAGCGAATGTTCTCTAGAGGAATCGACCATCCACATAGGACCCAATCCTGTCGATCCTCGGTCTCCACCCTAACCTCCGTGAATGTCACCCCATCACCGATGTCCTGCTCCCCGTTGTCGGTGATGTGGGTCAGGTCGTGCATGTATCTCCTCATCTGAGATATGTGGAAAACGTCGTGCACTCGGTGCAACTGAGGTGGATGGGCTAGGCGGTAAGCCACCTCGCCGACTCTGCTGAGGACCTGTAAAGGTCCGATGAAACGTTGAGATAACATGTCACCCCGACCAAATCTCCATAGACCTCATTAAGCTGAGACCCATATGAATACGAGGTCGCCATCCTCGAACTCCAGTGGTCTCCGTCTCCTATCAGCATAGGACTTCTGTCTACTCTGTGCAGTCTTCATCCGCTCTTGGATGATCTGCACCTTCTCCATTGTAGCCTGAACCATCTATGGTCCTACAAGTGCTGACTCCCCTGGGTTAGTCCAGCACAGAGGTGACCTGGATGGTCGTCCATACAATGTCATGTAAGGTGCCATCCTGATGGGTGAGTGGTAGCTGTTGTTGTATGCAAACTCCACCAAGGTTAGGTGATCCTCCCAACTGCAAAAAAAGTCGAGGAGACATGCACGAAGCATATCCTCGAGAGTCTGAATATTCTTCTCAGTCTAACCTTCCGTCTGATGAAGGAAGGCGGTGCTCAAGCAATGTTGCGTGCCAAAAGCCTCATGTAACCCCTTCCATAGCTGGGAAGTGAAACGAGCATCTCAATCCGAGATGATAGTCGATGGCACACCATGAAGCCATATGCTCTCTTGAATGTAGAGCCATCCAAATCTCTCTACTGAGCCCTGCTCTCGGAATAGTAGGAAGTGGACCGACTTGGTGATTCGATCGATGATCACCCAGATAGATCTGTGTCCTCTGGATGTACGTGGAATCCCCATCACGAAATCCATGGATATCCTATCCCACGTCCACTCTGGGACCTCTAAGGGCTGCACCAAGCCTACTGGTACCTAGTAATCTTCCTTTACTTGCTCCCAAGGGAGGCATCAAGAAACAAACTATTCTACTGCCTTCTTCACACCTGGACACCAGTGCCATCATCTGAGGTCCTGATACATCTTCGCCACTCCTGGATGTACCACTAGAGGGGAAGTGTGGAACTCCCTTATCACCTCCTCCTATAGTGAAACCGGTACCATGGTACATCCCCTGAAGAGGATGACATGCTCCCCTCCTTCAGAAAATCCATCAGGCGCCTGCCCTGTGGATATCTAAGCACGTCGCATCTCACAGTCAACGTCCCTACACTGTGCCTCTATGACTCGCAGAAGAAGTGGAGGAGTGACTGTAAGAGACAGAAGAAAGTTTGCTCCATCAATATCAACAAAGGATATCCCCAACATGACTAGCTGCTCTGTCGCCTCTCTTAGCAGTTGAATGCCCGATCTCCTACTAAGAGCATCAACTACAATGTTCCACTTCCCAGGAGTATTGACTATCTGAATGTTATAGTCCTGGAGGAACTCAAGCCATCACCGCTGTCTCAGGTTCAGGTCCTTCTGCAAGAAGATGTACCTAAGACTCTGGTGATCAGAGTAGACTGTAAAGCATTGGACCATCAGATAGTGAGGCCACATCTTCAGGGAGAAGACCACTTCTGCTAACTTCAGGTCATGGGTAGCGTAGTTCTGCTCGTGCTGCCCCAACTACCATGAACCATAGGCAATCAGTGCTCACTCCTGCATCAAGACACACCCATGTCCATCCCCTGATGCATCATAGTAAACTAAATACCCAACTCCCTCCTTCAGTAACCTCAAGATGGGTGCACTGTTCAACCTCTTCCTCATCTCTTGAAAGCTCTAATGACATCTATCTGACCACATGAAGGGTTTCCCCTTCTTCATCAAAGATGAAAGAAGTTCTTCATCTTTGGAAAAGTCTGGCACAAATCTTTGATAGTACCCAGCAAGACCTAGGAAACTCCACACCTCTATCACTCTCCAAGGTGGATCCCAACCAAGTACTGCTTCGATATTCACTGGATTCACTGCAAATCCAGCCTCTGAGATGATGTGTCCCTAGAAGTGAACCTCTCAAATCCAGAACTGACACTTCGAGAGCGTACCATAAATCTAGTGCTCTCAGAGTGTATCCAGTACAAACCACAAGTGGTAGGCATGCTCCTCCTCAGTAGTCGAGTAAAGAAGTATGTCATCGATTAGAAATACAAAAAATCGATCGAGGAAAGGCTGTAATATCCTGTTCATGATACTCATGAACACTGCTAGTGTGTTGATTATGCCAAAGTGCATAACCAATAACTCGTAGTGGCCATACCGACACCTGAAGGCCTTCTTCTTCAGATCCTCATCTCGAACTCGGAGCTGGTGATAGTTTGACATGAGGTATATATTCAATAACCATATTTCTCCTTTGAGCTGACCAAAGAGGTCTTCAATCCTTGGGAGTGGGTACTTGTTCTTCATGGTCACCTGATTGAGGCGATAGTAGTCGACACACAGTTTCAAGCTCCCATCTGCCTTCTTCACGAAAAAAATCAGAGATACCAAGGGTGAAACACTAGGTCTGATAAATCCCTTCCCCTGCAATTCCTTCGGCTATACCTGCAGCTCATGAAGCTCGATGGGAGTCATCCGATATGCTGGTGTAGATATCGATGACGTCCTAGTGTACAGGTCTATGTATAATTCTACCTCTTTGCGAGGAGGTATTCTTGGAATGTTGTTAGGAAAAATGTCTGCATACTGGTCCACCACAATAGAAAAAATAAGACTCCACACATCAACCACTCGAAGGATGAGACTACCCAACAAATGTGTGATTGGATTCTCTCTCCTATGTGTAAGTCCATCTTGCACTGAAAAATCTCCCTTCTTGCTGGTGAAGGTGAACCTGGTCCCATCTGTATGGACACACAACACTTTACGCCTAATACATTCGATCTGAGTATGAACTGTAGATAACAAGTACATCCCAAGATGAAGTCATACGGCCTTGACACCACTACAAGATGATCCCAGCCAAAGATATCACCTCCTAGAGTAATCTCACACTACTGGCACCAGTTCGCAATCACCGAGTCTACTCCTGTAGGAGTCTCTAGCCATAAGGATCAAGCCAACTGCTCCTTCAGAATCTCCGAGCTCCGAACAAGGGCAGCAGAATAAAAGATTGACTAGTACCTGTGTCTATAAGTACTGCAGCAAGGGTGGAGTAGACAGAGATAGTACCTCGAATCATATCAGGTGCACCGTGGTTGTAGGCCTCGACTGGCGGGAGCTAAGCCTACCCCTGTCTGCCAGCTCCCTATAGACGGGGTGGTCCTCTTGGTGGTGGTGGTGGTAGAGCCTCGAAAGGTCATCCACCACACGTTGCTCAGCCAGCTCCTCTGCCATGTCTTCCTACTCCATGCGAACCGCCACGGTCGAACCTCTGTCTCTGCCTGAGATGTCCCTCTACTATATTCGTCTTATCTTCATGATGGGTCGGGCAGTCTTGAGCCATGTGAGCCTACCCGCCACATGCATAGCACTGCCTGCTCCTCATTTAGCTGCCTCTATTTCATGTGCCCCGCACAACCAAACCTGTATCTTGAGGTTTCCCACTTGATGGCCTATTCCTCTTGGACCACTACGACATCTGTCTACTTCTACATATATAAGACTCTACAATATGTCACCTTGTGCAGGGTCTCACCACTGTTGACTTTTTAGTGAGAAAACTCTCCACGAGAAGATCTCACTCCAACACCCCCACCTGAGTCGGGATGCTAAGGGGAATTGTGGAAGCTCTGATCTCATGCCTGAGTCCCAGCATGAAGGTCTGGGCCCTGAAGAACTGGTCTTGTACCATATTCGTGGAGTAGCGTGAGAGGTCAGTGAACCACGTTGAGTACTGAGCTACTGTCATGCTTCCCTGCTACAGATGAATTAACCCCTGGATCCGCAATGTATGAAGAGTGGCAGGAACAAACTCTGAGTAGAAGAGACTCTCAAAGTCTGTCCAAAGTAGAAATGCCTCATAGTGCACCTGGAAAATCAAGCTCCACCATCTACCTGGTGCTTCATGTAGGAGACTCGCTGCAAGAATCCCCATAAGATTAGCTGGTGTCGCTACTAATCTGAAAAATCTGACGACAGCCTCCAGCCAATCCTCGGATGCCTGTTGGTCTGTCTATCTATGGAACCTGGGCGGGCTTTTTCACTGAAAATCGTGCAATGCACTAAAGCGGCGTGAACTCTTTACTGCTGGAGCTGGTGGTATCAGTGGCTCAGCGAGTAGTGGTACCGCTGGAGCCTCCGCTGTAATGGGGACCTGCACCGAGGCCTCATTGCTTGGCTGGCTACCATGTTGTACGTAACTCAGAACCCTAGCTAGATGCCTTTGTGGGGCCATCCTGAAAAGAAACTGGTGCTCCATGTTCAAACAGTATACCTGGTGAGATGACACAAAGTAATCATAAAGAAAACATTTCAAAGGAAACACACATGCTATAAGTATTTTCATGCACTGAGTCGGAAATCAGTGGTCAGGGTCCTGGTGTATGGATACGTCGGCCGCCACACCAACACTGGACTCCCTGGACTGAAAACCACACTCAATACTCTTAAAACTATTTCTTCATAGAAAGGAATGATCATATTCCTGAGTTATGTGGAAGAACTGACTCCTTTGATACCAATTTGTCACGACCCATCCTCGGGGCCCATGCCGTGACTACCCAAAGCTCGCCTTCCATAGGCCAGTGGCTAGCGACTAGCACCAAAGGAATAAATCGCTAAGCTAGGACAGAATTTCCTTTATTAATGTAAACAAACACAACCTAGTATGAAGTAGTAGTAAACACTGAGTAAATACTATATACAAAAAGTAAGTGCTGAAAGGAAAGGGGATGGAAATACAAGCCCAACAGTAAGTACATTACAACTAAAAATCCAGTACAACTGTAGAAAAGTAAAACAGCCACTACTGAGTCGTCCTTAGAAAATCCCACCTGAAGGGTGGGTAAATATGGCAACCTCAGGTCTTTGGGTCCGTCTGTCTACTCTGTGTACATCTCGCCTAGTAATCCACCTCCGGGTACCATCCAACTCTACCAGTCTCTACCTTGATTAGTGTTATCCACCGACGCGTCAAACACAATATAGTGTGGGCGTTTCCAATGCAAGGGTGAGTATAAGATACTCAGTAGGGACCTCAAGACCCCCAATGGTCTCCTAGAATCCACAAAGGATAATCCAACAAGAGAAAGATACAACCACGAAGTATCAATGAACCCTAGTTAGGCATATTCTCATACACATACCTAAGTTATCAATCTCAGTTCAGCTCCAACTCTTGAGCCCAAGCACAAACCAATCCACATAGGAAAGAATTCAATCACATCGATGATAAAGATTGGAATTCAAGACTGATCTGACACAGGTATACATCATTCGTATAGAGATAGAGATAATCAGATGTAGTAACTGATTTATATAAGATGTGGGACCCACGTAGGATACTAGACCAGCTAAGCTGTCGGATCTCATGTAGGATACTAGACAAGCTACTCTATCAGACCCACTCAGGATACAAGTACAAAAGTAATTGTTGCCGAACCCATGGATAATTCCAGTATAGTTTTCATCGCTGCTGAACCCAAGAAGGATTCCAGTACAGTTTTTGTCGCTGGCTAACCCATGGAGGATTCCAGTACAGTAGTCATCACAGATGCAGCCAACTCTAGGGTTTCCACACACAACACGCTCGATTCTAGGACAGTCTGCTACTCGAGAAAAGGGGACGATACATCAACGGTCACTAAGTCCAGAGTTGACTTGTCCCAAATTTATGTCTTGTCAAAAGAAACCCAACGTGACAGACGGCGTGTCAATCAGACTCCCAGTCTGAGAGTTATTAGCTTTTCTGTTCCAGGGGCTCGGTTGGAAATACGCTCGTTCCAAACCGGCCATTTTCCAAAGTTGTCAAAAACTCACATAGAGTATCTCAAAGGGACTTTCTCATTGTAAGGGTCCCAGTTCCGTAGACGGCGCATCAATTGGATTCACGATAGTGATGTTAATCGCATTTAAGTGAAACGGTTCTGGCCCGTCAGGCCCGCTGGGCTGGAAGGTCGGTCCGTCCTGGCTCAGTGGGTCCGACCTAGATAAGGGGTAAACCTATCCTAATATTGCATGGCTTGGCCCGGTGGGGCGCTGATTGGCCCCCGGAAGGTGGCCTGACCAGCTGTTGTCCGCGGCTCGGTCTGCTGGCTGCGTGACGCAGATCGGGGGGGGGGGGGGGGGGGAAGCCCCCCGACATCATGAACCGGCGTTTCCAAGAGGCGCCACCCTCGTGTCCATCCAGAAGAAGTCGACCGGTCTTCTCTGCACGAGCAGCCCGCATGGGCATACTGCTTTTCTCCTGCACGGCACCTGCAGGTGCCACGACCTCCTCCAACCCGGTTGGCCGACGAGTCCGCAAGTTCTCCCACCAAAGAGGTCGGTAGAGTGCGGTCCAAAGTGCTCTGCAGCGTAGCTCCATGGGGCGTCGCGATTCCACCAACCCAACCTTCTATGGTTGGCTGGTTCTTCTTCAGCCGAGCGGCCTACGGTCACAGGCTGTAGTCTCCCTTCCATGCGGCACCTGGTGTCGCTGTCCTCTTCGGGCCGGCGCGCGGCCTCCGTTGCCGCTGCCACCTTCGGTCATCGCCGCCTCTTCCAACATCGCCTCCATCCCGAATAAAAATCAGGAAACATCAGAGGGTCATCGGGCTGTGTTCATTCGGCATGTTCCCTCCATGTTAGGCGGTAGCAGTTGGTCGAAAACATTTCAACAGATTCAACATGAACGAGATAATTTATTCACGTAGAATTATACAGAACCCCTACCTCAAAAATGACGTTGTACATCATCCAGCTACAGAAAGAGGATTTGAAGATGATTTCAGGGTGCGTCTGAGGATGAAGCATAGTTGATGTTCCTCGTGGGAGATGTCTTCTCCCTTGACGTGGATGAAGAAGAAATGATTATGTTCTTCAAGGAGAGAACGTCGTTCTTCATGTTATTCATGTTCCTCGCTGGATGAAGAAACCTCTTCCTCTCCTTAGTTCTCCCAAAAATTTTCCCCAAAAATATTTCACATTCCCATATAATAATAAATCCCTCCCATAATATAACATTTCCATGTATTTCAAATTAATTCAAAATGAAAATTGAATTAATTAAGGCATTTGTGTTGGGAACATTAATGGGAGGGAGATGGAGAGGCTCTACATTTAAGTGGAAGTCCATAATTTGAAAGAGGGTTTAAGCGAGTTAAAGAAGGAGTTGAAGGGTTAGGTGATCATGTGGGCCCCACCCTTAGTTAGATCCTCCCAAGGGAAGTTATGTTGTGTGTGGGCCCCACCTACAACTTCCCTTTGGAGGAAATAACCACCACATAATAAAATTTGTGTAATACAACAAATTATTTAAATTATTAAGAATCCCCAAAATAAAACATCTCATCCTGTCCAAACACAACTACGGTAAAGGTCCCCTAAGACGAATACCGACACTGCACGTTCATCGATGTCCTTAGATTTCAATTCCGAGCACCGGTTTAAAAGTTAGAAAAACCCCCTTGTAAGTTTACTGAACGCACCCAAACAAAACTTCAGAAATTGATTCCGGGCACACCGGGCCTCGGAATGAGGCACCGTCAAAAACTATGAACTCATAAAATATCAAAGTATTTAGGAAAAAAGTTTTTTGAAATTTCCAGGTCTTTATATAGATTATAACTAGATTTATTTCATTCCAAATCAAATGATTTTACTGAATAATTCCATGATTTGTGATCAACAAAAGGGGGGAAATTGTTGGCCCATAGGAGACTATTGGCCACCCACTCTAGTATTAACAGTTTTAATAATAAAAAATTATGTAAATTCCAAGTAATAAGGTCTAAACCTTTCAATCATGATTATTTAAATTGCAATATGTGTAATTATGTTTATCTATGATCACGTATATATTTTTTACATTCTTTTAACATTTATGTTCTTTGGGAGTCCAAACAAAATTATTTCCTAAGTGTAATAGTCTGACACTAGAATAAGAGATTAGATACTGACAATTCAACTGACTCATCTACATATGATCTATAGATGCAGATGTCCTACCGATGGAAATGACCCACCGACACATACGAACTACTTATGTAAATAACCTACCAATGTAGATGAACTTCTGATGAAAATAATCTTCATATGTCGATGAACTATTGATGTAAATAACCTATCAACACAAATGAACTACTGTTAGTTCAAATGACCTATTGATGCATGGTGATACTGATGCAAGTACTCATAAACATTTAAAATGAGTCACCAAAGAATAAAAATAATGTAAAAATGACTCAACGATGGAATGAGTCCCTGATAGAAGGAGATACTAACCGAGGACTCACTAATAGACTATTTAAAATTTATTTTGTTTAAAATTATTTATAAAAATAATATATTGAGTTTTTAATGGTATTGAATAATTTAATCCCTTTTGCAGACATCTCAAATGAGGGTGTCATAAATACGAAGAATTATTTCTACCTCAATCATCCACTTTGTCGGGTTGAAAGAATATATAAACAAAGAAGATCACATGAAAGATATACACATGGGCAGACATCCATAGACACACATAGACAAGATGATATGAGAAGACCCCCATGAGCACCATACAAAAAAGAAGAACACATGAGAAATTCTTTTTTCACTCTTTTTGTGAACTAGTTATCTGCTATTCATCATAGTCCCATTATCTCAATAGCATCAAACTAAGCATAATGGATGTAACATCTCACCCTCTTAGAAGAAAAAAAATAATGCTCCATGACACTCTATTTTTAATACCTATTTCCAGAAGAGGACACGAGTTTCAACACTGATTCAACAGAGAGTCTAGAGATTGATTGGATAACAATCTGATCATATCTAATCCATTCATAATATATGCATCTCTATTGTGTACTATTTAGCTAAACATTCGTGTTGCATGGGTGTATGTACTAAATACACACACTATCTCTTTCACTAAACAAGAGAATAATATATAACCTTAAACAACTATCTTCTTACACTAGTTTATCCCATAAATAACTACGGAAGAGGTCTAATGTGACATTATTGTAATTTTTGTTCCCAATTAGATATGTGGTAGAGGTCTAGTGTCCTGGGCAGTCTGTGTACTATTATGTTAACCTTGATCCAGGGTGTGGATCAAAATCATTATATATATATGTATTTATGGGTTGTAGGTGATCACCATGTGGAGAAGACTATGTCTCTTCTTAAGATAGAACCACTTGTTTTATATTTGTTG
Source organism: Viscum album (assembly GCA_963277665.1). Lineage (NCBI taxonomy): Eukaryota > Viridiplantae > Streptophyta > Magnoliopsida > Santalales > Viscaceae > Viscum > Viscum album. Next base: position 1,947,075,845 of record OY728127.1, on the reverse strand, counting down.
TGTTTTCTATTCAGTATTTCTCTATTGTAATTAAATTTTCATAAAACCAAATTTTACTTTGATAGTTAGTATTGGATAGTAGATATAAATTTTTTTCCTTATTATATTAGTTTCAAAAGTTGTATCAATATCTCATATTGTTATAATTTACAATTAATAAATCTTTAGAGAAACCATTAGAATACTTAAGCTATTATAATTTTAATAACTTGGTTAACTTGCGAGTTTATTATAAATTGGGGGAACCTTTTAAATAAACATTGTAATAGAAATTTTTATAAGAACTCAATTCAACCCCTCCTGAGTGTCCTACACTAACCAAAACTCTATTTTATGAATAAAAAATTATGTTTCATAGAGTTATTAAAAATTCTATCCTTTGATTTTGATGATTCATCCACAATATTGAATTATTTTAAAATATAAATTGAATATTCATTAAAAAAAATTTAGCTTCAAGCATCATTTAATTAAGGAATTGGAAATCAACTTTCATTGAGATTAATGAAACAACTACAACAAAAATATTATTACCAATTATTATATTAATATAATTAATATATATAATTTTTCAAATCAATTCACTATTATCTTATTTATACATTACAATATTTTATATGTTAATGGTCTTTTACAACTATCCATTCCCAATCCCATGTTTTCGTATATTCTTATACAATATTTTAAATCTAAATTATGTTAAAAATCATTTATTTGATTCTTCTTATTCTTCATTTTCTTCCTAACATTTTTAATCATAATAGGATTCATTAGTGTGATTCTATTGAGATAGAAAAACTTAATCACCTCTATCCTCCATGTCTTTATTTTCCTATTTATATTTTTCATCACAGGATAACACATTATGTTTACATTTTATGTTTATATTTTATTATGTATTGAAATTATCATTTAATTTGGATTAGAGAAACATAAAATAAATAAAATTCAATAAATTATCATTTGAAGTAGATTATTAATCAGGATACATTATTTTATCATTAATCTTTGGTCCTTTGAATGATTTATGATCATTCTTTTTTTCTAATTTCGCATTTAATTCAAAATAAAATCTATTATAATAACAAATGTGGAGAATTTGTTTTTGAGTTTTTAATGTTAAACTCATTTATAACTTGTCCCTCAGGATTATTAGTTATTATATCATTAATTTATGGTTTAACACAAACAAATTTTCATCACACTTTTTATATATTCTATCATTTAAAAAAATCTTTGAAAATATATATCAATTTAGTTAAACCAAAATAGAACAATTCTTTAATTTATTCATAATAAACCATCTTTATGGGTTAATATTTATTAATATATATTTGAATTAATGACTCTTCCACCTTCTTTCATTCTTCATCAATAGCATAAAATTTATTATAAATAGAAAATTGATCTTTATGACTAACTACCCTTGTATGTTCCCTCTAAAAGAGAGATCAATGTGAATTATTATGAGATCATAAATTGATTGTAATATTATTATTTCCCATTTAATTTATTTATATTCAATCTTAAAATTGAAAAAATTTAACTTATGTGATATTATCAACATTCAATGATAAATTAAATGGTATTATAACATTTTCATATATCAGTGAATATTTTTTTCTAACATAGAACTTCTAATATTACTAATATAACTCACAATCCCCATGAAATAGTCTTTAATTTATATATATAAGAAATATAGAAAAAAAATAACATCCTAAAAAGTGAACATCTACTCTGACTCAAATTTATGTTCTTAGAAATTGAATAAAAATTATTTAGATGGCGGTTGAATCAGTATAGAAAAAATACATCCCATAATAAAAATAATAATCTAAAGTTAGTTTGTAAATAGGATTTCTAATTTATTAAACTATAAAGGATGATGATATATTTTTAGTGAGAAATAGTGACATGTAAATAAAAGTGGCTATTACATGGTTTAGTAACTCTAAATGAGTCACCAGTCCATGAAGATCAGTGGTTTCTTTCCAATGTCCCATTTTTTGGTATAATTTTTTTTCATAGAACAAATGATTAATTTTTAGGATCGTATTGGAGATCAAATAAGTATTAAAATTTCAATACATGGGAAAAAGATAAATTATGAGAATATAAATCATATACAATATTATTTTATCACCCTTCAATTCTCCAAATCCATGGATGATGTAAGGATGGTGTTCATCAGACATGTACAACCCATTTATCCCCATAAAGAAGTCAAAACCATTAATGAAAACAAAAATTTCAGTTATCACACTTTCTATAAGTGTGTATCCAATATTTTATAAGACCCCTCAAACCATAACCTAGAGAACATAACCTTGGGGTTGTTTTATCTAGTAAATGTTAAATTCATAATCCAAAATAAAACTATGATTCATTTATATCAATAGGTTATATCAATTTTTACGTTAATATATTATACTAAAACCATGATGTAGTTTCCCATTTACTATGTTGTTTTTATCCACTCCAACTCCATGATCACTAGTAAATAATAATTTTACCACCATTCCATTACATAACCACATAAAAATCCATACTGTTTTTCAATAATTATTTACTTGTGAGTATATATATTTTTTATCATTATAAATATAATAAAAACCTCCCAATAATTATTTTATCTATACACTAAAATGTATCCAATAAAACCAAGATGATATTTGTTTATATAGAAAAAAAATCATTTAGGAAACTGCACTTGTCTACTCTTTCAGATCACAATAATAAATTATAAACACTTGTTATTAAAATATCGCTTGGTTTAAAACACCAAAATATATTAATAATAATCAAGGAAACAAGTGAGTTATGCTCTTATTATTTTTGAATAATGACTAAAATTTCATCCATTTTTTCAATCCTTTTTTCAATCCACTATTACATATACATAAACTGTAATTTTTTTAATAAATCTTGTTATTTTAGTATTTTAAATGAATTTATTCATTCCATTGAAACATATTTAACTCAAAAAAAATATAAAATCAATTCGTTATAATGTTGAAAATATATATAGCACTAACACACATTCAATTATTCATGAACCAACATCTCAAAAAACAGTGTCATATTATTAAATCATAGTTATATTTAAATAAACTAAATATAACTAAATAATATATTTTTTAGGATAGACATTATTCTTATATGAATAGAGAAAAAAATGTATAAAAATTATAGTTCATGTCTATTCAGTATCCAACTTTGTCAACTCACCTCATGAGGAATCACTATTATACACCTTTGTTAACTCAGTTCATGATTTCTCTTAAATACCCATTTAATATATTTTAAAATCATACATTGATATCCACAATAAATATTAACTAAAAACATTCTCTATATGTACCCCTTAAGGAAAATCCCCCCCAAAACTTTTCTCCCTTAAGAAATCAGAATCCCCCCTTCGAAAGGAAAACATAAAATTATCCCCCCATTCCACAAATGAAAAAAATTAAATATTTAAAATATAAAACATATCAAAACACAAACATTAGAATATTATGAAATCACTATAAAACTCCAAAGTGATTGAAACTATCATTCAAATAGAATGTTTTCATGATATTGATTAAATTTTAATTTATTTAATTACGTTCCAAGTTGATCTAACCATGTAATTATCACTTGATTAAGTGATACTTGATTTAAATATGTTTTAACGATGAATGTGCTAATGGATTCTTGATAAAATTTATTTCACTTTATTTTTAATTCCCAATGATAAATGAATATTAAATTTCCACTCTCACTTATTCTAGTTAAGAATTAAAACTAAGCATTGTATTCATAACTTTTTCTGCATTAAAATTATTTTTTTTCACTATATAATGTATTAATTAACTATTCATCTTGTGTTTTAAAAAATGCACCAACAAATAGCAATAAATGGTGTTGTGGAGGAAAATATTTTTCCCTATAATAATCCACCAAATCAATATATAAATACAAGAAATATAAATATATTTATCTTATTCATAATATTACCAATACTCAATCATTTCATTAAAATAATGTGAGGTTTACATCAATTGTATGAGATAGAATCAATATTATTTCTCTGCAATTGTGCACAGAGGGAAATAACAACCAAAATATTACTTTATTGAATATTTGAATAAATAAAACCTTCAACCTATCACTAGAACTCTTTTTAATCCATAATTTCCCATCATCAACCTAGTATAATTTAGTAATAATTGAAATGGGATTTGATACCTCACTTAAAATTTCTATTCCAAATTCTTTCAAAATCACACAGGTATATTTTTATTATGAATATAAATTTTAATCTAACATATTCTCTAATTTATTAATAATTAAAATATTATTCCATGAATAATATCTACTTTAAAGTGTTTTTACTATTTGGTAAATGTTTTATCAATATTTCACATTATTAGATGTCAAGTTAATATCATAAACATAAATTTTCACATTGAGTGACAGAGTGGTTATTGTTTTAGTCTTAGAGATTATTATCAACTTTTATATTTATGAATTTCATAATGACCATTTTCGTGTTTTTTATTCCAAGAATGTTGATCTTAATTATAATAGTATAATTATTTCTTTATATTACACACTCTAAAACCTTCACTAATATGGATATATCTATTTTTTTTAATGAACACATTCCCATTATGATAATTATTCAAGAATATATATTTCAATTATGTGAAAAAAATAGTCTAAATAATTTAAACCCATACCGTATGAGATATTACTATTTTTAAGGTATTATAATTAGAACAAAACACTTAACAAAATCAATTCCTTGAATTTCATAATATCCTTTTTATGATTGATAATATTTATTTTCTATATGTCAACATTATCATTGAGAATATTTTGGGAAACAAAATTTCCCCAATTAGATTATTCTTCATAGAACATGACACTTACACCCATGTGTAATAATTATCTATCTAATTAAAATATTTTTCTATTATATCATTCAAATCTATTTAAAATAACGTTTCTCAAAATTTGGTAGGGTCACCATGAAAAAGAGGGCATGTATGATTAAAACAATTCAATGTTACACATGTTAAAACAATTACCCTACTACATATTATGATATTTTTTGATCCAAATATATTATAAGTATTTAGAATAGATATTATCCTTATTTATATGATTTATTTTCACATGAAATTTCTTAATCAAATTTTAAAATATATAACCATGATTTACCTACTAAATTATATCTGATTAGACAAAACATATATCCAAAAATTCTAATCTATAAACCCCAAATAGATTTGTATTTTATGATGAAATATGATCATTTATAATAGAAAAATAAAATATTTATATTTTCATCTATAATTTATTTTTATAACACATAGAGATTCTTCCACAGATTGTATTACCATTTAAAAAAATTGAAAACTCATTAATCATATTTACCTAAATATATTCCTTTGATATTTTTAAAAACCTCTTATTGAATACTCTAAATCACTTCAACAACAAATCATTAGTAATATTGAAATATGTTTTTTAAATAAAATGATAATTTTGAATGTATATAATCATTATTGTGTGTTGTCTCCAAATGTGTTTTTTTGTTTCCTGATTTGATAAAATGGTGCTTCCAATACTAACTAAAATTTTGTTCTTCTAATCCATTATCCCATTTAATCATTTTATTGTGTTATATATTCATTTCTTGTTACATACATATTATCATATATATGAAATTACTGAATCATCTATTGACATTTAATTTTTGATAAAAATATTTTAATAATATATATTTTTTATGATTCAAAATATATTATATAGCTTTGATTCCTCTAAAGGGAAAATGAATTACTCAATATAAATAAAACATAGGTAATATACTTTAAAAAAATTAATAAATAACATTTTTTTTATTTTAAACCCATCTATACACATACATTAGAAAGGATGATCTCATTTAGAAACCATTTTTTCTCTTTTTCTTTTTATGAATTTTTTTAGTATCATCACAATTAGTAAAATTTCACATTGATTTATTTTCCCAAATTTAACTACATAATAAATCATGTAATATAATATTATATTTAAATAATATTATTCATTTATCAAAAGTGACCTATATCGATGTTGTATCCCTTTCTCCACCTTCACAATAAGAAATAGTGAATTACAGTCATTATTGATTTGAAATAGATTCTCTATTTTCAATTAATAATAATAATAATTATGTTATTCTTTATTTTTCTAATTTCACATCCACATTTCCAAAAAACAATTCAATATTACTATCAAATAATTGAGATGTAGTTATAAAATTATATATCAACCTATCAACTATGAGAAGATAATTTTGTTAATATTTTTCTCACCTATTTAAATATATCAAATTCACTTCACATATAAAGTGATATAGTTATAAAATGTAAATAAATCATTATAATATTTTTAAATATTAATCATGTGATATTTTTTTTATTATGTGTGATGAGAACCAACTATCTAATATCCGATGATTTTTATTCTTTTATTATCTTTATTCGATAAAAATGACCATTTTATGTTTATAATAACTCATTTAGGTTGATATTTATATTTAACTATATTTTTTATGTGTTTTTATAGAATTTATTAAAAAAAAATTATGTCCTTATTTTTCATTAGTACCATAAGTCTCTCTAAGAGTATCAGACCTATTTTTCACTATCACCTTTACATTGGATTATTTTGTTGATTTCCTCCTAAAAACTAAATATTTTATCCCTATGAAATAATAACCACTTCATTGTAGATATAATTTCATATTTAACAAAAAATATATTACTTTTGACAATAAAATCCAACATAAAAAAACTTTACTTTAATATATATCTTTTTTATAAGCAGAAAATTATATTCTAAAAATATATTTTTGACCTTTTTACTAGTTATAAACTCCACTAATTTCCTTAAATATTATAATGATTAGTTAATGTTTTCTTCTCAATTAATCATTAAATATGATTATACTCTAACTCCTTCTTTATCCACATGTCACTACTATTTTATATTTTAGTATAAACACAAGATTGAATAATATGCAAGTCTCATTTCTAGGTCAAACATTAACTTTATTTTAAATTTATTTATTTCGATATTTTATTTCCATACCTCATTATATGTTAACATTATGTTTTTTTTACTTTTAGGATAAAATTATTGTTTATTGGTGGCATTGAAAACATTTTCCACAGATATAAAATATTTTTTAACATCTATGATGGAATTTATAAATTCCGACTAAGTAATATTCGATGATTTTTTTTCATAATACTAAAATTCAAGTCAGTATATCCTTCCCTAATTTGTAATAAATGATGAAATAATATTATAAAGAAACTTATTTCTTTTTAGATTAAAAATATAGATCATAAATAATCATTATGAATTCAGTATTAAGTTCATCATCATTTTTTAAATATCATGTGTTAATGGTTTTCATCAATGCATTATTCTCCATATCATATTTTTTAATATTTTTTAATCATACAACAATCATTACATTATATAGGAACTAATTTTTTTATTATTCTTCTTCATATTTATTCTATTTATTGCTTTTATATACAATATAATTAATTTTAGTATTTGGTTTATGTAATGATGTATTTAAAACATTCAATATTTAAGTAATCTACTTCTTATTTACATTCTTATCCAATGATGAATATTTAGGATTAAATTGAAATTTTATCATTCGTAATGTATTTTATTTCCCCTTTCATTTGGATAATATTTTAATAGAATCATTGAAAACAAAACCATCACTATAAATCATAGATCATTGAGAATTATTTATCATTTATTATTTGATATTTAATCCATTGAAAGCCTTAAACATCCTATCTTTTTCTAATTTCCCTTTCCTAATCAATGTAGAAAATCTATATATATCTCATTATAAATTAGGACATTTTTTATTGTTTCAATGTTAAATTCATCCATGTATTGATCCTCATGAGATAATATTTTTATAAAACATATTCAGTTGGGTCAATATTTATATCATCACAATGGTTGAATCTTGAGTGATTTCTCCATAACATTGGATTATGATAAAAATATATTCTATTAATAAAAAATATTTATTCAAAAATTCATCCTTTACCACAACTATATATTTAAATAGATAATAATATATTTGAATTCATGATCTTCACCATTTTATATCCCTCAAAAACATCATTTCATTTTTCCAATATGAAAATATAGTTATGAAACTCATTGTCTATATATTTTTATTTTTATAAAAATGATTTTTTTTATTTTGATCAAATTGATTGGATTTTTTATTTTTCATGTCTCATTGTGGAAAATATATCCCCTAATTTCATGTATATAATTATTATACCAAATAAGGGAGCTATAAAACCATTCTACACTTTAATAAATGAATTATATTCAATCATACATTTGAATTCCCTTACTATTGAAATAATTCAGGCACTCTACCATATAGTAATTTATTGAAAATAATATGAAATGTATGGAAAACACAAGATTGATGGGGGTGAACATATGATATAATTCCGATTGATGATTCTAGAATGAAAGTGAAAAATACTATGAGTTGTGGTAAATCAGGGAAACCAAAACATTTTCCAATAAATGATAAGATTCTATAATGGAAATTTTTTAATAAAAACTTTTATTGATTAAAAACATTTATTATGATCTATAGTAATATATATTTAATAGAACTACACTAAAATAGGTTTAAAAAATATTTGTTGGATCTTTATCAGTTGATTTTCATTTACGATCAGTAGTTGTAATTACAGGTGACTTGTTATTTTCTTATTAAAAAATAGTGAATAATGGATTAATCATGGATATATTCCTACTATATACTGAGTTTTGAAAGGTAAAATACAAGGGGACAAAAATCTATAATTATTTTTTAGAAATAATGTACAAAATTATTTTTTCCTTATCATGTTCATGTAAACCACAGATGAGGTTTATAGGTTCATCATTAATCTAACTAATTATTTTTATCTAAACAACTCCCTTTATTGATAAGAAGGATATCTATTTTTATAGTTTCCCGTGAATTTAGCACATAAATGTTATATCTTTTTATATTATTATTAAATATGTAACAATAAAATACACACCAAAACCAATATGGATAAGTGTATTTTGAAATTTAATTCAACATATTATATAGTCTCATTCATCGTTATCTGTAGTAATGATATTTTCACTGTATAACCTTCTTGACATACCCTATATAAAAACATTCTTCATAAACCTAGTAATGGAAACATAATAATGGGTGATACCAAATTCTCAATAATGGTAAACCTAAGAGATATCAATAAGTGATCATATGTAATAATATGATAAGTATAAGGATATGATATCATGATCATAACATACAATGTTCAACCCCATTTTGTCAAATATCATAATCAATATTCATAGAATAAAACATTATTATTTCAAAATACATGATTCAAAAAATATATAAAACATCATATTCAATAATGAAACATTAGTTAAAAATAAAATCATTTCATTAAATTATGAAACCATCATTATAAATTATAACTTTTCATATATCAAGGTTAACTACCAAATCCATCAAATCATAGTGGATATAGAATCAATACATTTTTCACATATCATAAACGATGGTGAATTAACACATATTTCCCTTATTATTTTGAACATATCAACTTTTTTCCTATAGTGTATCAAGATCATCAACATGTTTCATCTAGTGGATCAACCACATTTACTTATTTCCGAATGTTATATCTTGATATATAAAATAATACCCACCAACTATATAATTATTTTCCAAAATATCACAAAATGAAAACAATACATATATGTTAAAAAAGATCCTAAAACAATTATCATGTCATCATAACATAACATTTATAATGTTTTATTCATAATCTTTTCATCATTTAATCAAAATCTAACTTATATATAATAAAATGGGATCATAAACATTTCAATATTTTATCATAGAATAACCTGTTCAAAATAATCAGGTTTCATAAAAATATCACAATCATAATAAAAAATCACCCAAATAAAAAATATGGTTGGTGTAATTTGATTATAACCTATTAAATCATAATTTACATCAATGGTGTTATCATAGAATAAAATTCATTTAAAATATCACATGAATATTTCTTTAGTAAAATAAGTTTTTCATTTTGAATTACCTTACCTAAAATACTTAAATTTATAAAATATTATAGTAAAAATATTCTTGTTAAAAAACTAGGTATTATTATAAAATAAAATTCAAAACATTGAGAGGTTATTATGGTGAGAAATTACTTTCATCTTGTATACAATAAAATTGATAGTTCTTTCACATTTTTAGAAAAAATTATCGTATTCAGAAATGAAAAAAAGATCCTTTTTCAAACATTTTTCAAAAATTATAAAATGGATAACAATGACATTAAATAGTTATATGATAATTATAATGATGTTATTTTAAAAAGTATAAATCAAAGACATTGAAGAAAAGGGGTTTTCAATCAGTGATAAGTAATGTCATTTTTAATTAAAACATTCTTTAGGTCACGTGAGTAATGAATGTTCAAAAAATGAATCAAAAACATGTATTACACAAAAAATAAGAGGATAAGAAAAAATAAAGTAACATATATAATAAGGGTCATATAATTTCCTCAATTAAAATTCAAGTATAATCAATATTGATTAAAATAGAATTGAAACATAATTTCCTTACCACTTTGGTAAACATCAAATCAAATCCTCATGAATGATAGAACCGTAGATGGTTTTTTATATCCTCATAAATCTTATTAAAATAATCATTAATTATATTTATGGGTAATATAAAAACTATATAAAATAAAATCATCGATAATAATTAATGTGTCTCACATACATAAATGTGGGATGAAAATACCTTACCATGAGTTTGACTGTCATTGAAATCAATTTAAACACATGTAAAACATATTTAAATATATTATAAATCTAAAAAAAGTAATTTCAATACATATAATATCATATATGATCCACTTATAAAATTTAAACAAACATTTATTAATAATTCCTTTTCATAATCATCATTTTGGGTGTTACCTATGTCATTTTTCAGGAGAATTTCGATTTGGTTGCGTAAAAAACTATTACCTTATTTTAGGTACATACTGACACATGTTTTTATTTTTTTGTTCATTTCCAAACTTTGGAAAATGAAGTTATTGTTTTCTTGGGAAGAAGAAATAATGTTTGGGGAATAAGGTTTTCTTGAGTTAATGAAGTCTCTGAGTAAATGTGTCAGCAGGAGTTGTGCCATGGTGTATAGAACGAGGCATGGAGAGTACCATCTATACCATGGAAAATAAAGCTATGGTTTAGGGGAGCTTGAGGTTATAAATGTTTTTGGTGTGGGTGTTATAATATTTCATGGATCCCTGGAGGTCTTTTTAGAGCTAATTCAAGTTTCATTATAGTTACACTATGGAGGGTTGTTCATTTTGTGGAGCCCTTATTGATGCATTTTAGTATTACTTATTATTTATTCCCCAATGAGGATAGTGATAAGGTTAAAATTTGGCCTTCCACTAGGTAAATTTAATTTGGGCGATATCTATAACATGGTTAGAAGTGGCCTATTTTCTATGGCTGACTACAGAGTGGTCTAGCGCAGTTGTATCAAGGGTTGGATTTTTTTAGCCTTCCTACCCCATGGAAATGGGGTCTATAGCGTAGTATATGTTTATTATTAATTAACTTCCACAAGATAATTTTATATATTATTTTCTACTATTGAAATCTCATTCCAATTTTTTGGCTATTGAAGTCACCCTTATAGTCATTTTTACTCCTCTAGATTCCATTCTGCTTGGATTAAAACACTATTAGAAGTGTTTGATTCATCATTGGTAATTAATATCTCCATGTTTTGGAGACCTCTATTTATAAATTTCTTTAAATTAAAGTGTGTTAAATGTATCTATAATGATGGTTGGGATTCATGTTTTTATGAATAGTTTTTCTTGGGATTGCTTCTATGGTCTCATTCACCTTCGTTCATAGTAGGTGATCCCATTGCAGGTGTTACGTCATTTAATTTGGTGGTTACGGGTAGGTGGTTCAATAATTTTTTACCATATATTTTTAACCTTTAATTTATTGATTTATTTGAAATATGTTTTTAAATGATTTAGAAATGTTGAATTGAGATGATTGATAGATGATTTTGGAAAAGCAAAGAAAATAGTAAAACCACCAATTTCTACTCAATTGAAATGGTTGGATAGATTTGGAAAATTGAATGGATTGATTTAAAAAATTGAATTGATAAAATGATACGATATGTATTAAATTTTAATATGAATTCAAATCCAAGAATTTTTTATAACCTATTAGTTGGTTTTGGAAGGATAAATGTATGTTGAAAACTAAAAGTGTTAAATTTTACTTTTAATAGATTTGTTATTATTTATTTAACCATGATTGATTAATTTCTTTACTAAGGAACATGTCATCATGGGTATTAAGGGAACAATTATAATATTAACATTAGGATATTACCCCCTAACAATGGATTTACAAGGAAAAATCTTAAATAAACATACTATGGAATTATTTTATTACCCCTATGGGGAGTTGAATCCCAATGTATATAGTAATGGGATTTGTGTACACAACGAGCCAACATCACCGATGAGTAGTGTGAGGATCTTATTACCATAAACTAAATTAACAAATGTCTTGATAGATGTTCATATGCTATATATTATTTGATAATTTTATGAAACTAATTTATAGAATTATTTTAACTATGCCACTTCTTGAAATAATTTTTTATGTATGTGTTTATTTAAGTATATATTGAAATATATTTTATTTATTTATTATTAAATTAAATTTTTTTGGGAAATATCAAAATTATATTCCTTTTTATATTAAAATAGATATCATAATAGTGGTAATTGTTATGTAGATGATTTTGGGACACTTTGTTAGACCCTAATTGGATTTAAATCATATAGCATACCTTTTCCTTTGAGAATTGGTAGAGTATATTATGCAAAGTTTAAGTAAAAAATATTCAAATAGAAGATGGTGATGTTATTTATCTTCGGATCACAGTGTGATGGAGGTGACCATTAAACATGTGATCCACAATTTTTATGGTATTTAAATGTTTTTTATCTTAGAAGATGTAGTGTCTTTTGATAATGTATAATTTGGGGATTATCTTAAATTTATGATTCTGGTAATTTCTCCCCTTTAAGTATTGATCATACTAAATTTTATCTTTCATATTACATTGTATTGATTAAAAAATAATTCCCCTCAGGATTCTTGTATGATTCTAGGTTCTAATCACCTACCCATGGTGATTGATGATTCCTTAAATCCTTATCATGGTCAGATTAGGTATCAGCATACTAGGGTATCTAGCCTGGTACATGAAATAGTGGTATCAAATCTTCTAGGTTATGTTTTGTAACTTTATTTTATGTTAGAATACTTTTGGGTTTCCACATTATACAGAAGGTAGGATTAATGGGACTTAGAATATTGTTTGGATGATGTATATAGATACCACGTATTGTAATAACACTTAAGTCACCATGAGTATTTGGGAAATGTATCTTGAGAAATATTTTGATTTGAGTTCTATAATTCTATGTGGTTTTGATATGAGTTTTTAGAAATAAAATCTTGAAAACTTCTTTATGAAATTGATATTCTAGTGAATCTGGTGTGAGATTTTTTTTATATCATTGTTAATACTTTCAGTGTTAACTGATGATGTTTTATAGCATCATGACTCTTATTAGATGCTTGAATTGGATATAGAAGAAATATTCTTGTGAAACATAGTTATATAATCCTCTAATAGGACATTATATTGTTGATATTGCATTTGATTATATCCATATGTTAGTATAGGTACCTACACCCATTTCCATTCATGATCTAGTAGTGGAACATTACAGTGATGAATCACTTGATATTTATCAAGAGTTTATTCATCAAAGAGAACTATATTTTCATGGATATAATGATCCTTAATAGGTTTAGGATTTGTTCAAAAATATTGAACTACATTTTCAGTTCATATAAATATTGTATGTTATTATTTTTAAATAATATAAAAATAAGAGGATTTTGACAAGAAGATGATTATGGGATTCGATGATGGTGGAGAAGAAGAATAAGAGTTATTAGTGGAAGGAATTTAGATTTATCTTCACTTATAATATCTATCTACATTCAATGGTATTAATGAAATCCATGGAGTTTCTTGAACCTCTAACAGAGTGATAACACTGTGAAATAGCATTTGAACAATTTTTATGTGATTTTTCCGATTTCTCATAAGAAACAATGATAATATTATTCCTAAATTGTTTGAGATGGTTCTTTATCCTAATATCTAATCATAGGTTTTATTTCAAAATATCACTTTTTATACTAATGTGTTGGACCAAAAGTTCATGGTTGAGCATGACCTAGAAAGTTCATTAGGGTTGATTGGAGTACCTTTTTTTCCTAGAGGATGTTATATGACATCCTTTAAAGTAAAGAGAAATCATAATGATAATTGTGATGGATCTCAGTATAAAGTTTCATGTAGATCATCTTTTATGCATGAATGATTTCATTTGATGTTGTTCCAAGGTGGCATCAATGGGCATTCAAAATGGTTTTTCATTGAGGAACCCAAGAAATATGGTTTGTATTGATTCTCAGTACACCATAATAAGTTCTTCAATTTCATTTTTTATTTGAAAAGTTATACGAGCACATATGCTCTAAAAAATTACTATTGTGAAATAAGAGGCTTCAAGTACTAAGGGGTTCCTGCCACCAGAAATAGGAAAACATATTCTTTACATAGTGGACATGTCTCTAGAGGAAGTTATTGTTGTTCTAGAAACTGTGACATGTATTATCACTATAGATTCATCTACAAGGAGTTCTTTTTTCAATACAGGTGAATATCAAAAATTTATATTGTCACTTGTTATGAATTTGTTGAATATTCTTGTAGATATTTTGTCTTATGAGATTGATATTACTATTCCCACAAAAATAAAGACTAAGTAGGGTCTTTGGTTACCTATGTGTTTTATCATTGTTATAGATTAATCAAACCTATAATTTTTAGGTTCTTGACATGAAACCACAATATTTCCTTTGTGGGATGGATTGGCTGATTTCCCATAAGGGTCAGATTAACTATTATCTTTAGTTGGCCTCCTATACTAATCATGATGTGATGATTTTTGTCTTTCAGGGAGACTGGGACTTATGTTTGATTATATTTGGACATAATATTTTGTATTTTTTTTGGGTAATGTTGGTATTTTATTTTTTTACTTTGAGAAAAATCAGTGAGTGATGATCTGCCTATAGTTTTCACTGAGTATTCTATCATTTTCCTTCTGATTTCTCTATCTTACCACTGATGTGATAGGTGGGGTTTTCTATTGATCAGCTATGTGATACATATCTAGTTTTTAATCATTATTTCTAATTGTACCAAAATTGTTGAAAGATATGAAGACACTATTGAGTGATCTTATAGAGAATGGTTTCATATGTTTGAGTGTGTTACCATGAATGAGACATATTTTATTTGAAAAATATGATGATGGGAAAATTCAACATTATTTTTATTATCGGAAAGTCAATTAATTTATGTTGAATATCATATATCCATTTACATGAATTGATGATATATATAATAATTTTAAAGGGTTGAAGTTGTTTTTGAAGATTGAACATCAATATGGTTATCAATGGATGTGAACAAATGAGTCTGAAATTCAAAAGAGAGACTTGAAGATTAGGAATGTAAATTATGAGTATCATTTTATGTTATTTGTTCAAACCAATGCTCATGTGGTTTTTATAAATTTTATGAACAAGAGTTTCTTTGGGTACCTTGACTCATTCATGGTGGTATTTGTGTTTGACATCCTCATTTACTCTTAGATAGAGGAGGAACATGTGATATTTCCAAGTTATGATTTAGAGATATTGATATATCAATGAATCAATGACATGTTAGAAAAATTTAATTTCTTTTTTTGAGACATTATGTTCCTAGGACACGTGGTCTCAGAAGAAGGCATTTTATTTGATAATAAAAATATTAATGGAGTTATAACACAAGAAAAATATTTAATGATTTTATGATTCATGGCTTCTTAGGTTTTGTGGGATATTACCACATACTCATCCATCATTTCTAGATGTTGGATTACCTAATGAGTACTCTCACTCAGAAAAGATCGAATTTTGTATGAGATGAGAATTTTTAGAGTTCATTGGTTGAACTAACACATATTTTTACATTTTCACTAGTTATGAATATTTCATAGGCCAGGATGGGCTACTTAGTCTTATATAATGCATGAGGTCCGGTTTTGGGATGTTCCCTTATGTAGGGTGATCAGGTGGAAGTCTGTGGTACCAATGAAATTAGGCTACACAAGAAGAACTATTTGAATCCTAATCTATAACATACATCCTTGAATCATTCTCTTAAGATTTTGTGACATTATCCTATTAGAGAAATCTACACCATTTATTCTGATAAAATATAGTGTGTTATGTCATCACACAATAATATTTGAACCTCTAATAGAGGGGTTGGGTTGAATACCCATTGTGTTTTTATTTTGGTATTTCCTACACCCCTAGTAAGGGAAATATTAGTTATGATGCTATGAGTCTGAGACTTTTGACCCATTCCATAAAAGAATCATTATAAATTTTGAATATGATAGATCACATAAGTTAGTTTTATTTTAGAGTTATGAAGAATGTGACTATGGTTATTTTTTTGAACATGTAGTTAATATACGCTCTTCTCAAGATGAATCACCAGGAGCAGTACCATGATGATTAATTATAAAGAATTAAGGGCTCCCTTCTTTTATGGGATACCATTAATGAGTGGTCTCTATATTTGGATGGAATATTTTCTTTCCAAAACTGTTTTAGTATACATTGTCATGTGAGAAAGGTTGTGATAGGGGACTAACATAGATCCTATTGGGAATACACTTGGGATCCAAACAGATGTTCAATGATATATAATAGATATTATAGTAGATTGGTATGAGATGATACATCACATACATATTTTTAAATTTCTCAACCTACCTACTATTCAAAATTATGTATTATAAACATGTGGGATTGATGCAGCCACTTCCAATGCCGACATGGAAGTGGGATGAGATTTAAATGGATGTTTCAGTTGGGTTTTCATATACCACATGACAGAAGAATTCAAAATATTTTATCACTGATAGGATGAACAAATCATCACACATTATTCCCATTCGAGATATATCCATGGTTGAGAACTGGGGATGTATTAATGTGCATGAAATCAATAGATTACAAGGATTTAAATCTGTTATAGTATCTAATTGGGATAACCATTTCACTTATCACCTCTAGAGAGTCCAAATTGAGGTCATGGGATCCCTTGTAAGTTTGAGTAACACATATCATCCGCAGATTGGTGGCTAGAATAAACAAGCTATAAGTATCCTTGAGAATAAGATACATGCTTGTGATCTAGAATGGGGAGGTTCATAAGATGATCAATTTAGAATGGTTGAGTATTCTATAACTAAAATTACCAATCCTAATACAAATGTGTCCATTTTAATGAAAATAGTTTCCATTATTAAATATCACCACATTGTTGTTCAATTATTGGAGAGTGTTCCTTTATTGGAATGAGTTTAATTTAAGAAATGATGATTAATATTTAGTTGATTTATTCAAGAAAATTTATGGCATAAAAATGCATTAAATATTATTATAATCATGATTGATGACCTTTGGTGTTTTTATTTAGAGACATGTTGTTCATAATATTCTCACCTCAGTTTGGTCACTGATGTCTATGGAAACATTGAAATATTGTTATGGGGTTTTTATATCCTTTTGATATTGTTGTGTGTCTAGGAAAATTTGATAACCATTTTCATAATCCACCAAATTTGATGTCGATCCACATTATGTGTCATGTATTTTATCTTTGAAAGTATCGTTATTCCCCTTCTCTTGATCTAATCTAGAAAGATCTTGATGTTGAGCCTAAATTATTCATTAATTACCTTCTTGTTAAGATTATTGATTTTCAGGACATTGGTTAATCATAGAAATATGATACCTTTGGTCTAGGGGAAATGAAATAATGGTTCTAATTCACATGACACATGGGAGTATGAGGAAATAATGGTAGATCGGTGGCCTTATCTATTTCATATAGAAACCTCTTGATAGGTATTCTGGTGATAACAAAATTTTATGGTGGGGAGATTTTTACATATCGTTCCCTTATTTCACATGACTATTGACTCTTGTTTTGATTTACATTTTTATAGGGGTGAATTTAAAGCCATTTGGGTATAGAGAAATATTTTTGGAGTAAATGAACTACTATTTAGGGATGTATGTTTTTTGGAGCTAATGGACTCTAGGAATAAATGTGTTAGTATGAGAAAAGTCACGGTGTATGGGATACTGTGTAGAGTGAACCATTTCACTATAGACTAGTAAGAAATCACATAGGGGGTCTTGAGGATGGAAAAGGCTATGAAGTGGGATTTAGACTATGTAATTGATCTTCAGAGTGTGTTTTTACGAGCTATTACCAACTTCGGAATAGATATGTCATAAAGGGATGGTTTTATTATTGATCCCTGATTGATACCTTTATATGCTACTTCATGTTTAATAACTTCTACAACAAGTTGAATTGGAATCACCATGGTCATCCACTACGTATGGTGGATCTGAGTGAGATATTTGATATAATTTCTGGAGTACGATATACTCAGGAGGTTTACGACATGTTATGGTGTTGTTGTTTCATAGTTTGGGTTTTTAACTTTTTTGTACCATAGCCATGGGGGATATAGAATTTTCTATGTTTTAATAGTCTTAATTTTCTACATCTAATTAAATTTTACCATTTTCACCAATTGATTATCATTAAAAAAAATTGATCATGAAGGATCCTAAAAGGCATTTTGAATCTTCTTAAATACATTCTTCTAGTATCAAAGCTCAAATGGTAGAATTTTATTATTATCTGATATATGATCTCTACTCATTTCCATGTCCTATATTTCTCCTTCTCTCTATCATATATATTGTTGAATACAAATGTAATGATTGTTTGGATCAATTTTTTGATAGAATTTGATTCTTGAAATTCCTTCCTTGATCTCCTTTACCTTGGTTCCACATTATAAATATTTTTCAGGATGTTGTTTCATTTTATTATGTTATTATGGTAAGGTGGTTACATATGATTTCCCATAAAGATGAAACCATTAATTTCTGGGTTTATTTTAAATAATTTTTTATGTTATGAAAAAAAATGAATTGATATGATTAGATAAAGATTTGGAAAAAATAATCTTGATGGTTCAAACCCCCAATTTCAATTGAATTGAAATTATTGGGTGGATATAATTAAATTTAATATAATGATTTGGGATAGTGTATTTGGTATTGATTTTAAATGATAGACTTTCCTTTGATTGATTGATTTATGTGTTTGTTATCATAGGTAGTTAGTGGGTAATTTGGACAAACATGCTAGGATATAAACCCTAACACTTTATTAAAGATGAAAAGTTTTACTTGAACATACTATGAAATTATTTTTTTCCATATGGGGATTTGATTCCCCAAGGCTTGAGTCATAGGATGTGTGCACAGATTGAGCTAAGAACACTGATTAGTAGTATGATGATCCTATTAACAAAAATAATATAACATAGTAATTTCTACATTATTCTATGATATTGATAATTATATTATTACATTTCATTTATTTTTATAAATATTTTATTCAATCCAACTTCTTTATATAATTTTTTTATATAAATTTTCATTTAATAATATTTTTATATATCTTTAAATTTTTATTATAAAAACATGTTTTATTAAAAATAGAAAAATTTCATGCATAGTTTCATTAAAATTAATGTTTTTTGGTTAATTTTTTATATATTGTTTTATGGAACACTAGGAGAGTCTGTACTGGGCTTTATGACTTCCTCCCAATCATTACCATTATGTGTTTGTGGATTATTTTAGGAAGGGGTTGTGAAAAGGGAATCCGCCACATGAATTTTGTGGTTGTTATTGATATTTTTTGAACTAGAGTGCTGAAGGTTATCGGTGGAGATGTGATCCACCTATTTCCTTAAATTTTAATATTTTTATCTTGGTAGATGTTTTGGTCTTGATTATGTTCTATTTTGGTATTGATATACGTAATATATTTTGGTACTTTTTCCCTTTATAGTGTGGAACATACATACTTTTATCTTTCATATTACTCATTTAAAAAAAAAAATTAGTCCCTAATGATTCTTTTATTATTCCAGGTGATATTTTCTAACCTATGAGGATTCAAAATTCTTTTTGGTCCATGTCAGGGTTAGCATAGTTATCAGAATTCCAAGGTGTCTTGGCCAGTTCGTGAGAAGTACTTTTCTTCCATTTTACATTTATCAGGGAGAAATAACATATAGAATTATAATCATTATTTAAATATCATATATATTCATTATATGTATATTTAGTACAATCAAAAAATTATTTAGATATAAAAAATAATTTCACTGTTTATAGAGATGGTAGTTCGTATGTATTCATGAACTATTTTTTCACAATTTCATAGATATAATGAAAGTAAGGTGCCTAATAATTAGAGTTTATAGAATAAATATTATACAGTATATATGATATATATCTATTAAATAATTAATTATTAACATCCATTTAATATAGAATTGAAAAATGAATTACATCACATTATTGAGATGGTATTCCCCACGTACACATGAGCAACTTTATCATTTTACAATGGGTTAGAAGGTAAGAATGTAGTTTCAATATTATAATTGTTGAAGTAGATATATCTTATAAATATCATAAATTAACATTAAAATCATCATAATAACCGTTCATGAAATAAGAAGATGGAAAAAAAATTACTCTATGGAGGTGGTAATCCACACTTACACATGAGTGATAATTTCACTTCCCAAATGATAAAATATAAGTTTTATCGTAGTGGTCCCGTAATCATAATAAAATATTAGTATATTTATGGTATTGAATTTTTTATTTTATTATGAATAAAATTAAATTATATGAGTTATAAAATTAAATAAATTGAAAGTGGTTGTAAAAGATGATTACCTATTCTTCAGTATGCCTTCTTTAGATCCCTTTTTAAGGACCACTAGAATTGACATTTAAGGATACCATAACCTAAAATAAATCAATAGGTATGTTTAAAAGATAGTTAGGGATGTTTATTTCTATATATACGTATCAATTTTGTGTAAATATAAAAGATATTGGGTTTTCTTTTATATGTGAAGAGTGGGGAAATTATGGAATTTCATAATGTAGTAAATTAAAATAAATTAATATTCCAGTTCCTGTGGCCCCAAATTTATATATTTCAATCATATGGTGATTATGAGTTAAAATAATCTCATACAATAAAATTTTTACATGTTTATGAGATTTATTCACCCTTATCATGTTGTGTTACCCCAACACCCACCCCCACCCACTTGACAATTACCACAATATCAATGTTTTATTACCATTTAATGGTAAATAGAGTTAGCATAAAAAATAATAGAGACCTATAAATGGAAAATGATCGATATTTTAAAATATATACCATTAAAACTGACAAAGATATGATTTTATTATGAATTTTAGATAATTTAATATATTATTATCAATTTAAAAATATTATAAATGTCATTTTTAAAATACATGAAATCTTATAATATAGTATGTGTCAAAATAATTTAAACATACTACAAGATTACATAGGTTAAATGGTAAGGAATATTTCTTATTAATATATTCATTAAATAAAACTTCTACATGATTATATATCATTTAAAACCTTATACTTTGGTTTAACACCAAGTTTAACAATTTTTAACACTTACATTAGTTACAATTATATTAACCATAAAATGTTTTAGCTTTACTTACTATGTAAAAATTTTCCCATAAATGGAAGATGTATGTAATTTTCTATCATCTCATATTATATTGGTATTATTTAATTGTTTTTATTTTAAAATAATTTAATATAATACTCTTTTCATTAAATATCCTTAAGGTGAATTTTGGAATTATTCATTTTATTTTACTTGATATAAAAAAAAGAATAAATTGAGTTAAAATAAATACCAATAACAATTAATAATTAATTATTTTTAAATACAATTTTCATGGAAACATAATTCATACAGAAAAAATAATATTTAAAGTTTTTAAAATTATATACTATAATTTATATACTTCATGCGCAAGAAATATATCTGAATTGTATAGGTGTCTCTGGTAGTTATATAATCACTAAAAAGTAGAAATAAAAATTCATCATTACAATAAATTCATAGTAAACAAAATACACTTTAATTTCTATTAAATTTTTATTTTTATCCCTATATGAATATATAAGCTTAGTATAAATTAAAAAATGAGACATTTTGAAATATTCATTTCCCAAAATAATATATATGTAATTATTTATGGAAAATGTTATAAAAACACAATATATTCAATGTTATGACGTTCAAGGTATAATTTAATCCATAAAATTAAGCAAAGGTAAGTTTTAATCATATTTTTACTTTTTTATCACATTATTGTTTTCATTAATTACATTATTTACCCTTTATTGAAATGAGAAATTTTAACAAGGTTAATATTCATATTAAAAAAAATTAAAAGTGTACTACATACCAACTTTTATAATAAAAATTAAAAATCTTGTATAAATTTTTATTTATTCAATATATATAATTTTAATAATTAAATTATAATAAAAATTCATAAAATGCATTATAAAAAAATTGTTTGGAAAATTGTTTTTTAAACATAAAAATTTTTAAAAAATAAATATCATTAATATTACTGATTCAAATATAATTAATTTTTTTATTATAAAAATATTTTATATTTACATTTAATACCAAATAAAAAATATAATTGTAGTTTAAAATATGTTAATTCGATTAAAATAAATGAGATTATTTAAAAAATGGTATTTTCCAATATTAATGGAAATATCAACTATTTCAAAAAAAATACCAACATTTCACCATTTTAATATTTTGATAAGATGATCTAAAAAATGATTTAAATTTTATAAAATAAATCTTATAAAATTATCAAAAATAATTTATAATTTCCAAACACATAATGCTATAAAAATCATTTTTGATGAAAATGCATATTGAAGCATATAATGACTTTAATAAATATTTTGGGATTAATACCTAATAGTTAATCTATAATTCTTTATTGACTTATAGTATTGTAAATTTATTCCATAAGTGTTTTACACATTTTATTTCGCATAAATTCAATGGGTATTTTATAATAATATTTTTTTTATAATATATCTCAATTTTTTTTAAATCTTAGTATTTAGGGTTAATTAAGATATCAAGATAATTATTATGTTAAGTAAAATTTCTTGGTGTTCCATTATCCCCACCCCCTAATTAAATTTCACCCTCAAATGTTATCTTATCCATTAATGGTTGAATATTTCAAAAAATATTTTCTTAATCCACATCTTATAATTAGATAATAAAACTTCTTTTTTCCATGAGGAAGTAAGAAATGATAAGGTTACATGACAAGGCACGTAAACATGTTCTAAGGTAAGTTAAAAAATTTTGGGATGTTAAAATATAGACATGGAGTAGAAAATTAACATCTATGGACTAATAGAGAGTGATAGAGAATATGGTAATGAAGATGTTAACAACAAAAAAACCATAAATCTACGAGGGAGGAAAAGACAGTTGATTCATCAGAAATGAAGGTAAATGTATAAAATTTTTATTTCAAGATCATTTTATGATTTTGGAGGGATTATTTTACTATCATGATAGATAATAACATAAAATTCACTTACATGATTTCATTCCTTTTCCAAATAATAATTTCATCACTTTTTTGTTCTTCAATAAATTTAAAGTTCAACTCTTACTCCATGAAAGGAATATTCATGGTGATTTTTTCATCACAATATATTTAAAATTAACTTTTAAATTATGATAATGTTTATAAATGACTATAATTCCATTCAATATTTATCTATATAATTGAAAAAAACAAAATTTCCGACATAAGTTATCCAATAAGGATAAATATAAGTCATTTTCCCCTAAAACCTCAACCATAACCTCTAAAATTAAATTTAATCTATTCTATTAATATTTAACCTTAAGACTCCTCCAAGATATGTCTAAATAATTTCAAATCCAAAAAAATAAAAACAATTTATCAAAAATCTGTCTAACACAATATAAAGTATTTCATAGTGTCATAAACAAAACATGTGAATAACCTAATCATATATTCTCTTAAATCATATTAATAACGTGAATCGAAATAAAACTGCAATGAAATCGCATAATATTAAATATATTCCTTAAATATAAAAATGAAATAAGATTGATCAAAGATGACATAAATCACCTTATCATCAAATCAATATCTTATTTCAGGATAACCAATATTATCCCAATTACTTCATCAATGTCAAGAATATATTTATTCCAACTAAAAATTATTAATTAAACATCAGGTATATATTAAGAGTTATATTTTCACATAATCTTGTGTTCTCCAAAAATATCAACATGCCGCTAAATATCATTTTTTATATCAATATAATTCAACATATGTTTCAAAATACATAAATAAATATTATTTTGGGAAAATAATTAGATTTTTCATTATTAATAAAACAAAAATATAATTGATATAACACTTTTAGAATATAAGTATAGAATAACACTATATACACACTTCAATATTTACGTTCCAATGATTGATATTGTATAGCTCCTTCCTTTTTCTAGGTGTTATCCCTTGGATTGGGTCATTGAATTGGATATTTCCCAGGTTCCCCCATAGATAAAAAATTGAATTACTCATAAATTATTTTCTCTAGGAGCCTCAATTCCACATATATTTCATTTCCCCATCCATGGATATATTCTCATAGGTTCTTATTCCCACATTCATGACATGAAGAAAATGTTTCTTTCATTATTATATTTTTATTACCACATAAAATTTCATATCCCATATTCCACTGATTTAAAATATTTGTAAAATACATGAAATTAACATTATTAATCATATATAATGATATATTACAATTAGTAATCCCAAATATCCTCCTTTACATTCTATTTTATTTATTTTCCTATGATTAAAATAATTCCACTATCTATCAAATTCACCAATAACATGAATCCGCCTTGTCCCATACATTATCTAAGACAAAAAAATATAGGGTCATAAAAACTAATCATAGTGGGATATCATGAATATTCATTTAGACAATGTATAAATCATGAAAACATCTTTCCAAAATATGAAACCATTAGTATATCATAGTTCAACCTTGGTTTTTATCTATTAAAATTATTCATAATGGTTTATAAAAAAAATTTGAATTGATGAAAAAATATGCCCCTGTATGTTTCAAACCATGTGCACAATCTGTGATCATTAAAAATACATATAATTATGGATATGATATGGTTTACCAATGCCTTTTAGGAAAATTACCCCGAGATTCATTTATTATAAAAATTTTCTACTTTTATAATCTATAGTGTGATGTATTATTAGGAGAACCAAATAATCTCGATATTTCCTGAACATTATGTTGGTATCATATTCATAGGATTATCCCTAATTTTTCACTAAATTTAACAATCCTAGTTTAAAAATATTTACAAATCCAATCTCTAATTCCAAATTTATCATCCCAATAGTATCGTAAATAAATATTAAATCTCTTTATATGAATATTCAATATGTATCATTATGATCAATGCTTGAACCATCTTGTTTTAGTGTCTTTTAAGACTAAATACATCAAAATATTATTTATTTAAATATTTCATCATCTCTAATAATATTATTTCCATGGTATACCTTTATTGACCTACCAAACATATAACATTTCTTCATACCATAGGTAATGAAAACATATGAAAGGGTGAGATTAGATGATTAGTAATAGAAAACATAGAATATATCTATCAAAAAACATATAAAACCATAACATAAGATTAAGGGTATGATATCATGAACATAACATAAAATGTTTGTACACAATATGTATCATAAACATGATTCATGAAATACAACATAATTATTTCAAAATATATTATTCTTAAGAGTGAGAAAAAATCATAATCAATCATAAACCATAATGTATTGCCTAAATAATTTAACAATATTATGGTACCATAATGGGAAAAGAAAACATTTCATATGTAAAATTAAACTAACAAACTCATCAAATCATAGTGGATCAGGTATTAACACATGTTTCCTATATTATAATAGATCAGGCATCATCCCTTATATCCCAAAGAGGATTAGGAAAATCCACTTATTTCCCATATTGGGTTAAGAACGTCAACTTGTTTCCAACAGTGTATTAATAACATTGAATTTTTTATGTTTTATTAATAAGACCAATTTTTTTCCAATAATTATATATTTATATATACAACATTACGAAATTCATTGAATATATATATAATTTCAACCACACCCATAACAAAATGAAAACCATAAATATGTGTGACATGAGATCATAAAACATTCATCATGTAATCATAACATAAATCATGTAAATGAGATGAGTATCATAAAAATTTAATTATTTAATCATATCCTAACACATGGAAAATAAAGAGGTTTCACAAACATTTCACAATTTTAAGATAACATCACTTGTGAAAACCAAATGGGTTTTGCAAAAATTGCATCATAATTATCATAAATCAATTAATGGAAGAATAAGGATGTTATAAATATATCCTATCACTAGTAATTGATAATTAACATCATATATTGTTATCATATATAAAAATTCTTTAAGAAGATCACTAGAATATTTCTAGAGGAAAATACACATTTCATTTGTAAATAAATTTTTTAAAATAAAAATATTTTTTTAAATATTAAGGAAAAAATTAATTTGAAAAAGTGAAATTGAATCTTATAAATAAGGATTTAAAATATTGAGTGGTTATAATAGTAGTAAATATTTTTAATGATGTGTATATTAAAACAGATATGTATTTCACATTATTGACAAAGAGTACAAAATTCAAAAAAATTGCTTCCTTTTAAATAATTTTTTAAAATTTTATAACATGGGTAAAATATTATAAAAATCATATTATATTACTAAAATGATTCTTGAGAACATTTCTAAAAATTATATACTATTAAGAAATAATATTTTTGATTTAAGAGAGAAATAAAGTCTATTTTACCTAAAAAATATTCTTCCAATCTCTTGACTACTAAATGAGAGGAAAATGAATGGAAAACATATATTCTTAAAAATTAAATAGATTATAATTAAAATTAACATTATTTATTGGAGATGGATCATATATTTTACTCAATATAAATTCAAGAATAACAAATCCTAATTAAAATGGGATTGAAACAAATTCCCATAGAAATTTGATAACTTTTGAATAATAAACTCATGAAAGAGAGATCTATAAAGGTTTTTTTATATCCCAATTATTTTCATCATAATAAAAATAAAATACATTCTTGTTTAGAACTTACACCGCATAATATAAATAATCAGTGAATATGGAATGTTTCTCAAATAAATAAAAGTGAGATGAAAATACATTACATTGAGATCAATATAATTCAGAAGGGATTTAAAATCATGTATAATATATTCATAATTTATTATAAATCTATAATATGTCATGTAATTAATTATAATATAATATATTATCCATTTATAACATTGAAACTCCCATTTATTAAAGATTACTTAATTAAATAATTATTTTCATGTATTAATAGATTAATTTTTCATCATAATTTACGTTTGATAGTTCTAGTACATGTATTTTATTATGGTTCCATCATATACATAATTTAAACAATGAAATAATGAAAATATATATTAATTATATGTTTGTTGATATTCTTCCTTAATGGAGAGATATAGAAAATTAATTATAGTATTCCTATAGATGGTTTGACATACATATGCTTGAATGACACTGTCACAATTTAATGGATATATAGAAAGAAAGATACCAGATAGTTAATAATTAAAAATTATTATATAATATATTTATTAAAAATTCAATATATTTATCCTTAAAACCATCCATTTTATATAAATCAAAAAATGAATCACATCTCTTCATAGAGGCAGATGTCCATACATATGCACGAGTGATGTTTTCATTTTCCAACGAATTGAAAGGTATGAAGGTATTTATGGAATTATAATTATAGTAGAATAATTATATACTAAATATAATATATAAATTCAGAACCTATTATATTAACCATATATGAAACACAGGGATGAAAAAGGAATTGTTTCACTATGTGGTGGCACAAGTCCATAGGTACATGCGATCGATATTTGAACTTCCTATGTGATGAAATATTTGGTGGATATTGGGTGTTATATAACCATAGAAATATTTCAGTATATTTAGAATACTAAATTTATTATTTTACGAGGAATAGAATAGATTTATAGATGGAATATATTGAAATAAATTATATGATCTCATGTTAGAAGATTACAACATCTCCAGTTGGGCTTATTTAGGTCCCTTCTTTTAGACCCTTGGAATGGTCTTTTATGGCTACCAAAACCTACAATTAATCAATAGAGAATATTAAAACATAAATGGGTAGGAATATTTAATCTAGATAGTGTAATTTTGTGTAAATAAATGATAAAAAATGTATCCTTTAATAAGTGAGTATATGGGAACTATTAAAATTATTTAATGTATTAAATTAATATGAATTAATTTTCTAATTTATGTGACTCCAAATTGATATATTTCTAATATATGTTGAGTATATGTCGAAATGATCTCATAAATTTACATTTTAATAATTTGAGGTGATTTTTTCATGCTAATGACTGTATTTTAACCCTTGTTTCCCCTTTTGACAATTACCAAAATATGAAAGCATTTTACCCATTAAGGGTCTAGTGGGTTCCCATAATAAGAAAATCGACCCATAAATGGACCATTGATAATAATTTGGACCAAATAACGCTCAATTAGAAAAATGTATTATTTTTTATAAATTTTAATTCATTTAATAAAATATTATTTACTATAAAATATTATTAATCAAATTAGGAAACATATAAGAAATATTATAATATATACTTAACCACGGTGAAAACCTTTTCAATCATAAAGGGTAATAATTTTAATAACATGGTAAAAATTGGCTCATTAATGGACAAAAAATAACATTTTTGAACATGTGTTATCATACTTTCCCTCTTGCAATACGGTTATTATTATTAAAAAATATAATAAAATATTTTTTCTTCAAATATAGTTAATGTTAAATTTGAAAAAACCAATTTATTTTTACATTCAACACATAAATATAAATATTGAAATGAAATATAATACTTTTCACACTTAATAATAAATTATTATGAACTATAAAAAAATATTAAGAACTATAATTCATAAAAAAAACAGTTGATTTAATGTTCCCAAAATTAACTACATTGAGTTTTCCATTACATGTATAGGCGATGTATCATAATTGTATAAGTGTTTAAAGTAATTAATTAATCACTAATTTTATGACCCCCTCTACACAAAGTGTACCCCTCATGGGCCATCAACGTGAGAAGTGAGCTAATGACCCCCCGAGTCCTGCCTCCAGTAGGCCCCGGGTTGACGAGTAGCACCGAGGGTATAATAAACACACAAATGGAATTCATTACCCTCTAAGAAAACACATGTAGAAGAGAGTGATAATATAGACACCAACCCACTCCCATATAAGGTGTATTATATAACAAATCCCATGTACAAATATGTAATGTCACGAAATCTACTACAACAAAATGGTGAAAAATTATAAATACCCCAAAGAATATAGAAACATCAGCAACCACAAGCCCAAATAGCTCATGAAACCCCAAGCTAGTAGAAACTAGATTGATCTCAAACTTATTCCAAGTGATCTATAATACATTTTATATATACATAGGGTGAGTATAACAGTATACTCAGTAGGATCCTCCTTGAAGCCTCTCTTGCAAAAGTAAAGAAAGCTTGCTAAAGCACAGTGAAGAACAAGTGAAACTAATTCCTCACCTAAACAGGTATACTGTGTTATCAGACTCACCATGGATACTCTCACCACGTAATGCATACAAGAGTGTATAATATAACAATTAATATCAAGGGTACACTGATACTACTTCCCCACTGGTTTTCCGCTTTGCCCCAACTTTGCACATCTACAACATATCTCTCCAAAAAGGCCTTCTCACAGACACCTGGGCAAAGCACCACAACTTTCAAATCATTCAAAAAAAACCACCACATCCACTTTAGAAAGTAACTAGGTAGTTTCAAGGGGCAACCAAAGCTCACATAACGTGTATCATACGTTGGGCATTATACCTCAAGCAAGTACAGCCCACACACCGAGTAAGAATCCTTAAGCTGTTACAGCCTATTCATGTTATGCCTATAGTAGTCCATAAAATTATATATCCAGAATATATGTGGGTGAATAACCACAAGCCATTACAGCCCTCTATACACATATATGGTGAAAACTAATCATTGTTCCTATCAACACAAGTAACAACCAATAGAAGAGAGCGTGGCCAAAGGGGGTATTATACCATCCATCCTGCCACCGGAATGATGGTGAAAACACCCCCAGGGGATCAAAATCTCTTAGGTGTCAGTTTCACTAACTGACGTGGTGGATTAGTATATAGAAACACAAAAGGTACAGAATACACTATAGTTCACAACCACATTATGGTCATAACCTAGAATTAGACTCAGCTACAGCAAAGGTCTCTCGGACTACCAGCTACCACTTCTAAGACTAGGTATCCTATAAGCACAGAACAATTTTAAGAGCTTTATTACATTACTTCCTTCTCTTTTTATTAGTTAAACTTTAAGTTAATTATTTTTTTAAACACTGATTAACCATTATCAATTTCCACTTTATATTTCATTATCATCACACCCAAATTCCACTGTCCCTTTAAAATTGTAACCATAACATTGTGTCCCAACATGCTCCATCCCCATCATTTATTAAATCATTTATTAAAAATATTATTACTTTTCTATATTTCGAGGCATTCTAGAAAACCCTTCTAAGCTACTAAACCAAAGGGGGCTCAACACAGTGAGTAGATGTACTTCTGGTCGAGTATTTTCCTCCTATATAAAAAGCATAGACCAATCCTCCCTTTGAGAGGCTAAACACATAAAGAACGCCGCATACCCCATGCGTCTTTCCCCCATTTGGGAGAAGGGTATGCAAGACCAGTTGCCTTGAGCAGTGGGGAATGTAATTAAGATAACCAAACAAAAATAATCAATAAGAATTAAATCATTCACTTCCAACCCATTTCATCGTCCCTAGTGTCCTCCATGACACCCACATGCATAAACCGATGCATATCTCCACTCTAGGCGTCAACTAATACCACAACCATTAGGCCTCCATGCCCCCACATATCGCAACATCCATCCAGGATCACATTACAACATATGCAATAGGAAAATAAATATCATATATATTGGGCTCTTGGCCCTTAAACAATCAAGAAGGTAACTTAGAACCCAACAAGGAATTACCTTTTATTGAACAACTAGTTATTTAATCCATCTTGGATTAACTAATTTATTATTAGTAGCTTCCATATTTGGAAAACCTAACTAGTAAGCTATGATAAATAATTAAGCATGCTTTCTGCACCAATCTGATTTGCATCAAATAACAACACGAAGAATGAGATTCATTTTCGTTCCTTTTTATCTTTAGCCAATAATTATCAATTAATTCCAAATTTAGGTTCATTACCAATTTCCATCAAGTACGAATGGTTAAACAAAGAAAGCATATATATCACACTATCTATAAAAACATGAGGAAATAACATATGATCGATAATAATTTATTTATCTGATTCAAATATTTATTTGGTCAATTACATTGTGATCCAGTAGGATAAAAAATTCTAACTATATAGCTTCACATAAAATAAGACAGAAGCAATGAATTACCTACCTCAAATGATTCGTGGTGTTCTTTATATGAGAATGAGCCACACAACGGGTTACGATCGCTTCCCCCCATGACAACTATATCCACCGGAGGATGCATAGACACCACCACACTTGTCAACACCCAAGAAAATCCTATTATGAACATGGAGATAGCATACCCTAAATGGGTCAGGATAAACACAAGGGGATGAAACCAAAAGAATTACGATAGATCATATCTTATATCGAAGATTAATCTATTCTACTTGGTTGCCTAAAAAATCAGATCAAAACCAATCCTAGGATGAAATTTTGAATTTGAAACTACTACAGGAAGGAATGAAATGTTAGAGAATCTCACAACAGAGAATAAGGAGGAAGAATTAGGGAGGAAGATATATCGTCGCTTTAGAGGATTCAAAGGGGCAGTGGTTTAAGATATGCTGTATTTTCCATTAAAAGTGGATCACATTAAACCATGAGGTTTGACAAAGTAAATGTATCCCAATCCATGGGGAAATTAATATTAGAATTTATGGCCTTTTAATCGGCATTAGAGCCCTTAAAACAAGGTTTTAAATGCATTTTAGTTCAAAAGAAATTTCAAAGGGTCAAAACTATAGGAGGTTAGAGGCACTATTCACGAACTCAAAATTTGGAAAAGGAAAGAGGTCACCTTTGGAACCTCACTGATCTGAAAACACAGTCCATGAACTCAAAATTTAGAAGTGGAAGGAGGTCACCTTTGAAACCTCACCATTCTGGAAACACATTTCATGAACTAAAAATTAGGCAATGAATAGAGGTCATTGTTGGAACCTCACCATTCTAGAAACACTGTTCATGAACATAAAATTTGGAAAAGGAAAGAGGTCACCATTGGAACCTCACTATTCTGGAACACTATTCATGAAATCAAAATTTGGAAAAGAAAAGATGTCACCATTAAAACATCACGGTTCTGGTAACACTGTTCATGAACTCAAAATTTGACAAAGAGGTCACTGTTGGAACCTCACCATTTTGGAAACACTGTTCATGAACAAAAAATTTGGAAAAGGAAAGGGGTCACAATTGGATCCTCACCATTTGAACCTCACTGTTAGAAACTCACCATTGCACTGTTCACATAAGATTACTGATGGCACTGTTCACATCAATCTCACTGATGGAACTGTTCACAGGTCTCCTCGATGGAACTGTTCACAACGGTCTCATCGATGGAACTATTCACACTGGTCTCACTGATGGAACTATTCACATTGGTCTCACTGATGGAACTGTTCATATAGGTCTCACTGATGGAACTATTCAAATCGGTCTCACCGATGCAATTGTTCACATCAGTTTCACTGATGGAACTATTCACATTGGTCTCATCGATGGAACTGTTCACATCTATATCATTGATGGGACTTTTGTCATTTGTATCACAGTTGGAACTTTTGACATTGGTCTCACCAATTGAACTATTCACAGAGTTGGAAAATTGGAAAAGTGTTTGGGATAAGTCACCATGACCTCCCAGAACTCCTCAGACCCTAGATTTCCACAAAGGAATGAACCATAGAGGTTCAAGACATTACCTCAGATACCTCTCAAAACATTCTCATCCTCAAGAATTCAAAACCAACTTAAAAGGGTATATAAATGAATTCTCAATAACCACCCATCGAGATACCTCTCAAAAGAGGTCAATGCACACGAATCAACCAATTTAATCCATCTAAAACACATGAATGTTCTATAACCACAAAGCGAAAGTCATTAGATGAAAAGTGTTAAACATCAAACAACTCTGAGTACTAAACACGTATCTATGACTCAAGTTCCTAGGTACTCTCCTACAAGCCACCGTGTCTCCACAATACATTATCCAAGGAGATAGAATTTTCGTGAAACACCTTCTCTTTGAGGTCATGGATCTCCACAGGTCGTTCCTCAAATGTCCCATCATCATCAACATTGATCTCTCCCCAATCGATGACGTGAGAGTCATCATGAAGATAATGATTGAGCTATGATGCATGAATAACATCTTGTATCCATATCATCTGTGGGGGATGTTCTACTTGATACGCCACATATCCAACATGAGCGAACACATCTAAAGGCCCAACAAACCAAGGATAATTCATAGTCTGATGACCAAGCCTTGGCTGCCCATGACAGGGTGCCACATTCAGAAACATGTGATCCCCAACATCAAACTCTATGTGTATCCTCTTTTGGTCGGCATATGATTTCTAACAATCAGGATTTGTCTTCATCCTCTCACGAATCACCTAAACTATCTCTGTTGTATTATGCACTAGTTCTGGTCTGAGAATTGCTGACTCTCCAACCACAGTCCCAGAGAATAGAGAATGGAAAGGCTGACCATACAAGGCTTCAAATGGCTCCATACCGATGGTGGAGTGAAAAATATTGTTGTATGAAAACTCCACCAAGGGTATGTGCCTCATCCAAAAACCTCATAAATCAAGGACACAGAAGGATAACATGTCTTCAAATGTTTGGATAGTCAACTTTGTATGACCATCTGTCTGAGGATGAAAAGAAGTGCTAAGGCATAGATGGTAACTGAAATCATGTTGGAGACCTCTCTACAACCTAGAGGTAAAATGAGGATCTCAATCATAAATGGTCATCCTATGGAATCCATGATGTCTCACCACCTCCTCTAGATACTACCTCAACAAAACATCCACTGAGCTTGAATCCTTGATTGTTATGAAGAGGGATTATTTTTATAAATTATTCACTGCCCCCAAAATAACACCATGTCCTCCCTTAACACATGGTATTCCAGTAACTATGACCATTGGGATTTCCTTCCACTTCCACTGAGGTACATCTAACGGCTGGAGAAGTCCACCTAGAACGCGGTGTTTGGCCATCACATTCTGGAAGACCAAACATCAAGACACAGACTCTGAAACTACATGATTTTCCCCAGGCCACCAAATCTCGCTCCTCAAGTCTTGATACATCTTTCTCAAGCCAGAATGAACCACTAAAGGAGAACTATTGAACTCTCTGAGAACCATCCCATGCATCGCTAAAAGAATAAAAAGCCTTCCGCCATACAACACTCGATGTTTTTCATCCTCAGACCCACAATCATAGGCCCCACCACAAACAACTCGATATATCTAGACCTATACCTCTAAATCACCCAACTCAGAATCTTCAACGTGGTTCACAAGAGATGACTGCACCATCATCTAAAAAAGTAAACCTCTACCCCCCAACTTCTCTCATATCAAGATGTAATGATAAAAGTTCTTCCATTAATATTCAAGAGTCACCAAATATACACAATTCATATCTACATTACATCCAACATAGCACATTAGATACAATATTCCCCTTTCTAGGTGTATACGATATTTCTAAGTCGTATTACTATTGGAACTCCTTCCATCGACATTGTCGTATGTTCATGTCATGCTAGGATAAAACTTACCTCAGGATCTTATCATCAGTGAAAACCACATTGTGCTCACCAATGAGGTAATGTATCCACAACTTTAGAGAAAACACCGTGGCTGCAAACTCAAGATCATGGGTGGAATAGTTAAATTCATGGGGACACAACTATCAAGAACCATAAGAAACAATTGATCTCTACTGCAACATAACACAACCTATCCCCAAAAGTGGAGCATCACAGAAAACATCAAACTAAAATCCCTCTACTGGAAGACAAAGAACTGGAGTAGTTACTAACTTCTCCTTTAGATACTCAAAAGCATCTTGGCACTGATCATTCCATATGAATGCCTGATCCTTCCTAATGAAAGCTATCAGAGGAGTCGCAACTCGAGAGAAATAAGCTACGAACCTAAAATAGTAGCCAGTGAGTCCATGGAAAATTCTCACATATGAGACTGTCTAGTGTGATTTCCAAGACACTATCATCGATTGATCCTCAACAACTCCCAGCTGGGACACAACATTCCAAATGAAAAAAACATCTCAATCCCAAAACTCACACTTCTACAACTTCCAAAACAGCAGATGATGACGAAGAACTCCCAAAATGGTGTGTAGATGCTTTACATGCTCCTCCTGTGATGTGGAGTACATAAGTATGTCATCGATGAAAACCACCAAGAACTTTCCTAGAAACTCATTGAATACTGCATTCATCAATCCCATGAAAACAGCTGGAGTATTTTTCATAACGAATGACATTACAACGAACTCATAATTCCCATGATGATAATGGAAAGAAGTCTTTGGGACATACTCATCCTTCACAGGCATCTGATGATATCCGGAGCACAATATTATCATTGAGAACAAACATTCACACTTTATTTGATCGAATAAATCATCAATCCATGGAATAGGATAGCGATTATTTATTGTCACCTTGTTTATGCGACGATAATCTACACACAACTGCAAACTTTCATCAGCCTTCTTCACGAACCAAACTGGTGCACCCCATGGTGACACACTAGGTTGAACAAAACCAAAATGTTATAGACCATCATGTTGTATACGAAGCTCTCGTAACTCATAAGGGTCCATCTTATATGGAAACATATAGATATGAGACGCTCCTAGTTATAGCTTGATCCCAAACATGATCTCTTATCGAGGGGGTAATGCTACAACCACTTCTAGAAAGACATCATGGTACTCTTCTACGACCCTAGGAAACTCTAGCTGC
This sequence comes from Viscum album, assembly GCA_963277665.1. Taxonomy (NCBI): domain Eukaryota; kingdom Viridiplantae; phylum Streptophyta; class Magnoliopsida; order Santalales; family Viscaceae; genus Viscum; species Viscum album. Next base: position 1,947,038,963 of record OY728127.1, on the reverse strand, counting down.
TGAACCTCTGAAGACGTCAGTATAAGATCACCAATCATGGATGATATGGATGGAACATGCCTTAGACCCATTCGAGGGTGTCGCTCGCCAACGAACACCACCGGCTCTCCATCTGCATCGAAGAACACAACCTGCCTCCTAATGCAATCCACGATATCCTTCACTGAATACAACCAATACATTCCAATGATGACATAAAAAGTTTGTATTCATAAACAAATGAAAACTCCCCAAGAGTGGTGCTACCCCAAACACAACTCACAGTCTCAACAACATTCAAACAAGTCAGCTCAGCCTCCAACTGGCATTGTCAATGCCAAGGGCACCGAAAGCCTCTCTACCTCAAGTAACAAATCATGGAAAAGGGTAAGTGATATAAAAGAGTGTGTCTCTACTAAATAAAACAAGGAATACACTAATGAAGAAAACAAGCAAAGGGTACCTCGAACGATGTCCAACTCACCTGACACTGGAAATGTAAAAGCATGAAGCTGACCACAACCTCCTCCACTACCTCTATGACCCTGATGATGACCAACACAATGGAAGAGCTCTGATATCTAAGGAAGGGGAGTGTCATGGGGCTATCCTCTACCTACCTTATCAACCCTCTATAGATCTAAAGTTGGTGAAACTAGCTGCTACTTGCCTCGGCAGGATCTGCCTCAATAGAGGAACCTGGAGAAAAAAACCAAATGTAAGATAACTGCTCAGAATGGTCGGGCACTCTCACTGATGATGACCTCAACCACCCCAAGAAAAATAGGTTCTTGATCCCTTGTTATAAGCTTGTGAGCCATTTACATTAGAGAAACATTATACTGAGGGCTAAGACCTACCCCCATCTGAATGGAAACTCTTATTCCCTAAAAAATCGAGAACCTCAGACCACAACTCTTCTTCATGAGAAATCCTGATGACTCCCCGCTAATGATGACCTAGTTCAGGTAAATGTCCTTTAGACGACCTCTTCCCTCTCTATCACCTCCAGATATGTATTCAACATAAATGGGGTGACCTGGCACATGATTATTGGATGCAAAGCCTCCTCAAAATTCCCCACCCTAGCCTCCTCATCTGGAAACAGGCCTAAAGAATATCGTAAAAGGATATGGAAAAAAATTCCAATTCCTCACACACTAGAGCTCCCCTTTAAAAGGGTAAGAAGCTGTTGGAAAATGGACACCTTCGTAGTCAAAGAAAGAAACTAAACTGTAAACTTTCTTCGGAACTCCTCCCGTGAGATCGTTGACTCCACTCGATCCCTGAGGGACAAGAACCACCACTGCCTGACTGCTCCACATTGTATCGTCATAACCAAGGACACACGGTGATCATTCTAATCATGGTTCGAGCTGAAGCCTATCTTGAAAACTTATAAAAAGTCTTTTTTGATTTCGTATGAATAGAATCCCTCATACTTTTGTAGAATCTGGCACTGAAACTCTCATAGTGTCATCCTCCAAGAGCCGTCATCGCCAACTTCTACCCGGTGGCGATCTGCTGGCACAGCCTACTAGACATATTCTATGTGATCCTGACAAGGAAGTTGACCTAGATCCATACCTATAGAATAATAAATAGTTATATTTCCTAAACAGAGAATATAAAAGACTCTTCATTAATTTATTAATTGTTTTCCTCTATTCATTTTAGGTTAACCTATACCAAGGTCTACCCATCCAAACACATAAACAAAGAAGAAGGATACATGATCCTTTCCTATATCTCTACCCTGCAACAATTATCACCTCATTTTATCACCATTGTAAACATAATGGTCCATACATCAGATCATAGGGGGGGATAAATGCATATATCTCAGCTGGTCTGCAATGTTTACATCACTTGCTAATCTGGACTGACACTGTTTCCCTACCAAACCATGCAACCTAACACATGTCTTACTCCAAACACTATCCTATCCCTCAACCATCCGTTGATACCACTATATCATGGAACCCTCCCCACAATGTGTAACCTTCCTGGGACGAAAATGTGATAAGGGAGGTAATGACCCCCAGTCCCGCCTCCAGGAGGCCCCGAGTTGGCGACTAGCATCGAGGGTATAGTAAACACACAAATGGGAGGCAATACCCTCTAGGAGAACACATGCGGAAGAGAAAGATAAGATAGAGACCAACAAACTCCATCTTAGGAATAAATATATATGAAATACCAAGTACAAATATGTAATTTCATGGAAACTACTACAACTGAAAGGGGAAAACTGCAAATACCAAAAAGAAAGTAAATACAACAGCAACCACAAGCCTGAACAACACCTGCAACCCCAAGCTAGTATAAACCAGGTTGATCTCCAACATACTCCAAGTGACCTGAAATAACATTTATATATACATACGGTGATTATAACAGTATACTTTGTAGAATCTTACCAGAAGCCTCTCATGAAAAAGTAATGAAATCATGCTAAAGCACTGTGATCAACAAGTGAAACTAACTCACCTCCTAAACAGGTATACTATGGTCCCATCCCACCAGGGATACTCTCACCTAGAATCACAAAACATAGTTTATAATATAATAAGGAATATCAAGGTTAACCCGCTTCTACATCCACAATAGTTTTATGCTTTTCCACGACATCGCACGTCTTAAGAATCTCTCTACAAATAGGTTTGCCTGCAGACACCTGGACGAAGCACCACAACATGCACCTCATGCATCAAAAGCACCATTTCCACTCACAAAAGTAACTAGGTAGTTTCCAACGGCCACCATAGCTTGCATAACGTGTATCATACATTGAGAATTATACCTCAAGCCATTAAATCCCAGACACTATGTAAAAAAACCTCAATCCTTCACAACCTATACACGTTACGCCTATAGTAGTACATAGGATTATATATTCAGAATATATGTGTGTGTGAATAACCACAAGCCATTATACCCCTCTGTACACATATATGGGGAAAAATAATCGTTGTTCCTATCATAATAAGTAACTAACAAGAGAAGAGAGTGGGGATAAAGGGGGTAGTCATCCATCAATCCCTCCACTGGAATTTTGGGGAAAACACCCACCCAAGGCTCAGAATCCCAAGGGTGTCAGTTGATTTAACTGACAAGGGTGGATTAGAAAATTGAAACACAAAAAGTACAGAACATACTATAGCTCACAACCACACTATGGGAATAACCTAGTTTTAGACTCAACTGCAGCTAACGAGTCTCAGACTCCTATATACCACTGCTAAGACTAGAGATCCTATAAGCACACAACAATTTTAAGAGAATTACTACATTATATCATTCCATTTTTTAGTTTCACTTTATTTCATTTTATTCTTTAAACAATGATTAAAAAATTTAAATTTCAACATTATATTTCATTAGCATCACAACCAAAGTCCATTATCCCTTTAAAATTGCAACCTCTTCATTGCGTCCCAGTAAGCTCCAACCCCATGGGTTAACCTCATTTATTAAATCATTTATTGAATACATTACTTCTTTCCCATATTCCCAAACATTCTAGAAAAACAATCTAAGCTACTAAACACAATGGGGCTCAACATGGTGAGTAGATGAACTACCCATCGAGTCTTTTCCACCTATATCAAGAGTGTAGACCCATCCTCCCATTGATAAGCTAATCACAGAAAGCATATAGCAGACCCCATGCGTCTTCACCCCTTTTGTGAGAAGGGTAAGAAAGACCAGTTTCCTTGAGAAATGGGGAATGTAAAGAAGATGAACAACCAAAAATAATCAATAAGAATCCAAATATTCGAATCCTACCCATTTCATCATTCCTAGTGTCCTCCCCAACACCCACATTCATAAAATGATGCATCTCATCACTCTAGGAATCAACTGTTGCCATAACCATTTGGCCTCCACGCCCCCACATATCACAATAGCTATCCAGGAACACATCACAACACAAGAAGTGGAAAAAAAACATCATATCAATTGGGCTCTTGGCCCATAAACAATCAAGAGGGTAATTCAAAAACCATCTAGAAATTATCTTTTAGTAAAAAACCAGTTCATTAATCCATATTGGATTAATTGATTAATTATTCCTAGGTTCCATATTCAGAAAACCTAACCGGTCAGTTATGACAAATAATTAAACATTCTTATTGTACTAATTTGATTGACATTAAAATACAATAAAGAAGAACCAGATTCATTTATATGCCTCTTTTTCTTTAGCCAAAAAATATCAATTAATTAGGGCTTTACATTCTTTAAAAATTTCCATCAAAAAAGAAAGGCTAAAAAAAGAAAGCATAGATATCACAGTATCTAGAAAAATATTAGGCAAAAACATATGAGGGATATCATTTTATTAATTAGATTCAAATAATTATTAGGGAAATTACATTGTGATCTAGTGGGATAAAACATGCTAACTATATTATTGCACATAAAAGAAAAGAGAAACACTAAATCCCTTACCTCTAATGGTTCTTGACGTTCTTAATATGAGAATGAGCCACACAACAGGATACGATCTCCTCCCCCCATGACAACTGTATCCACCGAGGATGCAAAGACACCACCACACTGGTCAACACCCAAAGAAAGACCATTAAGAACATGTAAATATCATTCCATAAAAGGGTAAGGAGAAACAGAAGAAGATGAACCAAAAACAATGATGATATATCATACCTTATATCCAAAATTGATCGATACTACATGGTTGTATATAAAAACAGAGCCAAACCCATCTTAGGTGGAATGTTTTATTTTTCAACTTCTTTGGGAAGGAATTAAATGTTTGAGTGTCTCACTGCTGAGAACAAGGAGGGAGAATTAAGGAGGAAGATATCTCATCCCTTTAAAAGATTTAACAGAGAATTGGTTTATGATACGTCGTATTTTCAATTAAAATCATATCACATTAAACCATGCGGTTTGACCAAGTAAAAGTACCCCAGGACTTAGAGAAATTAATATAGGAGTATTGGACTTTGAATTGGCCTTAGAGTCTTTAAAACATGGATTTAAATTCATTTTATGTCAATGGAAACTTAAATGGGTCCAAACTATAGGATGGTGGAGACACTGTTCATGAACTCGAAATTTGGCAAAGAGAGGAGGTCACCGTAGGTACATCACCATTCTGGAAAAAAATTCATGAACTCAAAATATAGAATACGAAAGTGGTCACCATTGGAACCTCACTATTTTGGAAACACTATAAATGATCTTAAAATTTTGATGAGGATAGAGGTCACCATTGGAACCTCACCATTCGGGAAACACTATTCATGAACTCAAAATTAGGAAAAGGAAAGAGGACACCGTTGGAACATCACTATTCTAGAGACACTGTTTATGATCTCAACATTTGGAAAAGGAAAGAGGTCTCCATTAGGACCTCACCATTCTAGAAACATTGTTCATGAACTCAAAATTAGGAAAAAGAAATAGGTCTCCATTGGAACCACACCATTTTTGAAACACTGTTCATGATCTCAAAAATTGGAAAAGGAAAGTGGTCACCATTGGAACCTCAACGTTAGAACCTCACCATTGGAACATCGATGTTGAACTGTTCGCATAAAGTTATCAATTACACTGTTTACATCGGTCTCCCTGATGGAACTGTTCACATAAGTATCACTGATGGAACTGTTCACATCGGTCACATTGATGGAACTGTTTACAACAGTCTCAACGATGGAACTGTTCACACTGGTCACACTATTGGAACTGTTCGCGCATGTCTCACTGATGGAACTATTCACATTGGTCTCATCGATGGAACTATTTACACCAGTTTCATAGATGGAAGTGTTCACATCGGTCTCATCGAGGGAACTGTTCACATCTGTCGCACCGATGGAACTGTTCACATAGGTCTCACCGATGAAATTGTTCACATCATTCTCACCAATGGGACTATTCACATTTGTATCACTGATGGAACTGCTCACATCGGTCTCACCAATGGAACTATTCATATAATTGTAAAATTGGAAAAGTGTTGGGGATAAGTCACTTTGACCTCCCAAAACACCTCAGACACCATATTATCGCAATGGAATGGACCATAGAGGTCCGGTCCCTTACAACTTATCTTTAGAAATAAATTATCATCATAATAAAAATTCATTAATAGAAAAATAACTATTATAATTCATTCAGGTTATATTTTTATACTTATGTGAACATATAAGATAAATATAAATATAAGAGAGTAACATTTTGGAATTTTCAATACATAAGATAATATAAATGTAATTATCTATGGAAAATAGAACCTAATTTCATATATTTGACGTTATGATGAGTAATAAAGATCTTATTCCATCCAATTAAATAATTGAAATATTTTGGTATACGTTTAAAGGTTTATCAAATTATTATTTACCATGAAAACATGATTTACCCTTTAATGAGGTGATAAATTTTACCAAGGTTACTATTCATAATAACCAAAAATAAATGTGGAATATTTACCAAATTGGATCATCATGATTAAACATATTTTATATGTTTTTCATTTTTTAATATTTGTATGTTGAATTAGTCAATTTTAATATAAATTTTTAAAACACAATAAAAATAATTTTTTAGAAAAAATGTTTTTTTAAAAAAATTAACTTATATCAAAATCATGAATATTACAGATTTAAATTGAATTATTTATATTATTATAAATAAAATAGATCACATTTCACTTGAAAACCAAATTCAATATATATTTATACTTTTATAAAACTTGATTTATTACGAATAAATTAGAATATTTGTAAAAAAAGATTATTTTCACTATTCATGAAAAAATAAATCATTTCACAAAAGTAATATAATTTAAACAGAAGATAATTTTTATATTCTGATTTCATTTTTTTCATTTAATAAAATAAAATTTTTAAATTTTTTATAAATTAATTATAATTGACATGCCCAGTATTCAATAAAAATCATTTTTGAAGATAAAGAATTTTGAAGCCTGAAATGACCTAAATGAAACAAATTATTAATATATAAGAATTAATCAATATATTTAAATTCATTAAGAGCATTATAAATTTATTTAAATTTTTTTTACTCATATTAATACTCAGTAATTCAATTACAAGTTCATAAAATATTTTGATAATATATCACAGTTTTTTAAAGCTCCGTGTTTCTTGTTAAGAAAGCTATTAATATTATTATTATATTAACTAAATATTTCTAGTGGTAAGCTTAGTCTCTTAACACTTACGATATTTTTCGCATAAATGTTTTATAGAACCTATCATACCACGATATATTTAATATAACCATATTCTGGTTTCATTTGTTCAAAGATATATCTATAGAACACATTCAAAATATTGATGATTATTTAAATAAAAAGAAAAATTCCTTTTATACATTCATATATTTCATATAAATTATTATGTGGATTAATTTTTAACAAAATGGTTTATTCACCTATAAATATCTAATCATTAGTCAGTATTTTTTTCCCTTAATACATCGATGTTTTTACATGAACCCTATGATGTTTTTACTAGTCTGGGTACCTATGGAGTTCAATATATATTCTAATTACATCATTGAACATGACTACCTCATAATAACTATTTATCTCTATATCAAGATATACACACTAAAATTGTGATAATTTTTCATTACAAAAAACAATGCATTTAACATACCTCTTAAGAAAAATCCCTCTAGGAAAGATGAATATGACTATTTTTTCCTAAAGATATGATATAGTGAAAAAATCATGATTATTTTCTAAGTAAACTAGTGAATTAGTCACTTCATATTAATAATTATTATATAAAATAGCTTCATTTTTTAAAATTGTTAACAATTTATATTTATTATACCTTTTTCCATTATATTTTATCATGACACCATGGTTGGATTTGAGGTTTGTCAAAATTTTATCATTTTATTATGACATATTAAACTCTGATTATCCCCAATGATTTTATTTCAATTTTGGTAATTGATAAAAAATGCATTCAAATATCCATGAATAGATTAATCAATAAATCCTTCCATTAAAATTTATTATAAGATAATATAACATGGGTGAGATAACAACCTAGCAAGGTGTAATGAATTATAGAATTTTAACAAGGCCTCATTGGGAGATATATAGTCCATAATTTATAAACTCACATCCTGAGGGATACCCAAAAATATATGAAGATAATTTTAAAATAATATTTATTAAAAAACTTTTTTTGGGAGGACAGAAGAAATTGTTTCTAAAATTTATATCTTTATAGATCATGACATATGGTATCAGTTTATTTGTAACATATAATATAATGATTTTATAGTAATTAAAATTTTTATTAAGTATAAGAACACTCGTGTTGATTTTAAATTTATATTTTCCAAATTATTAATTATTTTTAAAGGAATTTAGGATATCACCGTATGAGATTTTTTGAAGAACATATTCTCTCTCACTCATTCTCTTAGAGGGTATGCATTATTTTATGATAAAATAAATCTTATAAAAATATAATTTTTTTAGTTTCACCAGATAAAATAGATATTGTTTTCTATTAATCCCACCCTTCTTTCAATGGTATCATTAAATTGGATAAAATTTAAAAAAATGGAAAGATATGACCAATAAATCAAGATAATTATAATACGTGACTTTATGAAATACATCATTTGGATTTAAATGCAATTTTTTAAAAAAAATATTTTTTAATATTATTATTCAATAAATTTACAATATTCCCTTAATTATAAGACCTCATAGAGGAAATTTTTCCAAGATAATTGGAATTAAATATTTATAATATCAATATTACATATAAAAAATCTAATTCTGATAATATTAGTTGATATGGGTTAAACATCTATAGATTATTATTGATGTAACACTGTGGGGGGGGGGGGGGTTAATTAGTGTTTCTTTATTTATACTATTTCCTAAATTAACCAAAATATATTTTTTTGAGTAAAAGGAATCGTTATTCACTATAATTACTATCTCACCATTATAAATATAAATAAATGAAAACATAATCAAGCATGACTGAAAATGTTAACCCTAGATATAGATTATTATGTATTAGTTATGATAGTAACCATTATAACTATTTAGATTTAAATAATATCATAAATTAAAATATATGATGTTATTGATCATATTATCAATAACTTTTTGAAATAGAACCCCTCTCATTAAAAAATAGTCAATCATGATTACAATTCGATAATCTCATAATGAAAAAATTTAATTAACAAAATCATATAAATTATTTACATCAGCAAGAAAGACTTATTTTGACTTTATATTGAGAAAATAAGATTAAAAATATGAGATTTCACCTGATAAATACATTTATTCTGATTTAGATTCATTTTTTCTTTCTTAAAAGACCTTTCAGCACACATTTGAATTATAAGAAAGTTTTTGATCGGCTTGATTAATCCAAACAAGATATTTTCATTAGAAATATTACATTGTGATTAAATTTTAAAAAATTTGAAATTCTTTATAAATAGATTATATCATTGGTAAAAAAAATCTTTTGAGTTTGTGATGTGGTTTTTACCCTTCAATAATATTTTAAAACTATTAATTTGATTTTATGAAGATATATATATAGAGATATCATTTTGAACAATTATTTAAAAAATTAAAAAAACATGAGTTATGGTTTTACCAGGGTACAACCATTTATATTAATATTTATGAAAACAATTATAAGATTGTATGGGTTTCAGATATGGTTTTCTCCATGGAGGGATCATAGTATGTCAGATATCATAGATGTAGATCCATATATTATCAAAAAAAATAGTTATTTTTATTTACACCAAACATCATAACAATATTTTAAATTAAATCTTCTTATATATTTTACAAGTATTTAAATAATTTCATAAAATTAATATTTCATTTTCGAAATAATTAGGCTAGTTTAATACCTTTGTATTTATGAAATCAAATTAATGAATTTTTAAGAATCAAATAGATAATTTTTAGTGAGAATAGTTTCTCTATTTGATTCAGGGATCTTATTATTAAATTTATATTGAATTCTTTAATTGCATGTTATAATAGATGTGTTAAATCTAATTTCCTTAGATTCAACATATTTAGATGTATGGATATGTGGGAAACTTATATAGAACTATTAAGAATGAATTTAATAGAATGTGGATATCATATACATATAACTGATTCAAAAAACCTAAAAAATAACAAGAAATGACCTATGAAGATGAATTCATAGTATTTTGAATCACATTTATAGTAATTGTGGTTAGAAATATAATATTGTGAAAAAACATTTAGTTTCACTATCTCACTATAATTTGAATAAATTTACGATTGAATCTTGAGAAACATAAACCAGATCATGAATCATGTGGGTTTAATATTCCAAGGCTATTCATTTTGGTGAATTACTATGATTTTGAACCTTTTTAAAAAAAATTGATGCGAAATATAGTGGAACTATATTGATGTTTGAGTGGATGGATGATGGTATTTTGGCATATGATCATTGGGAATACATAAATCTAGGTTATCAAAATGTTCTGATGGAAACTAGGGTCTTACATTTTTTAAAACTATATCTTCTGATTCTTAGATTGAGAATAATGAATGGAACATATACATCCATATCTTACATAGTTGTTGGGGATGTGGTAGATGTGTCTTGACTAACCAATTAGATATTTTGTATGTCTATTGTTCCAAGGAAAAAATAAATATCAGTGAATAAAGAATCTTTTTGGGGGCCTCTTAATCACATTTTAGAAAATATGAAAATTTATCTGGGGAGTTTTCTAAAATTAGGGGCTTATGAGTGATCATGGGGACTCCATGTGACACCCCATTATTAGTATTATCATTAAGGAATGGGTGAGGCCATGTGGTAAGCTATTTTTGGAAAAAAATTACATTAGAATCTTATATATATTATAAACCCAATGAAACCATGTTTAGTTGATTACGGAGACATTTAATTGGTAAATTAAGAAAATAGATATTAAATTATGATAAAATTTATTATTATTGAAATTTTATTAATACTGTTTTATAAAATAGAAAATTAACCCCATTAATTGTTGTTGTCCATCAAGTAATTGTTAAATGAGTAATTAATACATGAAGATGTTTCATATTCTTCACTAAGATGTCAGTATTATATTGAGATGATTTATTAAATATTATTATTACTGAATAATAATGGTAATGTTATGTAAGGTGATATTGGTGAGACCTAACTGGGAATTTTCAAATAATCAGTGGGATGAGTTACGTAACCATTTTTTGTAGTGATTGTTCTATGTTTATAGAATTTTAGTTGTGATTATGGTTTTATTAGAAAGAAATAGAAGTCACCAAATTTCACAATTATTTCTTCAAAAAAATATTGATTACTAGTAACACACAATAATTTCATTATGTAATTATAAATTTAGGTTATGGATGAATATTAATGGATTTAATGTGAGTGGTAAACTAAATGTAAGCGTATAATTGTATGGTTTAAGGGTATTTTCAAAATATTAAGTAATGTATGGATAATGTTGTGAGATAACTCCATAAAAAGAAAGTGTCTTTCTATGAAATGCATTATGTCTGTAAGTAGAGAAATAATAATTAAAAATTGAATGAGATATTTGAATTTGATCATTTATAAAGACACACAAAATCTATAGTGATAAAAAATGTAGACAATGAAATATAATGGTAAATGGATGATACGTTGATTAATTTAGTAAATAACTTAGAAATAAATGGTTACGACAGGTCACTAATTTTAAATTATTCTATAATTAAAGAAAGAATATCATGATGGGTGAAATTTACATCATAAATGATCTATTTAGATGGATGTAGAATAAGGAATTATGGAATGGTTTTTAAAGAATAATGTGGTGTAAAATTTCTGATAAGGATTTAAATAGATCAGATTTCTCTAGGAGAATTATTCGAAATACCTTGAAAAAACTTTTATAGCAATAAAAGACATAAAATGTTGAAATTAATATCTTTTGTGTTATGATGAGGCCATCAATATGATTCAATGATAATATTTATCAAATATTGATTAATAATTTGCGTAATAGGGGTTATTAAATTTGTATTCTATTAAGGATGATGAAATAACTAAATTTATATAAGGTAAATATTGTATGATTTTTTCGACTATCATTTTCTATGTTTGAGTTAATTATTCAGTTTCCACATTTTTATGTAGCATGTGATAGATAGATATTTATGGTGATAGGGTACAATGTGGGATCCACTTTTCACTCTCTATTTTACTAATGAGTGAGTTGGATGAAAAATTAATTAACCTCCCAACCCATAATATGGTTAGAGATTTATGGTGTCATATAAATGTATATAATTATACACTCCCATAGGTCCATGTTGGGATTGATAATATATTTCTAGAATATAGTTGGATATGGGTAACTCTTCCACAATATTTCAAATGGGATTTTTGATATGGGTATTTCCTCTAGTATCCCCAATATGATAATGTGATGGATAGAAATTCACATAAGTGATGACACTCTTCTTCTATAGAATAGGGACTAAGTTTGAAAATGATATACCAAAAACTATGTATCTTCCCACACATAGATCACTAATTTTGGAAGACAAAATATATGTCTTCTAATATATATATATATATATATATATCCAATTGTACCTTATTGTATTGATTTTTCCCTGTAGAAGCCTATTTACTCTAGTTTTTTCAGGTGTATATAACTATTATATTTGAAGATGTAAATTTCTTCACATAACTTCTAGAAAGGTAGATATGTGTATTTCCCCTAGAATCTCATGAAAAGTGTATCGAGGGAGGATTGTTAGACTAGAAATTTACGATGGGATATGAGATAAAAAAAATTTCTTTCACCTGAAAAATTTACATTAATGGAGTGTGATGAAAGTATTTCATAGGTTGATTGATCAGTATTTATCATGATTATTTTCGTATTTGATGATGATTTGAGGTGACATTGGCTTATCTGCACTTTATTTACTACAGACTCACATAGACACTAGATTTTATTTGTTTTTCCCACATCATGTTATGAATATACTAGGAATTATTATACTCACTCATGGATGGGAAAATATGTATTATTTTACTCAATTACATAAAGATAAGTAGATTTAGATAGAATATTATCTTGGATCTTGTATATGGATGGATGATTTGGATGGCTAGTTAAGTGAAGATATCATTATAACAAGAACATCAATCTTGTTAGTCTTTCAGATTGTATCTATCTCAAATTTGAGGTATGTACTTAATAAATCATATATATATATATTCACATTATTTATGAATTTTTTTATCATAGTTTAATTTTTAATGATATATCAATTACATTTGTAAAATTATAATTAATTCATTCTTTAGTTAATGTTAATATAAGGTAATTGGTGAAATATTATGGGAGGTAATTCATTCCAAGTTAATTTGGATACATTCACATTGGGATTTAAATAGAGGAATTATATATCTTATAAATATTTTTTAGGATTGTTTGGTGTCAGGATTTCATTGATTTCATTCATAGAGTGTCTACGTAGGAAAAACTGGAAAAATATTTATTAAAATCCATATATTTTATTATAAATTCAAGGAGAATATTTTCTCTTGGAGATAGTGGGTCAGGATTTACATGATTGGGGTGTTGTATATGGGAAATCAATTTTCATGATGATGTGAGATAAACATTGGATGTGATGAACCATTACATGAAATTAGACATATGATTTTAGGGGACCCATGTAGATATAGATAGTAGAATTAATACATTGAAGTACTAATTCCGTCTAGGTTGGAAGATAAATTCATTCATGTTTTCAAAAAATTTAACTTTTTTATTATGCTTTGCTTTATTTTTTAAATTTTAATTTTCTTATATTGGAGAATTGATGGAATTTTATACAATCACATGTGAAATACAAGAAATGTTTCACTAATAGAGTTCCACTGATTCTTGTTTCGAAGAGATTGGATCCTTATGATATTTTTTGGATTGAAGAACCATAGTGGGAGATGTACGATTTCTAGTAAAAATGGATTCCCCGACAAGGGATTATTTACATAATATAAATTCTCATATATGATATAAATCTTTAAATGACTAATGGGATATAAAAATTTAGTTCATTTTTGGATTTTAATAATGGGGAATCGATATGGGAATGTATTATTATTTCTCACAATTGAGATAATCATTCTTATTTTTCTTGCTTATTGTATATATAGATGATTCAATATGTAAGGTGGTGTGAGGTTCATAAGAATATGAATATAGAGTCTTTTTATAGAACTATTATTATTAATCTTAATGGGATATGTTTTATAAATGATCTTAGATCAGGGTATTTTAGTATAATTTATCATTGATGGGACCTCCCACATTATTCGTGGAACTAAGATTCATGATAAACTATCAAATATTATAAGAAATAGTTGGAGAAATCAAGATGTACATTCAATTACATTATGATAGTAACATCGAAAGATGAGTGATGATGAGTTTACTAGAACATTATTATGGTATTGAGATATATTGTATTAACCTATGTTGGTTTTGGATAAATTCTTTAGATGAATGGAATGAATATTTCATGTTAGGATTTGGGTCCTTAAATAATATTGCTATGAAAGAGGAGAACATATTTCATAGATTTTTCTTTCTTAATGATAAATTTGAGATATATTATGATCAACATTCCTTATAAAATAATAGTTATATATAGAAAAAATAAAGTTATACTCATACTTTGTGATGCATGGGCATTGTAACCACGATTGGTAATCAGTAGGAAAAATTAATTTCACGAGAGATGTAGTAATTTTAGTGAGTCGAAAATTTTAAATGTTGTCTAGAAATGTTTCATATATATGAGTAGAGGTTGTTTAAAAGTGCTCCATTAAATTTAATGATAATATATTTTATAAGGGGTCTTTTTCATAAAGTAAATAGTCCACATTGGAAAAATAAAAGATAAACTCATTCTAAAATTATTAATCATATCTAATTGTAATTGAATAGTATTATAGTTTTTTTATTCATTTAATAGTCATTTTATTGTATGCTATGAAGTATCCATACATTCCTATTTTTTCAATGTTTAAGGTACCAATGGAGGACCCTTAAAAACCAATGGAGTAGGTTATTATTGATGAAGAAAGTAAAGAGACACTTTAAAGGTAATATGAGATAT
Organism: Viscum album; assembly: GCA_963277665.1. Lineage (NCBI taxonomy): Eukaryota > Viridiplantae > Streptophyta > Magnoliopsida > Santalales > Viscaceae > Viscum > Viscum album. The sequence goes on along the minus strand of OY728127.1, from coordinate 1,947,023,770 downwards.
CACTAAGATGATGTGGAGTCCTTTTATTACACCAATGGGTGGTGGGAATAAATATATCGGTTTGGTGAGTTAAGTTGGGTTTTTGGTGTTATTGATAGCTTATATTTTTTAAATCAAGTTGATGAATTTTTTTGGACATTTTTGGGTATAGAGGGTCCTTGAGTTATATATAAACTTATTAGATGTGGATAACATGCGTGTTGTTCACAATCAGATGTTATTTTTTTGAACCCCCTGAACCCTACATTAAAGAAGGAGATAATGATTCAATTTCATAGAATATTTCATAGATTTTAGATATATTTTTTAAAAAAATGAGTAGACTCACACTCTCATTAAATTATACCTTAACTATGTTGACTTTAAATGATCAGGGAATTGGGTATCTGGAATCTTTTCATTGATTTTTTATGGATATTTATATTGTATGGAAAAATGAATGTGATATATTTTGTGTACATGGATTATTGAAACGCTATTCTAAATTTGATATGGAAAACTGAAATCATTTGAAGGGAAATAATGAGATGTTTGAATTAGTTAAGAGATGCATATTTTTATTATTATTTTCTCATAATATGATGGAATGTTTTATAGTAGTTCTTATAGAATACATTAGTGCATGTTTCATTACATATTTTTAAATGTTATTTAAGAGATTTATTATTTTTTATGGAAGTTTAGTGGGATTATTGATCATAATATCCTTTTCTTTTTATCATTTAATTATACAAAATATGACGGGGAGGATGTAAGAATGTGGGTTTTCACCTGATGATGACTTTTCTTATTAATGGTGTTCAACGTGAGTTTTAGTGTCACTCGATTTACTATCATTAAATTAAATTTAAATAATGTTTTTAGTGGGTCAAATAATCTTCAAATATTTTTTTTCGTTCAATATATTAATTAATTATTAAAAAGGAATATAGTAAATTCTATTTCAAATAAGCAAGTGTGACTTTTAATCAAATAGCACCACTGAGTCAAAATGGGGTGTTTATCTAAAGATAATGTTTTAAAAAATATATATATGATGTTATGTTGGTGTAAAATTATGGTGATATGATTTACGTAATAATTAAAAATAAATAATATTTCATTTATTTTGGTATCACCATGAAACATCCCCTTATATTCATATTTTTTGTGGAAAAATAGAGAAGGATAATTTTTTAGGTGGTAGCTTCCATGGAGGGATCATTATGGTTAATGTATGGCCCTGAGGTTGTTTATTTTTTGTACTAAAAATTATTTTATACTCATCTCGATATTCTAAACTCAATGAAACCATGTTGGGTTAAATTTAATGAAATAACTTCGGTGAATTAACCTATTAGGGAATAAATTATGATTAAAATTATTATTATTTAAATAAAAAATTTTAGGGTTGCTAAAATAAAATAGTTTCATAAACACTTTACAAAATTCAAGGTAATTATTTAATGAGTGAGATGAACTCCTTTAAATGTGAAATGATCGAATGGGATTTTTGTTTTTCCTCAAGGTAATTTACTAAATATTATTATTATTATCGGATATTAATAATATTGAGGTAAGTTAATTAATTTTATTTAAGAATATAAAATCAATTAAAGGGATGAGATTCTTAACCATGATAGTTGTTTATTGGTCTTTAAGAAACATTGTTTCTGTTTTTTGTTCTTATAAAAGTACATGAAATCAATATATTTCATAATTATTTCTCTTAAACCATGTTTATGAAACAAATGAAAAATATAAATTCATTACAATAATATGAATTAGGTCTGCATAAAATTGAAAGGTTATGATCAGTGTTCTAAAATGAATATAAAAGTATCACATTATATTTTAATTTTATTATCAGAATGAAAAATTAAGCATGGATGACATTGTGAGCTAAATACATAAATAAAAGGTTGTGGTTCTTGGATTTCGGGAATTTTCGGAAGTGTTTTAACGTATGAATTCCTAAAATTATAATGATTGTTTTGATTGAGATTTTTTATAATGATTCATAAAATATTTCATAACCAATATATGTGGATATTGTAACTAAATCCCAATGATTATATATGATTACAAATGTTTCAAATCACTAATATAATAAAATTGATAACTTTTCACTAATGATGCTTTTTTCACAAAATGATGAAACACTCTCTTGAAAGGATGTGAAATCCCCATTGAATGCTCAAATTCATGGGGAAGAGAGAAATGAATTATGTAATGGACATAAAATAATGAAGTAGTGGAATATTTAAACGAATGATTTGAATAGATTGTATTTTTAAAGGAGGCATAATATATGTAAATTTAGATACTTTGGATAACAATAAAAATACATATAATGAATAATGTGGTACTTTATATGTTTTGAATAGTCCAACTAGACGATTAAACAACATCCTTTATTTACAATTAAATTATCATTCCCTTTCTATAGGTTTAAATAGTTTAATATTTTAGTATGAATTAGTATTTTAATTACAATGTGTTAAATAATGTTTGATTGTTTTAGAGATCCTAGATTATGATTTAGGTTATTTTTTGTTCCTTATTTATTTGATATGTGATTGAGGCAATGATGAATGGATATTGATGGTTATATTATAAAATGGAGATTATATTTTACCCTTACCCTCTTAAAAATGATTTAGTTTAATGATGGGTGAATTTCTATCAGGCCTGGTAATCTTCACAAGGATTCATGATGACTTATATATGTATCTACTACTACTCACCTATATATCCTTATTGGGAATTATTATATGTTTCGAAGATATAGGTGAATATAGGTAATTCATATAGCATATCTGATATGATATATGTGAGACATCAAATTTCTCTAGTATACCAAATATGAGAATGTGATTGATGGTGATTCACCTATATGGAAACATATATTTTATATAACAAGGATATCAAGGTGAAATACTATGTATTAGTTACAATACTTTATCGTAAAAATAGTTCTAGGTCATAAGAGATATGAATATATAGTTGTATCATTATAGATGATTATTTTCTTCTGTACACTATTATATTGATTTCTCGCATGAAATTATTATTTCATCCAACATATAAACATATATACAACTACTTGGTTTAGAGATAAGAATTTTCATTTTTAAATCCAGGTTAATTGGAGAATTTCATTTCAACCAGCATATCATGACTATTTCATTGATGGTGAATTATTAGATGAAAAAAATGTAAATGTATGTCAGATTATATTGTTTTGATGATTTTTCAATTAAAAAGTATTAAAAAATTATGATATGATTATGATGATTTTTACTTCTAATGATAATTAATATAGAGGATAAAAGTTGTGTGTGACATTCAAATTTTTATGCTTTATTTAATAATATAGAATATATACACTAGATGATTATTGGGTAAGCTTACTACTAGAGATAATCAACTAGGTTCTGTTTTTCCAACCCCAACATATTCTCTTATACATTTTTATCATTTTATTAATGAAAATTAGTATATGTAATTTTTTTCGGTTATTTGTCTTGGAGATTGATGAATAATATGTATAATTGATCGAGTGGATATGTAATTATGATAAACACCATTATGTTTTATATTTAGGATGGAATTTTTTTTAAAATGTGATGGTTTCACCTTATGAATCATATATATCTTTTCACATTGTATATAGTGTTTTTATTATATATAATTAATTAATTTCACATCAAGTATGTTTCTAAGATTATATTTTTTTCACGTCATTGTAGATGCTGATGTATAAAGGTTGGTGATAGGTTTTTTGGATGTATTGGATCCCATGATCGTGTTGATACCTTAGTCTAAAACCCCAGTTCTTGGTCTAGTGGATATGGACATGTTGATTTGACCAACTTCTTTAATGAGATTTCATTAGAATATTACATAAAAATTAACTATAATTTATAAAAAATTATCTCAGAACAGAAAACATATTTCAGATTAATTTAACATCTTCGTCTATAATGAATACACTCATAGCATTAAATATTTTATTCTTTTATTTCAGATCATGAGTATAAATATATCTGAATTTGGCCTAAGAAACACAAAATAAATTGATTTTATCTTGTTTCAGTTTCTCTATATTTCTCACAAATCAAATTAAAATTTATGTATCATTTATCATATTATTAGTGATAATGAATTTAAAATCACTCACAAATATAACATGAATCTTGAATAAAAAAATTATTTATCCCAAGAAATTTGTTTATATGAACTAGAAAAACATTTTTTTTAATTTTTTAAAGTATAACTTAATTCAAGGTAATTAATTATAACTCCCAAAACCCCTGTTTTGTATTTTCAATGTGTTAGGTATAAATTATCAGTTAATTTACTAATTTTCTTAAAAGAAACCACACTATATTTGGTAGGATCTCTACTATTTGTTTGTGTGATAGCTTTCAAAAAACTTTATGTGACTTATATATTGTGTCTATTGTGCATGTTAAATGGAATAAATTTCCATATTTATTCATGATAACTATATTTATATTCAAATATAGGTATATAAATATAATTTCTGGAGTCATGGATCAACTCAAAGCATATTTAATTCACTATTCATAGAAAAAATATATTATATATAATCTATGATTCATTTCAATATCTACTTTTTTCGTTTATTGAATTCTATTTAATATTTACTCTCTGTTAAAACTTATATTATTTTATTTATTGATTCAAAATTAATTAAATGATTTTAAAAGTATAAGAAATATATATCCATCAATATTAAACCAAAATAGTATTTTTTTTGAATTATATTAAAATTGTGTTCCACTGAAATTCATCGGTTATTTTCTAAATTGAGGGGTTCCCAAATAATTCTTTATACATCATAGTATGAAAAATATTTACACATTATAATGAAATAAAATCAAATTCGACACCTAAATTATATATTCTAATTATTAATTAAAAATATTAATATTACACTTTAATTGTTCCATCACAATAGCTTTTATACTATGTGAATTACTACATATTTCATGGATTATGTCATAGGGTTTCAATTTTTCAACTCATATACAATATTAAAAATATATACAATCATCATAGTAACCTGTATATTTTATATCAGTTATCATTTAATTTTATTGGTATCTTATATGTGATTTATTAGACGAATAGTAAAACTATATAATTAATAATTTCAAGAATAAAATTTGACACATGTATTATTCCATTGATACTATAATTATATACATTATACAATTGTAATTTTTTGACTCGCAGGAATAATATCAGGTTTGGAATTCTAGCACTACACATCTATGATAAAAAAAAGAACCATCCATTATAAGCTATATATAAAGGATCATAATGATTGTATAGCATGAAAGTATAGTTTGGGGAATGTAAAACGGATTGAGTGGGGATTTACTTTTAGAAAAATGAAAAAAACTGAATATTAAAAACTAATTTATTAAATATTAAATAAAATAAAACATTTTGAAGAGTTAAAAAAATAAATGTTTGAAAAATGAACAATAAATAAGTATAATAAAATAAGTTAACGAATAATAATAAAGGTGTTTGATATAAAATCATTTAATCCTGTTTGACTGTAAAAATTATTAAGATTTTATGAATTAATTAATTGATAAGGAAATGGTTAAAACTGATAAATAATTTAATTTTATAAAAAAATTATAATGGTATTTGTTAAGAATATTATATAATATTTCTAAGTAGAAAAAAACATCTACCACCTAAATCTATTTAATATTTAAGGTATTATTCATTTGGATTTAATATTGGATAGAATACGATAATGTTTCCCTGGTGTTTAGGTTCTTGTAACAAATCAAAATTACAAAAGTCATTATCTCATTAATTGGAAGGAAATAAACCTTATTATGAATAGTCCCTTCACGTTTAAAAAATATGTAAATAAAACCATGATTAATTACATTAATAGTAGTAATCACAAATTTTTTTAGAAATAGAAATATATTAGACATTTAGTAAGAAATCTATTTTTATAATGTTCATGATTCTCTGAATGAAAATTAAAAAAACATTGAGATAATGGGAACAATTAAAGAGATTTATTGGATATTGAAATTTGTTCACATTCAATTAAAGAGAAGTAATATTTATAAAGGATATCACTTTTGAGACCAACTTATTATGTTGATGTTGGAGATCACCTGAGAAAGATATTTATTTGATTTTCAAGGTATCCCAAGGAATTTACCAATAGGATCCAATGGAATTTATAATGTTCTTTAATTATTCAAGAGTCTTAATGTCAATGATTTCCATGTTAAAAAAATATCCTCCTCAAATTCAATTCTTGGAACATATTGACTCCACCTAGTATGAGGTAGCCTCTATCGGCTATTATGCTGGATTCCTTGAAAATGGTGTACTCTATATATTAACACCTTCTGACCAATGAGACTCCATATTCGAGCTTATATAATTCTAGATATCAACCTTTTTCATTCCATTATCACCATTTATCTAGTGCTCCTTTACTTGGAATCCTATGGGCTCTTCTTAGTCAAGTAAAATCTTCCACAATCTACCTGCAAGTATGTGCTACCTGTTGAATCTTAGCATAACAATGTATAAGCTCGACTTCCTTCAACATGCCTCCATGGATTCTATAGCCTTATTCTAAGGATCCAAAACATCTACCAAGATATTTTCTTGAATAGTTAAATGGTATTAATATGATTTCATCAATACTATCTTTATATCCATTTATAAAAAAAGTAATCACTTTAAGAGTGTTTGTGTCAATTAAAAATCTAAGAATGGTTTGAAGTATTATAATATCTCCTTTTTTTATGATCATAAAAAAGTTGTATAATAAATTAAATTAATCCATAAAATAACCATATTGATAAATATAATTATTTTGAAAATTATATATTGAGATTTTTCCATTTTTGAGAAATAAATAAATACCCCCACCATATTTCATGGGATTAAATTTTAAGAAAACATAAATCATACCAATATTCAAAAACTCTTACATTTATACCCATTAAAGATTGTGAAGAAGTAGTTTAAAAATAATTTTAAAGAAGAAAGAGATATATTAAAAAAAAAAAATTATCATTATTATTGATCATTTAAGAGATATTGAAATATGATTATGAAATTATTGAAAATATTTAAAATTTTGAAAAAAATATTTTCAAAAATCTCATGAAAAAAATAATTTTTTTTTAATTTTTAAAATAGATTTCAAGAGTGACAAAATTATTAATAAAAATTATTATATATAAAAATAAACTTTTGTTTTGTGAAATTGATTTTAAAAAATAAAAATTCTCTTTTAAAATCATTTCAATATTAACTAGAATAATTCCCCATGAAATAATTCATATGCTTCGATAAATAGATCATACTTATTAAAGAATTACTAAAAAGGAAATGAAAATAAATATTTTGAAAAATCATTTTGTCAATAAATTTTAGCACTAATTGTGTTAATAAATAATAGAAAATTACACAGGTGTGTCAATATAGTTGTGCAACAATGGTCCACCCATTGTGCAGAGGAAGGAGAAAATTTTTAAAACTCAATAAAAAATTATAGAATTATTCAATTGGAGAATATGTGCCAAAACCACACCCAAATTTTGCGTATCTAAACAAGAATATATTTTTTGGGTATGATTCTCACTTTAATTTTCCCAAATTTTGATGTGTATTGAAAACATTTTATAATTTGAAATCCATTTTGTAAAATAATTTTTTTAATAAATTTAATGATTTCTCAATATTTCCATGATTAAGAGATAAGTATCATAAGATAAAAATCTAAAACTCTTTTTTTAGGAAGTCAAAGTAGCAAATATGAATGGTTTTAGTGAATATATGAGCATCTTAATGGTTTTTATAAACAAATTAAAGAATGATTAACCTTTTTAAAAGAGATCTCATAGAAAATTGTTTCCCAGGCCAATGTACATAGTAAGAGAGAATTAGTTTGAATTTCTAGAAATTTTTTTTGCACAATTTTTTTGACACTTAATAGGGATGGAATAATATATTATTTTAAATCCAATAGATTATTTTTAATTCTTAAAAAATGGTTGCAACATCTCCAAATCGATATGTATTCTAATTCATCTACAGAAAAAGAAACATAGATTTTATTCATGATACATCAAAATAATAGGGAATTTTATTATAGATGAGAATACCCACAAGTAATTTTTCCACCATGTTGAAAGATTCCAAAATATTAATTTTAAAACAAAGAAATTTCAGAAGATGTTTCCCTAGGTTAAAATTATCCATCATTTTTTTCGCTAAAATAATGAAAAATAATAGTAGGATTTAAAATTTTAATTCAATGTATTGGATTTAGAATTGAAACAAAGGAACACACTAAAAATGATGTTTGGATGAGTCCTAGGAAGGCAATTTAAACTTCCCATTAATCATGGATAAATATTTTTATAGACATATTAAATATAATAATCCATCTTTTGCTAAAAAATTGTACTCATGGGAGATCTAATTTAATTATCATGATTTATGAAAAACATATTTTATATTTATTTGGATTATTTATATTGTTTATAAAATTATCATTTAAAATGTTTGGAAATTTTAAAACCAGTGAAGAATTTATTTTCTCCCATAAAACTCATTTTAAACACATTATTAATTAAATAATGAAATTCAGTTTAGATAGTTTCTCTATTTGTGCCAAAAATAACATCATATTCATATGTTTGGATGCTTAATTAAAAAATTTAAAATTCTTTGATAAAAATGGTGGAATAAAATTTTTCCATTTTGAAATAATTTTATAAAATAAATTTAGTTGAGTAATTATACCAAGACCTAGGGTATCATTTTAAACTGTATATATATTTGATTAAATTGAAAGAATAATTTTTAAATTTATGATTTTCAAAACCACATAGTTGGTACCCCAAAAAAATTAAAAATAACTTTTGAAATAAATTTTATGTAATATGAAATTGAAATATTCTATGAGTGATATAAATATTCTAATGGATTCAAGTAATTTTATAGGAGAAATTATTTCACCATAATCAATACCATTTTATTATTTTTTGAATTTGGATATAAGTTTGGAACTATTAGGAATATAATTTATTTGTTCTTCATGTTTGTTTTGAAACCCCCATTTAGATCCAATATTATTATTATTATCATGAAATTCTGAAAGAGTCTAAATGTTTCTCTTTTGAGATTGGTTCAACATCATGCACATAGAAAGTACCCTATTCTCATCAATAAGGGAATAAGTATTACAATGGGAGATAAAATATCAATGTTTAACCTCATTTAATACCAAAATTTGAATATAAGTTAATTATTGAAATTATCTAATTAAATTATGAATGGTGTGGTAATTAGATTTAATCAAATACATTTTTAAAGTAAATAATGGATTTTCTATAGAATCTTTGGTTTTATTAGAAGATATAGCTTTATAAATCTACAAAATAGGTTGGTCAACAACACCATCACTTTTTTTAGTTGGGATTTATTAATATTATAATCTAATTTGATGTAAGATAAATATTAAAGGTTCTTGGTACTCTTATTAAATAATTAAAAATATATATATGTGTTAGAGTACCAATGAAAAATCCCCTCATTTGATTTATAATCACAAATTATGAGTTTTTTTATATTAACTGTAATCTATTTATAATATAATAATCTGAAGAGTCCAAGTTTAACAATCATTCCTTCCCAAATTTCATAAGGGTCTATTCATATGATAGTTCATATGAAGACACCATTTAGGATTTAGAAATTAGTATTGATAGTCTCATCCCAGAAAAATATTGACGATGTGAAAAGTCATTTAGGAGATTCCTATATATTTTTTCAAGCGTACAATTTCATAATTTTGAAACCATATTTCGTTTCGTTGTTCTATGAGTGTAATAGTAGTTATGATAACCTTAATAACCATAAAACGTATAAAAGTATTTACTATTAAATTATCCACCATTGTAACATCTAAGGGAAAATCATTTTATCCTTGTATCATAAGAATTTCCTTGAAAATTTGATAAAGATATTACTAACTTCATGTTTACAAGATAATAACAACCCCAATGTAAATATATCTATGTTATCAATAAAAAAATATGTAATTTTTAAATCTAATAGTAGAAAAATGAGGTGGTCCAAAAAGATCAAGGTTGATAATTTATTAGATTATATAAGAGGGAAAAATGTTTTTAGGTTCGATAAAAGACTTTTTTTGAATCCTACTTCTCATGTTTCGCAATCTAAGATATCATTAAAAGAAAAATTTGGTAAATCGCATAGGAATAAGTGGTTATTTACATTTATAAGATAATGAATATTATAATGAAATTGGTATTGATACCAATGAAAAAATTCATTATATTTTCCACTTAAATACATAAAATTTTCACTTATTATAAATTTAAAGAGTTAAACAAATTTTTTTATTTAAAATTAGGAAATATACAAAAAAAATTAAAATAAATTTTGAAGCCGCTGTAAAATAATTAACTAATAGTTAGTATTTATTCATCACTTTTTTTGACAAATAAAACAAAATTAATTAGTGTATATTTATAGAAACAATTCATACCTATAATGATACTTTGGTATTTTCAATCATATCTAAAATAGATATGTCTCCATTATGATATTTAGGATGACTGAGTTCTAAAGGATAACCACAAATGTGACTCAGGCACCCACTCTCCATATACCATGTAGTTAAATAGTTTTATCTCTTTTTAGAAAAACTATTAAGAAACTATAGATTTTAGTACCAATATCTTGTGTCCAATTATGTTATCGAAAAAATATTTTGGAATCCACACTTGTTTATAGCATGTTACATTAAATATTTGAATATATATTATTTATTTTTGGTCTACCATTTATATAATTTTTAAAATTTCCTTCATAAAAAAGATGACATAATTTCATTAAAAAATTATGAAATTTATATTGAGAAATTCATTTTCCATATGTATCAATTTGGGTATTTTTTGGAAAACTCATTTGTTTTGAAAAACCAAAACCAAAACAATAATGTGTTTTAATTGTTTTTTGAGATCCCAAATTTATATTTAAATTTTCATCCCCTTGGGTAAATTTTTAATGAAAATATTTAAGATCCTTAATTTGAAATCCTTAATTATAATCCTTTTGTTTTTATTTTAATTTTGAACCCAAATATTCGTTTTCTTTTAAAATTTAATATTTTTTGAAATGAAGTTTTTTTCTTTTTAATATATTTTAATTTTTAAATAAGATCTAAAAAATTGAATGTAATGTTAATCATTCATTATATCTTTATAATTTATATAATAGGTAGATGAAGATGAGGAGTAACAAGATGAATAAGTATGTGGTAGATAATTTTTGAACTAACTTTAATTTCATCCTTAAAATGTGTCATTAGACACTTATTGTGTTCATCATATAATTCGAATATTGAAATTAATTCCTCTATAGTGCTCCATGTTGATACATTTTGTGTTTTTTTACCTTTGTAATTTTCTTTTCAATTTTATTATTCCTAGGAAAATATGGCTTTATATGGACCAAATGTTTTACAACTGAAAAAATTTACCACAAATTCTTGATTTTTCTTTAAGATGTTTCATGATGATTTATTATTTTTTATATAATTTCAATCATCTTAGTAATGTTGGTAATTTTAGGGTCACTCCAATATTATTGTTTGTTGATTATATTGAATGAAATTGTTCTTTTAGTCACATTAACTATCTTAAACTATTTTTTTCCTTGTATCTTCATGGTTATTGCATATTTCATTAATGAATCGATGATTACCTCAATTGGAATATTCTAAATATCTTTATCTTATTATATTATGGTGAATTATAATTACCAACTACATGGTAAACATAATATTATTTTTATGGTCACTAGTTCTATATAAAGAAGATCACCAAGTGTTATTCTGCCAATAAAAAATATTATTAAATCTAGTAAAAAATTCAATTATAGACTCATTAGGATACATAGAGAAACTCTTAATGACATGAATATACATCTGATTCCTTGTATACTTAACTTTATTGGTTCCTCTAAGTGTAAATTCTAATAATTTATATATTCTTTGGGTTTTTTAACATGAATAAAATCTATTAAAACACCATCATCTAGACAAAAATTAATTTTATTCATAACATCACTATAAATTTAAAAGGTTGAAACAACATTTGGGGTCCAATTTTTTCTTTATTAAATGAAATAGTATAGTAATGCATTACAATATTACAAAATGGATGAGAAATAGATAAATTAAAATTAGATTTTTTGCACTTATAGTACACATAATTTGTGTCATAAAATAATAGATCATGTTTTTCCTTTAGGGCCACCATCAGTGTTTGAAAATACCATTTAAAAGTGAGTAATTTCTTTGAAAACATGTAAATGATTTCCAAAATAAAAAAATTAAAAGAATATATAAATTATGTAATTAAGAATCCCCTTTGATACCAAATGTTTGTTAAAGTTGGGAAAATGGAAATTGGAGGTGAATTTACTTTTTATAAATATAATTATATAGAAAAAATTAAGAACATCATTATCAAGTATATAAAAAAATTATATGTTTTTTAATGTTAAAATACGAGGAAAAAATCTTGAAATCATGATAATAAATAAAGACAATAGTATAACCAAAAGAGTAAAAAAAATTGATTCAAGAGAAAAATGATTAAGTGAAAACAAATATAATAAAAATAAGTTATTATGTTTTAATTTGTGGACCAAAATATGATTTAAAGAAATAAATAATTTAAATTGGTGAAAGTAAATGAGAAATTTTACTTGGTAAGGTTATTTGGGAATAACACTAAAAATATCCCTTATTTATACAACAATAATCACACGAAGATCTAATATTCTAGTCCCTTGGATTTAATAGTTTCTAAGACACCAAAAAAATCCCTTTTTTATTTAGTAGAAAAAAATAGAATTACAAAAGAAACATTTCATTATTGAGAAGTGTACAATCCTCAAGATGAATAGTACATTTAATTTTAATGAAAATGGAAGGAAACCCATTTTCATATTTTAATGGCAGTACATAACAATTTTAGAATAATGATGAAGGGACGAGACTTATAGTAATCTTTCTCTTTATAGATAAGTATTTATTCACTCAAGGAATATGATGAACACTGTGCAGAATGAGAATAATATAATAGAGTGATTGGATATTACAATTTTTTCCCACAGTAGAAAGGTGGTGGAATATTTTTAATCGAAGGAACTATTGATAGGAATTTTGCACATTGGAACAAGAGATCGACTGATCATGTTTTTTTATTGATTTTCCAGGCCTCTAAACATCTCTATTTAAAGTATCCATTCCCTTTATAAATTTTATAAAATCTTTCAAGAGTATTTAAGTCAAATATATTCTTGTAAATGGAATTTTACAACCATAAATGTTATTATAGGATCTACTAGACAATCTTCATGATGTTTCTAGAAACCACCATTGGGTAGCTAGTGGGATTTCTAGAACATTGGTTGCTCTGTCTACTACCACCAACTGACAGGTAAACCTCCACTGACTGTTTAGTGGACTCATAGATATCAACATGGATTTTTTTTCCATTGAAACTATCTATACGATCCTCCAAACATTTTTCATGTGGAATTATTCTAGGTGGGAACAATCTTCCAATGTATATTGGTTATCCAAAAGCAATTCATCTACTAGATATTGATACCTACTGAGTCTTAGCTTCACAAAGTGGCTTCTCCACATTCTTTGACTTTCCTCTATAAATTCTATAAAAATTTTCTAAGGCTAAAAAACATCTATCCATATATTTTTGGTTGTCCTTTATGTTTTATAATATGATATCATAAACACTATATGGATATCATTAATTTAAATCATTAATCCATTTAAGAGTTTTTGTGATCATTAAAATTAGAAAATGATGAGAATCACAACAACATGATCATATATTATATTGGAGATATCACACTTGAAAAAAATATGGTGTATGAAAAGTGTAGGGAGAAGATGAAACACATTATATATATATATCATATGTAGTGCGGTTACATTATAATTATTTTTGAAAAGTTATATATAGAAATGGACAATTTATAACAAGAAAAACTAATATTAGTTTTTTAAAATCCGGTATATAAATAATATTTTTCTTCCTTATAATTACTTCAATTTTGAGTTTCTTTTGTCTCATAATTTTTTTAAAGGAATATAAAATTTTAAAAGAATCATTGCAATCTATTTAATAGACAATTTTTCATGGATCATAAAATGATATATACAGTACGCCCACTAGTATTTCTAATTTATCAAAAAATCCTTTTATATTAGAAAATTATAAAGATTATTCTATTATTATTAGATGAAAAAGAAGATATTAAACAAAGACCATATTAAAAAAAGAGATTACATAACTTTTCATCATTGATATTCCACACATAAATGTATAGAATGTTTTTATATGATATATCTAAAATTATTTAGTTTTTATGCCTTATTATTCATATTTAAGTAATAATTCACTTGTATTATTAGGTAAATATAAATCTTCATAGTGTTTTTATTTAAAATGAATCAACCAGAGATTATATATTTAGAGGTTTAAACATTATTTTACTAAAATTATTATGTATATGATTTATTGATCTGATTGAATATGTCTCTATCAAAATATATTTTTGTTCATTATCATAATCAAATTTTAAGGTTTTAATTATAACCCGGCCAATTAAGAATAAATATAAAATGTTAGACAATAATGAATATTGTTCCTTCTGAAAAAATATTCAAATTTTTAGAAATATTAACCATTAAAATATTCTAGTTAATATTGAATTTATTCAACTATGAACCCTTTTAATCAATGATCCTTATTTAATGAGGCCTTCTCATCAAAGTTATGAATAAACTCCTCTATTCAAATCCATCATTCGTTAATTCCATCGATAAATATTCCTCAAGATTTTTAATCCATGAATTTTTTTCTTTATTAACATTGAATTCGAGAATCCAGGTATTAAACTACTTGAATTCGAGAATCCAGGTATTAAACTACTTGAATTCATATTATCCATAATTAAAAATATTTAACTCTTATACCTTATCCTCTTTGTAATTGACTTATAACTCTAATTATTTTTAAAAAAAGGATTGATCCTTTATTCCCTTTCTTGATTTAAAGGACCCTCCATTCTATCTTGTATGACCCTACATATTCTATAATACTGAGAACATAGTTTTAGGACCAGATTATATGGATCCAAAGACTATACCTAATGATATTTTCACAATATGTTTTTGTATTAATGAATATTTCTTGTTTTCAAAGACTTTATTTCTTATAATAATTGAGTAGTCTCCCATACCTATACTAACTTTGTCCCCATTTTCTCATTATTAAAACGTAATTATCTTATACCTTCATAGACTAATGAATACAATAATGATACCAGGGTGGTATAATTAGCACCCAACTTATCCTATTTAGAGGATTTAGTTCGCATGAATCCCTTATACTCATTCACCAAAAATATTTTACCTACAATGTATTATTCTTCATCCAATGTCTTTCATTCTAGACATCTATAGAGAGAAATGATTTTATCAGTTCCATATTAAATCTTCAAATTCTCTTTTTATTTCCATATTTAAATAATATTACATGTGGATCAATTATCTCATATGGTTAGAACAAACATTTTTTTAACACTCAAGGTAATACAAAACTCCCATCCCAGCTAATATAAATTTAGGAGAACAGAATTGTTGCATTGATTATCCCCACAACCTTGTGTGAAACATGTGGTTGATGTTACCCTTCATGATTCAATCTAGTAGAAAATTTTGGTGATAGATAACTCATATTTTAATCATATAAACTAGTTCATCCTCCCAAACATACTTCAAAAATATAAGTAGGTATAATTTTATCACCATCATTCAGATTCAAGGGCATTTTCACTATGTTATCCTCTAACACCTTCACATAAAGATCACCATAACCTAGGATAAAATCTAGGTAAATATTATATTTTTATCTTATGTGATTTTTAGGGGAGGTATAGTAATTTATACAAGAATTAGATCTCAAATAATTTTTTTGACAACTCTATTGGTTTTAATATATGGTGTTTACCATATGCCATGACTTTTGTGTAATTTAGAGCCATAGAATTTTGGAGGAATAATTAATATTTAATTAAAAAATATTATTTATTTATGAATGTTCCTTTAGAGATATATTATATTTTATGTTTGAGATAAAAAAATATCACTATAAATTTGAGTCTATAATTGGGGATTTCCCTTAAGTGAAGCATTACCTCACATTGGGTGTTTGGGTCTGAATCCCTTTTCATTCACATTTAAATTTTCTAATTTTATTTATTTTACTTTTATGCTTATATTTTATATTACTTATAATTTGACTATCATGTTCAACTAATTAGGGATACCCTTTATTGTGTGGATTATAGAGGGTAAGGGAGAGAAGAGGGAGAGGGATGAGGGAGGTGCTACCATAGATCCTGGGAAATGTTGGGTCATCATGAAATGGATTTGGATCATGAATCAGATCAAATATCATAAAATTACACATACTCCAGGAAGAAAAAATACTTCATTAATCTCACCAAGTATCACAGAATTCCCTATCATCAGGAAGCACCCATTACTTAGAATAATTAACATCAGTCAAGACATAACATGTCTTTTCACAATGATGAAGCGCACATAGAAGGCCATATTCACATATTTCCTAACTTTTTCAAAAACATGGTGATTCTGGATTTTATTATATTATTTTTCTATAAATATAAGTGTTGGGATCCTCATATATATTGAATTATCAATTCATGAATCTTCCATTCCTCATACTCATTTCTAGTGAAGCTTCAAAAACATCATTACACAGATCTTCCATTTGTAAATCTCTATTGGTATTTTTTATTGTAATTGAGATTATCATAAACTCATAAATCACTTCTAATTCAATGCTTCTTGTAGTCATGAATAAAATCATAAAACTTGTGATGTTTTATACCTTCACAATACTCATCTTTTTCAATACCTAGTATTTGCGAAACCCATTACATTACCCTATTTATGAAGTTTTGATTCTTTGGAAAAAAACCTTTCATTATTCTATACATTTTTATTTTTTTGAGTCAAAAATGTTGGAAAAAAAAGGTAAACAATGCCACCTTAAATAATGAAGTCAATATGTTTGGTATGTTCAATTTCCTAACAGTTTCCTTATCAAACTATTTTGGATTTTGAAAAAAACACAAAACTAACTCAATTTCAATAAAGGAACAACCTTGGTTCCAATAGGGGAATCCCCATAACAGGGTTGGAACACAATGTAATTTTAAGAATAAATTCTAGGTAAGGATGAATTTGATATATTTGGATTCCATTCTCTGTGTTTTTTTCTTATATATCACAATGGTGAAATGCTTTTGATTTTATGAGGCCATCAGGATGAACTTTTTGATAGAGGGAGTTGATAAAAGGGGTTCTTTTGAGGTTATTGTTCTAGAATCCATTGAGGCGTTGGGTTTTCTGTTTTGATACATGGGTGAGGGTTACGTGCTAATTGATAAACATTGATATAGTATTAATGTTTTTTTATTTGAGGTTATTTATATATATTCCATGAGGCAAGATCATGTGTTTTGTTAGAATAGGTTGTTATTATGGTTACTTGAGGTGTTGTTAATTTGAGAATTTGGGTTGGATTCACATTGTGAAGTGATACACATTTGTTGGGGCCATTTTATGATTTTAATATAAGTATAATAGACCTTATTGAGGATTCTATTTTGTGATAATTGATATTCGAGTTGTGTACTAGGAGGGTGGATGAGGATTGTTTAAAGGGATTGGATTGAGTATTGATTTTTATATAGGTGTCCCTCATAGGGATACCTACTTGAAGTGATGTATTAGGGATATAGAGGGTTATACAAGACTTATATGTCCATGATATGGTTAGTGATTAATTCTAAATTCTTGGTTGATGAGTTTGGATGTTAGTAATCCTTGGTTCAGGAGATTTTGTCTAAAAGATTGGTAGTTATTCTTATT
Organism: Viscum album; assembly: GCA_963277665.1. Lineage (NCBI taxonomy): Eukaryota > Viridiplantae > Streptophyta > Magnoliopsida > Santalales > Viscaceae > Viscum > Viscum album. The sequence continues at coordinate 1,947,005,664 of OY728127.1, read as the reverse complement.
CAGGATTAGATAATATTATAGACCGTTGGGATATTATAGGACCAATTATTTTTAATGATATTGATTCATATGATCTCCTCTATTGTATTGTAATTATTAGTCAGGTCTATGGAGCTAATGGATAACTCATATGAATGATACATCGCTAGTTTAATAGATCATACATTCAAGGGGTATTACACTATAGAGGATTATTCACTCCCAATGTTGGGTTTATGTGTTTGGATTATAGTCAATAAGTGATGTGATGATAGATAGGCTCTCCCATTTTTTTCTAAAAAACATATGAGACATATGTAGGATTATCTTAGGGTTAAAATAAGTTATTACAATCATCTCAAATCATACCTATTGAGTCCTAGAACCTGGTAGTTGTTATTCATTACTTTAGAATCTTAAGATAAGATTATAGGGTCTCAAATACCTTCTTGTTTAGGTTTTGGACTCCTCAATCACCACCTTGATCCAGAATATGAAATTAATGTTATATTTGTGGGACCATTGTTTCATAATTTTTCTACCTTAGGCGAGATTTGGGGTAGATTTACCTCAGGTGTCTGGCTAGAACCCATGTTTCCCAATTTTCCATTCATCTTGTCCATTTTGTTTATTTTCTATGTTCTTTTTATTTTTATTATAGTACTCTTTATTTAGCTGTGTAGGGAATATCATGTGGTGTATAAATAAGTTATAATAACCAGTATTAGGACCACAATTTAGGGTGGCCTGAAGATATTTTTTCCTACCCCATGGACATGGACCTTAGTGTGCATGAAAATATTATATCCTATTATAGGTTGAAAAATTGATGTTGGGTCTGGTGGAGGTATTCTATTCTATGATCAATTAGATATTCAAATTTGGATTCTAAGATTTGAGCTTGATCATTTCAATATCAAGGGAGACAATGTGCACGGTTCATCTCACTATAGCAGTAGATCATTTTTTATTCATTTTTATTTATATTTATATTTTATTTAGGTGGTTTCCTAGTGGGTTAACATTGTATATATATTTTATATTTTTTTGAGATTTTACACTATATCCCCTTTATTACAATCTACTTTCATTTATTTATTTATTTATGTGTACTCTAATATTTATGGAAGTGTATTTGTTTAGTTTATTTATACTATTATTTCACTATAATTTAAAGTTATAATATCTCTATTTTCTCATTTTAGTCCCTCAAAACTATTTAGTACCTTATGGTGTTTTGGTAGGCATGCATCAGACATTATTGTGATATAAATCATGTTGCTGATTGAGTATACCTAGGCAGGTTCATAAAAAAATTCTATCATATCATTCTTTTTATTTATATTAATATTTATAGATTTAATAGATATGAGGTATTGTAATGTGTTGGATTCTAGAATGGATATTATATAGGTTCATCAAAAAAAATTCTTCTATTAGGATGTCTATGTTTCCACGGTTGTTGGGTTGTTGGTCTTGGATTTTGATGTTACATTTGGGTGATTTCCACCATTATTGTTTCACTTTTGTTAGTGTATTTTATGATTTATGGGTTTTGGATCATTGACTAATGGAAGGAGGTTTTTTACATGAAAAATTAATTTAAAATATGATCCTCCTACATTTTATTGATAATGGTTGTTTTTAATGATAATAGAGGATCAATTGTTTAATGTTTCAGCAGTAAATAATATAATGTTTTCCCATATAGATTCACTGTTCCATTCTACTCAATGGAATCACAATTTTTGTTCTTCCAATTGAATGACTTGTGGATTATGTGATGAGGTGTTCTATGCTGATATAGATATAGGCTCTTCACTGAGGGATGTGTGGAAACCCTTGTGGGGTTGTGTGGGAGTTTGGATGCCACATTTTTTGGGATGGATCATTAAAGTAAAGTATTCCTAAGAGTTTATTGGATCATTTTCAAGTTTCTATGAGGTTTTGGATTCCCTATGATGTTTTTTGGTGGGTACATGTTTCTCTTATGTGACTAAAGTAGATCACCAAGAGTGCATGTGGATTCCTGTATGGTTAGAAGGGGAATTTCTTATGGGATATCTATCCCATTAGGATTTGGTTTCACATTGTGTAGTGTGGTGAGAGCATGGTAAGGTGATTATGGTTTTAGATTAACACATTAGTGGAAGGAAATAAATTGTTAGATCCGGGAATGATGGAGATTATTTTTAAATATAATCTCAATGGGTGTTCTAGTTGGATGGAATATGAATGTATGGTGAGGGTGTTTAGTGATTTTAGGTTCCTTATCTTAGGATCATAATGACATGGTTCATTTTATCCAGAGATCTAGTGAAAATAATTTAGGGAAATAACTATTATATTTGGAGGACAGTTGTATTTGGTGTGAATTTTTGAAACAAATAAAAGTTTTTAAGGGAATAATTATGGTGGGGAGTTCAGTATAGGCCATTAGATGTTTTGGTCCCCATTTTTAGTGTACCGTTGAGTGTGGGGATGTCATTCCCAGTGAGTCAGGAATGGGTAGCAGTCAGTGTTCCTAGTTATTACTTTTTTGTATGGGGTTTTTCTATGAAAAATTATTTCATTTCATATTAGATGATGTGTGGTCTATGGATATAGTGTTTTGTTAGTGGGTGATGATAAGGATACTCATATGGTGGGGATAATGAAATCAGATGCCAAACAATATTCCTCATGTTGGGGGAGTCATTGGCATTGGGGGATACGTTCATGGATGGTCATTTTAGTGATATAAGTTATTTCATTTAAGGTGAAAAATTATATATATATATATATTACCACTGAGACTTCTTGGGGGAGAAGAGATTTTATAGTGGGAGGTTTTTATGAACCACAATATGATTTTTTTTTGAAAATCAAGGGACATTTTAATATTTTTATCTCAGGTGGGTTTTATATTGAAATTGGAAAATTATTCTATCTAATGATATCATGTAATTTTTTTGACCAATCTATTTTTCACAAATTACTTTCTTACCATAGGGACTAGTTTTTTTGAATTTCTAGTTTTTTAAATTTTAGAGGAAAATAAATGATTAAACTAAAGAAATTTTATTTATTCCTTCATGTTTATATGGTGATATATTTTGTTCAGATATTTTTATTTAAATTATAACTCCATGGTTGAGTCCAAAATGAAGGGTTTCCCCAAGGGGAATCATAACCTCATGTCAGTCATCGGGTTTGGGGTCAAGACCCCATTTTGTAATGACACTAATTCTAGAATCTTATACTTGGTGGATACATTATTAAATTCACTTAAGACACAACTGAAAAAAATTACTAAATAGTTTATTAGTTATTGTAAATAATAAATACACTTGAATCTCACATTAAAATTTAAAATATAAAATTCAACATAGTATTTTATTAGAGAAAAACATTTTTCTATTTTGAATATCACTTCAAATCAATCATAATACACTAATTAGAATCCTTGGGAAGGGAAATATAAAAAAGTAGTGATCTCAAATGCTCTTTAATGGTATGTATAATGTTTAATATAACATTAATAAATAAGTGATAATAAATAATGAAAATTAAATAACTAAAACATGTTTCCTTTAATCAATTAATTTATTATAATATGGAAGGAATAAATTATGATCAATTAATTCCATATAAATAATCACATGAGCTTGAAAATTAAATATAGATATAATAAATATTTGAATAATAACATGGGGTATCAAAACATAATTTCATAAGGAGGTAATTAATAATTACATACATCATAATCATACTATCATAGCCTCATTATAAGTTATCTTGCGGAAATGGGTGAGGTCTCAACCAAAAACCCTGTCCAGTTAATCACATTGGACCTACTGAAGCTTCGATGGGATATATAATATGCCTACCATCACATTAAAAGTAAAATTCAATAATAATTTGATATTGGCGAAACATAATGAATAAATACATTTGTATTTAATAATTAGAATGTGAAATTTTAATAATTTCCTCAATAAAAAAATAGGACCATAATCCTTTCATAGTAAATTAGGGAATGATATCAAAATATTAAATCCCCATTAAAACTAGTCAAAAACCATCTATATAAATAATAAGGACAGTGTCATTGTAACTTATTTATGATGTATCATTAGTTAAATAAGGGTTGTTTTCAATGATGAATAGAAAGATTATAAAAATTCCACTAAAAACCTTCTTGACTAAAATATCCATTTCCCTTCAAAAATAAAATTTAACAATAAATAATTTCCCAAATATTTTGAAAAAAAATCATTATAAATAAACATTTATATTTTTTGAAAATATTAAAATCAATCATTTTTAATTATGGAATGTAATTTTATACATTCCTTATATGTTAAAAAAATTCATTCATAATTTTGTAAATAAAAAGTGCCTCATTTGAAAAAATAACATGAAGATCCTATTCTAACCATTTTTTAAAAATTATAGAATGGGTAAAGTTTTCTTTCATATATAATTTTTATAACATTAAATAATTATTTAATTCCTTTCTAGACAACATGAATATGGGATAATAGATGTTTATAAATGAAGAGAAAAATGAAGTTAGTTTTCCTTAAAAATATTATGTTGGCCACTTTTATTCTTAAAAAGTGGAAAATGAAAGGAAAACATGTATTATAGATAAATAAATTTATTCTAATAAATTTCAGGAGTTTTTTAAAATATATATTAAAAAATAATAATTGTTATAAATGTAATCATGGACCGTATTAATTAACAATGATATTATAACATAAAACATTCCCACATTGGTAAATTAAGAATCATAAAACACATGAATGAATTAAATTTTAATAAAACATTAAATACCCAGAATATAAAGGTATTAAGGGTATATGTTATCATATGTGTAGTATATATACACATATAAAAGAACTATGTGGGTAATATGGCATACATCACACAGAATTAAAAGTGAGATGAGAAATCCATACAGCTGGTTTGATTTCAAATTTATGTGTCTCTAAATCCAATATAATAATTATATATTTACTATAAATATAAAATATAAATATAAGAATATCTATCGTACAATATATTATTTACATAGAGTATCTCTTCACCAATTTACTGACAATTCTTTGTTAAAATCATTATTTCAGGTGATAATTTTTTCATTTTTCAACTATGTTATCATTTGGTAATTTAGGTCCTCATACTTTAATCATGGTTTGATAATCTCCAGAATGATAGAAACTATATTATTATAATATAAATTTAATATAAATGTTTTTAAAATTGTCCATAGAGTTTTATATGAGAAAATGAGTGATATTTTTCATGGAGACGGTATGTCATACGTATGACTGAATGTTGTTTTCAATTTTCCTACATATGGAGTGTAATAAATATAAATAATAATTAACCAATAAAAATTTATTTTAAAAAATATTTCCTTTGTATTATTTAAATATATCCTTAATTCGAACCATGTAAAAATAAAATGAAAAACATTTAACACTGCTACATGTAGGAAGTAGTTCACATGCGTTAACAACTGACATTATTGTTTTCCAACAAATTTCATGGTTAGGGGTTATTCGTTATATTATAATCCCATAATTATAATAATAACATAAATATTATATAAATATTTTAAATAAATAATTATATCTATCTGAGAGAGGTGGTGATGGAAGAGGAATTACATCGGTTCGTGAGGTCATAGTTCATCATAAACATGATCGATGTCTTTGTTTCCCATTTGATGGAATAGGATAAGGATATAGGTAATGAAATTAAGATAATAAAATAGAATTATGTATTAGATACTACAGTTGTTATTTTAATATTATGGGAAAAAAATTAAATACTTATAAGAAGAAGTAAAATGAAAATTCATGGTTAAGAACATTACATCGTTGTCAAAAAACCTATTTATGTTTATAAGTAAAGGCTTCCTAGATGGTGTTTTTATCAAAAAAAATCCATATAGAATTTGGTTTGGGATTTAATTTATATATTTGGTAATTTATTTTCTGAAAACTGTATTTGGGAGTTTGAATAGGAGCATGTAGGGGTGGCCTTTTATAAGTGGGTGACATGAAACACATAAAATTTATGAAAAGAAAGATTGATATCCATGCTTTTTACATGAAAAAAGGCTCAAAATGTCTCTTTATATAACCATGGATGATATTTTATCTATATATATCAACAAAATAGGAATTTGAAAAGCTTATACATCACTGAAACTACTATCTTATTAGTTTAAACCCCAATAAACACATTTTGACAAAAACTATGTCAATTAATTTTTAATGATTTTACTGTTAATTATGACCTAAAATTTTGTTAACCACGTTATATAAAATTAATTATTATTATGAAAAATATTTAATTATTTTTTTCATATTATTTTCAGAAAATTGGAATATTTTAATTTAAAATTAATCCCCCTAACATGACGAGAAAGCGGTTTTCCAAAGAAATTTTTTTCATAAGTATAAAATGTTTTAATTTAAAAATAAGATATTTAATTGATAAAATTGACATAAATTTTATTTATAATAATATGATTAAACTAATTTTACTTATAAAACTATTTTAAAATAAAATTTTAATTTTAATTTATTTAATTAAAAAGGTTGATTTCATTAAAACCTATTATATTTTACTATTCATATAAAAATTAATCATTTCAGAAGTGATGGGGAAGAGGGAGATGTTGTCATAGAGCTCAAGAAAAACTAGATCATGATGCAGAAACAATGGATTGTTATTCAAATCAAAGTAATAGTGGTTCCCTACATGTTGTAGGGGCTTTTAATTTTTTCCCAACAAATCCTTATGGTGTAGTTATTTTTAGGTTTTAATTATTTAGTATGGTAGTTAGGGACCCCTATAGGGTCGATACAGTTTAATTTTTGGGTTATTTGAGTATTTTGGGGAATCATGAGGGTTTTATATTTGGTAAAACATAACTATAATGTATATAGATATATGGACACAAACCATGTATTATTTATTCTGAGTGAGGTGAGTAATAAAGGTTTTCATAACATGTATACTCAAGACATTCCTTGTGGGTGGACTTATGGTGTGACCAATGGCATGACCGGATGTCCTGTAAATGGGAACATGACCATTTAGGGTCTACAACTATATCTCATGTTATGTTCAAAATTAATGTCTCTTTTGGGAACTTGGCCAAGCCATGTGTAGGGAACAAATATAGGTACCCCATATGGGAAATGTACCATGTGTGTTCATTACATGGTGTGTAGTCAAGGATTTTAGATACTGAGTAAGACCATGGTACATGGGAAGGTACCCCTATGTGTGGTTCACATCATTTATAGGGTATGACTGCTGTCTAGTTTTGGAATTTCACACTATGGAGGCCAAGGATATACCTCTACAGGGGACATTGTTTCTTACACATCATGTACCAATGATTTACATCATGTAATTTTCCTTTCTTGGTACTTTTTCCAATTATCACCCTTGAGTCAAAATTGAAAATAAGGGGAGTCTATCCTAATTATTACTCTATTAATGTCACGGTGGAGAAAACATTTCATTATTTAGAGGATTCATGGATTGTGTTTTTGACAGAGGGTATTTAGTAATATTATTCATTTAATATTCTGGTTCTAAAATCATGTTTGGGGTTGGGTTATGAGTCTTTTAGACCATGTGAGGGTAGTTTTCATGATTATCTCCTTGTATTGTGGATTACAAGTGATTTTTTTAATTCTTTATACTGATATTGGGAGTGGTGATCCTGTGTTCACACAAAACATATCATCACTTCAGTTTCACTACGTTTATTTAATCAAGGCCTCTAAGATGTTTTTATGTCATATAGTTTTGGGTAAGGCTAGATTTTTTTTGGTTGGTGTGAGATTTGTATAAGTGACCTATTTAAGGATTACCTCGAGAGATGGTGATATACGTTTTATGTGATAGAAGTTTGGCTAAGGATTCAATTCACTAGCTTTTCCGAAATTTTGGTTTTACTAGGGGATCCCCTTGTAGGGTGTCCTACATGATGTGAGGCCTTGGGGGAATGTAGAGGGTTCCCCATGAATTATTCTCTCTCAATATCATTATTTTATGTTTTAGTGGTTCTAGTTAGTGGCTGATGGTGTTATTCGGCCAATGTTTTATAGCTCTTGGCATTGTGGTATGAGAATATTCTTATTCAGGAATGGATGAGATGGGAGACCGTTATGATATCATTAAATTTGTAATTATCCATAATATTGTTTCATTTTCTCCCCTATATTATTTAGTTATTTTTTTGTGTCTAGGGATAAAATGGATTCTATGGATGAGTTAAAACCACATAGTTTAGTTTATCTCCCTAGAAAGGGGTAGTGGATCGTGGAGGTGTTTTTTCTCCCATTTCCTAGTATATATGTGTGGGTTCTGGTTAGGAAGTGAGTCACTAATTGTTAATTTTACCTAATTAGTATAATTAAACTTTTCATACATGTTTACAATTATCCCAGCGTCAACATGAATTCCCAACCCCAGTATAGATCATACCATTGGAGTCATAGAAACTAGAATACTCACATCTTATTTTTAGATGTCTCGGATGAGATCTTATGGTCAGAAATTCATGGATTTTGTGTGTGTTAGAATAGAAGATATTCTTCTAGATCACAAGGATATTCTTGATGTTATGTTTTAATGAACTAAATTTAATAAATTCTTTGTATAAGGATGAAGAGGGGGTAGATTTATCATGGTTGTGAGACTAGAACCTGAGGTTCATTATTTTCCATTTGTTTTACCCCTATTGAGTATTTTTTCTTCTATTTATTTTTAGATTAGTAGACATTGTTCATCAAGGAAGGGATTTTAACATATTGTATATACATGTTATGATATTAAATTTTAGGATCACTATTGGCAGTGGAAAACTAAGATTAGTTTCTCCCTCGTAATGTGTGAACCATGGTGTCCATGAAGATATTATATATGCTATCAGGATGAGAATGGGATGATGAATCTTATGGGGTCCCAGTTATTCATGATCGAGCAGAACCACACATGTGGATTTTGATGATTGAGAAAGACTAGTTTGAAGGTAATGGTTTCTAGGTACATGGTTTGGTTTCGGGTATAAATAGATACTTCTGTATTTATTTTACATTTATTTTTTTTATGTTTATTTTTTCCACCTATTGGGAGATAGGTGTCGATATGTTTTATCTTATATTTAGTTTGTATATTACATATGATTTATTACAGTCATCTATCGTAAATTTTTTATTTTCGCATACTCTGATTTTCATGGATGTGTATGTGTCTATTATATTTCAACATTTATTTCACTTTGATATATTTCCATTGTCTCTCTATTATATCCTTTTTAGATTTCGTCACTAGTCGGAAGCCTTTGGTGTATAGGGAGGTGCACTTGAGGTGGTTTTTGTTCCATATCAGGTGATTTGATAGGTTATCCAGGTCTAGTTCATGATAATGGGTAATTTCATATTTTGAAATAAAGGTAAAACATATTACCAATGTTACTCTAACCATCCATCTAAAAAAATATTCAACCGAAAAATGGTATATATAATTAAATTTCCTAGGGCTATAAGGAAAAGATGGATTTGTAGTCAAAAAATTCATCATTATCAATCAAAATAATTAAAATATCATTTTTGAAACCTTGACTATGACATATATATACTGGGTGATGGGATAAAAGATCAAAATTGACATAATTTTTATGAAAAATTATCCACCCAACATGTTCCTAATAATATGAGTAATGAAGGGTATTAAAATGGAAGAGAAATCCCAACCAATATACCTATAAATCCACGGTTTGGAGGTCTTGATTCATAATAAATTCGTAATACCAAAAGAAAATGGAGAAACAGATCCATACACGACTCTCGAATCCCTAGGATATGCTATTATTAAATCATCCTTGGATAGAATGTAGATTATATAGTAATGGTACTCTAGAAGACTGATGATAGAATATTCATTTAATCCCCATGATCCAAATATAAACATGTTAATATATTCATCAAAGCGTCTTTAGTGGATAAAAAATCCAACAAAAAATATCATGGTTGATTCTTATATTAACTCCATGGAAAATTGAAAAGTCATAGGGAATCCATATTATAGTAAAGGGAATAGGGATAATTTCAATTATAGTATTGGATGGGAGAGAATCAGGGTTGTATTCTAGTGTATAGAGGTAAAGGAGTGTCCATGAAGGGGATACAAAGCATCCCTCCCCCATTGATATTGGAGGGACCAATGTTGCAACCATCACCTCCAAGGTAACAAATGACCATGCCTTGTGCTCTCAATCGTCATTGCAAAAAAATTATAATTAATAGGTTTGAATATATCTCATAATGTTTTTAGGAAAAAACATAGATTTTGTATATATAAATATAATTGAAATACTTAAAAATACATTGTATAAAAAAACATTCAGTTAATATTATATTATAAATAAATTATTAATTTTATAGGGTAGTGGATGCTTTTTGTCTTAAGATCCCATGAAAACACTATTGACTGGTTAAGATCATTAAAACTTGTTGTGTGTGAGAAAATTAAGTATTTATTGGATTGTTGGGTATTATAATTTAATTAATTTAAATAAATTAATAATTTTATAATATATTTAGTTTTTAACCAAAAAATAAATAAATTTTGGATCGAACTCAAAAAAATAAATTATTAATGAATTCAAAACAAAGAAATAAATATATTACTTTGAATAATAAAATTTTTTCATAAATGGTTTCATTGAATTAGTTCTCAATTTATAATTTTATGTCAAATTATTATTTTTTTACTCATATCTAAATTAAAAAATATATGTTGAAGTATAATGTGGGATTGTTATGTTCTTTGATTTATATATAAGAACATTAAAAGGTGATAGAGTTCAGGTTTAGGGGGGTGCGGGTGACACGCGACCATGGATATCGAGGTTCTACTGTCTAGGGTTTATCATGCCTTTCCCACTAAACCTTCACTCAGTGCTTGTGAATATAGATTCAGGCTCTGCCTTGAATGAAGACACGACTGTGGTGAAGGGATTGCTTCTAGATCCGAGGTGTGATGCTTGGACTGTCACTCGCTGGGATGAAGGACTCCTAGATCCTCTGCCTCCTTCAAGGGTGGCTCCTTTAGATGTGACTGTCACTCGCTCGGATGATGGATTCCTAGATCTATCATCAGCATCGAGGGTGTCTCCTTCATTCATGATGTCTCTAGATTTTTGATTCCGGCTACTGTGGATTTGGATCGGGCGACTAGGTTTGACGGTTTTCATTTTTTTTTCAACAGCTGACTGTGAATCATGAATACGTGGTTTTGGAATCCAGATCTGGAGTGGATAACAGGGTTAGTAGTGTGAATTGGGTGGCTAGAGCAGTGCAGGATCTGGCTTTGATTGGGTCTGCAGCGAATATGGTGTTTCCAAATAGCATGGTCTCCATGCCCATGCTTTCTGATCCCCTTTTGGTGAACCTGAAAGATCCTCCAATGATAATGAATGGTAGTGTAAAGGACCCTGGTGGACAAGCGGGTATTCCGCCATCTGTTCTTGTGTTTGCTTCATTTATTGACTCCCGATCAAGTAGGATTATTTAAAATGGGTTAGAGTCTCATGTGGATGTCCATCCTGATATTTTTTAGGAGAGGATTTCAATTGGAAATAATTCTCTAATTGTGCATCTTGTTCTACTGAAGGGTGAGATTTCCTGGAAGTTTGATGATCTAGTCATACAAGTATAATTTTTTCAGGGATCCTTAGATTGGCATTTTGTTTCTCTTGGCCTTGGATTCTTCTATTGAATTTTCTGAACAAATGCTTCCAGAGTACATGTGTAGAGCATTGTACCCATATCATTGAATCTTGGATGGATACATCTTCATAAATGGTCCCTTGATCTCAATGCCTCTCATGAAAGGAATGATTTATCTCTGGTATGGGTTTATTTTCATGGAATTAGTTGGGTCTTTTTCCATCTAAAGATTCTTCATGATATTGGCTTAGCAATTGGGTCCCATATTCTCCTTGACAAGGAAACTGAAGTTGTTCGGTTTGGCCACTTTTCAATAATTCTAGTGTAGGTTTATTTGAGTTCCACCTTGATTGACAAGGTAACTATTTCCACTCCCACTGATAATAAAAATATTGATGTTGAGTATGAAAGGAGGCATCTTTTTTGTACTAAATTCATGGTTGTTTGTCACTCATTAGAGTTATGTCAGAGAAATATTTCTTATGAGAGATGTGGGATGAAGGGTCATCTAGCTACTCTTTGTAGAAGGAAATTTGAGGGGAAGCATGTGGAATTGTCAAATCATGATAGAGACTTTCTCAAAAAAATCATCTGCCTATCAGGATGACATATTGGCTTCTAGTAAATATGTTTCTCATGTGCATAATTTTAATGGAAAAGGACCGATAGTGGACAACTCTCCATTGAGTGGTCCCTCTAATTCTCTGGCTGATTTCTCCAAGGATATCGCATCTAAGGATGGTCGTGCTATTACTCCCACTGGGTTAGTTGAGACTGAACATACTCCTATCTTCTATGTGGTTGGGTCCCTTGCTTTCAATGACCCTCCATATATAAGTATTCATGGTAGTCCCAATGCAAGCTTGATAAGTGATGAGACTGTTGAGTTGGCTCTTGAATCCAATCCTCCTCAAAATGTTGATTGTGATCAATAAATACTGAATCTTTCCTCTATGATTTATTGGAGGTGGGTGACATATTTGAGTCAGAGGAGATAGTGGTGGGTTTCGACAGTCCTAGCACATTCAAGGATGCACTACTTTATGGGAAAGGGAATGTTGATGAATTATTAGCCTCCACTCATGCTCCCTCAAAGAGATGTCCAAGGAAGGACCATTATAACACACCTCGGACTGTATCTACCCGATCTTATAAGCTTGAAGGAATGTTAAATTCTGATATTCATAAAATCCTCAATTAGGGTAAGTCCCACTCTGAATGGGAAACTATTGATGACTCTGATTGTGGGAATGACATGTCTTATTATGATATGTAATGTTGTGTTTGACAGATGAGGGAAAGTTCCTTTGTTTGTCCCCACCTATCTCCTCTGTACCTTTTTATTTTATTTAATAAATAGTCAGAAACATAGCTTCAGGATGGTTTTCTTGTTATAAGAACATTAAAACTTGAAGCATCACATACTTTCATTTAATGTTATATTTTTTAAATAATATTTATTTAGATCATGTAACTTTAATGAAAATTTTACTTTCTTTCATTATAGTTATAGTTTTTTTTTATAGTTCAACATAATCATTGAATGAGTTTAAAAAATTCAGAGGAGTATATATATTTTTAAATTTAAATATATTTTATTAAAATTAATTAAATATAATATATAATATTTTTATTAAACAAATAATATATGAAATTTATAATTTTTGTTTTTAAATCATTGATTCAATTCATATATGATTTCATTCAAAATGATATAATTTTGGTAATGATTATGATATGTTTTAGAAAGGGTTTTTATTCCTAAATTAGTTTTGTCAGTATTCTATTCCTAATTAAAAAAATAGACAGAAATTATTATAATAGGTGGCCTTATAATTTTTTTTATAGAATTTCATATTTCATTTAATAATGTGTTAATTTTGTTTTCACATCATTTATATTGATAATTGTATAACCAAATTAATAAAAATGACATATTGGAAACAATACGGGAATTTAATATTAATTATATTACGAATTAAATGTTAATATGGTTTTCCATGGTAAATATCTTTTAATATTGATGATTTAAATAATATAAAATGAAAATATGAGTTATAATATAAAATTGCAACTATGAAGTGGTTTAAAAAATTATAATAGTTTTTAAAAATTATTTAAATAATATATATATATTTTAAGTTGATAATATATAATTTTCTTGTTTATTATGTCTGTAATTATTAGTATTTTATATAAATTATCATGATATTCATTGGAAAAGGTATTAAATACAATTTTAATTAGGGTAAAAAAACCATCATTGAGAATTATTTTATATAACTATAATTTAGATTATAGTCGTAGCTGGAGATGAAAATGGGTATATGTTAACTATGTACCCAACACAACTTGTCAAAATTAAATAGGGTTGGAATAATGGTTAAATTAGTACTTATAAGGGTTGATTAAAAAATCTATTCCCTAATTAATAAACAAGTTTGGTTATGGTAATACACATAGGGTACCATAAACTCGAACCTGATTATGTAAATTATTACTTATTATTCAATATTTAAAATTTAATTGAAAATATAACAACAAATAATATTCATTTATATTTATTTTTTTATATTATATTTAGTTGTAAATTTTAAATTTAAATACAATTAAATGGACCATCAATAAATTATAAACTCTACTTCATTAAATAATTTACAATTACAAAATAAATTTATTTTATTTTTTGATATTTGAATTCTAGATATAAAAATAAAATTTAAATATTTAAATTTATAATAAAGTAATTAGAACTTATAGGGTAGTTAATTGGGTAGAATAAAATATAATAAATGTAGGTTTAGGGAAGAAAATTAATAAAATAAAAATTTTATGTTTAGGTTTTGGGTTTGGGTTTTTAAAAAAAAATTATTGTGGGTTAGGTAACTAAAATATCTTTGGTACATTACATGTTGTTATCCCTAATAATGGTAAATGTTTACATAAAAATAATTATGAGAAGATTTTTTACCATGATGTTAAATATTAATATTTGAAATTTTATATATTAAATGAAATATATTATTTAAAATTATTAGTTCCAAATCAGTTATTTAAGGTAAAACCCACACTCTTTCATTATGATTATCTACATAACTGATATCAAATACCTAGTTTTGGATTTTTCATGTCATTTTTCTAAATATAATCCATAAAAGATTTATTTTTTTAATATTTTTTTACATATTATTCAATCCCCAACATATCATGGACAAATTCATCATATCTCAAATAAAAGTCATTAGTTTATATCAAAAAATTGAAAAAAAAATCCAATATATGTAATAATATTCATATTTATTTGGGATCCATGAAAATGAATTCGTAAAAACACCCTTAAAGGGGATTTTATATTTGGTTACACCCCCCAGGGATTACCCACCTCCAATTACACTATTATATTATATAGGGCCTTGAAGGCATTTACACTAAAGCTTAAAGTCCATAAAAATAATCTATTTGGGCCTTAGAAATAGGCCTCAATGGGAATTATTTAATAGTTTCCTTAGATGCTACAGTTACTACAACAGAAAAAATTATATTTCCCACTATAATTTTATTTAAATAGGTCATTGTAGTACATACATAGTGACTTATACAGATTCATTGTAGTAACACAGAAATTCATCCTTACCTGGATACAAATTGGGTTTTCTTACATGCCGGTGAAATTAGGTTCTTGAATATTGTTATTAAATATAATTTAGTGTACTAAAAATAATAATATATCAATAAAATATTTATAATAATAATAATAAAATATTTTTTAAAAAAGGAAAAGCCTTTTGAAAAAAATAATATAATCAAAATATGTAATTTTTCTAGTTGAAACATTTTCGTACAATTATCACATAATATGTTAAATACACTATGATTTTTTCCCATGAAAAAAACACTAATATTTGAAAAATTATTGAAATTATAAACAAAATATTTATCAACTACTAATTAAATGTTTTAATTAAATAAAATTAAAAATATTTATTAGAAAATTTTAATTTTTCGGTATATTTTTTGATGTTTTTTTTTATGAATTTGATTATATGATTTATTGGAATTTAGTATTAAAATTTAAAAAACAATTATAATTCATAAAACATTATGAATAATTAATTAACAAAACTCAATTTATTTTGAGTGAAAATTTTATTTTTTATTCAAAAATAAATAGAAGGTGGAAAACAAGAGAGTATTCAAGAGGTTCTAAAAAATAGGTCCTTAATAGATATGCACAAATCATGTGATTTCCATTTCAGGGTATCATATCAAATTCATAGATAATCAATAATTCTTCAGAATATTCAACAACAAAATCATGGCTATTCACAACCATGTTACCTTCACCCAAAGTATAGAGTGTGCAAGTATAATGATACCTAACTGTGATGCATATTTAAATAATGTAAACAACCATCTAGTTTGAGGAAGATGTGAAAATTTTAGAGTTATTAATTATCATTGATCTATCTCTACCTCTGACAGAACATGTCCCCTTTCCTTGTATATAGTGACGCCATCATGTAAGGACCAAGCATATATGTTGATAATATTCCCATCCCCTTATGCATTCTTGAATAATATGATTATCAACCCGTGTGTATCAAATATTATCCCTATACATCTCATAAATTCATTTAAATATAATCCATCTGCATTAAACTTTAGTTTATGCATTAGCTACTTCTATTTGAATAAATAACAATATTAAAACATATTTTGCAATAATTTTAATGCATTATGTAATAAAGTTAAAAATAGTGGTGTTTACTTAAGGTAATACAATACACAACATCCATTATCCATTGATATTAAAATAGACTTAAGAAAAGAAAATTATAATAATTTTTTAATGATATATGTTTTATACCTCTTAAGATATTGACAAAAAATTAAATACTGAATTCTCTACTTCATAAATTTTTGGGATACATGTTTAATTCATTCATTATATCTCAATGTTTTCACTAACTGTAAAATTAAATATTGGTTAATTGTTATATAAATTAAAATTATATTTTTTTTTGTGAAAAGTGTTTAAATATACATTTTCAATAAATAATATAAGTATATTATAAATTAAATACAATAAATTAAACATATGGAATATCAATATCAAAATAATTTGAAATGGTTTTCTACAATCCAATTCTTAGTTTATTGAGAGTGAAAATATCAATCATACCCTTCTTAATTATAGTTATTATATAATATCATCTTACTATATAATAAATAATCAAAAAATTATTAAAATATTCCATCATAAG
Organism: Viscum album; assembly: GCA_963277665.1. Classification (NCBI taxonomy): domain Eukaryota; kingdom Viridiplantae; phylum Streptophyta; class Magnoliopsida; order Santalales; family Viscaceae; genus Viscum; species Viscum album. Next base: position 1,946,988,668 of record OY728127.1, on the reverse strand, counting down.
ATCTTTCATTAATAGTTTGGATAGTCCTTCAAGTATGTGATATGTTATATATGTAGGCACTGGGGCTCAAAGTTTTTGACTATTTCACAATAATTAATTTTTATTTTTATATTCCTTTAACAATTTACATGTTAAAAATTGGTCAACAAAAATTTAAAATATTTCCTTAAATATATATATATATATAATTTATGTGTATGTTTATAATAGTCAAATGAGTATAGATATCCTATCAAATTGTTGTCACATTCACCAAATATGGTATTTTCATTGACAAGGTACTATACTCAAGTGTATCAACGTTTGAAATATTGTAATACCACCATCAATATAAGTGCATGGTCTTAATCATAAATTATTATAGTGTTTTTGAACTAGAAATAACATTAGAGGATCTTTTCCATTCATAGTTTTGGAGAATTAGTACAAACTCATACAGAGTATACCCAAATGTTATATGTGGATAGGTATACTCAGTGTAAACTTTTTCCACTAAAGGAAACCCTTTTAAAATAAAACATGACATATTTTATAGACAATACATGAATCCTTTCATAATGAAATATTCATTGTCCATACCAATCTTAAGACCAATGAAAAAAAATCAAATTGTGGATGATCATAAAATTATTATTAATGGATACAAAGAGTCTAAATCATTAGTCTGGTGAAAACATGAAATATCATTAAAACATTTTCTTAAAAAATCATTAGTAGGAATAGAAAAATGACATAGGTTCCTTGGAACATCATTATTGTGTCACTTTTACAATAAAAAATTCTTATGGAAGAACCATAAGTTAGAATTTATCCTTTTGAATACCTAATGCATTGGATAAATATAATGGGGCACACCCTTTATATAATCTATACATTCTCACTCATCTTTCATGATCTATAATGAGGCTCTACACTTTAAATAATCTATATTAGGCACACCCGAGATATATAATGGGGCTTAACCATTTTTATATGTTATATCTGGATAACCCTTTAAATTTACAAGTATGAACACATAAAATAATTCAATTATAAACATTTCACTCATAGAATTTCATTTTTATTCCTTAAAAACGAATAAATTTTCAAAAACTAATTTACAGAATTTTGAAAGGATGTTTTTGAATCAAATTCTCACACACGACATTTATAAGTATAAAAGAAATTTGATAATTTAAATTTTAAAAAATTTATATCCATATAAATAAATCCATAAAACCATTTGGAAAACATGGACATGAATGAGAATGAATTCCAAGAATAAATTGTTAAAACAGTTAAAAAAGTGTATTAGTTAAAGACTCTATTTCCACATGAGAAACACATTAATAAAAATCATAAATGAATGACATTAAATATCAAGATAATATAGTAATTCATGATATAACAGGTCAATAAGGTATTATATACACTTTAAATTATAAATATGGTGCACAATATCAAGATATGCCTTAATGAAAGGAGATTGAGATGATGCCCCTTACCTTGAGTCCAACTTGTCTCTTACATTCTTTATCTTCCTAGAATAATAAACATAGGTTAATATATAAATTAATAAAAAAATTCATGTTTATTATTAATTTTATATAACATATTACCATTTTATATCTATTAGATAATTATTTATGTTCATATCAGATGTTTTGTCGATATTCGGTACTTGAGTCGAAAATGGTCTTGGTTGCTTTTCAATGGTCCTTATGGTCATAAGTACTTTATCTCTAGAGAAATATTCACTGAAATTCTATCTTTTTAATACATAATTTTTACCTTTAAATAAAACCATGAATTATGGTTATAAAAAATGAATAATGTTATAGTCATGAAGATAGAATGTTGTACGTGCGCATGAGTAACATTATCCATTTTTCTTATATATTAATATATCATTCCAAAATGATCATAAAATCATTAATTTCATATTATTATTTTTTATATACTTATATATTATATAAAATTAATGTAATTAATAAAAATGAGTCATATTTCTTCGTCAAGGTGATAGTTCACACGTACGCACAGATGATGCTATCCTTTTTATGAGAATGGAATATAATAATTTAGTTGATATATTATTATCATATAATGATTAATATGTCAAGAATATAAAATATTAACAACAATTACTTCATTATAACTAGTCTTGAGATATTATAATGAATAAACAGACAATATCAGTCCGTGAGGGGGCAGTATGTCGTACACATTAACAAAATGTTCATTTATCATTTAATGAAATGGGTTATGGATTTTGGTTATGATGTTAACATAATAACATCTCATTATATTTATGATATTTGATTTATTATCTCATCATGGTTGGAGGAGATTTTAAAGGAAGGGAATTTGAAATAAAATATAATTACTTAAATAAAAACATTACCTTTCCTTTGGATGATCACATTTCTTAACAACTTAACACCAATAAAATGGGTGTTCTGCCTAAATTAAGGCCCCAATAATTTGGGAAGGTATTATAGGAAGGGTTTTGGTAAATATTATTCAATCATAAATATTATTTATGTGAAATTAATCGAGGGGGATTGGTGACTTCTTATATGATAGGGGAGGGGCACCTTTAGAATTATTAAAAATATTGAATTAATATAAATTCAATTTTTGCTAAAAATGGGTCAAAACTCATTGTCACGACCCCCTCTGACCAAAGATGCCCCTCCTGAGCTCGCAATGGTGAAAGGGAGATAATGACCCTAGAGTCCCGCCTCCAGTAGGCCCCGGTGTGGTGACTAGCACTTAGGGTATGTGTTTTCACAAATATGGGAGGCATTACCCTTTTTATTATTTAAGATCAGGAAATAGGAAAACTCAACCACCAAAAACACCAAAAGAACAATTGTATAGAAATAAACCGAAACCAATCCCACGTGAATGTTTAAATAGTTCTGAAACAAGGTACAATTTCAAGAAAGCTCAAAAAATACAATACCAAAAGAAACAAGTACAAAAAACTGCAGCAACTCCAACTGCCCCGACTGTTAGGGCCCCACACGGCCCTGGTAGTCCTCCGGGAAACCTAAAAGTAAATGTAGGGTGAGAATACTTGTATACTCAGTAGGGAAACCTAAATCTCTCATACACAAGTGGGATACATCCTAATGCCCCGTGAGAAAACAGAAGAACCAAACCCTAGAAAGGAATCTATCCACCCAGCCTCACCAGCCACGCTCACCAAAAACACAAAAAACAGGTGGTAGTAGTATATAATATCAAGGGTATTGGGTACCCCGCACCATTTCCCTGACTAGCTAGCTGTTCTTCCTAACAACGAATGTCCTAACGCTACCAAACTCTTCCCACCAGCACAAAATTGGTCCTCACAACCATGTATCCCGCCCGCACACACCTGGGCCTCATAACCACATATCCCGCCTGCACACACCTGGGCCAAATAACCACGTATCCCGCCCGCACACACATGGGCCTCACAACCACGTATCCCGCCCGCACACACCAGGGCTTCATCCTGATGGTTCTTGGGAAATAGTAAAACCTTCCTGAAGAGTCTTGGGCTAAACCACCCCAATTGAAACCTACCCGAAGAGTCTTGGGTGTAAGGTCACCTCAATCCATAACAGGCTAGGGAAGAAAGACCAAGAACGAGCTATTAACTAAGGGGAAAACACCCTCTCCCATGAAATGTGAGTGTTCGACACTAAGTACGCAAAATGGGTGGGGTGCGATAAAACACAAACATACAGATATATATATGTATACCAAACACACAGCGCAACCTATGGCTTCTAAACAGAGAAACTGAGCACATGCCTTAGCACTACTACTATGAAGCATGCATACAATGAAAACTCCTGACACCCCATTTAAGTTTTCATGTTTCAAAAGAATCTGGTTTTTAGTTCCTTAACTACTGGGAAACTATCCACAACCAACCACACCGATCATTTGTAATGCATATCCCGACCATCCAAAAATCAAGTTATGAAAACACAAGAAATGCAACCATGTCCCTCATTATTAACCAACCAACCCATTGATTATTATTACCATTCCATTACCATGCCCCTCCATTTATTAACTCTTCCACTTTTATTTATTATTCACAACTCAGAGTTCGTTCACATTCAAACCCAACCCTACAGCCCCGATTCCAACCACCATAACCACAACCACACCGTACATCATCATCCCTTAATACCGTTTATCACAGACCCGCTTCCCATCACTAACATAGCATTCACACCAACCCACAACCAAGCCAACTGCAGCCCTACTACTCACACGATCCCCAACAACCCACAAAAACACCCCTTCACATGCCACGTATCCAAGAAAACACCCACAATTTTATTATTTCTGTTTAGTTCAACTGGGGTGATCACACAAGGGTTCCAGATTTTCATTTAATCAGCCAACATTACATGATTAACCAATTTCCAAATTCTATGAATTTCCATCCATAAATGGTCTAGAAAGATAGGGAAACATTTATTTTCACATGAAAAGGCCCCCAACGATCGTGATTTTCAGTAGGCATAAGATTATTCCATTCAAAACATAATATCATAGGATATAAATAAAAAGTAACAGTAATCACAATCTTCTCATCCCTATTATATAATCCATTTATTACCTTTATTAAACTGGATCAAAAGTGTTTCACGTAAACAAGAGGACACCCACCCCGCATGATGCACAATTTATAGAGATGAAGGTAACACCCCTACCTCCATAGGTTCTGATAACAACGCCCCCCCCCCAGATCAACATTAGAAGATTTCCGTCGGCATCCGCCGCTTCTGGAAAAACCCAGAAAAACCTCCTTGGGTGGAATCTAGGAAGGAAAGGCCGACAGATCCAAGCTCAGAAGTTCCGCCTCATCGTTACGATCTCGTGGCCACTGACGGATCATAAATTGGAGCTCGGACGAAGAAGTTGTGGAAGAAAAATAGCCTTCGAGTCTCTTGGGAGAGCTCTGCTCAGAGGATTGGGGAGGAGAGGGGTGAGTTGAAAAGGAGGAGGGGACCGTGAAAAACAAAAGTACACGGCGTGTACTTTATGGTACATGGCGTATACTCGGCCATTTCACATGGTCACCACGCGGCTTCCAACACGGCCTCCAACACGGAACGCGGCCGTTGACTGTTCAACACACGATTTGAGGGTAACACATACGCAGGGAGGGACTACACGACATGTAGTATTGGGTACACGGCATGCACCCATTTATTTCACACGGTAAGGATATGGCCTTCAACACGGGGTATACCTGGCAAGGGGGTACACAGCGTGTACTCACACTACACGGCGTGTACTTAAAAAATTATGAGAAGTGTGGGAAAAGTCCAATTTACCCTCTAGAACACTTCATGACCCTCTTTTTTTGAAAAAGGAATGGGCCGGAGAGATCCAGGCCATTACATTAGATACCTCGTAAAACATTCTCGCCCCCGAGAATTCAAAATCCAACCCAGAGGATCCCAACAAGATACCTCTTAGGGCCCTCGTTATAACAGGAACCCAACCACTTCCCTAATCATATGTTTTAGGAATTCCTTCTCCTATGTCGAGATATTATCTGCTTTAGGCGGCACTGACTTTCCTGCACAGGTATAGTCGCATCCTCATTAATGCGTCTCGATTACTAATTGGGTCTTCCCACTTGCATACATTAGGATTTTTCAACTTGCACTACCCCCAACACCACACAACCAACACACTACCCAAACATGTGGTTTAGGGAAATTCCTTCTCCTTTTTTGAGATATTATCTGATTTAGGCGGCACTGACTCGCCCGCATAGGTTTAATCACATCTGCATTAATGCATCTCGATTAAGGGTCAGGTTTTTTCATTTTTCCCACACATCCGGACATTCTACACACTTACAGAGAACAAGGAAACCAAAAGGTCTCATAACCGACTAGCCAAGAATTCCATATACCAAAGGTATAGAGTACAACATCAAAATAAATATCAAAAGAACAAGTCAAACACAAGTCAAAAAAACTCTGGGTAATGAGCGTGCATCTAAGCCTCCCTCTCCCAAGTTCTCTCCTCGAGACTGTCATGCCTCCACAACACATGAACCAAGGGAATGGTTCATCCATGGAGCACCTTCTCTTAACGATCCTCGATTCTGACTGGTCGTTCCTCGAAGGTCCCATCATCTCCCATATCTAATTCTCCCCAGTTGATAATGTGAGAGTCGTCGTATAAGTGCCGACGAAGCTGGGAGACGTGGAAGACATCACGAACCTTCTCCAACTGAGGGGGTGGGGCTAGCTGATATGCCACCTCGCCGACTCTCCTCAACACCTAAAAAGGTCGGATAAATCTAGGGGAGAGCTTACTCCCCTTCTCGAAACTCTGCTGCCCCTATTGGGGGGAAACCATCAAAAACACATGATCTCCCACCTCGAACTCTAAGGGCCTCCACCAATGATTAGCATAAAACTTTTGTCGGTCCTGGTATGCCTTCATCCTCTCACGTAGAATATGGACTTTCTCTGTGGTGCTCTGCACTACCTCTGTCCCACGAGCACCTGTCTCCCCAACCTCTGACTAGAAAATGGGTGAACGACATGGTCTTTCATACAAAGCCTCAAACGGTGCCATGCCAATAGTAGAGTGGAAGCTATTGTTGTAGGAAAACTCTATTAAATGAATGTTTCATACCCATGATCCCTTGAAATCTAGAACGCATGCTTGCAACATGTCCTCCAACGTCTGGATAGTCAGCTCTGTCTGCCCGTCGGTCTGGGGGTGGAAAGTAGTGCTAAGGTGTAGCTGGGTGCCAAAATCATGATGTAACCACCTCCAGACTCGTGAGGTAAACCAAGTATCCCGGTCTGAGACGATAGTATTTGGAACTCCATACAAATGCACCACCTCGTCTACGTACCTCTGTGTTAAGGTACTCATCAGTCCTGACTCCTTAATTGCTAAGAAGCGATCTGATTTTGTCAGACGATCCACCACCAACCAGAAAGCATCATAACCACCCTGATCTCTGGGTAGTCCTATGATGAAGTCTATTGATATGTCATCCCACTTCCACTTGGGAACATCTAAATGATGCAACAAACCACTGGGAACACGGTTTTCAGCCTTCACTTGCTGACACACTAGGCATTTTTCCACAAACTCCTCCACCGCCCGTTTCACCCCAGGCCACCAAAACTGTTCCCTCAGGCCTCGGTACATTTTTGGAACTCCTGGATGTACTGCCAAGGCTAAGCTATGGAACTCATGATGAACTCCCTAACGCATCGCCTCCAGAACAAACAACCTTCAATGTAAAAGCATCTGATGTCGGCTGTCCTCTGACCATCCTTCTGGAACGTTTCCCTGATCGATACGATCCCGCATCACTTCTGCCTCGGAGTCCCCCCATTGAGACTCTTCCACCTGTTGCGACAAGGAGGACTGCACCTTCATCTGAAACAAACAGCCTCTAACACCCTCTACCCTTGCATCCAAGTGCAAGGTAGCCAACTCTCCCATCGCTTTCTATGCATCAGTGGATTCCCGAACCACTTCGTTATGCGACTTATTACTCAGGGAATCATCCACAATGTTTCCCTTACCTTTAGTGAAAGAGATCTCAAAGTTATAGTATTATAGAAACTCATCCCATCTCCACTGCGACAATTTCAGGTCACGTTGGGAGAAGATATAACGTCAGATCTTGTGATCTGAGAAGACTGCAAAGTGCTCCCCAAAGAGGTAGTGATGCCACAACTTTAGTGAGAACACTACTACTGCAAGCTCCAGGTCATGGTTGGCATAGTTACGCTCATGAGGGAAAAACTTCCTAGACCCATAACAAATCACACCCTTCTTCTACATCATCACGCACCCCAGACTAAGGCCAGAATCATCACAAAACACCTCATACAATAACCCTTCCTCTGGAAACATAAGTACCGAAGCACTGACCAGCTTCTCCTTCAGGTAGTCGAAAGATTTCTGGAACTGCTGGCTCTATAAGAAGACCTGGTTCTTCCAAGTGAATGCTTTTATTGGAGCAGCAACTCGTAAAAAGTCCGAAACGAACCTCTAATAGTAACCTGCTAACCCTAGGAAACTACAAACTTCCTCCACTCTCTTGGAAGCTACCCAAGAAACAACTGCCTCCACCTTTTACGAGTCTACTAACACTCCATGATGAGACACTACGTGCCCAAGGGAGTGTAATTATTGTGTCAAGAACATACACTTTGACAATTTCCCGTAAAGATTGTGGTGTCGAAGGACTTCCAAGACTGCCCTGAGATGATCAACGTTCTCTTCCTCTGATCATGAGTAGATCAGGATGTCATCGATAAACCCAACAACGAATCGGTCTAGGAACTCTCGGAAGACAAAGTTCATAAGTACCATGAACACAGCTGGTGCATTTGTAACTCCAAACGGCATCACTACAAACTTGATGTGCCCATACCTACACCTGAAAGCAGTCTTCGAGATGTCATTGTCCTTTACCCTCAACTGATGATATCCAAATCGTAGATCAATATTAGAAAACCAACCTGCTCCCCTTAGTTGGTCGAAGAGATCATCTATCCTTGGAAGGGGTAACGGTTCCTGACCATTACATAATTTAACCTTCGGTATTCTATGCATAACCTGAGACCACCATCATCCTTATTCACGAACAAAACTGGAGCACCCCATGGTGACACGCATGGTCGAACATAACCCTTCTCCATCAGATCGTCAATCTGAATCCGGAACTCCCGCAACTCCGAAGGTTCCATCCGATAAGGGGCCATCGAAATTAGACGGGCACCAGGCTGTAAGTCTATCCCGAACTCAACGTCACATCAGGGGGGGGGGGGTTGAGTCACAACCTCCTTGTAAAAACATCGAGGAAATCCCCAACAACCTCCGGGACATCCATCATTTCTGTATCAGCTGGAAACACTGATAACCCGCCTAACAAGGAAAAGAGAGACTTCATACGCTGACTTCCCTCCTGATAGCTCCTCTCGCCAACAAAAACTACATGTTTCCCATCCATTTCGGAGAACAAGAATCTTCTTCGGAAGCAGTCGATAGTGGAACTAACCGAAAACAACTATTCGATTCCTAGGATGACATCGTACGAGTGAATTTGTAGCAAAAGAAGATCCTTACTACATCGATGTGGTCCCCAGGTCAGCCCACATCCCCGGAAAACACAAGATACACTTGTCTGGCCTCCAACTGGTGTACTCAGCACCAGTGGTACAGAATGTTTCTCTACGTCTATTCCCAAATCATGGGATAGACCAGGTGCAACAAAGGAGTGTGAATCTCCCGAATCGAACAAAGTAGAAATGAGAGTGCTGAACAAACAAATCATACCTCACACCACCTCTTGTCCGGCCAGAGATGTCAACTCTGATGTTTGCAACTGTCCACGCCCAGCTCCTCTACCTCTCTGATGTCATCCACCTCCCTGACCACACCCTGGTCGAGGTCCCTGAGGAGCACCCTAATGTCGGCCTCCTCCTGCAAGGTTTCCCCTCGAAGGAGAAGGGTCCCACTACTACTGGAAGGGCCTCAACAGCAACTGCTGCTACTAAGGTGGGCGATGAACCTGCCCACCTCCACCGTACTGAGCTCGGGTCGGGCACCGACTGTGAATGTTCCTGAAACCTCTACAAGAAAAACACTTCGGTCCTGGGATCGTGAAAAAGGGACGATGACATGAAGATCTGAACTGGAACTGCTGGGGCCTGCTCCCCACTGGCCTGAACCGAGAAGGTCCCGTCACAGGAGACTTGCTGCTGACTACCTTCCCCTTCGACGAACCTGGATGGATCCCCTCTCGTGGTGCACCTCCTAGAAATTGAATCCTCTCTACAACCTCTGCCATTTTCTGTACTGCCAATTATGTCGGAAGGGTGAAGGGGGTGACAACATACTAGAGCGAAGGAGGAAGTGCCTCCTCCAATCGTCTTTCCCGAGACCCCTCATCTGGAAAGTGATCCAGAGAAAAGTGCAAGAGATCCTTGAACTTGATCCCCAACTCTCGTACTAGCATACTCCCATGCTAAAGGGATAGTAACTCCTGCCGCTTCTCCACCTTGATCATGGAAGAAAGGAATTCCTCTCGGAATTCCTTCTCAAAGTCAGCCCACGGAACCTCTGCCTCTATCCTCTCTCTAAGGTAGAGCACCCACCACTGTCACACCGCACCTCTCAGCTGACTGATTTCTAGGGGAACCCAATACTCACTCGGAGCACAGATCACGGTAAAAGTGATCCCGAGCTGCTCAAGCCACCCCTCTGTTTCCGTATCTGATGTACTACCCTCGTAATTCTTGAGGGTTTGCCGCTTGAAAGAATGGAGAGTCTTCTGCCACTGGCTATCTTCCTCCTCTCAGGTAATCCTCAACTGATCGACCGCCTGAATATGCTGGGCCTCGGCAGTCTGAGTCCCCTGGGGACGACGTCCAGGTGCCCTAGCTGTATGGTAAACAAGGATCGCCTAAGCCCAAGTAGTAAGGATATTTATCACGGCTGTATTTAATCACATTATTTCAATTTCTTTCCCAGAACACCCAAATCAAGTAAAACACAATCATGATGATGCATGTACCTTCCCTAGGGACTCTACCCTGCAGTCAATTTGGTCTCACTTCGTCGTTCGGTAGGCTCAGAGTCCTTGCATTGGATCACTGGGGAGCCAAAAATCCCATGTCATAGCCGGTCTTCCCTGTCCTATGTCATGCACCAGATCAACCAACATTGTTGCCCTACCATCCCATGCAATCCTCAATGTGCCTAACTCTAGACTCCATCCTATCTCTCAACCATCAGCTCTAATACCATTCTATCATGACCCCCTCCCACTAAAGATTCCCCTCCTGAGTTGGCAATGGTGAAAGGGAGATAATGACCCCCGAGTCCCGCCTCCAGTAGACCTCGAGGTGGCGACTGACACCAAAGGTATGAATTTTCACAAATATGGGAGGAATTACCCTTTTTAGTATTTAAGATCGGGAAATAGGAAAAGTCAACCACCAAAAAGAAAAAAGAACACGTTTATAGAAATAAACCCAAACCAATCCCACGTGCATGTTTAAATAGTTATGAAACATGGTACAAGTACAAGAATGCTCAAAAAGTACAATACCAAAAGAAACAAGTACAACAAACTGCATCAACTCCAACTATGCCAACTAGTAGGATCCCGCACGGCCCTAGTAGTCCTCCTGGAAACCTGAAAGTAAACGTATGGTGAGCATACATGTATACTCAGTAGGGAAACCTAAATCTATAAGGCACAAGTGGGGAGACATCCTAATTCACTGTGAGAAAAATGAAGAACAAAAACCTAGCAAGGAATCTATCCACCAATTCTCACCAGCCACGCTCACCAAAAACACAAACAACAGGTAGTAGTAGTATATAAGATCAATAGTATTGGGTACCACGCACCTTTTCCCACACTAGCTAGCTGCTCTTCCTAACGGCGAATGTCCTGACGCTACCACACTCTTCCCTCACGCACACACTGGGGCCTCACAACCACGTATCCCACTGGTACACACTTGGGCCTCACAACCACGTATCCCGCCCGCACACACTTGGGCCTTACAACCACGTATCCTTCCCACACACACCTGGGAATCATCCCGAAGGTTCTTATGAAATAGTAAAACATGCCCGAAGAGACTTGAGCTAAACCACCCCAATTGAAACCTGCCCGAAGAGTCTTGGGTGTACCGTCGCCTCAAGCCATCATAGCCTAGGGAAGAAGGAGCAGGAAGGAGCTAGTAACTAAGGGGAAAACACCCTCTCCCATGAAATGGGAGTGTTCGGCACTAAGTTCTCAACATGGGTGGGGTGTGGCAAAACACAAAGATATATATATATATATGTATGTATACCAAACACATAACACAACCTCTGGCTTCTAAACAGAGAAACTAAGCACGTGCCTCAACACTTCTACTACGAAGCATGCATACAACGAACAATCCCAAAACCCCATTAATGTTTTCATGTTTCAACAGAATCAGATTATTAGTTCATTAACTACTGGGAAACTATCCACAACCAACCACATCGATCATTCATAAAGCATATCCATGGAATCCAAAAATCAAGTTATGAAAACATAAGCAACACAACCAAGTCCCTTCTTATTAACCAACCAACCCATTGATTATTATTCTCTTCCCATTACCATGCCCCACCATTTATTAACTATTCCACTTTTATTTATTATTCACAACTCATAGTTCATTCACATTCAAACCCAACCCTGAAGCCCTGCTTCCAACCACCAAAACCACAACCACACTGTACATCATCATCCCTTGATATCGTTTATCGCAGCCCCGCTGCCCATCACTAACATAACATTCACACAAACCCACAACCAAGACAACCGCAGCCCCGCTGCTCGCCCGATCCAAAAAAAACCCACAAAAACACCCCTTCACATGTCATGTATCCAAGCCAACACCCATATGTTTATTATTTCAGTTTAGTTCAGCTGGGGTGATCACACAAGTGTTCCATATTTTAATTTAATCATCCAACTTTATGTGATACACCAATTTCCACATTCCATGATGTTTCCATCCATAAACGGTCTAGAAAGATAGGGCAGTATTTAATTGTGCAGGAAAAGGCCCCCAACGACAGTGATTTTCAGTAGGAATAAGCCTATTCAATTCACAACATAATATCACTGGATATAAATAAAAAGTAACAGTAATCACAAACTTCCAATCCCCGTTATATAAGCCATTTATTATCTTTATTAAACTGATTCAAAAGTGTTTCATGTAAACAAGATGACACCCACCCCACATGATCCACAATTTAGAGAGACAAAGGTAAGAACCCTACCTCAATAGGTTCTGATAACAACGCTCCCCCCAGATCAACTTTAGAAGACGTCTGTCGGTGTCCGTCGCTTCTGGAAAAACCCAGCAAAACCTCCTTGGGTGGAAGCTAGGAAGGAATGGATGACGGATCCATGCTCATAAGTTCTGCCTCGTCATTACGATCTAGTGGCCACTAACGGATCGTAAATCGGAGATCAGACAAAGATGTTATGGAAGAAAAAGAGCCTTCTAGTTTCTTGGGAGAGCTCTGCTCAGAGGATTGGGGAGGAGAGGGGTGAGTTGAAAATGAGGAGGGGACCCCTCCTTTTATAGGTGTGAAAAACAAAAGTACACGGTGTGTAATTTATGGTACACAGCGTGTACTCAGCCATTTCACACGGCCACCATGCGGCTTCCAACACGGCCTCCAACACGAAACACGGTCATTGACTGGTCAACAAACATTTTGAGGGTAACACGTACGTGGGGAGGGACTACATGGTGTGTAGTATTGGGTACACGGCATGTACCCATTTCTTTCACACAGCGAGGACACGACCTTCAACACGGGGTATAACAGGGGAGGGGGTACACGTTGTGTACTCACACTACACGGCGTGTACTTACAAAATTCTGTAAAGTGTGGGAAAAGTCCATTTTTCCCTCGAGAACACTTCATGACCCTCTTTTTTGACAAAGGAATGGGTCGGAGAGGTCCGGGCCATTACAGTAATTTATTTATAATATAAGACACTATTGGCTTAAATCAACATCATTAAATTAAAATGAGACAATTTTTGAACATTTTTTAATCATTATATTTTTTTTAACACCTATTATACCATTTTTATTATTATAGTGATATCATGTGATTTACCATTTCTGGGATAATGTAATTACCATAACATGAAAAATGACCAAACAATGTGACATTTATGACATATTATAACTTATATAAAATAATTTTTTTGAATCTTATATTTTTATAAATTTTATAAAATTTAATAAACTATATTATATTTTAATATACCAATAGTATCAATTCTCACACTATTTATTAGTTGAATTTTAGAAAATGTCATCACAAAAAGATATATTCAAACCAAATATTTTAATTGATCTCCAAAATATAATTTATATCCAAGAAAAATTGACATAAATTATGTCAAATAATATTCATTTTAATATTTACAATATCATTTATTTTATTCTTTCATTAATTAAAAAATTACTACATCATATTTCTGTCACAATTAAATTTAATTATATAATTACTAAAAATTATATAAACAATTACAATTTTATAGTTATTCATTATTGTTCTATAAATACTAATTATAGTATATGATATCCCATGTATAACCACATATTAAAATAATTTAATTTTTAAAATCAAGTGTAAGAGGAATGGCTATTTCTTATATATAATATTTTAAATTCATAAAAGTCATCTAAGTGGCTTCAAGTGGTCCTCAAATTGACCCAATGATTTTCATAGACAGAATACACTCATCCAATTAAATTATACAAAATTTTATGGTATTTTTATATTTTTTTAATTAAAAAATATCCTTTATATCCGATAGGTTTTTATTTTCATTTCAAGATAATTTGGTAACCAATGAGTCACTATACAATCATGTGTAAATCATATTTTCAGAATTTAGTTAAAACTATTCATTCCATCTATTATAATGGCTTAGAGATAGATATAATAAAAAATATTAATATTAATTATTCATTTATGCCTTATGTGGAATGTCATGCATGCTATCAAACATTGTGTTTCCTTTTAAAAACTCAGGATGTTACTATCAACAAATATGAAATAATCTTTTGGTGATTTATTATGCCAAAAATATAATAAATGGTATAATGTGAAAAAAAATTAGGAAAAGTGATTATCAACATATATGTTATAGTATTTAGTTAGATCTGAAAAGGTAGTTAGAGTAGGTGGGTGAAAAGATTCATACTATCTCTGAATCTTTCCAATTGGTGACTACAATGCTGATCTAACTACTCATTCCATTGAATGATACCAGTCATAATTTTGTGTCTTCAAATTATTTATTTTATCCTTGAATTAATCCCTCCACAAATAACTTCTAGTATTCTCAAAATCCTTTTTAATACATACAACTACCTCAAATATTTGTGAATTAATTCAGAACACATCCTTTACTAAAACATCTAAATGATGTATTTCATTTCATCATGTGTGAAGTATTATAGTGTAGAGTGATCCTGAATTTCAATATTTTATAAAATTACAATATTTATATTATTTAAAGATAGTATAAATATATTATTTTTCAAATTCATAATCTTTTTTATATTAATTTAAAATGAATTATTTTATTCCAGTATAATGTAATTCTTTTCTTTTCATCATTCTCGCAGTTTTAAAATTTTCAAGGAAATATTTTTAAATATTTATGATAAAAATCGATAGAGAATGGGTAATGATATATTAATTGATCTAGAATATCAAAAAAAAATTATTCTAAAATATCATATACACTTCAATTAAAGATAATAAAGGTATACATTCATCATTGGGGAGTCCTAGTGTGTAACATTCGGAGAGTTAAGGAAATATATTCTCTAAATTTAATTAAAATTATTTTAATATATTTCAATTAATTAAATATATGTTTTATATTGAATAACACACAATACCCATTTTATCTTATTTTTCATGCAACATCGACTCCCATTAATAACATGTGTTAGATGCAAGGTCGGGTATTAGAAACCAATAATATATTGTTGATATAATTAATTAATATAGAAGTTATTGTATGGATGCTGTATTGGAGGGTTTGAATATAAATAACCTTATAATGATTATACATGATTTCAAAATGTATTTTAATTCATACAATAAATTTTATGGGCTTAATTAAAGAATAAATTGAATTTTAAGGAAAAAACTATATATTTTTTATATATAGGTTTACCTCATTTTAATTATGATAGTATTTTAATTATAATTTTTGACACTATTATAATTTTTATATGAAAAAATAAACTTCATTTATGAATTATTAAAAATTAAATTATCTTTTTTTGAATTTTTGTTATTTTTTGAGAAGTTTCATTATTTGATGAAAATAGAAAAATAATGCATTTTAGTTAAAAACTATCATTTTGTTTAAAAAATTGTTAATGTTATATTGTATTTTAATTTTTTTAATGTAAAAAATATATTAATTATAAATATTTTAATATAATGTTGCTTATTTTTAAAAAAATTATATTTAATTTAGAAATAAATACTAAATTAACTGTTGAATATTTTTACATAAAAATCCTACTCTATCGCCACGTCTGTGGGATTAGATTTAAACTTTATTTTCCTCTTTTGTGAATTGAATTTGTAAAAAAAAATTGTAATAATTATAAAATTTATATTTTTATAATATAAAATTATTTATTACCAAAAACATTTGTAAAATTAATTAAAATAAAGTACAATAATTAAAGTAAAATTCAACTTAACAAGGGACTAAACCATAATCTTAAGGTCCAAAATGACCTAAACACATGTTCAAAGTACATTGGATGCCAATATTTAGACCATAGAACATCTTATTTTAAATTTTATGATTTATCGGCACACATTTTCAAGAAATTAGTCTTTATTATATGTTAATTAAGGAAAAAAGAATAAAAAAGGAACATTACTTACCTTTAACATTTATACAACATTATAGCATGGAAGAGGCTACATAGTTTCAATTATAAAAATTATTTTACATTCAAATGTTTTTTTTATCATGGTAATTTTCCTTTAATCATGGGAGATGAAATTATAATAATAAGAGTTTAAATAATGTTGTATCTTGGATTATTTAGATAATAATTAAATAAAATGTTGTTATAAACAATAAAAGGAAAGTAAATATAATTAATTATTATGTTACATTTTTTGTAGATTAATATGACTTATTAAATAGTAGTGAACTTATTATATTTTTATTTCATCCTTGTGTTGATAATTTTTTAAATTTAAATTAATTAAATAATGCCAAAATGAAATTACTTTTTTTAAAATAAAAGATATTTTATTAAATGATTTCAAATTGAGAAAAAATATTACCTTCTACAAAGATATTTTTCATTACTAATAAATATGAAATATTTTGTTTTAATGTACCAATTATCATACATAATTAACATACAGATCTATAGATTATAAAAACATTATTATCACGATCCGGGGTAAATTAATTTTTTTTTCGCGTTACATGTTCTTGATTTAAAATTAATTTTAAAAAAACATGGGATTTTTTCTTTTTAAAATTAAATATCATATTTATAATTAATTTTGACTTTATTTTCAAGTTAATATATCTTTAATTTAGTCTTGTTTTTTAAATAACATAGGTTGGAAAATAATTTACATAAATGAAGTCCAAAATGAAAAATATTAGGAAACAAAACGACAGAGGAAAAAACATATAAAAACACAATTTTTTTGTGTTCTGAAGATTTTTTTCAACCATAATTTCACATTACCACATTATATTAATATTTTTTAAGTACATGAGGTAATGGAGACCTCATAATAGTGATTACCATTTAGTATTTACAGGAATTTCACTCCCCCTCCATTATAATGAATTCACTCCCCCCTTCCTCACACCTCTCAATACACTTTTTATCATAACAAATATTCCCAAATAGTCTGATAAAATCCAAAAAATACACCTATTAACCTAAAATTTTGAATAAATCCAACCAAGGAATCCCTTAGTGCAAAAAGAAAAAAAGTTACCCATAAAAAGTAATAACATTATTTATTGTGCATTTATGTTTTATTTTATCCTACACACATTAATTTATTATTATTTTATTATTATGTAATAAATTATTAATAATAAATATACATATATTATTTTATTTTAAGGGATATACCTACACCATTACACACATCCATTAAATGGGTAATGAACTTACTATTCGTGTATGACAAACTATAGTATTGTGAAATGACACTGTCCTTTTTTCCTTTACCACCTAGCATGGTTTGGAATGATGATGGAAAAAAAATTATATATGATATTTATGTCTTCATAATAATTCTATAATTTTTTTGAAACACATAACTTTATGAATTCAATTTGGGGTAAAAATTATAACATTAATTTTTGGAGGTGTGGAATACCATCTCCTCGAAGTGATATGATACATTCACATATTTCATTGAATAAATTAATTATGGGATTAATTAGTTTTTTTGAAATATATCAAATATATAGGATATAAATTATATAATCACATTTCTATAAATATAATACATCATTTGTTTTACCCTTCCATACATAGATTATGTGATAATGTCGTTTATGGACGTTTGGACTATAGCCTCCTTGACAGGATTTGACTCTTTTTTATTCACAAGAATTATATATATTATTATACATGATTAAATAATATAGTATTTATTATATAATTAAAATTATATAAAGATAAATATTACTTACCTTCTTTCTATAACGGCCATTGGAAAATGGGGATGTTACTCATGTGTACGTATGGTCTACCATGTCCATGATTGTAATGTTTGTTCATTTTTCATGGACATCATTCTTGATTTGTTATAAAGTTATAATTTATAGATAAATATTATAATTATGAAATTATTATTATTTTTTATATTTTTATATAACGACCTCATTGTCCATAGTTGACCTATCGAAGTCAGTTTTGAGATATAAGCCAAATATGGTCAAAACAACCGACATAAACATTATTGATTAAGTAATTTCATATTACATTTTTATATGTGAAATAAAAAAAATTATAAAATTATAAAATTTATATATTAAGTAGATAATTAATATAATTATATTATTTATGAATATATATAACATGCATTAAAAATCAGACTCAAGTTAAGTGATTTTCCTCAAAAATTTTAATTCTATGAGATAATGGTCATAATCACCACTTACTTATTTTTTATGGTGTATATACTATCATTTTTGAGGAATTATATCATTATAACTTTTCTCCCAATTTTATTTATGTTTTAATTATTGTGAATATTAATTTTTGGGTTTCAGATTTAGATTCTATGACAGTTGTAAGGGACTCGTGTTTCACATTTACATTCATGTGGTATACGTCATAATCACCACTTATTTATTTTGAATGGTGGATCTACATTACTTTTTTATATATTATATAATGATTATTTTATCTTTATTTTATTTAAAATATTAATTTAATTATTATTCTTCCATGATATATATGGTTTTGAATTTACCAATGAGGTAATAGAATTTTGACACAATTTTCCTTCTTTGAGATATTTGATATGTTATAAACCATACTTCTTATATAATTTGTATATATTTATACATTGACATGTTATATCATGAATCTAATTAC
This sequence comes from Viscum album, assembly GCA_963277665.1. NCBI lineage: Eukaryota > Viridiplantae > Streptophyta > Magnoliopsida > Santalales > Viscaceae > Viscum > Viscum album. The sequence continues at coordinate 1,946,969,457 of OY728127.1, read as the reverse complement.
TCTCATGATATTATGAGTTTCATTTAATTTTAATCCATTAATGGGGTTTATGGATCAAATGTTTCAATGTGGTATGGGATGCTTTGAAATGTTTAATGATTATTTTCCTCAATAATGTTTTAATGATAATTTAATTGTACTCACATTAATAAATTTCAAAAAAACTTGTTTTTACATAACATAAACTATGAATATTTTGTATTGATACAATCTTAATTCATTTTTTTGAGGAATTTTGTTTATTTCAAATATATCGTTGTTTAACTCATTTCATTTTTAATGTTTAATCAGGTTTCTAGGATAATATTATTTAACCCATTTATTTTACATGGGTTAACAATGTTTCAAAGATATTTTAATTTAACCCATTTATTTTCAATGGGTTTCTCATATATTGTTATTTAACAAATTTTCATTCCAATAGTTAATATGATTTCAGAGAAATTATAATTTAACTCAATTCATTTCCACGGGATACTCATAGATTATAATTTAACCCATTTCTTTTCCATTAGATAATCATGTTTAAAAGCGATTATTATTTAAACCATTTTATTTACATTGGTTAATCATGTTTCAAATATTTTTTTATGTAATCCATTTCTATCAATGGGTTATTAATATTTTAAAGAGATTATTATGGAACCCCTTTCATTTCCATGTGTTATTCTTATTTCAAAGAGGTTGTTATGGAACCCATTATATTTACATGGGTTTTTCATATTTCTAAGAGATTTTTTTATAACCCTTTTATTTTCTATGGATTAATAATTTTTAAGGGGTTTTTGGTTTCCCCAATGGGTTCATGAAAGGTTTTATGTGCGATTATGTTACAATGGTACGTGGAAATTTGAATAGTGGTTACGTGATAAACCAATGATGGGTGGTTTCATGATAGACCAAGGATGGGTCGGTTTGCGATATACCTCCATTGCATTGGGTATATAATTCATCCATAATTTTATATAATTTGTAAATGTGGCATGTATTGAATGTGACCTCATATTTATTCCATTTTTAAGTTTAAAAATATAATGATGTCCCAAGATACCTTTACATGTTTTTGTTCTATTATATGGGTTTATATTGTATGTAATGATAGATATTGATATCATATGTATTTTTATTATTTATTATGATAATTATTTCCATTTACATGTATTATATTTTATAATCTAGATATTTATGTGTATATGTTATTTTATTATTCTCTCATTGAGTTTGATTGTATGATCATACCCTTATACAATCTTATTTTCACTGATAACATTTAATTTTTATTATTTGTACTTAGACTTACTGATTATTTGAGCTCACACTTTTTATGATTCCTTTTCCCCTGATTTTTAATAATTATATCTAGCCATTTATTTCTATAAAGGATTTCATAAGTGTTATTTTGATGAACAATTATAAAATAAGAAAAGATGAGTAAAATGTGTGAAATGTTCTTTTAACGACAAATGATTCCATGATGATTTGAGTTATTTATGTAAGAGTTTATCATAATTCTATAAAACTATAATCCAACAAATTTTCCTTGTATGTAAGTGGTCCACATTTTTATTTTTTATGTTTTAATGTTTTAATGGAAAATTTTGGGTCACAATTATTAGCATCATAAACAAAAATGTAATGTTATACATGTTATTATTGGATCATCGAGTGTATGTTCTGGGATGTTAAATTTGGCATCAAAGTTCATTTTAGATAACTTTAGATATTGGTATTCCTTCAAATGAGGTTATCTTAAGATTTAAGGATACCTCGATAGATCTATAAACTTAATTATAGTCATAATGTCAAAGTATTGAACACCCAATTGATGTTTTAAGTGATGATATCTCATATTTATTTTTTGATTATTTTTTTATATGATTTATTTTAAACAAATACTATAAAAAATTAAAATTTTTATGTAGGAATTATTTTTCATGTTTAAATAAAAAATTAGGGCAATCTATATGCTCGTGATAACTCATCCCATCTAATAAGGCGATGGGGCTTAAACCCCTGACTGATGGATGATATGGGTTCCACACACTACCAATGGCCTATATGGTTTCTGGGATAGTATGACCAGTTAGGTAAATATAATTTTTATTTGGAAAAAATGGTATTTTATTGGAGTAATAATGTTTTTTTATGTTGGAATAATATATTATCAAATCATTTTAATATTTGGGTTTTGAACTAACTTTGGAAATGACTGAAGGATTTTATGGATAATTATTTATGAAATATTTTTTTTTAACTATGGGTATTAATTCTTAATATTAGTTCATAATATGATGATTTTTTAATTTTGGGAATTGTCTTACCTTTATCTAACAAATTTGGTTTTATATAATGTATTAGGATGGGTGGAATATCTTTATTACCCTTTATATAGTTATGTGATCTTAAAAGTATGTTTCAGTGCATTAGGAGATATTAATTCATCTTGAAAATGAATTATTGGGAGAAAATGATGATTCTTTGGTGTAAATTTACTAAAGGATAAAATTATAACCATAAAATAATTATTCGTTTTTCAATTGGTCTAGATTGTATATGAATTATTTAACTCTAGGAGAAGGATCTTAAAAAAAAGTATTACACTAGTGCCTTAAATTATGTTGAACAGATGGTATTTTAGATCATACATATTTTATTTTTTTATTTAGTTAACATTCCATTACTAATTAGCATAATTTGGATCGATGACCCAAATCACCATCTATAATTATTTGTGCATTTTCTTTATTTTCACCTATATTCTCTCAAAGTGGAATCCATGTAATGCGTAACTTCTGAGGAATTTTATGCTTTTTCAATTCCCTTTTAAGGTGGTTTTTTAACTATTTTTATGATTTATATTTTAATTACAAAATTCTAGAAATATTAATCATTTGACAACCAAGATTAATTTCAAGGGACAAATTTAATTTAAAGGGGTATGATGTAACATCCTTAATCTTTTTGAAATATATTTGTTCAAATTAATTTAAAAATTTTAATAGATTGTGATACATGAAATATATAGTTCATCATTAATTACAAGCAAAACCGTATTTATACTGTGTTTCACACAACATTGAGCACCTATAATAAATTGTGTTACATAAAAGGTTGAGTCTTACCGAACTATAATATATTGTTTATATTATTATCTAATATTAAATTTATCGCATGGAAATTATATTGTAGTTTGTAAATATGAATAACAATATTTTTTTACTCATATTTATAATTTTTTAAAAATTAATCCAATAAACATTATAGGCATAAAATGAGAACAAATACAATTTTAATAATAAAAAGCACTATTTTTTTAAAGGTAGTTTTACCTAATTTTAATGGTGAACCTATTTTAAATATAATTATAACACTTTTTAAATATTATATGAAAATATAATTTTATTTTTTAAATCTAAAAATAAACATTAGATTATGGTAATTTTTTTGTATTTTTCTAAGATGGTTTATTTTTTGATGAATATTAAAAAAATACGGTAGTTGAATTACGAATTTCCTTTTCATTTAAATAATTATTAATCATAAAATATATTTTAATTTTTTTAAAGCCACAATATGTAAACTATATATCTATAAATCCAATTTATTTTAGTGGAATCATTTTTATAATTAGATTTAGATATAAATATTTAATGAAATTATGAACATTTTCACATTAAGAACCCACTTCCTCCCACCTCTACGGGATTATATTTAAATTTATATTTTCCTCTATTGTGAATTGAATTTTAAAAAAGGGAAAAATGATTATAATAAGTATAATATTTGTATTTTAATAATATCAACTTATTTTTTGTCAAAAAATATTTGTTAATGAAATTAAAATTGATAATAGTGATTATGGTAAAATTAAACATCAGAAGGACTAAAACTTATAAATAAGGGCCAGATGACCAAGACACTTGTCTAAAGGCCATTTTTCTCAATGGATAGATTATATCCCATCTTGGTAATAATTTTATGAGTTATAGGGACACATTTTAATAAAATTTACCCATATAATATGATTAGTATGGAAAAAAATCACCTTCCCTAAGTTTAACATTTAAAAAGCTTTAGATTGTGGAAGAAGCTACATAGTTTTAGTTATAAAAATTATTAGGAAATTTAAATGAGTTTTTTTATCATAGAAATTTTACAATAATATTTAGAGATGAAATAATAAGATTAATTGAATAATAAAAGCTAACAGATGGGTTATTTAGTTAATAATTAAAGAAAATAAATGATAATAAAAATATTAAAAGGAAAGTTAAATTTTTTAATTATTATGTTCCATTATTTTTATAGATTAATATTTCATGTTAATAGATTTTAAATTAACATATTTTAATTCCATCATTTTTTCATATTTTTTATATTTAAATTAAAAATAATAATGTCAAAATTAACATTAATGTCATTTTATAAAAAATGTTATTTTATTAAATTATTTAAAAAAAAATTCCTTCATTCTAGACAGAGATTTTTATGTGTTAAAAAATATGAAATTTTTTTATTATTGGACCAATTTATATTTTTTAATTAATATATTGACTCATAGATCGTAAAAACATTTTTATCACTATCCATGTTAAAGTATTGTTTTTGTGTGTCACATGCACTTTTTTTATAATTACTTTCCAAAGAACATTGGTTTTTTTATTTTTTAAATTATATAACATATTTATAATTATTTTGAATTATATTTTTTAAAAATATCACCTTTATTTAATCTTGATGGTTAAATTACATAGGATAGAAAACATGTTTCCAAAATTAAATACCAAAATATCACCTTAATTTATTTAACAAGGATGCTTTTTTTGACCTAACCTAAAATTAGAAAATCAGGGTTAAATGGGGGAAATGTTCTTTTAATGACTTATGAGTCTAATTTAATATGGGTTGTTTATGTAAAAGTATTTCCTAAATCTTTATAACTCTAATACTAAAAGGTCCACTTGTTTGTATGCGATCCAGGATATCCTTTCAAAGTTTTAGGGTATTAATTGAAAAATATGGGCCACCATTACCATCCTCATAGACGAAAATATAAATTTATGAATTTCAAAATAGGATTTGACAGTGTGTGTTCTAGGATGTCATATAGTGATATCTTCATGATTAATATAATTTAATTATTAATTAAATTTTTATTTAGTATTTAATAAATAATCTAAAAAGTTCATTATATATAAATAAAAATAGTATTTTCATAATTTTATCTACATTATACTGGTAGAAAAAATATTTTATAACACTACAACTAAAAATCCATAAATATTGAAAATTTTTACATTTAAAAAACATTATAATAATTTATTAGTGAATATAAAAAATCTCTCTTCCACTTTTATTGATAACACAACCATCAATACCAAACATCTTTTGTTTTTTGGGATTTCAAATTCCATCTATTAGTGAATATAGAAGTATCTTTTATATCAAATTAACATTAATGACATCCAAGGAAAAAATATATACATGATATATTTTATCACTATAATCTCATATTTTTTATATGGTTTTATTTGGCCAATACTCATTCAATCAGGATATTGGATGTTTATTTTATATTATATCTCTTAAACGTTGCAAAATCCTATTTTATTGTATTTAGGAGAAGAGGATTAAAATTCTCATAAATTTCCATTATTTTCATCTTTTCATACCCTTAGAAAAGTAAAAAAATTACGGAAATATATAATACATTATATACAAACCCTAGATATGTTCCCAAGATTAGAAGTAGTAGAAAAGGTGTTGTAATTCTTATTTGATGTATTCCAATATATAAATTAATCAAATATTTTTTTCATAATAAATGAATTTTAATATGTATTTATAAAAAATTTTAAATATAATAATAATAAATAAATTTCATATAAATGAAATAAAATTTTATTGAAAATTGAATAATAAATTACATCATTATATCTAAAAATTAAGAAAAAAATACCCTATAAAATTTAAATAAATATGTCAAAAATTAATTTAAATAAAATTTGTAAACAGAAAATATATGTTGAAAATTTTAAAATATTTATTTTAAATAATAAATTTATAAATTACATGTCCTATTTGGAAATTAATGAATCAATAGTTTCTCACATTCCATCTTATTGATCATTTTTTAGAACATGAAATGTGTATATGTCCTAGTGATCATTATCCTCATGTATGTCCTTCATATACAGAGTGATATAAAAATAGTTGACAACACTATTAATATTATTATGATCGATATGCACCTCATTTCCTAGGTTAATGATAGACCACTGATTTTTTGATAGATCATACAAATAAAAAATATTGTTTTCATGTTTTTCTAGGATAAATTGGTTAAATAATATAGGTGTAATTCAAAATCCAACATTTTAAACTGCACTATTACATTCTATGAGGTCATAATTTTACCATTCTATAAGATATTTCATGTAATAAACATTCCATATATCATCATCAACTAAAAAATGAAATTGATTCAATTATTGGGTTTTTATCATTTTCTCTAAAAATTCACTAATTCAATGAATTCCATTTCCTTGTTTTTTTATATTACCCTTTTTATAGATCTTTGGTATAAAATTTATTACAATTAATATCATACTCAAACTATGTGATCACATTAATATGTGAGTTTTATCTAATTAATAATGTTTTATTACATATATAAATTGTTAATAATGTTCTCTATAATAGATGAAAAAATTTGTATATTCTTATTCCCAAACCAAAAGTCACATTTCTTAAAATATCATAGGTTTATTTGATTTATATTAATGTCTATATTTTTTTGAACCTCACCTATGTCGTTCAAAATGTATACAATGCCTATATTATTTGATTAGTTGTCTTAATTTTTTCTTAACAAATATAGATCCTTTTTCTTCTATAATTAATATTTAATGGTAGAATTATAGTAATATTGATATGCTTCACATTATCTTTTTAGTATGTACTAAATTCCAGATCCTCTTTAAAAAATATATCTTCCATCAATAGAGTCTGATTATTTATGTGAGTTTTTAATAAATCCTTGAAATATTATCATATATCATAAAAAGGGATGTATCCCACAAAAATAAATGGGTTTTTATTAATTATAAACCCCCAAAAATGTATAATTATTCTAGTATGACATCCAAAAAATGATGTTATAAAATTAATCTTAGAATAAAAGTGAATAATAATGGCTTCATTATATAACATATCTAGTGAATTTTGATCCAAGATATTACTAAAAATATATTTGAACAAGTAGAAAATATTTTTATTGTCATTTTAATACACACAAGTTGTATTAAATAAACTATAGTAAGTTATATTTGATTAATTTAAGCTTAACAGTCCATATAATTCATTTTTATTAACATTAAATTTTTAATTTACATAAAATTTATTTATATATGAAGAATATTATTATGAAATGTTAATACAATAAAATTTTTTAAATAAATACATTTTCTCTCCCTTTTATTTTGTATGACAAATCATAGGTATATATATATATATGATTTTTTATGACCTAGTATTAACTTTGTAAACATTCCTAATAATTCAATTTCTAATAATGGAATCAGTCCATCAATATTCATTACATTTATATCAAGAAACACCCCATTTAAACTATCACAAAAAAAATTCATAGCATTGATGTAATAAATATTATATTTTTTACTTCCTAGATACAGCTAGAATGATTTTATCACTATCAAAATACTGATTTATAGTCAAATGATTTAAATAAAAACCAGATTCTAGAATGTTTTTAAATTATTTTATTATTTTTTGATAATTAGTATTACATTCAAAAAAAATATTTTATTACCCATGTAAATTTTATTTCTAAATGGTGTGGTTGATTATATGATTTTCTTTTTACATAAATTGAATGTGTTTTCTCCCTTATCATAGTATGAAGAAAATTTACATATTTATTGAATTTATTTATAGTTAAAATTTTTATAAACTATAACTGAAAATAAAAAACATTTTTATTACCTTAAAATACCCTGATGCTAACCGAGAATAAAAATTTCAAGTCACCAATAAATGATTTATGAAAATATATAATATCATATATATCCTATTTTGGAATATAAATCATTAATATTATCATCAAATAGTTTCTATTCATAAAAAGTCAAATGAATATGTTAGAAATTATAAAAAATATATACGAAATATATTGTTTGTTTAGGCTCATGTAATGATTCATTTCATCAATACATATTCACACTATGATAATTCTATATTAATTAAACAAATTATGAAACCATTGATTGATTTTTTTATATTATGTGTAAATTGTTATATAAAATATTTTTCCATAAAATATTTTCTTTATTTTATGTCATCTCAACAAAATATCATTATTTGAATATATAAATAATACTCTAATTTTAAGTATTTTTGAAAAATAAAAAACTACATTATAATAAGATTGTGTACCTAACATGAGGGACGAATTAGTTTGTAATATTTTACAAAATATTAGACTTTATCAACATGAAACATAGTTTCTATCTATTGGTTGGGGATTCAGAATAATGTTCAGTGGATTGGAAAGCAGACTTGAGTAGTATTTTCAACATAATGGGGCGTTATATCATGATATGATTCATTGATCTTGGTTGATTTTTTCAATAGATAGAGGATACATAATTTTTCTGTTTGAAATCATGAGTTATTGTATTTTTGTTGGAGAAAATTCTTTTAGAAACATGGAAGAATCCTTGATATTTAATTATTTCAATTTCATGGAGTTGAATTTGAAATCCTTGATCTGGTTCATTGCTACCAATATTGAACTGGGTTTCTATGTAACTCAATCAAACCTCCTCATAAATTTTTTTTTAAACAAGTAGAGAGGGTAGAAACAAACAATTGGGGAAAATATATTATAACTAACGGATAAATGTCCAAACAAAGAGGAATAAATTACAAGTAATCATCAAAATATAAAAACAACATGAGACAAACAACATAGATAAATATTATCCAAATGTAATGCAATATTAAAATGAGTTATTTTCAATGTAAAATTATTTATATAGTATAAAAAATATCTGCCATTTTTATATCATATACAATTTTTCTAAATAATAAAAAATAAAAATGATACATCTACAAAATAGGTCATAAATCTCGTAAAAATCCCATGTCTCAACACATACTTTTCATCCATCCACTACAATTTAATTAAATTTTCCCCTTATGTTTTTTTGGTTTGGAAAGAATAATTGATTATTTAGTGCTATGATGATTGAAAAGGTTAGGGGTAAAAATCAGTATTAAATCATTAATAGTTCCCTTAAAGATTTAATTAGATACACACTCATGCTGGATATGGATTTATAATAATGAAATAAATAAATAATTTATCACCATATGAAATACCTTGCTACCAAACTAGTTGTAACCATACTCACATTATCCAAGTATTAAATGGATTAATATTACCATGGCCTAATAAAACCACAAGGATGAAATATGTATCATTATGAGTATAATATTAATAGTGTCTGAGTTATCATCATTAGGAATCATTTACTGAATGATATATTTACACCATAAGGAATATTGGTGATTGATCTATTAGAAATCCAATGTCAATTGTGAAAGAGATATTTCTTTGTGGATGATTCGTCACCTAATTTTTTTAGGTTATCTATAACTACCACCCATCATCATGTGAAATAAATACCATAGTTAAAAATCTCACAAGGAAATTACACCATTAATACCTTATACCATGGCTAGATGATAAAACATAGAATCAACTAATCAATTGGTTAATTAACCATTATAAAAAAATCTATCATAGGATGGTTTAAAACCATTGTATGCCTATAGGTGGATGATTTACTATGGATAAAAACCTTTGGGTGTATGGTATACGACACATACAAGTTCTCAAGTGGATGATTCCCCATTGAGAAAACTCTCTTTGGTAGATCGTATAACATTATCAAGAATCTCTATTTAGATGATTTATAAGCATAGAATACCTAAAAGTGGATGATATTCAACCAAGGATACTAATCCGATGGACAATTTACCATTGGCTCCATATCATAGGATTGATGAGACACCAATATCATACTAGATTAAGGTTGAAATGATACCACCAACATATAATGGATAGAAGAGGTACCTCCATGAAATAATAAAAAAATATATAATTTTTCAATTATAATAAAATATATATAATTTATAATTATTCAATTAAAATATCTCAAAACACTACAAGCAATAATTATCATTCCTACTATTCCTATGCCTTATCAAATATCATTATTAAATCATTTTACATAAAGGAATTTACTAGGATATTCCACATGGATCATGAAGAAAAGTCACAAACATATAAACCTGCCTTGATTATAATTTAATTTTTTAACATTGAAAATCACATGTAAAATGTCTACTAAAAACTATGTTTTTTATGTACGACACTTAATAAAACCTACTGTGGTCCAAAAATGTTTATTTAGTATCCTATATTATGAAAAATTAAACATTAATTAGTTTCTAGGAATGCACACATTTTTTCACTTCATGAATTTTATCCAATAAAAGACATGATTTTAAATACCATTCATAAATAAAGGGTCAATGTACCTTGGCCTAGTGCGGTCATTCTGATTAGAAACAAAAATATTATTTACCCTTAATTATTCTATATCAAAATATGTGACAAATTCCACATATTGGGGAAAAAATAATGAATCAAAAAATAATTTGGGAAAAAATTTGTAATGATTAAAAAAGAGAGTTATTATAACCTAAGGACCCTTTTATGATAGATGACCCATGATTCCATTCTTTGATGAAGGAGATACCAAAATATTATTAAAAGAAAATAAGAGAGAGGGATTAACGAACAAATATTGAGAAATTAGGTTAAAATCAATTACATTTATTTTTAATCATTTTAAAATTTAATTTAATTAAAAACCATGAAAAATAGATTGGGCGTGTTATTTGAAATGACCACAATGGTCTTGATGTGATGCCCCTTCTAGGGTCACCCATGGGGCATGGAACCTCCAACCATGACATGAAAACCTTCTTCTAGGTAGAACCTAAATGATGGGCCCTAGGTGTTCACAACATTGCCACACCCATCTATGGTGCAATGCTCCCGTGGTGACCTAGATTCAAAGCACATAACTAATGTACTATTATGTGATACAACCCCCTCAGGAAAGCCTTTAGGTAGTGGAACTTGGGTGATGGCATGAAATAATTTCCTAAATGATGATGTAATCAAACATAGCCTAACATTATTCTTATATAGAAACTCTTTATATAGAATATAATCTATAATTTTTCATGATGAGCTACATAGAGTTGTATTTGAGACCTTCCACTAGGTTAACTCCCTAAAATCTACCCTCATTCTATATAAAATGGCGCATATATATCCCAAAAAAACAAAATAGATTAGTTTAATTTAAAATTAAATCAAACAAATACCTCATATAGATTCAATTTATTATAAACATCCCACTATATACTAGATCATCCCAAAGTTTCATTGGAAGCATAACTTATCTGCTTAAAAAATCTCTAACAACTACACTCTTTTATAACACTCCCACTCCAATATATTCTTATGGTCATTCTTGTGTTTCCCCTTCACCCATACCAGAGGGACTGAAATCTCATATAAATTATTCTTGGTCCAATAAATTATATGAACCATTGTTCTATTGAATGACATGTAATTATATAGGTCGGCCTGATCAAACCTAATCATATGATAAGTGTTACATGTGTAGCTATAAAATTATGATATATAGATTACATTATTCCTACCACTATATCATTTAGGAAACACTATCCAATATTCCATGGAAATGATCATGTCAAAAATATAAAATACCCCCTTCAACATATCCCTTAACTTACCCTACCATTGAATATATGAGTATCCCAATATAGAAAAAACTTAAAAATTACCAAGTCTCAGACGTCAAATTACACTATATAGTGCCTCTATATTACATATGATATATAACTATTTAGTATATTTTCCAATCATATCCTGATAAAATAAATATGACCATGAATTTCCTACATGATACTTGGCATAAAATTTTTTTAATTTCCCATCCTCCATATAGCACAAAGGGGATCAAAATATCCTATAATATAAAGCCTCAAAATGTACTATAAAAATTTAATCCTTATTTTTTTATTATTTGAAAACTCTATAAGCATGTTATTTTTTATAAATTTTGAAACAGAAATTATTCTTTCTGACATAATTTCTTCCAACACTCAGATGGTATGGTCAATGTAACCTTCAATCCGAGGACATTAGGTAGTAATCATGTTCTCTTATGTATCATGTACCTTCTAGATCCCTATAAAAAAATTGATGTAAATATAGAATCTCAATCAAAAAACAAAACTCGTAATAACCCTTTAGAGTAGAACTTCCTTATTATCATATATCCAACCTAACTCATTGATAGACCTGTTCACCAATATTGATATAAAATTTAGGAAATTCAGAATTTAGTCCAAGAAATAAAAATATCACATCACATCCATGATATAACCTTAGAAATCCAACTACAAATTAGGTTATCATATCATCCCACTTGTATGTTGGAATGGGTTAACGCTTGAGAGGACACGTGGGTTACTAATTTTCAACATTCCCGTAATGGAATGTGAAGCATCAGAAATAAAACAAAACTATTTCATTCTTAATACCAAGACACATATATGTTTTCAATATTTCATGATAAATCATAGTGAACCGTAGGTGGATATCCTACCTTGAGGAATGTGAATCCCATGTCAGATTCTCATGCATATTGATACGGACTACCACAAGACCTTGTATATAATGATCCATATTGTTATAAAAGGACTAATCGGGTTTCGGATACTAACCTTGTATATTTTCATCATATATGGTAAATATGAGTATAATAATTGATTCTACAAAACACTATAAAATAATTAGGATATAATACTCAAAGATGTCAGGTTCACTCTTGAAAAATATACCTCCAATGTTAAACTGAAACTCATTGAATTATATCTTCACTTTCCACTTCCAACTATCCAATTATACAAGATATGGTTGACTCTTATTAATTAATGATTCAACAAAAACATCCCCCTTTTATGTGTTGTAGGACATCTATATATTGAGATAGAAAAAATGTTTCACATGCTAAGATGTTATCATTACAATATATTGGGTGAGTTGGGCCAAAATATTGTGAGGAAAACATCTTATCATGTGAACCATTGTTTCTCACTCAATTTATAGATTGAAGATCCTATTAATAATGTCTATGAACATTTGTGGTTTATTTGTCAACCCAAATGACGTCATATGATGCTCATATAGATCATACATACTATTAAATGTTTTAAATATAATATTGTATTTCATCAACCATAACTAGTAGTAACCTGACCACATGTTAATCTTGGTGAACCACTCGGGTCCCATTAACTGGTAAAATAAATAACCAATAAGATAAAAAGTATAATGGTCCAAAAAATCAATTGTTTATCATCTAGTAAACCAAAAATCCTAAAAAAGGACATTTAGATATCTATGATTAATTGGAATCAAACTATTTGATAGAATTGAAATTGTCTTTGTACTATCAATATGCTCATTAAAACCCCAATCTCACGCTTATGTTGAAATACCAATAAATTCACATGAAATATTTCCTAGTAACAACCGATGGTTAAAGGATTAATAGGCAACCACATGTTTATATATCACAATGTGACACTAGCTAATTGGTTCATGATCTCCCCAAAACTACGGATGATAGGATCTTGAATAGTCTACCTACAAATTTCAACCATCAATGTTGTTATGAAAATAACCTTATACAAACATTAGCGATTCCCACCGATGATAGTAGTTGATGTTTTCTAGACAATAATTCAAGGAATCCTTCCAAATGAATTAGATAAATAATACACATCCTCAACATAAAGAAATATCATAGTAGTCTACATCCATAGAATAATAGAGTTCTATATAAACATCTCCAGACACAATCTAACCACACCATTAAGGTAATATCAATATTTATAACTTCATATAGATATATTATTTCATGGCTTAGATCACCGGATTTCTATATATTTATGAATGGTTGTGATGTGATTATATAAAATAAAATTGAATCTATTGATTATGAAATGATAATTATACCTTTTTATATAATTGCCTCCCTACACAATATGATATAGTTATACACAATGGCCTAAATATACTTGAACCCTAGAGATGATATTTCATTATTTTAAACCCCTAGGGGACACTACTATTTGAGATATTATGAAATTTTTATCAGTTTCAATATCCTCCTCCATGGCCTATATTACTAATGGGTCCCCAAAAACCCATCTTCTATTTTAATTTCGAAACAACTCTTGAACCACATGTCTCAACAAAACCTTTTCCACAAGCAGTTACAACGTGATACCCCATGAGTGGTAATATATTTTATTTCAGTCATAATTAGGATGAATATTCCCATAATACCCACATTGACTTCACTAAACTGGGCTCTCCCTCTCAAAGGAAGTGATAGACCCCTTACCCTAGCTACCATGAGCGTCTCTTCCCTATAGGGACTCTTCAAACCTCTGATTTCTACTCCATGATGAACCCTTCCTAAAAAAAGTGGAGGTATTATACAAATAAAATTTACCCCAACCTTGTCCCAGATAAAACTAAGTGTTATATTTTTGTCATCATAAAGATATCTCAATAGGAGGATATTTTCCTTTGAATTAATTGATTTCCCTAGGGAATCCTTAAAATTGATAACTCTAAAAGTCTCAACACCCACCATAAAATTGGAAAATTATTATAGATTGGTAATGTAGTATGAGTAATACATCACTAACATTCCCTCATAACCAGATTCTTGAATACTCTAAACATATCATCCCTATAATTATCTAGTATGATGCTATAATAAATTGAGAATAAAATTAATTATAGTAAAATGCCACATGATAGTATATCTAGGCTAAAACATCCCACTGGCACTTCCCTGGTCCTAAAAGAAAATAGGTTATATGCTTTGACCTCATCTAAGGAAGTGTCTCAAGATGATCAATAATGGTGTGTATATTTTTTATATATAATTCAACATCATGTAACCCACCCTAGTAGGTAATTATATATGGATTCATCATCTATAACATATGGATGAACTCTAACACGGTACAATGGCCCTTAGTAACCCATGCCCCATTTTTATTACAAACAAAGCAAGATATATATTAACTAATAATTGATAATAGGAATAAATTTAATATATGAATATAGCTCAAATATTGTTGGGGTATTCTCATCTTATTAATCATATCATTCAATGAGAGATCTACATAGTTTCATGTCACTATAATTCTAGTGGAACTACTCATAACATAATTCTATCATAGGTCTAGATAACATATTTTATTATATTCAATAATAAGAGCATGATCCTCTACCATAAACATAAACTCTATGGTACAAAAATATGATACATGTGATAAATGTTATCCTAAAATACCAACTATTAGGTCTTGTATAATTTAATCCATTATAAATAAACTATCATAGAATGTCATAGTTATTGTAATTAGTCTGTGGTTGTTCATGTAAACTATCACAATGAGGATATATAGGAAACCACATTATACGTTATTATTGATAGATTAAATTTCCAAACCCTATATTATTTTAATAATATCAATCATATGAAATAATATGTATTCCATGTGATCCTTACATGAAAATAATGATGTATGAACACACCTTATTTTCCTGTATGGGGTTAAGTGTAAAACCCGAAAAAAAATATCAATATTGAAACCAATAAAATCATAATCCATGAAAAGAAGGAATTTATTCATATTCCTAATGATATAAACATCCATCATACGTGGGATAACTCCTCTTAGGAACAATATTGATACCCAACCCCAATAACCACTTATCTCATGTTAATAATATCTTAAATAAAAAGAAAAAAACCCAAGGATCTAAAAAAATATCTTTAACATCACTGATCTAGTTCCCCTCCATCGTGACTGAACTAGTTTACTAAAAACCCCAAGCATGCCTCCACATACACTTGTGGTTTTAATCTAGTATTGGGGTCCACACAGATAGGTGGGTAAATAATTACCTTAGGTAGAAATAACTATCAAAACATACATTAAGAAATAAAAAGTATAATTTATCACAATATAATAGCAAAAAAGTATAGACATTATAGATAAATTATAGAAAAAACTAAATATTAACATCATTATACATAAAAATTGGTTATTTCACATGTTTAATGATTAATAAAACATAAACATGATTATTTGTGGGAATATTATATACAACAGGGTCTAATACTACACAATAGAAAATGATACATCCATAAAACTAGTCTGGAGTCCTATCTTGATCTCATATCCCTACACCAAGTTGAAATCCCATCTTAACCATCCAAATTCATTGGTATTTTTCCATTACAAGGATAAATAATTGTAAAGTCTAACCTGGAGACTTAGTTCCCTATTAGGATGAGAATAAAACAAAGTTACCCACCACAAGAAGATTCCTTACATGTCCGATAAATTCATTCACATTATCATTATAGATTATTAATAATACAATAAATAAATAACCTATCATCATATATAGTTATCAAAATCCAAACCACTTATTAGAAAACCTACATTGGGAAGTTCTATAATGGGATGTTATATTGATGTTATAAAAGAACATTTGGGATAATGATGTATCAGTCATTATATAATAGTTATTTTTAGGGATAAATCAATAAAAATTATCACTATGTTAATGATGTATCACCAACGTAATCGATATCGATGAAAAATCCATCTCCCATCTAATTTAAATGGTGAATTAGTAATTTATAAGAGAAATAAGTGTCGCAAAATCCTGTAAAGATAATCCACCACCACTAATGATACTTATTTGGGTGAAATACCATGGTTACATTACATGGGTGGATAATAAACCACTAATAGAACACACCACAAGTGGATGAAGCACACCAAGAGTCTATTCTTAGTGTGGGTGATGCTCCAATTCCATCATTCTAATTAAGTTATTATACCACTATTTATACCCTCTATATAGATGACGCAACATTGATACCAACCTCTAGGTGGATATTGTACCATTATTACCATTCCCTAAATAGACATTTCACCACTGGTATAAATCTCATTGGTCGATGGTATACCACTGTTATGAATACCCTAGTTAAAGATACAACAAAATTGAAAATGTCAATGTTAATGATATAATACAATATAAATTACTCAATTGGATGATGAACAACTAACATTACGTCAAAGGGTGGAAAAAACACAACCATATAATAAGCTCAAGGTGGATGAATTACCATGAATATATCATGGGCAGCCAACATACCACCATGTAATAATAATAATTAAATGTTTATCACTTCAATTAAAACACATATCATTTATACTTATTCAAAGCCTAAAATGGTTATTCTCTCAATCAACTACCCTATATATAGTTTCAATCCTTGGATAACATACCCCTATACTATCACATTCCTAATCCATTTTTCACCATGGATTGGTCGAGAAAATCTCATGATCTTCGTAGAGGTTAGTCTCATGTATTAAAACATGTCATTTGTATATTGTCATGGAATTAAATTATATCACACATATAGAACATTCATTGGTGACCATGATTTCAACTCACATCCCTCAAAAGACCATTCATGGGTCGAAGAAGTTCAATTAAATCTATAAGTACTGAATAATTAGATTTAAATTATTTTCTATAGAATATACACAAAGTTTCCCTTCACACAATTCATAAAATTCATGAAATATAAGTAAATATAATCAATAAATAAATATTACACATACCTAGGTCTTGAAGGCTCATACTCATTAGAAATCAAAAGCTCTTTTAAACTCAATTGGTCTATATCTAAAATCCTATAAAATAATCATTTTTGGATATTTTGATGATTCATGATAAAAAAAATTAGTGAAAAGTATAATTTACCATAGAGGAGTGTAAGCTTTACCCAATGAGTCCTCCTCCAACAAATAACCAATGATTCTAATCCTAGATGAATTAAAACAAAAAAATATGAAGATAGTGAATGAAATATGAGGGATAAAGATACAATTACTAGTAAATTAGGGAAAAGTTCACATAGGTTTTATTTTCAAAATTTTAATATTTAATTAAATAAAAACACAAAAATATACAAAGGACATTTTTAGTAGCCTAACCACAATTGTAATTGTGAAATTCCTCAACCAGGGTGACAACTAATATGTGACCCATCTTGACATAAAGTAAATTTTTTATCCCAGGTAGAACCAGACTTCCAATCCCTATGTATTTGGGATGAATCTACCAACTTCCACAATGCAAAGTTCCCCACTAGACCATATTCATGAAACAAACCTAATATTCCATGTCTCAACAGCTCCCACATGACAATGATTTCATTGAATGGAATAAGGGATACAACATTACTAATAACCTCTATAAAAACATCACCTTATACATCATAAATTTATTTTTATGTATCTTCTCATCCTAATAAACCCCCTATGCATTGTGGAATGATGATCCACATAACAAGGAATTTCATCCAAAAATCAAAAACCAAATCCCTAAGATGAACCCATTGGACCCTATCAACACCTCTCGTGACATAAAAAACTGAAACACAAATGATATGAAAAAAATAAAATGAAATTTATTCCCCATAGTAATGTTGGTTTTTACAACCTTGCCTCCATATTATGTTTTTTTCCATGTTTCACAATCAAGTGGCACTAATCCTTTTTGGTGAAAAGATTTAGACAATGCACCCATATATCAGGATCTCTTTTTATGTCACCTCCTGAAAACTTCTTTCTCTCTAGTTCACAGGAACCATAGGGATAGTTTTTTAATGTGTATCCTTCTCAACATGATTAGCTCAAAGAACCAGTCATTCCTTGAAAAACATATCTAGGTCCAGCTTGAATTCCTTAATGAATATTAGTTAATATATTCTAGGGAAGTATCTATGAAGTTTGTATTTATATAATAAATCATAAATATGATTGTATATATAAGGAAAAACTAATAAATAAACTCTAGCAATGATCCCATTTATAATATCAACGGAACCCCCAATTCATGGGTTCTAGCTTCCCCTTCATATGATTAAATTAGGGACCCACTTGAGGTGACACAACAAGAATAATTGGTTACACAACTAAAAATAGGGATAAAAATTTAACCAATTATAATGAGATCTATACCTAACATAAGTGTTTTAAATCCACATCATAAATAAATTTATATTTCACAAAGTTTCTTACCTAAAACTCAACCAGATAACTATTAAATCTCTTTCAAATAACCAACACAAAGGCAATCACCATGACCAACACTAAAATACCTCAAAAAGAACCTTGTTTGATTAATTATAGAGATGATTATTTTAGCGAAAAAACTACATTATCAAGATTTTTCACTAATAAATTAAAAAAAATAATGCTGCATACCCAAAAAATTTCCTCTAATACGTGGATGTTATGTTAAAAGTTCCAATTGGTTTGAATATAATGGAATGTTCTATTATGAAACTATGTATCATGTTCCTTATAAAACAATATACTATAATAATAATATAAAATTTGATTCATTATAAAAAATGGTTATAGGAACCTATAGGGATGCACTATCACTCAAATTTATTTCTTACCCAACTCATCAAAGGAATATGTCTCCTAGATTGGAAGGAAATGTGCCTTTATAATCATATTTATGATAACACATAATGAATAAATAAAATGATATGTCCTCATAAATGTATTCATGAATATTTTAATCACATCATCCTACTTCCTCTCTATAATAACCAAGGAAGACCCATGGGTTTTTTATTCTCATCCTTCACCTACTAACTGGTGAAGCATCATAAAATAACATTTCTATGTTCTACATAATCTCGAGACTCCTATACTATATATAAATTTCATGATATATATATTAGTAGTATAAATGTAAATTTCCTATATCGATTTTTTCGATTTAGGTATCATCTTATCATTCATACTCATATGGATTATCACATTAGACCATTCATAAATAACATGATCAATTTCCAGGGATCCAACTAATGTTGTCTCCCCACTATATATATCATCCATCATCAGCATTAAATTTTACCTATATAACTAAATATCCATCAATATATCTTGGAGTGAGGATTTAATACCCAGATTTTCATTTTCACACTCCCCTAGTACTCAATATCAACGACGAATCTCATAACTTCATACACTCTACAAATCACTATTTCCATGTGGTCATGATTCATCATACTAAATACATTGATGAAAAAATTTAACTTCCCAAGGGAATATTTCATATCAAAAAAAATGTAAATACTCAGCCCACATCCTCTACTAATGGTAATGTCCCTCAAAGAAAGGAAATGCATCAAACTATAATGGGCAATTCAGAACAAGAACCACACACCTAATAAGAAGGGACATCAAAAACATTATGCCTAAACAATTACATCCATCTAAAGTTATAGAGGTAATACCATATTCATAAAGGAAATGAAAATATTTATTTAATTAATCAACACAAATTACATAAATTGGTACACATAATGGTTATAAATTATTTTTAAAATAATTACAATTAATATCATAGAGCATCATCCATAAATGGGGATAACCTGACCTCAAGTAAATCATAGAGAAAAACTATCCTCCATCTGTGGGTAATTTTTTTACTAATATAAGTAATGTAAAATCTATCATTTAACATCACATGGTTCAACCATCATTACTCCACAGATAAAATCAACAACCTATTTTCCTTAATACTAAATAATAATTTCCCACATTATGGGATGGTTCCCTAGAGAATAAATTTCATTACCTCAAAATCCAAAATCTGATTCTTAATATATTGAATATATCCAAGATCAATCATGTAAAGAAAATGGATATGGTTTCTATACCCTGAATACACACAAATAAAATATCAATCTCATGATTAGGTGAAAATCTTGATAAATACTTTGGAACCACGTCTGGAAATTGATGTATAAAAAGAGGAGTGATTGACTATCATATATCCCTATATATAAAAGTGGAGAAAGTATATAATGTATTGATTGAACCCATAAATTGATGGTTATGACTCTAATGAACATCCATCAAATTTCACTCACAAATTTAGGTATAAAAATCACCTTATATATATGTCAAATACACACATTAGTGGTAACATTTAACATGTTCTTGAAACTGAGATAACAAATCCATCACATTAATCACATTGATAGTAATAATTTTTAACATAAATAAATACATGAGAATCCTACATCTATAGATCACAATTATACAATCTGGAAATCCCTAGACTCCCTCTAACTGCACCCATAAAAGCATATCTATGTCATCATCCCATAAACGTTATTTATATAAATCCCTAGATCAATGAATAGAAGGAGAAATATGAATTTGTAAAATACAGACATATCATATAGAAGATAATATAGTTTCAATGATGTGGTACCTGTGACCTGTAATATAGGTTTAGTTTTATTAAAAAATCATTAAATTATAGCTATGAAACAAACTAGTGGGACCCAAGAAAAACATGCCATTATTTCAATGCCAACAAAAATTGTTGGTACATATACATATCAAATACCATTTAGGTATAGAGTTATACAGAATTATTTAAAAAAATTAAGTAAAAAAATCAATATCATTTACATCCATGTAATGTTCTGGACCCTCCTGGTCTATTACATTCCTAAATATCTACTGACTGGGACAACATGGTGACCATCAGTGACTCATTAAAGAGTTTTCAATAATTCTGGTCAAACAAGTGGTGGCACTGATGGGCATCTATTTCAACAATTGGCGTCAGTGGTACAGATGTGATTCAATGGCATCAGTGGGTGTCAGTGGCACCAATGGGTGTCAGCGGCACCCGTGAGCATCGATGGCACTGATCGGCCTCAGTGGCACCAATGGGTCATCCTTTTCACTAATCGGTGATGCTTTTAGGATGATGGTTCCAGGGCGATGGTTACTCACCTATTGGAGAGTCATTCCTAGTTTTTGCAGGAGCTTCTATTTTTCCCCAGTAAGGTATCTTTTGACATAAAAGTGTTTTATTACACCTTTCAAATCCTTTTGATACCAATAAATGTGGTTTTAAACCCCCAAGAGTTGGGTAACCCTTGTGTTACCAAAACAAGTTCATTTTTCAATGGTGTCACTCCTTTGTTATGTTTTACAGTTTCACCCATGTTATGTATTTTTTCCTACTTAATGAAAAATATATTAACCCACAGTTGTTATCTCCACTATATCTGAGGATAATTATTAAATATAAATTAATCCCAACATGTGAAACAACCCAACAAAGTGGTTGATCCCAAATCTGACTATTATTTACATCAAAATCATCTCCCTTATTTCAATATCTAGCCAACTCTAAAGCTGATATACTACCATCTTCTCCATATGGTTTTACTTTATGCACATGGAGACTTCCTTCCAAGACCAATCATTAACCCATGTTGTAGCCATTCCTGCTCAGCCTTAGAGTCCTCATAGTTCTTCCTCTACAAGTCATCCATCCCCACTTCTTGGTGGGTGGAGAAAACATCAGTCATTGATCATCCAAGTAAGGGTTTTCCTTCATAACTCTTTACTGTGCATCATGCAAGGTGGTTAGGATAAAGTTTCTCTCTGGATGTGGAAGAAACCAATCCTAAATGAAGATAATAAATGGACTCTAATGAATGAAGGGGTGTGTTTGATGATGATTTTAATGTATTTATTTTATGTTCATTTTTATGCTTTTAATTGTATGGAATTATTCCCATTGAAAATAATGGTCATTGGTGGTCCTTTATTGCACACTAATGAACCTCTGTTTTTTCTAGAAAATTTTGTGATTTAATGGTTGGAAAATGGAAACTGGTTAATCACATAAACTCATTTTATTAAATTTATTTAGAGTGAATAAGAAACATTGTGTGATAATCCCGGTTAACTAAATGGGAATAATGAACTTAATGAATGGTTTGGTTGAATGGAAGACTTCCTTGTTCTATTTTGGTGGTATGTCAGGAATCATTATTCGATGTTGTGTGGGATGACATTGATGAGAATGAATCCTCTGGTAGAAGGGATGTTGGTTTGTGAATATGAGGTCATGTGGAGCCTTATGTTGTGTATTGGTTTGGTTATGGTACATTGATGGATCTCACAGACACATTTTGTTGTTGTGACATTATAAGAGAACTAGGTAATATTGATTAAATTGCTGCATGGTTATTTCACTTATGTTTTTATCTTGGATTGTGGAAATGCCTATTAGTTTCTCGGTAGTGAAGAAATTTTTAATTTGAATCCCTTAAACATGATAATGGTAATGGGTACATTGGGGGATTGTTCTCTAGAAATGGGGTGTGCTTTGGTAGTGGTTGTTGTTTTTTCATGCATGTATGGATAGTAACGAGGTTGGTTATTATCTAGTTATGTATGTTCTGGTTTTCTATTTCAAAACCCTTAGTTTGGGATGGTTTTTTGTTTAATTTTATATATAAATTTAGTTATTTTGTTACTTATTTTCACCCAAACCATGTTGATCACTATGTTCCAGACACCCCCATTTCACGGGGTGGGGGCATTATTTTCAATATTCTTATGAGTGGTTGGTTATTAGATCCTTTATACTCCCTCTCCCGGGTATCCAAAGAATTTTCGAGTTGGATTTGACGACCTAAGGTATATTATGGCCCATGACTCTTTAGAAAAGGTGTGTTGTGGTAGTTTTCCCTGGAGTGTACTGTCATTTTAGTTTCCCAAGTGTCATTGGGATGGGGCCCAGGTGTCTTTGGGCCTGACAATGGTTTCTCTATCCCACGTTTCATTGGGTGTGGTAGTGGTTTTCATGGACTAGGTGATTGCGGGTGTGGTTATGTGTGGTTATGGAGGCCCAGGTGTGTGTCGGTGTGATGCGTGTTGTCGGACCATAAGGTTGATGTTGGGATGGTAGTGGGACTAGAGTGGGATTTGTGGGGGAGTTAGGATACATTGGAATTCCTAAATAACTAGTGGTAAAGTATTGCAGGGTACCCTAATATCGATGTGCTATTACTATTAAATTAACCGACTTGCATTATTTGAGGAGTGTTCCATGGCATGGCTTGGTGGAGAGTTTCATTTCTAGGTGTTTTGGTTATCCTAATTTCTCATGAGGAATTAGAATGCCTCCCCACTTGTGTATGAGAGATTTTTGTTTTTCTTACTAAGTATAAATGTATACTCACCCTAAGTGTATAAAACTGCATTCATGTTTTTTGTTGAATTTTTAGGAATGTTCAGGACATTACTTGCTTGGGTTGTAGAAGTAGTCATTGAATCTTTTATTTCTATTGGTACTTTTCATCAGAGTTTTCTTATGCCATGTATCAGTTTATTTTCTGCATGCATATGGGAATGAATTTTTTATCATACATTTACTTTCACTTTTTTTAGTTATTTGGTACTTACCGTGGTTTATCCAAATATTATTAAATGAAAAGGATAACTAATTCCATTTTATGTGGGATTCTATACCCTTTTGGGATTGTCACCACTCCATGGCCTATTGAATGATGGATAGGAGGGTCATTATCTCTCCTTAAACTTGATGATGGAAGAGTCTAGAAATTTTTTGTCCCTTCCATAATCATGGTAAAGGTAGGTCGTCACAGAATGGTATCAAATGGTGGTTGATATATAGGATGGAGTTTGAGTTAGGAATGGTGATTATTTCATTGGATGGTAAGGAAAAATTGTTATAGAATCTTGGTGTGTGAAATAAACTAGGGAATACAGGGTAGGACATGGGATTTTAGGGCCCTCCATTATCTAACACAAGGACTCTAGGCCTACCAAATGACCAAGTGAGGCTACACTGATTGCAGGGTAGAGGCCCAAGGAATGGTATGTGTGTCATGATAACTTGTGTTCTTGAGTGTTTTGGGTGTTCTGGGGAATATAAAATGAATATTATGTTTAACCAAAATTTAAAAGATATCTTCTACACTACTCAGTCATAGGCATTCATTGTTTACCTTGCAGCTATAGCACCGAGACAATGTCCACGAGTAGTGCGGGCAATTGAGGCCCAATGGGCTGATTTTTCTGAACAAAAAATGACAGTTTGAGAGGAAGAAGAAGAACAGTGGAAGAATACTCTTCATGCCTTTCAGTGGTAGACCCTCGGGAAGTATGAGGGAAGTGTATTATACATGGATACAAAAATATGGCTCAATGATTTGGTGATATCATTCATCTTGATCTGGGATCTAGCGGTGTATTAGGTTCCTCTGATCATGAGCTAGATGCGGGGAATGTCACATCAGTGGTGGATTCTCAATCATGGGGAGAAGAATGGAGTTCATTTTTCATGGACTGATATCGAGAAGGAATTCCAGGTGGAATTACTCTCTTCCACAATAAAGTCTAAGAAGAGGAAAGACCTACTCTCCCTTCAGTAGGGAAGTATTTCATTGAGGGATTTTGGGATCAAGTTGGAGGATATCGTTAGTTATTCCCTTGACCTCTTTTCGGATGAGGAGTCATGGTCAAGACGCATAGAGGAGGTACTCAAACCTTCCCTTCTGTATGCTGTGACTCCTTTCACTCTACTAACTTACATTGAAGTTCAGAAGAATGTTGAAGTGGTGGAGAGGATAAAATTCTTCGAGGTGTTCTATGATTGGGGACATAGTTGATCTCATCAATGGGGATGGTGTTTTGAAGTAGGCCTATACCATCAGGGCCTTCCTGGTTTCTGAGGATTGGAATCAAGCCAGAGTAGTTCCAGTTTCGATCTCCTGGTCATCACCCTTTATCTGGGAGCCTTGGACTGAGGTGCATTATTAGTGGTAGCCATGGGAATCTCTATAATCAGTTCATAAACCAGGTGTAGTACATTGGTGGTGGGTAGGTTCTTCACCCCCCTCGGTAATAACAGTTTGTAGCCAGACCCTTTAAGAAGCACCAGTAGGGGTAGCGACCTCATTCTCCCATGAGGTTGGATGGTTTTGGAGGAGGGAAACCCTAGGGAACTCTTCAGGGACCTCAACCAAGGCTTGGTTGTAGAGGCATACAATAGCCTGTGGCAGAGGAGCTGGGAGTGGGCAATTACACGCTATAGAGGCTACAGTTCCAAGAGGGCCATAGGTCATTAGAGGTATGATGAGCTTGTTTAGTACTCTTGATTGTGCCTTGTTTGATTTTGGATCTTCGCACTCCTCTGTCGCACTCGGTCTAGCACATGACTTTGGCCTAGATGTAGAGTGATTCATCATACCCTTGGTGCTAAGTATGCCAGTTGGAGATCATACCAGTCTGTTTGATGTTCTTTGAGGATGAAAACTGATGATATGGATGCATTATTCTAGTGGGAATCTCTTTTTACAACAAAGGAATCCATATGATGTCATCCAATGAATCGGCTGGCTGTTCCCCATACACACTATTATTGATTGGTTTCAGAGGAGGGTCGTGTATTCATATATGGGAAGCCAATGTGTAACATTTACTAGATAGTAGGGTCTCCACGAGAGCAGCTGGAAAGTTGAGACCCTTCTTTCTTTATTAAATGAGTTTTTAGTGGTGTCAAAAGACACAAAGATGTTGGAAGTCTCGGGGATCATCAGTTATTTCATAGAAGTCTTCTTTAGACAGGATGTAACTCTCCCCCCTCTACATGTTGTTGAGTACCAGATAGACTTACAACCTAGTTCCCATATGATATTGATAGATCCCTATCGGATTGCACCTTATGTGTTCTGGGAGTTGTGGATCTAGGTTGATGACATGATGAAGAAGTGTTTTATCAGATTGAGCATGTCTCCATGGGGTTCATTTTTCTTGTTCGCAATGAAGGCAGATGGTGGTCTCAAGAATTGTGTAGACTAACAAAAACCAAATCAGGTGATGGTCAAGAATTTTTACCCACTCCTGATGATCAAAGATCTTTTTGACTATTTTAAGGGAGCATATTGGTTCTCTACGATCGACATGTGGTCAGGATATCACCATTTGGGGTTGAAGGATAGTGACATGTCGAAGAATACATTCAGGTGATGATATGTGCACTTTGAGTTTGTGGTCATGTCATTTGGTTGTATGAATACCCCATCCGTTTTCATGGGGCTCATGAACTCTATTTTCCAGGAATATCTTGACCGGTTAAAAGTCACAATCATTGAAGACATCATGATCTACTCAAGATCAATGGTGGATCATGTCGGGCATCTGAGGATAGTTTTGGAAGTCCTCTAACACCAACCTCTCTATATGAAGTAATCCATCTACATGTTCTGGAATGAGAGGTGCACTTCCTTAGACACATGGTGTCCCAGTAGGGAATAGAAATGGACCTATAGAAGATCAAATAGACAGTTTCTTAGGAAGAAATCAAGAATGCGATAGACGTTTGTTGTTTTCTAGGTCTATCAGGTTACTATCAGAGGTTCGTTCCTGATTTCTCTCATGTTATAGTGCCTTTCACAGCCTATACCAAGAAAGAACAGGATTTAATTTTGAGTAATCAGTTCCAGAAATCTTTTAGTTATCTAATGGGTATGTTACTCAGTTCCCCAGTGATGAGGATTCTAGAGGAAGGGGTAATGTTTGATGTTTTTCAGGATTCTTCTGGTCTAGGAATGGGATGTGTGCGGATGTAGAAATGGGGAGTGATCTCTTATGGGTCTAGGTAGTTAGGTCCTCATGAGAATAACTATGACACCCACGATATGGAGATTGCAGTGGTTGTGTTGTACTAATGTTGTGGAAGCATTACCTCATCGAGGAATGCTTCATGGTCTTCACAGATCTCAAGAGCTTGAGGTATGTATTCTCCCATTGAGGCATGAACATGCGGTATCAGAGGTAGATTGTGTTTCTTCTAGACAACATCCTATATATATCTTACACCTCTGGAAATGGAAATGTGGTAGCTGATGCCCTGAGAAGGATGTTTCAGAAGGATGTGGTTTGGGATTCAGCATATGATTTAAGAGCAATGGAGGAGTTGGATGCCTTACACCTAGATACAAAAGTGGATGATGGTATAAGCAGTCTATTCTAGATGATGATGTATTCTTCTTCGGTATAGCATGTGAAAGAGTCTCAATGGTTGGACATAGAGTCTTATGTGATGCATGATATTTTTAGCTATGGAAATGCTCCGGAAGGATGGATGGAAGATTGTTAGAATTTGATAATTCTCCTCGGGATGTTTTTTGGCCATGAGACAATGCATGAACGAGTTCTCTGTGATTTCCATCACTCACCCATGGAAGTACACCCATAAGTTTCCATGATGTACCAGGGCATGAGGGGTCAGTATTGGTGGACTGGGGTGAAACAGGCTGTGGAAGATTTTGTGGAAAAGTGCCCTGTGTGCTAGTAGGTGAAGGCTGAGCACCATGTTCCTAGTGTTCTTTTATAGCATTTAGATGTTTTAGAGTGGAATTGGTATGTAATCATGATAGATTTCATCACTGGACTACCTAAGTAACAAGAAGCATGTGATTCCATCTGGGTGGTGTTGGATCGGTTGAGGAAATCAACTCACTTATTAGTAATTAAGGAGTCGAGCATAGTGGATGCCTTGGCGCAAAATTATGTGGGATAAGTTTTGAGGATGAATAGAGTTCCCAGTACAATCATCTAGGATCTGTACACACAAATTACTACACGAGTATAGAGGGGATTACAACATGATTTTGGTACCAAGTTATACCTTATCACTACTTTCCTCCCTCAGATGGATTGGCAGACATAGAAGACCATCCATACATTGGAGAATATACTATAGTCATGCGTTATAGACTTTATAGGATCATGTGTATGACACTTTTCTCCATAATAGTTTTCCTAAAATAATATATATCAAAAAAAATTAGAACGGATCCGTTTGATTCCTTATATGGAAGACTGTGTTGTTTTCCCAATTGCTGGATAGAGGTTGGGGGTAAGTGTTCTTTGTCCATAGGTGGTGCAGACATGACGAAAAAGGTTCATCTTGTGTGTGAGAGGATGAATGTTTCTTGGGACTGGCATGATTTTTATGCCGATCATAGGAGGAGACCCTTTGAGTTCAAGGTTGGGGACCATGTGTTACCAATGTTCTCCCTTGGGTGTGGGAAGTGGAGGTTCGACAGGGAAGTTAGCATTCTCCAAGGTTTGTCGAAACCTTCTAGGTGTTGCGATGGGTCATACATTTGGAATATCAGTTGGTTCTACCACCGCCAATAATGAGGGTCTGTGATGTCATCCATGTGTCTCAGCTCCTTTAGTATTTACACAATGGATCACTCATCCTGGACTGGGGGTAGCTAGATATCGAGGGCGATGCGATGTTTGTGGAGAGACCAGTGATTATCGTGGATCAAGTGGAGAAGGTGCTTCATGGGAGAACCATTTTATTGGTTCTTGTGTTGTGGAGTCATGGTGGCCTCTAGGATATTACCTGGTAATGGGAGTCAAAAATTCGTCCCCAATACCCAGATCAATTTTTAGTTTGGATCTTATGTTTTCAGTGAGCTTTGTTGTGATGGAATGATTGACCTTTTTTCTATAATATGGGATGTTTTTTTATTCTCTAAATGTGTGTAAATTCCTCATAGTTGGGAGGGGAGGTCATAGTCCCTAGTCAAGAGACATTATGGTGGATGTGATTAAACCCATATGAGTGAGTCACCGCAACCCAAACCGGATAGTATCTAGACATGGAGGAAGAGACTCCCAAACCCATATGTCAGGGTGGTAGTGTATTTTTAGTTGGTCAGGAGATAGATGATGGAGAGGTTTTACTAGATACAATTTATTTTGCTATATTTCTTATAAAACATGGTTAGTTTGTCCCTGAGAGGTATCTTACAAGGTGGTTGTTCGGACCCCTCTCTTTTTCTTCAGGATTACTCTTAACTTTTGTAGGACAAAAATAGTTTGAGAGGTATCTGATGTAATGTCATGGACTCTCCTAGCCCATTAATTTTTCAAATTTCTAGTGACAGGGGAATCCTGGGGATCATCAGTTACACATTATGATTTTTTCAGAAATCCAGTTCGAACAAATGGTGGCACTGATGGGCATTGGTAGCACAGATGGTTTTCGGTGGCACCGATCAGTGTCTATGGCACCGATTCACATTAATGGCACAGATTGACATTAGTGGAACCGATGGGTGTTAGTGTCACCAATCAGCATCAGTGGAACTGATGGGCATCGATGCCACCAATCGACGTTGGTGGCACCAATAGGCATCAGTGGAATCGATCGATGTCGGTGGCACTGATTGACTTCGGTAGGACCGATCGGCATCGGTGGCACAGATCGGCTTCAGGGGCACCGATTGATGTCGGTGGCACCAATCTACATTAGTGGCACCGATCTATATTGGTGGCACCGATCCACATCGGTGGCACCGATCCCAATTGGTGGCACTGATCGGCGTCTATGGCACCGATCAGTGTCGGTGGCACCGATCAGTGTCGGTGGCACCGATCCGTGTCGGTGGCACTGATCCGTGTCGGTGGCACCGATCCGTGTCGGTGGCACCAATCCATTTCGGTGGCACCGATCCGTGTTGGTGGTACCAATCCATGTCGGTGGAACCGATCGGCGTCGATGGTACCGATTGGCCCCAGTGCCCCCGATCAGCATTCGTACAACCGATGGGTCAACTATAGCACCAATTGGAAACAGTTCTAGGGAGATGGTGATACACCTAATGGTGATTCATTGCCATTTTTTCCAGGACCATCCAGTTTTTCCCTATTAATATTTCTTTTCATGTAAAAGTGTTTCATTACCCTATTCAAACCCTATTTAGACCCGTAAAATATGTTTTAAACCCCCATGAGTCGGTCAACCCTTCAGTTACCAAAACGTGTTAATTTTTCATTAGTGTCACACCTTTTTAGTTTTTTATATTTTCTCCCCTATTGCACATTTTTCACTATTTAAAGGAAATATATTAACACACAAACATTATCTCCACCATCTCTGAGGAGAATTATTAAATACCAATTAATCCCAAAAAGTGAAACTACCCAACCATGTGGTTGATCCACAATATAAATTTTATGTACTTTTAAATTGTCTCCCTAGTTTTTGGATCTGGCCTCCTCTTAAGCCAAGATCCTCTCGTCTTTCACTTTCAGTTACTTGTTGTGCACCTGGATACTTCCTTTCAATATGAATAATGTTACCAAACTAGAGCCATTCCCACTCATCCTTAGAGACCTTAGAGTTCTTCCTATTCAAGTGACGCATCCCCAGTTCATGGCGTGGGAATAAAACTTTTATCGTTGATCATCCAAGTAAGGGTTTTCCTTCATCTATCTTTACTATTTATCAAGCTGGGTAGGTATGATTATATTTTCCTTAGAATATAGACGAAACCAAACATTAAAGAAATAAAAATGGGACTCTAAAGAATGAAATGCTGCATTTGAGGATGATTTAGTTGTATTTCATTTATCATCATTTTTATATTGTGAATTGTATGGAACTATTCCCAATGAATATAGTTGCCTTTGGTGGTCCTTTCATACGCACTAATGAACCTATTTTTTCAAGATAATCCTATCATTTAATGGATGCAACCAGGAAACTGGTAAATAACAAAAATGTGATTGATTAAATGGTATCACAATGAATAAGAATCCTTGTGTGACAACCCCGATTAATTAAAAGGGTAGAAGGAACCTATTGAATGGTGTGGTTGAATTGAAAAATTCCTTGCTCTGTTCTGGTCGTATGTATGGTTTCTCTATCTGATGATGTGTGGGATGACATAGACGAGAATGGATACTCTGGTGGAAGGGTTACTAGTTTAAGAAACCAACATCATGTGGATATATAATTTGGGGCTTGGTCTGGTTCCATTACTTCTAGGTATCTCTCATATCCCTTTTTATGTGAATTTACAATGAACTGAGTGTGAATGCTTAAATTGCTTCATGGATGATTCCCTTCATTTGTTGTCTTGGCTTGTGGTTATGCCTGTTAGTTTCCCTGTACATAAGGAATTTTTAAATGGAATCACTTGAACATGATAACAGGAATAGGTACAGTGGGGTATTGTTTCCCCGAAATGGGTTGTGCTTTGGTTGAGGTTGTTGTGTGTTCATGCATGTACGGATAGTAACTAGGTTGGTTATACTAAAGTTATGTATGGTCTGGTTGTCTATTTTGGAACCCTTAGGTTGGGATGAGTGTTTGTTTAATTATATGTATAAATTTTGTTCTTGTGTGTCTTATTTTCAACCCACCCATGTTGAGCACTCTATGATGAACACCCCCATTTCATGGGGGGTGTTTTCCCAAAATTCTTATGAGTCATTGGTTATTAACTCCTTTCTGGTCCCTCTCACCAGTATCCCTAGACTCTTTATGTTGGATATGATGGCATAATGTATATTATGGCCCTTAAACCATTGGGTAGGGTGTGTTGTGGGGGATGGAACCAGTGTGTGTGGGAAATTTTGTTCCCTAATTGTCTTCGGGATGAGGCCCAGGTGTCTTCGGGCATTGAAATGGTTGTTTAACCCAGGTGTCTTCGGAAGTGGTAGTGGTTTTGGTGGCCCTGGTGTCTATACATGTGATTTTGTGTGGTTGTGGTAGCCCAGGTGTGTGCGATCATGATGTGTGGTGTTGTCCCATAAGGTTTTTGTGGGGGCGGTAGTGTGACTACAGTGAGACTTGTGGGGGAGGTTTGATGCATATGATGTCCTAAATAACCTGTGGGAAGCGATGTGTGGTACCCAAATATCAATATGTTATTACTGTTACATTATAGGACTTGCATTATTTGGGGAGTGCTCCATGGTGAGGCTGGGTGGAAATTTTCCTTACTAGGTGTTTTGGTGATCTCTATTTTTCATGATGCATAACAATGCCTCCTCACCTCTACACAAGAGATTTTGGTTTCCCTACTGAGTATACCTGTATACTCACCCTACGTATATAATACTTCTTTTTGGTTTTCATGAGGATTTTGAAGACCGTGCCAGACCTTACTAGCTTGAGATTCAGGAGTTGTCATTGCTGGTTTACTTCTTTTGTTACTTTTCATCAGAGTTTTCTTGTACCCTGTATCAATTTATTTTGAGCATCCATATGGGAATGGAATTTTGGCCTTACTTTTACTTTCATTTTTTTGAGTTGTTTTGGATTTACAATCTTATCTACTGGTCTTATTAAATAAAAATATTAATGCCTTCTATTCTACATGGAATTCTATTCCACTGGTGGAAATTTCCACTCTAAGGCCTATTGAAGGTGGGACTCATGGGTAACTATCTCTCATTCAACTTGAAGAAGGAAGGGTCTTATAGTTTTCTATCCCTTCCCTCATTTTGGTGAAGGTGGGTCATGATAATCAAATTCAAATTTTTAAAATGAAACAATGGATTTTTTATTTTATAAATACTCTAGAATATCACAGATAAAATTATCACCAAATGATACCCATATAAGAAAATCATTCTAAATAAATGTATTTAAAACCTTGGGAAAGTGAAAAAATAAGAATGGCGACATAAAATGCTGAGTAAGGGGTAGTTCACAATAGAATCTATCAATGAATAAACATGACTTGAATAATATTGTAGGAATAAATAATTATATAATAATAAAATTTTTCCATATATTCAAATGTAACATCTCAGACTCCATAAACATTGATATTGAATATATATTACATTATTAGTTAAAAATACAAGATTTCTTGAAGGATCTAATAGTTTAGTTGCCTTCCAATACTATATGTGTACACACATTACACCAAAAAACCTGAGATAAAACATGGACACATTTCGATAAAATTAATATCCCTTCAATTATATCCCTAAAAATTATTGATAGAACGACACTTGGTTTCTTTTAGAAAGTAAAATAGATAGGGGTGAGGTTAGATTCTCAATATATAGTATTATACAATGGAATATTACATGATATATACTTTTAATAAGTAATATGGAATGAATAAATGATAAACATAAATACATAATCAACTAAAAATTAGGGTGGTAAGTAATGTAAAACATGGAAAAAATAAACATTTATCTCATATTGATGGAATAAATACTATTGAACATAAAACAATTACAATTAAGGTCATTTAACTTGACACTTTCCCATCATGGTAATATGAATACACTAAAACACAACATGATTTTTTCTTATCAGACATGTCAATGTATCAAAAGACTATATAAATTTGAGATCTAGGCATAAATTTTTTTATCTCGAATTAATTCACTACAAGTTACATCAAGACTACTCATATGATTCCTTGAGATACCTATCATCAAATAAAACTTTCATAACATTATATTTTTTAATACAGATATCAAATACTTTTTTATTTAATAAAATAATTCATATTTCTAGGATAATATCCCTTATTTAACATAGAATTAAAGTGTTATCATTAAAGTGGCATGATTTTTACTTCTCAAATAGTTATAGTGTTTATGGAATATAAAATATAATAGGTTTTCCATGGAAGATAGTAATTTGATGAAATATATTCCATTGGTAGGATAATAAATAATAATTAGTAAAATTTGATCATCATGTTTCATTAAGGGAGTTGGATATTCCAAAAAATAACCCCCATGAGTGTCTCATTTTGTGTTAATTATTAGTCCCAAAAATCATCCATTAAGGTAATGATTGATTAAATTTTCAACCAATCTATTTCAATGATTGCCCCAAGGTGAATCTATTTTATAGTCACATCTATTTTTCAGTATCCCAACAGGGACATATTTTAAAAAACATTACACATACATTTACTTTACCAAAATATAGAATGATTTTTCCATAATGTAAAAGGTGACTCTTGAATCCAAAAATATATATAAGAGAGAAATATAAGATATATATATAATTAAATATAATTTCAGGGTAAAGATTCAAAAATACCTCCTTTTTAAATTATTCACCAAATAAAATAAAATAGGCTGTGATTGAAACATGAGTCTTAAAGAATGGAAATTGAGACAGAAACCACCAATTATGGGTTGGGTAGAAATTAAATTACATCTTATTGAGAAATAGGACTTGAAAAAGATCTTAAAATATTATGAATAAATTATGTTCATTTTATAACATCTTAAATAGGTAGTATATACACCACATAAAATAAATTAGGTGTACATTACAAAATATATATCAATGAGTGAAAATTTGGATAGATATCCCTTAACACATGTGATTAATTTTATGAACACACTTTATCAACATTTATCATGAAAATATATTTCATAAAAAATTAATTTATGACCCTAATTGTATCCATTTTCATTTTTATTCTTCATAAATGACCATTATCTACTTGAATTCTTCTAATTTTCCATATCTGAGGTTTGAAATTTTAATCATTTGTACTAGTTTCATAATAGCATTATTTGTATTCAATATTATTAAAATGCTAATTATTAGTAGGTAATTAAAATTATTTCTTTTTATGGTTTAAAAAAATTTATGATGATTCAAATTATTTTAATGAGTTTTTAAGACCATATCCTTGAAGAAAAAGACAATAATGAACATTTTTTGATGAATTTGGGTGAGAAAAGGGTGTTTCCTTAATTGATTTATAAGATATTGATATAATATCTATAAAAATAAAAATAATTATTTTAAAAACGATAATATTATTTCAATAATTTTTTTTGCAAAATTCATTCATGTTATAAATTCAATGTATTGAACAAATATGTGTTTAAACCGACCCAGACATGAACATTCATTGATTTAATTAATGCTAAAGAGGTGGTTTTGTTGAAATATCGTTATAGAAAAAGAAAAATGAAATTTATTTAGATTTCATTAGTGTTATATATCTGAATTATAAGAGATTATAAGAAGAACAAATGGATAAAAAACTTTAAAAAATGGGAATAAAATATTTCCGTCTTTATTCGTTTATTTTAAATGATTAAATTAATGATGAGAATTTTTTAATCATATAATTAATAGGATTTCAATTTTTTCATACCAAAAACATAATTATATCATTTAAATGATTTTTATCCTTTTATAACTGATTTATATCCATCCTTGTAAAGTGATGTACGAAAACGAATCATGTCACGTCAAGGATGTG
Organism: Viscum album; assembly: GCA_963277665.1. Classification (NCBI taxonomy): domain Eukaryota; kingdom Viridiplantae; phylum Streptophyta; class Magnoliopsida; order Santalales; family Viscaceae; genus Viscum; species Viscum album. Next base: position 1,946,933,200 of record OY728127.1, on the reverse strand, counting down.
GTAGTCCACACAATGCACAAAAAAGTTATGTTTTTAATAATAGATGGATTATATAAATAAATAAGTGTAATTCCCTTAAAATAGTATCATTAGAGTATATAAATTATAATATTATCATTATATTAGTGTTTTTATAATAAATTTTAAAAAATATAATTAAGAATGAAAATCTAGTTAGCTGATAATACTCATGTCCGAGACTTGAATTTTAATTGGAATTATATTTTGAAATAAAGGAATTATGATAAGTAATGGTGAACCAAATCATTTGAATGTTTGATATTGTTATAAGTAGATTAAAATTTCATATTTTCAAGTATTAATTCTAATGATAGTTGATTATTTAAGTGGTAAAGAGGGTACCCTTTTATATATGAAGGGGAGGGTAGTTTTTAGAGAAACTGTAAATTTTCAAAATTGTATGTTAACTATTCAAGTGTTAAAGGACATAAAATGGATATAATAGGAGAGAAAAATAATTTTGGGTATAAATTCCCCTCAAATACTCCTTTTTAATAAATATGGGACTGATTTAGGAATTTTTTTAACATTTTATCTTTCACCCTAATTTACTTTTACAAGGGTATTTAATTTACAAAATTATTAATTAATATTAATTAAATTGATTAAGAATGGAAATTTTGAAAATTTTGAAACAATTCATTTTAAATTTCAAAATCATATAATCAAATAATATTTTAAAATTTTGGAAAATATAATTTTTAAATTAATACTCTTAATCAAGTAAATAAAGTTGTAAAGAAATAATACTTTCAAGATTTAAATCTATAAATAAACCAAAATTATATTGTATTCTAATTTTAATGACATAAATAGATTTATTATAAAATAAATAAATTATATTCATCGTTCAAAGAAATCCAAAATCAAATCTCCCATTAAAATAAATGATATTATAAAAATAATGAAAATATTTTTTATATTATATTAACATTTTAATTAGATAAGAAAATTCGTTCTATAGTATTTATAAGTTAAAATAATATTGTTAAATATGTTATTTTATTACAGAAATAAATATTTTATTACATATAAGAGTTTATAAACTTATAAGTCTTTCTTATATATTAATAAAGTAAACCATATTAATGTTTCATGAAAAGAATAATTTTCTATTAGGAACTGAGATTTTCTTAAAAATATCCAAAATCCATACTCAGATAATTTAGACATGATGAATTCAAAAATGGAATTATTTTCATAAATTTAAACTTATAAATTTTATATTTTAAACAAATTCTTTAATATGGTATCTTTAAGGGGTGGATATGTGAAATAGTTTTTGGATGAAGCATTTACCTGTTATATTATTGTATCGAGTGTTATATTCTCCCACTTATATAATTCTATTCCAAAAATTGTGGTATATATCTACTACTAAGAAAATGGGGTTACTCATTCCTTATATATTCATTTTGATACAATTTTTCTCTTCCAATTTATTATTTCACCAAAGGACGTTCACTAAATGATTTTTACTATTTTATAATAATTTCCCTCTCATGTGAAGATTCTAAATAGTATCCTCATTATTTGGAATGTCAAATGACAAATAGATTCCCCCATATTTAAGAACATGTGTTTTATTTTTAATATCTCTCCTCAATAATCAATTAATAAAGATTTCATATACTTTATAAAGGCTAGAAATCATATCAAACCAGTACGGTATAACCCAAATTCTTCAAAATATTAAAAATTAAAAATAAAACTATGGTTTAACATCCCCATTTTAAAAAATATTATAACCCACTTATATGGTGAAACCATTACATATATATTATCCTTACCTTAAAATTTTATGTATTTAATATTATTATCCTTAGAACTCCTTTTTCTACACATGGATGCATTAATATGACCCTGAATAGTCAATACATTAATTGTAATCTCAGGCATGAGATCTAGGCCAAAAAACCTAGTTTCTCCAAATTCTTCCAAAAAATGACATAACATGACACATCTTCCTATAATATACTTCATATTATTCAATATCATTGCTCAAATGGAAAAAATTATTGTATGATGATTATACCAATGGTATATATTGATCCCAGAGACATTGGATTTCAAGAGAACCTGAACTCAAAATGTATTCCTAAGTCTCCTTGTTTTTTCAAACTACTCATTAGTCTAGGGATGATAAGTGGTTCATAAATTTATCTCAATGTTTAGAGAACACAAAAAAAAACTTATAGAATATTGATGTGAACTAAGGGTCATGGTTAGATAAAATGAATACAGCTTCCCCATGAAGAAATATTATTTCATTTATATTGATCATAGAAAGTAACTCAAGGGTAAGAACTTATATCCTTGCCAATTAATTATCAGACATAGTAAGACAATCAATAGTGACCCATATAACACCATTGTATCATAAAAAAATTTATATTCTCAAAAAAATACATTATAACATTTCCCAATTTCTATATAGGTAAAGGAATAGGTTTCATGAATCCATTATGATGTTGTTTTTACCCTCTACTTACTAGAATACTATCAATCTAGATGCGTAATATGTTATTAACCACATCATACCATCCCACTAAAAATGTTCTATTAAATCCTTGTAAGTATTTCCATCACTAGTTTTCATAGGAAAATTTTATATTTATGATTCATATATTAGTTAAAGTTTTAGCTATGATATGTATATACCAAATATCCTCTTTCCAAATTGCAACTCCCCATATTTTTAAGCACATTTTGTCAATTTACCATCCTTAACTACATTAATATTCCTTTTCAAGTACCCATCATACTATTTTAACTTCCTTATAATTAATAATAAATATGGTTTATTAATTTTTGGCAAAATTATTGATGTATCTATTTATAATGACCGAGTGTTTTATAAAATAAATTCACTTTTATAATGAATAAATGAATTATAAAGTAATGAAGTTAAAAATGACACACGAACTAATTTGGTTATTTAGAATGTTATATCCTTCAAATCTAAACTACTTTTATGAATCATATCTATTAATAATATATTTATTTAATAATTATTTTATTATTAATCTATACAAATTGTTATGATAAAGTAAAATGGACACATATAGAAGATGTGATTCCCTAGACAAGTAGGATTGTAAACTATAGAGCCAATTTATTAGAGCTTCTGAGGGAGATAACATCACTGAGATTCTCCCATGAAAAATCCCAAAATGATTTTTAATAACTAAAGAATGAAAAAAAACCATTTACTATATAGGTTAGATCTCATCGAGATCACAACCCAAACCATGTACACCAAACCACCATAAGAAAATCACACAATCGCACACCATACACATAGGGAATTCACTGGGGTAAAAATTGTTCTGTATCTAGAACCTAATCGTATGAATTTTCATTTTATTATGATTAAAATATTATTATATTTATCCAATTATAATATTACTTTAAAATTATTATATAATGATTTTGATAAAAGTTAACTTCATATTTAATAAACAAAAAAATAATTTTTTTATATGTAATTTCAATCAATAAACTCTCTTAGATGAATTTAAAAATTCATGAAATAAATTGAATCTTGATAAAGAAAATTATTAACTAATATTAATTAAATTTAAATTATAATACAATTTTATGATTTAAAATGTTATTTTTATATGGGTTAGAAAACTATTGTTGTCAAAAAATTGTATTTTTCCACAGCTAGAAATTTTAATTCAAAAGAGTAAAGTATAAAATTTAAATTCATATTTTGATAAAATAAATATTATTTTTAAAATAACCATGTTGAATTTATCCAAAATTGATTTATTCATAATTTTCTGAGATAGTCGAATATTTGGGTAAAAATTAAATACCATATAGATATACAAAATATATTATGAAACATAATGAAGCCAACGTTATTTAATATATTGATTAATTAGTATAAAATAAAATATATATATTTGAACATTAAAATAATGAGTTTTTGAAGGTTATTTTATTAATTTTCTAAACACTTAATTAATCCTCCATAACCAATTTTATATTTTATGGCTTTAAAATCAATTCTTTATAAACAAGAACAACCTCCACATCACCAAGGTTACTATTTTAATGATATTAATTATTAAACAATTAAAATAGTTAATACCACTTCAATTTTTTTAGAAAACATGATAAAAACCAATGTATGGTTCTTGGTTTTAATTATATTATCTTATAGAGTCCAAAATCTATGTTTTGAAATTAATAATGAACTATCCTCCCTTTTCCTATATAAACCCAGGGAACCTCCCATTTATCTTTACTCAAAACCCATTTATCACTACATTACTCTTGCCTTACCTCTATATATCCCATATAAATGTCCCATATATCATTATAATCTCCACCCATGATTTTAGAAATACCCTTGCAATGTAAGGGATCCTCTCATTCTCCTCTTTATTCAAGCACCATCTTTATCTTATACTGTTTAATTCACAATTTTTCATGTTATACTGTATTCTTACATATCTGTGTTATTTTGATTATGATTTCCAAGAGAATAGAAAAACATTTGACTCTAATTAATTCATTCCATGAAGCTCTGTATACACCTATATTGCTGCTTAAATTATCATGCATTTTTTCGATGCCAAGAATTTTTTTGTGAATACTCATCCTTATTTACAATTGATAATATTCAACTAGAAGTACCAATAATTAATTGATTGGGAAATTAAATTTATATAACCCATGCACCTTTATCTTAGGGTTATATTTTATAAAAGGCATTTTTATATAGTATGACTCATGTACCACATTTATGCATGTACAAGATATAATAATTTTGGGTACGCCCAAATAGAACTCTAATGCATTAGGTAATTTTTTAGTATAATGATACTTCATGTGTAGAATTAGGAAGTATACCTAATGAAATATGTAAATTTTTTCACCATTCCATTTTTTCTTTATGGTTATTATTCAATACTATTTTTTATGATACATTTAATTTTGTCACCACATTCCAATGTTACCTTTATACTATAAAGTTATGTCATTCCTTATTTTTCAAGATTATGATTATGACCCATATTATATTATCATAATATTTGTATTGTCACACATTTACTACTTTAAACTATTCAATGTTTTTTAATCCATTTTTGGTATTTATATCTCATCACATTCTTATGTATGTTACCAGGTTATATCGTGGAATTTTAAAAGGGAAATGTAATTTTAAGAGAATGTGAATATAGTTTTCAATAATTTAATTATATTCATATTTCATGATATTATTCTATTTACCTAATTTTCCTAATGGAACTATAATTCATTGTCATTTGATTTTTTTTTTGTACGTTTATGTAATAAGTCATTAATGAAAATGTATTAAAATATGGGTTATCATATTCTCCATTAAATAATAGTCTAGTTATTTTGGGATTAGGATTAGAAAACTCTTCTAAAAGCCTTAGGGAGAATACTGAACCTAAAAATGCATCCCTAAATATTGATAATTTATAGACAATGTTTTTTAGAATAAAATTCATCCATATATAGATAAAAACAAGTGGATGTAGATCTAATATATATATACATTGGGGAAATAACGCAAAAGGGTTCACTAATATAGATTTGATTGTTACCTAGTACATGATAATGGGCCATACTGCACACTTAATTTGACACTCCTAGGGGGATATTCTTCTATAAATTCTCAATATCCTTATGAACCATTATTAAGAAACAAAAATCCACATTATATTTAAATGAAATAAAGAGGATTAGGTTTTCTCTTTCCATTTTAGACCTAACATCATCAGGATTATCCATATTTTCTTTTCAAATGATCTTATCCTTTTTAGAAAGGAATTAGCAGGTCAATTCATGAACTCAACTGATTTGTGAGCTTTTACATTTAGTGGATTTGGAACCTCATCAATCACGGTATGAGTTCCTTCCCTTCTTAACATTGTTCTTTCCTCAATACCCATGCACATACTATCAGTCCTCAATGTTTCTAAGATTATCACACATAATATTGAAATCATCATGGTCGTGTTTATCTAGGAAAAACATGATGAAGCTAGATATCACTAAGCTTCATAGATTAGGATTTCTTATGAGGTGGAAAGGGTGGTTTTTTTTAAAGAAGACTGAGACCTTGCATAGAAAAGCAAGAACCCTTCATAAAAAGTAAAAGAAAGATTGCACAAGCCTGAATGTAGAAGTATTACACTGATCCCTCTTAATAATAAAAAGAAGATCCTCTGGTACCTGATTAGCCCAGTGAAAAGCACCACCAATGACACCTTTGTTAGCAAGAGCATCCTCCAGAGAGTTCGCCTCACTATATACATTAGTAACAATAAACTCCTTTGATGAGATAAGATCTAAACACCTTTCCCAATGATTAGTCAACTTCCAGGAAAGATGAATAGAACCAGTTTGAAGAGTCGTAACTACAATATGAGAATCACATTCAATCCATAATTTGTTCCAATCCCTTATATCAGACGGTTCAACCACTTCAATAACTTCATACATCTCTGCTTCATGGGCTGAGACAAAACAATGCGATCCATAAAAACAGCTAAGAGAATGTCGATGATGATCCCTAAAAACTGCACCAAAACCTGAATGTCTAGGATTACCATGTGAAGATCCATCTGAATTGATCTTGATCCATCCATCAAAAGGAGGCTGCCATCTCACTTCGATTGTACCAAAAGGTGTCCGAACAATCCCCTTGACACCAACCTGATTCATGACCAACCAGTCATGCAATGATTTGTCACAAAACCTATTTTTTAGAACCTGCACAATTCGAGCAGCCATAAGAAGTGTGGTTAAAACAGAAATGAACTGCAAGTTGCCTACTGCATACATGCCATTACAATCTAGCCCATTCCTAACACTGCCAACATGAGAACCATTATATAAAGACCCTGCAAAAAAATACATCTTGGTGATTCCACTGATCATGCATAATTTTGTTTCGTAGAAGCCACAAAAATGCAATAACTCCTCTACAATAGCAAGGAACAAACAGGGAAGCTGTTGAGGCAGCATAAGATCAGGCCAGCATTTCATAAAGTCAAAAATTGTGCTGGCATAATTTGCATTAACTTCAAAGATGTCAAAAATTTCGTCACACATAGTTGAAGCAACCACACAAGTAAGGAAGAGATGGTTTATATCTTCCCTTTGTTGGTGACACAAAACACATCTTGAGAAAAGTTAAATCCCACATTTTTTGAGAAAACCATCAGTTGGAATCTTTTTTTGAGCAATTATCCAAGAAACCAAGGTTCTATAAGGCCTCAAGAAGCCTTTACCTAGATAACCCATCCATTGAAATCCATAATTACTCCCATTAATGTGCTTGTAAAACAGTTTGGAGGAAAGAATCCCATTTGGGGCCGGCTCCCACACCCAGAAATCCTCTTGAGAGGAAAAGATATACTACTCCATAAGGGAACTCAGCTGACTAGGTATACCATCCATACATTGATGTTGATCTTTAATTTACAAATCAAAATCAATATTATGACTATCTTCAAGAACCAGATCTTGTAGGTGAATTCCAGTCCAATTACACTTCCAGAATTGAAGTGATGATTCCCTTGAGACCAACCATCTAGAATTGCTATCAATTCTGGAGAAGATATTCTTGAAGGCAGGCCAAACAGAGGAAGAAAAGTAATTAAAATTCACTACTTTGAGCCTGGTCAAGAATCTATTTTTAAGAAAGTATAAATCCTTAGATTTCATGTTCATTAACCTCCAAATAAATCCATCCTACATAGAGTCATTAAAATAACCAATGTTCTTGATACCCAAGCCCCCTTCCTCATAAGGTTTTCAAACAGAATTCCAAGAGATTGTTGCAAGCTTTCTCTCAGTGATACAACCACTCCAAATGAAATTCTTAATAGATGTATTGACACTTTTTAATAATGAAATCGACCACATATAAACCAGGAAAGGGTGGTATAAATATCATAAGTGTTGAGAACACCATGAATTACATTAAATAGAATGTTTTCTAGGACTTTATGGAAGGAAGATCATTTGAGGAAAAATTCATGAGTTTGAAATACATGAGAGACTTTTTCGGCCTTGGATGTAATTTCTCCATGCTTGGGGTAACTACTCACCAGCATGTTCTCAAACATCATAAGCACTCACAGTGGATTGTAGGGTATATAACAATCATTTTATATCATGATAACTAGGTACCTAATCTATTGGATTTTCTAAGCTGTCCAGTTCTCGACATTTCCATTTTTCGTGATTTTAATTTTCCCTCCATCATTTATGTTGTTATAAACCCACAAAAGATTGATTTTCTCCATTGAATCAAGATTTATACTAACCCAAAAATGTTTTATAACATATCATATTCATGTTTTTCTATATTCTCATAATTATCAGTGCGTTATTCAACTGAACAAAGGAAGTGATTAGAGGGATATATTTTATGGTTAAAGGTTCTTATTTTTAAACATAGTTTTCTTTTATGGTGTGTACAAAATCATGTGATTCCTAAAGATGAGATATTGTACTTCATGGGTGTTTCCATCGTCTCTATGTGCACATTCTATCAGGCCCCTTGAGAAGAATCAGAACAATATTTATTCTTCGAAGGGGATTAGGCCACCCTGATCTAGAATGAATTCAACTATCTCACCAAGGTGGTTATTCTGGATCTTTTGGGAATCTCTTTTCTCCAATACTGATTTTTTTACTCTGATGACACTATTCATGAGTGAAGTGAAATGGAAATGTTATTCTCAATTGGTTTCTGGATGAATTTCCTAATGCGTAACAAGGTAACCCATGATGGTGTGTCCAGTTTACAACTATCTATGACATCATGGGCCAAAATTCATACAACAGATCTCCTTATATTATTTAATCAGTGGGAGTTATTTACCACATTACATAATCTAATAGATGGTAAGGTAATTCATTTAGATTTTAGATTGTATGTATATGTTAATTGGGTTAGTTAAAACCCCCATCAAACAGATCTTAAATTTAATGTTGATTTATCTTGTATCGATGGCCACAAACGGGGAGTGGGGGTTTTTCGAGATAATTTGGCTAAGTCATTATTGCTTTCAGTTTATTCCTTGATCAAGGAGAATCACTCACTATAGAATCCATAACTATGCATAAAAAGTTCTATTTGTGCTCTTATCATGGTATAAATCTCCAAAGGGAATAGATAGACTCTCCTATCATTCACAAGTTTATTCAAGGAATGATTACAAACCATTGGGATATCATTTTTATGATTCTTATGTTCATGAGTATTATTTCTAGTTACACTATACTTGCACATACTTGGTGTGAAGGAATCATGGTAGTAGATTTATCTGCATATGGAAGTACCCCAGGAACCCCTTAAATCATTTATAATATTATTAGTTCTTGGTATATGGTTTATGTTAATATTGTTCGAGTAGTTTACCTCAGTCTTCATTATTTCAAGCCTCATTGACTTTTTTAGGCATGTCCCATACCATTATTTTAATAAATTCTAATAATGTTTAACAGAATAGGAAATATATCACGGATAATGTATATTGGATCCTATAAATTAATATTTTATTTAATATATTTTATTTATGAGTTATCCATTAATGATTATGGTTTCCCAATTATATGATTAATAGTTTGAAAATTCTCATCTCTATGTCAATTTTGGATTAAGTTATGGACTAGAACTAGAATCAAATAGTGGAAGGAATTATTATAATATATTTTTGAATAGAAAATACCTTATTTGTCTATTTTTCTATTTATTCTTTTATATAACCCATATTTAGTAAAACTATTCAGAAGCCACATAAAATCATGGAAGTCTAGTTATCAGTTAAGATGGCCAATTGGACATTTCTTTCAACCTAAGAATATAAATCATCCCTTGCCCATATCTTCAAGATAAATTACCCACCTATCCTTTTGATACTCCCTTTATTGTAATATGATTCAATTATGGTCATGTAATGGATTTTCATATATATAGAAAACAAAAATATATGTATGAAGAAAATCATCCACATTATCATGAATTACCCTATTATTCTATGAAAGTAAAAGGAAAAGGATGAATTATATTTGGTACTAACATCTCAAGAATAGATTTTATTTATTTTCTATAATGTTTATCTTTCTAAAATTATTGATACAAATGAAAATATCATCCATGAATGCATTCCCATTATAGGGGAATTCACTCATGTCTTTCCAAAAATAATATTTAAGTCTTACTCATATTTCAAGGATTAATTTCTCAATTGAGATCATATTAGGAGATTTTTTAATATCCATGACTCCATATATAATGGTTTTTTGGGCTTGTGGTGTTAAAGAAGAAGCTACGAGAAAATCTGGATAAAGGGTTCATACACTAAGGTTCTTCACTATGGGGTTCACTGGTCCTATTAACCAAGAAGATGGATGGGTAAATGCACCTTGGTATTCATTATAATGATATCGAAAATGCCACAATAAAGAAAATGTTTCTTAATCCATTGATTGATGACTTGTCTGATCAAAATGTGGGGCCATGTACTTCAGTAAAGTTGATATTTGGTTGGGATATTATCAATTAAAGGTGAATAATTAGGATATCCAAAAGAATTATTTTTGTACAAGGTATGTGCACCATGAGATAAAAGTTATTCCATTTGGAATCACTAATTATAATGAAATATTCATGGACTAAATGAATATATAATTTAGATATTACCATGAAAATAATTAGTATTTATATAATATATTATCATCAAATCGAAATTAAAGGAGTAACGTAAAGAGAATTTCAATAATATAATGGAGACCTTGTGAAAGAAAAGATATATGATAATTACAATAAATGTAAATTATGGTAGGTAAAAGTAACATTACTAGTGATTTTAATCACTAGTAAAAGTGTATATGTGGATCCATAAAAAATTGAGACAATTGAATGATGTTCGAGCCCAGCACCAGGGATAGAAATCTAATGTCTCATTTTATAAGTGGGGCACTATCGTAGATTTTCTAAAAACTTATCAAGATAAATAATATCACAAACTAGGATTAATCAAAAGGGATTCATGTTTTTATAGAATGGTGAATGTTAGGAAAACATTAATGATTTGAATAGCAGACTAATCATTTCACGTGTTCCCACATTATCCACTAGTGGGGACGAAATCATGATATATAACAATGAATCCAAAAATTGCTTTAGTTTTTACTCATGAATGTTGACAAAGTGATAGACAATTCCTCCAACCATATAATGATCAATGAGAAAAACTAACTATCTCTAGATCCAAAATTAGATGTGGTGATATTGGAATTAAATATATTGTAGTATAATATATTCTATGAGAAGTGTAACATAGAAAAATATCTCAAATGCCTCAAGTATATATTCACATAAATGTAGATTAATATAAAATAACTAATCTATTTAGAGTTGATAAAGTATTATGATTGATTAATCAATTACCTTACTAAGAATGAAAAAAGTTGAATATTCTCTGTTTAGAATAGATATCACAAGTCTATCAGTAATGAGTATTAAAATAGACCCAATATTCATGGTCATATAAATATTGTATATGGGAATAATATAAGTATCATCATCCAATTGTGATCAAATATATTCTCAACCATCCCTTCTTAATAAGAATAGTGAGGCCTAGAAAGATGATGAGTTTCTACAAAAGAAGGTGGGGAATATTCCAGAGTTCAACTTTGTGGATATGGAGTTATATGGTTTGGAACTAGGATATGTGTCAAATCAAAAATAGAAATAAATTGGGAACTTATGGATGTTCTGTATAGGTCATACATCTCTATTATTCAGGGAAGTATTAATTTTAATATATATTTGAAGCAAAAAATCTAGTGGTATAACATGAAGAAGAGGATTCTAGTGTTTTTATGTTGATTCTTGGTATTCCAACAAGTTATAGTGTAAAAATAGAAGCCTTATATTCTGATGAAACAATTTCCCATGCTAGTTTAGAAATGAGAAAACATAACCTTGGATTTTGTCATGGGACTCCCTAGAGCATATAATGTAAATAGAGCTATTTGGGTGGTAGTAAATCACTTTACAAAGTCATAATATTTCATTCATATCAAGGAAGAGTTATCCATTGACTAAATATCTATGATACACATAAGGGAGGTGGTAAAACCTCTTGGAGTTCCACTCTAAACTATATCTGATTGAGGTCCAAGGTTTATCTCAAGGTTTTAGAGAATCCATTCTTAAGAAATTTATATTTAGCTAAGATTTAGAAATATTTATTGGATTTATGTTTAATACTAATGGGTTAATCATACACTATATGATATGCTAAGAACTTGTCCAATGAATTTCAAAGTATTTTTGGATCAACACCTTACCCTAATTGAGTTCTCATATAAGAATAATTCCCATTATTGAATTCAAATATAACCTTATGAGGATCTATATGGGAAGAGGTGTTACTCTCCGAAATTCTGGGATGATGTTGGATAGTGTAAACTGATGTGACATGATCTTATCCAATAGATGATAAAGTAGTTTCAAACCATTCATTATCATATGAAACAAACACAAATTAAATATAAAAATTGTGAATATAATCATCAACAAGACGTCGAGTTAGAGGTCAGGTATTAAAGTTTCCTTCAAATATCTAAAAAGAATAAATTCATAAGGTCTATAAAGAAGTTAGATATAATACCTAGATATATTAACCACTTTTAGATCCTTGATTGCCTCTAAGTAGTGGCATATCGAATAGTACTCCAATAAAGACCCCGACCCGAGTAGCCTAGAGCCAGTTTCTTACATGTGTAAATTAGTAATATGAAAAATTATTCTCATCCAATAGGACTAAATAGTTTAGAATCTTTGGAAACCCATATATATACATATTTTTTACATTAAAACTTGAAATGAAATGAAACATAAAAAATCAATTAAAAACACCCATAAACTCCATGATTATCCCTACAAGTAATCCATAATATACATCATCACATCATGGGGTAAAATAAATCATAAGTTATGGTTGTGCTCTGATGCTCATTAATTGTAATAAATACAATGAAATCTATCATAAAAATAAACAATAATTCAAGGTGAATAACTAAAAACACTTGAAATTAAAAAAAATCATTAGCATAATATGGAAGGGATAAAAGATGTTTAAATAAATCCATATAAATAATCACATGAGAATGAAACATAACCCTGGATATTCTAATAGTTCGATAATAACATGTATTATTAATTACTAATATTATAATGAAGTAATGATTTATACTGAACATCATAATCATATTGTAATGGGTTCATCCCAGACACCATACTTGAATTGGTAAAAACCAGTTCTAGTATGTCTCACGAGACATGTCCATGTATTGAGGGGATATAGTGGGTCCCACCCTTCACTAACAAAGTAAAATACATTCATAATAAGAAAGGGGTGAAACATAATCAACATATACATTGATATCCATACTAAAATATGATATGATATTGAATTCCCCAAACAAAAAACATAATCATGAACCATCAAGAATAATATGGAGAATGGAATTTTGATAGTATATCCCTAGTCAAAATAATCATAAATCATTAAATAAAATATGGTATTTGATAACATAAGAGAAAACCTTCAATTAATAATATGATTAATAATTGGGAATTTAAATAGATTAAAAAATATAACAAAATAATAGACTAATTCTTGAGAGAATACCCTTCTCATTTTGTAAGAGTTCTTTTGGAAAATCAGTTTTTTTTGCTATAAAAATTTATATCCTGGAATATAAAAGGGAATAAAATCATATTTTATGAATTGTAAAATAACATAAATAAATAAATTTTGAAACTAAATTGAATACATGTGATATATGTTTTAGAACCTTTAGAAATAAGCCATTATGGTGTGGTTTAAGGGAAAATATAAAAGATTATTTAAAGTGGAAAAGAAAAATTTGTCTTCCAAAAATAGAAATGAAAAAAAAATCATGATGAAATGATTTATTTAAAAAAATAAATTTTTTCTTAAAATAAATTAAAGAGTATATATTAAAATGGGTATAAAATTGGGAAGTACCCTTTAATCATGTTTTCTTATCATGGGGAATCAAGAAGGCATCCTTATAAAATATGTATTTCCACCATAAAAAAAAGATTAACTGATCTATATACATGTTTTTTGAAAATATAAATAAATTTATAATATGTATATAAAATAATGAATAATTACATTGGGGAAATTATAGAGAAAGCATAACCTGAATGAAAAATGGAGTTTTGGGGAGAAACCCTTACATTATGTCCAAAAGTATTCAGGACATTCACTTAATGTACAAAAAAATTAAATTAGATTCATTAGTAATTTAATTTAGAAACCAATAAAATTTTATTTTACTTATTATAAAATTTTATGTTAATTTATGGTCTTTTTATGAGATATACGATTCAAAGTTTTCATGAGAAAGTGACTTTTTCATTAGTTTTAATGATCGGTTCACGTGTATACATGTATAAAAGATCATCTAGGATGTTTATAGTTATCTATAATTGAAAATATATGTTATTAAAGAACATTTAGAATATTAAATGGTCTTTTAAATCATTTATTTTTTATATTTTATGATGATTCTTTAGATAAATCATTAATGATAATTGTTTATATTATTTTAGTATTATTTTGATCATAATACACTAGTTTTTTTATTAATTCATATTAAATATAAATATACTAGATCAAGAACAGTAAATATGTTTTAATATACATTTTAAAAAAAATAACCACAATAGTGGGGTTATGAATATCATTGATGGAGGTTTTAGAGGATAAACAATCATCATCCATGATAGTGGTGAATTGACACCTCATAGATGATGTTTTCATTTTTTCGAACAAAAGGGATAGGAAAATGGTTTTGATGATGAATATCCCATAAACATAATAACATTGTAGTATATATAGGATAATGGAGTTATCATTCAGGTTTTCATAGATGATATAATGAAATGATAAAAAAATAAAATAAAATTAAAATAAAATTAAAAGAAAGAAATTCGATTTTACCTCTTAAATTACTCTCTTTGAGAACAACCTTATGAAACATTGAAATGGTAATTTGGGTGAGACCAGAAAGAAAATAATATAGGGGGGGGGTTTGTGGGATGTATTAGTTTGAAATTGGGAAAACATAAATTCATTAAATGTTTGAGGTGAAGAGGTGTCGAGGGGTGTTATTTATAGGGGAGGAGAGGGGTGTTTTTTTATTATTTTAATTATTATTTTATATTTTGTCTGAAGACTGTCAATAGTATTGATTATTATGACTATATAAAGTTACTAGTTCATGTGTGTTATAACTAATGGTGCATACATCATTCATACAAAATCAATGGCATGATAATTCATGTATTTAGCTAATTTTGTAAATAATTGTGTTACCATATTCCCCAAACAATCAAATATTTTATAAAAAAACCCAAAAATTCACACTAACAATTTTTTATCATGTTGACTTCAAAAACGGACTCCATTTTTTGAAAAAAAAAATTAAAAATTTTAGAAATTTAATTTTTAAATAAAATCATCGTTTAAATGAAAAATACTGATTTTAATATTATAATTGTTTTTATGGAACTTTTAAAAATAAATTATGGCACAATAAAAATATAACATATTCTTGAGTAAAAATAAGATTAATTTATGAATCTATTTTATGAAATTATATTTACCTTCGAATAATTATTTTAATTACAAAATTCTAAATAAACATTTATGTTTTAAAAAAATACTAACACATAATTTATGAATTTTCAAACATTTATTTAATTATTCCAGGATATAAATATACAATATTTTTATTTATAAGATACCCCTAGATTATTTATACTCTCATAGCTGAATTTACTATTCTTTTTGTCATTTTACTATTTTTAATGGTCATATTACTATTCCAGGAGTCATATTTAATTGTATATTATGGTTTTAAAGTCATAGTTATAAAAAGCATAAACTATCATAGATATTAAGTTTTAATAGATGCCTACCATAAAAATAATGGGGTGATACATTTTCCTCTATTACCAAAATTTAATTCATAAAATTTCTATAATGTCACCTCATAAAAATATTTGGGTAGTTCTTCATAATAAGTTTATCTAGTTCCCATGTTGCCTCTTCAATTTTATTATTTTTCCAAACAACCTTTACCAGTTGATTCATATGATTTCATAACACCTATTCTCTTATGTATAGAATTTAGATAGGATCTTCAGAGGAAGGTAAATAAAGTCCCAATTCTATAACTTCATAAGTGAGAACATGTGTGGGGCCTATAATATTCTTTCTTAACAAAGAGATATTGAACACATTGTGTACATTGTAAATGCTATGGAAAATCACCAAATTATATGAAATTTCTCAAATTCTCTACATAATTTCATAAGTCCAAATATACATAGGGATTATTTTTCATTTCATACCAAACCTTATAACACTCTTCCATAGATATACTTTCAAAAAAAAATCTCCCACTTGAAACTCCAAATCCTTTTTTAGTTATTAGCATTTTTTTACATTGAGCTTCTTTGATAGGGGTTTGAATGGTCTTTAAATTTTATTGTTTTCTCTACAATATCTGGGCCTCTAAATTTCCTTTCCTCAAATTCATCCCCACAAGATGGTGTATGATATTTATTTCCATATAATGCATTGTACAGTTCACTCTAAATACTTGAATTGAAACTATTATTGTATGAAAACTATACTAAAGGAAAATAATTATCCAACATACCATGTATGTAAACTGATCATGTTATCAACAATTCTTCTAATATTTGAATCATCCTCTCAAAATTCACATCAGTTTGAGGATGATAATAAATGCTCAAATGAAGCTCGATATCCAATGATTTCTAAATAATTTTAATGTAAATCACGGTTCATGATAATATTCCATTGAATTTGGTTCACCATGAAAACATACTACATTATTGATATATATTTCTCTAAGGATCTCTAGGGGAAAAAATTTTGTTATCGTGTGGAAATGTTCATATTTGGCAATTCAATCAACAATTACCCATATTGAATCATTTTTCTGGGATTCCTTGGAAATTCATGGAAAAATAAATATTAGTTTTATCCCATTTCCATGTAGGAAATTGAAATAGGTTTCATTAGTCCACTTGGATGTTTCCTTTGATCCTTCACTTTTTGACAAACTAATCATCATGATACAAAATCAGCAATTCACCACTTCATATTATCCCACCATAAATGTTTCATCAAATATCTAAACAACCTGATGCTTCAAGTGTGTATAGAGTAATTAAATCTTTGAGAATAATCCAATAATTCACTCTTTTTCACGGGTATAATTGGAATAAAAAACCTCTTCTTAAATTTCATGATGTCATCATCATAGTGTAAGTCTACCAATCATCAATCATTCATAGCTTAAATTTTTTTTGAAAAATCTCTTCATTAGACTATAAACATTTAATTATTTCCTATAAATATGGTTTTTAGTCCACCTTAAATAATGACGTTTCAACTTTATTGATAATTCATATATCCATCCTTACAAGATCCATGTATAGGAGAACCTTTTCAATCATAATTTTCTTTAGAACATCACGAACCTTTATGCTCAAAGCATCTAATGCCTTATTTTCCTTCCCTAGGGGATATTATATTGAAAAATAATAATCCTTAACTAGATCAAGCTATCACCTTAGCATATTTTCGAGTCCTTTCAGTGAGAAGATTTATTTGAAACACTTTTGATCTATAGATATCCCGCATAATTCACCATAAATATAGTGGCTCCATATATATAGAGAAAATATTATAACTTTTATCTCAATATAATGAGTTATATAGTTATTTTCATGATTTTTCAACTTCTTTGATGCATTAATAATAAGTCTATCATTCTAGATAAGGACACAACTAATTACTATCTTTGATACATCATAATAAATAGAAAACAACTATTTCTTGACGGTATAGTCAATATCATTGCATTCAGTAATCTCCTCTTCAATTATTAAAAAAATTCTTCACAATCATTTATCAATTAAACATTACCCATTTATGAGTAAGATTGGTTTATGTCTTCGATAATTGGTAAAATATCAAATGAAAACACTGATAATAACATGATAAACTAGTGAAACTATATACATTAGTTTTTTTCATTGTTGTAGTACATTCCTAAGTAGCCTATTTCTTTATAATATCAACTAATATTCCATAAATAGATACCATATGGACAAGGGAATAAATATTTTGAAGCCACAATTAACAAATTTTAGGCTTCCCATATAACTCTTTTCTTCAATGAGTCTCGAGAAAAAACCACAAGTGGTTGTCATGGTGCCCATATCCTTTGAAATTTTTCATGATACCATCATGTAATACCAGAAAAAAATCATCAATATATTCCATAATCACTATGTTATTTAGTTCCATAAAAATAGTGGGTGCATTAGTTAGTCCAATGAAATTAATAAAAACTTATAATGTCCTTACATATTTCAAAATACTAGCTTTTTAATATCTTCCTTCCTAACATTAAATTTATTATATCCATATCAATGTTAAATATTTGAAAAATATTGAGCTCAATGATGTTTATCAAATAAATCATTAGTTTGAGGAATATGACTCTTTTTCTTTATTCTAATACAATTGACTTCTTTGTATTAAATTAAAATCTTTATGGATCTATATATCTTCTAGATGAATAGAACTGGGGATCACTATGGACAAACACTAGGGGAAATTAATCTCTTATTATTCAACTCCTATAGTTTTTTCTTCATCTCCACTAATTTTACAATGGCTATTCTAAACCATTCCTTTGATATTGGGCTTGCGTCAGTGGTTAAATCAATCGTAAACTCAACTTCATGCTCTGGGGGTGTCCAACAAATACATCAATATGTATTCCTATACAATAAGTACATCCTCAATTTTAATATTTCATTCCTCATACATAGAGGATGTGTTATGCTCCCCCCAAAGTATTTATTTTTGATGATCATTTAGAGGGGGATCCAAATATGATTCAGATGATGAATTTTCCCCCTAAATATAATAAATTCTATATCTTCAACATGAATCATAATTTCCTTCTCTTTGAAATAAATTTTTGTATTATATTTTGAAATCCAGTCCATACTAAGAATTAAATCAAATTAAACCATAGGTATGATGATAAATCCCAATTAAAGCTTATTTATGTGTCAAAATAGAAACTTATCAGAACATATTTGTTTCAATATGTTTCCAATTAAGATTATTTTCTAAAAACTCCCTAATTAAGGTGAAACTCAAATTTCAAAAAAAAATTAAAACTGTGAGTATTTAATGGGATGACCCATAATCAAATCATTTTTTAGCTAAATTTGAGGAGATGAATAAAGTAACTTCCACCACATCATTTGTAACTTCATCCATAACTGTTGTTATGGAATAATCATGGCCTTGTTCCCTTATCATTTTATAGGTAATGTTTCTATGCTGTCTTGGAAAATCATTTCTATAGTTTTATAACTCTTAAGAGATTGATCATTTCAAATTATTAGATTCTGACATGTCTCTTAAATAATGGGAATTGTGTCCTTTTTCTCTACATTTGTAATAAACTCTCATTCCCTTTAAGAAGTATCCATCATGTTTTATTCTGCATTTGTTACAAATTTAAAATTTCATCATTCCTTTATTCCATTCTACTTTAATTACTTTTCCTTAGTACACTTCACCCCTAAACTTATCTTGATTCCCTTCGAATCCATATATCTTGGAAAATTATGTCCCCATATTGAAGGAACATGATACTAGATCCTCATCTGATGAGAATTTATAGGGGACTAATTCACTTCGTAGAATTCATTTAAGACCATAAAATAAATGTTCAATATTTCTCCTCGGATTACATATGTAGTTCACTACATTCCTTTATTACTGTGTAATGTATATTTCATATTATGAAAAAATATTATACACTTTTTGTATTAAACATAATAGTTTCTTCTACATATATACTATAAGGCCCCAGCCTTAAATCTTACTTAATCTTGAGTGATTACAAGATTACACATTGAGAATCTTTTCAGGTTTAGAGTTTTAGAGAATTAGATCATAAAACATGCATTACATTCCACATATAAACAAATTGGTTACATAAAGATAGTATTCTACTTTCCCATCAATGGAAACATATTTAAAATAAAACATTGATTCTTTCTTGACACTTCATTGACACTATCATCATATCATGTACCTTTCCCTTGACCTGTGAAAAACATTTCAAAAAAACATGGGATGAGCATAAAAAGCTCAGTAAGGGATATAAAAATATGGAAAGGAAACTAGGGTACATATATACATAATAATAAAATCATACTTTACCCATAAAACATAGGCACTTTAACATACCTCATCAAATCATGAATAAATCGTAGAAATCATAAGACATAAAGGTAACTTGAGGCATTCATAACATTCTTACGTAGGGAGTAACCCTCTTGGTTACGTTTGGAATACCAATCACAGTATATTCCCTAAATCTCTTAGGAGAAAACTTAACGTTTCACTCCTTCACGTTACCCAATTCAATGGAGAGCTATATCGGGCTCACCCGCCCTTAGTTTATCATGGAACCACCCGTCCTCATAATAATGCCCAAGAACCTCAACATAATCGTATCACATAAAACATGAATAAAGGAAACATAACATTTCCACCTTTCAATCGCAAGATATCAATACAACACATTGATATAAAAACATTATGAAAACCATTTTCAATACCAAAATAAATGAAAAGTAAAACATGGTATTTATTTTTCTTTTAAAAAAAATTTATGGCTTATAGAGGAAGCTGAAACTCAAAAAATGGTCACTGTGGCGGAGAAGTCGTTGTCACTGCATACGTATGACAAAAACATTCCCTTTTTTCATTTAGTAAACGCTTCGTATAAAAAAGATTCCTTTTGAATAAACGTAAAAGTCAAAGGTGTTTATACACCATATAAAAGAAGGTTGTGTATAAAAAAAATATGCCTCAATGAAAGGAGATTGAGACGAAGTCCCATACCTCGGGTCCGACTTGACTCGATCATTCTTTAATGTCCTGAATAATAAACTTGAGTTTATTTCTACTTTCTTAAGAACCTTTTTCAAGTTTATTATTCCTTTTATATCACTTATTTCCATGTCATGAACACTATGTAATTATTTAAGTTAATAACAATCGTTTTAACGATCATTGGTACTTGAGTCAAAAATAAACCCTTTATAATTACAAGTTGTTCATGTATCCATTATATACAGAATTATAATCATAATGTATATATCATATATATACATTATATACATACATTTATAATATTACATAATCATTTATAGGTAAGAAATGAAATGCACCGTTCATGGAGACGGTAAGTCGTACGTACGCATGAACGCTACTTTTATTTCTTTGTCATATTAATGGAATTAAAACTAAATGGTAGGTATGTATATTTTAATTCCAGAATAATATTAATCATTTATATGTATCATTCATCATATATATTGATTATATACATGTACTTATAATAGTACATTACATTTGGGGATAAGAAATGAAATGCACCGTTCATGGAGATGGTAAGTCGTACGTACGTTTGAACGCTACTTTCATTTCATTGTCATACTTTAATGGAAATAAATAATAATGATATAGAGGTATATTATAATTCCAGTATAACATCATATATAATAACTTTAAGTACATCCTTTATACATCCCACATATGGCATTAACGAATCAAATCACTTTGAGGGTGTGGTAGTCCGCACTTCCTTAAATGAAGATATCGCATTTACCCATAATGGAAACCATAAAGCTATGCCCAAAATGAAAAATACAGAAGGTTAAGGAAAACATAAAAATATTATATATCATATATAAATATAGTGATATCTTAATGGGCACCTTTGAAGGTGTTAGAAGAATATCGAACAATCATCGTTTCGTGAGGCAGAAATTCTCCATCCATGGAAACTGTATGTTCTTTAACCATTAGACGTAGGTGTGTGTAAGTGTAGCTAGAATCCTTATTATAACAAAATCCTAGTATATGGAAGATACAGAAGTTGTTACAAAATAAATTAATAAAAAGATTTTAGGGGGTCGTAGAAGCAAAATAAAACAAAAGGACTCAAGTGAATACATTACCTTATAATCGGGTAACTCCCTTTGGTTTGAGCTCAAAGGCATCCTTGGAAAGACTTCTGCCCAAATTGAGGCTTAAAGGAGTAATAGAGGGATGTGGAGAGGCAAAATGATCAGGGTTTGGTCGAGCCAAAGGCTTTGGAAGTGTGGGTAATGAGGTAGAGGTGGGGGCCTTTTATAAGAGGAGAGAAGGGGCACTCTTGGAAAGTAAAGAAATGTTACTTTATTTGAAAATTATTTTCGGATTAAAAACGTCCCACATTGATATAATTCGAGGGTAAGGTGATAAGGGTTCGAAATCCACCCATCCAATAGGTTTTGGACATGTGTAGGTCATAGATTTTACATTATCATTTCATTTTATTTAAATCCTTTATTAATGAGGTAATCGCTGCATCATCATGATGTCATAAATAATTTAATTTATTTAAAGTCTAAAAATTATGAAAAAATAATAATGATGTAGGAAATCTTTTTAGATTTCTAATGACTATTTATAGTAAGAAATATGACTTGTATAACCCCATGTAAATATTGGTTTAGTAAAACATCTCATGTTTCTGTCATTTTTACTTTAACTTTAAATAAAAGGCATAAATGTCATTATCATACCCAAGTGGCTCCATGGGGTACCAAAAATAGACCCATGGGTTGTCTTGGTCGTCCATAACTCATCAAATAGGGTTAGGACAAGTGTCAAGATATTTTCATTTTATTATAATATCATTTTTACCTTAAATTACACTAATTACCTTTAATCTTGATTAATAAAACATAAAAGTTACTATTCACCAAAATTTATTTTAATCCCATTGAACCACATTTTACTTAATAATGAAAATAATTTCAATTGGATTTTTTAGATTCAAAACATAGAAGTGGTAAAGTCCCATTTAAACGAAAAATCAAATTTTGTAACCACCACTTTGCGGTTTCACTATTCATCAAAAATTGAAGTTTTTTAGAAAAAAACTAAAACATCACTCTAAGCTATATTTGATATTATCAATTCAAAAATTAAGTACATTTTACAAAATTCAAAACATATAAGTTGCATTAATTAATTTAATAATTAATTCCCGCTGTCAAAACAAATAGCGTGTTTTTATGAAACAATAAGTATCAAAAGATTGACACTAGTTTAAGTCCAATTTCAAAGTGAAATTGATTCCAATGACCACCATTGGATTAAATGGTAAAAATATATTCTAATTTCACATTAAAACCAATTAAAAATATAATCTAATCATCTTAATAAATTAGATTAAAATGAGGTTTTGAATTAAAATACAACATTTAACACTATTCATTAAAAAAAAATGAACTTTATCGGAAAAATACCAAAAAATTACACAAAGTAATATTTGATGTCCTAATTCTAAAGAAGAGTTTTATTTGGTCCAATAGAATGTATAAGAGTTACCAAAACTATATTTAATGACGGTTCACCATCAAATGTTGATAAGTGGACCTTTCGTGAAAATTAGAGTATATAAGCCTAAAATTGAATTCTTTTCATATTTTAATCCTTTATCCTTTATTAGATAAATGTAAAAACATTTAACAAACATATATAATCATATTTTAGTTATATCTATCCATTCCCGCCAGTACAACGGCTACGTGTAAACTAACATTTAAAATAATATTATTTTATTACTAGTGTGCAACGTACGATTTCAAAGAAACTCTTTGTTGCGTATCGGGTGTGCTATCGAACATAGTAGCCCCTTTAAAGTAAAATTAATATTTAATTTGAAAATATTAATAAATATGAAAATGTATTATTATTTATTTACCTGGGATGTTACATCCTTCCCCCTTTTGGGAATTGTGTCCTTGTAATTTTATTCACTTATCAAAATAAGTGGGGGTATTTATCCCTCAAAGCATTTTCACATTCCCATGTTGCCTCTTCAATAATATGATTTTTTCACAAAACCATTACCTGGTGAATCACCTTATTCCGTAACACCTGCTCCATGTGTTAACGAATCTGTACTGGTTGTTCCTCATAAGATATGTTCTCTTCCAGTTGAACTACCTCTGGACTCAAAACATGAGATGAATCTGGCATATACTTTCTCAGCATCGAAACATGAAAAACATTGTGTACCTGAGATAAACTCGGAGGTAATGCCACTCTGTATGCAACTGATCCAACTCTCTCCAGAATTTCATATGGTCCAATGAACCTTGGAATCAGCTTTCCTTTCTTACCAAATCTCATCACACTTTTCCATAGAGAAACCTTGAGAAAAACATGATCACCTACCTCGAAAGATAGATCCTTCCTCCGGTTATCCGCATAACTCTTCTACCTGCTCTAAGCTGTTCTCATGTGTTTCTGAATCAACTGAACTTTTTCTGCCATCTCTTCTACCAATTCTGGTCCCATCAGCTTCCTTTCACCCACTTCATCCCAAAATGATGGAGTTCCACACTGCTTCCCATATAATGCCTCAAATGGTGCCAACTGTATACTGGAATGAAAACTGTTATTATATGAAAATTCAACCAATGAAATATGTTGGTCCCAACTTCCCTGATAATCCATCGAACAAGCTCGTAGCATATCATCCAAGGTCTGAATTGTTCATTCTGACTGCCCATCTGATTGAGGATGAAATGATGTACTAAAATTTAATTCAGTACCCAACAACTTCTGAAGGCCTTTCCAAAAGTTAGAAGTGAACCTGGGATCACGATCAGATACAATGGAGAGGGGAACTCCATGTAACTTGAATATCTCATTAAGATACAATCGGGAAAGTTGATCTAGGGAAAAAGTATCTCTTATAGCAAGGAAATGATCAGATTTAGTCAAGCGATCAACAATAACCCAGATTGCATTATTACCTTGAGATGTCTTCAGTAATCCCACAAAAAAGTCCATGGATATATTCTCCCATTTCCACTCTGGCACTGGTAATGGCTAAAGAATCCCTTTTGGTAACTGCCGCTCTGCTTTAACCTGTTCACATGTCAAACACTTCACAGTAAAATCAGCAATATCTCTTTTCATTCCATCCCACCAGTAATACCCCCGAAGATCTCTGTACATCTTAGTACTGCCAGGATGAACTGAAAACAGAGAACTATGAGCTTCAAATAACAACTCTCTCTTCAACTGTGAATCACAAGGCACACACAATCTCTTCCCAAATCTCAAAACACAATCATTATCAGTGTTGAATCTAGGCAACTTACCTTTCTGAGCCAGCTCTACCTTTTTCTGCAACTCACTGTCTTGCTTATGTGCTTGCTTGATTCTATCTGATAGAGATGATCTCACTGATACCTGAAACAAAACAGAAGAACTTCCAGCACCAATAACTTCTATTCCAAATTTCATCAAATCCTTAACCAAAGGATCACGTTCCAAACGCAACATTGCTAATGAAGCATTACTTTTTCGACTTAAAGCATCAGCCACTTTATTTGCTTTTCCCGGATGGTAATGAATTGTACAATCATAATCCTTGATTAATTCCATCCATCTCCTCTGTCTCATGTTTAACTCTTTCTGAGTGAATATATACTTTAACCATTTGTGATCATTATATATTTCACACTTTACTCCATACAAATGATGCTTCCAAATTTTTAAAGCGAAAACAACAACAGCTAATTTCAAATCATGTGTAGGGTAATTTACCTCATGAGTTTTCAACTGTCGTGAAGCATAATAAATTACCTGATCATTCTGCATTAGGACGCAACCAAGTCCTTTCAATGAAGCGTCACTGTATATAACAAACTCACCATTCCTGGAAGGTAGTGCCAAAACTGGAGCATTCACCAATCTTCTTTTCAATTTCTGAAAACAATCATCACAGTCTTTTGTCCAGATAAACTTAACACCCTTCCGAGTTATCTTAGTCCTTGGAGTAGATAACCGTGAAACATTTCTAACAAACCTTCGGTAATAACCTGCCAAACCAAGGATGCTACGAATCTCAGTTACATTTGTGGGTCGTGGCCAGTCTTCCACAACTTTTGTTTTTGAAGGATCAACAGTTATCCCATCTTTAGAAACAATGTGACCACAGAAAGAAATTTGTTGCAACCAAAACTCACATTTGCTGAATTTTCCATACAGTTTCTTTTCTTTTAAGGTTTTTAAGATAACCCTTAAAAGTATTTCATGCTCCTCTTTACTTTTAGAAAACACCAAAATATCATCTATGAAAACCACCACAAACTTATCCAAGAACTCATGGAAAATTCTATTCATTAAGTCCATGAATACAGCAGGTTCATTGGTTAGCCCAAAAGGCATTACTAAAAATTCATAATGGCCATATCTTGTATGGAACGCGGTCTTTGGAACATCTTCTTCCTTTACCTTCAGCTGATGGTACCCCGATCTCAAGTCAATCTTGGAAACATACTGAGCTCCCTGGAGCTGATCAAACAAATCATCGATATGAGGCAAAGGATATTTGTTCTTAACAGTGATGTTATTCAAGGCTCTATAATCAATGAAAAGTCTCATTGAACCATCTTTCTGTTTAACAAATAAAACAGGAGCACCCCATGGTGATGTCCTAGGTCGAATGAAACCTTTCGCTAATAAATCTTGCAATTGCTCCTTCAACTCTAAAAGTTCAATTTGAGCCATTCGATAAGGGGGTTTTGAAATTGGCTTAGCATCAGGAACTAAGTCAACAGTAAACTCAACTTCCCGATCTGGTATTATTATAGGCAACTTATCAGGAAAAACATCAGGATACTCATTTACCACTAGCACATCATTAATCTGAACAGTTCCTTTATTTTCAATGATGTGTGCAGGGTAACATTCATTTCCATCTTTTACAAGTTTTTGGCCTCTTGATACATTATCAACAGTAAGGTTTTATTCTTGTACACGAACTTAAATTCTTTATGAAAAGAAAATTCTTTATCTCTACATTCAATCTTAGCATGGTAAATAGAGAGCCCATCCATACCCAGAATAATATCAAACTCTACTAGAGGTAGAACAATAAGGTTTGAAAGTAGGTTCTTTCCACAGATAAGGATTGGAATATTATTATAAATTCTTTTTGCCTCATCATTTCCCCCAGGTGTTTTTACCAAAATTTCAGGAGTCATTTCTTAAGATGGTATTCCCATTTTACTAGAATGGTTTTCAGAGATGAAAGAATGTGTAGACCCTGAATCAAAAAACACACTGGCATAATCTGAAAAAAAAAACAAACAAAGTACCTGATACAACTTCATTTGATGGCCCGACATCTGCTGAAGTAGTTGCAAAGGATTTCACCACCCCTTTCTGCTTGTAGTCTAACTGGTTCCCATCACTCATGCTCTTTGTCGGACACTCGTTTGCATAGTGACCCATCTCATTACACTTAAAACATTTCAGTAACTGTAAATCAAATTTGGTCTTACCTTCACCTTGATCTTTTTCAGTGCAATCATGAGCCTTATGTCCCATATTACCACATCGGTAGCAATTTCCAGAATTCAGAAGACATTCCCCAGCATGCCTTTTTCCACATTTATCAAAAACTGGAAACATAGATTTCTTACCATCATAATTTTTTGAAGAATTCTTCCCTTTCTCCTGCCACCTTGGTCTCTTCTTCTACCGGTTGTTATAGAACACTTGATCATCAGCAAACTCCATTTCCACCTTCTCAACACATCGAACAAGCTTTTCATAACTTTTAAACTCGCGAGAAGCTAATTCCCTTTGATATTTTGGCTTTAATCCTGAGTAAAAATGATTGATTTTACTATAAAGGTCTCGGATAAAATTTGGAGCATACCTTTCCAATCGTGGGAACCTTTCTTCATAGGTAGCCACTGAGTCTTCCTCTTGCCTCAATTCCAAGAATTGTTTTTCCATCCTAAGTCGAACAGACTTAGGAAAATACTTTTCAAGAAACACACCTTTGAATTCATCCCAGTCGAGAGCATCAATCTCATCAGCGTCCCTAATATTTTTAACCATCGACCACCACTGATCTGCTTCACCATCCAAACGGTAAATAGCAAGACTAACCTTTTGATTGTAACACCCCAAGATTTCATAGTGTGTTATTTCTTCAAAATAATTCAATAACTTTCACTACATGCAACACCATGTTCAAGCACACCATGACTTACCAAACAAGCCGTTCAAAAGAGGTTATGAATAGTATTAGATAAATTTTAATGTTTATATAATCCTTATAATTTTAGAATCCATATTATGAGTTTCTTAGATATAATGCAAGAACAAATTCATTTTCAGTATTGCACTTTTATCAACTTTAATAGTGAACCCTTTTTAAATACTATATTTTAAACTTTTTGACTAAATGGGGACATCAAAAATTTAAAATGAAACATCCCAAGCTTCCACAGTACGCTTTCTTTGAATAAAACAGTAGCGTGTGTTGTACGCAACCTTGAGTTTTAACACACACCACAACCAATCAAACTAGCCGTTATGAATAGTAATACCTAATTTTTGAAATTATATATATTTTATATTTAAAAATGGACTTCATTTTTGGATTCGGAATATCGAAATTATCCTAGGGTGAAATTTTGGTACTTTTCGGATAACTTTTATATTTTGATGAATAGTGAAAATTACTAAATTTTAATTAAAAACAACTTTTTTAATCAAAATAATTAATAGTGATAAATTATGAATTTGAGTGGTTTTAAAGTATATTTAGAATATATTTTTACCATTTAATATAATGTTGGTCATTGGACATAATTTTACAATTAAACCGAACATAAACGAGTGTCAATCTTTTGATAGTTATTATCTCTTAAAAACACGCTCTTTGTTTTGACAGCGGGATTTAATTTTAAATTAATTTCTGCCACTTCTGTGTTTTGAATTTAGGAAAATGGATTCCATATTTGGAATCAGGATGTTAAAATTGTGTAAATAGGTAACTTTTATTTTTAGACATTTTGAATAATTACTGCGGTAAATATTTTATTTACCATGGTTAAGGGTAAATCCGGTAAATAAGGGTTAAAAAAATAATATTATAATAATACTAAATTACCCTAAAATGTGTCTTAACCCTATTGGTTGATACATGGTCGACCATGGGAATCTTTGGGACTATTTTGGGACCCCATGGATCCACTTGTAAGTGATAATGACACTTTATTTTAATTTAGTTAAAATTAATACAAAAATGACACAAGCATATATCTTTTAGAACAACAATTGTTACATAGGGTTATATATGTTGGATTTTAGATTATAAATATTCATTAGAAAGATAAAAAGATTTTCTACGTAATGATATTTTATTTATAATTTTTAGACATTAAATAATTTATTTTATTTATGACACAATGATGATGAAGTAATTACTATAATAGTGAAAAATTAAAATAATTGATATTACAAACACCCAAATAAATATAATATGAAACTTTTAATGAATGAAACTAATTTTCTAGGATAATATGATATATTAGGATTGATTTAATTGACTTTGTTCGAAGTAATCAATCTGTTATGAGTTTCACAAAAATCAACTATTGAATAGTGTCAAAATTGACATAAAAGAGTTCTTAAAACAAATATTATATTATTAATTGATATTAAATTCCTAAAAATCTAAGGTTCGGCCAAGAGACTTATATTATGATATGTTAATCATTAATGGACCACTTGGGGGTCTCTTGGATGTATATATTAAGTTTATTAACCATATTATATAAAAATACAAAGAGACATTGTAAAAGTGAAACTAATTAACTTAGAGTTAATACTTAAAGATAAGGTTAATATAAGTACCCAAACCTGTCTAAATTCTATTGGATGAGTTTTTTTCGACCTATCCCCACCTCAACCTTTTAATAGTCAACTTTGGAGCCTTTGGAAACCTAATATGAATTTATTATAAATTAATATTTCTAGCTTTTCCAAAGGTGCCCCTCACCCCTCTTATAAAAAGGGCACTCCTCCTTCTCATTTCCTCACACCTCTCAAGCCACTTGGCTCGTCCAAACTCTGCCCAACTAAGCTCCCCACATCCCTCTCCTCCTCCTTGAAGCTTCCCCTTAGGCATAAAGCATTTCAAGAAGTCCTTTGGTTCCAACCAAAGTGAGTTACCTAAATTAAAGGTAACAATTTCTCTTAAAGTATTTTCATTTATTTTGCTTCTCCAACCCCCAAAATCTTTTTATTTCCTTTATTTTATAACAACACCAGTATCCTCAATATACTAGGATGTTGTTATAAGAAGGATTCAAACTACACATTCACACAACTCCATCTAATGGATGATGAACATAATGTTTCTGTGGATGGCAAACTAACGCCTCACGAAACGATGATTGTTCAAATACATCTTACCGCCTCTCATGGTGGCCATTAGGATGGCACTGTAATTAAATATGATATTAATGATATATATTATATATATAAGCTTCTGTAATTCCATTTTATTTCATACCATTATTCGTTTCATGTTGTATATACATACGATAATTTCATTTGAGGAAGTGCGGACTACCGCCCCCTTAAAATGATATGACTCGTTCATACCACACATGGAACGTATAAAGGATGGTGTAAATGAACTTAAGTAACATATATAAAATATTATATTATACTTTTATAGTAATATACCTATGTATAATTTGGATTCGATTCTTTTAAAATAAAAATTAAATGGAAGTAGCGTTCGTGCGTACGTACGGACTACCGTCTCCACGAACGCGATGAGATTCATTCTCCATCGTATAATTTGATGATTTAAAAATGATGTTTAAGAACTTGATACCATTCTGGATATGAATAATATACATCCCATTAATAACAAATATGTCTCACATAACAAAGAATATAAAGTAAAATGAACCCGTTAACACCCGAAATGACGATAATTCTAAAATATTATTAACAAATCAATGATAAAAGATCATATATGATGTCATATTAAAGTAAATGATTCTTTTATTATTCAATAACAATTATTTCACCATTATACAGGAGGTAAACCTACCATCGACCAAGGAAAAAGTACAATGTAAGGGTTTTCTTATCTCACTTTTAATTCCGTGAGAATTCCATTGATCACCACTTAATTATTGCATGTGGTGTATGTGTACTGCCCATGATCGTATTCATTGTGTAATATACTTTAATTTATGGGTATTTACATCATCATGGTATGATACTTCTTTCATGGGTGTATGTTTCGTAAGTTACCTAATCGATAAGGGAATTTGAGATTTCAATTTCCACTCATTTGGCTTTACACATATTTCATTGATTATATTACCCCAAGATTATGTGTGGAATCACTATTCATTTGATTATGTCATAATTTCCACTCCCCTTCCTGTGGATAGAAGTTTGATACACATAATCACTCCATTGGTAATTCTCAAGTCATTGATATGAATTTGATAAGAGTAATTCTCCATTTGTTGAGTTAAACATCCAATTCGTTGGTATTGTTTTTTTACAAGAATATGTGTCAATGTCCTTTGATTGTTTTACACTGAATATCCAATCATATTTAGTGTATTTATATTTGTCACACATAATTATGTCATTGATTTATCCTTAACCTAAGGATACAACCTTTTTGAGAAATTTCATCTCAATTTACATTCCATTGAGACTTCTTTGATGATATACACCAAATCACTTCTATGTGGTGTATATAATGTACTTTGACATAGTATATCATGAATTCCATTATTATCATGATATTACAATGTTTTGATTACCTCAATTATTTGTATTCAAGTGTCTCTCTTTTGGTTAGAAACTCTAACCAAAATACCATTTTAAAATGTTTTAAAGAATTATTCTTCTAAATCATGCTCATTAATGTCCATATTTTAAAAATGGTTTTAAGGATTTATTTATATGGACATTAAAGTTTTAAAATTAAAACTCCTTTTAAAAGTTTCAAAGTGGTATGGGACACTTTGATTCAAAAATATACTTTTAAATGGCTTCTTGACAAATAGTGTGACTTTTAAATGTTTTCAAGAAAAGGGGGATATTTCTCTCAAATAGTTTTGATGATTATTTTTATCTATGTCAACATCCTTCATTATTATTGATTGAGGTTAATGTGATACAATACAATCTTCCATATTGTATCGAATGAATTATGTTTGACTGTGGATGTGCTATTTTTATACCATTCATGGTTTGTGGTGAAAGTATTGACATTTCGTATGCTAGTTTAATACGAATGTTTACGTTATGTTTAAACCTTTTCATATGGGAATGCATTGGACTTAATAAGTGACGGGTGGAGCCCGCTATAGCTCCTCGATGCATCGGTAGGTCTCATGAGACAAACTAGTGTCTTGGCACAAGGCCTTGGCAAAATCTTATTTGTAGTCTTGGCACGAGGCCTTGGCTATGTGGTTATGATAGTCTGGCATTATGCATTCCATCATTATGAAAGTGGTTATTGATATTGCATGTGATCATTCGACTAGTAGAATATCCATGTGAGTAAGTAAATGGCATTATTTCATTTTACCTTTGCCATTTTATGCTGAAGTTCAAGTTTAAAAGGCTTTTGTTTTAGTTATAAATTGCCTTAAGTGTTTATGCTCATTTATGAAAGCTTCTGCTATAATGTTATCCTTACTGAGCATCCGAGCTCACCCCTTTCAATGTTTTATTTTTTTTCCCAGGATTATGAAGAAGTAATTTATGAATGACCTGCAGGGATAGTATGAGGGGATATGAAGACAAGATGTTTTTTTTATGATGTAATGTAAAAATTTATGGATGTATCTAGTTATTCCAAGGCTACTAAACTAATCGGTCTTTCGAGACATGATATTTCTCGTGATCATGCCAATGTTATGTAATTAATGCACCGACTCTGGGTAGCTGGGGTCGGGGCGTTACAATTGGTATCAGAGGAAGTTTAGTACAAACCTTGGTAGCTAGATTTAGATAAACTCTGATTAGAGCACGTAGACCTAAGATGAACTTTGAGGATTAGTATAAAAAAAACTTCCTAGAATTTTGGTATTGTAAAGATTTTGTGAGTTTTCCGAGCAATACATCCCTGTCTGGATACGAGCAGGTAGAGGCGGCTCTGGCACAGATGTACCTAGGGATAAAACCCGAAAACACCGCTTTGAGCTAGACTCGAACGGGAACTGGTGCACGACAACAGGCCTTGCTGCACTCTTGGTTACGACACTCCCGGGGGATATGCTTAGGATAATTTACATTTTATTTACAAACCAATTTAAGTAATATATACATAAGATGAGAGAAAATGACCTTGGTTAATCCTAATATGTTTCAAATTGAGAATATGGTGACATTTTAATCTCTAAATGATTTTACGACTACTATTACTCACACAATGCCTTCTGGTTTTAGTCAATGGCTGGATTCCAAGGAAGTCATAGTGACTTTGAGAATGATGTACAAGTTGGGAACAGTGGTGGCAATGAGCAACAAAATGGAATGTTGATAGGCGTGAAAGATATCATATTTATGCCAAATCAGTTTTCCAAAAATATGATCAACAACATATATATTAACCAACTCCCAGACTCAACAAGGAAGAGAAAGGTGATAAATGATAAGATCTCCAGCAATGGAGACCATGGAGAAAAGAAACCTCAATTTTCATCATGCAGGAATTGTGGAAAGAGACACCCAGGAAAGTGTCTCAATGGGACAACGAAATGTTTTACGTGCGGGAAGGAAGGACATAAAGTGAAGAATTGCCGAAGAAAAATGAAGAGTACTATGGAAGAAGATAAAAATGGTCCCAAGAGTCCATTTACAGTCATTTTTCGTAAATGTAGGGGACCTGGCCATTACCCGAGTGAATGTCCTATTTTATAGGATATTTTCTTGGTCAAAGAAGAAGCTATGTGGAAATAAATGGCTGGAGAAAAATTTAAAAAGTATTAGCACTCCTTGTTGATGGGTTTGCTTTGGAATAATTTTCTCTTGTATTTGTAACCCCGCAGTTTGCCATGTGAGAATGATATTTGAGGAAGAATTGTCTCTTCTCTTGTGGATATAGTTATAAATAACCATTTGGTTTTATATGATCATTGGGGTTTGAGAAAATGATAAGTTATTATAATTTGGGATGAAAATGCAAAGTATGATATAACATTTGTGGTTAAATTATGTTATTTTGAGGAATTTATCTCATTTTGGTAATATTATAAAATATAGTTTTTGAAAAAGGACAACACGTAGACCGTGTGACAACCCATCGCGTCGGACAAAGCCGTGGGAATCGAACCCACAACCAAAGTGCGATTGGGATTTATCGCCTACCACTGGACTACGTGAAGTCCCTGGTTAGTGTGACTATTTTTTTTTAAATGATTTTATTGATCAATAATAAGATGATTTGGGTTCTTATGTCTTATCAAATTAATACCCTTGGTATAGGAAAATGATTTGGTGATTAAGTGATAAATGTTATTTTGGAAGATGTTTGTTTTGTTAGGAACACTATATGCCCAAGGAAAATAGAATACAATGAGGTTTCATTTGTAGAGTAATGGTGGATTTTTATCAACATTTTTATTGTTGATTTATAGTGATTCGGGTTATTTATGGAAATGATTAACCTATAACAGAGAATATGTGATGATTACTTTTAAGTATGTGACTTTAAGAGTATTTGATGTAATTTGGAGATACAATGTAACATGGGAGACTACATAATCAAATTCTTCTATGTTTTGGGTTTCAATATTAGTTTGGATTATATTAAAGGATTTTAAGGACAATTGGTTATTGAATGGTATCTATTTAACTTTGGGGTATTGTTGGTTTAATTTTAGAAATTAAGATTAGTGCATATTTATCTCAATGAATATCCTTTTGGGGGATCATTAGATCATTCAATAACCATTTTGGTTTTGATTAATATATGGTTTATCCTGCATGGATCATGTGATTCTATAGAAGTTTATTCTAGCTCTTCCAGTGTGACCATGTCTTCTTGAATACTCATCGTTTATAAAAAAATTGAGTTAGTGGTGGAAATTTATTAAAGAATGAAAATCTACTTAAAATTTAAGTATATCTCATAATGTTCTTAGCCAATCTCATAAATAAAATCCCCAACATTAATAAAAGAAACATAGAACAAAAATGTTGTCCTAGATGGTACCTTAAATCATCACAAATTTACGGCTTTGGGATTTTTGGCCTTTTCATAGCCATGTTCTCTACCACTCTCCATCAGATAATTGATGGTTAGATTTCTCCTCCATATCCATATTTTCCTTCATGGAACCCTAGTATGTGTTATTTTCGGTAATCTTCATACTTTCGACTCTTTATTTTAAATAGAGGCCTCATTAATTCATTTTTCGATGTGGGATTTCAACTAAGATATTTTGAAACGTCAAAAATGTGTTATCCTAATACCCTATGTTTTGTTGAACCGATGGTATTTCAAATCATCATAGATTGATGATTATAAGGACCTCAATTTTACACTTGTTTGTGATTGATGACCTCAATCACCACCTATAAATATTTACGTTTTTCCTCCAATTATATGTCTCTAGTTGCCACCAATGTTCTCCTAATCGAGATCATAATTTGGTGGTGACCCTTTGATTTCTCTTTTTCTCATATTGAGACTAAATTTTAGTAACCCAAATTCCGATGTGGGTTTTCCCACAAATATATTATCTATTTTCAACCTTTTTTTTTCGAAGAACAATTTCAAATTGCGAGGACGCAATTTATTGAAGGAGGGGAGAATGTAACACCCCAAGATTTCATAGTGTGTTATTTCTTCAAAATAATTCAATAACTTTCACTACATGCAACACCATGTTCAAGCACACCATGACTTACCAAACAAGCCGTTCAAAAGAGGTTATGAATAGTATTAGATAAATTTTAATGTTTATATAATCCTTATAATTTTAGAATCCATATTATGAGTTTCTTAGATATAATGCAAGAACAAATTCATTTTCAGTATTGCACTTTTATCAACTTTAATAGTGAACCCTTTTTAAATACTATATTTTAAACTTTTTGACTAAATGGGGACATCAAAAATTTAAAATGAAACATCCCAAGCTTCCACGGTATGCTTTCTTTGAATAAAACAGTAGCGTGTGTTGTACGCAACCTTGAGTTTTAACACACACCACAACCAATCAAACTAGCCGTTATGAATAGTAATACCTAATTTTTGAAATTATATATATTTTATATTTAAAAATGGACTTCATTTTTGGATTCGGAATATCGAAATTATCCTAGGGTGAAATTTTGGTACTTTTCGGATAACTTTTATATTTTGATGAATAGTGAAAATTACTAAATTTTAATTAAAAACAACTTTTTTAATCAAAATAATTAATAGTGATAAATTATGAATTTGAGTGGTTTTAAAGTATATTTAGAATATATTTTTACCATTTAATATAATGTTGGTCATTGGACATAATTTTACAATTAAACCGAACATAAACGAGTGTCAATCTTTTGATAGTTATTATCTCTTAAAAACACGCTTTTTGTTTTGACAGCGGGATTTAATTTTAAATTAATTTCTGCCACTTCTGTGTTTTGAATTTAGGAAAATGGATTCCATATTTGGAATCAGGATGTTAAAATTGTGTAAATAGGTAACTTTTATTTTTAGACATTTTGAATAATTACTGCGGTAAATATTTTATTTACCATGGTTACGGGTAAATCCGGTAAATAAGGGTTAAAAAAAATAATATTATAATAATACTAAATTACCCTAAAACGTGTCTTAACCCTATTGGTTGATATATGGTCGACCATGGGAATCTTTGGGTCTATTTTGGGACCCCATGGATCCACTTGTAAGTGATAATGATACTTTATTTTAATTTAGTTAAAATTAATACAAAAATGACACAAGCATATATCTTTTAGAACAACAATTGTTACATAGGGTTATATATGTTGTATTTTATATTATAAATATTCATTAGAAAGCTAAAAAGATTTTCTACATAATGATATTTTATTTATAATTTTTAGACATTAAATAATTTATTTTATTTATGACACAATGATGATGAAGTAATTACTATAATAGTGAAAAATTAAAATAATTGATATTATAAACACCCAAATAAATATAATATGAAACTTTTAATGAATGAAACTAATTTTCTAGGATAATATGATATATTAGGATTGATTTAATTGACTTTTTTCGAAATAATCAATCTGTTATGAGTTTCACAAAAATCAACTATTGAATAGTGTCAAAATTGACATAAAAGAGTTCTTAAAACAAATATTATATTATTAATTGATATTAAATTCCTAAAAATCTAAGGTTCGGCCAAGAGACTTATATTATGATATGTTAATCATTAATGGACCACTTGGGGGTCGCTTGGATGTATATAGTAAGTTTATTAACCATATTATATAAAAATACAAAGAGACATTGTAAAAGTGAAACTAATTAACTTAGAGTTAATACTTAAAGATAAGGTTAATATAAGTACCCAAACCTGTCTAAATTCTATTGGATGAGTTGTTTTCGACCTATCCCCACCTCAACCTTTTAATAGTCAACTTTGGAGCTTTTGGAAACCGAATATGAATTTATTATAAATTAATATTTCTAGCTTTTCCAAAGGTGCCCCTCACCCCTCTTATAAAAAGGGAACTCCTCCTTCTCATTTCCTCACACCTCTCAAGCCACTTGGATCGTCCAAACTCTGCCCAACTAAGCTCCCCACATCCCTCTCCTCCTCCTTGAAGCTTCCCCTTAGGCATAAAGCATTTCAAGAAGTCCTTTGGTTCCAACCAAAGTGAGTTACCTAAATTAAAGGTAACAATTTCTCTTAAAGTATTTTCATTTATTTTGCTTCTCCAACCCCCAAAATCTTTTTATTTCCTTTATTTTATAAGAACACCAGTATCCTCAATATACTAGGATGTTGTTATAAGAAGGATTCAAACTACACATTCACACAAATCCATCTAATGGATGATGAACATAATGTTTCTGTGGATGGCAAACTAACGCCTCACGAAACGATGATTGTTCAAATACATCTTACCGCCTCTCATGGTGGCCATTAGGATGGCACTGTAATTAAATATGATATTAATGATATATATTCTATATATAAGCTTCTGTAATTCCATTTTATTTCATACCATTATTCGTTTCATGTTGTATATACATACGATAATTTCATTTGAGGAAGTGCGGACTACCGCCCCCTTAAAATGATATGACTCGTTCATACCACACATGGAACGTATAAAGGATGGTGTAAATGAACTTAAGTAACATATATAAAATATTATATTATACTGGAATAGTAATATACCTATGTATAATTTGGATTCGATTCTTTTAAAATAAAAATTAAATGGAAGTAGCGTTCGTGCGTACGTACGGACTACCGTCTCCACGAACGCGATGAGATTCATTCTCCATCGTATAATTTTATGATTTAAAAATGATGTTTAAGAACTTGATACCATTCTGGATATGAATAATATACATCCCATTAATAACAAATATGTCTCACATAACAAAGAATATAAAGTAAAATGAACCCGTTAACACCCGAAATGACGATAATTCTAAAATATTATTAACAAATCAATGATAAAAGATCATATATGATGTCATATTAAAGTAAATGATTCTTTTATTATTCAATAACAATTATTTCACCATTATACAGGAGGTAAACCTACCATCGACCAAGGAAAAAGTACAATGTAAGGGTTTTCTTATCTCACTTTTAATTCCGTGAGAATTCCATTGATCACCACTTAATTATTGCATGTGGTGTATGTGTACTGCCCATGATCGTATTCATTGTGTAATATACTTTAATTTATGGGTATTTACATCATCATGGTATGATACTTCTTTCATGGGTGTATGTTTCGTAAGTTACCTAATCGATAAGGGAATTTGAGATTTCAATTTCCACTCATTTGGCTTTACACATATTTCATTGATTATATTACCCCAAGATTATGTGTGGAATCACTATTCATTTGATTATGTCATAATTTCCACTCCCCTTCCTGTGGATAGAAGTTTGATACACATAATCACTCCATTGGTAATTCTCAAGTCATTGATATGAATTTGATAAGAGTAATTCTCCATTTGTTGAGTTAAACATCCAATTCGTTGGTATTGTTTTTTTACAAGAATATGTGTGAATGTCCTTTGATTGTTTTACACTGAATATCCAATCATATTTAGTGTATTTATATTTGTCACACATAATTATGTCATTGATTTATCCTTAACCTAAGGATACAACCTTTTTGAGAAATTTCATCTCAATTTACATTCCATTGAGACTTCTTTGATGATATACACCAAATCACTTCTATGTGGTGTATATAATGTACTTTGACATAGTATATCATGAATTCCTTTATTCTCATGATATTACAATGTTTTGATTACCTCAATTATTTGTATTCAAGTGTCTCTCTTTTGGTTAGAAACTCTAACCAAAATACCATTTTAAAATGTTTTAAAGAATTATTCTTCTAAATCATGCTCATTAATGTCCATATTTTAAAAATGGTATTAAGGATTTATTTATATGGACATTAAAGTTTTAAAATTAAAACTCCTTTTAAAAGTTTCAAAGTGGTATGGGACACTTTGATTCAAAAATATACTTTTAAATGGCTTCTTGACAAATAGTGTGACTTTTAAATGTTTTCAAGAAAAGGGGGATATTTCTCTCAAATAGTTTTGATGATTATTTTTATCTATGTCAACATCCTTCATTATTATTGATTGAGGTTAATGTGATACAATACAATCTTCCATATTGTATCGAATGAATTATGTTTGACTGTGGATGTGCTATTTTTATACCATTCATGGTTTGTGGTGAAAGTATTGACATTTCGGATGCTAGTTTAATACGAATGTTTACGTTATGTTTAAACCTTTTCATATGGGAATGCATTGGACTTAATAAGTGACGGGTGGAGCCCGCTATAGCTCCTCGATGCATCGGTAGGTCTCATGAGACAAACTAGTGTCTTGGCACAAGGCCTTGGCAAAATCTTATTTGTAGTCTTGGCACGAGGCCTTGGCTATGTGGTTATGATAGTCTGGCATTATGCATTCCATCATTATGAAAGTGGTTATTGATATTGCATGTGATCATTCGACTAGTAGAATATCCATGTGAGTAAGTAAATGGCATTATTTCATTTTACCTTTGCCATTTTATGCTGAAGTTCAAGTTTAAAAGGCTTTTGTTTTAGTTATAAATTGCCTTAAGTGTTTATGCTCATTTATGAAAGCTTCTGCTATAATGTTATCCTTACTGAGCATCCGAGCTCACCCCTTTCAATGTTTTATTTTTTTTCCCAGGATTATGAAGAAGTAATTTATGAATGACCTGCAGGGATAGTATGAGGGGATATGAAGACAAGATGTTTTTTTTATGATGTAATGTAAAAATTTATGGATGTATCTAGTTATTCCAAGGTTACTAAACTAATCGGTCTTTCGAGACATGATCTTTCTCGTGATCATGCCAATGTTATGTAATTAATGCACCGACTCTGGGTAGCTGGGGTCGGGGCGTTACATTGATTGTCTGAACACCCCATGACATCGAAAATCTTCTCCAGTGCTTTAATCCACCCTTCAACTAGCACATGGTCAGATGATCTTCTGAGTGATGGGGGATGTTGCCTCATTAAATGTTCCACCACTAACATGTTCCTCTGTGGTTGATCTGGCTGATCTCGTGTATGGATACAACCGCCATTTATCGCTTGAGTCAACCGCACCATTATTGCAACAAACTATTCAGTTCCAATTCCGACCATCTCAGGATGCTGATTCAGAAGGTTATTTCCTTCTACATTCCTTCCTAGCACTACTTCCTTGTTTCCTCTGCGGAAAAAAATTCTGAACAAACATGTCTTAGATTAAGCAACATGGTAATCTTCAAATACTATATCACTTCAATTTGACCATAAAAAAATATTTTTGGATAATCATTTAATATAATTCTAACTCATAAAGTTATCTAAACTGACCTTTGATACCAACTATAAGGCCCTAGCCTTAAACCATACTTAATCTGGAGTTATTACAAGATTACACATTGAGGATCTTTTCGGGTTTAGATTTTTAGAGAATTAGATCATAAAACTTGCATTACATTCCACATATAAACAAAGTGGTTACATAATGATAGTATTCTTCTTTCCCATCAATGGAAACATATTTAAAATAAAACATGGATTCTTTCTTGACACTTCCTTGACACTATCATCATATCATGTACCTTTCCCTTGACCTGTGAAAAACATTTCAAAAAAAACTTGGGATGAGCATAAAAAGCTCAGTAAGGGATATAAAAATATGGAAAGGAAACATGGGTACATATATACATAATAATGAAATCATACTTTACCCATAAAACATAGGCACTTTAAGATACCTCATCAAATCATGAATAAATCATAGAAATCAGAAGACATAAAGGTAACTTGAGGCATTCATAACCTTCTTACGTAGGGAGTAACCCTCTTGGTTATGTTTGGAATACCCATCACAGTATATTCCCTAAATCTCTTCGGAGAAACCTTAACGTTTCACTCCTTCACGTTACCCAATGCATTGGAGAGCTATATCGGGCTCACCCACCCTTAGTTTATCACGGAACCACCCGTCTTCATAATAATGCCCAAGAACCTCAACATAATCGTATCACATAAAACATGCATAAAGAAAACATAACATTTCCACCTTTCAATCACAAGATATCAATACAACACATTGATATAAAAACATTATGAAAAATATTTTCAGTACCAAAATAAAAGAAAAGTAAAACATGGTATTTATTTTTCTTTTAAAAAAAGGTATGGATTGTAGAGAAGCTGAAACTCAAATAATGGTCACGGCGGCGGAGAAGTCGTTGTCGCCGCATACATACGACAAAAACATTCCCTTTTGTCATTTAGTAAACGATTCGTATAAAAAATATTCCTTTTGAATAAACGTAAAATTCAAAGGGGTCTATACACCATATAAAAGAAGGTTGTGTATAAAACAAAATTTGCCTCAATGAAAGGAGATTGAGATGAAGTCCCATACCTTGGGTCCGACTTGACTCGATCGTTCTATAATGTCCTGAATAATAAACTTGAGTTAATTTCTACTTGCTTAAGAACCTTTTTCATGTTCATTATTCCTTTTATATCACTTATTTCCATGTCATGAACACTATGTAATTATTTATGTTAATAACGGCCGTTTTAACGATCATTGGTACTTGAGTCAAAAATAAACCCTTTATAATTACAAGTTGTTCATGTATCCATTACATCCAGAATTATAAACATGATGTATATATCATATATATCCAGTATATACATGCATTTATAATATTACATAATCATTTAGAGGTAAGAAATGAAATTCACCGTTCATGGAGAAGGTAATCCGTACGTACGCATGAACGCTACTTTCATTTCTTTGTCATATTAATGGAATTAAAACTAAATGAGAGGTATGTATATTTCAATTCCAGAATTATATTCATCATTTAGATGTATCATTCATCATATATATCTATTATATACATGTACTTATAATAGTACACTACATTTGGGGAAAAGAAATGAAATGCACCGTTCATGGAGACGGTAAGCCGTACGTATGCATGAACGCTACATTCATTTCATTGTCAGAAATTAATGGAAAGAAATAATAATGATATAGAGGTATATTATAATTCCAGTATAACATCCTATATAATAACTTTAAATAAATCATTTATACATCCCACATATGGCATTAACGAATCAAATCACTTTGAGCGGGCGGTAGTCCGCACTTCCTTAAATAAAGATATCGCATTTACCCATAATGGAAACCATAAAGGTATGCCCAAAATGAAAAATACAGAAGCTTAAGGTAAAAATAAAAATATTATATTTCATATATAAATATAGTGACATCTTAATGGCCACCTTTGAAGGTGTTAGAATAATATCGAACAATCATCGTTTCGTGAGGCAGAAATTCGCCATCCACGTAAACTGTATGTTCTTTAACCATTAGACATAGGTGTGTGTAATTGTAGCTCGAATCCTTATTATAACAACATCCTAGTATATGGAAG
Organism: Viscum album; assembly: GCA_963277665.1. Lineage (NCBI taxonomy): Eukaryota > Viridiplantae > Streptophyta > Magnoliopsida > Santalales > Viscaceae > Viscum > Viscum album. Next base: position 1,946,889,849 of record OY728127.1, on the reverse strand, counting down.
ATACTGGAGTTGTTACAAAAGAAATGAATAAAAAGAGTTTAGGGGGTTGGAGAAGAAAAATAAAACAAAAGTACTCAAGGGAAGACATTACCTTATAATCGGGTAACTCCCTTTGGTTTGAGCTCAAAGGCTTCCTTGGAAGACTTATGCCCAAAGTGAGGCTTCAAGGAATAAGAGAGGGATGTGGAGAGACAAAATGAGCAGGGTTTGGTCGAGCCAAAGGCTTTGGAAGTGTGGGTAATGAGGTAGAGGTGGGGGCCTTTTATAAGAGGAGAGGAGGGGCACTCTTGGAAAGTAAAGAAATGATACTTTATTGGAAAATGATTTTCGGATTCAAAAGGTCCCACATTGATATAATTTGAGGGTAAGGTGATAAGGGTTAGAAATCCACCCATCCAATAGTTTTTGGACATTTTTAGGTCATAGATTTTACATTATCATTTCATTTTATTTAAATCCTTTATTAATGAGGCAATCACTGCATCATCAAGATGTCTTAAATAATTTAATTTATTTAAATTCTAAAAATTATGAAAAAAAATATCATGATGTAGGAAATATTTTTATCTTTATAATGAATATTTATAGTAAGAAATATTACTTGTATAACCCCATGTATAAATTTGTTTAGTAAAACATCTCATGTTTGTGCCATTTTTACTTTAACATTAAATAAAAGGCATAAATGTCATTATCATACCCAAGTGGCTCCATGGGGTACCAAAATTCGACCCATGGGTTGTCTTGGTCGGCAATAACTCATCCAATAGGGTTAGGACAAGTTTCAAGATATTTTCATTTTATTATAATATCTTTTTACCTTAAATTACACTAATTACCTTTAATCGTGATTAATAAAACATAAAAGTTACTATTCACCAAAATTTATTTTAATCCCATTGAACAAAATTTTACTTAATAATGAAAATCATTTAAATTTTATTTTTGAGATTCAAAACACAGAAGTGGTAAAGTCCCATTTAAACGAAAAATCAAATTTTGTAACCACCACTTTGCGGTTTCACTATTCATCAAAAATTGTAGTTTTTCAGAAAAAAACCAAAACATCACTCTAAGATGTATTTGATATTCAGAATTCAAAAATAAATTCCATTTTACAAAATTCAAAACATATAAGTTGCATTAATTAATTTAATAATTAATTCCCACTTTCAAAACAAATAGCGTGTTTTTATGAAACAATAAGTATCAAAAGATTGACACCAGTTTAAGTCCAATTTCAAAGTGAAATTGATTCCAATGACCACCATTGGATTAAATGGTAAAAATATATTCTAATTTCACTTTAAACCCAATTCAAAAGATAATATAATCATCTTAATAAATTAGATTAAAAATAGGTTTTGAATTAAAATACAACATTTTACACTATTCATTAAAAAAATGAACTTTATCGGAAAAATACCAAAAAATTACACAAAGTAATATTTGAGGTCCCGATTCTAAAGAAGAGTTTTATTTGGTCCAATATAATGTATAAGTGTGACGAAAACTATATTTAATGACGGTTCACCATCAAATGTTGATAAGTGGACCTTTCGTGAAAATTAGAGTATATAAGCCTAAAATTGAATTCTTTTCGTATTTTAAGCCTTTATCCTTTATTAGATAAATGTAAAAACATTTAACAAACATCTATAATCATATTTTAGTTATTTCTATCCATTCTCGCCAGTATAACGGCTACGTGTTAACTAACATTTAAAATAATATTATTTTATTACTAGTGTGCAACGTACGATTTCAAAGAAACTCTTTGTTGCGTATCGGGTATGCTATCGAACATAGAGACCCCTTTAAAGTAAAATTAATATTTAATTCTCAAATATTAATAAATATGAAAATGTATTATTCTTTATTTACCTGGGATGTTACATATACTCTCTATTCATGTGGGTTTTTTTTCAGAAAATATTTTTGTAAAACCCTTGAATTCAATATTTTCAATTTCATCCTCCTCATTTTTTTTGAATTAACGACCACCACCAATATATATATATCGATATATGACAAAATACCCTGATAACATTTTCTATTTGGTTACATGCTAAGTAATTAAATATCTTAACTATGAAAAATATCCATTGATCAGCATACAATGGGTTTTTAGTCTCATTAGATGATTGAGGTTGTTGTCACATAAAGAAATTTAACATTGTTAAACCTTGTTATGGATCAGGATGCTATATGTGAGTATGGTTATTGCTCAAAACTTGATTAATTTATCCTTGTATAGTTATAGTTTGTTTATTTCCAGTTTCATCTCCATTAATAACATCATTATATTTTATAAGAGGGGAATCCCCACATCGGATACGTGTGTTGATATGGTATCTAATCCATCCATTAGGCACCATTTCTAAATAATGGAATACACTATATTATATCAAAACATTATGAATGTTAATTTTTAATCTCTGAACATGTGAATTATATAATCCTAAAATTAAAATTTACATATAAATAATCTCTAAATCATAAGATTAGTTCCCTATGGGAATATTTGTAATTTCTATCATAGGGTTTTATACTATTTTGTATGTTTTCCTAAATCTAGTTTCCAAAGATTATACAAAACATTCTCTATTAGAAACTGTAAATACCCAGACCCTAAAGGCCAATTCTCAATCCATAATTTATTTATTTGTTACATTAAACAACCATTCACATCCCAATGGATCGAATAGTTATTTATATATTGAAAAACATATACATACATAAATTTTACATTACAACCTGAAATAAAATACAACATATAAATTTCCTTATAAACACCCATAAATTCCTATATATTCCCTAAAAGTAATTCATAATATATTTTTTCACATATAGGGTACAAAACATAAGAAATGGGTGAGATCTAATACTCAGTAATGGTACAAAATACATTAAAAGCGACCATAAAAAAAATATGGAAAATAGAATAACTAAAAACACATTATGTTAAAACAAAATCTCAAGAATAATATGGTATGAATAAAATATCATTAAATATTTTCATATAAATAATCACATGTGAATGTAACATAACCTATTATTTTCTACTAGTAAAATAATCATATTTCTTATCAATTACTAATATCATAATGATGTATTGCATTATTTTTGTCATCATAAATATATCATCAAGGTTTCAACAAAAAAAACATTCATAAATTGGTAAATACCTAGTCTAGTTTGTCTCACTAGACCTATCGATGCATCGGGGGGCTATAACTGTCCCTGCCCATCACATACAATGTCCAATGAATTACTAATATAAATGGGGTGAATCATAATCAACATATAAATTCATATTTAAAATAGAATATGAAATTTTAATAACTTCCCCTAAATAATAAACATAATCATAAACCATTCTGCATAATATGTAGAATGGTATCAAGATAGTGCATACTCTATCAAAAAATTGCAAGCTATTAAATAAGATTTTCTAGATGGTGTCATAATAGATAAATTTCAATATAACATATGATTTAATAGAGAGTGTTTAAATAGTTGAAAATACACTAATAATGTAGGTGAGTAATTTTTGTGACAAATACCCTTTTACGATTGTTAAAAAGATTTACTTTGGAAAATCATTTTGTATTTGTTATAAAAATGAATATCTCAGAAACTAAAGGGAATGAAATTATATCTAAGGAATATTAAAATAGTATTCATTTTGATATTTTGAAACACAAGTGAAAACATGTAAAAAATGTGTTTAATAAACATTATAAATGAGAAAATTTGGTGCAGTTTAAGGGAAAATATAAATGGTTTTTATTGTGTAAAAGGAATAATTGTTTTCCTGAAATCAGAAATGGACTATCATTGTTTTTCAAGATGAAATTTGTAATTTTTAAAAAAATGGGTTCTTAAAATATATTATGTAGAATACTTGGAAATGGGTTTGAAATTGGGAAGTACCCTTTAATCAAGCTTTCTATTTCAGAGGAATCGAGAAAGGAACATTATAGAACTTGTATTTTGCTATAAAAAGTGATGAAATGATCTAGATACATGATTGTTGAACATATAAAAAAAATTTAGAGGAATTACATAAAAATAATAATTACATTATGTTAAAGAGTGAGAAAGCATAACCCCAATGAAAAATGGAGGTTCATGGAGAAACACTTACCTTATGTCTGAGAGTGTTATAAACATGAATTTAATGTCCTAAATAATGAAATTAGATTCATTAATAGTTTTATTATGATCCAATTAAACATTTATTTGATTTATTATTATTTATTTATTTCATTTATGGGCTCTCTGATGAGTTATAAGATTCAATTTCATCATTTGGGAGTGTTCATTTCCATGATTTCCATGATAGATTTACTGGAATACATGTATTAAAGATTTTTTAAAATGGGAATAGTTATCTAGAATTGAAATCATATGTTATTAATGAACATAAAACCATTAAATGGTCTTTTATGTCATTTTTTCTATATATGAGGATGATTTATTAGAAAAAATAATAATGGTAGACATTGATATTTTTTTGGCATTTTTTCGATCATCACACACTAGATTTGTTTTGTTAATTAACAATATATATACATATACTACATATAGAAAAATGAATAAATAATATTATGTATAATGGTTTTATGACTATCCTTGAATGTGGTATTGGAAAACGAGCAATCATCATCCATGAAGGGGGTGAATCGCCACCTCACAGATGATTTTTTCATTTTAATAACAAAAGGTAGTGGATAAGGTGTTTGGAAATTAATATCTCATTGACATAATAAAATTATATTTTATATAAGATAATTTAGTTATCATTAATTTTTTTAAATAATATGTAAGGAAATAATAATATAATAAATTAAATTAATAGAACATTAAAAGAATGAAATGGGATTTTTCCTCTTGAATTCCTCTCCTTGAGAACCACCTTAAAACATTGAAATACTGTTTTTTGTTAGACTAGAAAAGAAATAATGTGTAGGAAAGGTTTGGTATTGCGGTTGGGTATAACATTTACATGCTTCAAGCCTTCAGAGGTGTGAGGAGAAGAGGTGTTTGGGGTTATTATTTATAGTGTAGGGGAGGGGTGTATATTTATTATTTTAATTGTTAGTTTATTATGTTGGCTTAATAATAATAATAATAGTATTGATACTTGTGAATAAATATAGAAACTTGTGCATTTGAGTTCCAAATAATGGTTCCCACAACTTCCATACTTCATCCATGACTCAATAATTCATGTATATAGCTAATACTATAAATTATTATATTTCACAATTCAAAAAAAAATTACTTTTTTAGAAAAATCCCAAAAATTCACCTTAACCATTTTTCTATGTGTAGAAATCCAAAAATTAACTCCATTTTATGAAAATAATTTTTTAAATATGCGAAAGTTATGATTCACATAAAATTATCATTTATTTAAAAAAATAATGATTTTATGTTATAAGTGTTTTATGAAACATTGAAAAATTAATTATAGTCAAATAAAATTAAGTTAAAATAATAATAAAAAATTAATTAATGAATCTATTTTTTGAAAATAATTTTTATTTTAAATCATAATATTAATCATAAAATTGTAAATAAACATTTATGTTTCACTAAAAAATTCTATCACTTAATTTATCATTTTTTTAAAATTTATTTACTAGTTCCATTAATTAAATATACCATATTTTCATTTATAAGATACCGAAAAAAATTATACTTTTATAGGAGAAGTTACTATTCTATTGGTCATATTAATATTCCTAATGGTGACATTAGTATTCTAGTGGTCATATTTAATCGTATATTACGGTTTTAAAATCAGTGTTTTGTGAACCATAAACTATCAAAGATGTTAAATTTTAAAAGAGGAGTAAAATTAAAATCTTGGGGGTATTAAAAATATTTCCTAACATATCTCAATATATGTTGTGTTCCATGTATCCCAATACAAAATGTGGATAACATACCCCTCACGTGAACTAAATCAGAATGTGGTGAGAATTTATAATGATCCCTTATATGCGGAGAAAATAGTGAAGAACCTTGATCATAGAGAAAATTATTTATGAAACAATAAAACTCTCCTGGTCAAAGTTTTATGGTGGGGCGACAACTTTTAGGAAACAATTTGATAGCTGAAAGATAGGATTAAGCATAAAAACTCTCATCTTTTTTAGTTTCTTAAATGATAATTTCAATGGAAATTTTCTAAATGGGGAATAATATAATGACCTGATCTATTATAATCAATATTATCTATTTTTGGTTGAATAAATTCATTATCAAAAAATGATGTTACAAAAAACACATGCACTACTTTGTTAATTTTGGATCATTATGTCCAACCAAATTTTAAATACTATTGAGGGAAAAAACTATTGACAATAAAGACACTGAACTGAGTTTTATTAGTAGAATATATAAAGGGTTATGATAAATTCCAATTGACACAGACAGAAGAACAGATGGCCTCGACTAGTAGGATTGCACCTTATGAATCTGATTTATTAAAGATTATGATGGAGATAGAGTCACTAGTATTTTACCTAGATAATTCAAAATATGATATTCAACAAATAATTCATAAACAAAACCATTTACGAATGTATTCCAAGAACATTCAGATCCTGGCCCAAAACACATATGTCAAAACTCCTTAAGAAAAATTCACTATCACACACATTACCCTTAGGGAATTCATTGGTGTACTAAAGGGATATATATCTGGTCCCTATCCATATGATTTTTTATATTTTATTTTAATTAAACAAAAACAAATTCCTCTCTTTAATATTAATGGTTAAATGATTAAATAATGAGTTTGATAAAATTTATATTATGATATGAAGAAACATGTTGTGTATTTTCTAGAGAATATATAGTTTCAATCAAGAAACGTTTTTTTGATTAATTTAATAATTATTAAAATAAATTAGGTTTTAATAAAATATTTTAATTAAATTATGTTAATTAAATATAAATTATAATATAATTTTATGAGGTCAGATGTAATTATTATATTAGTTAGAAGACTACTGTTGTCAAAAAACTAATATTTTCTATAAATTGGTATTTTAATTTAAAATGATAAATTATAATATATAAATAATTATTTTGATAAAATAGATTTTATTTTTGAAATGATCCTATCAAAATTAGACAATGATTATTTTTTCATTATTTTTTAAGACTACCAATTTATCAAGTAAAATTTAAATATGATATAAATATTTGGTATGTATTATTTTGTCTTATTGATCCAAAATTGTTGTAATATATTATGTAAAATGTATCCATGACCAAGTAAATTTATCCCCATTAAATTAATTTGTTTTTGATGTTATTTTTTTAATTCTCTAAACCGTTGAGAAGTACTCCCAAACCTGTATCGTATTTTCTGGTTTCAAAATAAATTCTTTGAAAACATGACTCACCCCACAACAGATGGGGTATTATTTTAATGATATTAGTTAATTTACATTTTATATAATTACAACCACTCTATTTTGGTATAAATCATGTGAATGAAACATTGTATGGTTTATTGTTGTGATTACATTATCATATATAGTTCATAACCTATGTTTTGAAATTAATAAACAATTTTCCTACCTTTCGAAATATAATCCAAAAAAAATTTCCAATTTCTTCACAAAAACCCCTTAAAAATCATAATTAATCATACCTTACCAAATTATTGATTTCCCATGGTGTACAAATGCTCTTAACATCCCCCTTACTTTCTTTCAGAAACACCCTCAAAGTGTAAGGGATCATCTCACTCTCCTCTTTATTCAAGAACCTTCTTTGTATTATGCCTTTTCATTACCAATTTTTAATGTTTTATTAGGTTATTACATATAATTGTCACTAAAATTAGGATTTAAATGTTATTTGATACCTCTTTAACTCTCAATAATTCTTTTTGTGAACCTTTATATACCCTTGTTACGTAGCCTGAATTACCCTGCTATTTTTTTAGGATTTTGTTTTGTGAATTCCAATACTTATTTCCACTAAATAATATTCACCTAGTTCTATATATCTTTAATTTACAGTGTAATTCCATTTATATAAATATCACTCCTTGATCGTTGTATTATAATTGATGAAAGGCATCTTTATGATGTATGATTCACGTGACACGATTGTTCATGTACATGATAAGAAAATGTTGGATGCACCAATATAGTGCTCCAATGAATTGGGTAATGATTTTATTTCATGAGATGTCATGTATTTTATTAGGTACTCATCATATTCTATTTTTTTTACTTTCCCTGTGTGTTATTATGTGTTGTTAGTTATTCTTGACATAGGTTTATGATGTCATGTTTAATGTTGTCACCACATTCCCATGTTTCCTTTATGTTATCGAGTTAAATCACATATTATTATTAAATATTGGGATTATCTCCCATCATATGTTACCTTTATATTCAAATTTGATAACATTTAATACTTTATATAATTCCATTCTTTGTTTATTCACTTACTAGATTTTATATGTCACCCCTATTTTATGTATATCCCCAAGTTATCCTATGTAGTTTTAACTAATAAATGGAATTTAAGAGTATGATAAAAAAATTAATGAATAATTTCATTTCATTATTGTTGAATGCTTTTATAATGTTTACCTAATTTTACAAAAGAAACTCAGCATCATGGTCTTTTGATTTATTTATGTGTACCTTTATGTAATAAATTATTAATTAAAATACATTAAAATATGTGTTGTCGGGCACCTTTCCTATAAATATCCATATACATATTTACTATATATCTATATATGGGATCCTTTTTAATCAATTTAAAGTTATTAACTCCATGGTCCCTCTTACTCAATGCATCAACCACATTTTTTTCCTTTCTAGGGTGGTAGTTTATCAACCTTTCATTGTCCTTGAGTAGTTCCAACCATTGTCTTTTAATCATATCGTGCTCCTTTCCATAGAATATATAATTCAAACTCTTTTGGTATGAATATATATCACATATTTATCCATATTGGTATTTTCTCCATTCTATCATTATATTTCATTATATATTCTAGATCAAGGTTTTTTGTTGGATAGTGATGTTCATGGATTTTTAAATGCCATGATTCATAGGAAAACACCCTATCATTCTACATGATGAAAAAAAATTCATTCCTTAATGCATAATTATAATTGGAAACCTTTATTTACATAATGCTAGAGTCAAGACTATTTCATTAATCAGTCTCCTATTCAACTCATCAAAACACTACTTATGTTACCTTCACCATGTGAATTTAATTGTTTTATGTGTTATCTTGGTTAATGTATTGTGATACCAGGAAAACTATTGTACAAACTATTTATATTTACCTTCTAAGACTGGGTAGTTTTAGATATCAGTTATATTCATCAATATTGGCCATTATTTGACTATCTTTTTATTTAAGTGGTTATAATATATCTTAGCATTTAATAAAATATAACCATGAAAAAACATCATTGAACTAAAATTCATCAATACTATACTTCACATATAATTCCTATTTGTGAGGGTCTCCAAAATTATTCATATTGACTCTCATTTTTTTCATATATCATAGATTATATCAATACATCATTAATGAATAAAAAATATTATCAAGATACTCCTCGAATACTCAATTAATCATATCTATAAATATAAATGGTATATTAGCCAACCCAAAAAGAAACTACAACAAACTCATAATTTCTCTAATATGTATGAAATGGAATCTTCTATATATAATAATTTTTCACCCTTAACTGATGATAAACAGAGTGGGGATAGATCTTTCTGAAGTATTAGGATCCTTAATGTTGATCAAATAAGTCATAAATACGTGTAAAAAGAAACTTATTCTCTATAGTATTGGATTTTATCTCCTTATAATATTTGTGGAATATCATGGGCCCATATTTATTATTCATGAATACAGTAAAAGATTTACATTATTATATTCTAGGTTGTATAAATCCCTTTTTCACAACCAATTAAACTGTGCATATAACTATACTAACTCCATTGGTGTCTATTGGTAAGGATATTTTATATGGGCCTTACATTAGGAAGGAGTTCAATTCAAAACTCAACTTCATGGTCTGGTGGATGATAAGGGAATTCATCTTCAAAAACATCAATTAAATTTTGTACAATCTGTACATTAATTATTCATAGGATACCTTAATCATCAATGGATAACAATTCAACCTCCTCTTTACGTAGAATTTCATTATGGATAGATTTTGGGGAGGATATGGGCATGACTTAAAAGTTGAAATTTACCATCTAATGATAAGAGATTATACTTCACCATCATGAATCGTAAACACCATATTTTGGTAAAAAAATCTTTTCATTATTATGTGAAATTAAATCCTTACCAAGGATCATATTAAATTCGACCATTGATACAATTAACATGTTTTCAAAATTTGTTATTCATATGCATTATAATTGGAACTTTCTTTCTTATCATTGTTCCCATAAGTATCCCACATAGTGTCTAAATTTATAACTAACTTAACATGTTTGTTAGTAAATATCTAAATATTTTCTAAAATAAGTAATTTATAAATGATTAAAAAATTTATAATCAAATAAAATATTAGTTAATTTGTGGAATAAAAAATGTATCCTCCACTAAATCATTAGGAACATCAACATTATTTGTGGAAACTATTTAATCATATCCTTTATCCCTTGACGTTTTCTAAGGAAAATTCCATTGATTTTTTTTCTATTTGTTCACACAATTTCTCTTCTCTATATATTTAAATAATTAATCATCAATAGAATCTACCTTTCCCTTTAATTGGCGGGACTTTACTATCTTTTTCTCTATACTTGTAAAAAAACTATTATTCCCTTCCTATAAGCCCCGCGATTTTTCTTCCCATGATTATCTCACAATGAAAATCCCATCCTTCATTCCCCTTTTGTATATTTTTCTCCCAATAATTATCTGTCATCCTCTTATTCCTCTAATTTTTCATGAATACATAAATCTTATACAACTCATTTTCTAACGCAATTGTTCTGATATTATACCTTCATATCATCGAATGTTCTGAGAAACTAATTCCCTTTAATGGGTCGACATTAACACCTAAAAGAAATTATATATCATTCCTTCTAGTCTATGTAAAATTTTTATGTCAGGAATACCTATCCATGTATATTTTTCCTCACTCTCCACAACAATTTTCCCCTACATTTTTCTAATAATATAGAAATACATTTCAATTTAATCTCTTTACTCATGAAGAAATTATTTTTCATAGAATACCTTCTTGAATGTTCCTAATTCCATGAATATGATCGTATATTCCTATTTATTTTTTGGAAATAGAGATCATCATTTTTCAATATCTCCCTTCATATGATTGACCACTATGATGGATTTTTCCTTTCCATTATTTCCTAAATTTAGAATGATATTATTTATGGACATGAACCATTTTTTAGCTAAAAATGAATTTTTATTTCCATTAAATGTTATATGAAATTATTTCATGAATAGTTACATCATATTTGAACCATTTTTTATCAATGTGAAATTATATATGGGAAATATTATTTTTCATAACCTGGTTCATCACACCAATATAATTACAAACTAATCAAACTCAACTTCGACTTCATTTACTTTTTCTTGGGGAATCTTCATGCATTGAATATTTTATATCGTTCCCAATACACCCATTAGTTTCCATATTTCTACAATAGAAGACACATAAAGATATTGAAGAATTTAATTATAAAATAGATTTCTTATTATGTTTTCTAGAGTGTTCTCTATAAATCATGGGGGGTTTTCATAGTACTTGTGTTACATTACTTGGTTCATCTAAATATAATCCCAAAGGATTATTGTGAACAATTTTTCATACCAACTATAATATCCCAGAGTCTAGAAACCAATATCTTGTAGGTATGTATCATTATTAGTACAGTGTACCATATTTCTTGATGTAAAATATAGTTTAGCATTATTAGGAGACTGATAACAATCAAAAAATTCACTTGAAAACATTTAACTCCAAAAGAAAAATTTTGATATAATTATTACCCCTTGCATAACATCCTTAAAAATTAGTGAAAATACTCATCTATATTTCCTAGGGAAAGGAATAAAAATAAGGGTGTGCCCATATGCTAATTAAGGTGTAACATGTAGTGAAATATTACAGGAGGTTCCGCTATTGTCATACTCAATTACATTGGTTTCTACTTTTTTATACCCCCATATGTTTTATGTAATCCCTTATTAAAAAATAAATTAATTTATTTTGTCCAAAAAAATAAAAAACATGGATAAAAATAAAAAAACGATCCCATAATAATGCAATGAATGATGATGGGAATCAAAAACTTTTTTTCATTATCTTGTGAAAATAAACATTGCTATCATGAGAAGATGTAAACACTAAAATCCAAAATGTTTTATCTCCTTATGCAGGTTGATGCATTGAGGGGATATGTAATTCCAGGTGCCACACATCACTTGTTTATGTATAATGAATTACCCAAAATATTCATCAATATCTTTAATATTTTCTCTTGAGGAATATATTCATGAATACAACATGGCTATTAATATAATAAAAATTATGAAAATAAGATACCTCCCTATTCAATAAGATAATTTTTATGCCTAATAGAACTTCCCATAACCTACATGGACATTGTGGGGTACCATTAAATTATCAAAAAATAACCTTATCAATGAAATATAGTGGAAATGGTATATAAAATTTGAAAGGATATCCATGAAAGATAGTGATTTGATTCAGTATTTTTCATTGGTTTGAGACCATGGAAGTGGTTGAAAAAATATTTTCTAATTGTTCATTAATATCATGTGAATAATGTTAAGCATATCCCATGAGAGTGTCTCTATATGTGTGCAGTCATTGGACCAATCATTATTAATTAGTGTGGTGATTTATCCAATGCTCTAATAACCCTTTTAAGGTTATTAACCATTGGTGAATATGCTAAATAGCCACATTGAATTAGATGTATCCAGATAGGGACATTGTCTCTTAAAAATTACACACACATTAACTTTAATGAAACATAAATTGACTTTCCACCATTAAAAATGTATATGTTGAATAAAAAGAATCAAATTGAGGGATGACAATATTGAATTATAAGTGGATTTAATTTCATTATTAATAATAAAAATTACTTCACGGAAATATATGCACCACACAAAAGAAAATGTGTTGTGATTACAACATGAGTCACAAAGAATGGAAATTAAGATAGAAACCCCCACTTATGGAAAAAATAAAAATTTCTATCATACACTCTTGAAAAATAGGGATGGATCAAAACAATAAAATAACATGTATAAAATAATTTCATGAAATTAAATCTCATATAGACATTTTATGGACCACATAATGGAAATTAGGTGTGTATTATAAAACACATCTTTGATAGAATAATTTGAGATGGAAAATCCTTACTTCCAATCCCGAATAGAATGAATGTAATTTTACCTCTTATAAAATAATCATATCTATTATAATCTCTTAATTAATAATCTTACTCATATAAATATTCTTTTATACTCTTTATAAATTGTCATTCTCAACATTAATTCTTTTGATTTTCCTTATCAGGTGTTTATCACTACTGGAAAAACGGCCTATACCCACTGTTCAAAACTATGGGTATAGCCCCCAAAACCATGGGTATAGCCTATACCCATGGTTTTGGGATCCGTGGGCCAGAACGGCGTCGGTATTGGTCTGCAGCCTATACCCACAGTTTTCCAAAACCGTGGGTATAGGTGTCCTGACACCGTGTCCCTGAAACATAGCCAATTGCCTCGTTGTCACTATCTTTTACCCACAGTTTCAAAACCATGGGTATAGGTCCTAAAATAATGTTGGCACCGAGTTTCGATCCCACAACCTCTTCGCTGCAAACACTGCATCAAAACACCACCCTAACATCAACTATATGAATATATATATATATATATATATATATTTAGTTAAATATAGTTATAAAACCCATGGGTATATAGGAGGGTGTTTATGGTCTATATCCTTGAAGAAGAATTCGATAATAATCATTTTTTTATTATTTTTGATGAACAGAGCAGGGTGTTTCATTTATGGATGAATTAGAAATTTATACAATATCTGTAGAACTATAAAATATAATTATTTACACTTTTTTTGTCATAATATACCATAATTTATTTTATCATAGACATTATTGGTATAAATTTAGTTTATTGTTTGTTTAGGTTAATAGACCAATCCAAACATGAACATACCCAGATTTGTTGAATGGTTAAGAAGCATTTTTTTTAATATCATTTTCAAAAAATAAAAATTATATTATTAAACATTTTTTATGTATATATATCATAATTATAATTAATTAAATGCATAATTAATGGATAAGATAACATTACATAATTTGAAAAAAGGATTAACATCTTCATATGGTAATTTTTAATAATTAAATCAACGATGGTCATTTGTTAATAATACGACTATATGTTTTCCAAATTTTTCATATAGTAACAATAATTATGTCAATAACATCATATTTGTCCTTTAATACCATCCTTTTATCCACCCTTTTAGAGTATTGAAGGAAAATAAAACATGGTACATCATGTAGGCAGTAGTCCGCTCAATACACAAAAAACAACATTGTTTTTTTAGTACATTGGGAATATTAATTATTAATGATAAAAAAATAATATAATAACATTAAATTATATAAATTGTAAAAATTTAATGATATTAGGGTGTCTATAATAAATTTTAAGCATGATAATTAAGGATTAAAATCAATGTAGTTGATAATACTCATGTCAGAGACTTCAATTTTCCATAGATGTCTCTATACAAATGTTGTCCTTATTATAATTAAAGGTTACCATAATAATATGAATGTGGTAGATTTTTTTTCAATAAAAATTGGTAGTTTTTTATAAAAATGTATTATATTTTCCTTTTGAAGGGGTAAATATTTTGTCCTTTATCAAGTGAAGTGGTGGTCATTTTGGGAGTCACCGTTACATTTTCAATAATATAAGGATGTTATTCAAGTGAAAAAGGCCATAAAATGAAAAAAAATTGAATCCAAAAAAATTATTTTTTCTTGAAACTATTCTCAAAAAATAATATTCAACCCATATTTAAGTGTTTTAGTGGATTTTATTTTATCTTTTTTTACATTCTGACTAATTTACTTTTACCAAAGTAATTACTTTCTAAATATAGTAATTAGATTCTGTCCATAGAAATTAATTTTTATGATAAAATTAAGATAAAACATTTCATCTAATACAGACCTTATAATTTCAAATTTTAAATTCATTTAGCCAAATATTATTTCTAAATGTGTGAAAAATAAATTTTAAAATTAATACACTTAATCAAGTAAAAATGGTTTTTAGAGAAATAATTTTTTGAATATTTAAAAGAATACACAAGAAAAAATTATATTAGATACTGGTTTTCATAAAATAAATTATTTCATTATAAAAAAATAATTTAGATTATTATTTTAAGGAAATATAAAACTGAATCTTCCTTGAAAATAATTGATTTTATGAAAAGGAAAAACAGTTTTTATATTACTGTAATATTTTTAATGGTTATAAAAAACCAAATATTTTATAAGCTAAAATAATATTGTAAAATATATAATGTTATCCATTGATTTCTTATTTGATTTTATAAAATTTTTTATAATCTTATATGTTATTCTTATATAATGTTAAAGTCACACAAATTACATGTTTTATGAAAATCGTAATTTCCTAAAAAACATACCTTTTTAGAAAAGATAAAAATTTATTACTAAGATAATTTCAATATGATTAATTCAAAATTATAATTATTTTGTTAAATTTAAAATTCTAAATTTTAGTTATTATATAAATTCATAAATAAATGCACTTTATTGGGTGTATTTTTTCAATAGTTTCAAAATGTAGCATTTACCTACTATAGTAGTGTCTCGGGTATTACATCATTTACATGGGAATATAATATATATATGGATTAATAATAAAAAATAAACACATTGATAATAATAATGGATTTTGTGGTGATGGAGTATATAATGTCACAAATTATAAATATATAGTCAAGGTCTCATGTTAAGACATCTTACATAAATGGGTAAGGATTACATGAACTACCAAACTAGTTTATCTCAGGAGTTTTATTGATGAATCAAGACGAAAAATAATTTTGGATCCCACCATTCATGAATTATGTATAATTATTTCTTTGTTTAATGGAAGTAATAAATAACATAATATCTAAACAGCATTCCTTATAAATCAATAATCATCCATATGGAAACAACAAGTATACTAATTTTTACTATTTTCAAATGCTATAATGGGAATAAATTTCCTGGTAAGAATCCTTTAAACTATAATTTTATAGATCAATGTGTATATTTTAATGAAATACCAAAAAACACAATATATATTTATTATAATTGATATAGAATATATAACCATGAAATAAAAGAATATGGACTTGAAGTAGAAAAATAATGTCAATAAAGAGAATAAAAGTGAATGAGATTATAACCCTTATCAACAAGGGGTGGTATTAATGATATATTTAAATGATTATATAGTGATTAATACATGGTACATAATATAATGGGAATATAAATTTTAGAGTTTTATAAGAAAAAGTGGAAGATAATTAATAAAAATAATTTTCATATACCTATTTCATCGTGATTTTAAAACAAACTTCTATTTCACTTTTTAAATTTGTTTCAAGGAGAAAAATTTTACATTTAAAACATTAAATTTTAAAAAAATTAATTATATATAATCCATGAAAATAAATGATATTAAAAATGAAAAATATGGAGTGTAAGACAAAAAATAAAAACATAAATGAAAAGGTATTTTTATTATCTTAAAATAATATTAGTAAAACCAACTATTAATGTCCTCCAAATGAGCATCATAAAATAGAAAAGGGAATAAATACGTGAATATGAGTATTATTTTTCCAAAAAAACAAAGGAATAAAAGGTTTCTATAACTCAATGATTTCATAATCCTCCAACAAACACATGATCATAAGACATTCAAAAGGTCACGTGAATGATCCATGTGTAGTGCATAACTCGTAGTAGATCCTATGGAGACCATTTGGAATGTCCTTATACTCATGAGATTGTATCCTAGAAAATTGGTGATCACAATGTGGCTACCAGTTTAGAACCCCTTGGTTAGATGAATATTCAGGCTGTAGGTTCCAGCAAAGAAATCCAAAAATAATTGGAAAATAGAGAGGAAAATATCCAAAAGGAATTACATGATTTATATTGTAAAACTCATGTGATGTACTAATTAAGATTCCGAGATAGTTTTAAATCCATAGGTACATGTCCACCTGGTCATGGAAGATCCCCCTGGCATGTCACCCCCATCACATGATGTGTTTCATACATGTCCAAATAGTCTCATGCTCCCCCATTGGCTCTAAAAATAAGAATAATTCTTTATTTATAATGCTCATGAATCAACATAGGACCTTCTTGTTGGTAACATGACTTATCACTGATGGGGAGAATGATTTTCCTTGACAACTCTAAAGAAAACTCATGATACCTCATGCCCTTGTAAATTAAACATGTAAATATAATGTGGAAAAGAAAAGATCCTCTGGTGGTTATAAACATCATGCAACACACCCCATAGGGTTCATGAGGTACTAAAAACCCATGGAAACAGGTCCAACTCACCACATGAGATCTTTCTAACATGTTACCCCCACCACATGAAGGTATTAAAACATTTCCAAATTTTTTTCACTCCCCCTTCATCTCAATTTAGAAAACTAAATTGTTTTTCCATAAAATACTTGTGAATCACCACATAACAATTTTTTGGTCACACGACGCATCACCAAGGATTATAGTGTTTGTCTTAAAAACAATAAAGAAAACTTTTACAACCCCAATGTCCTTGTAAAATTGAAAAGCAAATAAAATGGAAATAGGTGAGATCCTCTTTTGGTCGTAAAACACATGTGACACACCGACAAGGTTTCATGGGACTCTGTGAAAAGATGGTTTTTTCTCATGAATGTGCCCAAACAATCCATCATTAACTCATGAAAGGTCTCAAACACGTCACCCAGTATCACATGATTTCTTTTCAACATGAATCATAATCTATTAGAGGCCCTTGTACACATTTCCTTAAAATGCGAAAGTCATTTTTCATATCCACATGATTAGGAATGACCCCAATAATTGGCTATAATATAACAAATTATGTGTCTATGGGACGGTATCATGGTCACTAAAAATATATCTATTACCCTAGAATTAACTAACTCAATATCTCATGAATTTCAAGACATCAAATCCATCCATTAACTCTTGCTTGGATTTGTGTGATACATTCTTCTCAATGTAGAAAATAATATGGGTGGTGAGGCCTATAAATCCCCCACTATAGAACCTAAAAAATCATTTTTGGGTCACCAAACCTTTGTGCTAAGGCATCCACAAAAATTACATGGAGTGTCTTATCTCATGATAGGAATGGTTTTAAGATATGAAAAATCCAAGAAACCACCTAAGAGAAACATGAGTCATGCATAAGCACTTCACCTGATCACTCATGGATCATACAAAGGACTCTTGGTGGGTTTTACAAAGGATACCCCAAATACAAGATCCAAAATTCAAGGATTAAACAAACTAACTCTAAAAAATATATGGAATATATAATAATAGGATGAGACTGAAACTAAAAATGCGGATGACTTATTCACAGAAAACATACAATAATTCAAATTAACTTCACATGAACCACCCAGGTCATGGTATAGTACCAAGAAATATAACCCAAATCAGAAGACACTAATTTTGGATACTATTTGGATCATGAGAAATCCCATGGAAGTGTCAGGGAAATTAAAATAGACCCCCTATAGGATGCTGGACAAGTCTCATAAAACATTCTATGATCACCATCCAAACCTCATGATGTCTTAAAGCCATATCACCCAGATTATAAGGGGACACCAGTACTAGTATTCTATGTCTAGAGATTGGAATAGTATATTTCAATTGGATCTTATGACATCCTCCAGACAAATAAACTAGATCTTGTGATTTCCATCATAAATGTCTTCTGGATTTCACAATGACAATAGAACATGTAAGACCAGAAATCTAGTACCCTCCTTAAATGTCACAATGAATCACACTAGACCCTCTAGGAATTTCATCATTCTTTCATGATAACACCAAATATATTCTATTGGATCATGCAATTCTCTATAAGCAAGTCATCCAATATCATATAATAGATCCCAAGATCAATCATTCAGATCATGATATGTCCTATGAATAGGTCATCTTTACTCATGAAGAGACCTTTAGATATTCCATCCAAATTATGTGATGTCCCTTAGAAAAGAAAACTTTGTAATGTGATTGTTTTTTGATAGGTTGGGAAAACATCCTCAGTCATTTCATATAGCTATAATGGAATTTTATGATGATAAAAAACGTATTTTACAAATACAATCAGGCCAGGTCAATTGGGAATCCTAGAACATTAAAACCATTTCCAACCTCCACAATGGGATATATCGATGTGAAATCTATATTATCATTGAAATACAATGAAATTGATTCCTACTAAAACAATACTATATAGGAATAATTTTTAATTCATGATATCATAATACTAATCCAAATAGAAGTCCCTAAACATAAGTCATGCATCCAAAAATAGTGAAACTAGTCATTTCCCATCCCTTGTTTCCTACATAGAGCATTGCTAACATGGGATTAGAAATTGAAATGATCATATCATTCACAGAGGGAAACTACAATTTTTAGCCTTAATCCATTGAACTATGAGAATTATGATTCATACAATAACTATGAAACATAACATTCCTTTTTGTGTCCCATGATAAAATGGGCATCCACTTTAGTGCACGCCCCTAATTTCTTTGACATTCGAACCATCTAGACCTAATAATTCCCAATGGATGATTATTTCACCTCATACATTACTAGAATGAGAATCCAACTAAACTATAAATACACTAATTCTTACAACAATTAGGATATGTATGACACCTTCCTAAGTCCAGAGCTCTATATTAAACATCCTAAGGGTTCTCCCAAAATATATTTACCACACGCATTCGTAGTAACACTGACTACTTTTTATCCATTATTTCTCACACCTATAATGGTTTATATGGGATTAATGGGTTTCAATGGTCATACCATTCACAACATGAATCTCCACTATCCACAAAAATCATTATTCGTAAACCCCAAAAAGTGACATGACATGTTACATCCATATAACGAAATCTAGCTTTGGTCCAGTCCCAAAGGCAGGAATGAACTTCAATAACAATAATTCCTACCATAATTAGGATACCTATGATGTCTCCTCAGGACATGAGCATAGATACCTAGGGCCTATTTGATCACACATATATCCTTTCAGAATAATGTATAACATTATAGGATCAGAGAACTAAGTGAGATATGATTCTTGATATAAATAGGATATATGGGATGCCTTATAATAGATCAATCACATCCTTAACATTTTTAGATGCCTCACTATATGGCATAAAATTCCAATGAATCTTTCCAAATCGATTCAAAATTTAAAAAACATTACATTTGGGGTAATGGATTAAGAAAGTTGAATAAATACAAATGGATTCAAAAATACTATTCTAGTTCATGTATAAAATATATTAATACTTTTTCCATTTTATTAGAAAAACCAATTCTATAATGGGATTATAAAAGAGGGTTACCCTATGGTAATTTTGTTAGGGTGCCCAGCCCCATATTAGTATTAGGAAGAGATTCATAAAAATATCTTGAATCTCTAATATAGTCTTTTAGCAGGAAACAATTCCCCCTACCAAAAGTTTCTGATGATCTTATCCTCCCATCCTCTCGACCGACGTGACTCCTTAAGTGTGATTAGGTCTGAAATCCCAACTTACCACCTGCCTTTTAAAAGTATGTCAATATTCTTTTATGGATGTGAAAACTATTTGGAGTTTCTATCAAGAATGAAAATGGTTTCCCAATGTCAATTGTTGTGGAATAAATTTAACCCATCTTAATAAACAGTTGGGCCATACCAAATTCACGTTGGTTGTTACCATTTCCATCGAAACAAAAATAGTGAACCTGATGTGAATATCTCAAACAAGAAAATGATCGTTTGAGCATTAATTGTTCAATTTTTTTTGTACACCATACCCAATAAAAAATGGTGAACCATATTTGATCATCTTAGATAACATAGGGATCAGTTGACCATGCATTGGGACATTCAATTTTCACACCATACACAATAAAAAATTGTAACCCCAATGTTTGTTTCTCAAATCATAGAATGAATGGTCGACCATCAATTGAGACTTGTTATTTTCACATTATACACAAACATAGAAAAAAAAACATGAATCATAGATATATTCCTCTATAACAAATTTTCTTATGAAATAAGTCCATCCACACTTTGACAAGTAAACAGAAGAAGAATGAAGAAATTGGGAACAAAAGGACAATAGTGTTAACCATGTATATATGATTAAGCATGCATCATTCCTATGATATTGAACTGATTAATAACATGTTTCCTTATTATATATGCTTGACTTTGGATACTTATCTCATCAACCAAACATTCATCAAATATAATGAATTCCTCCAGCGGTCGTTCTGGAAAATATTCTATAGCGGCAACCCCTATGAGCCAAAAAATGTCCTCATTATCCTGATAGTTACAACATCAGGGGGAGAATATAATGCTCTATGAATACCATTGATTTCAAAATATATTTACCCTTGAAGATATCTTTTAGGGCCTCTATGTGTTGAAACTGATGAGTCCACCTCATTCATGAAAATCAATATTAAACCTAGTGGAACTTGTTTCCACATCCAACTGCTTCGGAATCTTATCCTTGTATCATGACAATAACCGATTTTAGTGTCTAATAAACTTGGATTGGGGAGTCAATAATGTCTAAATCCAAGTTTTAAGGATGTTTAAGAGGGATCCTATCAACTATTATTTCCAACACTACCCCATCGGCACCCATCACTCATCTGCTGAGGGTACCACGTGACTCCCTTCCCCCTTTGACACACATTCATGGGAAACAAGGAAGACACATCAGGAAAAGAATGCTATAGATAAACATGAGTGGGATAATATCCCCAAATTAGTTGAAAAAGCCTTCCATAACATTCTTGGGGTAGTCCCTGAGGAAACTCATATTCCAGCTCACATGGAATAATTCATTAGATATATTCACACAACAGACATGGGGGAGGTCAATATCCCTTCCCCCATGCATAATGCCCAGCAACATATTTTGATGGAACAAGGAGGACATATGTGGTATAATATCCCTACTTCAATCAAAGATATCATCTAGTATATATTAGATAAGGAAATTATTTAGGCTTATATCTTAGTACACACTTTTCTAAAATTCCATTACATCATAGAAACATATGAATGGATCCACTGGATTATTCTGGAACTTGTATAGATATAGGGAAAAATTCATATTCCTATCCCTACAGCTAGGGTAGCTAAAAACACCGATCATTACGAACAATTGGTTTCTTTGGAGAAAGTACACATTCTTTCTCCCATTCAAGAAGATTATGATCATATTTTGGTAATGTAATGGGTATCGTACCATGCTCATATTCTTATTGAAACTGGGGCTTACAAGGTGAGAGAAAACCATTCCTCGGGACCTAGGATCCTTCCTTTCAAAACATCCTTTCCACACATTCCAAAGGCGTAGGATAATGCTCATATCACCATTATGGTGGAGTCTTACCATGTAATAAGGGAACATGCATTAGCAAATGCTCATATTCCTATCAGAGAATACTATCAGCATACTCCAAAGTCCCAAAATCATTCCTAAATCTGTATTCTAGAAGGGACTCACCATGTGATAATAGAACATGCCTTGGGTTAGGATAATATTCTTATTAGTGAATATATCTGGTATATTCCATTAGATCATTGAATCCAGGAGTATACCCCTACATCTGTCAATGAATTATTTTAGCAACATCCTTACAAGGTAATATAGGAGTAGGATCATATCCCTTCTCCCATTCATGAGGTTTGTCGGTATATTCCTATAGAAAATACATATTTAGACCATGCTCATATTCCAATGGAGGAATATAAGTCAAATGAAGAGGAATAATAAAATAATATATGTAAAGATTTTTCTAGAAACAACATCCTATTCATGTTCTCGCAACATTCCACTTCAGAATATGAGACCCAAACGAAGTAGAAAGGGAGTTCATTGCTTTTATATGACAAAATATGTGGAAAACCTATCAGAAATTAATAAATAGACTTTTCCCTTATCCAGGATATGAGGGTCACCTTTAGACCATTAGGATACTCTATTTTCAGCAATACTTTGCTACTATCTCCATTTCCCAAGATCCAAAACTAGAAAATAATGGAAGAAATATGAAACACGCTTGTCTCCATTTCCTCAAAAACTGTCGGTGTCTAAAAAATGAATCCACATCATTCATATGTATTCATATATGGTTAAATTATGGATCATTACCATTAAAAAAACCCCAGAACAATATAACCCCCTAGACAAAACATCATATAATGTTATAGCCTTTATAGGAATTATGGGACAAAAAATTCATGATACAGTTGGTAACTACAACAAAATGACCAAGATTCAACTATGAAAATACATTACAAAAAAGGGAGAGGATACATAACATGTATTTGAACTTGACCCCTCAATGTAATGAGAAAAAATTTTAGACACTCGTGATGAAGTTGCGACTGACCATACAAATTCCCATAAATAATGATTCCCATAATGTTTTTCAATTGAACCCAAATCCTACACGAGCATAGCTAAGCCACATTAAATTGTTCATAGTATAAGATTCCCTAGAATCCATCTATTAGAGAATCTAGTATACTGAGATGAGGGAATATTTACCAATACATCCACCACTTAGATCATCAATTCCCAAGGGGATTTAAAAAAGGTATATAATATGGTAAAATAAACCCCATCCCACTGGGATGTGGTAATTTATATCTCCATCACCATCACCAAGTTTTTCATTCCCTAATAGGGTCTTGGGGAATAAAAAATGTTCCTAGATCAATCGCATCTTGCTAGGTAGGGGCATTTATATCTCAATTCCCTCTTCATAATGCGTCAAATTATTGACTAGAAGCATCATATACTCAAAAATTGGATCAATCAATAAAAAGTTTAGCACTGCATAAACCCCATACCATATGGAATGGGGAAGTCTCATCATCATCAACACTACATAGATAATCATTATTCTCCCAGTTGCAAGGTAAAATTTGTCAATCAGAATCATATCTCTTCCTCCGACCATAATACAAACCTCCAGTATTCATGGACCATTCGAATATCATCTCCAGAAACTGCATCAAGTTCATTACTAATATGCTGATATTGGAGTAGTATATGGTGACTGAAATAAAAACCTATCAGGGCCACAATTCAAAATGATCCTATAGGGCCAATGTTATGAGAATTTACCCTGATCAAGGTAGTGCAGGATCATCTTATTTTATTGAATGTAATCGAAAACCCACTATTACATGATACGCGTCATTAAATTTCATCACTGTGAACAAAATAGATAATGTGGATGAAGACGTAAATTAAGAGGAAAACAATACAGAATTCATACACTAAGAAGAGGGTGATCTGGATGCATCATCCAAGGCTGCATGAATCTGAAACTAGAGGGGGATCCAAAAATTAGAACCTTTGAATATCATGTTTCAACCACTAGGGATGAACACATACCATGATAAAGGGAATGGTGTGTCTATATAACAATTACCTCCTTGTTTAATTGAATTTCCTTCCCTAAAGAAAAAAATTAAACAATAGAAGCACGAGATTGAAGATCTCAGAAAACTAAATGAAAAGATAATCATGGAAAACATTCCCACTGTGTATCATCTTCATATAGAGGTGAATATCACACCTCTGATACAACTAGAAATAACTAATCTTTGTGCTAAATCAATGTATGATCATAAAATCAGCACAAAATCCATGAATATAGCCAACGGAATGAGGTAGTCAAAAATGATCATGACTTCCTTCCATTGTAGGGACAGCCTCTCCCTCTTCATGGTAATCATTTAGTTCTTTCAAAAATTGAGAATATTCTGGAGATAATAATAGGGACACCTCATCATGCCTTGGCAACTCCCTGTAGATGGTAGGCAACTCAACCAACACTACCTCTAGAATTTGTAAGTGTAATTGAGTCCCTAGCAACTCGAATAAAAGCCATGGAAGAGAGGTATGTACCTTTTAAGCCTGATAAAAATCTATATCCATTATCGTTGGATGATACCTTACCCCCGCCCAATTTTTTAAAGCTTACCTTCTCTATCTTTGACATCACAGAAGAGCCTTAATAGTATCTCAGTCACTTTTTATCCCAATTTAGTTCCATGATGGGCCATTGATATCAGAAGGAGTTGAACAATCAGAGGTTTTATGTTAAAAGAATATTATAGATCTAGCCTTTTTTGTATTGTAACCATCCTGTAGGAACCATTGTAGGATGGGAAGAGCTTCTTCATCAATTTCATTTCCATTTTATCTCCATTATGAGAAAAAAATTGACCAAATGAACTTTATGAAATGAAAAAATGAGAGGGTTTCTGATTTTATAGCCATATGGAGGGTTTTAACATATTCACTCAGAATCCCTCTCCCATGGAAGAAACTAATTAAACTCTATGATGATAATTTCCAGGTTGAGTTACTGAAACCTCTAATCCAAATGAAGTATTAAGGTTCATTCCAGGAGTTCACAAAAATGGCTTACTCTTTGGAAGATTCCATTTTGTGAACCCAATCTAAATCTCAAATCAAGTCCTCAGTATTGGGTAAAATGATTAGAAATGTAGAAGTTTTCATTATTACCCTCCAACTAGTAGTATTTCCCATTCAACCACCTATTAAGGTCTCAAACTAACAAGTGTCTCCAGTCAAGTGGCAACATCAACTAGATTATCCTCATCTACAAGCCTGAAAAATTTAGAATCACTCTGGATTGGTGGAATTTATGAATGAATCGAGCCACTTCCAAAATAAATAATTCCTTGGAAACTTCCTTAATTATATGGACAATAACCTGCTCATGATACCACAATTATAGAATCCCAATGAGGTCATGTTCACCAACCATCTCAACCACATCCCTCTCCATAAGAGGATGGGTTATAATGTGTAGGACTTCTTATTCTTCAATGAATCCCATCAAAGCAAGATTGATTCTGAAAAGGTGGTTTTGGATAACCCCTTAGAGAAGGTGGCCTATGTAACCATTTCCCAATCAAAATAAGAGGGTGTTTGGCAAAAAAAATTCATCTAGGTTTTGATAGAATATCAACAGCTGGATGACTCAAAAAACCATTTAACAATCCCATTCCATAATAAGAGAATAGTTTCATAGACCCAAAATAGTTCCACTACCTAGGGAGGAGACATCAGATATGTCTCTCAAGGATTGATGCAATCATAAGACACATGATGACAATGAATAAGAAGATTCATATTCTTCCCCAACACAAGCTCTATCTCTTGAAGATCTCTTCCCTAAAACATTTAAAAAAAGGCACCGCCCCACCAAATTAAACCATCATCAGACAAAGAGATCATACTTGGTTGTGTCATCATGATACACTTAGTATACCCTTTAACCGATGATGAATATAACTCCGAGTATGAGTTCCCCACAGCAAACTGGGGAATAGAGGACCACATGTTCAAGTACCATGGATACAATGGACAACATAGGAATGGTTTGACCCAATATTTTGGTTGTGTACCTATTTAATTCATATATACAGCTAAGACCCACGTGAAAGTTATCTAGAAATCCCAACATAGACATGGAGGTGTCTCATAACCATCTAGTGATCATTCTCACCCAGTTTTCAAGCATGACTTCTTATTGAGGGTGTGATTACCTGATTATCCCAAGAAATAATGAGGTACATCATGTCCCAAACCACTGTAAGTAGATGTTCCTTGAACATATAAAAAAGCACCAAGCCCATCCACCTAAAATTCCTCTGCTCTAAAGACAAATTTCAACAATAAAACCATCCTAGGTAAGTTACAACCACTAGTATAATATTAAGATATTTTAAATTAGATGGTGGTTTCCCATAAAAACACTCAATCCTTAGGAACTCCATCTTTCCAAATAACTCATAGAGAGACACATTGAATCCCTCTATATCCCATAATAATTTTTTACACATATATCTTAATCCATGGAGTATATAATGGAGACCATGTCTTCAGAATTCCATGTTTCCATATCATTCACATAACATGACCAAGAAGAATTAATCTAGAGATGCATCAAATCCCAATATATATTGGATATACCTGATAATGTTGATATCATAAGGGATCTGATTGACAATGTATCCCCAATTAATATCATATGGATTTGAACACTTTGATGTTTGGGATATAGCAAAGAGAATTTTTCTCCCAAAAATAGTACCATTCAAGTGTATGATAAGAGTGAGGAAATACCTATTGTGAAGATAAAACACAAGCCTCAGTTTGGGGATATCACATCCAGTGTGAAGTTTATGGTTATCCATCAAGACAACACATACAATGTCCACTTCAGAACACCATAGCTCCATATCCATGTGATGGTTCCTTCAACATTCCATAATTGTCTAAAATAACCTATTGGTGGATAGCTAATAATTATACATTGTGATAGTTCCCCCTGGAAACTTGTTAAGACACATATTTTGAAGTATTTTTCTACCAAAAGGTATGAGAATAACCAATGTTGAATGTTGTTATATTGGTTTCATCCCCCACCATCTTGGAGACCACCTCGGAAAATCCCTATAGTATACATGATAGTGACATTGGGCTCCCCATAAATCTAGTTGAGGTGATAGAAATGGTCTCAGAGGCCCAAGACATGCCTTTCTCTAGTGATAGTGTAAAATTCAATCTTCTATGGAATCTCTCTATAATGACACAGGTTGTAGGGGATGACAATGTATCTTCTCATGGTCTCTCTCACCCCAATAGTAACAATGATGTCCACACATTATTGTCAGTATTTAAGAATTAATCTATAGACTCAGAGTTGTGTGAAGAAGAGGATGAACTCGGGAATGACCCTCCCGTTTTTGAGGAAGGTGTCTCTATTACCATTGATGAGATCTGACAGGAAACTATGCGAATAGAAGAAGACCCACAACCAACTCTAATTTGTGTCACCAATCCTCTCAAGGAGAAATACATATACAACACAATTATAATGAAACATCGATATGTGATATCTTGGAATTATATAAAAATTACTAGACATCATACATATGTTTCTATGCACTATCATGGCTTTCCTGATTAATTCTAAGGCTTCATGTAGGCGATAAGAATGATGCACCCCTCTCATACTGACAATGTAGAAAAGGAATTTGACAAATTGGTCAAATACAACATTGTTTTAGAATTGAAATACCCAATATGGATTTCTATAATTTTCCCATCAATAAAAAAGAATGGGTGGATCAGGGTTTGCATCAATTTCTTAGACCTTAATCGATATTTTTCAAAGGTAGAATTACCATTATTGATCATAGAACACTTGATTGATGCAAATTCTAGCTTCAAAGAACTTTTCTTTATGGATGGGTATTTAGTGTACAATAATACACTTCATTTAGAGTTAACCAATGGATGTTTTGTTATTATATCATTCCCTTTGTCTTAAATAACATCAAGGTCACATATAAATGATTCATGCATCATATCCATAAATTGTTCATGGGAGGAATGGTTGAATAATAAGTCTATGACCAGGTGGTAAAATCCAAAAAATTATGTGATAAATTAATGGATTTAAAACAGTTTAAAAAAATCTATGGAAAAATATTCTAAAGAAGAATTATTTGAAATTCACTTTCATAGTAACATTAGATATATTCCATGGATTTTTGATATTCCACCAAAATATCAACTTCAAACTAGAAAATACAAGTTCTATTTTAGCAATATCACACCCCAATAATCCCATTAAAATAATGGGACTCCAAGGGAACCTCACATAAGTATTTCATTTCATAGCCAACTTAGTCAGAAAATATCACCCTTTCACCAAGATAATAAAGAGGGGAATCAACTTCCAATGGGATGGGGACTTCCAATAAGCCTTCGAAAGTCTCAATAAGTATCTACTCTACCCACTAATCTTAACTCCACAAGGGAATGGAACTCCACTCATTTTAAATGTGGAAAACATGGAATGATCAGTTTTCAGCCTCCTCGTATAGAAGAAATATATGTGGAGTGAAAAATCCGCTATTAAAATTGGCAAACAATTCTACGTATTGAGACCCAATACTCAGATGACAAGAAGAACTTCCTCACACTCATATTTGTAGTACATAAGTTTAACATTTCTTAAAACTAAACAAATTCTATCTGGTCTCTCATATTAATCCACTCAAGTACATCCTTGGCTGCCCCATGTTAACTGGGTGTCTGGACTAATGGGATGTCATTCTGCACCTATATGACATCCAGATCATGTTACAAAAGGTAGTGAAGGGGAAATACATGGATGATTTTCTCATGAAAAATCCATCCCCAAAAAGTACATTGGTAGAAACTAAACTCTTAGATTAGGAGTTTCCCTTATCCCATGGCACTCCTTGTACATGGGATATTTATTTTGATGGTTACACTCAAAGTCGTATTGGAAAAAGGATTTAAAATATGAAGCTCAGTTGGGTTGTACTAGGGATTTTTTTTCTCTACAAAAGGAAATTTTCCTACTATCTATCAATATCTGAAGGTTGTAAAAATAATGGAGAATAATACCCAGACCTCATTAATTTCATAAAATACCCATACAGCTATTGAATTCCTACCTAAAATCAATGGGGATTTGAGACTACTAATAAAGATGATAATTGGTAAATATTCCTTCAAAAGGAAACAATTGAACCCAATCACTGGATCTGTTAGTGGAAAATTGGTTTACAATACCTTTTGATACCACATTTCAACATGTTCCCCAGTTATAGAATTATCATCCAAACATATTGGCTAATGCATCCACAGAACACGATCTTCCCTGATTAGGAGGAATCAAACCTCCATATCACTCACCAATGAATGGTATTGTCAATCCTCACCTATGATATAGAAGAAATAAATATTTTCCACACCTCCCCATAACATGATGAACAAATATCCAACCCTGAATTGATGGATCCCGTAATTGGTTATCTCCAAAATTGGAATCTCTCTACCAACTAGGCCAGAATAGAACAGATTTGACACCGTCTAGTAAAAATTACCCTCTGGGAAAACCCAAATGAACAAAAAGCCCTATAAAAGAAAGGATTTAACATAATCAACCACAAGTTCATAGAATAATTTTATATTTACATCATCAAGTAAGAATTCTATGTAGGCTCCTGATATTCTCATTGATCCAGGACCAAGCTCTCCCAGCAAAATAGGAGGTTGGGGTATTACTAAAAACCATCATATTGGATTGTGTGGATTTCACCTATAAATGTCATGAAATTTAGATCCATTAAAATATCGTCTATCTACACCCATAATTATACACACAACTAAATATTTATATCTGTTTTTTGTTGGGGTATTGGATGTAGTGGGGCCACATCCCCTTGCGACAACTTTGTAGTTAAAGTATATCCTTACTACTACAAACTTATTCCAAAAATAGGATGAGGATATACCAATAATGGAATTTGAGATGAAGAATATCATACACATTATAAAGTCCTATATCATCATAGGATTCTGGGTCCCTCACATAATATTAAAGGAATATGATTCCAAGTTATCTTCTATTGAATTGAATAAATTGTACTCAGAGTGCATCATCAATTCCAATCACTCAACCTGAAATCATGCATTGGAATATTGAAACATAGACGCCTCCAACATGGCATCCTTAATCTCACACCAGAAGATAGTGTTAAAAGACAAGAATTCATGGATGGATAAACTCCCCTTTGATTTTTGGGCCCACTATTCTTCCACATGTACTACTATACAACAATCTATGTACTCATTACTATAAGAGATCGAGGAAATATTTCACATAGAAGTCCATTTTCCCTCAGTTTGAGTAACCATTTTTGAAAACTCTCAAATGATGATAAATCACAAAAGAAATTGGATGAGATGGAACACCTCTATGAAAATAGGTTTCATACATTACACAACCATTATGTCCATCTAAATTGGATTGTATATGCCTTTAATTAAAACATCCACCACCCTTCATTCCTACAAGGAGAATTAGTGTTGGATCTTAGTAGCCCAATGATACCAAGGGAAATTCCTCCAATTTGGGAACCCAAATTGGATGGTCCTTATATTATACATAATTTATATCACAATGGATCCTACTCATCATCCATGATAGATGGGTATTGTCTCACACCCCCACCAATGTGAGGTTTTTAAGAAATAATTTAGATAGCTATCATCTAGCATCGAGTATTGGAAGAAAGTCATTAAATTTCATATAATATCACTTCCTAATCATATGAAGTTAATCTCTATGAAGTTATCTAAGTTGTATAACATTAAACTACAAAAATGTGTCCCATTCATATGACGTTAAACTATACAGGCATGTCTTGACCATATAACACTAAATTTTATGGAGCATGTCCTCAATGTATGATGTTAAACTACATTGATCCCCAAATGGTTCATATTCATTCATATCATATGACCCATGTCCTAGCTTCAAGACGTTATACTGCACATTGTCTCACATTCAATCCACATAATGATAAACTCTATGGCAATAGTCCTTACCGTGTATTGTTATACTTCAATGAATATGTCCTCACCACATTATGTTAAATTGAACAAGAAGAACCATCTCACTAATTACTCACCACGCATGAGCTAGAACTATACAAAAGAGGGATGAAATTCCCCTCTCTCATGTGAGAGACAACTCCACATAGGAAATCTTTCATTATAATAAAAACTTGGTTCATGATTCCAACCATCACATTATACATATTGATCTCCACCCATCTATTTTTTGGTCCCAGTTATAGGGTTACCTCCCTTTCACATCAAGTGACCTTCATCTTTACCAAACGATGATAAACTACACTGATGATGTTATTAATGCACGAAATATAACTACATGGGTATCTAGAATCATGTATGCATTGATTCTCATTTCAATGAGATACATAGGGACGCCTCGATACTATTTCTTTGACCAACCACCACATGATACAAAATTCACCTGTAATATCCTTAATTTCCACTACATGAATAGAGTAACCCTTTCCATTCCTTTTTTCTCAAATCGAGCGTAGCTCATGCGAGATTAGGAATTTCAATAAAGGATTCCCTAAAGAACATTGAATTATAGCTCATGAACGGTTCATCATTGTACAAAATAATATAACTTCAATGGAATTCCATGTGTCCTCTCCACATGATTTTAAACTAAAAGGTTGATTTCCCTAACACTACATAAAATTGCACATTCCAATGCATCTTACCCGAGGTAACCACTATTGTTTGAAATTGGTATCCTTACACACCTCTATTTAAGAACTAAATTTTACTTGATTCTTGACATCACATGATATATAGTTATTTTTTTAATCTCCATATCTAGGGAGAGTCATAAAAATAAGTATAAAAATTCCCCCTCCCTATGTACGGTTCAGGAATGTGTATGATGACCCGCCCTCAAGAACTACAAGACTATTGATTTATATTACTATAGGATGTGTAGTGCACCCATATTTCCAACCTGTGGTCCAGGAATAATACCCATTTTACACATTAGTAATCCTATTTCTTATCCTTATCACATTAAACATCATGGTTCCTAGATAACAATGTGTTTCTTGATTCATGTCATCATAGGACATATAGTAACACCTAGATCTCTAAAACAAGGTGAAGTTACAAAAATCAATAGGAACAATGCCCACCTAGGCATATGGTTCAAACATGAAAAGAGAGTTTCCCATTCAATAACTACATGTGTCTTAATCCCAATCACCACAAGATAAATATTGAAAGTCAGATCTCTAATATTATCCTAGCTACAACAACTGATAAAAAAAATAACCCCAACTACATAGGAGATGATCTATACAAGAAAATGTTTCCTACTTATGAGTTTGATCTATGTGTAGTATTATTTTTCATGTAATTTATCATTCACAATATTTTTAGATTGTTTCACATTTTCTTACTGCATGATGTTAAACTCCAGGGAAATAAATACTCCCTTACCGTATGAAGTTAAATTACAAGGAAAAATTCATGGTGGCATGGAATTAAAACAGCACAAAAAATACATCCCAACTACATGTCTTAAAATGTCTACTCAATCACCCAATATCATCCCCTATCAAAGCACCATAGGAGTCGTACCCCAGTCGACCAAAGTTTAGGGTTCTTCTATCATCTTTTAATCAACACAATTCATAAATCACACCTCAGGTTTTGAGCACCTCAATACACAGAAAACCTTTCATGCACCTTAGAAAGGACATGGTTTTTCCCTTATGGACCATGCTATCAATTTATAAGGTCTCAAGAATACAATTCATGAAAATAATGGCTCTATAATGATGCATTTTTGGTCCTCTTGAGCCTGATGATAGCGTCATGGAACTCAGCACAAGGGTGTGTTTTGGGACATCCCAAATAGGATTTTCCCATGTCATTTATCATGACCTGATATCATCAAGATATGATTTTGAACATTTTCATCTCTCGCATAGAAGGATATAGGAATTATCTTTTCATTAGATATCCTATTAGGGATCTAGTGTCACATCGAATCATATTAGTTCCACGTGTTTAATGAATTTTATATTCCTACACTTTGGTAAAATTTGAATAACATTAAAATCTATCCTATAATATTCTAAATCACAAAACCGTAAACTATTAAACAAAGATACACAAAACATGTCAAGGTAAATACACATATATGGAGGCCTAACAAAAATTCAAGCCTTATCCTACTAAACTCTTCATCTTTAGAATTTATGAAAAGGTTATGGATAAAACAAATAAGGCATGAACCTCATAGGTTCAACTTTGTAGCCATTGTTAATTACAATATAAGATCACTAGAAATCCTTGTTCTGTAAATAGTTAGAATAATTATTTTTCACATCTCCTCACCCTGAGAATATTTTTTCTATATAGTGATATAAATTTTAGGGTGTTTTAACCCTTCTTAGACATTACAATTTCGAAAATTACACTTCATGATTTCATCACCTTGAATCACCATAACCATTCCATGGACATTGGATAATGATTCATGAATTCAAGAGACCCTTTGTTTGATTATGAATGTATGCCTTTGGATCTTGAATATCTTCCTATTGTCATAAGACAAATGTGTGAATCTAAAAAAATTGATCATTTTGATCCCTCACATCACCACAGAAGAACTCAATAACTTATTTTTTTTCTATAAAATTCTATTTATGATTATCCCATAACATCACCATGACCTAGTCACATTTAACCGTGATTTTCAATCCCCAAAACTAACTATTGATGTGGATTCAACATCGTCAATGTAACATCAAAATGTTTTGTTACCTTTCTCAAAGAAGGAACGCAGCACTCATTTCATGAACCTTTGATGACCCACACCGCATGATTAAAAACCACAAGGTAATGGTCTCAATTAACATAATTAAGAGTTGAACATCTATAGGGTGTTAGAACCCTTCCTTGATACATTACCTACCATACCCATCCACATCATCGGAATGTTTGAGTCATCATGAATCTTTCATGTCCCTTTAAAATGTGTAGATATCATATTTTCTTGACCGTGTTATCAATGCATAAGGGCTTTGACATACCAACCATAGGCTTCTCCTCCATGCCAGAAAGGTGCTTCAATCCTAGGGATCCTTGGAGAAATTTTGAAAGAACATTGCACCTTAAGGTGTTATGGATCATCCAATGTATTTTGTCGATATTCCCTATTCAATAACTCTATCTTTTGTGTTTTTACCTAAATCAACCATATTTATACTATCCTGGTGGACCTAACATCCATTATATTTCTCCATTGGCCAGTATTTCCCCAATAAATCTTTCTTAACACTTAGAAAATATTAGAGACACAACTGTTTTTAAATTCTATCGATTCATATGGGATTCAATCTAACATTAGTGGAATTTAATCCTTAAAATAAAGGATCCATAATCCTCATGAGCCTCGAAAACCCCATAGAATAACTGAACACACTAGGGTGTTTTGGGTCATTCATAGAATGACTTCACCAAATTACATGATCATCAATAAACTCATGTTAGTATGAAATAAAACTAAATTGAAACCTATGGTTGAAGCTAAAAGATTCTAAACTATAGTGATATAAGGTCCAATTTAATGGATCCGAAACTACAGAGATAGATGTTGTGAGCTAAAAGGACTTAATCTACAATAATATAAGGTCTATAATAAAAGAATCTAAACTAAATCGATAGTATATCTGAGCTAAAATACACTCAACTATAGTGATATAATATCCATGATAAAAAACACTAAACTACAACAATGGAAGGTTTGAGCTAAATTACACTAATCAAAATTTTTAAAATTTATATGTCAAAAGACACTAAAGTATAACAGAACATCAATTTATTCTGAAATAACATAAAATATTTTGAGGACCACCATATAGCATTAGAAAAATATATACGATCTCTATGATGATCTGCATCAAAAAATATAGATAACACTCACTCTAAGAAATATATTCTACAAAATTGTCCTTTAGAAAATCAGGTGATATCTAGATTTATGGAGAATATATATGTCATTAAGTAATCTCATGTTGGTGGGAATTCATAGGAACATCTCTAGAAGAATATACTTTGATTTAAATATTTTGATCTAGACATTTTGGTTAACTTCATAATATGAAAAAGATTTATACCATTGGGAATTCATATAACATCAAATCAGTGAATTATCTTTCACATCATGAATGAAATAAAACTGTGAAAAAATATAAAAAGCTCAGAAGATCCATTCATTGATACC
Source organism: Viscum album (assembly GCA_963277665.1). Lineage (NCBI taxonomy): Eukaryota > Viridiplantae > Streptophyta > Magnoliopsida > Santalales > Viscaceae > Viscum > Viscum album. Next base: position 1,946,853,612 of record OY728127.1, on the reverse strand, counting down.
ATATCAGAGGTAGAATCTCCACATATTGGAGTCTATCACGTGAATATACATTAAAAATAAAGGTTAAAAAATTATAAATCAATCACAATATTCTCTCATATGATTCCTTGTGGACTTCAACCCACTATTCAAAATAGGTAATATATTGTCATGTTTTATAAACAAATTCAGTTTCTTTCACTAAAACCTATTAAAAATCCTACTCTCAAGCAATGGAATCAATCCTAGCTTTTTTGCGATGTGAAGTAGTCCCTATTTCTCCAATATAGTTTTCCCTCATTTTTAAAGAGCCTATTGAAACTGGTATAACTCTACATGAAGATGGATGATTCCAAAATGAAGATTGTTAGTTTCACCCATACGAGTACTAACAATGAACTTGTAAGAATCCACCTCCATCACAAGTTTAGATGCTTCCTTTATATATTTTCATATTTTCTATTCACTAAAGAGGAAGCATCAGTGACCACCATACTCAATTCAAGTTCCATCTTCTTTTCCCTCATAATGATAAAATCCTTCACCCAACCATGAAGGGTGGTATAGTCAAATCCATCATAACGAAGTGTTCCAAACATAAACTAATATTTTCCCAAATAATCCTTTAGCTCCTCCAATGGGTTCTCCATGACTAAGGACCAGATATCCCTCCATATATGAAACCTCATTGAAGGGAAAAATGTCACGGAACCTGGGCATTGATCTAAGATCATCCAAGGAACAAGAACATATTTCAGGATGAGTCCCCTAAGAGAGGGAGATTTTTTCATGGTCTTCGATGAAGAAGGATGGGACTTAGCCTCTACATTGGCTGAACATGTCGAAGGAATCCCCAAGGGAGCAGGGATTGGGACATCCATTATTTTGGGTGAAGACACAACAATAAGGGAATAGGGGTTTATCATTCAAAGGGTAAATAATATGGAATCACCTTGTAATGGATGGATATGAAAAAAAAATAGAAACATTCCTTTCTAAATCACTTTACAAGAATCATTAACTTCCCCAACTCCATCCTTGGGTGAAAAGTTAACATCCTATTGAGATGAGCAGCTTCGTGGAACTTTTGGTTCTTTTCCTGAAGATGTGATTTACTCACAACCATTGAGGAATTTAAGAATATAATATAATATCAGGTGACATGACACAAATTGAACAAAGTGATCAGTTCTTGAATAAGAATACACCTTATTCAAAACCCACCTTCATTATTGATAACTATGTATTAGAATAGCTACATGTGTTTGCCTCCTCCAACAGAACATCCACCTACTCCAAATTAGGTGGTGAGATAATTATTATATCTATAGTAGGAAACGAGAATTATTAGGTAGTAACCTCGTTCCTATATACTTCTTCATGGGATGAGCATGATAGTGAAGGGTCTTAAAAAATAACTGAATTCCCACCCATATCCTTATAAGCAGATATAGGCTCTTCCAAGAGAGCACAGGGAGGACCTACAAATTTTTGAAAAACATGGATTTGTTCCCAAAATAATCCAAAATTAAAAAGGATTTAAATAACACACTTACATGATGATTCTAGAGGATGGGACCATGACAATTTAGAACACTTTTGTTTCTACTCCCCTTTGAGGGTAGGCTCTCTAGAATGTTCTGAAGCTTAATTCCATATTCTATAAATGGAAATTTTGGCCTTCATATAGTCTAGTAGACCCCGGGTTACCACATTATATTTCCTATAGTCACTTCCAAATTCCTCTCCCATAGGCATACACTAGAGAAAATATATGGGGGATGAAAGGGTTTGCCAATCCTCTATAGTTTCCTATTGTTTCAACAAAAATAAATTCAATTTTGGTACATTTAAAATAGTACCACATACCATTAAAAATATTAATTTCATCCATCCCACTACCTATACAATGGTATATCCATGTTTTTCGTGACCATTTTCATCATTCCTCATAACACCATTTGGGGAACTAGAGGTGAGTATAAAATCCAACCCATGATGCATTCCATCATTATTCCAAGGTCCTTGAAGATTGTGTAGGCCACCTCAGGATAGTATTTACAAGTGATACGTATAGGGGTGATAACATGAGAATAAACCACCAATGGTATATTTGATTAGTTCACGATATCCCAGATCTCATCCTTTATGTTTGAAATCCTCCAAGTCATCCACTCTCAATATGAGATATGAAATTATGTATTTTATCTGGCATCACCTTATTGTACTACAGTGATAGTAGCCGCATCAGTCATGTAAAGACCCATAAATTTCAAGGAAATTTTTTTTTCTTAAATTCTTTTTAATTTTACGAGTACGCAGTTTTTGACGGCACCTGATTCTGAGGCCCGGTCTGCCCGTAATTATTTTATGAAGTTTTGTTAAGCTTAAATTAACGCGCATAAGCAGTTTTCTTAAAAAAGTGGAATAACTCTTAAACGGTTACTCAGATCAGAAATCTAAGTGCACCGTTGTGCTTAGGATGGCGGGTTTTACATTGGTGTGACTTAAGTTTATTTGACAAAGGCCTCCTGTGAGAAAACCCAAAAATGGCATAACCGTAAATAAAATAATTAAATAAAGTTATTTTATTTTTCAAATGCTTATAACTCACAAATGGTAACTCGGATTAAAAATATGAGACCACCGCTGAACTTGTGAGGGTATGCTTCCTTTAGGTAGATACTAACTATGGTCGTCGTGAGCCACCTGAGAAAGCTAGTTTTTGGCTGTAAAGAAATAATTAAGTGACAATTTTTTTATTGTAAAATTCATAACATCTAAACGGAAACTCAAATTGAAAATCCGAGAGTACCATTGAGTTTTTTGGGGTGTTTTTCTCTTAGGAAAATCCCAACCTTGACCGCAGTGGGTCGAGGGTGACTGATAATAATTTTTTGAACTTTTTTTCGTGTACATTCAGTAAACGTATGAGCGGCGTTTTATAACTTTTGAACCGGTGCGTGGAATCGAATTCCTTGGGCACTATTGAACTCACAGTGCCGATATTCGATTAAGAAGACTTTCACCTCAATGCCAGATGATCAGGTATGAAAGTTAGTTTTTGGGGTTTTATGTGGGTTAATAAAATAAAATAAGTGAATAATTTATTTTATTTTTTTAAACACATGCAGTGCTGATAAAGTGGTTAGAAGCTCCACTTGGGAGTTGGTGGTGTAACTGCCACACCCTAACCTCCCATTTAATGGGGAGGGAGAGGAAACCTCTCAAACCCCCCATCAATTAATTTTATATGTTGACATAAAATTAATTTCACTCAATTAATTTTATGGGTCGATGTAAAATTAATTGTTGTCAGTTAATTTTTTGTGTTGATGTAATACTAATTTCTCTCAATTAATTTTATGAGTCGATGTAAAATTAATTATTGTCAGTTAATTTTATGGGTCTACGTAAAAATTAATTGATGTGAGTTAATTTTATGTGTCGACGTGAAATAAATTGCTATCAATTAATTTTATGTGTCAACATAAAATTAATTCGTGTCATATGTTTTGACGTAGGCAATGTGGGGGAAATTTCTTGGATTCCTCCACTCTTAAGTTGTGCCAACGCACCTCTTAAATTACGCCAACACAATTTAATTCTCCCGACCCCCTTTTTAAATTAAGTAACCACATCGTTGGAATTTAGTATGGTTCCAAATAAATGAACTGTCATAAATTCCATGATGTTTACATACCTCTCACCCTATCCTATATATAGAGAGCTTGGGAGAAGGTTTTGGGACGGCTTCACCATGCGACGAAGCGCTGGTAAAGTTTTGTGATGCCCAACACTTGGGGAAATCATATCCTCTCCAACGAAGAATGTGAAGAACGCCAACGACAATCTTCCATACGATTCTTCTTCGACCTTCCATCCCCAGAAACCTATCCTCGGAAACATCATAAACCAACTGACAGAGCTCGGAATTAGGGACGTGTGGCGGACGCGACGAACGAAGGTCTTCATCGTCTTCCTTCCGCGACTCCGCCAACGAGCGACGAGAAAGGGGTAGGGGTTTCATTATTTATTTAAATTATTAACCTTTCCCATGTTCTTCCTTTCTCTAAAAATGAATAACGATGGTTGTTGTGCTTCATACTTCCGAGAACCTATTGCTACCACCCTAAACAAGGAGGGTTCGGGCCAAACCAACATGGCCCGACCCCTTCGTTGTTATTTTTGTAATGACTCAACGATGGCATGACAATGAGGCGACGACGACGAAGGCGGCGAACAAAGGTCGCGCTACCCACGACCTCTATGAACTACGCATCCCCCGCGGCCCCTTGGAATGCACCTGGTGTCCCGCGCCCCTGCCGGCGCACCAGTGGCGCCCTACCGGCGCCCCCCAGGGCCCTGCCGGCGAACCCCCGGTGCCCTGCCGGCGCACCCGACACCCTGCCGGCGCAGCCCGACGCCCCCCGACGTGCTGAACTGTCGGCTCGACACCCAGTGCCCTTGTCAGCGTCCTACCCGGTGCCCCTATTGGCGGCCTGTCCAGCGCACCCCAGCACCCCCACGGTGCCCTGTCGTGCTACCCGGTGCGCACCACGCACTGCCCGGCGTTCGACACCCTTTTTGGCGCACCCGTGCCCTACCCGGTGCACCTGCGGCTCGCCGGAGCCCAGCCGGCCCACCCGTGCCCCACACGGTCTGCCCGCTAGCCTCCCGGTCATCGGCCTGCTGAACCGGCCCACGACGCCCCCGCAGTGTCATTGGTCGAACCAGCCCGGTCTCCCGGGCCGAGTTACCGAGCCGCCTACGTCGCGACTATCGGGTCGAACCACCCTAGTGGTCTGCTGGGCTGGGCCCAGTGGACCAGGTCAAAACATAGCAGGCTGACTCACCCAATGGGCCTAGTCAGACCCAGCGAGTCTGACCAGGACGACCCAGACCAGGTCGGCCCACTTTGGGTTAGGCTGAGTTTGTCTAACCGGGTCGGACCGGACCCGGGCTCATTACTGGCCCATTAACTTCTTAGGCCATTTCTTTGGCATCGAACGTCTATTTGACGAACCGTCAGCAGCAACAGTACTCTTGGAGTATGTCCGTCCCTTTGAGTATACCCCATGGGAGTTCAGGGTATAGTTGAGATACGGCTGGGTTGGTTCGTATACGAAACCAACCGGGCCCCCGGAATAAATTGGCTAATAACTCATGAACCGGCTGTGTGATTGATGCACCATCTAATGAGTTAAGACCCCTGGGATGAGGCGGTCCTTTGTGATACTTCTTCATGGGACTTTTTGATACTTGGTGTATCGACTAGTGCCTCATGGAGTGTATCCTCTCAGAGGCGAGCATATGGAGTACAGTGACCTTGTAGCAGGATGAGACCTGATAACTGCTTGTCCGATTTTATTCGGAGTGACTTGTATAGCCCAGTGGGGAGCACTACTTTGTGAGATGGCATACCCATGGTGTAGGAGCACAACTTTGTGAGGTGGCAGACCCGTGGTACTCGACAGGAGGAGTACCACTGTAGGCTATGAGGGGGACCACTACTGTGTGAGGTGGTAGACCCATGGCGGAGGAGCACTACATTGTGAGGTGGAAAACCTGCGGTACTCAACAGGACAAGTACCTCAGCAGTCTAAGGTTAGTGAGTGACACCTCAGAGTCTTGACAGGACTACTGCACTCGACAGAGGAGGAGTTCTCTAGCAGTCGTGTTTTTCGTCATCGTGAATAAAAATCCTGGTTTGAGCTGAGTCAATAACCTTTGTGTTTTCTTAATGATTGAGATGGGTTACATGATGACTTAGGTATATGTATGGGCATATATCTAAGTAAAGGTTATCTATTGAGATCATCCTTTTTGGTTTATCCTTGTTGGATTTAGTGAGACCTTGAGGGCCTCGGGGTCCCTACTGAGTATTGTTATACTCACCCCTGCCCAGGCTATTCCCGCACCTTGTTGTGTTGGATGCAAACGACGGACAACACTGATCATGGTTGAGGCTTGTAAAGCTATACGGAACCCGGAGGTGGACTTCATGACGAGATGGTACCCGGAGGTGACAAACAGACTTGAAGAGCTGAGGTGGCCACCTGTACCTACCCTTCAGGTAGGAACTCCAGAGGACGATCCAAGAGCAGCTGGACACCTTCCTGTTGTTTTGTGTTTTCCTTGTACTTTACTGTTGGGCTTGTATTTTTGGCCCCCTTTTTACATTCATCATACTTGTCTTATTGCTTTACTTAGTGTTTTCTACTACTTTTACTCTGGTTGTGTGTTTATTTGCATTTCAAAAAGGAAATACCTTCCCTTTTTATTGGGATTTACGCCTTTGGTGCTAGTCCCCAGCCCCTGGCCTATGGAAGGTGGGCTTGGGGTAGTCACGACATGGGCCCCGAGGACGGGTCGTGACTAATTGGTATTAGAGGAGTCGATTCTACCGTAGAACATAGAAATCAGATATTTTCTTTCTGTGAACCAATAGTGTTAAGGGTACTAAGTGTGTTTTCCAGTTCAGGGAGTCCAGTGTTGGTGTGATGGCCTACGTATCAATACACCAGGACCCTGACTTCTCATTTCTGACTTAGTGCACGAAAACATTGATTGCATGTGTGTTTTCAAAATTTTATTTTAAATCATCTCAAACCAGGTCAGATCACCAGGTATAGTTTTTGACCGTTTCGCATCTGTTCTTTCATGATGCCTCCCCGCAAATGACCAGCTAGAGCCCTGAGAGTTTTACGTACTGACAGCCCGCCGAGCAATGAGGCCTCAGTATAGGGCCCTCTTTCAGTTGAGGAACCAGTGGAGGCACCAGTAGTACTACCACTCATTGGGCCACCGATTCCACTAGCCCTGACAGCAGGCGATGTACGCCACTTGAGTGTGCTGCACAAGTTCCAGCGCCAGAGGCCACCCAGGTTCCGGGGAGAGATGGACCCACAGGAGGTTGAGGATTGGATAGAGGTTGTGGTGAGAGTCTTCATGTTAGTAGGGATGCTAGCAGACTTTATGGTGATCCTTGCTGCCAGCCTCCTTCTGGAAGCAACAGGTAGATGGTGGATCTTGATGCTCCAGATGCATGACAAGGCGGCACTTCTGTGGGAAGACTTTGAGAGCTTGTTCCATGCAGAGTTTGTACTAGCCACCCTTCGACCGGTGAGTATATAGGAGCTACTGCATCTTCATCACGGTAGTATGATAGTCGTGTAGTATTCAGCAATTTTCACCAACCTCTCGCGCTACTCCACTGATATGGTACGGGACCCATTCTTTAGGACCCAACCCTTCGAGCAGGGTCTTAGGCAAGAGATTAGAGATTCAGTTGTTTCTCACAGCATCCCGACGCAAAAAGGGGTGTTGGAGAGAGCCCTCATAGTGGAGAGTTTCCTTGATTAGTAGTCTCCAGTAGCAAGATCCACTACTAGCTAGTATACAGAGGAGTCTTCTACAGCTGGAAGTAGACAGATGACGTTGAGATCCAAGATGTCCAGACCTACAGGTGGTCGGCCGCACGACTCAGGGTCGGTAGTGCGAGGCACCAAGGGGAGTGACAGAGCCAGACATGCCATGCTGGGTTACATGTGCGGAGGACAGGGTCACATGGCTCGTGACTGTCTGACCCACCGCTCAGATGATCAGCAGATAGATGAAGGACCTCCTAGTCAAAGGCAGAGGTTCGAACGAGGAAGACCGCAAGGAACCGAACACCGAGGTAGGGGAGTTGGTCGTGCAGCTGGAGGTGGACGACTCTTCGAGGTGTTGCCACCACCACCGCAAGGAGTTCCACCCCGACCACAGGGAATAGGTGGACATGGGAGAGCACAGCTTCAGGCAGCTGAAGCTTACGACTACGGAGCTTCAGAAGTAGGTGGAAAAGAGTGAGACTAGATACAGGCATGGATGCCTTTTGTTCATGGGCTTCTAAGTTCCATGTTGTTGTTGTTGTTTATAGTTGTTGTGTGTCTTTGTACTTGAGCTGCAAAAATAAAAGGCACCTATCTTTGTAATGTTTACCTTTTTTCCCTTTTTTATGGTTGATACTAATAGGGTCCGGTTAAAACTGTTGACTTGACCCTCACGTTCGAGATTCCTATTGGAGGAAACCCAGTAACCACACACTGATGCCGACAGTGTGACTCGACCCTTGGAGGCGAGAGTAATGGTTGGATCTCTTGGTAGTAGCGTCGAGGCCTTACGACGTCATCCAAGACATGAAATGTACCATTCATGTTAGGATTGACTGTATTAGGAAAAGAACATGGTTCATCTAGGGGGGATGAGACCAGATTTCTCTTTTCAAAAAAAGGGAAATCTCAGAAGCTCTTGTAAGACCGGAGATGGTGTAGGCTACGATGGAGAAGGTGCAGATCATCCATGAGTGGATAAAGACTGCATAGTGCAGACAGAAGTCCTATGCTGATAGGAGATGGAGACCACTGGAGTTCGAGGATGGCAACCACGTTTTCTTACGGGTCTCACCTCGACGTGGACTACGGAGATTTGTCCAGGGTGGAAAGTTTTCTTCGCGCTTTATCTAGCCCTTCCACCTCAGTTGAACTGGGTGCATGACGTCTTTCCACGTATCTCAGCTGAGGAGGTACGTGCACAACCTGACCCACGTCATCGATCACGGGGAGCTGGACATCGATGATGGGACGATCTTCCCGGAAGTTCCGGTGGAGAACAAGGATCGACAAGAGTGGGTCCTTCGTGGACGGTCGGTTCCTCTAGGGCACGATCGTTGGTAGCATGAGAACCTCCAGGAGAGAACTTGGGAGTAGTAGGCTGAGATGCGTGCTCAGTACCTCCTTTAGTTTCCCTAGTTTGGGTTGTAGCTTTACGGGGACGTAAAGCCCTGAGGTGGGAGTAATGTAAAGAACCGTAAATTTCAAGGAAATTTTTTTTCTTAAATTTTTTTGGAATTTTACGAGTATGCAGTTTCTGACGGTACTTGATTCTGAGGCCCGGTGTGCCTGGAATAATTTTCTGAAGTTTTGTTAAGCTTAAATTAACGCGTGTAAGCAGTTTTCTAGAAAAAGTGGAAAAACTCACAAACGGTTACTCAGATCAGAAATATGAGGGGACCGTTGTGCTCAGGATGGCGGGTTTAACATAGGTGTGACTTAAGTTTAGTCGGCAAAGGCCTCCTGTGAGAAAACCAGAAAATGGAATAACCGTAAATAAAATAATTAAATAAAGTTATTTTATTTTTCAAATGCTTATAACTCACAGAAGGTAACTCAGATTAAAAATCTAAGACCACCGCTGAACTCGTGAGGGTAAGGTTCCTTTCGGAAGATACTAACTTTGGCCGGCGTGAGCCACCTCAGAAATTTAGTTTGTGGCCGTAAATAAAAATATTAAGTGACAATTATTTTATTATAAAATTCATAACGTCTAAACTATAACTCAAATTGTAAATATGAGTGTACCGTTGAGTTTTTTGGGGCCTGTTTCTCCTAGGCAGATCCTAACATTGACCGCAGTGGGTCGAGGGTGACTGATAATAATTTTCCGAACTTTTTTTCGGGTACGTTCAGCAAACGTACGAGCGGCGTTTTATAACATTTGAATCACTGCTCGGAATCAAATTCTGAGGGAACCGTTGAACTCGCAGTGCCTATATTCTCTTAAGAAGACTTTCTCCTCAATGGCAGATGATTGGGTATGAAAGTTAGTTTTTGGGGTTTTATGTGGGTTAATAAAATAAAATAAGTGAATAATTTATTTTATTTTGTTAAACACATGCAGTGCAGATAAAGTGGTTAAAGCTCCACTTGGGAGTTGGTGGTGGAACTACCACACCCTAACCTCCCATTTAATGGGGAGGGAGAGGAAACCAATCAAACCCCCCATCAATTAATTTTATATTTCGACGTAAAATTAATTGCACTCAATTAATTTTATGTGTCGACATAAAATTAATTGTTGTCAGTTAATTTTTTGTGTCGATGTAAAATTAATTGCTCTCAATTAATTTTATGAGTTGACGTAAAATTATTTGTTGTCAGTTAATTTTACGGGTCGACGTAAAAATTAATTGTTGTGAGTTAATTTTATGTGTCAACGTGAAATTAATTTCTTTCAATTAATTCTATGTGTCAACATAAAATTATTTCGTGTCATATGTTTTGACGCAGGCTATGTGGGAGAAACTTGTTGGCATCCTCCACTCTTAAGTTGTGCCAACGCACCTCTTAAATTGCACCAATGAAATTTAATTCGCCCGACCCCCTTTTTAAATTATGTAACCGCATCGTTGGAATTTAGAAAGGTTCGAAATAAATGAACATTCATAAATTCCATGATGGTTACATACCTCTCCCCCTCTCCTATATATAGGGAGCTTGGGAGAAGGTTTTGTGATGGCTTCACCAATCGACAAAGCGCTGTTAAAGTTTTTCGGCTCCCAACACTTGGGGAAATCATATCGTCTCCAATGAATAACAGGAAGAACGCCAAGGACGATCTTCCACGTGATTCTTCTTTGACCTTCCTTCCCCAGAAATCTATCCTCTGCAACATCGTCAACGAACCAACATAGCTCGAAACATGGGACGTGTGGCGGATGCGATGAACGATGGTCTTCATCATCTTCCTTCCACGACTCCACCAACGAGCGACGAGCAAGGGGTAGGGGTTTTATTTTTTATTAAAAGTATTAACCTTTCTCATGTTCTTCCTTTCTCTCAAAATGAAGAACGGTGGTTATTGTGCTTCATACTTGCGAGAACCTATTATTACCACCCTAAATGTAGAGGGTCCAGGCCAAACCAACAAGGCCCAACCCCTTTGTTGTTATTTTTGTAATGACTCCACAATGGCATGGTAATGAGGCGAAGACGATGAAGGCAGCGAACAAAGGCCGCGCTACCCACGACCTCCGTGAACTACGCCACCCCCGCGACCCCCTGGCGCGAACCCAGTGTCCCGCGCCCCTGCCGGCGCATGGCCGGTGCACCCGTGGCGCCCTACCGGCGCAGCCCGGTGCCCTCTGGCATGCTGCATTGTCGGCCCGACGCCCCACGCCCTTGCCAGCATCCTGCCTGGTTCCCCTGCCGGTGGCCTACCCGGTGCACCCGAGCGCCCCCGCGCGCTGCCCGACATTTGGCACCCTGCCTGGCGCACCCGCGCCCTGCCCAGTACACTAGCGGCCAGTCAGAGCCCAGCCGGCCCGGCCGCACCCTGCGCGGTCTGCCCGCTAGCCTCTCTGTCACCAGCCTACTGAACCGGCCCGCGACGCCTCCGCGGTGTCGTTGGTCGAACCAGCCCGGTCTCCCGTGCCGAGTTACCGAACCGCCTATGTGGCGACTAGCAGGCAGAACCGCCCTCGCGGTCCGTTGGGCCAGGCCCGGTGGACCTGGTCAAAACATAGCGGGATGACTAGCCCAATGGTCCATGTCAGACCCAGCGAGTCTGACCGGGTCGACCCAGACCAGGTCGGCCCAGTTTGGGTTAGGCTGAGTTGGTCTGACCGGGTTGGACCAAACCCGGGCTCATTACTGGCCCATTACCTTCTTGGGCCATATCTTTGGTACGGGACGTCCGTTTGACGAACCTTCAGTGGATTCGGTACTCTTGGAGCATAGTTGTCCCTTTGAGTATACCCCATGGGAGTTCGGGGTATAGTTGAGATACGGTCGGGTTGGATCATATACGAAACCAACCTAGTCCCCAGAACAAAGAGGCTAATAACTCACGAACCGGGCATCCGATTGAAGCGCCATCCATTGCGTTAAGACCCCTGTGACAAGGTGGTACTTTGTGATACTACTTCATCAGACTTTGTGATACTTGGAGTATCGACCAGTGGCTCGTGTAGCGGATCCTCCCGGAGGCGAGCATATGGAGTATGATGACCTTGTAGCTAGCTGAGACTTGATGACTACTTGTCCGATTTGATTCGGAGTGAATTGCATAGCCTAGTGGGGAGCACTACATTGTGAGGTGGAAGACTAATGGCGAAGTAACACTACATTGTGAGGTGGAAGACCTGTGGTACTCGACAGGAGGAGTACCTCTGTTTTCTATGAGGGGGATCACTACTCTGTGAGGTGGCAGACCCAAGGTTGAGGAGCACTACTTTGTGAGGTGGCAGACCCATGGTTGAGGAGCACTACTTTGTGAGGTGGCAGATCACGGTACTCAACAGGAGGAGTACCTCAGCAGTCTAAGGTTAGTGAGTGACACCTCGGAGTTGTGACAGGCTACTGCACTCGATAGAGGAGGAGTTTTCCAACAGTCGTGTTTTTTGTTATCGTGAATAAAAATCCTGGTTTCAGCTGAGTCAATGACCTTTATGTTTTTCTACTGATTAATATGGGTTACATGTTGACTTAGGTATATGTATTGGCATATATCTATGTAATGTTTATCTGTTGAGATCTTACTTTGTGGTATATCCTTGTTGGATTTAGTGAGACTTTGAGGGTCTCAAGGTCCCTACTTTGTATCATTATACTCACCCCTGCCCAGGCTTTTCCCACACCTTGTTGTGTGGGATGTAGATGACAGACAACACTGATCGTGGTTGAGGCCTGTAGAGCTGGACGGAACCCGGAGGTGGACTTCACGATGAGACAGTACTCAGAGGTGGACTTCATGATGAGACGGTACCCGGAGGTGGACTTCACGATGAGACGATACCCGGAGGTGATAGATGGACGTGGATAGCAGAGGTGGCCATTTGTGCCTACCCTTCAGGTAGGAACTCTGGAGGATGATCCAAAAGCAGCTTGACACCTTCTTGTTGTTTTTTATTTTCCTTGTACTTTACTATTGGGCTTGTATTTCCGACCCCTTTGTACTTTCATCACACTTGTCTTATTGCTTTACTTAGTGTTTGCTTCCACTTTTACTCAGGTTGTGTGTCTGTTTGCGTTTCATAATGGCAATTACATCCCTTTTTTATCGGTATTTATCCCTTTGGTGCTAGTCACCAGCCCCTGGCCTATGGAAGGAGGGCTTGGGATAGTCACGGCACGGGCCCCAAGGACAGGTCGTGACAGGTCAGCACTCCAGCCAGTAATGGAAAATGAATTTTTTCCTTATAAATTTCTTTTAGGGATATTTTCCCTCTACAAACTATTTTCTTCATGATCCAAGTATTCTTCTTAGGTGCTATTGGTAATTGGGAATCCCCACATACTGATTTTCATAATTTCATATTATGATATGATCATATCCCAACCTCAAAATAGACATTATATAAACAAATTACTTCATCAAGGGGATGAAGGATAATCATAGCTTGAGTCTCCTCTTTGGTGAACATCAGCCAAAATTGGGGATCCACTATATGATTCTCCTTGGATAGGACATAAACCGAGCAACGAAATCTCAAATGGACACATTGAAATGGATGTGTAAACCAAAAGGGTGTATAACATTTGAAAAAGAGGTCCCCTTAAATATAGGTTGAAGGGATTCCCTTATTAAGTGACATTATATTGGCACGTTCCTCAATAATGGAATCACTAGTAAAAACCATATCACTCATTGGCACTGGCCCATAGGGGTTAAAGGAGAAATGGTTATAATAACTTGTAGAATCCCTGACATCCCAATCCATTAGTGTATCAGGTTTACCCCACTAATATGATACTGGTATTTTTTGAAGTGAATACTGGGGATTCCATAGGTGTTCAAATATTCATAGCCTCCTAGATGATACCCCATCTAACCACCTAATACTTAAAAGGGGCATAAAATACTATAAGTGTATTTTTCCTTGTAAACATTGTGCATAAGGTGATAATGTATGGACAGTAAAGGAATGGTTAGCCCGATACACTCCCCTAACCATGGTGGTTTCCATAATGAAAGGGGAATCTAAACTCCACCTTTTTTAATCATTTGAAATATATTCCCACTTATGTACATGGTGAGGAAACCATTCGATTGGAGAGACTAGTTAACATCGGGAAAAAATGTGTTCCCCATTCATTAAAATTACCCTCTTCATCTATAGTCCAAGAAGTTCCAACTACACTATTGGAGCCCTTTATAGGGTAGTCCTTCTTCTTCATTTCCTCTAGCTTAAAATGGATTTTCTTCATGAAAAAACTCACCCACTTCTTAAATGAGATATCTTCTCAAGGTAATGGCTCCATTGGGTGGGCCTTTTCATCCAGCATGATCTGTCTATGGGTGATAGAAGGAGTCCTCATTATGTCATCCCACATAGATGATGAACGAAAAAACTCTTCATAAATCCCCCTAAATATGGATGCACCACACATTTTTTTATCATCCCTTAGGTTGAAACCCACCTCTCCTTGAATAAGGTGGAAAGTTTTAATGTATGAACTCCATCTACTAAATAGTAATGTCATCATATCATTGTTACACTATGAAAACATATGTGATATCCGTAACAACTCAAATATCCCAATTTTATTTAGCTTCTATGAAAATTTATATGTAATGTGTAACACATATAAGTTCTAGTCCCAATTCATTCTGTATCTACCCTTAATCAAATGTACCAATTTAGAACCCACCCAAAAATTTGGCTAGGGGCAAACTTCTTCTATATAGAGTGGTATATATGAACATAAGAATCATTTGTTTGATTGTTCACTTCAATGTATGGGGGAATTTACATTAGAATATTCCTTCTGTGTGGTCTCCCTTAGTGAAAAATTATCCTCTTTGAGATATGTTCTCCCAGAAGTTGTTGTGGGTTTTACGAACCCAATACAAGGGTATGAATGATGTATGTGGTGAAGGAATGGGAGTGTAATTAGTATGAAAAATCCCATAAAGGGGTATAAAATATGAAAGGGGATAATCCCCAAGTTTATATCAGGTCATTTCTATCAGACTCGGCTGAAATGACCCAATAGTAAGGAAATAAGAAGCATATATTCCCTCTATAATAGCATCCCCATAATCCATTACAACATTGGAATATTTCTTTGAAGGATTGTGGGATATGTGATGGGAACTGTAAACCATCTTCCCAAAATCATGAAGCATACGTTAGACAGGTGGATAACCAATCAAAGTAATTCAACATCTTTAACAACCTCATGTGAATTTCATGAATCCTAGGGAAATTTTTATTTCATAATGGACTTATGAATCATCTAACACATAAAGGGTTTCATGGAATACATAAACTCACAAACATCATGCAACCTCATGACCCCTCCAAAAACATGAAATCGTGTTCCCTTGAAAATGTCACAATATCTACATAATACTCAAAGGATAATTTGATCAAGATATTAGACCCCAAAAACCTTCTATATAGTCATGTATCCCCATAGAAAGTTTGAAAAAATTATTGAAGATATTTCCATGCTATATTTGGAAAGGCTCCTCATCCAAGAAAGTCTTTTGAAGATGTTCTCTTGAATATCTTTCATGAATTAATCTCGTGTTTAGTTTCTTCTAGAATATCTTGAAAAAAGGCCACTCAATAGAAGAATGGTTAAAGAGCATTGATGTATGGGTAGTCAGTGAATAAACTACCCTCCACTCCCCTATTTATTGGGAATTATTTGGAATACCAAACATCACCCAGAATACCAAGATCTACCTAAATAAACTTATTGGAGACAACTCCAAAGCCATAGAATGGAATTTAATTTACTTATAAGTGACACCTTATCCCCGTAGTCATCACTTTTGAGTGGAATAATTTGTTGATACCTTCCAAATGAGAATCATGAAATTCACAAAGGAAGAAATAAATGAATATGAGTATTATTTTCTAGACAATACAAAGGATGAAAAGGAGGAAATAACTCATGGATAGAATAATCCTCCAAGAGTCATGTGATCATGAGACCTTCAAAAGGTCATGTGAATGAACCATGAAAAAAACATAAATTATGGAAGATCCCTTGGATCCCCTTTTAAAATTCCTTATTCTCTTGTAAATTCAACCCAAAAAATTAGTGATCAAGCAGTGGCTCGTAGACAATCACCCTTAGGTCACATGAATTGTTAGAAGGTAGGTACCAGAAACAAGCCATCCAAAAAAATGTAGAATTTAGGGTGGAAAATATCTTAAATTAGTGAGCATATTTCTGTCAAAAAACTCACATGCTATCCCCATGAATCTCATAAAACACCAAAAAATCCCCCAATGAAATTTCCACTGAGTCACATAAGATCCTGCTAGAATGTCACCCCCACTTTGTGAAGGGCTTTAGACATGTCCATATGGTCTCACACTCCCCCTTTGTCACAAAAAAGTTAGAAGGGTTTTTCCATGATAATTATCACACATCACCATAAAATATTTTTATCATGTGACACAACGATGGGGAGAATAAATGTCCTCTACAACACTCATTAAAAATCACAAGACATAAGGCCCCTATAAAATAAACAAGTAAATAAAAAAGGGAAATGGATAGGTCCTATTTCAATTATAAAGGTCATATGAGGTTCCTCAGATTGTTCATGAGACACTGAAATACCCTAAAAATATTTCCACCTCTCTACACGAGAGCCTGCTGGCATGTCACCCATGCCACGTGAAGGGTATCAGATATGTTCAAATGATCATGCACTACCACTTCATCTCCATAATAAATAAATAGGGTTTTTTCCAAAAAATGATTGTTCATAACCATTCGACCCTTTTTTGGTAACACATAGCATCATTAGTGGAGAGATTCATTGTCTTTAACAATACATAGGAAAACTCGTGAATCCCCATATACATTTTAAAATAAAAAATAAAAATAAAATGTAAAAATGTGGGAGACTCTTATGGTAATAAAACTCATGTGATGCACCAGAACTGTATTGCAACACCCCTTGAAAAGCCAGTTTGATCTCAAAAAATCCCCCTGAAAAGCAATTTGTGTCCCACAAAAGGTCCTAAACAAGTCACCTAATATCAAATAAAGGCCTTTCGATGGGCACTCTTATCTTATGAAGTCCCTTGGACATATCATCCAAAAATGTGAATGTACCTTGGCTTGAACACATGATTAGGCAAATCCCATTAATTGGATATAATCTAATAAATGAGGCCTTGATAGGATTGTCTTGGAGTTTCTAAAAATCATGTAATAACCTCAAAATGTTGTACAATAGGATCTCACAAAATGATAGACATCAAATACATCTACTGAATACATCCTAGATTTTAATAATATGTTCCACACAATGTGAAGAATAGTCAGGTTGGTCGGGCCTATAAATCCCCCCCCACCCCAGCATCAAAAAAATGAATCATTGGATCCTCACACCAGTATGCTCAGGCATCATAGTAGATTTCTCAAAGTGGCTATCTGAAAATCAGAAAACTTTTTCAGATGGGAAATTTTAGGGGACCACCTTAGTGGATCATACGATATGATTAGGAACTTCACATGATCATTTATAGATCGCACGAAGGACTCCTAGATGGTTATGCAATGGAAATCATACTTACCTGACCTGTCACGTGAGAAATATAAATGTAACACTAAAAAAATCTATGGATTATGAAATAAAAGGCTGGTATTAAGACAAAAAATATTGGAGACTTATTCAGAGAACACATATGTTGATCCTCATGCACTTCACATGAGACACCAAGGTCGTGTTAAAATTCCAATACATTTCTCCAGATCATGAGACTCTCCCTTGGTATACAATTTCTATCATGAGAAAATACCATGGAAATTTTAGGGATAGTCACATGGAACCCTCTGAGTATTCCACCCAAGTCTCATGAAACTCTCAAGGATGGCCATACAGACCTCACAATGTCCTCTAGACATGTCATCCAGATCATAAGGTGACAAAAGCACATTTCAATTAGGTCTTTTAATGGCATCAAGATAGTTTAATTGGATATCATGAAATCCTCAAGAAAATATTTCCAGGTCTTGTGATGTCCTATAGACATGTCTTTTATATTCATGATGACACCCAAAAAAGTTCTTTAGGACGTGGAGCGCCCTCTAAACAAGTCACACTAACTCTCATAATTACCTCTAAGAATGTAATTTTTCTTTTCTGATGACACCACTATATGTTTACTAGATTATGAGATTCCCTATAATCATGTTATCTGATATAATTATATTTATTACAAGATCAATCAGTATGGTCTTGCGATTTCCTCTAGATAATCTATCCTTGGTCATGCAATGGACTTCAAGTATACCATCTAGATTATGTGATGTCCCTCAGAAAAGTAAAATAGATAATGTGATTTTCATTATACATATAAAGAATATATCCCATAACATTTCAAGTAGAAAATAAATTCATTTCATTATGTGAATCAACTTATGTCATATAGACAATCATACCATGTTAGGAAGGCATCAAAGGACATGATTACCTTTTCCATCATCTATAAGAAGAAAACTCAGTGTGTAATCCTCGGTTTAAATAATATCTGATGACCATGATTTCTTTAACCACGATATATAAAACACCTTTTAAGCCTCTAAATCTATAATAAATATCCAAAAGACTATCTCAAAACATAAATCTTATATCCAAAAATTGTGAGACTTGTCATTTTACATCCTTTTTCCCACACCAATAATATCTCACATAGACGTACAAAATTTCAATGATCATAACATTCAAAAAGGGATTCCTTAGTGTATAACCCCTAATCCATTAAACTATGGGAAATATAATTAAGACAATAACTAGGATATGTAGGACACCTTCCAAAGGATAGAGCTAAAATGGGAATCTAATTTGGTGTAAATCCCATCATATATCCAAAATTTTAGGAATCAGTACCTATTCATTCCCATGGGATGAACACTTCTCTTCATCCACTTATAGACTGATAATCCCACTAAAATATGAAAACACTGATTCCTGATATAACCAGGATACATTGGAAACCTTCTTAAGACACGGGCTCTATATTAAACATTGCAAGGGTTTTCCTAGTAAATAAGTCCCACACCCAAGCGTAGTGATATTGACTATTTAATATCCCATATTTATCATATAGATCATGGATCACATGGGCCTAAAGAGTTGAAATAGTCATATCATTCACATTATGAATCTCCACCATCTATAGAAAACTCATATTGTAAGACCCAATGAGTGGCATGGTATTATTACCTCTATATAAGGGAATCTACCATGGGTCAAATCCCAAGGTAGTGAATGAACTATGATAACCCTGACTTCTTGCATAATCAGGATACAATAGATCTCTCATCAATATTAAAGAGTAGACAATCAATGCGTAATTTCCCACACATATGTTCTTTTTTCATGATATTAAACTGCATGAGTTTAGTGAACTATGTGCTATTTGATTCCTGCTATAAATATGATATGTTGGAGAACTCATAATTGCTCAATCCCATCCTCGGTATATTAAATTTCCTCCATACATGGAATCAAATACTAAAGGATCTAGCTATATAGATTCAACATATAAGTAGTTTCCCATTAGAGGGAATGGATGAAGACCCTTGAATACATGCAGATGGATTCACCAAAAGATTCCCCTTCATATATGAAATAGATTCAACCTATGGTAATCTTGTGAGAGAAACCCATTCCATATTGGGATTATGAAATTGAGTTAACCTATGGTCATTTTCTTATGGAAACTATTCACATATTAGGATTATTAAGAGATTTGTGAACCTACATTAAATCTATAAGTGCGTTCTAGAGTAGGAAACAATTCCCCCTAAGGGTGTGATAAGCATAACCACTCATCCTATCAAGTAGTGTGATTCCTTATGTGTCATTGGGTCTGAAACCATAACATAACACCTACCATGGAAAAGAATATCTATACTCATTTATGGATATGGTGACTATCAGTAAATTATATTAAGTATGATAATGGTGTCCCGACATCAATGTTTGGGAAAGAAATTAAACCCCTCGCAATCAATCATCAGGCCAAACCAAATTCACCTCATTCATCCCCTTTTTCATCAAAACACCCACATTATAAAAATTGTAATAAAACATCCTTTTGAAAACTAGTGAATATAAATAATAAATTCACATGTTATAATATATATTTTTTGAAAAATAATTAAATTATTTTTTGTAAATAATGAATATTGATATGAAAGATAAAGAGCTTATAGGAGAGGATATGAAATATTCATAACCACAAATTTTTTTTACTAAACATAAAATACCCTTAATGTAGATGTTTGTAATTTTAATAGGTATTTTACCTTTATAAAAAAGATTATATACAATATAATTTGTAAGATAATGAAATTTTTTGGACATATTGAAGGCTTGTTTTTAGGTATTCTTTTTTCTTATGTTGGGTTTATTTTTTCTAGGTTTTATATGGTGTGTTTTTGGTGAAATTTGAGGAATTTGGAATGAAGATAGGTTGTGAATGGGTTATAAAAAACCTATGACCATCCTAGAAAACCATTCGAACCCAAACAGTGGGGATTCGCATGGCTGAAAAATAATTTTTCAAATTGTACACCCTATTATGAGAAACTGTGCCCCCCCCCCCAACACCACTAGAATAGAATCATCGATAAGGATCACTGTTTGAAAAATAGTGTGCCCCTACCCAATAATCTATGTGAGAATAATTAATTTTCCTGAAAATTGGTTTTTAAAATTTCTTGAACCCACATTTTAACCCCAAATTGACCTCAACTCAGTCCTAATCTTTTCTCTCTCATTTTGGAGGCTCCTAAGAGGAATTCAATCCCTCCATACCTCTATTCATAAAGATTAAAATGAAAAATTATTTTATCTTCACCTCTCCAGGTATATATTTTCTTCCCATTTTAATCTCTCTCTCTCTCCCTCCCTCTTCCCAACTCCTCTTCCCAGATAAAAGAGGGATTTTTATCCATTGTTAATTATAGATCTATATCTAGGTTTGTTAGATATTTATTTGATTCATCTTGGATCTAGGTTTCAAATCTAGATCATGTTCATTGTCTTGGTTTTGACCAATTTGATTCAAATTTTGGATTTCCATTGGGTGATCTCTCATCAATGAATTGAGGTAGGTGGTCTAATTTTAATTTTTTGTAATCATGTTTCCAATTTTTTGTTTTCATTGTTATAATTAGATTTCCACATTTAAAAATTGAATCTTGAATTTAAAATCCGATTAATTTATTAAGGATGCATAAATTGGGGTTAATTAATGGTTGAATTAATTAATATATTGTTTAAATGTCGAAATTATAGGAAGTTAGGATTTTTTGAATTTGAATATTTTCTTTGAAATAACTATTTGGAATTTTTAGATTATTAAATAAATTTAATTATATAGTTATTGAATTAATAAATGAGTTGTCGAGATCATGAAATAGATTTGGTTAATTTATTATTGAATTAATTAATGATATATAGATATTATATAATTTATTGGAATAATAAATTACTGAATAAATTATAGGGTTATTGAGATTTTTGAATTATAGTAATATATTTTTGAGTTAATTAATGGAAATTGTTGTGATTTTTTAATTTATTGAGATGTATTAATTAGTTGTTAAATTAATTAATTGACGTTTTGATTGTGATATGTGATGAGAAAAGTAATGTTGATTAAACAGAAATGATGGGATATTTTTTTATTTAGGTATTTAATTAAGAAATTGGGTTTGGGACGTAGAATGATGCTTCAAATACCCATTGGGGTCCTAGACATGGTGTTCTATGCCCAAATTAATGCATTTGAATATTTTATGGGATATGGACTCATTATCCAAACACCCATGAGGTACGGGATAGGGACTGTTGTTATAAATACCCACATGGTGCTATACATGATGATTTATACCGATGATATTTCCATTGGAATATGGTTTTGATTGGATATATAATTAATTGAAATGAAATGAATAATAAAATACTATGTGTTATCATGAATTTGAAATTGAATATGTGGCATAATTATTGCTTTTTCATGGACTGAAGTAGTTATTGGTTGGTTCGTGTTTCGTTAGGAACTTGGGGGGGTGAAATAAAGATTTGTTGAATAAATGTAAATTTTTTTATTTTTTCTTTTATATATTTCTTATACAATTTCATACACTATTATTGATTTTATGTGGTTTTAGATGTCATTGGTAGTGGCATGATAGGTTGTATTCACACCCTACTTAATCTACCTGATTAGTGCCCGAAGAGATTTAAGGGATACCAGAGGTTAAGTGAAAGGGACATGTATTAGATGGCTGAGTTGGGATGCATAATGGATGAGGGAATCGAAAGCGATTCAAAACCCACTTGGGAGTTGTCAGTGTCTATTTATTTTGGATTTTTCATATGACACAAGAAACATACTTGTCAGGCAATATGTACTATTTTTTATATTCTATTCCTATTTTAGTCATCATGTGATACTATTTATTCTAGTCATTTATATTTTTTTCTACTACTCTGATAAAGAGGGTACAATATCCCCATGATTTATATTATAACCTTTCTGTTATTCAAAAACCTCTAGAATATGGGGGACATTCCTGAGGTCATGTGACTGACAGGCCTGAGGCACTGGTGTGTGGAACCATGTTTGGGACCTTAAAAAGTTGTATCAGAGGAAAGTTTCTTTTCTTTTCCTTTGTCTTACTATTTAGGAAAGTTATAAAAAAATAAGATGAGTTAGTACTTGGTTAATAGCTCGTACATGTGAGTATATGAACCATGTATGAGGGTAAAATCCAATTACCCTGTGTGGGATTTCTGTTATTGAAGTGTGTTGTTAAGATTGAGGTTATTTCACCTCAAATGATGAAATTTTTATGTATTGTAATTTTGGTTTGAGATATTATTCTGAGATTTGATAGGTGGACCAAAATAGAATGAGAGTAGGGTATTCATGCATTATTATAGGTACTTATGATTATTTTGTGACATGTATCAATTTAGGCATACATTAGAAAATAGGTAATGGGTATGTTCTTGAAAATTGAATTTTTTTCCTTTGTTGTGTAATTGAATTATAAATGATGAATAATATAAATAAATGGGTTTATATTGAAAAAAATAATAATTATAATGTTTTTACCCTTTTTAACCATGACATTGATGAATGGTGCATAAAGGTAGTGTTAGGGCCTCAGTTTTGACCATGTTTTAGGGTTGGGGGAATTAATTATTATGGATAACATGCATCCATGTTTTTGAAATGTGATATAGTTGTGTTTTGTTTCCTTAGATATGCGTTTTTAATTTTACATATATGCCTCCAAGATGACATTTTTTAGAAGAAAACAAAAGGACATGGTTGGATATGATCCTATAGAAGTGGAACCTAAGGTACTGATAGTGTCGAGTGAGGAATTTTAGAGAGTAGTTTTAGAAAAACATTTTTCACTTTATGAAGTTTATGGAAATAGACATTTGAAAAAATAATGTTTTATCTGATGAGGGAGTTTTAGTGGAATCACCCTAAAACATTCAATGAAGAGGGTGGAGTTGAGGAGGCTATGTTCTGTATTGTGTATATCTAGACTACACTTGACCACTTAGAGACTCTAGTTGACAAAATAGTAAATATAGAAGCTTAAATGTTATGTGGACAAGAAAATAGATGGTGGGACATCAAGATATAAGATGAAATGATAGAAAAATTTTCGTGGATGTACATTCATGATAATTTCATGGAGAAATTTTATCAATATACACTTAGGCAGGAGAGAGGAGATGAGTTCATGTGATTGTCTTAGGGGAGTATTTTTGTGATGAACTATGTTGGATCCACTATGAATTTTTAGTGCATTGTTCCAGCATTGACATGAGATGATGCTACCACATAAAAATGGTCTTATGATGGGATTAAATGTGAAATTATGTCCTAGTTTTATATCTTTATGCTGATAATGTTTTTAGAGGTGGAGAATCATGATCTCATTTTTTAGGGGTACCCGAAGGAGTATTCCAATGGAAGATAGGTGGCTTCTTCCCAACAGTTACGATGTACATCTTTTGAGAGTAGGAATCATCATTATTATAATTTTGACCCGATAAGTGTGAAGAAGAGTGTCCAAGGGGAAGGATCTATTACATAGGATCTTACCTGAGATATTTTCCACTAGTATATAAGTCAGTCCACTATCATAGGAATTATCCCCAACCATTAATATAGAGTCGATATTATAGGATTATGGGAAATATAAAGAGATTCTATAGGATCCCATGACAATATTTAATGATTGGGTGGCTAGAAAAAACCAGAGTATGGGAAGGGTGACTACTACATTATACCTGTATGGAAGATATAGCTATACTGGACATAGCGGTAAAAGTAAGTGGATATGATAATTCTGGGAAAGAGTTCCCTTATTATTAGATAATTAAATCATATGGGGTGTAGTCTATATCACAAGGAATAGTGGTCGGACAATTACATGGTGTTTATCCTACACTGGCGGATAGTGAGGTTGGATCAATTATAATTAGATGTATTATTCTTGTATCTTATATTCTATATAGAGTTTTATTTCATACTGTTTTCTCTCATTCTATTATTTAAGCACAACATTTGAATGGTTTGATCCTGGTGGTGGAGTTCGTGAGTGGGGAGTTTATGATAGATACACCTCTGGGAGTATTTTCAAGGGACGTCTTCCTATGCAATGGGTGTTGTCTCTATAGTGGGGAGTATTGTTTCCATTGGGATCTGTATATCATTGACATGGTAGGATTCAACATAATTATCTGTACTGACTTATTAGTATAATACCAAGCTCAAAATTATTTTTACCATTGGAGAGTGAATTTTATGTCTCCTGAGGGAAAAGAATATGTACACCAAGTAGAATGGAATGTCATGGTGTTGGAGATGGTGGCCTAGAACCAACTACTTTGAACTCTAGGATAAAATTTTATTAATATATTTGATTATTCATAAACACTTTATCACATCATAATTGTTCTTTTGTGTGATAATTCATGTGATAATGTATTAAAGATAGTTGTTCCACAAAAGGGTCATAGCAGATCCCTACTATGATGTGAACCTTGAAGTGACATAACACTATTCTCTAATATATCTTCTATATATGGATGATGTTATCTTAAAGACACAAATAATACAGGGATTTAGGATTGAGGACCCATAAAACATTGAGGCACCTTCACATGGTGTGCACCCTTGGTAATATCCTAGAGGATATTATGAGAAAGAGACCTACAAGTCGGAAATAAATATTTCATAGTGTCATTGGATGTTCCTATCTGCGGACGTGTGTATTGGTCTTTATACTTTCATATTATTATTAATGGGTATTGAAACTTGTGAACATAGATGTATAAATGAAAACTGTGACCACAAACAGTTCCCAACAAGGATGAATATGTTGGGTGTGTAATGATTAATACTATAATAATAGATAATGAACCAAAGGATTTTTCCCTTCTATTCCATAACAGAAGATGATATCATAGGCCCATTGATGGAAATGATATAGCCTAAGTAAATTTGTGTCCATGGAAAGCAATTGGAAAGGGAAATTCGGGTATGTAAAAGAAAGAGTAATCAAGCACATTAGTTGATTACACAAGTTTGCAACCCACATGATTAGAGATATCATGACAAAGTGATTACATTACACAGTAAGAGTTCTTATGAGGTTACATGTCATTAGAGTGTTAAATTCTTTCTCTATGGGTGCCTCGTCATGTTTCTAGATGATGACCATGGACATTATCTATGATCTTCAAAATTCCATTGATAAAGAGGCCTAGTGGGTCACACACTATGTGTGTACAAGTAACTCAACTATATATTCATTTAAAAAGTTGAATAATGGTTACTCCCTATTGTGGTTTAATAATTATTGAATGATTTATTCTCAATTTTATTTCGACACTAGTTATTCAAAAAAATATTGTCGGAAAAATAATATATTTATTAGTGGGAAATTTAGGTATGTTTATTTAAGAAATAAAAAATCATTATTAAGGGTCTAATAAATGTTGTGGAGGAAATAAAAAAGATGGAAAAACAAAAGTACATGTTGTGTATATTATAAAAGATGACATGTAGTTTTTCTGGGGATTTATGGGAAATAATATTATTTATTTAATTAAAATATATTTGGTGTAATTTTATGGGTGCATTCAAGTGATAATAATTGTCAACTACTATTATTAGACATTGGGTCTTGCTAAGAATTAAATGAAATGAATAAATGATTTTAGATAAATAATCCATTTTATTATTCTATTTAATAAAATCCCAATAATAATATTCTCATTGTCCCTAGCCATTATTTTTGGTTGTTAACAATAGATCATGAGAAAGATCTCAAGACAAGATATAATTCATTTCCTCCAAGAATGCGCTCAAGTTACGAGAGGATCCTCCTCCACTAGATCAAGGAGAGTGCTTTAGAAGAGTCTCTCAAGGAGACTGAAGGAAGACACCGAAATGGAGGTATCATCCTCACATGCACATGAAAATCCCTTTAGATATTTCCATAGATACGTGGAGAAAGTGTGGATTTCCACTAGATGAAGCCAACACATGGCTTTTGTGATGAAACGATGGATCACATTGGATTGTGACTGGAAACATCAATGAAAAGAGAATTACATCAATGTATTTATTTTATATTAATAAAATTATCTATAACCAATATATGATAATCCTCTATATGCTTCCAATATATCCCTCTTTACTTTTCATTATTTGTTTTATTCTGAATATCTGACATGTTATCATCCTGACAAATCTCAGATTAATCATTTTTAAGGGTAAAATTAAAGTTGGGTACACCCATCCATGCGCTTTTACTATTCTTGGAACCTAGAAGTGGCATCATAGCGGTCATATCATTGAATATAATTATTTAGTTTTTCATTGATGATTTATGAATTAAATAATTTAGTAGTTTCAATTAAAGTTAGTCATTCTATAAATATGAATCTTGAGATTTGTTCTTCCACTTTCCTTTCTCATTCACCATACAGAAATGAAATATTTCATTTAATTTTGATTAAAATAAAATAAAGGATATTATCCAAAGGTTCCAAAGGATTCTGGTCATACAACACTAGAACACACAACGTGTCGTCGATATTACATGCCATGTAGTCAATGTTCTATGCACTAGGACTAGTCCACTAAATCGATTCATGTGACTAGAGTTTTTATAAGTATTAATGAATCAAGGTGTTGACCAGGAACATGTAGCATACGGTTTTTGGATTACACACCATGTGTCCCACTATACATAGTGTATAGTCCCATAGGTTAGGTTTGGACCATGTACCTCATACAGAGCTTACCCAACTGAAGACTGTGTAATGAGGAATTACACGTAGTGTGGCCCACTGGACATGACATGTACTCATAAGATGTCGGATGTACATCTAATGGTTGTATCCTTGGATGTGTACTTTGGATGGATGGTTAATGATAGTACATTCCGTGTAGTAGCAAATACATCATGTGTACTCTTCCAAATTATGTAGATTTATTGAAATTTATTATTATATTAGAAAAACCCTTGAGACATGTACCACGGTTATTTCATAAAGCTGAGGCACAACACGTGATAGGTGTTTTATATATGAGGGATTAATTTAACATCTATGTAATTTTCATTTCTACTCATTGTGTAGTTATGAACGTGAATTCACTGGTTTTCCTCCAAGGTACAAGTTACAGAGAAATATAATTTTAAATGAATTTATTTGTTAATAATTATGATCGATGATAATCTTAAGGAAATTCATAAAAGGGTTTAAGATAAAAGTATTGATTTATTAAACATGATAACTAATTTATTCAAGTGTGATTTATCTTAAACAAGAATGATTAAATAATTTAATGATAGTTTTATTTATGCGTAAATACCGTTGCATGTATGGACAATCTGGAGCAAGACTAAAAACATTGTATGTGGTTGGTTTATTTTAATTTATTTATTGAAATTAAATTTGCTGGCATACGAGCCTTCTCATCATTAATATGTAGGGCCTATGTGCCTAAGGTTTCTTTTGTGTAAAACCCTATTTTACCCCTATCCTCTGTGTGAGATAAAATAATATGTAATGGATAGATCTCCCAAACTAGTGGGGTGACTCTTGTTATGAGCCAAGGTGAAACCAATCCCAGGAGACACAATAGTCGATAGGTGGAAAGCTGTAATCATGAACCCAAAAGGATAAAGGTGGTTTATCCCCTTCGTTATGGGATAGTTTATAATATTCTAGATAAAATATCCAATATATATATCTAATGATCATTCCATTTAATTTTATTTCTATTAGTTTCATGGTTTATTTATTGTGGCTGTGATATCGCGATCACACAATTAATGAATTAAACAGTCATTCAAGAGGGAACTAATGTAAGACCGGATTATGCATAAATATTACCTTAGAAATGGATAATCACTTATATATATCCAAATTAGTGATAACAATCATGTAAGAAATATAATAAAATGTAAATTTATGTATAAGGATAAAATCTATCAATGAAATATTAAGTCAGTATATCCATTCTTAATCTTGGTTAGAATCGTACCATAGTTAAAATTTCTTGACCCACCCTACTTGGGATTCATTTAATTATCGAGGAATTATAATTCAAGCTTTTGGGTTGACTTGACTTTTTTCACATCAAGGGTTTACTGCCATAGTAGGACATGGCATGACCAAGAGGCAAAGGTTGAGGAAATCCAAAATAAAAGGATTTCAGAATTGAGGTGTCCCCTCAACGGATCAAGGACTTTCTATTTAATGAAATTGGAATTTGGAATACCTAACTAAATAGTATCCAGGAACATAATATTCATAAGTCAGTGGTGAGGGATATTGGATTTCGATAAGATAAAAGGAGAATAAAAGGAATTAATTTATTTATTTCTCTCAGTTTTATCATGATAAAGTACTAAATATTTTCTGATTTTAATTTTATGAAACTGAAATAAAATTAAATCAAACATATCACTGTAAACTATACTTGAGAAGGAAATCCTTCTCACTGGAACCAATTTCTAGGAGTGGAAGAGGCGTTTACATGTCATCCTTCTCCATGAGAGGAAATTGTATTTGTTGGAGGAGCCTATTCTAGTTGAGCCTAGAAAGGAGGTCAGTGGTGAGTAAATATCTCTCTATATGAAATATTTGGATGATGTCATATATTTTCAATGTTTCATGCTATCTCCCATGTCTAATGAGATCTTGAAGCAACATGAAAACGTGGACGTATATAACATGATGTCTCACCTAAAAATCTCTATCAAGAGAAGAAGATACATGAGTGATATGAGATGTCCAACCCTTTTTTCAGAAAAAGTATTGGAGAGTCTGCACCATCTGGGCCTCATAGTCAATATTATTGGATACATTGAACGCTTGGACATCTTATGGATTAATTTCTCTGATGA
This sequence comes from Viscum album, assembly GCA_963277665.1. Lineage (NCBI taxonomy): Eukaryota > Viridiplantae > Streptophyta > Magnoliopsida > Santalales > Viscaceae > Viscum > Viscum album. The sequence continues at coordinate 1,946,824,366 of OY728127.1, read as the reverse complement.
GTTTCGTACATATTTTATCCAATCATCACAATCCAAGACCATTTCGAGATTTATTATAAACTACAACATGAGAAATAATAATAAGAGTCTATTGGAACATTTATCATTGACTATCTAGGTAGATAAGGACATGGGGTGTGACAAACTTGTAGTCCATATGGTGAATAAGAAGAGAAAGGACAAGGAAAAGGGGAAAATGGTTTATAAATGGTCTGAAGCCCCTTAGAACCATCCCTACAATAAGCGGAAGATCTAGATGATGGGAAAGGGAGGGGAAGAAGTATGATTTTCTTGGGAAAATCATGGACACTAGAAGATGATGTTCCACCAGAAGCATGGGGATGCAAAATGTGTGTATGTTATCAATTTTAATCATTCCATTTCTACACATTGAGTATTAGATATAGCTTGTGGAGCTCACATCTGTATTCAAATGCAAGAACCAGGTATATTTAGAAATATTTTTAGGGAAGAGGTGAATCATAATGTTGAAAATGGTGTAAGGATGGATGTGTTGGCCATTGGAAATTACCATATCTCATTTACAACTAGGATGCTTTTGGTTTTACATTACTATTATTATGTACCTATATCTACTAGAAACATTCATTTTGTCACGTGGTTGGATATGGATGCATTTATTTTTTATTTGGGAAAGATTTGTTCATTCTTTTCTAAGAACAACTTATGTTATGGAATGGTGAATTTAAATAAAGGTTTGTACGTATTAAATTTCGAAAACCATGTATTGGAAATCGATAATGAAACAAACTCAAGTGATTCATACAACCCCCAGTTGTGGAATCACCATCTCTATCATGTAAATGAGTAGTTCATGACAAAGCTCTAACTAGATTGTTATTTAGACTCTACTGAGTTAAAACTACTTGATATATGTCATGCTTGTATATAAGAGAAAATGATCAATCCACCTTTTAGTGGATAGAGTGAAAGGGACGTAGAGCATCTAGATTTGGTACTCATGGATGTGTGTGGCCCATTCCAGAAGAAGCTAGAGGTGGATATTATTACTTCATTACGTTTACTGATTATTTGAGTAGATATGGATATATATACATTATTAGGTATAAATCAGAGACCTTGGAGAAGTTTAATGAATTCGATAATGATGTTTAGAATCAACATGGTAAAAAGATAAAGAATATTCAATCGGATTTATGTGGACAATATCTGAACCAAGAGTTCATAAACCTTTTATGGGATTCTAGGATTCAATGTCAACTTACTCCTCCTTACACACCATAGTGGAATAGTGTTAGTGAAAGGAGGAACTGCACCTTGTTAGACATGGTGAGGTTGATGACTATTCACGAAAATCTTCCATTATCCTTTTGGGGATATGAATTACACACTACAGCATACACATTAAATTGTGTACCAACTAATATGAAAAATAGAATTCCCTCTATGTTATGGAATGGAAGGAAACCAATTTTGTTGCACGCAGGTGTATGGTGATGTAAGGAGTTTGTTAACGCCTTCTAAGGAAACAAAGTAGAACCTCAGGTCATGAGGTGTAACTTCATAGGATATCCTAAAAAATAAAAGGATGTTACCTATATATCCCTTTAGATAATAATTTGAATGTTTCTAGAAAATCTATATTTCTTGAGATGGAGAACAACCTCAAAAATGATAGTGGGAGAGAGATTGACTCCAACGATGTTGATGCTCAAGATACATAGGAGTTGGTACAGGAACTAGTTCCACAGTTCCCTATGGAAGAGGATCTAGAAAAAAAAGTACTACGTGGGAGCTCTAGAGAGTTATGGGAACCTGAGATATTTGGTTTCCTAGTCACTAAGGATGGTGAGTCATTATTTTTGGGCAATGATGAACCACTCTTCTGCAAGGAAGCAGTAGAGAGCTCACAATATACAAGATTCCTAGAAGCAATGAATTTTGAGATGGATTCCATGTATTAGAATGAGGTTTGAGTTCTTCTAGATGATACAACTAATATAAAGCTTATTGGATGAAAATGGGTATTCAGTAGAAATATATACATGGACGTTCATGTTAGCACCTATAAAGCGAGGCTAGTTTCTAAAGGATTTTGACAGCATCAAGGAATTGACAATGATAAATCCTTCTCGCTCGTTTCCATGTTTAAATCCTTAAGAATCACACTTACTACAACATCTTACCATGATTATAATATTTGGGAAATGGATGTCAAAATAGCTTTCTAATATGGGAACCATCAGGTTGATGTCTATATGACACAACCAGAAGGGATTATGACACTAGGTGTAGCCAAACGGGTTTCCAAGATGAATAAATCCATTTATCGATTAAATCAAGAATTCATGTCATGGAAAATTTGATTTGATGAATCTATATAAGAATTTGGATTCCTTAATAATGAATGTGAGCCATGTTCTTATAGGCAGTTTAGTGGGAATTTGGTCATTATCCAAGTAGTATATGTTGATAAAAATTTTTTATTGGAAATTATATACCAGTCATACAGTCAGTTAAGGACTGGTTGAAAAAGTGTTTCATCGCGAAGGATTTAGGTGAATCATCCTACATTATAGGTATCAAGATCATTAGTGATATATCCAAGAGGCTACATGGACTATAATAGGGTACACACATTGACCAGATACTAAAGAGATTTTGTATGGAACAATCCAAGAGAGAATTTGTTCTAGTGTCACATAGCCTACATATTTCAAAAATAATGTGTCCTGAGACACAACAGGAGAAAGATAGGATGAGTTGGATCTAATAAGATTTGTCTATATGATCCATCATGTATGCCATATTATATACCAGTCTTGATGTTTCCAATGAACTGAGCATGGTATGCAGATATCAAGAAGATATTGGATAACAACATTAGACTGATATTAAGACTATACTTAATTGTCTGATAAGAACTAAGGATATGTTCCTTATGTATATAAGAGATGAGGATATTTCCATTAGAGAGTATGATGATGCTAGTTTTCAGAAATATCAAAATGATTTGATGTCATAATAATGATATTTTTATATCTCAATAGAGGAGTTGTGACCTTGAAGAGTTCAAAGTAGCTATTTGTCGTTGATTCGAACGTGCATTATCAATATATAGCAGCTTATGAAGCAGCTAACAAAGTCTTCAGGATTCAAAACATTGTCGAAGATATTTATATGGTGCCTAGAAGTAGAGAAACTATCACGTTTTATTGTTATAATACAACAGTTGTGTCTCTTGAAAAAGAACCTAGGACACATCAACAGAAAAAGAAAATTTTATGAAAGTATCACCTCTTAAAAAATTCCTATAATTAGAATGAATTAGTAGTGAGCAGAGTGTCCATGGATGAGAATTTGGAAGAATCTATGACTAAATTTCTATATCTGTAGAAGCATGAATATCTTGTTAGAGCTAAAATGTTATTTTTTGTTAGCAGTTCTCTCTAGTCTAAGTGGGAGTCTGTTGGAGTTTTTGGACTAAAAAAACTAATTTGTACTTTATGATAAACATGTATTAATGGATATTAATATTAATAAATTCCTTATCACATTTTTATTATTCTTATGCATGAAAATCCAAGTGATAATTTCATAAGGATAGTTGTTTCACTAATGGGTTATATTGGATCCCTACTATGATGAGAACCCAGAAGATCCATAACACTATTCTGGAAAATATGTTCTATGGTCGTATGATGTTATTTGAGGGAAAAAATAATACAGGAAATTAGGTATGAGGACTCATAAAACATTTATTCACCTTCTCATGGTGTGCGCCCATGGTAATATCTATGAAGATATCATGATAATTAGTCCCGCTAGGAAGAAATCAATATTTCATATTGTCATTGGATGTTCCTATTTGTGGATGTTTGTATTGGTCTATAAAAATAATATTACTATTAAAGGGTATTATAAATCACACACTTAGATGTATTGAAAAAACATTGATGAAAAACTATTCGTAGTAAGGTTGGATGTGTTGGGTGTTTTACGAGTAATACTTCATAAATAGATAATGCAAGAAAATATTTGTCTCTTATGTTCCATTGAAGAAATTGATATCATAGTCCCTTTGATGGAATTGATATACACTAAATAAATCAATTTCTATGGTAAGGAATGGGCATGTTCAATTCTGGGAAGTTAATGAAATGCTAATCAAGCACATGAGTTGATGACACTAGAATTAAAACTTCTTGATTCGAGATATCATGATAATGGGATTACATTACACAATAAGTGTTCATATGAGGTGACACGTCATTGCATTGTTAACTTTTTTCTCTATGGGTGACATGGTGTGTTTCCAGACGCTAACCTATGACTTTAGGTAGGATCTAACTAATGCCACTGAAAAATATGCATGGATGGTCACACACAAAATGTTCCCAATTATCTCAGTTAAATATCAATTTAATGAGTTGAATAAAGATTATTCTCGAGTGTGGGTTAACAATAATTCAAGGATTCCTGATCACATTTATTTCGAAACTATTTATTCAAGAAACTTTATTGGGGGTTAAATAAAATATTTATTAGCTACTAATGTAGTTATACTTATTTAAGAAATAAATATTAATTATTCAAAGTCTAATAAATGTTGTGGAGGAAAAAATGAAGATGGAAAAACAAAAGTACACATCGTGTATATTAGTATACACACCATGTAGTTTTTATGGGGATTTTTGATAAATAATATTATTTATTTAATTAAATAATATTAGGTGTAATTAGTTGGGTGCACATCAAGTGATAATAATAGTGAATTGTTATTATTAGACATAAGGACTTCTAAGAATTAAATTAAATGAATAATTGATTTCTGGTAATTAATTAATTTTATTATTCCAAGTAATAAAATCCCAATTAAATTATTCTTGTTATCCCTAGACATTATTTGTGGTTGTGAATATCAGATCTAGAGAATGCACTCAAGAAAATAGAGAATTCCATTCCTTTCAGAATTCTATCATGTTATGAGAGAGATCCTCCTCCACTAGATCATGGATTGCTCTTTAGAAGCGGATCCCAAGGCGATCGAAGGCATGAATCACAAGGAAAATCTCTTCTAATCTATCTCCTAGGGAACCATTCGAAGACATACAGAGATATGTAGATCATGTGTGAATCACCTCTAGAGGAATCCTACACATGGATTATGTGACGAAATAGTGGGTCACATTAGATCGTGAATGGAAACGTCATTGGAAATATAATTTCATCATGTTAATTATTGTATTTTAATTTAATTAATTATAAAAAACATATGATGGTCTTATCAATGGTTCAGGGAATTCCATATTTCCTTTTCATTATTCATCATATTCTGATGATATGGTGTTTTATCATCATGAAAGTTCTTAGATTGATCATAGTTAATACTAAAATTAATCTTGGGTACACACATCCATGCTCTTCCGCTGTGCCTAGAACCTACAGGCGGGTCATGCGAGGATAGTTCATTAGTAATTAGGGGATTTTACCAGCTTGGTTTCTAGTATATTATTTGATGATTAGGGTGTAAAGTATGATGTATTTCCAACCATAGTGTATAGATTTTAGGATATTTTTCCCAAATAATTTCATATACTTCCACTTGATAGAGGTCTGGGATTTACTATTTAGCTCATGCTGGGGGTTGAGCCAGTTTCTATTCCATATATTGAATGGAACCGATAGAGTTTCAAGTTCTCAAGACTCAGTTGGAAGATTTTATGGAAAGTGTTGTATCTGTCTGAGTAAATTTCCTTGGGGTTCTCCAAATATTTTTTGAATATATGGCTGATAGGTCTCTGCATTTATGTGTTGATTATAGGAAGTTGAACTTGATAATAGTGAAGAACTGGTATCCTCTTCTTTATATCAATGATCTCATTATCTAGTTTAGGGGAGACTGCATATTCTCAGAGATTGGTTTGAGGTTAGGGTATCATCAGTTGAGATTTTGACATCATGACGATCAAGATGAACATTTTGAAATCCTCTTGAGTAAACTGAGATAACATAATCTATGAACCAATATATCTAAGGGTATGTTTTGGGTTGATTAATTACACTTCTTGGGACACATTATCAGGAGGGAAGGTTCTTTAAAGGACCCATAGAAGGTGGATGTAGAGGATTATTGAGAGCGTCCCAAGAATTTTGTTATATTTGTAGCTTTCTTGTAATGACCAAAAGATTAATCAATGGAAATTACCTTCTTACAATTATGTAATATAGTATAATCATGTAAAATCACTACACAATGCCACATCATTTTGAAATGAAAAACTAAAATATTATGTGACCTTTAAGCATAATTTTTCTACCTCTATGATTTGAATTTAGAAAACCTGACATACAATATTGTGATCAGTAAGAAGTTTAGAGTTTGATTTGAAAAAATGAATTTATAGTGAATAGTAACTTACAATTATTAATAGTAATTATACACTTATGATTTATAACATGGCCCTTATGAATATTAAATCTTATAATTTAATAGTAACCTTACCAAGTAAATAATAAATAAAATTTATCCATCTTATTAATGAAAAAATGATAGTGTTGGTATTTTTTGGTAAGTCATAAATATTTATTTAATTTTTATGAATAATTAGATAATTTAAATGAAAATTTATATTCATAAAATGTATTCATAAAATAATATTTTTCTGCCATATGATTATAAATTAATTATATGCCACCTTAATTAATTATTCAAAGCGTTAAAAAATAATTTTAATGTTAGAATTCATATTTTTAAATTAAATTATGATTTTAATTAAAAATTATGTTTATTTTATTTGGAAAATTATTTCCATAAAATGGAGTTCATTTTTTTATTCTATACATCTAAAAAAGTATTCGGTAAATTATTTGTATTTTATTGAAATACTTAAATTTTTGGTGAATAGTGAAATTCTATAATTTAGGAAATATGATAAGTAAATGAATTATTTAATTATTATTGAGTAATGGATGATGTAAATATCTATTTTCTTGAACATACATGTTCATATTACTATTTTTGGTCACAATAATCATAATTATTTCTCATTGTGTGAAAATAATAAACTAATGAATTAAATATTGAGAAAACATCGCTCTCACCCACACTAAAAACCACTCCTCACCACCTCTTCTCCCCAAACCTATAAATCCTTGTTAATTTACCATATGATACTAAAATAACACCATAATACTATCAGCCATGTCTAATATAATTTTATCTTAACAAAACACCAAAAATACAATCTCTTAAGGAATCTCTCATGAGGAACGAATCAAGAGGTAAATCCTTCTTCTGTTTTCATTCAATTACTTTCCAAGTTCCATTGTATTCTTTTTTATCATAACCTATACTAATGAAAATTGTTTTATAACTCCAATAACATACATTTACTTTAATATTGTTGTGATATTGGAATATTTCATCATCATCTCCCATTTCCCCTCCTTTTAAACTAGAAATGGAAACACCAATCAAGATGTATTAAAATATCACATTCAAGGATGACATGTTTTCAATTTCAGATAAAATATTAAATTAGGATCATGAAACCAATTTTATTGTTGATATAGATTATTATTTATGTAATATATCTTATATAATTTTCTAGAATCATTTTTTAAAAGTGGTGTTAATTTAAAAAACAAAATGAGTACATTGTGATCAAAAACCCGCCAATTAACCCAATCAATTATCATTAAAGATTAATATAATGATTCATACTCACACAAAATAACCAAATAAATTTTATAACCATTTAGTATTTGTTATGTTCTCGAATAAAATATAACTTCAATTCTATATAACCATCCTCATCTTACATGATTATTTGTTCATGTATATAATAAACTGATCATGAAAATCAGAGAATCAAATGCTTCCAAAAATGAAATTGAACCTATTAACCCATAAAAAAGGACATGAATGATCTTTATAAGGATATAATAAATTAATTAAATATATAATCTATTCTTGAATTATTAATTAATGAATCTAATGTGATTATCCAGGACATTATGATCATGTGATGGACACCTCTGACTTAAGGTAAGGGATTATACCTGAAGCTCCATTATTCATTTGGGTTTCTCTATCATTATTTTTATGAAAATGAATTTATATATTATTTTTATATAAATATTATAAATTATGTTAATATGTTCCAGACTCATGAATCAATATTCATTCATTATTATCACTTAGGGATATATATTTTTAGTGGATCCCTTCTCAATTCTTCCTGATAAGGATACCAGTTTTAAGGGAACCTTCCATATTCTTATCCAATATCAATTGCACGGTATCATCAATTTTAAGACACTGTTGTTTTTAAAAAATCAACCATTTTATTATAAAAATATTCATGGTTCACTTCAGGTTTTTTATAAATTATTATTCTATTTTCTATTTTAAATTCTATTTAGTATTTTCCTTAAAACTACCCTAATATTTTTTAATGTTAAAATTTCATAAATACTAGTATTACATGTTGTCACTTATGTTTTATAGAAAATGAATGATAAATGATTATTTTCCATTAATAACTTTCATGCATGTTTTAATTCCTTTCTTTCATGGACCCTTGTATGATACTTCCAATAATTATGCTTTATGACATGATTAGGATACCCATTTTTTTCCATCCGTACCCCTAGGATTATGTATGATTGAATATGTATAATTCATTATATAGGAAAAATATACATGAACATGTTAATATGGGTTCACACAGATATCACTCCAATTAATTTGTTAATTTTTAATCCTATTATATATTATTTGCAATGGTCTTGGATGTTAACCTTGACTCGTGATCCATGTAAAACTGTCTTGGTATTTAGCCTTGCCTCAAGATAATCTGTGGAAAATGACTTGAATCATGATAAAATAATGGTTTAAGTTTCTTATACATTACTAATATTCCATTATTATATGATCCCATGTTCTAAATGTTTTGATTCCTTATGTTTATTCATGTATCATACCTCTTTATATCATTATGTTATTCCTTATAAACTATGTGGAAAGAATTATTCTTATTTTTTTTTACCATACTGAGATTTTACTTCATCACATTGTTCATATTATCCCCATGTTATCCTATGATGATGTATAAGAACATTAGATGTTAGGATCTTTATATTGAGATTAAATAAATGTTTCTTTTATGATGTTTAATTATGTGCCTAGTCTTCCATGACAGTAAAATTTACAATCATTGTTTTGTAAATTGATGTTAATTTATGCTTAAAATCAAGTAATGTTATGTGTAAAAGGATAAGGTCACTATATTTCTTGTGATAGTAGGATATTATCAGAGGTTCATCTATTATTTTTCTTAATTGAAAGAAGAAATTTCAGGCTTGGCCAAAAAGGAAATAAATTTTTACAGGTCAGAATCATGTGTAAATGCCTTTGGGAAGTTAATGAAGAGATTGAAATTAGTAGAGATATTGATCCTACCCAAGGCATATGAGAATTATATAATATTTTTTGAATTCTTATGGATAGGTATTTTAGATGTGATGATGTAGGGATATTGAGTTGTGGCTTATGGGTCTCGGCATTTGAGGCCACATGAATGGAACTACCATACACACAACCTCAAATTAGTTGCACAGGTTTAAGATTTGATGTGTTGGTTAAATTATATTTTAGTTGAGATGTTTAATGTGTATATTGATCACAAGAGATTAATATAAATATTTTCATTGTGATATTTGAATATCTAGTAGTGGATATGAGTTGAGTATATGTAGTCATTTGACATTGATCTAGCATATATGTCTCGGAAGGGAAAGCAGGTTGTTTGTGCTCAAAGTAGGAAAGCTCATACTAAAGAAGTTCAGTAGTCTAGTGGTAAGCGTAATATTGTGTATTTATTGGATAAGATATCTATTTTGGCCCGATAGACTCAGGTTCATATGACTCTCATATCAATTTCAATAGATTATACACATTTTGAGTTGAATTAGTCAAAGAGGTATCAATATAGAGAGTTTTTTGCCTTGAGGGAATTATTTAAAGGTAAGGGACACCATCATACTGGATCATATATGGGGATGAGATAATCTATTTTAAAAAAAATTGGGCCGATGATTATGTAAGAGGTTCTGATGTGGGAATTCCATGCTTCGAAGTGGAGGTACATGCAGTTGTCACCAAAATGTACCATTCCCTATAATGATTGTTTTGGTTGCCATGTATTAAAAAAATGAGATAGTAGAGTTCATGAAACACTTACATACAAGTCAATATATGAAGGATAATCCTCAAAATCCTAGTTGTATAATATATTAAATGCTCATTATAGAATGGATGTGGGATGACGTTACCGTATACATTGTGGAGGGTCTCCCAAGGATGACACAAAAGAATTATATTTTTTGGGTGGTTGTGGACTGACAGTCAAAAGTAGAACATTTATTACCTATAAAAGAGACATAATTAGTGTACAGTTTAGAGAATTATATGTTCGGTAGATAGTCTATATGAACAGTGTTCCATGGAAGATATTTTAAGACTTTCGCTCAAGTTTTACATCATGCATCTTGCAAGTCATGCAGAAGATGGTTGGTACAAATTTTTAATTGAGTACAAATTTCCACCCAATGAAATATGGAAAGTTGTAGTGTACGATACAGGTGCTTGAGGATATGGTTCATGAATTTTTCTTAGACTTCATTAGGTAATGGGAGAAGCACCTAGATTTGGTGGATTGATCTTATAAATATTGTTATCAGGACAATATATAGATGGAATCATGTGAGAAAACATACGTTAGGACGTTTAGATCACCTATGGGGTGGATGAAGGTAGGTGACGTAGAGTTGTTGGGACCGAGCCTCGTGTTGAAGACATGAGAGCATATTTAGTAGATTCGAAATTGTATGGATATAGCTTAGAGTATATATAATTAATATGATGATAAAAATCAATGAACCCTACAGTTTTTAGAGGGTGACCATTTACTCCTTTTCATGTAACCTAGATTGGGTCACCATAAGATATAATGTCATATAAAGCTAGTTCCTAGGTATGTCAGACCATTTTATGTTTTGGATAGAATCGGGCAGATGGCATATAGATTGTCTCTTCCACAAAGGTACAATGTTATGCGTATTGTTTTTCATGTGCCATAAATTTGGGGATATCACCCCCAACATTCTCATATGATTGATGTAGATTATGTAGATCATGATATAGATTTATCCTTTGTGGAACATCTAATATGTGTGTTGGATCTTAGTGAAAAAATTGTTTTGGGAAATTTCCATGTCGTTAGTTCTTATATTGTAGAAAAATGGACATGTTTAAGAAGAAACATGGGAGAGAGAAGTGGATATCAGACCTCAATGGCCTAATTTTTTTATCTTGGAATCTTAGATATTCATAGCAGTATAGATCATGGATGAACTCTTATATGGTGGGAAATTATAAGATCATGATTTTTTTTGGAGATGTTTCAGGATTATTTTTAGGTATTATTTTTCCTTATATTGATTATATTTTTTAGGTTATGCCATGGGAGAGTTTTGGTGAAATTGGTGAAATTTGGAAAGAGGGGAGATAGTACAAGATTGGTGCATCGTTTTCCTAAACCATGTGAAACCAAATAAGGGTGATTCACATGGTTGATGCATGTTTTTTCAAACTATTCCCCCGATTAGTAGAAACTGTGAACCCCCCACCCCTAAGAAGAGACATACAGTTTGTAGAACCATTCACCCATTCCCATTACACTAAGCATGTATAATTTATTAGCCATAAATTTGTTTTTAGAATTTCCCGAACAACCATTTTGACCCCAAATAAACCCTAACTTTGTCCTGACCTTTTTATACCTTTTATTGGGGCTTCTAAATGGATTCCAAGCCCTCTTAAGATCCACTATTGGGGACTCAATGGAAAGATTGTTAGATTTTCACCTCTCTAGGAATGTACTTTCTTTCCATTTAGATATATATATATATATATATATATATCTTCTACTCCTATTACCATATAAAATATGTATTTTTATCCTATTTTGGTTCTATATCGAGATTTAGATTTATTATATGATGATTTTTTCAGATCTAGGTTTCGAATCCAGATCATGTTCTTCAATGTGGGGTCGACCTATCCATTTCATATTGGGGATTTCCATTGTGTGATCCCTCATCATAAAATTGAGGTAGGTGGTATAATTTAAATTTCCCATAGTCCAGTTTCTAATCAAAAGTTGTCATTGTTATAATTTTATTATAACATTTGGGAATTGAATCGTTAATTGAACAAATTAATTTATTAACTATATTATGGAAACATGAATTGGGATTAATTAATTATTGAATTAATTAATAGATTGTGTTATTTGTAAATTTATGGGGTGTTGGGATTTATTGAATTAGAAAAATTAGTTTCTGAATTAGTTTTTTAGAACATTGATATTGTGAAATTGATTTGACTAATTAATTTTTGAATTAATTATTTATATGTTGAGGTTTTGAAATTTATTTGGTTAATTTATTTCTAAATTAATTAATGAGATATAAAAACTATAAAATTTATTGGAATTTGTAATTTTTGAATTAATTATTGGGTTATTAAGATTATTGAAATAGATAAATTAATTGTTGAATTAATTAATTTAATTTTTTGTGATTTTGCAACAGATTTTGATGGATTAGTTAATTGTTGAATTAATTAATAGATGTATTTATTGTGAAATTTGATGAGAAGGTTGATTTTTATTAACCTTGAATGATGTGATTTATGTTTTTTTTTATTTGAGAAATTGGATGTGGGACACTGACTAATTCACTAAATACCCATAGGGGTCTTATACATGGAATTCTATTCCCAAATGCATGCATATAAATATTTTTATGAGATATGGACTGATTCTCCAAATACCCATGAGGTGTGGGATGGGGAATGATTCTCCAAACACGCATGGGTTTCAAAACATGATGTTCTATTCCCATGAGATTCCCAATGGGCTATGGTTACAATTGGCCAAATTATGAATTTAAATGAAATAGAAAATTAAATCCCAGTTCATATAATGAACTGTGAATTGAATATGTGATATGATTCTAACTCTGTCATGGGACAATGAAGGCATTGGTTGGTTAAACATTCCTTGAGAACCTGGAAGATTTATGTGGCTAAATAAAGAGTCATGAAATAAATGGAATATTTTAATTTATTACTTGTATCTATTCCTTATAAATCTTCATTCACTATTATTGAATGTATATTATTTTAGATGTCGTTGGAGGTGGCCTACAGAGTTGTAAAAACATCCTACTAAACATAATAGATTGGTACATGAATAGATTTCAAAGCTGTAGGATAGGTTAAGGTAAATGGTCCTATTTCATATGGATGAGTCAGTATGGGGCATAGAATAGGTAACTGGATGTATTTAAGGACCCTCTTTGAGTTTTTAGTGTCATTATTTATTTTAGGTTTTTTATATTGAAACATGGAACATACATGGAATCACATATCTTCTATTTAAATTTGGATATTTTATTTCTATTTTAGTCATCATATGATATTGGTTATTTTTGTTATTGGTTATATAATCATGATTATTTTTATTTATTTCCTATATTTTGATACTTTGAAAAAGAGGGTTTTGTCTCCACATGATCGATATTTGACAAAATATACTTATCATCAACCTCTAACGTATGGGGAGGTGCGCCAATGATCATGTGACCAATCGTATGGGGGCACTGGTGTGTTGTACTGGGGTCAGGATGTTACCTAATTCAATCATATGGTAAAATGTACCCAGTATATAATAATAATTTTCAAGAAGAATGATCAAAACTCAATGTAAGGATATTTAGAAAAAATCCATTATTAGTATCATAATGATTGATGTAACAATCCATTTGAATGGATTTTATGAGAAATAATTATAAATCCATTGAATAAAAAGGGAAAATTAATTTTATACCATCATAGTATAAAATAAATTAAACTAATAAATATAGATTTCATGAATACACATTTTAACCCGAAGAAATGAAATTGAGTTAAGAAACCACTTACATATATGGTAACCTTTTAATCAAATCCCTTTGTAAGAGAAAAAATTAAATATAACTATAAATATAACGAATATATATATATGGTTTTATATGTTATAGGGTAATCAAACACATCATAAATAAAAATAGGTACAAAATATGATATATGTCTCAATAATGGGAATTTGAGATGAAACCCCCCTTAACTTTATTCTCATTTTCCACAAAAGAATGTTAACTTATTTTATAATTAACAAAAACATATTAATTACTTATTTAAGATTCAAAAATAATATCCCAAACTCCAAAAAACCATATCTAATTATTATATTACATTTGTGGTACAAAATAAAATATTTTTGGAAGGATCTAACAGTTTGTTAGAATGGGAAAACCATATTCATAAATATAATACATTTCAATAAATTAGATACATCATGAACATATTTTGATAACATGATTACCCATTCCATAAAATACCATGAAATTAAACATAATCCTCTTCGTGGTATCCTATGGAAAGTAAAAAAATAAGAGTGAGATCTAATACTATGTTTAGAGTATAATTCTATGGAATATTTCATACCTTAAACATGGAATAACAGACATGGATGGAATGAATGACCAAAAAGAATCCAAAATCAACTAAAATAGGTTTCATTCTATATCCATTGAAATCAAATAAAACAAGGATAATAATAATCATATTTATCATATTTATGAGATACATAATGTCTAATAATAAAAAAATTCCAGTCCTTATGGAATGACAGTTTCATATCACCGGAAGGGGTATACACCAAAACCTATCATATTTAATCTCATGAGAAATTTTGATGAGTTATGGGGCTATATAATTATAGGTCTCAACCTCCACCCTTTTATTCCAAATGCATTCACTAAAAGATTTATCAATACATTTCATTCCTTTCCTGGAGGAACCTCTTATAAAAAACATAGTTATTCAAATAAAGATTAAATATGACACTTAAATTCAGCCAAATTGAATAGTATAATTTCAACATCTATGAGAACATATATTAATAAACTTTATGAGTATCGGTTATCATCTATATAACATGAAGCACCCTTATAAAAATGTTTAAAGGGGTGAGGGTATATACAATGTTTGGGGTTAAGACTGGAAGATTGAAATTGGATTCAATAGATTAAATTGGTATGAGACCAAGTAAATGATAGTGAAATTACTCTATCATGGTTCATAATGTGTTTGTGAATATTCTATAGTTTATCCCTTAGGAGTATCAATAACTATGTGTAGTCTAAATCCCACTCGTCATGCATTGGGTGATGATTGAGTCAATATTTAACCAACCATTTTTAGGTTGAATACCCCTGGGTGAATTTGTGCCATAGCAACATCCACACAATAGTTTATAAAAGGGATATATTCTATACGAAACTACACATACTTTTACAACACAAAAACATTTTATGCTTTTCTACCAAGGAATATTTGATATTTACAATGGTTATAGTTACTTTATTAAAAATATATGATGGATGGGTGAAAATATAAACATAGAAATCCCTTTAATTTCCAAAAGAATATGGTAACATTTTTCATTCGAAATTTATACACCAAAAACAATAAAATAGGTGTTGACCAAAATATGAGTCCCAAAGAATGAAAATTGAGATATAAAAACCTCACTTATGGATTGGTTAGACATTCAATCATAACCTATTAAAATCTAGGGCTAAAAATATATGTCTTAAAATAACATGATTAAATTTATTTCATGTTATTACCTATCAAATAGACATTATATAACATATAAAATAAATTTTGTGAACAATACTAAACATGAATCAAAGTGTGTAATGGAAATTTAATAACCTTACCTCTTATCCATGGTTCCATAAATTTAATTTAACCTCTTATATCCTAATTATATATATATTAATCACAAAACTAATAACCTAAACATTATCTATTTCAATCTATACTCTTTATAAATATTCATTCTCCACATGAATTCTTCTACTTTTCCACATCAGTGTTTATTAGGTTGATCATTTGTACTAGATTCATAATATAGGTGTTCATATTCATTATTCTTCCAAAGAAATTAATTAATATCTCATTAAATAAAATGATACCTACTATTTATAATTATATATTATGTTTCAAATTCCATTATTATGTGTTTTATTCATTATCCTTGAAAATAAAATTGACATCAATGATCTTTCGGTGATTCTTGAAAATCGATGTGTATTTCCATAATTAGTGAGTTAAATATTGACATAAAATATCTAGAACCAAAAATAATAAATATTTACACTTTTATTTAATATTGTAATAGTTATTATGTTCTTATAGTCAACCATGATGTCAATTCATACTATTAATTAATTATGTGGTTAAACCGAACCAAACATGAACAAACTCTGATTTTATGAATATTTATGAGGTGGTTTTGTTATAAACTCATTATACTATAAGTGTAATGAAATTATTTAATTTTTTTAGTTTCATATGACATAATGGGAAGTAATTAGGTGAAAAATTAATGGATATTAAAACATTACACAATTTTAATAAAATATTATCCTCATATTACATTTAATTTAAATTATTAAATTAACAATGATTTTTTGTTGATCATATAAGTAATCAGTAATAAAACATTTCATCAGATAAAATTAATCATATAATAAATATAAAATTTATATTTTAATCCCATACTTATATAAATCCTTTCAAGGAAAATATGGAATATAAAGCACATTTAATTATGGAGGTGGTAGTCGGAAGAACACACTTACAATAGTTTTGTTTTTCATAATAGATAGGGAATATGAAAAAATAATAATAATTTAACTATTATTGTAAAATTATTGTATATAACTAATAAAAATATCATTATATTAGTTTTTAGAGAATAAATTTTAATGAATATAAATACTAATAAAATAAAAGTGGTTTGTAATACTCACGTCACAAACAAAAATATTTCTTATACACATCTCTATAAGAAAAGGCCTTTTCTAACTAATGGCGAAAATATAATTCTAAACATGGTATTGGGTTTTAGGATGAGAAAGTTATCATAGTTTCAAGAGAAAATTATATATATAGGTTAATATTTCTGTGGTGGATATTTCACCCTTTTATATGTGAGGAGATAGGTAGTTTTGGAAGTAACCCCAACATTTTAAACAATGTAAAGTTACTATTCTAGTTTCAAATGCCAAAAATTGAAAAAAAAATGAGATTAAAATGATTTTGTGTAGAAAATAACCCCAATAACACATTTTAATGAAACTTTTAGTGTTTATGTATTTTTTCATTAACTTTTTAACTTTTACCATTATTTACTTTTACTTGGTAATTAATTACAAACATTATCAATTAATTTTTACAAAAATGATTATGATTGATCAATTTTACATAATTTTATATTTATTATATCAATTTTTAAAATAATTTTATCAAATAAATTTTATAAATCTGAGTGAAGTTAATTTTACAATAAATATAGATAATCATGAAAAATAGTTCTTTGAAAAATAATATCTGTAAGAATTAAATTTATATATAAGATAAAATTCTATTGGACTCTTATTTTAATGAAATAAATTGATTTATTACTAAAATAATAATGACTATGAGGATTTCATTTGAGTCCAAAACATTATCCCACTTGAAAATACTTTATTTAATGAATATATAGAAAAAAACTATGTATGCTAAAGTAATACTTTAATTTGTTCCACAAATGTTAGATGTTGGATCTATAAGTTTAATGAATATTTTAAAATGAATATTTTTATTTAATAAATTCTAAAAAAATAATTTAATGGAATTTTTGTCTTATATTTCATTAGTATATAATTATAAATTCATAAAAATTATATGTTTTCAGAAAATCATATTTTTTTGAAAAGAAATAGTCCAAATCAGAAAAATGTCAAAAATTCGTACTAAAATAATTGTGAAATGATGGATTCAAAAATGACATTAAATTTTTAAAAATAATATTATTACATTCATAAATTAAGCTATCATGACTCGTCTTTGTAGGGCCCATACCCTGACTCCCTAAGCCCGCCTCCAATATTCCACGGGAAGGTGACTAGCACCGAGTAGGTATATCACTAGCATGGGAGGAATTTTTTATATACTTATACATATGAACCCATCTCCAAGCCCAAAAATGATGAAATGTAAAACCCACTAATGAAAAAGTGCATTCATACCACTATACCCAACTAACAAAGTACAGTAGGAAAAGTAAAGTGCAGTAAAGTAAAATGGGCCATAATACAAGCCCCCTAAAGAAAGAGTCTGTAAACTGAAAAATTCAAACTTGTATCAGAAGGTATTGGGAATATTTTCTAAAGCCGTAGGAATACCTCAGCATTTCCAAACTCATGATTCTATGCCTGGTCCTAGTCCACCTAGGAATGTCAAAAGGTTACTTGTCTGCACAAGACATGACATGTGCGGGTAAAGCCCATACAGGGGTGAGTATATCAATACTCAATAGAACACCCATATATCACAATTAAATACGAAATGTAAAGTATATGGTCAACTATACACAATTATGTGTCTACAACATATATAAGTAAGATATCTACATATACTCAAACCCAGACCTGTAGTATAGAGTTAAGTCGCAACTACCGTATACCAACACTAGAGATTTAGTCCAATGATTCCATGAAGCCCTTAACTAGGATAACATACTCTTGAGTCCAATTGAAATGATGAATTTCATTTGAGAGGTGCTACTCATTGTAACCCATCATGAAAAATGTACACTGATAGATCTTAAGAGAGATATGATACACTCATACTAGGGAACTCACTCCATGAGTGGGGAAGATCCCGATACACGGATGAGGATCAATACCAGGGCCATGGGGTGATACCATGACTTTTACATGTTAACCATCTATATATATTATAGGCATATAGTAGGATTGGTCATTCTGATATGAAGACTAAACTTAGGGAACAAGAATGGATAGAGGATCTAACTTTAGGACTCTTAGAGGGGGTTCCAACTAATTTATCTAAAATGTCCTACTGAGGGGATCATACTCCTATCAGTAGGAAAAAATACCCAATAACCATTAGGGGTGAATAAAGGGAACTAACCCAAATGAAACATGTCCAAGATATGGTGGAAAAGTATATCAAGCCATATATAATAGTCTATACATCATGTAGTAGAGTAACACGTAGTGTCCCTTGAACCTAGGTACTTCCCGTGTACAACAGCCCATGTAAAAAGAATAGGTCATGTAAAATAAGTATACAAGGAATGAATAATTGTTCACACACCATGTCCTACTATTCAGGGTCTTCTCTATGAACGATGTCCATGTGCTAGTACACAAATTCATCCCATGTACTCTTTCCGTGTACAAGTACATGGGGTCATCTGCATAACCGGCTCATCAAATCCTTTTGGTGGGGTACATGATGTGTTGGCCAATCGTTTACTCCACCCCATGTATGTGTAATCCTGTAGTACCCTCCGTTGATTAGGTAAGGGATGAAATTTCATGTTAATGGGGTCACACACATCGTGTGACACTTGACTGCCTCCAGAAACCCTAACTACCACTTATTGGGGTCCATACACCATGTCATCTAGACTACACACCATGTTCTTTGGAATTTTCTAGAATGATAGTTCTTCCTCCACACACCGCGATTGATCCTTTGATGTTTGATCCAATGACTCTTTCTCCTTGAAACTGATTATCCTGGGTCATCTCTCCATTGTAACACTGAATCTATGGGATTAGGGTATTTATTCAGCTTTCAAATGTGATTCTGATCATCATCATGAAAGTATTATAAAGAAATATATATCCCAAAATTCATAGATTATACTACATCCACCAATTTTTAAGATCCACTAGGTTTTCATGAGGTTGGATCTCCTATTTTGGATCATTGCACCATGAATTGGATTTGCAAGGATCATCTATTCATATCAAATGATGAATGCAAAGAACGTGAAAAAAGTTGGGGGAGAGAAGAAAAATTGATAAACCCAATGAATGAACCTCATCAGTTTTTTCTTTTGGCATTGATACACTCTATAAGAACAATCAATAAAAAAACCCTTATATAAGCATAATAATCTCCAAATAAAAACACGTAAAGAAATCCCATCCTGCAAGAATGAGTGAATAATGGACGAACATTTTCATAGGTTGGTCTATATTTATCATTGAATATAATAATGTGGGAATGAATAATAAAAAAACACCCTACCTCATTGGGTTTTAATGCTAATGAAGAACAATGTTGTGATGTGATCATCGTTGAGATCCTTTTATTCCACCATTCACTGACTGTCAATCCACGATCCGATATTTGTTCACTAACGGAAATCCTAAAAGCTCCCACTAATCAATATCCAACATTCTCAAGGCTATGATTCCAACCCTTTGATTTATACATATTGATGTTTTTTAAGGAAAGCGTTGTTTCATTAAGAAAAATATTTTTCTATAAATTATATATTGATGATTATCTCCTTTCTGGTTTTTTCAGAGAAGAAATTTTCTGAATAATTTTAAGTCATGCCTAGGGGAAAATCCTCATTACAAACTCATTGGTGGTCTCAAATTTATTATCTGAGTCTTTTTTCTTGATTTATTATGATTTAAAATCTAAATAATTTTTATTTCTTTTTTTTTATTTATTTTTACATCCAAAAAATATCTTTCACAGTCGACCCAAACTGGATGATGTGAGGACTTACTTACGGTAAACCCACAGCTCGAAACACAATAGTGTCATTATATTTCTAATATATTATCCCATTCAAGAGTTATTCCAATATTTTAGGAAATCTTCTCGTGCGCTTTATTAAAAACTGAAAAAAAAAATTAATGAATTTTTCTAGGTACACTGAGCCTCGAAATCACATACCTTCTTAGTGCTTAGTCTCTGCATTTTCCCAAATAATTTCTAAAAAAAAAAGAAAATATGATTCATTACATTGTCCTCACCTTAGGTATTTACATCCCCAAAAATCTTAAAACATGACTACTCAATATATATGTGGCTACTATGCACGAAAGTGAACCTCCGACTCCCATGTGCTCACATAGATATTCTCATGTTTCCATCAGACATGTACTAATGGAATCGACAACTCAAGAAAGACCATATTCTGCTAATCCTCAATCTCAAATGGGTACTCAGCAAAATTGGGTCCATCCTCGATGCCCATATCTCCCCAATCAATGACTTGTAATGGTTGATACACATACCTCCCCAGCTATGACATGTGGATGTCGTCGTGTACTCAGTCTAACTAAAGGGTGGAGATAAATTATAGGACACCTCACCAAATCTACATGGTATCTAAAAATGGTTGATAAACCATAGAGATAACTTTCCACCCCATCCAAATCTATCTATTCAATATCATGGTGAAGCCTGAAAGAAAACATGGTGTCCTTCCTCAACCTCCAAATTACTCTTCCACCTTTCATCATAACTTATATAAGGGCTATGTGTAGACTTCATCTACTCGTCGATAATCTTAAATTTCTCAATCATTGTTTGCACAATCTCTGGACCCATGAGTGTTTACTCTCCTACATAAAATTTGCAAAGTGGTGACCTACAGGGATGCCCATACAAACCCTCGAATGGTTACATACCAATGGTTGAATGATAGGTATTTTTTTAAGTGAACTCCACTAAAGGTAAGTGATCCTCCCAACTATGGATGAAGTACAACATGAAAGCCCATATCATATCCTCCAGGACTAGTGTTGTCCACTACATCTAGCCATTAATTTCTATGTGAAATGCTATGATCAAGCGCAGTTGAGTCCCAAACACCTCATGTAATCCCCTACACAACCGAGTTTTGAAATGGGC
Source organism: Viscum album (assembly GCA_963277665.1). Lineage (NCBI taxonomy): Eukaryota > Viridiplantae > Streptophyta > Magnoliopsida > Santalales > Viscaceae > Viscum > Viscum album. Next base: position 1,946,802,462 of record OY728127.1, on the reverse strand, counting down.
ATCACAATCTGAAAATATTCATAATGGGACCCCATGGAGTCAGAATATCTCCTACATATAAAGGCATCCCAAGCTCTTTACTAAACACTTCTCTCCGATTTCTAGAATGTGAGCCAACTTTGTGATTCGATTAGTGTTCACAGATATTTAATTATGTCCCCTGTACAGATGTGGTAAAATATTTATGATGTACATCGATATTTCATTTCTACTTCCATTCCATCACCTCAATGGGTTGAGATTAACTCAGTGGAACCTAGTTCTCAGCCTTCACCTACGGTCATATAAGGCATTGATAAATGAACAATGCCATTTCCTTCTTCATCTCTATCCACCAAATCTAACATTGGATATCCTGGTACATCATCACCGCACTAGGGTGTACCACCCAAGGAGATGTATTAAACTTCCACAGAACCTCCTCTCGTAATTCCACTTCTACAACTGTGTTTCCTATGAAAATAATGATGTGCTCCCCACCTTGGGAATATTCATTAGAGGAGTGTCAAATGGATATCTGAGCATGTAAGGTATTGCATTCGATATCCTCATGTTGGGACTCCATGACTCACTATAAGAGAATAGGGTTTACAACTACCAAATTCAGATAAGATGCATAATCCTCATACCCAAAGGATAACTATAACAAGTTCAATTGGTTTGATTCCTTTTTCAACAAATGTGAACTAAATCTCATGTTGAGAGTATCTACCCCAATTTTCCTCTTCATAAGTGTATAGAAAACATAAATTCATAGTCCTTGAGGTTCTCTAACCATCGCCTCTATCTCATGTTTAGATCCTTCTGAGAGAGGATATACATGAGACTCTTGGGATTATAGTAGACAATAAGCCACTCACCCAAGAGGTAGTGTCACCACATCTTAAATGTGAAGACTACTTCTACCAACTCAAGATCTGGGGCCACATAGTTCTGATAATGTGGCCTCAACAGGAGTTAACCATAGGAAATCACATCTTGGCTATTCATGAGAAAAAAATGAAGTCTGGTCCCTAATGAATTGCATATCACTATGTACTTGACACCCATCTCTGGTAATCTCAAAATTAGGTCACTCATCAAACACTACCTTAACTTGTGAATGAATTGACCTAGGGTCATCCTCCGAGAACCATCGTGACCCACTAAACTACTATGGGAGGTAATCGATCCTAGGTAGTGGATACTCATCCTCCACAATCAAATGGTTTATGTGATGGAAATCAATATGCATCCTTAAGCTCCCATATAACTTTTTTTGTAAAAAATATCGGGGCTGACCAAGGTGAAACATTGGGTCTTACTAATCCCTTCCTCAAGAAGTCCACCAACTACACCCTCATCTTTTGAAGATTTGCAGGAGATATCAGTTATGTTGGTGCAAATATCAGTTTCATACTAGGTTGTAGAAAATTGAAAAAGTTTATCCCCTTATGGGGAGGTAATCCTGGAACATCATCCACAAAGATGTCTTTGTTTTCCATTACTACTAATGGGAACTGAAAAATCATAACATATGTTTTTCTTAGGGAAAGGTGATCCAACTCATGATTAATCGGATTCACCCTCCCATGCATTATTTCATCCTGTTATGGATGTGTTTCCTTTTCCCGGACAATGTAAAACCTCATTCCATCACTGTGGACATACCCAACCCTTTTCCTAAAGTAGTTAATTTTGGCATGGACTGATGATAACCAATTCATACCAAGGATGTAGTCATTAGGTATCAATGCTATATCTAAGAGGATCCAACTGAAAGTCTCACATATAAGGTTCAGGTCACAAAGTCTTCATAACTTTGATCAACAAGTCTCCTCGAGTAGGTGTCTCCAAGTGTAAGGGTAATGTCAATGGTCTAACCAGAATCCCATGGCCTCATATAGGGGTTGTGACAAGAAAAGAATAAATAGTATCTATGAATTTAAATATGTATGATAATGTATGAGAAACATGTATCATACCTCAAATCATTCTTGGAGCCTCAGGGTTATATTCTTTAACCACACATAGAAGCTTTCACCCCTTTCCTCCAGCTCCCTAAACCAATTATGGACTACCTTTGGGTGGTGTTGGTAACATGAAGAAATTTATTCCACCTCTTGCTACTCTCCCAGCTCCTATACCATCTTTTCCACCCTATGGATCTACCTACTCTTATTTCTACCCCTACCTCAGTGGACCATCCACTGTTTTCCTGTCAATAGCTTGATGGGTTGAAAAGTCTCTAGTGAATCGTCCCTTAAAACCATAAAAAATAATTTCTTTGTTGTAGGATGACTAGACCCATCCCATGACTCCAAAATGGTAGAATCCATATTCTGGGTATTCCTCTGGTGACATCTCCCACATCTATCTTTCTGAGGCAGACATCGGCTTCCCACTGTCAAGTTCTTTACTCCAGCTTTCCTGCTACTAACGACTATCAGTTTTATTTTCCTGGCCAATGAACACTCAAACTTGAAAGCCTAATCTAGAACCCTAGCTAAGGGAAGAATTCATATAGGGGATACATTGGATCAAATGTCTCTATGCAATCCTCTCTTGAAGGTTTGATCCCTTTAGTTCTATTCATTTTTCATATCCATCGAGTACTTGGAGAGGTAGGTGTTCCTCAATGAATAATCAGACACTAACATGTCATCCTTTTGGAGTTGTAGAAGATCAGGAATACATATATTCCTAAACCTATATGTTGATAAATAATCTCTAAAAAATTCATAAAACTCATCCCCTGAAAGATTCATTCCATTATAAGATCAGGTAACTAAACCCGACCATCACCATGCTAAACCAAAAAAGAAGGCTCATCGTCAAAACCACCATCTAATCTGCTGATGTCTTGACTACATGTAAAACATGGTTCACCACCTCAAGACAGTCCACATACACCAATGTGTCAGGCCCTCCTTAAAACCTGAGGGATTTCTGGGGGTGAAACTCATGAAGCACACTCAAACTGCACTCTTCATCCACTAGTACTTTTTGTACCAAGTGCTGGTCAATAGGTTGTGGTATGGATAATGCACCAACTAGAAGTAGAATCTAGGGATATAATCCTTGTATAAACTACTTTTCAATGAGGGGGTCATCCTCGTAATAATGATTCTAAATCCTAACTGGAATATGTATTTAATACATCCTGTAAGAGAACAAGACGTACCACGAACAATTAGTATATCTTGAGAGATGAATCCAGGACATGGAAAATAAAACCCTTTCCTATATGATGATTTTACCGATATTGTTTCCCAAAAATAATTTTTATCATGTACAATGTCTAAAAAAAGGTTATCAAAGTCCTAGTTTATGGATATGTTGACCGCTGCACAAACACTTCAGTCCCTAGACTGAAACTCAAACTCGAAACAATTAAAACTATTACCCCAAAACAATATCATATACTCTTGGTCCTAAGGTAGAACCGACCTCCTCTGATACCACTCTTTCATGACCATCCTAGTGGGGCCGATTCAGCGACTCCCCAAACCTACCACCAATAGTCCAGGGTCTCGGGACTAATAGTGGGAAGGAATATCACTAACATGTGAGAAATTGATTAAGTACATCTTCGCACACACACATATCAAAGCCCATAAATGTGGAAAGATAAAAACCAATAATTAAAAAAGTTCCTTCATACCACTAAACCAAACCAATAAAGTAAAAAAATGAAAGTAAAGTGAAGTAAAGTAAACTAGGATAGAATACAATCCCACCAAAAGAAAAGGTCTATAAACTAAAAAGCCTGACATGTATCAAAAGCTTCACGGACTGCTGTATATAGCCGTAGGAACACCTCAACCTACCTGAACTCATGAAGAACCTCCTATTCATGGTCTTGGTACTCCTCAGTCTCTATCAAAATGGTCTCCAATCTGCACAAGACACGAAATATGTGGGAAAAATCCCATATGGGGGTGAGTATAAAAATACTCATTTGGACACCCCAGAACCATAAATAAATACACAAAGTAAATGGTACAATCATCTCTACACAAGTATGCCTCTACAGAACATATAACAAATCTATCCAGATATACTCTAACTAAGATCCATAGTCTATAGGTAAGTTGTGACAACCATATAGTAACACTAGAGATTCAGTTCAAATATTACATGTAGAAATCATATGGGAGCATATACTCTTGAGTCCGATAGAATAGACGATGTACGTCTGAGAGGCCATGCTCATCTAAAACTGTCATGATAGAGATGCACTAATAGATATGAAGATAGATATGATATAGTCACTCCGGTAGAACTCACTCCATGAGTAGGGAAGATCATGATACACATATGAGGATCAATACTAGGGCCATGGGGTGATACCAATACTGATTCATGTTCTAATTCTAAGTAGAGGATTGATATCTATTAGAATTGGTTGTGTCAATAATAAGAATATGCATAGGGAACAATATTGGATAGAGGTTCTAGATCAAGTCCACTTCAAGGGTATTCCAACTACTCTATCCAGAAACACCTACTAAAGGGATCATACTCTTATGAGTAGGAAACGATGCTCAGTAACCTTTAGGGGTTGAATCGAGGTAACCAACCCTAAAAAACATGTCAATGATATGGCGGACAAGGAGATAAATCCATTTAGAATAGATTAGATGACATGTGGTAGAGTGATAGGCCATTTCCCTTGACCCTGAGTACTGCCCGTGTACAACGGTCAGTGTTATAAGTACACATTGCGTAAAAGAGGTATACATAGCATATAAAAATGATCACACACCATGTCCTATTATCCGTGTTCCATTCCATGTATGATGGACATTTTCTTGTATACATCTTCAACCCATGTCCTCTGCCTGTTTACAAGTACATGTGGTTATCCGTGTAGCCAACTCAGTAAATTTCTGTGGTGGGGGACACGCCGTGTAGGGAATCCATGCACTCCACCCCAATTCTAGGTACTCCTAGAGTACACTAAAAGTATCAAGGAAGGGCCCACAAGCCATGTAATAGGGTTAAATCAACTTTTGAAACCTGAATACTTCCCAAAACACAAGATGTCACTCGGTGGGGGCCACAAGCCCTGTAGTCTGGAATGCACGCCATGTTGATCAGAATTCTCCAGAAAGATAGTATAAGGACTCAACTTTAAACATTAAATTATCTTGAGTTATGTCAATAATTCACATTGAGGGTCTTTTTAGATTTAGTGTTTTAGATAATTAGTCCATAACTTTTACATTACATATCAAAAATTACAAAGTAGACACTTCTACTCCATCCAATGTTTCACAAAAATAAAATGCCTTAAATAAAACAAGAGGTCTTATCTTGATATAAATCTTCTTGAATACTTTCTTTCTCTTACCCTTCCTTATACCCTTTGAAAACATTTCAAAAACATGGGATGAGTATAAAAATCTCAGTAAGGGTTATAAAATAAGGAAAAAAACATTAGCCCATTAATAAACACAAATCAAAGAAACCATACTTTTCAATCATAGCATACCTCATGAAATAATAAGACTTATGAAAAACATTCATAAATAATAAATCATAAAGGTAACTTGTAGAATTCATAAAATAAAAACACGGTATCTATCACAACTATATAGGGAGTCACATTTGGAATACCCATTATAGTATATTCCTTAAATCTCTTAGGAGAAACATTAACGTTTACCTCTGTCATGTTACCCAATGCATTGGAGAGCTATCTCGGGCTCACCTGCCCTAGGGTTATCACAGAACCACCCATATACATAAAAATGACCAATAAAAATAACATATTCATAACACATAAAACCATCGTAAAGAAAAGATAACATTTCAAAATTTTAATCACAATATATCACTTAACGATATTAACATAATCAATGCTTTTCAAACCATTTTAGAAACCGTTTAAAACATTTAATAAAAGGATTTTTGAATCAAAGTGTCTCATACCACATTGAAGATTTTAATGAATTATCATTTTAAAACATTAATGTACTTATAAATAAATCCTAAAAACTATTTTGAAAACATGGACATTAATGAGAAATATTTAGAAGAATAAATCTTTAAAACATATAAAAAGTTATTTTAGTTAAAGAGTTTTTAACAAAATGAGAGACACTTGAATACAAATAATTGAGGAATAAAATTTACATAGAACATTATAATATCATGAGTTTAAAGGGATTGATGATATAATATGCCAAAGAACAGTATATGCACCACATAAGAGTGAATTGGTTCATAACAACAACGAAGTCTCAATGGAATGTAAATTGAGATGAAATCTATTATAAAAACTATATCCTTTGATTAAGGATAAATCAATTACATAATAATGTGTGAAAACTAATAATACACTCAATATAAGTGGATATTAATTATGAAACAATCAGATTTTATTTACACATATTTATATCACGACATAATCAAGAATTAAAAGATTAACCCAATGAATTGAAATTGGGTGAAGAAGTTCCCTTACAGAAATTTGACAGTTTAACAGCGTCACATTAAAATAAAAAATATGAATTGATGATAGAAAAAGGGTGTCTCATCACCTGGAAATAAAATTTACATCAATAAGGATATATAAGAACATATCCCAACATAATAATATGTAAATTAAAATACATAACAAAAATAATTCTTTTAAAAAGAGGAGGGTAAAAGGTGCCCTTATCGATTTGGTAAATTACGAAACATACACCCCCTGAAAGACAGATCATACAATAAATATGTAAAAATCCATAAATTTATGTATATCACACAATTAATAAAATCAGGGGCAGTAAATTAACCACACAAAAGGAAAATAGTGGAAATATAGCATGAATCTCATGGGAATAAAAGGCCAGATGAAAATCCCTTACCATGTTGTAATCAATCAAGTCATAAGACCAAAAGTTAATAACCACAAAATTATTGATAGAATACCATTAATATAATGAGAAAAATGATAATATATATCAAATGGAAGTACACAAAACAGGACATGCAATAAATAACTGGTGAATAATGGATACCTCGCAGAATTAAAAGTGAAATAAGAAATCCCTTACCTTGAGTCCAACATGACTCGTTTGTTCCATGTTCATCATGAATAATAAACATAAGTAAATTTTTAATTACATAAGAATATTTTTAATTTTTATTATTCCTTTTATATCACTTATTACCTTTCTATATCAATTAGTTAATTATTTGATTTCATATTGGATATTTGGTAGATGTTCGGAACATTAGTCAAAAATGAACTTCTTATAATTACAAATTGTTTATGTGGTCAAAAGTCCATTATCTCTAGAATAATATTCATGATTTAGATATAATATATGTCATATATAACCATTTTATATGTATTTATAATATTCCATATCATTTGGTGTTAAGAAATTAAATTCACTATTCATGGAGACGGTAAGTCGTACGTACGCATGAATGATACATTCATTTATACTTTATATTTAAAGGGTTAAAAACATAATAATAAATATGTATATTATAATTATTGTGTAATAAAATATGATATATATGTTACATAATTTAATTAACTCCATATTTTATACATTCCATGTATGTAATAAATGAATCATATCACCTTGACAGGGCGGCAGTCTGCACTTCTTCAAATGAAATTTTCATGTTTACACATATTGGAAAGCATAAAGGTATGTTAGTAAATAAAAATTACAGAATAATAGAGAAAACATAAACAAAATATATATCATATATAAATACATTTTCATCTTAATGGCCACAATGAGAGGTGGTAGAAGATAATTGAACAATCATCTCTTCGTGAGGCTTTAGTTTATCATCTATTGAAACATTATGTTCTACACACATTAGATGGAGGAGTGGGTAAGTGTAGTTTGAATCCTTATCATTAAAAAATACTATTAAATTGAGGATACTATTTTCATTATAAAATAAATGAATAAAATGAGTTTAGGGATGGAGAAGTAAAATAAAAGAAAAGAAGTTAAGAGAAACTGTTATCTTTAATTTGGGTAAACCACTTTGGTTTGAACCAAAAGGACTTCTTGAAGTTCCTTCTACCTAAGTTAAGGATTCTAGGAGGAGGATAGGGATCTTGAGATCTTATTTGGGTAGGGTTTGGATGATTCAAGGGTATTTAGAGGTGTGCGGAATGAGTTATATGTGGTGTCCTTTTATAATGGAGAGGAGGGGCTCTTTAGGAATGTTTGAAAATGTTGTTTCATTATAAACTTATATTCAGATTCAAAAGGTAAAAAACTAATTAAAGTCAAATATAATAGGAATCATATTCAAAATAAAATCATCCAATAATAATTGGACAGGTTTTGGATATTTTTTTAATAAGAATAATCTTATTTATTTAAATAATTTATTAAGGAGGTAAATAATGCATCATTATTGTGTCAAAATTATTTTAATTTATAAGATATATAAAAATTATAAAAAAATTACCATAATGTAGAAAATTTTATTATATTTCCAATGAATATTTATAGATGAAAACATGACTTATATAACCCCATTTAAAAATTTATATACTAAAAGATATTTCTTAATGTCTTTTTGTATTTACTTTATGTTAATTAAAATAAAGAGTAATTATAACTATTAAGTGGATCCATGGGGTCCAAAAAATACATCCAAGCAAGCCCATGGTTATCCTTGACTCATCCAATAGGTTTAGGATAAGTGTTCAGGTAATTTTGTATTATTATAATATTCTTTTTACCTTGAATTACACTATTATTCACCAAAAATTATTTTCAACTTATTGAACCACATTTTACATACTAATGACAACCATGTATATCATATTTTCAAAATTAAATTCACAAAAGCAGTAAAATATCATTTAAATGAAAATTTATTTTTTTAACTACTACTAATAGGTTTCACTATTCATCAAAAATTGATGTTTTTTAGAAAAATACCAAAAATTCAGTCTAAGATATATTTTATATTCTGAATTCAAAAATAAAGTATATTTTACTAAAATAAAAACATAGAAGTTTCATTAATTAATATAAAATCAATTCTTTTTGCCCAAACAAATTGCGTGTTTTTTAGGAACACTAACTATCAAAATATTGTTAATTGTTTATGTAAAATTTAAATGTTAAATTAATTCCAATGACCAACATTGGATAAATTGTTAAAATTATAATATATTTAAACATTAAAACCAATTATAAAGATAATAAAACCATATAAATAAATTAGATTAAAAAGCAGGTTTGAATTAAAATGAAGTATTTTTCAGTATTCACTAAAAAATTAATTTTATCAGAAAAATACCAAAAAATTTCCCATAGTAAATTTTGATGTCCCTAACCTAAAGAATAATTTTATTTTGTCAAGTAGAACATATAAAAGTGACCAAAACTAGATTTAAATAGGGGTCACCATTAAAAGGTGGTAAATCAACCTTTTAAAGAATATTAGTGTTTTTATGCTTAAAATTAGATTCTTTCTTATTTTAAGGATCTAGAATTTCTTTGATAAATTTAAAAACATTTAAAAAACATTTATAATAAAATTTTAGTTAGTTCTATTCATTATCGCCCTTAAAATAGCTAGGTGTTAACTACTATTTCAAAAAATAATGTTATATTATTATTTTTCACTATGACTCAACATTGTGTGCAACACAAGATTTCAAATAAACCCATTGTTTCATATTAGGTATGCCATCGAATCATATCGTCCCCTTTAATGTAAAATTAATATTTAATTCACAAATATTTTTAAATATGAAATATTCATATTCTTTATTTACCTGGGATACTAAAGATAGATTTTTCTCCATCCGGCTCGGTTGATCCTCTAGTGTTTGTTATGATGATCTGTTCTCCTTGAAACATAATATATTGAGTCTTCTCGCTGTTGAAACACCGAATCGATGGGTTTTGAGCCTTTGGTTGAATTTGAAAAGTAATTTTAATTATCTAAATGAATGTCTCCCAAAGATCGATATCTCCCAAAATACTTTTATCCATCCACTTAGATTTCCTTCTAACCTCCTCAAGGTCTTCATGAGTTTGGATCTCCGATTCCATATCATTTTACAAAGAATAAGAGGTCCAATGAGCATCCATTATTATCCCATAAAGAATAAGAAGAACATGAAGAATATAGATGGCTAAAAGAACAATTGAACAACCCAAGGAATGAACATTGGTCATTATTCATTCCAAACTTGATCCATTACTTAACAAAAATCACAATAAAAAAATAATTATATAATCATGATTATCCTACAATAAAAACCTAAGAGAAAATTCCATACCACAAGCACGACCGAACCGTAGATCAACCTATTCATATGTTGGTCTGTGTTCATAGTTGAATCTAATAATAGGAAGAATAATAATCAAAAGAACATTCCATACCTCATTGGGTTATAGTCCCAATGAAGAATGAAGTTGTGTTGTGATCGTCATTGAGATCCTTTGATTTCACCCTGCATTGATCATGGATCCTAGATCTGGTTGTCATTTGCCATGGTAAAATCCTACATGATCTCCCTAGCGATTCTCTGGTGTGCCTAGGTTTATGCATCTAAACCTTTAATTTCTGTTTAAGTATTTTTTGATTTCAATCATCACTACATCAAAAAAAGAATTTATCTTTAAATTATTTAATGATGATTTCATCCTTTGGGGATATTCCATTGAAGACCCATGTCAACTAAAATTAATTCATTCATGGGGAAACAACACATTACAAACTCTATGGTGGTCTCAGATTTCTAATATGACTTTCCATTCTTGAGTTATAAGGATTTTAAAATGAAATAATTTTTATTTAATTATATTATTTACAGTTACTTACAAAAACTACTTTTCATAGTCAACTCACACAAGATGATGATAGGCATTGATTAAGGTAAATCATCTTCTATGAACACATCAGTTTCCTTGAATTTTTTATCACGGAACCTGTTAAAAATTTATTCCACTTTTTCAGGAAAACCTCTCTGACACTTTATTAAAAACTGAACATCTTTCAATGAATTCTTCCAAGAACACTGAGTATTGGAATCACATGCCACATCAACAACTGATCAAGGAATTTTCCCAAATAATATTCAAAATAAATTTTTAAAAATTCGAGTGGTTACATAAACTTTATAATTTTATCATGAATAAATCCTCATTAGAGTGTTACATTACATCATATGGGGTTTACTTTTTATATTGGGGACTCGGGTATTATATCTTCTGGAATTAAATAATTTCATCATAGAAACTAGGGTATATATAAACTATTAAAAAAATGGGGATAATTTTTACATATATCATCTTCATACTACTTGGTTTTCTGTGCTAATTTATTAATTTACCAAATATGTGAGGTAATTTAGATTAGTTTGGAGGAATAGCCAACCAGTAATTAGTGAGGCTAATTCATTTTAGTATATCAAATGTTTAATATCCCAGGTAAATAAAGAATATGAATTTTTCATATTTATTAATATTTTTGAATTAAATATTAATATTACTTTAAAGGGGATGCTATGATTCGATGGAATACCCGATACACAAAAATGGGTTTCTTTGAAATCTTAGGTTCCACACAATGCTGATTCATACTGGAAAATAATAATATAATATTATTATTTTAAATAGTAGTTAATTCCTAGCCATTGTAATAGTGGGAATGAACATAACTAATTATAATTTTATTATACATGTTTTTAAATGTTTTTCCATTTATCCAATATATTCTAGGGCCTTAAAATAAGAATGAATCAAATTTTAAGCCTAAAAATAGTAATATTCATTAAAAGGTCAATTTGCCACTTTTAAATGGTGAACCCTCTTTAAATATATTTTTGGTCAAATTTATATGTTCTATTTGAATAAATAAAATTCTACTTTAGATTCGGGACATCAAAATTTACATTGGGTAATCTTTTGGTATTTTTTGGATAAAAATCATTTTTTAATGAATAGTTGAAAATACTGCATTATAATTCAAAACTGCCTTTTAATATATTTTATTTATATGGTTTTATTATCTTTATAATTGGTTTTAAAGTTTAATTAGATTATATTTTTACCATTTTATAGAATTTTGGTCATTGTAATTAATTTCACATTGAAAATTTACATAAACTAGTGTCAATCTTTTTATAGTTTTTGTTTCTTAAATACACACTATTTGTTTTGACAACGGAAATTGATTTTAGATTAATTAATGAAAATTCTATGTGTTTAATTTAGTAAAATATAAATTATTTTTGAATTCAAAATATCAAATATAAATTAGGTGGAATTTGTGGTATTTTTCTAAAAAACATCAATTTTTGATGAATAGTAAAACCACATAGTAGTAGTTAAAAACTAACATTTTAATTTAAATAAAATTTTACAGCTTCTGTGAATTGAATTTCAAAAATCTGACATACATTATTGTTATTAGTAAGTATAATTTGGTTCAATTAGATGAAAATAATTTCTGTTTAATAGTAACTTTTGACTTTTATTTATCGCGGTTAAAGGTAAATTGGATAATTCAAGGTAAAAATAATATTATTATAATAAAGAATTTTTTTAACACTTGCCCTGACCATATTGGATGAGTCATGGCTGACCATGGGGATCCTTGTGTCGATTTGGGACCCCATGCAGAAACTTAAGAGTGATAATGACACTTTATTTTAATTAACATAATGTAAAGACAAAAATGACATTAACAGATATATTTTAGTATATCAATTTTAAAATTGGGTTATATATGTCCAAATTTCAACTATAAATATTCATTTGAAATATAATAATAATTAATAAGTTATTGTATTTTTTTTTAATTTTTATACAACATATAAATTATATTATTTATGAAACAATAATGATGTAGTATTTACTTCATTAATAAATGATTTAAATAAATAAGATTATTAATATTAAAACAATATCCAAAACCTGTCCAATTCTTATTGGATGATTTTATTTCGAACATGAGTCATCTTATCTTTTTATTTAATTAGTTTTGGTTTCAAACTTTCCTAAAGAGCCCCTCCTCTCCCTTATAAATGGACACCACTTCTAACCCATTCCTCACACCTCTCAAACCCCTTGGCTCATCCAAACCCTACCCAAATAATCTCTCAAGATCCCTATACTACTCCTAGAAGCCTTACCTAAGTCATAAGGAACATCACGTAGTCCTTTTGGTTCAAACAAAGGTAGGTTACCCAAATTAAAGGAAGAACACGGAACATACAAGTCAAGTCGAACAAGAGGTAAGGGATTTCTTATATCACTTTTAATTACATGAGATTTCAATTGTTCACCACTTATTTATTTCATGTGGGGTATTTTTTACTTCCATTTGAAATATATTATCTTGATCCTCATTTTTATTCATGTTATTCTGTGAATCATTTGGTTGTTGTTAACATTTGGTCATACGACTCGATTTGATTACATCGTGGTAAGGGGTTTCTTATCTCACTTTTAATTATGTGATATTTTCATTGATCACCACTTATTTATTTCATGTCGTGTATTGTTTACATACATTTTATATATATTATCTTGATTCTATTTATATTCATTTTATTAGGGGAATCCTTTGGCGGTTATTAACATTTGGTCATATGACTCAATTGATTACAATGTGGTAAAAAGTTTCTTATCTCACATTTAATTCAGTGAGATTTTCATTGTTCACCACTTATTTATTTCATGTGGGGTATTTTGTATTTCCATTTGATATATATTATAATTATTATCTTTATATTCATTTTATTCTTTTAATCATTTGGTGGTTATTAACTTTTGTTCATACGACTTGATTGATTACGACGTGGTAAGGGATTTCTTATCTCACATTTAATTCTGTGACATCTCCACTGTTCAACACTTATTTCTTGCATGTGGTGTATTTTGTACTAACATTTGATAAATATTATCATGATCATCTTTATATACATGTTATTCTATGAATCATTTGGTGTTTGTTAACTTTTGGTCATACGACATGATTGATTACAATGTGGTAAGGGATTTTCATCTCACATTTTATTCCTGTTAGATTCTTACTTTATTTTACACTATTTCATTTTGTGTGGTGTATGTACAGCACATGATTGTATTAATTGTGTAATATACATCAATTTATGGGTATTTATATCTTTATTTTAATATCCTTCTTTCATGGTTTGTATGTTTCTTAAGTTACCAAATCGGTAAGGGAACCTTTTAACCCAACTTCCATTCCTTGGGTTAATCTTCAAATTCTTAATTATGTCATGTTATGATTATATGTTGAATCACTATGTATTTTTTTATGTTTTAATTTACACTCCCCTTTGAGTGGATATAATTTTGATACACATAATCAATAAATTTATAATTTCTCAAGTCATCAATATGAACTTGATAAGAGTAATTTTAACATAATTTCCATTCATTGAGTTAAATATCCAAGTCATTGGTTTTGTCTTAAAAAGAACATGTGTGAATTTACAATGATTGATTAACACTGAATATACAATTATATTGAGTATGTTATTATTTTTCACACATTATTATGTTATTGATTTATCCTTAATCTATGGATACATTTTTATAGGGGATTTCATCTCAATTTGCATTCCATTGAAACTTCATTGTTGTTATGAAACAATTCACTCTTATGTGGTGTATATACTGTCCTTTGGAATATTATATCATGAATACCTTTATTCTCATGATATTATAATGTTATGATTAAATTTTATTCCTCAATTATTTGTATTAAAGCATCTCTCATTTTGTTAAAAAATCTTTAACTAAAATATTGTTTTAAATGTTTTAAATATTTATTCTTCAAAATATTTCTCCTTAATGTCAATGCTTTCAAAATAGTTTTTAGGAATTTTTTATATGGAAATTAATGTTTTAAAATGATAATTATTTAAAAATAATCAATGTGGTATGGGACACATTGATTCAAACATCTCCTTATTAAATGTTTTAAATTGTTTTGAAGATGGTTTGATAAAGCATTTATTATGCCAATATCTTGAAATGATGTAGTGTGATTGCAATGTGGAAATGTTATCATTCATTTATGCTTGTTTTATGTGTTATGAATGTGTTATGTTTATTGGGAATTTTTTACGTATACGGGCGGTTATATGATAAACCTAGGGCAGGTGATCCCGAGATAGCTCTCTAATGCATTGGGTAACGTGACAGAGGTAAACATTGATGTTTCTCCAAAGAGATTTAGGGAATATATTGTGATCGGTATTCCAAATGTGACTCCCTATGTAGCTGTGAAAGCTACAATGTAAGTATTTTGTGAATTCCATAAGTTACCTTTATGATTTATGATTTATGCATGTTATTCATAAATCTTATGATTTCTTAAGGTATGTTATGATTGAAAAGTATGGTTTCTTGGATTTCTATTTATTAATTGGGATAATGTTTTCTTTCCTTATTTTATGAACCATACTGATATTTTTATGCTCATCCCATGTTTTTGAAAATTTTTTCACAGGGTATAAGGAAGTGTAAGAGAAAAGAAGTATTCAATAAGATTTATATAAAGAAAAGAACTCTTATTTTATTTAATGTGTTCTATTTTTGTGAAACATTGGACAGGGTAGAAGTGTCTAAATTGTAATTTTTGAGATATAATGTAAAATTTATGGCCTAATTTTCTAAAACTCTAAACCTGAAAAGATACTCAATGTGAATTCTTGACTTCACTCAATATTATGTAATGTTTAAGGTCAGGTCCTTATATTTGGTATCAAAGGTCGATTTATATAACTTTAGTGGTTAGGGTGTTATTTAAGCATAAGTTACATAACCATAATGTTTATCATATTAGAAAGAGTCATGGTTATTTTAGTTAAATTGAATGAGTTTAAGATAACATGAATAGGTATATCTTAGTGTTTACCCTCCTCATAAGATAATATATGATGATTTTACTCATAAAATCACATTGAGCTTTTTGTTTTTAGTAAATGGTTAGATCTAGCAAGAACCAACATAACAATAGATGTGAAAGAAACTGTAGTGGTTTTCTTAACGAGATACTGCATGAAATGAGAGCAGCAATGAGAACTCTTGTGGTTAAAATATGTTATGGATATTTTTGAAGAATTTATCTCATTTTCAGGAATTTTATAAAATTATATGGTTTTAGAAAAAGGACAATCTGCAGGAAGGGCGTCCAATTGTCGTATCTGACAAGGTTGTGGGAATCAAACCCACAACCAAAGGAAGACAAGTGTGCATCACCTTCCTCTAGCCTAGGTGAAGTCCCTGGTTAGTATAACTAATTTTTTTTTGGTAAAATTTTTTTATGGATCAAGAATAATTTGATCTTATGTTTTATCAAATTGATATCCTTATTATAGAAATTATTTAGTGATTAAGTGATAAAGGTTATTTTGGATGACGTTCTCTCTTTTGGGGAATAGTATATACCTAATGAAGATGGAATACTATGGGATTTAATTTGAGGAGTAATTTTTGGAATATTATATTTAAAAGAATCTATTTTTTATTTTCAAAATATGGCTATTTGGGTTATTTATGGAAATGATTAACCTATCATAAAGAATATATGATTAGTTTAATTACACATTAGTATGAGAATTTAAATGTATTCTATGTTATTTGGAGATAAATGTTAAGATTTACTGTGAAAGACTATGGGAAAAAATTCTTCGGAGTTTTGGTTTTCAATATTTGTTTGGAATATATTGAATAATTTTAAGTAATGTTGTTTATTGAATGTTCTTTGTTGAACTTAGGGAACTATTTATTGAATTTTGGATACTAGGAATAGTATTTATTTTTATAAATCATTGTCCTTTTTGGTGATAATCTAATATTTTACTAATCATTTTGGTTTTAGTTGATGTCTAAATACAAGGGAAATATATAGTTCTAATTTTGTGGATTATGTGATTCTCTAGAAGATGATTATTGTTCTTTTGATGTGACCAAGTCTTTTTGAATGCTCATTTTTTGGAAAACGATTAGTTTTTGGTAGAAAATTATTAATGTATGAAACTCTAGTTGAAGTTAAGTATATTTTTTTATGTTATTATTATATTTAGTAAATTAATTCATCATAATTATGAAAAGGAACGTAAAAAAAGTTGTTGGTTTACAATTCCTACTGGGTAATCAATGATCGTTTAACACATCATAAGTTTTTGATTTTCTGGTGGTTAAATTTCTCTTAATCGTGTTTTCTATCACTCTCCATCAAAACTTGATGCTTAGTTTTCTCTTCTATATCCATGTTTTCCTACATGGAATCCAAGAATGGGTTATCTCTAGTGACCTTTTTGCTTCTATTTCTTTATTTTAAAGTGATATTTTTATTGAATCTTTTTCTGATGTGGGACTCTCAATGATGTTTTTAAGCCCAATTTTATAATTACAAGGACGCAATTTCCAAAAGGGGGGAAGGATGTAACATCCTAGGTAAATAAAGAATATGAATATTTAATATTTATTAATATTTGTGAATTAAATATTAATTTTACATTAAATAGATACTATGATTTGGTGGCATACCCATTACACAACAATGGTTTTTTTTAAATCTTACGTTGCACACAATGCTGAGTCATATAGAAAAATAATAATAAAATAATATTATTTTAATAGCATTTGACGCCTAGATGTTGTAATGGTTGGAATGAACATAACTAACTACAATTTTATTATACATGTTTGTTAAAAGTTTATAAATTTTTCCAATAAATTCTAGAGCCTTAAAATAAGAAAGAATCTAATTTTAACTATAAATACACTAATATTCTTTAAAAGGTCGATTTACTGCCTTTAAATGGTGAACCCTATTTAAATCTAGTTTTGGACACTTTTATATGTTCTATTTGACAAAATAAATTATTTATATTTGAGACATCAAAATTTACTTTGGGTAAATTTTTGGTATTTTTCTAGTGAAATTCATTTTTTAATGAATTGTGAAAAATACTGCATTTTAATTCAAAACTGTCTTTTAATATAATTTATTTATATTGTTTTATTATCTTTATAATTGGTTTTAATGTGTAATTAGAATATACTTTTTCCATTTTATCCAATATTGGTCATTGGAATTAATTTCACATTGAAATTATTCATAAACAACTGTCAATATTTTCATAATTATTGTTTCTGAAAACACGCTATTTGTTTAGACAATGGGAATTGATTTCAAATTAATTAATGAAACTTATATTTTTTTTAATTTAATAAAATATAAATTATTTTTGAATTTTTAATATCTAATATATCTTAGGCTGAATTTTTGGTATTTTCCTAAAAAACATCAATTTTGACGAATAGTGAAACCACTTATTAGTTGTTAAAAAACATACTTTTTTATTTAACTCATATTTTACCACTTCTATAAATTTAATTTCAAAATCCAAAATACATGGTTGTTATTAGTAAATAAAATTTGGTTCAATAAGATGAAAATATTTTTTTGTGAATAGTAACTTTTGACTTTTATTTACCACGGTTAAATGTAAATAGGGTAATTCAAGGTAAAATGAATATTATAATAATACAAAATTAGCTTAACACTTGTCCTAACATTATGGGATGAGTCCTGACCGACCTGGGAATCCTTGGGTCAATTTTGGGACCCCATGAAGCCACTTAAGAGTGATAATGACCCTTTATTTTAATTAACATAAAGTAAAGACAAAAATTAAATTAACAAATATCTTTTAGTATATCATTTTTTACAGGGGGTAGATAATTCATATTTTCAACTATAAATATTAATTGGAAAGCTAATAAGATTTCAAACATTAGGGTATTTTTTTATAATTTTTATACGTCAAATAAATTAAATTATTAATGACACAATAATGATGTAGTATTTACCTCCTTAATAAATGATTTAAATAAATAAGATTATTAATATTAAAAAAATATCCAAAACCTGTCCAATTCATATTGGATGATTTTATTTCGGACATGAGTCATCTTATATTCTATTTTAATCAGTTTTGGAATTTTTTAAACAGAATATAAGTTTATAAAAATATAACATTTTCAAACATTCCTAAAGACCCTTCCTCTCCATTATAAAAGGACACCACTTCTAAGCCATTCCTCACACCTCTCAAGGAACATAGTTCATCCAAACCCTGCCCAAATAAGCTCTCAATATCCCTATTATCCTCCTAGTACCATTACCTTAGGAATAAAGAAATTCAATAGGTCTATTTGGATCAAACCAATGTGGGTCACCCTAATTAAAGGAAGAACACAGAACATATGAGTCAAGTTGGACACGAGGTAAGGGATTTTATATCTCACTTTTAATTTGGTTAGATTTTCCATTTTTCACAACTTATTATTGCATATTGTTTATTTTTTACAACCATTTGAAATATATATTATCATGATCCTCTTTATATTTATGTTATTCTGTGAATAATTTGGTGGTTTTTAACTTTTGGTCATACGACTCGATTGATTACAATGTGGTAAGGGGTTTCTTATCTCATTTTTAATTCCATGATATTTCCATTGTTCACCAATTATTTATTTCATGTGGTGTATTTTTTATTTAAATTTGATTTATATTATCATTATTCTCATTATATTCATGTTATTCTACGAATCATTTGGTGGTTATCAACTTTTGGTCATACGACTCGATTGATTACAACGTGGTAAGGGGTGTCTTATCTCACTTTTATTTCTATGAGATTTCCATTGTTCACCACTTATTTATTTCATGTGGGGTATTGTCTATTTCCATTTGATATATATTATCATGATTATCATTATATTTATTTTATTATATGAATCATTTGGTGGTTATTAACTTTTTTTCATAAGACTCGATTGATTACAACGTGGTAAGGGATTTCTTATCTCACTTTTAATTTCATGAGATTTCCATTGTTCACCAAATATTTATTACATGTGGTGTATTGTGTACTGAAATTTGATATATATTATCATTATATTATTTATATTCATGTTATAATATGAATCATTTGGTGGTTATTAACTTTTTTTCATACGACTCGATTGATTACAACATAGTAAGGGGTTTCATATCTCTCTTTTAATTCCATGAGATTTCCATTGTTCATCACGTATTTATTGCATGTGGAGTATCCTGTATTGCCATTTGATATATATTAGCATGATAATATTAATATTCATGTTATTATATGAATCATTTGGTGGTTATTGGCTTTGTTTCATACGACTCGATTGATTACAACATGGTAAAGGATTTTAATCTCACTTTTTATTCCGGTGAGATTCATGCTATATTTTCCCCTATTTCCTTTTGTGTGGTGTATTTAATACACATGATTGTATTCATTGTGTAACATACTTATATTTATGGGTATTTACATATTCATTTTATAATCCTTCATTCATGGGTTGTATGTTTCGTAAGTTACCAAATCGGTAGGGGAACCTTTTAACCCAGTTTCCATTCCTTGGGTTAATTTCTAATTCTTAATTATGTCATGCTATAATTATTTGTGGAATCACTATTTATTTTTTTATGTTGTAATTTACACTCCCCTTTGTATGTATATAATTATAATACACATAATCATTCCATTGATAAGTTTTCAATTCATGGATATGAACTTGATAAGAGTTATTTTTAATCAATTTCTATTCATTGAGTTAAGCATCCAAGTCATTAGTTTTGTCTTAAAAAGAACATTTGTGAATTTCTTATGATATATTTACCATGAATATCCAATTATATTTGGTGTATTTTTATTTTTCACATATTATTATGTAATTGATTTATCCTTAATTTAAGGCTGCAGTTTTTATATGGGATTTCATCTCAATTTAAATTCCATTGAGACTTCATTGTTGTTATGCACAAATTCCATCTTATGTGGTGTATATACTGTCCTTTGGCATATTATATCAGGAATACCTTTATTCTCATGATATTATAATGTTCTAATTAAATTTTATTCCTTAATAATTTGTATTTAAGCATCTTTCATTTTGTTAAAAACTCTTTAACAAAAATGTTGTTTTAAATTTTTTAAAGATTTATTCTCATAAATAGTTATCTTTAATTTCCACATTTTCAAAATGGTTTTTCTGATTTTTTAATAAGGACATTAATTTTTTTCAAATGATAATTCATTAAAAGCTTCAAAGGGGTATGGGACACTGTGAATCAAAAATCTCATTATAAAATGTTTTAAATGGTTTTGAAAATGGTTTGATAAAGAATTGATTATGTCAATATCTTGAAATGATATACTGTGATTGCAATTTGGAAATGTTATCATTCCTTTATTTTTGTTTTATGTGTTATGAATATTCTATGGTTATTGGTAATTGTTTGCATATATGGGTGGTTCCATGATATACCTAGGGCGGGTCAGCCCGAGATAGCTTTCCAATGCATTGGGTAACATGATGGAGGTAAACGTTATTGTTTCTCTTAAGAGATTTTGGGAATATACTATGATGGGTATTCCAAATGTGACTCCCTATGTAGCTGTGATAGCTACAATGTATGTATTTTATCAATTCCATAAGTTACCTTTATGATTTATGATTTTTGCATGTTATTCATAAATCGTATGATTTTATGAGGTATGTTATGATTGAAAAGTATGGATTCTTTGATTTTTATTTATTATTTGGTTATTTTTTCCTTTCGTTATTTTATAACCCTTAGTTATCTTTTTATACTCATCCCATGTTTTTGTAATGTTTTTCAGAGGGTATAAGGAAGGGTTTGAGAATGACAGTATTAAAGAAGATTTAAATCAAGAAAATAAATCTTGTTTTATTTAAGAAGTTTTATTTTGGTGAAACATTGGATAGAGTAGAAGTGTCTACATTGTAATTTTTGAGATGTAATGTAAATTTTATGGATTAATTCTCTAAAACTATAAACCTAAAATGTTCCTCAATGTGAATTCTCGAGTTATCTCAAGATTATGTAATGTTTAAGGTCGTGTCCTTATAAAATGTCCCAATATATCTGGGGATTAACATCTCCTTTTATAAAGTTCTAAAACTCGCATATAGGGTGAAACCTTCATGAATACATGATACCAAACATCATATTTTTAGACCTTCATTCAATTATCCAAAATTTTATTTTTTTGTTATATGTCTCATTAATATAATCCCAAATAGTTTATACTTTAATAGTTTACTCCTCAACTATATCATGGAGAAATAACATTCTTTCTCTAACTTATTCACAATATGTTAGAGTATGAAACCTCTACCCATAAATTGCTTAAAATGGGACCATATGAATACTTATGTGGAATATATTATTGAATACCAATTCCAAAAAAGTTATATAAGGATACCGCATACATTAGATGTAAAGAGAAAATGATCTCATCTTGGCTTAAAAAGTCTGGATAGTCCTTTTATACTACACATTAGTATGGGAATGATAGGTTGTTCCTAAATGTATCTCAGTTTTGATGGCCATTTGTATACTCTTTCAAATTTTCAATATGAACCATATGACATGATTAGATACAATCAATAGGGTTTCACCATTAATCCTTAACATTTCTTTGATATAGAGTCGTGTACGGCACTCAAGGAGAAGATCTTTTATTATTTCTATGAAATGAGTTTAATTTATAAGAGAATCAATGATGAAAATATTGAATATTTATTTCTTATATTCATTGTAAGTCTAGTGAAAAATTCAATTATAAAATTTTCCAACTTCCATATAGGTATAGGAAGAGGTTTCATGACACCCTTTGGATATTTTCTTTCATTGGTTACCTTATGAAATACCAACCAAATGAACACATAGTCCCAGATTTCCCACTACATTCCAAACCACTTGAAATATTCCCATAAATACCAATACATATTCCTTCTACCATGGTAAATGGAGAATTTTGAGATATGTGATATTTACTACAATTCCATTTTCAACTCTGGTATGCATTTAGTGAATAAATTATTTCTAAGCTTCACCACTCTATCTTTATAGATGAATTCTTTCAGTTTCACATCATTCAAAAATTTATTATTCCTTTTAATGTTCCCATAATCCTTCAACTAACACTCTATATTTTCTACTAAAAATGGTTTATAAAATTCTTAGAAAAGGAATGAAGGCTCCACTTATTGAAAAACAAACAAACCCATCTTTACTATATCTTAGTATATATGATCCTTATTAATCCACATCATGTTCAAAATCCCATAGTCCCACCTACTCAATGCATAATCCACATTTTTTCATCCCTAAGTTGTTTTATATCCAATAATAATAGTTCATGTGTAGCTAAAACCATATTTCCTAACTCATGTTGTGATCCTTTCGAGAGAATATATAATTCAAACTCTTATATTTTGTATATATATGACATCTTTCACCATAGATGTAATTTCTCCATTTTTTAAAATCGAAGACAGCATCTGCTAGCTCCATTGAATATTTTAGATAGTTTTATTCATAGATTTTAAATTACCTTGATTCATATGATATAATCTAATAAATATTTATAATGAAATAACCTATAACATTCTTTGATGTAGCAATATATATTAGAAATCCTTCCTTAAATGATGGTAGAGTTAATAGTGGTTCATTAATCAGTCCCCTCTTCAAGAACATACAATATTACTTTTATTCCCTCGACCAAATTAATTTAACCACTTTACATGTTAACTTCGTTAATGGGTTTCATAGCTTTAAATGATCTTTATAAAACTACCCATAGTAACCTAAAAATACAATGAATATTTAGATCATGTTTATGTTTTTTGGTGAAGGTCATTCTTTGAATAACTATGTCCTTGAATAGTCAAAAAATATTCCATCATTGGATACAATATTGATAATAAAATAAACATCATTGAGATATAATTTACACTTATTATCGTTTCCATATAATTGTTTTTTCCTAAGGTAATCCAAAATTATTTTTAAATGGATTTAATTTTCTTCATACCTATAATATATATCAAGATATCGTCAATGAATTCCACCTAAAATTTATCAAGATACTCCTTGAATACTATATTTTTAATATCTATAAAATCATATGGTACATTAGGCAATTAAAAATGAATTATCATAAATTCACAATGTATATACCTTGTTTCAAATTTCAACTTTGGTATATCATCCTTATTCTCCCTTAACTATTGAAAACCATAGAAAATGTCATTGTTTGAAAAGTATTGGTATATTTTATGTTAACAAAATAAGTCATAAATTCATGTTAAAGGATACTTATTCTTTATAGTAATTAAATTTTTCTTCATTTAATCGATGTGTAGTCTTATATTCCCAAACTTATTTTTCAAAAATATAATAGGGGCTTCCCATGGTGAAACACTAGATTTTATAAATAAATTATAAAATAACTCATGATGTTTTTATTTAACTCCACCAATTACAATGGTGTAAATATATAGGGTATTCTATAAATATTTATAGCATCAGGAATGAGTTCAATTGAGAACTCAATTCCAGGAATTGTTGGATTACTAGTCAATTCTTCTGGAGAAATCAATGAATTTTTGTACCATGCCTCCACCCTTTATTTTTAGGATATTTTAATTATTTATAGATCACACTTGATCTTACTCTCTAGCGATTTCAATTAAAAACAATAGTTTGTTCACGTATACCTTAATATAATATACTATAATGGCGAGTTTTTCATTTTCATCATATCTAAAAGTGCCAAAGATCTTCTCCAGAGATTTGATCCATTGATCGGCTACCAATGGATATGTATTTCTATTGAATGATGGAGGTTGTAATCACATGAAGTGGTCCAATATAGTTACAAAATGTTTTGCTTCACTAGTTCACTCTATCTAGGTGATATTAATTATCAAAACCTTGTTTAACTACCTTAATATGTGTATGATATGATTATCCTCAAAAATAGCTTTATTTACTTGTTTTAGTGGAATATTTGTACATTTCTTATGATTGATGATATAGTTACCATTCCTCATGATAGAAACCATATTCATATAATTGAATAAATATATTCATCTCATGATATTGAATTTTAAAATACATTTCCTACTAATTTTTCTAGATGGTTCCCCGGAAATTATGGGGGATTTATATTAGATGTGCTATATTATTATTTTTTATCTTAATATATTCATCATGGTTTCTAAACAAATTTCTTTGATACTAATTGTATTATCCAGGACTCTTGAAACCTGGATCTAGTAGTTATATTACATTAAGGGTAAAAAATACAAGAGTTCGTGAAGGATCCAATACTTTAGTAGTCTTATGATACCAGATACATACATATAATACATTTCAAAACATAATATATAATATTAACATTTTTTGAGAGAATGATTAGACCATCCCTAAAATCCATGACAATTACACATAATCCTCCTCTAGGATTATTTTGGAAATTAAAACAAATAAGCATGATCTTAGATACCTAGTAAAGAGTATCATATAATTGAATATTTCAAAACATAAACATGAATAAACTGATATGGAATGAACAGATAAACAATAAGAATCTATAATCAACTAAAACTAAGAGAATGATTTATCCACAAAAACAAATGAAAGAAAGGAATGAAAAAATCATTGAGATCATACTAATTGAATGAAAAAATTTATACATCAAAAACATTTTATCAAATTTTTGTGCCACGAAAGATTCCCATGATGGGAAGGGATATACAAAAAAAAACCCTACAAGTTTTATCTCATGGTACATTTCATTGCATTGAGGGGATATATAATTCAGGTGTCCACCTATTACTTAATTGTGTCCATTGCATTCACTTTGAGAGTCAACAAAACCCTTCATACCATTTCATAAGAAACCTATTACTAAATAATACATTTATATTTGTATAATGAAAAAATATAGAAATAAAATACCTCTCCATTCAATCAAATAATGTGTATTTCTAGGGGAATATCCCTTAATCAATTTATATTTCATGGGATTTCATCAATATAACATGAAGTGCCCTCATCAAAAAGATATATTGGATAGGGTACATACAATGTGAAGGGTTGTCCCTAGAATATAGAAATTGGATTAAATATATTGAATTTGTAGGATACCAAGGAAATGGGGGGAAAATTTTCCATCATGGTTCTTAAAGATAATGTGAATATTCAAATGAATTTTCCATTGGATAGTTAATCTATGTCTGTATTATATTTCTCATTCGTCGTGAATTATAGTGATGATAGAGTCGGTGTTTATAAAACCATTTTTGGGATGATTTCCAAAAGCATCATATATACCATAGTCGAATCAACTTTATTTTATCTATACAAGGATTTATTTTCTTGGAAACTATATATAATACTAATTTATTAAAACTGATGTTGGATTTCCACCATGGAAAAGATATTGTTTTACAATTTTTTTGGTAAATCATGAAACAAAATAATATGATGGAGGGATAACAATATAAAAATTTAAATACAATAAATTTCAACAACAATGTGGTAAAATTATTCCATGAAAATACATGATCTAAATAGAAGTAAATATGTGTTAAAAAAATATGATTCACAAAGAATGAAATTTGAGACAAAAAAAACTTCTTATAGAATGTGTGGTAATTAAATAATAGCTTATTGAATGGGAGGGATTAAAATGACAATAAAATATCATTAATAAAGTAATTTTATGATATATATTCTCAAATAGGTAGTATATATTACATATAATGGAAATTATGAGCATAATTAAAAATATATCTTAAAGGGAGTAATTTGAGATTAAAAACCTTAACCTCTTATCATGGAATCGAAAAATTTTCTTTAACCTACTATAACATAAACATATCAATCTCAATAACTTAATTGATAACCTTACACATATCTATTTTCAGATATATTATTCATAAATTTTCATTCTCTATATGAATTATTCTACCACCACACATCTTTTTAAAAAAATTATAAATCACTTTATGGTTGAGTAAGAACCATAGAAAGGACGCACTTTTGGAGTTGACAGCCTGAGGAATATAATTTATGACCAAAACTCATTATCATACATACCTTAAAATCATAAAGTTCCCATGAATAATAATGTTCCAAATCATCGGGCATGAATCTATAATTACTGATGATGGAATGAGTATGCATCATGCCCGACATGTCTAACACATTCAGTTTGTAATGAAATTTCAGGAAAAATCAAGGTTAGGAAATTATCTTTCAATACCTGGTACTTTTGTCTTCTTTTTTGGGCTTTGAATCACAAAAAAGGAGTCTAAATTTATTATTCGTAATCATAGGAGATTCAAATTCTCACTGGACACCCATTCCACCAATCTATCCAACCTTAGTCATGATTAGGTCTGAGAGACCTCGACTGCCCCTTGGTACCATGAAACATGCATTGAAATCCCCACATCAATAGTATTAGATCATCTACCTTGAGAATCATCATCCTTATGGGTTCCCTATAATAATGAATCACCACATCTCCATGCACGTTCAGTTTCCAGACCATGCAAAATGTTTCCATATGAAAGTGGACATAGGGATACCAGAGAGTATAGGCCAACACCCCCAGCATCCACAATAGTTGGGATGACATTTCCTTTCTTGAATTCTCCAGAATCAATAATTTTAGAAAAAAGGGTAGAAAAAGGGCCGAAGAACATAGGATATGAGAAGGATGTGAGTGAAAACCATGACTCTCTTTGGTGCTTGAAAAGGATCAATGTCTAACGGATGAAGAGAGATTTCATGAAATAGATCTTCTTGGACTCTGAAGGACACCTGATGGAAAGTGATGAACAAAAGATGAAGAGTAAATCCAAGAACCAGTGATTATTCCCTTAGGATCCATAGAAATAGTAGGAACAAGGGGCATTTCTATGGGCCACTGATCCCTTCTGAGCTCTCCTCCCATGATGAGAGAAGCTTGATGGAAATTTGACTTGATGATTGAAAAAAATATAATAGGAACCAAATGATTCCTCATAATTAATGTGTTCCCAAATCCAAACTCACCTTTGACCATAAGAAGAATATGTTTTATTTAGGGGCTTTAGGATGTCCATCTCGATACATAGATGAGCGAAACTGAGCCACTTCAAAAATAGAGTATGATTTTCAATTTGATAAAAACAACCTATCCTTCCACTAGTAAATTTGATGAAAGATGTGTTTTTTAAGGGAATAGGAAGGTAGGGATGATGAATCCTCAACACAACATTCTTTATATCATTATCATGACTTAAATCAATGATCTAATACAATATGATGAAGCACCGATTGTCACACTGGCGCAACTTTGATGTCCAGGAATGGGAAAAAATTTCATAATAAAGGAGTTGAATACACAGATGTCGGTGTTCTGGAACCCCTATGGTCTCTGGGGAATGAGAACCTTTAGACGAGTTGACTAAACACCCAAACATTCTTAAAAAGGTTTATCCAAACTGAATCTAGCCACAATCGTCTGATAATAGAAGATGAAAGTATCATGGAACTCGTTTATGGAAAGGAAAATTATTGTGGTAGTCTTGAAACATGATAGGTCCTTATGTGAGATTATAATGATAGTAATTAAATAAAAATGTTGAAATTCCTTGGAATGTGAATCAGTGTAAAGGGGCCTCAGTTGATCTGAAGAAAATGAGAAATGAGGGTTTATCATTGTGACCTTCTTCATAGGAACCCCTAGATCCATACCCATAGAAAGTGTCAATTCCAAACTATTCACTATAAAAATGACCTATCTAGGAAAACAAGAGAGAGTTTTCTCCATCCAAAACACAATCATTTCATGAATTCTACTAATTTTCCACATTGATGTTTATTATTTTGAAAATTTATACTAGTTTCATAATAGTGTTGTTCATTTATATTGTTATTCCAATGTTCTTCATTAAAAAAATCACTAAATTTATGGTTTGGGATTTTTTATAATTATTAGTTATGTTTTAAATATTATTCATTATTTTATTTATTCATTATACTTTTAGATGTAAAACATAACAAGTATGTTTCAATGATTACTGATGATTGAAGTTGGTTTTCTTAATTAAGGAATTAAATATTCATATAAAATCTCCAAAACCAAAATAATAATAATTAAAAATTTAATATCATATTATACTATAATTTATTCTCTCATATTCATTCATTATATAAATTCATAGCATTGTTCAATTATGTGGTTTAACTGACCCAAACATGAACATAATTAATTTAATGAAAGATGATTTGGTTTTTTATTTATAATTTCATTATACCAGAAGATTAATGTTCTTATTTAGTGTTTATTAGTGTGATATATTATAATTATAAGGAATTATAAATATAATTAACTGATGTGAAGAATTTATACAAATTTAATAATATATTAACCTCTTAGTATGCCTATTTTAAACTATTGAATTATTGATTATAGTTTATTGATGATAACATTAATAGGTTCTCAAATTGTTTATACCATAACATTAATAGTTTAATAACCATAATATTTAAATTTAAATACAATCATCAGATCTATCCTGATAATATGGTGATGGAAAATGAAACACATTGTGTCGGGGAGGAGGTAGTTTATACAACGCATGAACGATGGTTTTCGTTTTCGTAACTGATGATGTATATCATTAAACAATGAAAATAACCTTAATATATTGATATTAAATTATATAAATTATACCAATATCATTATATTAGTGTTTATATAATAAATTTTATTGAAGGTAATTAAAAATAAATTCTAATTAGATGAAAATACTCGTGTTGGGGACATTAATTTTCTTGGGAAGTCCCCTTGGAAATTAAGGCCTCATGCAAACTAATGGTAACTAGAAGATTTTGAACTTGTGAAATAATTTTAGTATGAGTAGTTTTTCATAGTTTTAAGGGGAAATTTATTTTATTTGGGAGTCTTGAAGTGGTGGAGATGTTATTATTTTATAACTGAGGATAAGGGTAGTTTTGGGAGTAACTAATATATGTTCAAATATGTATGGTTAATATTCAAGTTTCAATTCCTATAAAATAGAAAAATCAGATAGAAAAATTTTTTCCTATAAAAAATAAACTCAAACAATAATTTTTTTTGAAATCCTTGAGTGTTTTATGGATTCTTTGAAAAAATGTTAACATTTTACAAATTTTCTTTTACCTTGGTAAGTGATTTATAAACATAGAAATTAATTTTAAATAATAAGATTAAAATTTACAATTTTACCTAATTTTATACATCTAAATTAAAATTTTAAAATAATTTTATCAAAATAAATTTCAAAATTTGTTAAAATTTAATTTTATAATAAATACATTTAATTTTGAAAAAAAATATTTTTTTTGGGAAATAATGTTTTTAGGTTCTAAATTTATAAATTAGATTCAATTATCTAGGATACTAATTTTGTTGAATTAAATTTATTTAATATAAATAAATAAATTTATTAGTATATAAAGGTAATTTAAAACTGAATACCCTTTAAAAATATGTTATTCAATGAAAATATCGAGAAAAAAATTATTATAAAGTTACATTTTAATTAGTTTTAAAAATGTTAAACAATGGATCTATAAGTTCAAAGAATGTTGTAAAATGAATATTGATATTCTATAAATTCATATATTATTATTTAACTAGCTTTTAGACATCTACATCATTATTATATAATGATAAAGTTATACATGTTACAATTAGGTTGAAACCCATAATTGTTTACTAAAAACTGACCTCTTCATAAAAATATCCAAAATTAAAAATACCAATTTTGATGTTATGAATTCCAAAATGAAGTTTATTTTTTAAAAATAAAAATATAACATTAAAAATTATACATTTAAATATATTAATGAACATAGTAACATTATATTGTGATAGTCCAAGGTTTTTTTACCTACATAGTAGTGTCTCGGGTATTACATTCCCCCCATAAATTTTGTTCTAGAAATTAGAGTTTATATTAACAATTGAAAAAATATTGATAATCATTATTTTTATATTGTTAATGATCCTATTTTTAATCTTAATATTTTTGATTTCTCCAATGTACAATCTCTAATTGTGTTGTCCTATTCCGTAATATTTTCTCCCTAATATCATGAATCTAGATACACACCTTATTATATGAAAATTCAGGTTCCAAATATATTACCTCATATGTGGGGACATGAATTGGATCCAAAATGTACTTCTGTAGTAATTAAACATTGAATATGTAGTTTACCTTATAAATTTTGGGTGGAATAATCAATCAGTATGCTAAAACCTTGATTATTTCTCGTATTTCAAATGGTCAAATGTTCCTAGGTATTACCTTTCCCTTTTTTACCAAATCATACAAATACCTTCCATTATGAAACCATTAATAACACATTATCCCCCCAGTGAATTTTTTTTCTCTTCATTTATTATCATTATATATTTTTTTATTCTCTATGCCACATTAATATGATTCTAGATAATTCTAACATTAATTGTTTTGACCTCAACTAGCTCTAGTCCAATTAAATTTATTTCTACAAATTATTTTACATAGCTTTATCTATGAATCCTATTATGATACATTACATCATATGGTTCCATTTTGATTCATCAGTGTAATATATTATTATAGAAAAATTATACAAAAATAACATTCTGCTCCAACATACATTAGAAATCAATAGATCTTAATATCGGATCATCTTGCGAACTCCAGATATTCCTTTCATACTGCACATTTTCTAGGGGATAATAGTTTGTTCAAAAATGTATCTTATTTTCATGATACATTTGACGACACATAAAATTTTTTTATGTGAAATGATCATCACAATCAGATACAATTGATAGGGATTCCCTATAGAGCCTTATGAATTCATTGAGATATATTCAGGGAATGTTTATACGGGGTAAAACTAATCTTATTATTAAGAAATGAGTAGGCTTTGTAAGATGATAAATAATTACCTTAAACACATGATTCTTATGTAGATTCTTGGGAGTCTAGTAAAAAAGTCCATTGTAACATTTTACCATATTCATTTTGGTATATGAAAAGGTTTCATGGCTCCCTTGGGATATTTTCATTTTTCCATTACCTGATGAAATATTATTCCATAGAACACATTGTATACAATTTCCCACATTATTCCATTACACAAGAAATTTTCTCTAAAATCCAATACATCATTATTCTGCCATTAAATATGCATAAATTGTTTTATTTACATTTTCTTTCCATTCCTTATTCAAATCAAGTACTGATGGAATGAATAACTACTTCTTAAACATTAACACTCTATCTATATAACCAAATTATATCAATTTCCCATAATTTGTATCTTTAAAATACATTTTTAATTTATTATAATTAATCTATGACATATCTATATTTTCATGTAAGGATGATTTTTAAATTTCAATGAAAAATAATGAAATCTCCCCTTTCTTAAAAAAACACCATATCCATCTTTACATGATCATTGTATAGTAGAACATTGTTAAACCTCATCATGGTCAATATATTCATGGTCCATCCTACTCTTTGCATCATATGAGAAGGTCCAACCATGATAAATGAATCACATAAATAGGGATTATAGTGACCTAGGCTTAACAAAAATGGATATTACATCATTTTAGGTGAATATTCAAAACATTAAAAAATACAATCCATAGGACCATAATAGTTTAGTGTCTTTGGAATCATGTAAACATAATATTCAAATTTTGTGAAACATATTAAAAATCCCCCATAAATATATGACCTTTTAGTTCTTATACTTAAAACCTTTATTCACAACCTAGGGAAAGGAAAATAAAAGAAATTTGTTAGCTCAAATGCTCGATAAGGGTAAAAATGGATATATGTATGCATAACATTTCAATAAGGGTATGAGAACATGACAATAAGATTAGAAGATTATACCCAGAATTTCAAAGATCATAGTCAAGAGTCATGGAACAATGATTGGAAGTTCGTAAGACATGAATCACAAGTAAAATAACATAAGTCATTACTGCATATCATAAGAATAAGAGATAGAAACGTGGTATATACATCAACATATAACATTGTGAACATGTGTAAATAGAAACATGATTAGTCCTTTAGTTATGGAAATGGAATCAAGCCCCCTCATAAAATTATGGACATGAAACCAGATCCAAATATAACATTCTGAACATGAAATTCTCTTCACGCACAAAAAGCATTCCCTATAAGTCAATTCTCATTTAGAAAAATTATTATATAATTTTATGGGGACTAAACCTGCTAGGATGGATACACAGGCATCCCCAATGACAGTCATTTCTTTATAAGGTTTTTGGTTTACCGTTATTCCCATAGTGGATCAGGTTTCCCCATCTTCCCATAGTAGATCGAGTTTCCCCATCTTCCCATAGTGGATCAGGACATACTTTTTTCCCTTTGTGAATCAATACCATTAACTTGTTTCCCATAATTATCCCATCCAATATAAATCTTCACCCAATTAGTTAGGGGGAAATATATGTCCCACCCATCACATAATAAAATCCAAAATACCTTTTCAATAAGATAATAAATCTTCTATAAAATAATGAACCATAAAAAAAGAAGATGGGGTTTATAAACATCATATAATAACCAATTAAATGAAAACGGTATCATAAAAATTTCATCATATCATTAACTACGAAAATGTGCTAGGTCAGATAATCATTTCATTGATTTATATCCCATTAAAAGAAGTATGTTTCAAAATCATATCACCCGTGGAAGGGAAATGAGTGTCATAAAAATCATTCCATAAAAATATAATCCATTCAAGAACGAATATAAATGTATTAATAGATCTTATCCCCAGTAAAGCATAAACAATAAAAAAATATTTCATCTTATATGAAGAATTATTTTGAAGGAATGCATGAAACCTTTTTTAAGAAAAAAATAATTTCTTTTAAAATCACTTTTATAAAAACATTTCAAATATATTTTTCATATAAATAAAAATAAAAATTTTATTTTAAATAATATCTTGATGAAAATACCATTCTCACTATTAAAAATTATTTATAAATTATTATTAAAACCTTTTTTTAAAATAGATTTCAAAACTTATAAATGAAGCTTGATAATATTTTGGAATTCTTTTTCTATGAAAATTCCTTGAAAACATAGAAAAAAATATTTAAATCATTTTTAAAACCCACTTTTCTGAATATAAATTGAAAAAATAAAAATATGGGTGGAAATAATTTTGGTAAATTTTTATAAAAAAATTATTTTAAAAATATTAAATATATATTTAAATCATTTTAATCATTTTCCTTGAATGTAAGCTTTTGAAAACATATAAAGGAATCTTTGAAAATAATATGATACACTTTTAAACATAAAAATTTTTGAAAAAAAAATCATTGAAAATCAATTTAAAAAATTAATTTATAGAATATTAGGAAAAACATTTCATTTAAAAATATCCTTATAAAATTATAAATAAATCATTAAGAAAATCATGGTTTTGATGTTGGGTAAGTCTTTACATGGTGAAATTTCCTTTATTCACCTTGAAAATCATATTAAACTTCCCTATTCAAAAAATGAAAACAATTTTTTAAAACCAATTTTTTAAAAATATAAAATAGGGGAAAATTTTATTTTAAAGATCATATGATAGTATTGAAACCTTTTTTAAAAACATTTTTAGAAAACATGGTGTTGAAATAACATATATTTTCGATTGAAAGGAGAAATAAAATGATATTTTCATATAAAAAATTTCTTAATTATCTCAAGTAAGAAAGAGTGTAAAAATGGAACCATTTCTTGGATATAACATTAATAATAACAGGATTATATAATTAATGAGTTATAGTGATGGAAATATCAAAATATACCATCAATGGAAGCCTAATCGTAAACAATCCTGACAAATTATGAGATTGTAGGAATAAAATCTAACCATATTGGTAACAATAAATCTAAATACCCATGATTGAATAATAATAAATAAAGATTATTATATCATAAAACGAATAATATTCCTGATATAACATATCAAATTTCAGTATATACACCTCATATAATAATTTAGGTTCATGATATAACATGTGTATCAAAGAAGGTAACGTGAGACAAAATTACCTTATCGATTTGGCAACATTTGAACCATAAAACTAATGAAAGAGAGGTCATAAAATGGATCTATAAATACCCATAAATTAATTTATAACTATAATATAATAAATTTTTGGGTATTATATACTCCACATAAAATAAATGAGTTGTGAAAATGGGATGTATCTCACTGATATAAAAAGTGATATGAGAAAACCCCTATCGTAAGTCATGAATTTTTTCGTACACATTAAAACCTCTTATATAATAAGTATAAGTTTAATATAAATATAAAAAAGTAAAATATTATTATATATCATTACATATACGCTTTTATTATGACTTTATATTACCTATTTAATAACAATTTCTTGTAAATGTTTCTTATTGGGTAATATATTCTTTATTTTTCTTATATGATTTGACTTCTTATTCATGATCCTCATACATAGATCATGAAATACTTATTTAATGAATTTGAAAAATGATTTAAATATAATATTTATTCATATTATAAAAATTAATACTAATATATTAATGCTACAAATAGTATATGAAATATATTGTTTATTGAGATGGTAGGCCATATATACTCATGAACGATGTTTCCATTTTATTATGATATTGAAAGAATGAAATTAAATGAAATATATTTGTGTATATATTTTAATTAAATTTGAATTATAATTTCATATTTATAATATTATTTTACACAAATTATCCATAATACATTCAATGAATTTTTTTAATGAATCACATCACATTGAGGAGGCGGTTGTCCATATGTCCACAAATAAAGTTATCATATTTAAACAAAACAAAAAGAATGAAGGTGTGTTTTATTAAATAATTAAATATGAATAAATACATTATAAATATCATATAAATAATATAAAAATATTATTTCGATCATAATTCCTACTACAAGAGGTGGTAAATGAAAAATAGAACAACATCGTTCCCCGAGGTGGTACTCCATCGTATGCACGAACGGTAAGTATGTTACCCATTAAATGAAGGAGTGTTTAGTTTTAGGTTTAAAACATAGAATAATAAATTAAGATTTTATTTAGGATATTGTGGTTATTATATAACATGTAATAATAATAATTAAGGGGTGGAGAATGAAAATAAAACAAAATTGATTATTGAAGGATGTTACTAGTTCTTTGGGTATTTCCTTTTGGTTTGCACCAAATCACTAACTTGGTTTTATTTATATAAAAAGTTGTTCTTATAAGAATAGAGGAGGAAATTTGTGATTTTTTTGTGTATTTTTTGTACAATACAAGTGTCTTTAGAGGTGTGAGGAAGTGAGGGGGATGAGTGCCCTTTTATTGTGGAGGAGGAGTGACATTCTTATAAATATAAATGGTAAACATTATGAAGAGGCATCCATTACATCAAGTTCCCAAAATATTTTTAAATTTAATATAAAAGGTATTATATGGTCTAAATATTTTCCTAAAAAGTATTATTTTCATTTTTCTATGGTATTTGGACACTTAAGTAAGAAATCTAACCACTAAGTAAAAACATTTTTATCTTAATCAATATAAATAATTTTATTTACTTCCACAATTCTTTTGGTGAAATACTATTATGAACTAACATGATATTTTAAATTATTATGATTAAAAATATTTAATATATTTTTCAAAATTATAGGTAGATAAGTGGCATAAAAATTTAAAATTTATCTCACAGATGTGTTGTGAAAGCTGGTTTTTAAAGAGAATATTAACAAAACGTATGAAATATTTTTATATCCTAATTAAATGTGAAATTTGTAAAAATTACCTAAAATTTATTTATTAATTTATAATTTATATAATTATAATTTCAAACTAAATTAATATATAATTTATCTATATAAATAAATTAGACGAATAAACTAGTTTTGAATTAAAGTTATGTATTTTTCATTATTCATCATAAAATATAACTTCTCATAAAAATATCAAAAAATCACTAAAAGTATATTTTGATATTAAGCATTCAAAAATGAAGTATATTTCGTCAAATAAAAATTATAAATGTTTAAAAAGTGTATTTAAATTGTTATCTACATTAAAAGGTTGTAAAATTACTTTTTAGAAAAATACATCTTCTTATTCGAAAAATTTGATTATTTCTTATCTTGTACCTATAAAAACTATTGGATGTGATTAAAATATATTCATTGAAAATATAATATTTAAATATTGTTTAAAACATTCATAAAAAGTTGTTTTTTTAATATAGTGGGATTAAATTGTGTTTGTACATAGAAAATTAGTTTTCTTTGAAAAGTAATTTCGATATTTTCAAATAATTATTGCATTCATTTATAACTAATTTATTTCCAAATAATTTATTTTATATACATGCCTAAACAATATTTTCCCAATTTATATAATCATAATAATTAAATACATTCGAATGGTTAGGTGATAATTATTATAATATTTTAATAATAATTCTATTTATATATTGTAGTTTAGTAAAACTCGGTCTCCTGTATAGAATATGAAATCAAAGGGACTTGGTATTGTGCGTAAGAAAGTCCAAAAAACATATTGCATGTACCACAATCTAGTATATGTGTTTAATGTATTGAAATACTGATTTTTTTCATTCATATAATGCTATCCAAACATAGTTATTTCAAATAATAATAGTTATATTTATTGTTGTGTGAAATACAAAATATCCAAAAATATTAAATTAACTTGACAAAAAACATTTCACAAAATAAATGGGTGTTATATCATACCCCACCTTAAAATTAATTTCTCCCTCAAAATTCATCAGGGATATCCATTGTTTATTACTTGAATGTTCTATTCATATAAACACACATTGTAAAAATGAATATTAATACATCCTCAAAAATGTAAATATGGAAACATGAAGGTTACCCAAAGTAACTTATAACTATGTTTCCAAATAGGAGAACATAGGTGGGACGTGAAGACATGGACATTGAATAAAAGTGTAAATAATCAAATATATTGATAAATATCATTGATGACAAGAAATTTTGTGACCTATATAATGTTAACAATAAGAAAACCATAAACTGAAGAAGTGTGAAAGAGGTCATTGATATCATAAATGATAATATCAATGGGGAAAGAATTTATTTCATGACACTTTTCAAAAATTTGAATAATTTTTTTACATGAATATATACTTAGATTATTTCATTACCTTTCATAAGAAAAATCTCACACATTGGTTTTTCCTTGACCAATTTCCACTTCACCACATACTCCAAAAAAATGGTAAAAAAATCATACTTGAATTAAAAAAAATCATAAGATCTATAATAATTTATCCCATATATATTTAGTTACTATCTAAAAAAATTTAGAATAGGTTATACAATATTTATCATTCCTCATATGGGGACATAATACTTCAAACTCACAAAATTCATCAGAATTTAAACTTAAACATTCCATAAATTGTTAACCTTATAACCCTTCTAAAAGAGGAAAATCCAAAACATTATAAAAAAGATCACTAAATTTCTCAAGAATAACATTACATTAATCCACCATATATAATAAAGTATCTATTGTGTGTCACATACCAAATATGTGAATACATTCATCATGTTTTCTCTTGAAACATAATAATAAATAGAATCACCTTAAAACCTTATTATAAACTTACATGATTTATTATTCCAAATATTATTGTATATATTCATTAAATCCAAAAAAATTTGTAAACATCCTCCCTGATAACATTGTACACATTTCCAAAAAATAATTTATCAATTCTATGGTCATCAATACTATCCAATTTACATTATCCAAATCAATCATCCCTTTATCCATGATAAACAAAATTTACTCAACATCATGAACAAATTATGTGTTACCTTTTCTTAATAAAAATATCAATTTTAGAAGACTTCGTCACCATTCAACATATCCATTTAAATCCTCAATGAAAAAATTAAACTGAAAAAACTTATATATTTCCTGATTTTTATAACATAATTTTTGAATTCTAAAACATACACACTTCAATAGTCCAATATTATTCATAAACCATTAATTTGGATTCATTATTATATTCCTTAATACCCCTTCCCTGAATATGAAATATGAATCATTCCTTATGGTTTAACAACATTAATCTAGTCATGGTTATTACATTTAATGAAAAAATATTTTTACAACATCTCACTCCATTAACATTTCATTTTCAGTCCCTTTATCTTAAGTAGTATAACTAATATTTATACCACATTCTTGATTCTATTCATCATATTTACAATCTAAAAATTTATTTGAAAAATTCACATACATTCCAAATTTAAAATATTAAATTATAACCAAATTATTTCCAGTTCCCTCTATTTAATATAACTATAAATCATAGTGTGACAAACACTTATCAAGAAGAAAATCACATAATCTTGAAAAAATCACTTATACGATATCTAAATCAAGAAACCAACTTATTTAATCTATGAAAATGTAATTCAATAAAAGCTTATTCTTATACATATTCAATTTAAATATTTCATGATGGTTTATGAATATTTTGTGAATTCCCAAAGCATATCCCCTGGGAGTGTCAAACCGAGTGTGTAGTAAGGCTAGTTGTCGTGAACCAGTTGAAAGTGCGGCCGATTGTCGCCTATCGACCGTTCAAGGTTCCGGTGCTCTGCTAATGTATATAGCAGCACTCGGGTCGAATCCTCGGCGATGATACTTTGTAGTAGTCGTTTGTTTTTAGTTGATTGTATTTTGATTAGGGGGGTTTGTTTGCAGAGCTTAATTGAAATGATTTATAGATGATGTTTGATTTACCAAATTGATAAAGATTGGGGTTAGTTCATCATTAGGTTAGTTAATCTTGTGATATCCTCGAGCTTTGCTTTATATTGCATTTAAATTAACACCCATGTCACAAGATGATGTTGATTAGAATTCTTAAGTGTTAAGGCTTTAAACCAAGACTTAACTTATCTTAAGGTTATAATCTCAATCAGATCTTATTTATGGTTGTGTATTTATGGTTCCAATAATCCATGGAAACCACATGTTAAACGAAACAAGTCATTAATCCATGACATGTTAAGTCCAACATACACAATGTTAATTCAAAGAATATTCATCGAGAAGAAGCTCTCAATCACTTAACATACCTAAATTATAACTCACCCCAATGAGAGATTTACTCAGCCATTTGTGTGATTAATAATCTGGTAATATATGTTTATGGTGATGAATTATAAAGAGAAGAAAAAGAAAGGGACAAGATAAGAGTAGTGTGCCGAACACACACACGAAATAATTTAAGAATCAAAAATGGAATTTCGATTGAATGAGGAAGCTTAAGAAGGGAAGGGGATTGAACTGAATTTTAAACTATTTTAAGAACATTAATATTAAAATACAGAAGGTGGAAGAGAATAAGAGATATTGAAGAAATAACTTGCATTAAAACAGAATTACAAAGAAAGGGAATTACAAGATTACAAAAATGAAGAACACAAAAGTAAGTGAAAAGAAAGAGAGGAGGAAAGGTCTCTCAAGTGAAAACTTGAGTTTGGAAGGTCCTCCCAAGCCTTTGGCAAAGCTTTGGTCGTGCCAATATGATCTCCTCTCTCCTGAAATGCCAACCCCTCTCAAGGAGAGAAGGGGAGAGTATTTATAGCCCAAGGAGTGGACTGTTTGCATTCCCAATCTGTCCCTCCACTTGCTTCGCCAATTGAGATATACAGACAGCCGAATCTTCAAATACATCCTTCTTCAAAGTTGTATACAATAATGTTGGCCGACTACTCTCAAAATTGGGAGGCATTTGGACAATTGGAGCCAAAGTTATGGCCGGTTGATTAAACAAAGGTAAACTGTCCATTTCTATCCATTCGTTTTCGATGGCCAAAATGTGAATGGATTTTTGAACAGGAATATGCCTTCAAATTCGAATGACTTATTCAACAAAGTCGTCCGCCTATATCTCCTCTTTCACACTGCAAAATCTCAGCTCGATTGGATGCTTACATCAGGAGATATGTCATGCATACTATACTGATTTTAATTCTCGGCCAGAATGGTGGGCTGGACTTCAAAGGTTTATTTGGGCCCCTTGTACTTGGATTTGGGCCATGCAATTTTTATCCAAGATGCAATGTAGTTTCCCCCGAATTATGGTGGAGATTGAAGGTCTTTGGACTTCTCGATTGAACCCAGTAAATCAATCTTCATGGATGGTCCAGTTTGTTCACAGATTCTTTGGTCTTGTTTGTGAGGACCATATGACCCTTCAAATGGAAGAATTGGATCATGGTTCCTTCTAATGAAATGTTGTATATTGAACGTAGAATCCTACAAAACAAGAACCACACAATTTGGATCAGTATAGTGATAGTGATAATTAAAACATTAAACTGACTCAATTTGACTACTTCTAAAAATGCTCAAATATTATACTTAATATTAAAACATTAATATTTCACACAAATTATGCACATTTCATATAAAATAAGTAAAGGGGGAATATAATAAGTTGTGAAAATATTAATAACATCAACTCCCCCACACTTAGATTTGCGCGTGTCCTCATGTGCAACAAATATAAAAACATGACAAAATCATTTTCACTCACCAACAAATATTAAAATTTTGTTTTCTCCAATCAGGGGAGGTTTAGACTATTTCACTCATCCATATTGAATTCCATCACAAATTTGGTTCACAATAATGCATCATAAACAATTCATTTTTTCATGTTCAAGGTTTGAATTGGAAAATGTAGGCACTCCAAACTTACTCCTCTCAAGATGATAAAAATGTATTTTAGGAGGTTCACTCATTCACCAACAAAAAGTGAAAATCAAGAGTTTGTAAGAGCTCTCAGCTTCCATTCCCAAATATAATGTGTACAATAATCAAGAGGTCTTTTAAGGGGTTTTTCAGTGGCTATGGGACGGTAGGTATATAATGTCCAAAGGAAAAGAGGGGTTAAAAACACCAACATGGAAAAATCAATGCACATTTTTTTTTGAAATTTGATTTGAAAGGAAATAGAAACACATATTTACAAGGGAATGAATGTGTGATGAATGAAAAGTGAGGGAGATAGAAAATGTAATAGGTTGAGATGATGGAATATGTACAACATGGAAGACTTCCAATAATGACACAATACAAGATGAGTCAAGTGTTCTTTTTTTTCTTTTTTTTTTGCTCTTTTTTTTTCTTTCGAAAGTTGTGCTTGAAACAAGTCTCACAGTCATCTCCCAAACCATGCTTGATCTCCTCATGGAACTAATTTTAGTAGTTATAACATGATCAAAGGTTGATGATGAATGATTTTTGACCCACCCAAGACACAACCCATTTCTTTTTTTTTTTTCATTTTTTTTTATAATTTTTTTTCTTTTTTTTTTGAACACTTTTCAATGACTTTTGTACAAATGACAATTACACATATACAACCCAAAGCTCACAGAATTACAACCTCTCCCCCACACTTGAATGGAAGCTTTCCCTCAAGCATATGATGACACATTGGAAATCAATGAAAGTACGCCCAAAAATGTAGTCCATTCCCCCCACACTTAAATTTCAATAAAT
The DNA here is from genome assembly GCA_963277665.1 of Viscum album. Classification (NCBI taxonomy): domain Eukaryota; kingdom Viridiplantae; phylum Streptophyta; class Magnoliopsida; order Santalales; family Viscaceae; genus Viscum; species Viscum album. The sequence continues at coordinate 1,946,759,864 of OY728127.1, read as the reverse complement.
TGTACAATGAAAATCCATGAAGATGTTGGGTGGGACAAGGTATTAGGCTTGTAATGTGGCTATCAAAAGAAAGGGTTTCATAGGCTCAAAGGGGCTTTCAAAAGTAGGATCAATGTAAGGGTAACGGGAGGCTATTTGGCTATTCTGATTCTCATGTGGCTTAGAAAATGCCTCTATCATATTAATGCACACAAAAGATGGAAATTCAGCTCGAAGGTCCACAAACGCAAGACTCACAATCAGTGGTGAAGACACACAATGAAAAAGATGGCCATAGATGACCTTGGCATGAAGGCTAATGTTATTCCTCACGGTAGGGGAGAATCATTTTCCACCAAAAATTGTTCATTCAAAATGTTTGTTATTGACACAAAATTGTTTACCCAAGTTTGAGATAAAAATTCAATATATTTGAGTTTAAACCAAGCCTTTTGACTCCCCAAAATGGTTGGACAAAATTTCAAAACTAGATGGTGAGTAAGCATGACTCTTTTTTTGTAATTTTTTTAAGTAATTGTGTTTTTTGTTTTTTTTTAGTTTTTAAGGTTTTTTTTTAAAATACACACCCACACAAGAAAGATAAAAAGAAAGGGTTTGATGAATAAAGTGGTAACAAAATGAAAGAGAGAGGAAGAAGAAGAAAGAGGTAGAGAGAGGAAGAGATTGAGAGAGAGTTAAAGGGAAAGAGGTGCCCCCTGGTTTGGATTTGGTGGGTCGCCATTTCCATCTAGTGGTGGGTCAATGGAAGTCGATGTGGAACCTGAAGTGAATGGCCTCTCATGGTGATGCTTTAACCGGTGTCCATTTACCGTGAATGTTCTTTTTGAAGAAGGGTCTTCGACTTGCACTGCACCAAATGGGTAAACATTAGTAATAATAAAAGGTCCATCCCAACGAGAATTGAGCTTACCTGGGTGAAGTCGAAATCGAGAATTGAAGAGCATTACCTTTTCACCTTCATGAAATACCTTTCGAAGAATGTACTTGTCATGGAGTGACTTTGCCTTTTCTTTGTAGAGAATGGAGTTCTCATACGAATCGAGTCGAAGATCCTCCAATTCAGTCAACTGCAACAATCTTTCTTCACCAGATTTTTCACAATCAAAATTACATGTTTTGACAGCCCAAAATGACTTATGTTGGATTTCAACTGGTAAATGACAGGCTTTACCAAAGACTAGCCTAAATGGAGACATCCCAATGGGTGTCTTATAGGCTGTTCGATAGGCCCAAAGTGCTTCACCAAGTCTATCGGGCCAGTCTTTTCTTGTGGGCTTAACAATTCTTTCAAGCACTCTTTTCACTTCTCTATTAGAAAGTTCAGCCATTCCATTTGTTTGAGGGTGATATGCAGTGGATGTTTTATGTACAACCCCATTCTTTTTCAAAAGTGACTCCATGGTTCTATTACAGAAATGAGTTCCTAAGTCACTTATCAAAGCACGTGGTGTTCCGAATCGATGGAAGATATGGGTTTTGAGGAACTCAATCACAGTTTGAGCATCATCTTTCCTAGTGGGTTTGGCCTCGACCCACCTAGAAACATAGTCAACAGCAAGGAGAATGTAGGATAATCCATTGGAAGGGGGAAAAGGTCCCATGAAATCGATGCCCCAAACATCGAAAAGCTCACAGAAGATTAATGGCTTTTGAGGCATTTCGTTTCTTTTGGAAATTGTGCCAAACTTTTGGCAAGTGGGACATGATTGACAGAACTCGTGTGAGTCCTTGAAGAGTGAAGGCCAAAAGAATCCAGAATCTAGGACCTTTCGAGAAGTCCTTTGTGGTCCAAAGTGGCCACCTCCAGGCATTGAGTGGCAGAATTCCAAGATGGAGGATTGTTCAGTTTCATCAACACATCTCCTAATTACCATGTCAGCCCCAGTTTTCCAAAGTTTATTATCTTCCCAAAAATAATGCTTTGAATCAATTTTCATCTTTTCTTTTTGTTATTTTGAAAAATATTCAGGGAAAACACCAGAAACCAAGTAATTGACAATTGGGGCATACCATGGTAACTTTGGAGTGAGAGATGAGAGGTGTTCAGTTGGAAATTCAGGATCAATTATTTCAGAATGAGAAGAATTAGAAATTCTACTCAGGTGGTCAGCCACAGGGTTTTCTTTTCCAGGTTTATCTTTTATCACAAGGTCAAACTCTTGGAGCATTAAAATCCATCTTATTAGCCTTGGTTTGGAATCACTTTTTTTAAGTAAGAACTTTAATGCTGAGTGGTCCGTGAAGATGATGATTTTGGCACCTAAGAGATAGGGCCGGAATTTATCCAAGGCAAAAACCACAGCTAAAAGTTCTTTTTCAGTCACAGTGTAGTGTGATTGAGTTTCATCCAATGTTTTTGAGGCATAAAAGATTACATGAGGAATGTTTTCTCTTCTTTGACCAAGAACAGCCCCAATGGCCCTATCAGAAGCATCACACATCAATTCAAATGGTAAGGACCAATCTGGGGGTTGGATTATTGGAGAAGATGTGAGAGCAGATTTGAGTTCGACGAAGGCTCTCTTGCAAGCCTCATCAAAATTGAATGTGACATCATTTTGAAGTAAACGAGTGAGTGGGAGGGAAATCTTGCTGAAGTTCTGAATGAATCGCCGATAGAAACCGGCATGACCAAGGAAGGACCGAATGTCTCGAACTGATTTGGGTTCAGGAAGTGATTGGATCACCTCAATTTTGGCTGGATCAACTTGGATACCCTCTTGAGAAATTATGTGCCCTAGAACAATCCCATTTGAAACCATGAAGTGACATTTTTCAAAATTCAGCACAAGGTTGCACTTGACACACTTTTGAAGGACCAAAGAGAGTGAATGTAAGCAAGATTCAAATGACTCGCCACAAATGGTAAAGTCATCCATGAATACCTCCATGCAATTCTCAATGAATTCAGAAAAGATACTCATCATACACCGCTGGAATGTTGCAGGAGCATTACAAAGGCCAAAAGGCATTCGCCTATAGGCATAAGTTCCAAAGGGGCAAGTGAATGTGGTCTTTTCTTGGTCTTGAGGTGCGATTGGAATTTGGAAGTAGCCAGTGTAACCATCAAGGAAGCAATAGTGTGACTTTCCGGCCAATCTCTCAAGCATTTGGTCAAGGAAAGGAAGTGGGTAGTGATCTTTTCGTGTTTCAGCATTCAGTTTGCGATAATCGATGCACACACGCCATTTGTTTTTCACTCGAGTTGTGACCACTTCTCCATGTTCATTTGTGACAACTGTTATCCCGCCCTTCTTAGGAACGACTTGAATTGGACTAACCCATTCACTATCAGAAATTGGGTAGATAATACCAGCTTGAAGAAGCTTGGTAATCTCTTCCCTAACTACCTCATGTATGAGTGGATTGAGTCTTCTTTGAGGTTGCCTAATTGGTTTGGATGATTCCTCTAGATGGATGTGATGCATGCAAAGGGCAGGGTTGATTCCTGGAATATCCTCTAGGGTCCAACCTAAGGCATTTTTGTTTTCCTCTAACACTTGAACAAGTTGGGACTCCTCAGTTTCAGAAAGTGAAGCAGAGATAATGACAGGGTAGGAGGGATCATGGAAAAGGAATGCATACTTGAGGTATGAAGGAAGTGGTTTTAGATCAGTTTCAGCCTTGATTTGAGAGCTAGAAAAGTTAGGAGCAGGAGAAGGGATTCCAGATGGGTTTGGATCATTTTCCTCAACACTGTCCAAGGTGGAGCAGTAGAGATCAGAGTTGATGTGGGATTCAAGAGAGTTTTCAAGTTCCTCTAGATTGATGGAGTCTATGAATGAGAGGTCCACATCAACTTCACCATTTATGACTTTGTTAATCATGGTGCATATTTCACAAGATCCTTTATCATTAGAACATGAAGAACATGGTGGATTGGGGTTCGATTGAATCTTAGAAGTGTCCTCAAAAGCATGGATTGAGAATGCAGAGTGATCCTCAGATGGGTATCGCATGGCTTGGAAAATGTTGAACTTGACCAGTTGGTCACCAAATTCCATGGATAAGATGCCTGAGTGGACATCAATCTTGGTTCTCGCAGTCATGAGGAATGGTCTTCCTAGAATTAGGGGAGATCGAGAAGAGGTCGTCTCACCTTCCATGTCAAGGACATAGAAATCAGCTGGGAAGATAAGATCATTGACCCGAACAAGAACATCCTCAATTATCCCCTCAGGACTGGCAGTGCTTCGATTGGCTAATTGAATGACAATACCTGTTGGGTGCAAGGGACCTAGACCAAGGTTGGAGAAAATGGATTTGGGCATGACATTAATTGAGGCTCCTAGGTCTATGAGTGCATCATCAAAGTTGGAACTCCCTATTTGACATGGAACCGTGAAGGTCCCTGGATCTTTGCACTTCATGGGAATGGACTGTTGAGTTGAAACATTTTCAATGTTCCTAAGTTGCCTCTTATGGGTGCACAATTCCTTAAGAAACTTGGCATACTTAGGGATTTGTTTGATGGCATCTAATAGGGGGATGTTCACTTCAACACGTCTAAACATGTCAAGCATTTCAGGATCAGGTTCAAAGGACTTCTTAGGCTTGGAGATGGCTTGAGGAAAAGGAATTGGGTTCCTATGTGGAATGGAAGAAGGTGAAGGAGTGGATTCAAGTTCCTTTTCCAGCTTTTTGTTCTTTTCATTTTCTAGATCAACATCGAAAGGGGGGTTTGAGGATTTATCTTAAGGCATAGCAAGTTGCTTTCCTGATCTAAGTGCAATTGCACTTACATTACCCTTGGGGTTGGGTAATGGTTGAGCTGGGAGTTGGGATGAATTGGATGGTTGTTGCTGGCTAAGGTGGGATGCAAGTGGACCTATTTGGGTTTCAATGTTCTTTAGGCTAGAACGGGTGAAGGAAGCAAGATCCTCTACAGCACTTTCCCATGGTTGTTTAGAAGAAGAGGCATGTCCCAAATTGGGTTGGCCTTGATTTTGGTTCTTGGGAAAGCGATTGTATTGGGTGGGGAATTGGGAAGGCTCGTTAGGATAGTGGAATCCAGGAGGAGGATTGTTCCTTTGGGGTTGAGGAACAAAAGGATAAGGTTGTTGGAAGTTACCAACACCTTGACTGTATTGAAACTGGTTTGGGTTTTGAGGAGGGAACTGCGGAGGATGAGAAATGGGATTACCATACCTCAGAGGTGGGTTAAAGGTAGAAGAGAAGGGCTCAGAGTGGGGTTGGTTGAAGTTTCTAATAAACTGACCTGATTGTTGAGGGTTGAAGTTTCGCTGAGCATATGCCGCATTGAGCTCCATTGGACTAGATGAATCAGATGGATCATCTTGAAGTTGTGGACATGTGTCAGTCGGATGAGATGGAGAGTTGCAGATTCCACAATTCTTGATAGGTCTAGGGAATAGTGACTGTGGAGAAGATGAGGTTGGGGCTTTGGTAGCCACCGCTAGTTGACGCATAAGACCTGTAAGTTCACTCATCCACTCAGTCATCTTGTTGGGCTCTATGGATTGATTATCTTGGGCTTGTTTCACTTGATCATGTGCTCGAGTATGGAATTGCTACGTGTTTGCAGCCATGTTACTTATGAGATCTCTTGCAGCTGCAGGAGTTTTGTCAACAAGAGCACCGCCACTTGCGGCATCAATGAGAGTTCGCTCCATAGCCAATAACCCCTCATAGAAGTATTGGATCAGGAGTTGGTCAGGGATTTGATGGTGTGGACAAGTTGCCACAAGCTTTTTGAACCTCTCCCAATACTCATGGAGTGATTCATTAGGGAATTGACGGATGCCGCTTATTTCCTTTCGGATAGAAGCTGTTCGGGAAGCGGGAAAGAACTTCTCAAGGAAAAGTCTCTTCATGTCAACCCATGAGTTTATGGAACCAGGTGGGAGGTAGTAGAGCCAAGACTTGGCAGAATCCGCTAGGGAAAAGGGGAAAGCTCTAAGCTTGATTTGTTCTTCAGAAACCCCTTGAGGTTTCATGGTTGAGCAGACCACTTGGAACTCTTTGAGGTGGAGATGAGGATCCTCACCGGCTAGCCCGTGAAAATGAGGTAGAAGATGAATCAAACCCGATTTGAGTTCGAAGTCAGCTTCAATGTTTGGATATTGAATACCAAGAGGTTGGTAATTCATATCAGGGGCAGCAAGTTCTTTCAATGTTTGTTCCCTAGGATTGGCCATATCTAATTCAATTGGTAGGGCAATGATTGGTTCTTGAATTATTTGAGTATCTCTTATGTTCCTCCTAAGTTGGCGAAGTGTTCGCTCAATTTCAGGGTCAAACAAATCCGAGGGATTGTTTGGAAGGCTACGGGGCATTCAGAGAGATTTTGGAAGAAAGAGGAAGACGGGTTTTTCTTTTTATTTTTTCAGTTTATGATTTTTATGAGAAGACGGGTTTTTCTTTGTGTTTTTTTTTTCAATTTTTTTTTTAAAAATTTGTTTTTTTTTTGTGTTTTCTTGACAATAACCAGAAACTAATGACTACTTAAAGCACCATCCCCGGCAACGGCGCCATTTGAAACGCACGGCCGATTGTCGCCTATCGACCGGTCAAAGTTCTGGTGCTCTGCTAATGTGTATAGCAGCACTCGGGTCGAATCCTCGGTGATGGTACTTCGTAATAGTCGATTGTTTTTAGTTGATTGTATTTTGATTAGGGGGGTTTGTTTGCAGAGCTTAATTGAAATGATTTATGGATGATGTTTGATTTACCAAATTGATAAAGATTGGGGTGAGTTCATCATTAGGTTAGTTAAGCTTGTGATATCCTCGAGCTTTGCTTTATATTGCATTTAAATTAACACCCATGTCACAAGATGATGTTGATTAGAATTCTTAAGTGTTAAGGCTTTAAACCAAGACTTAACTTAACTTAAGGTTATAATCTCAATCAGATCTTATTTATGGTTGTGTATTTATGGTTCCAATAATCCATGGAAACCACATGTTAAATGAAACAAGTCATTAATCCATGACATGTTAAGTCCAACATACACAATGTTAATTCAAAGAATATTCATCGAGCAGAAGCTCTCAATCACTTAACATACCTAAATTATAACTCACCCCAATGAGAGATTTACTCAGCCATTTGTGTGATTAATAATCTGGTAATATATGTTTATGGTGATGAATTATAAAGAGAAGAAAAAGAAAGGGACAAGATAAGAGTAGTGTGCCGAACACACACACGAAATAATTTAAGAATCAAAAATGGAATTTCGATTGAATGAGGAAGCTTAAGAAGGGAAGGGGATTGAACTGAATTTTAAACTATTTTAAGAACATTAATATTAAAATACAGAAGGTGGAAGAGAATAAGAGATATTGAAGAAGTAACTTGCATTAAAACAGAATTACAAAGAAAGGGAATTACAAGATTACAAAAATGAAGAACACAAAAGTAAGTGAAAAGAAAGAGAGGAGGAAAGGTCTCTCAAGTGAAAACTTGAGTTTGGAAGGTCCTCCCAAGCCTTTGGCAAAGCTTTGGTCGTGCCAATATGATCTCCTCTCTCCTGAAATGCCAACCCCTCTCAAGGAGAGAAGGGGAGAGTATTTATAGCCCAAGGAGTGGACTGTTTGCATTCCCAATCTGTCCCTCCACTTTCTTCGACAATTGAGCTATACAGACAGCCGAATCATCAAATACATCCTTCTTCAAAGTTGTAGACAATAATGTTGGCCGACTACTCTCAAAATTTGGAGGCATTTGGACAATTGGAGCCAAAGTTATGGCCGGTTGAGTAAACAAATGTAAACTGTCCATTTCTATCCATTCTTTTTCGATGGCCAAAATGTGAATGGATTTTTTAACAGGAAGATGCCTTAAATTTCGAATGACTTATTCAACAAAGTCTGCCGCCTATATCTCCTCTTTCACACTGCAAAATATCAGCTCGATTGGATGCTTACATCAGGAGATATGTCATGCATACTATACTGATTTTAATTCTCGGCCAGAATGGTGGGCTGGACTTCAAAGGTTTATTTGGGCCCCTTGTACTTGGATTTGGGCCATGAAATTTTTATCCAAGATGCAATGTAGTTTCCCCCGAATTATGGTGGAGATTGAAGGTCTTTGGACTTCTCGATTGAACCCAGTAAATCAATCTTCATGGATGGTCCAGTTTGTTCACAGATTCTTTGGTCTTGTTTGTGAGGACCATATGACCCTTCAAATGGAAGAATTGGATCATGGTTCCTTCTAATGAAATGTTGTATATTGAACGTAGAATCCTACAAAACAAGAACCACACAATTTGGATCAGTATAGTGATAGTTATAATTAAAACATTAAACTGACTCAATTTGACTACTTCTAAAAATGCTCAAATATTATACTTAATATTAAAACATTAATATTTCACACAAATTATGCACATTTCATATAAAATAAGTAAAGGGGGAATATAATAAGTTGTGAAAATATTAATAACATCCCCAGTTCATGATCAATTCTAGATTAATATGGTGTTTTCAGGGTTTTTACCCAAATTTACATATGTTCAATAGCCATATCCAATGGTAGTATATAGAAAGGTATGTATTTCTATTAAACAACTTGCTCCATAATTTACCAAAATTCCAGGACATTTTCCTATACATTTACTCATCATTATACTTATCCATAGAGACATACCTAGACATATACTTAGAATTTCCCAAATAAATCTCACTAATGTTTCATAATCCTAGTTTCTAAAGTATGAATAAACATTTCCTTTGATACCAAATATAGAGATCTAGTCTTTACACACATGGATACTAAATCATTTTAGTTTAATATTCTGCACATTACAATACATGCCTGAGTATTGTAATAGTTTAATGTAACTCTAAACTTGGAAATATAATATTCTATTATAGTGAAAGATATTAAACTTTTATGTTAAATGTATTCCCCTATATTACTCATTCATAAAACCATTCATTGTGCCCGAGGAAAAGTAAACATAAAAAAGGGGTGAACTCAGATGATCAGTAAGGGTAGACATTGGAGATACGCAATCATAACATTAGGATAAGGGTATGAAAACAAGATGATAAAATTAGGGGATTATACCCTAAATAAAAATGAACATAACGAAGACTTGTGGTGTAAATATTTCCATTTCATAAGACGTGGAATGTAAGGAAGTAATAGAGAATAATTCATGATATTATATCATAGTCATAAGACATATACTTATGAAAATACATCATCTCCTAATATTATAAACACTTTTAAATATATACATTTCCACTCATTTAGTAAAGGTAATGAAATTATGACTTTTAATAATCGTATAAACATTCAACCAGGCCCACACATACCATTTTGAACATGAAAACAGGTTTACACACAAAAATAATTCCCTAGATGTCAAGTCTCATTGCCAAAATTTTAAGGGAACTTCATGGGGACTAAGTTGAAAGAGGGTTCCCTAGAACCAACTTGTGTTGCAATTTTGATTACCACTACATGTATATTTTTTATTATATATACATGCTTTTATCTTTCCATAATAGTTTTGATACTTCTGCATACACTTTTTTTGTGGTAAGGTCATTAGATTATGTGTCGTATCGAAGGGTTATAAAAGATCCATTGCTATAATGAGAACCTAGATATACTATGATAGCAATATTAAAGTAATATCCTATTGTCCAGTTACTTCATTCTGACAGGACATTGATGATGTGTGACTATCAGAATCTATGGTCTCATAAGCGTTGATAATTATTCTCATGAAATTTCTCACTTGATGATCTCTAGTATATGAGATCATGAGGACTGACCCACTAATATAAACACCACATGTTTCAGATGTCATTGGTTTTTCCTATATATGGACATGTGTAATCATCAACTGACATGAGGTCATTATCAATGTATTTCATTTAATAGCATACTTTTATTCAAGAAAAAAACCATGCCAATGATGTCTTGTAGAGTTAATTTGTGTTAGGTATGTTATTGCTGACATGACATTGATTGAATGATCAAGAAAGTATTTGTCGCTTCTATGTTTAGGAAGAGATATCTTGGTCTTATTTGATTAGGATGGTAGCACATTCATTAAATCTAAGTCCATGGTAGTCTAAGGTAAGTCCTTCCAGACATATCAAAAAACAATAATGCATGGAAAAGGATGGGGAGAAAAGTGTTCATCCTACATTATTGAGATATAGTTGACAAAGAGATTGTATTTCATAGACTATGTTCGTTGGGAGGTAGTCATTGCCTTAAGTTTTTCTTTTCTCTATATGAGCCATTATGGGTTTCTTGACTCTGCTCTTGGTCTGTGGGTTGGACTAACTACTATTTAGATAAGGACATAAAGGGTCACACACTTAATGTATCCACATGTTCTACATATCCTAACGAATAGGAGTATAAGAAAAGTGGTCCCCATGTGCAGGGGTTGGTGAACATCTGATTTTAAATGGTTGGAATTAAAAATAATTCAACAATATTATTTATGTTTAGAATAATTATGATTGAATTTATTTCTCATGGTATTGAAAAATTGTTTCATCATAAAACTGAATATGAGAAAAATATAATTTTTTGAATGAACATTAGATGTTCAAGATCTGTTAAATTATTTAGAGATCTTATGGGCCGACTTAATGGTTTTTATTTCATCATGTAACATTTTATAGTGTTACAAGTGAGTGATAAAATATTTGTGAAATTTATGATAAGATTATTAAGTCATATATGTTTGGAAATGTCTAAAATGAAGGTTATTACTTTCCAAGGACAAAAATGAAATTTTGGAATGTATAACCTATCTATAAAAGCTCTTTTTATCCTCTTTAATTGGAAACTCCACCATTTCACGAATTTAGAGAGAAAAAATATTTTCTTCTAACCTCTCAATTTCTTGTAGAGAGTTTTTGGAAGAAGAACAAAGGTCGGATCGATCATGCTTCCTCGACTGAGTCTATATTCTTCATGTGATCAAAGGGATGTTGTAAAGCTCCTAGATTTCCCACAATATCACCCATAAAACATAAATTGACGATCCTAGAATTGTTAAGCATGTGTGGATGATCTATATGATGTCTATTTTGGCGTCTTGTAACCAAGACACGTCGATGATGAACGAATCAATACTACATCATCCAATGAATGGTATTTGGTTTAATATTTCATTTGATTTTATTTTTCATCATTAAATTGAATTACACATGATACTTTGAGAAATCCAGGTAGGGGGTATGTGGATTATTTTTTTTACCAAAACCCATAACCAAAATTATAAATTGTATGTTTATTAATTATTTTGTTTTTCCCTAGGTTCCTTAAATTTGTATTAGAGAGAACGTGTAATTATTTAAGTATAAAAGGTTAAAATGTGAATTAAATTTTCTATGATTCAAAAAGACGGTGTTCATACAGTCCCAACACAACCAACAGCTTGTCGATCTGAGATCTTATCATCAATATATATCTGATCAAAGATCTATGTAGTTTTCATGAAGGTTGCTACAAAAATTAATGTTCTAATTTTTCATTTCGTAATAGATACAATTGTGAAGGATCTCTTTCCAAATCATGATATATGCACATTGTGTGGTAACCGAATATACCGAATTCCGGTAAGGGTACTTCATTTCCAATATAATATTTCTATGGAAACATCTTTAATTAAAGGAATGAAGATTCCCATGGAGGATAGTATAATGCATCCCATGGAAGCTTGTTTAATTAAAAGGATAAATCTTTCCATAGAAGCAAGAATAAATATTCCCATGGAATCTTGTTTAATTAAATGGACATAGCTTCACATGGAATATAGTTTCAAGATTCTAAAGGAATATTATTTAACTTAATATAAAACGCTTTCCATGGAAACCAGTTTAATGATTTTGATGGAATATTGTTTAATTAAATGGGTGAATATTCCCATGTAATCTGGTTTCAAGCCTCACATGAAAGACAATTTACAAAAAAATACAAATCCTCCCATGGAAGATTATTCAAGGCTTCACATGGAATCTTGACTATATATATAGATAAGGAACATACATTCTGTTGTAATCTTGTAATCTTTTTATTTTATTATATATATACATATATATATAAATAATATGTCCTTTAAATGGATACCCCATATTGGGTCGGTCTAATTCAGTCTAGGTCCGACTGGCGTTACCCTTTTAACACTTCACTGGACCTATATTAATTTTTAAGGATCTTCTTTAGGTTTAAATAGACCCAAAAATTTATAAATAGTATTTCATATGTTAAATTTTATTTTTTGGTATTTCATAAAATTATTACGGGTGTTGTGGGACGTATTGATAATCAATTAAATTATTTTAATTGAAGTTAGTGCAATAAAAATAATCTCAAGTTGAATTTTAGAAAATTTAATTTGTCTTATGTAATAAAATTTCATGTTGACTGATCATGGGCTGAAAACAACTAATGCATGTTTGGTATATTTTTGTGTTAATTAAACTATTTAATTTATGTTTGATAAAATGTAATTACTATTTTATTTTGATGATTTGTGTGTTTTACCTCCATCTTTGATAAGTTTAAGGGCCTGCGTGTCCACATTTAAGTGTTAAAAATGTAATTTTTCATCCTAAGATCCCTGAACCTGTGTGTGAGTGTACGTTGTAAAAATCAGATGATTTCCTGGTGATGTGGTTCGAGTGGAGATTCGGCGTAGGCCAAACAATTTTAATGCATGGGAGTTGATGGTTTTGCAATTCAATTCAGGTATTGACTTATGGAATTCCCCTAGGGTCATGGTTAATCCATTATTCACTTGATGGATTAAACAATAGTTAACATCTCATGATCATGTAATTAAATATTTATTTTATCATGTTCCTAGTTTATTATTTGATGAATGTGTATTTTTATCCACAGTCACGTAGTATAATAAAAATAAAGCATGAAAAATATGAAATCAGTATATACGGTGAATGTTTCTATTTGAAAGCATGGTTAAGTAGTGAGTACGATCACATAGAGTAAGAATTTTAAATATAAAAGGATTTCATTCACTGATTTTAATTTACCAAATCCCTCAAACATAATATTTAGTCTTAATGGCTTCCCTTACTCACATTTGAACAAAACTGGGTGTTTTTGGTGCTTGTCATCCATAGTTGAGAGTGACACTTAATACTAGGGCATTTTCATTTTAGAACTGGGTTGACTTTACTAAATTTAGTATTCAAGGATTAGCCATATCTAACTTGCGATCACATTATATGAAAAGAGTTGATGTAATCATGTTTGGATTTCAATAAGCTGGGAATTAACTGAACATAATAAGGAATAGCTAGATTAAGCAGTTTTCTAGCATAGTTCCTACCTTATAACCCTTCGTGTGGTGGCATATCCATAGCTTGTAGAACATGAGGGAGGATTCAAGGATCCTTTACACTAGAGTACTCAAGTGACAAGCTACTCTAAATCTAATAGTGAAGGATATTTAAGATAAATAATATAGTTGGAGACATTTAATATATATAATAATAATAAGTCAAATGTCTAAAATGTAATCAATTTAAATTAATAATATCTAATTTTCATCTGATGTAGATCTATAATGTAAATCTCCAACACTGCCAACAATTTATCATAGCGATCAATTCTGGAAAAAAAATATCCTAACTAGAAATAACTTCCAGGAGTGGTACTGAAGCTTGTGCATAGTACTACACCAGGAAAGGAATTTATGTGTCAGAATCCTCAGTTCCTACTGATCCTTAAAAGGGATTAATTATTGAAGAAAAATATAAATGAAATATCATGTATCAGATGCACTTGATGTTCAGTTCATCATGGTGTCGTCCATGTATAGCAAGTTGCAGAAAATGCTTGTGAAACAGGATTACTAAAATATGCCTTCACATCTTCAAGAATTATATCAGGATAGGGTAAGACAGTAAAGGTATTATATCTCAAGTTTTCATTATAGTTGTAGGCTTATAGAAGGTCACCAATACGGTCCTCATGTACACAAGATGATTCGGTACATTGAGAGGCTTGAAGCCCTTGGGTTCAAATTTATCAAAGGGTTAGATGTGGATCTATTTAATTCCACTTTAATAGCAAGATTCATGACTTTTAATTTCAATTATAACATGAATAATATGAAAAAATCACTCTCGAACCATTTGTCTTTAGTTATCCACGATGGATAGGATATGAATAATACCAATTCATCTGTCCTTATTGTGAACAAAAGAAACAAGGGCTAGGAAAAGGGGTCTATGTACATGTCAAGGATGAGGACACCAACACACCATCCTACGAAGGATCCAAAGATACAGAGGTAGAGCAATGAACATGTGATTTTTTGCTTTGTATGTGGCAAGAAAGGCCCCTGGAAAAAAATAGCAAAGCTGGGTAGAAGAAGCAAGTCAATTCTTATACATTAGGTATTCTTCTCACTGAATGAAATCTCTCATTATATTTAAGTTGGATATTTTACCTAGAATGTGGATTACGCATTTATATTCACATATAGAAACCAAGTAGGTTTAATAATATTATTTAATTTGATGTAGATCTATGAGCTGAAAATGGAGCTAGTCTTGCAACCTTGGAAAATGGGAGGTTATCTCCTTACATTCCTAAGTGGTTCAGTTCTAGTTTTAAATAATTGTTATTATATACCTTGTGTAACTAGAAACATAATATCTAGGTAATGTTTGGAAACAGTAGGATTTTATTTCATGTTTGGAAATAAATTTTGTCTCTTTTATAAAAATAAAATAAGTTTTGGTATGAAACATATTTCAAATGTTTTATATAAACTATAACTAAAAACATGGTAATGGAAATCAATGCGAGTAAGACTAATATCTCTCCCACCAATGGGACTTCATTCTAGTTCATGTAAACAATATGTGGATATAAAGATTACATCAAGAAGGGTATTTAGACTCGGTTCAGTTAAATCCCTTGGATTCATGTCATGCTTGTTTACAAGGAAAATGACCAAATCACCTTTCTTAGGGAAGGGAGAAAAAGAAAAGGCATTACTATAATTAATGCATATCGATGCATGTTTTCCATTTCCAGTAGAGGAATAGGGATTATTTTCATACATAATTACTTTTACTGATGACTGTAGTAGGTAAGGCTATATCTAATAAATGTTGTATAAGTCTGACTTTTTTTGGATATTTATGTCTGCCAACCTGAAGTATAAAACGAACATGGTAATGAGATCAAAGCACTCCACTCAGAACGAGGTAGTGAATATCTTAACTAATTTTTCATTGATCAATTGAAGGAGTGTGGGATAGTATCCCAACACATTCCTCCTTATACACCACAATGGAATGGTGTTATTGAAAGGGGGAATTGGACCTTGCTTGACATGGTCACATAAATGATGAGTCATACAACTCTTCCATTATTCTTTTAGGGATTTGCTTTCATGAAAAAAATATATACCCTAAACTGAGTACCAACTAAAGCCACATATGGGATTATATATGAGTTATGGTATATAAAGAAACCTAGTTTTTAACACATATTTGTATGGGCAGGCGATGCTTTTTTTCAACATTATACCTCGTGAAAAATTGTAATCTCGAATCACAAAGTGCATCTCTATAGGTTATCCTAAATATACCAAATGATATTACCTATATAACACTTCAGATGAAAAATTGATTTTTGAAAAACATGACACATTTCTAGAATGGGAAAATATTTTTAATGGGAATAGTAGGAGAAAGATTGACTTCGATGAAGTTAATGATCCAGATGCATAAGAGTTAGTACATGAACAATCTACACTAGAGAAATCAGAAGTAGAAGTTGTTACTCAGACAAAAATACTACTTAGGTCTATGTTAGACGTTAGAGAACCAGAGTGTTATGGTTTTATTTTCATAGAGTTAGGTGACACATTAATCCTTGAGTATGATGAACCTCTAACTTATAAGGAGAAAGTATAAGGAAAATAATCTTCCAAATAAAAATATTCCATGATTTATGAGATGGAGTCCATGGACCAAAATCAAGTTTGGGTTTTGGTACACCCTCAAACTGATGTGAATACCATAGGGTGAAAATGGGTATTCAAGAAAAAACTAGACATGGATGGTAAATTTAATATGTATACAACAAGACTGGTTGCAAAGAGTTATAGGAAATGTCAAGGAAATGACTCTGATGAAACAATCTCACTAGTAAAAATGCTAAAATCTATCAGAATATTTCATTGAATAGAAACCTTTCATGATTTTAAAAGTTGGATAATGGATGCCAAAACAGATTTTCTAAATGGGATTTTGGTTTAAGATGTCTATATGACACAACCTGGAGGGTTGACCAGGCTAAAGAATTTCTATAAGGTGTGAATGCTATAGAGATCCATTTTTTGATTGAAGTAGGCAACAAAATCATGGAACTGTCATTTTGATGTAGCTATAAGAGAATTTGGTTTTTTCACAAATGAGAATGATCCTTGTGTCTATAAAAGGGTTGATGGGAATTCCATCAATTTCCTAGTATTATATACTGATGACATATTAATTATGGGAAACAAAGTGCACGTCTTGTAGTCAGTTAAGACTTTGTTAAATGAAAGTTTCTCCATGAAAGACATAAGTGAAGTAGCCTACATTCTAGGGATAAAGATCTATTGTGATAGATCTCAATGACTGCTTGGGAAAATTCAAAGTACAAATACAAACAAGGGACTCAAAATGTACTATATGGAATAATCCAATAGGGATTTTTTTCCTATATCCCATGGTATTGATATCTCCAAGGAAATGAGTACACAAACACCGGAGGATATTGATAGACTGATCATAATACCTTATTCATTGGTAGTGTTTATACCATGTATTCAATGCTATGTACTAGGTTTGATGTTGCTTTTTCTTTAAGAATGTTTGACAGATATCAAGATAATCTAGGAGAGCTGCACTGGGTAGCTGTCAAAACTATCTGAAAGTACTTGAGGCATAGAAATGATATGTTCCTAGTGTATAGAAGAGATGTGGAACTAGTGGTGAGAGGATAAACTTATAGTAGTTTCCAAATTGATCATTATGAAATGAAATCACAATCATGATACAAATTTTTCCTGAATGGTGGTGAGGTGAGATAGAGAATCTCAAATAAATATGTGGTCACCAATTCTATAGCACAATCCAAGTATATAGTGGATTCTGGTGTAGAAAATAAAGTAGTCTGGATATGAAAATTTTCTTAGACATTGGTGTTGTGCAATGTAGAGAAGACCCTATACCAGTTTACAGTGAGTAAACTACTGTAGTGGTTCTTTCCAATGAGCCCAGGTCTCACCATAGGACAAACCCTATAATTAATAAATTTCATCTCTTTAGGGATTTTAAAGAGAGAGGTAAAGTCTCATTTAGTATAGTATCCATAGAGGACAATGTGGTACACCCCTTGACTAAATCTATTTATCACCAGAAGCATGATTTTCATGTGAGAGCTAGTGGATTGAGACTAGTAAGTTGTTGTCTCTAGTGTGTGTGGGAGTGTTATATGTGGGTTCCCTAGATCCAACTTGAGATGTACTTTTTATTCCCACTACATGTATATTGTTTGTTATATAAACATGTGTTTATATTGTGATAATGGTGTTGATACATCTGTATCAACTTTTTTGGGGTAATTACCTTAGATTACATGTCGTATTGAAGGATTATAGCAGATCCCATGCTATAATGAGAACATAGAGATTCTATGACTTTAATAATGAAGTAATGACTTATGGTCTAGTTACATCATTCTGATAGGACATAGATGATGTGTCATTGTCTAGTGTTGGGGGATCTTAAGAATTGATACTTCTTCTCATGAAGTTTGTGCATGATGATCTCTAGTAGTTTATATCATGAAGACAGACCTACTAATAGGAACACCACATGTTTCAAGTGTCATTGATTATTCCTATCTATGAACATGTTTAATGGTCACCTAACTTGGGATCATTATCAATGTATGTCATTTAATTGTATTCATTGATTAATGGATAAAACCATGGTAATGAAGTTGTGGTGAGGTAGTATTTGTTGCGTATGTTATTGGCGACATGACATTGATTGAATGGTTAAGAATTATTTTTCACTTCCATGTTTTGGGAGACATATCTCGAGCCCGGTTGATTAGGATGGTTGCACCTTCATTAAATCCATTTCCATGGTAGTCGAAGGTAGGACCATATGAACATATCAAAAAATATTAACGCAAGGAAAAGTATAATGACACAAGTGTGAATCATGCTTTATAGAGATATCGTGGATGAATAGATTATATTACACAGACTATGTTTGTAGAAATTTAATTTATTCTTTGACTTTTCCTTATCACATTGGGGGCCATGATGGGTTTTTAGACTCTTCTCTTGGTCTATGGGTTAGACTCACTTATATTGATATAAGTACCAACATGTTCACGAAATTAGTATATCCACAAGATCAACCTATTCTAATGAATATGAGTTTAGGATGAAGTGGGCCCCATGAGCGGGGGTCGTTGAATGCCTGAGTTTAACTGATTGTAATTAAAACTAATTAAATTATATTATTCAAGTTCAGAATAGTGATGATTGAATTTATTTCTCATGGTATTCAAAAATTTTCTGATCATATAATTGAATATGAGAAAAATATAATTTTAAAAATAAACATTTGAAGTTCCAGGTTCGTTAATATATTTATAGATATTACGAGATGAGTTAATTATTCGTATTTAATAACATAACATTTTTATAATGTTACATGTGAGTGATATAATATTTTTGACATATTTTATAGGTTTATTATGTCATACATGTTTGAAAAGTTCTAAAATGAAGGTTATTACTTTACAAGGACCAAAGTGAAATTCTGGATAGTATAACCTAAGTATAAAAGCACATTTTTTCCTCTTGAATTTGAAGCTCCACCATTTGTACTAATTTGTGAGAAAAACTCTCATCTCCTCTACTCTCCTCTCAAGTTTTGATAGAGATATTCTAGAAGAAGATCAAAGGTCGGATCAATCCTGCTTCCTCAATTGACTCTGCGTTCTTCATGCAGTCAAAGGGATGTCATAAAGCTCTTCAATTTATTGTTCCATGATAGGGGAATCATAGATATATGCTAATGGAATTTTTATTCACGTGTGGATGATCTAAAGGACGTCTAGTTTGGCATCTCTCAACCTCAAAACATCAATGATGATAAAAACAAATTTATGACTTCAAACAAATGACGTATGGTTTAAATTTTTGTTTTTATTGTATTTTTCATCCTTATATAGAATTACACTCAATCATTTTAGAAATCCAGAAATGTGGTTAAGTGGATTATATGTTTTTAACATGAATACATACAGAAAATTTTAAATAGAACATTTTGTAATTCTTTTGTGGTGCCCCGAGTTCCTTCAGTCTACACCTAATAAGTGAGATACACCACCATCCCATGTCACATCCATTTCCTTATAATGGATCAGTATTCCTCTTATTCTCAGAGTGGAACCTGTTTCCCAATCCCCACATAGTATATCTGGTTTCCCTGTCTTCCCATAGTGGATCAAGACACACCTTTTTCCCACTTTGGATCAAACTCATTAACTAGTTTCGCATCATTATCTCAAGATATATAAATCTTTAACCAATGTATTAGAAGGATAAAAAGGTACCAACCATCACATGATAAAATCACACATACAATTTCAACAAGATAATTAATCTTTCAACATATCATGACCCATAAAAAGAGATGGGTTTCATAAACCTCATATCATATGCCATAAAATGAAATGGGTATCATAGACATTTCTTCATATCACTAACTATGAAAAAGATATTGGTCTCATAATAATTTCATCAAATCATTCCCCTTAAAAAGAATCAGTTTTTGAAATCATATATGTAACACCCCGAGATTTTATGAAAAATATTCTTTTAATTTCATTAATGTCTTGTGTTGTATGTTACATCATGATTACTTTGTGCTATATGCAACACCGTATTAGCTTGCAGTATACGCAACACTATTCTTCGATCGTGTTACATACAATTTTCATAATAGTTATTCTACGCAACATTAAGTATATATATATATATATATATTCAATTTATAAATGAAATATGGTTGGATTATGTTATACGAAACAACGAAGGATTCTTGCACAACACGAAACCCTGACTTGGATTGCATTACACGCAATCACGACCTTCCTTGATAGCGTGTGTTGTACGCATTACCGGGTTTTACTAAACAACGATATATTATTATGATATTATTATGAACTAGCCGTTATGAATAGTATTAACTAAATTTTGAATCTTATAACATTATTATTTGTCTTTCACATTTTCTTAAACATGGTATAAGAACAAAATAAATTTTTTCGGTAAAATAAGTATTTTTCAAAAAATGAAGTTTTACCGCCTTTTGATGGAGCACCCACTTTAAATCCAGTTTTTGACATGTTTATAAGTTCAATTTAATAAAATAAAATTCTTCTTTGGAATCATGAAATAAAAATTTACTTTGGATAAATTTTCATATCATTCTGGTAACTTTCATATTTTGATGAATAGTAAAAACATGCTATATTTTAATTAAAAACAACTTTTTCAATCGAAATAATTAATAGTGATAAATTATTAATTTGAGTGGTTTTAAAGTATATTTAGAATATATTTTTACAATTTAATACAATGCTGGTCATTGGATGTAATTTCACATTTAAACCAGACATAAACAAGTGTCAATCTTTTGATAGTTATTATCTCTTAAGAACACGTTATTTGTTTTGATGAAGGGAATTAATTTTTAAATTATTTAATGCAACTGATATGTTTTGAATTTGGTAAAATAGACATCATTTTTGAGTTCATAATATCAAATATAGCTTAGGCCTAATTTTTGGTATTTTTCTGGAAACTTTCATTTTTTGATGAATAGTGAAACCACTATGTGGTAGTTAAAAAAATGAATTTTTCTTAAAACATAATTTTACCACTTCTGTGAGTGAAATTTTAAAAATCCGAGAGACGCGGTTGATGTCAGTAAGTAAAATTTGGTTCAATGAGCTGAAAATAATTTTTGGTGAATAGTAACTTTTTACTTTTTTTTACCAAGGTTAAATGTAAATAGGGTAATTAAGGGTAAAAATGATATTATTATTACCCTAACACATGTCCTAATTCTATTGGATAAGTTTAATTCGACGAAAAACAACCTTAGAAATATAATATGACCATTTAGGCCCACTTGGATTAGATTAGGACATTTATTATTATTTAATTCAAAGAAGAGTTACAAGAGTTAAAATCAAAGTTTATTTACTAAAACATTTTTAATATAGGGTTATACATAATATAAATACGATTGTAAATATTAATTAGAAAGCTAATATGATTTCCTACATAATTATATTTTATTAATAATTTTTAGACATTAAATAATTTAATTTATTTATGACACAATGATGATGCAGTAATTACAATAATATTGAAAAAATAGAATAATTGATATTATAAATACCCAAATAAGTGTAATTTGAGACTTTTTATGAATTAAACTACTTTTATAGGTTAATATGACATGTTAATATTGATTTAATTAACTTTTTTAGAACTAATCATTCTGTTATGATTTTCACAAAAATAAATTACTAAATAGTGTCAAAATTGACATAAAATAGTTTTTAAAACAAATATTATATTATTAATTGTTATTTTATTCCTAAAAATATAAGGTTCGGCCAAATGACTTAGATAAGGTTATATATATTAATAATAAACAACTTGGGGTTCGTTTTCATTGTTATAGTAAGTTTATTAACCTTATAGTATAAGAACACAAGAAGACATTGTAAAAGTAAAATTATTTTACTTAATGTTAAATCTAAATGATAAGGTTAAAATAGGAACCTAAACTTGTCTAAATTCTATTGTATGAGAGGATTTCGACCCATCCCCACCTTAGCTTCGAAATAAATCAATTTGGAGCTATTTAAAACCGAATTTGACTTTATAATAAAATAATAGATTTAGTTATTCCAAAGTTGCCCCTCTCCTCCCTTATAAAAGGGCACCTCCTCCCCCTCTTCCTCACACCACTTTGAGCCTTCAAGATCGGCCAAACCCTGCCAATTTATCCTCTACACTTCCCTAGAAACATCCTAGAGGTTCTGGTCTTCTTCAAAGACCTATTTTAGTGCCCTAAAAGGAGGTCTCAAAGAAGCACTTCAAAGAAGAGGTAATGTCCATTACCGATTCTTTCATCTTTATTTCTTCTTCCACTTCTTCTTCTTTAGTTGTTACATTATGAAGTAATAACATCAGTATCACTCACATACTTATATGTTATTATAAGTGTGAAACAACCCTATTTCACCATCTATCCATCCTACGGAAAATGAAATCACCGCATGTGCGTACGTACGGAATACCGTCTCCACGCCGTGGTGTAATCTATTTTCCACCACCACCTTTACTTGGATGGTTATAATGGTGTAAATAATGACTATATATGACTATTATAAAGTGATATTGATTCTGAAATAGTATACATACACTCCAATACAATTCCACGATCATAGGAACGATATCTTCACTCGTGCGTACGTACATAATACCGTCTCTACGATGTGATTTGACTCGTTCTACATGATCTGCATTTCATAATGATTATATAAATTAATTGAATAAATGAATATTATATATATTACACCAATACCATTATGGAAATGAGGTATCTATAACCTAAAGATAATAATAAGAATTTATTCGACAAAACACGCATAAGAACAAAAAGTAATAAACACCTGAATAACAAGTAGTAATGAAATATTACTAATAAGAAGAAAATAAAATGACCATATATGATATCATAACAAAAAGTATGATTCTGGAATAAGTCAATAACATTATTTAAATCATTATACAGGATGTTCGGACACTTACGAAGCAAATCGGACCTAAGGTAAGGGAAATATCACAATCTCATTTTTATCCGAGATTGTTTATACTTTGAAATTTACTGGGGTGTATTTTATCATCCACATCCATGTTTCCTCAATATGTAATATTATTTCCATCCACCTACAATTGTTTAAAACCAATTTTACCCTTCGGTGAGTTTTTAGTAAATGATATGAAAGGAATCTTTTGTCATTTTTCGTACGAGGTCCTTTTTTACTTTTTCGACAAAAGTACGAGAAGAATGTTCTTTTTAACTTATACGGAATGAATGGATTTTTAATACATTATTTCCAAGAATCTTCCCTTACATGTTTTCATGTTTATTTTTAATCAACTTCTTTTAGTTTAGAATTGTATGACATGTTAATAAAGGAAAAGTGTTTTTGAAGTAGAAAGGATATTTTCCTCAAGAATGGAGTTCAAGCGTTTTATCAAAATTATTTTCCATCTAAGATAATTAAGGGTTCTGTTTCTATCCCTATTATTACATTGATTTTATTATGTTGTGATGGAATTTTTTTTATGAATTCCTTTATCTTATATGAGTTGTTTTATAATGTCACGATGTTTAAGATTCCCATTTTTATTACACGGGTTATGCTATGATGTATGGTTTATGATTTTGTGGCACACATAATAATGGTATCATTATGAGATGGGTGGGACCTATATCTCCCTCCAATGAATTGGGTAAAGATTTTATATCTCATGAGATAGACATTGCTGGAACGGTAGGTTATACTGGTTTAGTGAAACAGAACTGAAACGAGGAGTGAACTCGGTTCAGAAAGGGACTTTGTCCATTAAGATAGTCTTGGAAATGAGTCTTGACTAATAAGAAATGATTCTATATGATTATGTGTGTATGACACAAATTTTCATGATTTAAGTTATGATTATTGGGATTACATTTCACTACTATGATTTATCCCATGTTATGAAATTATGATCTCTTTTGCAGGTTAAGATTTCCAAAAGATATGTTCTTATGAATATGACGTGATTGATATTTCTTTTGTTTACCCTTACTGAGCATTTGAGCTCACCCTTTTATTTTTTCTTTTCCCCAAGACATACAGAAAGGATTTAGGTTTAAAAAAAAGAAGATCTTTATGGGAGATGTTGAAGATCTTTCACCACGATTAGAGGATTATATTCCGAGTTTCCAAAGACACTAAACTATTACGGTCCTTGTGTGTGTGTTTTTGTTATGTACTAAGTATTCCGCAAAATTAATGTAATGTCAATGTACGTCAAGCTTCGGGTCTCTACAGTTGGTATCAAAGGAAAAGTTTAGTCAAACTTTGGAAACTAGGATGAGAAAACATTAGTAAGATCCCTAGAGATATTTCTAAGGTATGTTTAGGGATGTCCTTAAGGATAAGTATACGTATAGGATATAGTCCTAGAACTATGGTAACGATATTAGATTAAACCAAAGATGTTAGATATTGAATTTACTACCCCTTTATTATGATTTTTGCCTCTCACACTATTCTTTTTGGGTTTTAGATAATGGCTGGAAAAAAGATGATTCACGATAATGGAGGATATGATGGACAATGGAATGATATTCTTCATCAGCAACCAAATGAAATGGGATTTGGAGGTCCAAACATCATTATTATGCCGAATCAGCAATCTCATAATATGATCAATAAAGTAAAATTTGGTAAGTTTCCTGACTCGGCTAATAAGAGAAAGATGGAGTTTCATGATGATCATAGAGGAAAGAAAGTTCAATTTCCCCTTTGTAAATAATGTGGGAAGAGCCATCAAGGAGAATGTTTCAAAGGAACTGGAAGATTCTTTGGGTGTGGAAAAGAAGGACACAAAGCCAGTAGGTGCAAAGGAAAAGGTTCAGTTAACACCGGGGATGAGGATAATGGTATTGCTACGACATCAACAATGGTTAAATGTTTTAAATGTGGAATGTACGGGCATTATACAAACCAATGCCCTAAGGGAAAGTCTCATGAAGAGAATCAGTATGGTCGTATGGGTATTATTTATGTTGATGATGATGATGAGACTACAAATGATATGTGAGATGAAATAATTGTTGAAGCTCAGTCAATTGTTTAATAATGTAGTGGAATGATTACATGTTTATCATGTGTAATGTTGTATAAGTAATCTCATGGTACTATGGAATAAAGAGACATCTAAGGATTGTTACACTTTTGTCTTTCCATGAGTTTTGAAAGTGTATGATTAATGGTACCAGTATCCATGAAAGGTTTTTCAGATATTTTTTGAATGTAGATGATATGCGCATAATGAAGGGATAAGGATAAAATTAAATGTTTGATAGTATTCATGATCTCATGACTGGTATAAGAAGATGTTTATATCATGGTTTGAGTATATAGAATTTTTGGATTTTGGTATGTGGAAAGAGTTAACTTTTGACAGCATTCAGGTTTTCACTAGGGTTTAATGGGTATTCATTTTTCAAGAGAATACATGATTAAGGTATTCACATGATTGGAATGTGACCAACAAGATATATGGGGGATAAATGATGGTATTCAAATGCTTGGTTGATGACATTTCAAGTAATCATTTTCTTTATACTTTGAGCTTGGACCGAAGTATTTTAGATAAGCCTAAAGATTGGAATGGATTATGTTGGACATAAGTTAGTATTGTTTAGGGATAAAACATTTTTGATATTGTTGATGGGATGTTATAGTAATATAGGTTTAGAAAAAGTACAACCTACAGGACGGGTGACAACCCATCGCGTCGGACAAGGCTATGGGAATCAAACCCACAACCGAAGTGCGACTGGCCTTTATCGCCTACCACTGGCCTACAGGAAGTCCTTGTTTAGTAGAAACTAGTTTTATTATATTAAGCAGTATGATATATGAAGTATAAGTCCATTTTAGGAACCATATATGATTAATCTCACTATAGATGGACTTATGTATTTTTTTGATAACTTTTCTAACCTTTTGATTGAGATAGATGGAATGACCCATCATTCTATCACATGATCTGCTAACACATCACGAATGACAAATTCAACTTCATTTCTTTAAGAGATGAAGTGGAAATTGTCCAAAGAACGACCAACGGTGAGACTATACTAAAATCATGAAAATATTTCTTCTAATTCCAATTTCATCAACTTTAGGGAAATGATCTTGAAAACCAAAAATGTTGTCCTAGTGCTCTTATATCTGATTAATCAGATGGTACCTTAGATCGTCACAAATTTATGGCTTTGTGATTACTGGCTTTTCCATAGCCATGTTCTCTACCACACTCCATCAGAACATGATGGTTATATTTCTCTTCCATATCCATATTTTCACCTATGTGGAAAACCAGTGATTAGTTCATTTGGGTAACCATTACATTTCATACTTTTGTTTTTAAAGATTCGTTTTGGTATTCCTTTTTACGATGTGAGTTTTTATTAAAGAAACTTTTGAATAGTAAACCACTTATAACCCCAACAAATTTCTAGGGAGAAATTCATTTTAAGAGGGGTAGAATGTAACACCCCGAGATTTTATGAAAAATATTCTTTTAATTTCATTAATGTCTTGTGTTGTATGCTACACCAAGATTACCTTGCGCTATACGCAACACTGTATTAGCTTGCAGTATACGCAACACTATTCTTGGATCGTGTTACACACAATTTTCATAATAGTTATTCTACGCAACATTGCGTATATATATATATTCAATGTATAAATGAAATATGGTTGGATTATGTTATATGAAACAACGAAGGATTCATGCACAACATGCAACCCTGACTTGGCTTTCATTACACTCAATCGCGGCCTTCCTCGATAGCGTGTGTTGTACGCAATATCGGGTTTTACTAAACAACGATATATTATTATAATATTATTATGAACTAGCCGTTATGAATAGTATTAAATAAATTTTGAATCTTATAACATTATTATTCATCTTTCACATTTTCTAAAACATGGTATAAGAACAAAATAAATTTCTGGTAAAATAAGTATTTTTCAAAAAATGCAGTTTATCCGCCTTTTGATGGCGCACCCACTTTAAATATAGTTTTTGAAATGTTTATAAGTTCAATTTGACAAAATAAAATTCTTCTTTGGAATCATGAAATAAAAATTTACTTTGGATAAATTTTCATATCATTCTGGTAACTTTCATATTTTGATGAATAGTAAAAACACGCTATATTTTAATTAAAAACAACTTTTTCAATCAAAATAATTAATAGTGATAAATTATTAATTTTAATGGTTTTAATGTATATTTAGAATATATTTTTACAGTTTAATACAATGTTGGTCATTGGATGTCATTTCACATTTAAACCAGACATAAACAAGTGTCAATCTTTTGATAGTTATTATCTCTTAAGAACACGTTATTTGTTTTGATGAAGGGAATTAATTTTTAAATTAATTAATTCAACTGATATGTTTTGAATTTGGTAAAATAGACATCATTTTTCAGTTCATAATATAAAATATAGCTTAGGCCTAATTTTTGGTATTTTTCTGGAAACTTTCATTTTTTGATGAATAGTGAAACCACTAAGTGGTAGTTAAAAAAATGAATTTTTCAGAAAAGTTAATTTTACCACTTCTGTGAGTGGAATTTTAAAAATCCGAGAGACACGGTTGATGTCAGTAAGTAAAATTTGGTTCAATGAGATGAAAATAATTTTGGGTGAATAGTAACTTTTTACTTTTTTTACCACGGTTAAAATTAAATAGGGTAATTAAGGGTGAAAATGATATTATTATTACCCTAACACATGTCCTAATTCTATTGGATAAATTTAATTCGACCAAAAACAACCTTAGGAATAAAATATGACCATTTAGGCCCACTTGGAGTAGATTAGGACATTTATTATTATTTAATTCAAAGAAGAGTTAAAAGAGTTAAAATCAAAGTTTATTTACTAAAACATTTTTAATATAGGGTTATACATAATATAAATACGATTGTAAATATTAATTCGAAAGATAATAAGATTTCCTACATAATTATATTTTATTTATAATTTTTAGACATTAAATAATGTAATTTATTTATGACACAATGATGATGCAATAATTACCATAATAGTGAAAAATAGAATAATTGATATTATAAATACTCAAATAAGTGTAATTTGAGACTTTTTATGAATTACACTAATTTTATAGGTTACTATGACATGTTAGTATTTATTTAATTAACTGTTTTCGAACTAATAATTCTGTTATGATTTTCACAAAAATCAATTACTAAATAGTCTCAAAATTGACATAAAATAGTTTTTAAAACAAATATTATATTATTAATTGTTATTTTATTCCTAAAAATCTATGGTTTGGTAAAATGACTTAGAAAAGGTAATATATATTAATAATAAACAACTTGGGGTTCTTTTGGATTGTTATTGTACGTTTATTAACCTTAGAGTATAAGAACACAAGAAGACACGGTAAAAGTAAAAATATTTTACTTAATGTTAAATCTAAATGATAAGGTTAAAATAGGAACCTAAACTTGTCTAAATTCTATTGGATGAGATGATTTCGACCCCTCCCCACCTTAGCTTCGAAATAAATCAATTTTTAGCTGTTTAAAACCGAATTTGACTTTATAATAAAATAATAGTTTTAGTTATTCCAAAGGTGCCCCTCTCCTCCCTTATAAAAGGGCACCTCCTCCCCCTCTTCCTCACACCACTTTGAGCCTTCAAGATCGGCCAACACCTGATAATTTATCCTCTACACTTACCTAGAAACATCCTAGAGGTTATGGTCTTCTTCAAAGACCTATTTTAGTGCCCTAAAAGGAGGTCTCAAAGAATCACTTCAAAGAAGAGGCAATGTCCGTTACCGATTCTTTCATCTTTATTTCTTCTTCCACTTCTTCTTATTTAGTTGTTTCATTATGAAGTAATAACATCAGTATCACTCACATAATGATATGTTATTATAAGTATGAAACAACCCTATTTCACCATCTATCCATCCTACGGAAAAAGAAATCACCGCGCGTGCGTACGTACGGAATACTGTCTCCACGCCGTGGTGTAATAAATTTTCCACCACCACCTTTACTTGGATGCTTATAATGGTGTAAATAATGACTATATATGACTATTATAAAGTGATATTGATTATTAAATAGTATTCATACACTCCAATACAATTCCATGATCATAGGAACGATATCATCACTCGTGTGTACGTAAGGAATACCGTCTCCGTGATGTGATTCGACTCGTTCTACCTGATATTCATTTCATAATGATTATATAAATGAATTGAATTAATGAATATGATATATATTACACTAATACCATTTTGGAAAAGAGGTATCTATAACCTAAAGAGAAGAATAAGAATTTATTCGACAAAACACGTATAAGAACAAAAAGTAATAAACACCCGAATAACAAGTAGTAATGAAATATTACTAATAAGAAGCAAAGAATATGACCATATATGATATAATAACAATATTTATGATTCTTGAATAAGTCAATGACATTATTTAAATAATTATACATGAGTTTTGGACACTTATGAAGCAAATAGGACCTAAGGTAAGGGAAATATCACAATCTCATTTTTATCTGAGATTGTTTATAATTTGAAATTTACTGGGGTGTTTTTTATCATCCACATCCATGTTTCCTCAATATGTAATATTATTTCCATCCACCTACAATTTTTTAAATCCAATTTTACCCTTCGGTTAGTTTTTAGTAAAAGATATGAAAGGAATCTTTTGTCGTTTTTCGTACGATGTACTTTTTGACTTTTCCGACAAAAGTACGAGAAGAATGTTTATTTTAACTTATACGGCATGAATGGATTTTTAAAACATTATTTCCAAGTATCTTCCCTTAAAAGTTTTCAAGTTTATTTTTAATCAAATTATTTTAGTTTATAATTGTATTACATGTTAAGAAAGGAAAAGTGTTTTTGAAGTAGAAAGGATATTTTCCTCAAGAATGGAGTTCAAGCGTTTTATCAAAATTATTTTCCATCTAAGAAAATAAAGGGTTCTATTTCTATCCCTATTATTACATTGATTTGATTATGTTGTGATGGAATTATTTTTATGAATTCCTTTATCTTATATGAGTTGTTTTATGATGTCACGATGTTTAAGATTCCCATTTTTATTACACGGGTTATGCTATGATGTATGGTTTAGGATTTTGTGGCACACATAAGAATGGTATCATTATGAGATGGGTGGGACCTATATCTCCCTCCAATTCATTGGGTAAAGGTTTTATATCTCATTAGATAAACATGGCTGGAACGGTAGGTTATACCGGTTCAGTGAAACAGGACTGAAACGAGGAGTGAACTCGGTTCAGAAAGGGACTTTGTCCACTAAGATAGTCTTGGCAATGCGTCTTGACTAATAAGAAATGATTCTCTATTATTATGTGTGTATGCCACAAAGTTTCATGTTTTAAGTTATGATTATTGGGATTACATTTCACTACTATGATTTATCCCATGTTATGAAATTATGATCTCTTTTGCAGGTTAAGATTTCCAAAAGATATGTTCTTATGAATATGACGTGATTGATATTTCTTTTTTTTACCCTTACTGAGCATTTGAGCTCACCATTTTATGTTTTCTTTTCCCGAGGACATAAAGAAAGGATTTAGGTTTTAAAAAAACAAGATCTTTATGGGAGATGTTCAAGATCTTTCACCACGATTAGAAGATTATATTCCAAGTTTCCAAAGACACTAAACTATTACGATCCTTGTGTGTGTGTTTTTGTTATGTACTAAGTATTCCGCAAAAAGTAATGTAATTTCAATGTACGTCAAGCTTCGGGTATCTACAATATAACTCGTGGATGAGAAACGAGTGTCATAAATATCACTCCATGAAAACATAAACCATTCAGGGAATAATATTAATGTTATTCTGGAATCATATCTCTAGTAAATCATAAAATATAACAAAATAATTCTTCTTTTATGGATAAGTATTTTGAAGGATCACTTGGATCATGGCTTAAAGAAAATTTCCTTTCATTGAAAATATAATTCCTTAAATAATTTTAAAAAAACTCTTCTTTTATATAAATACCTATAAATTCTTATAAAAAAATTATTGGGGATAATATACCTTTTTTTATAAAAAATACATTATAAAAACTTTTTAAAACCTTTTTCTCTTAAAATATCTTTGAAATCATATAAAATAATACTTATAATATTTTAAAAACATTTTTCTTTGATCACAATAGGAAAAATTAAAAATAGATGTTAAAAATATTTTGAAGGCCTTTTTTAAAAATAATTAGAAAACATGAAATAGTGGCTTGAAATCATTTTGGAAACATTTTTGAGAAAATTTATTTGAAAACATATAAATAAATATTTAAATCATTGAAATAATTTTATTTAAAAATAACTTTTTGAAAACATGTAAAGGATTCTTTGAAAATCATTTAAAACAATTTTAATCAAAAAAAATTTTGAAAATCGTTTTCTTTGAAAACCACCTTAAATAAATACATGGTTGTTTTGTAAAAAAATTATTTAAAAAATAATCTTGTAAACTTATAATTAAAGCTTAAATGAAATGACGGTGATGATGGTGGGTAAGTCTGTACATGGTGAACATTACTTTATACTCTATAAAATATTTTATAATGTTCCTTAATCAAAAAATTGAAGGAATATTTCTTTTAAAATGATTTTTTAAAAAGGTAAAATCTGGGAAAATGTATTTAAATATCATAAGATAATATTGAAACATTTTTTGAAAACATGGTTTTGAATGAAAAAAAAATATTTCTGATCGAAAAAATTAATAAAATTGGATTTTCATAGAAACATTTTCTTAATTATCACATGTACCAAAGAGTGGGAAAATGGAACCATTACATATATATTACTTGAATAATCATTGGAGAAGATAAGTCATAAAATATAATTAGTGATGAATCATAATATTCTCTCATTGAAAGAACAATCATAAACTAACCTAATAAATTAGGATATTTTAACAATAAACTCTTACCACTTTGCTAACTGTTGAGAAAAAACCCATCAAGGATGCATAGGATCACTATTAAGTTGATTTTTCTGGTAGAAAAACGTATTTCCAAGATTTTTTGTGAAATTACATTGATTTTTTTGATGCAGTATGTTGAAAAAGATCCATGACAATGGAATAAATTCCTAAGAAGTTGTACAAAAAACTACATACACAAGGTGACCCCATTTCTTAGTGTTTTCCAAATTTTCGGGTTCCAAAATATGGAGTTTTGATAGCTTTAGGAAAATTATATTTACTTAAATTCCTTATTAAAATATATAAAGACAAGAATTTCATGAAAAATGGGACATGAGAAGGGGGTTTCACAAAGGTACAAATATTTTGATAGTGGGCTCTATGTGTACTGCAAGCATCACGAACGATGAATGTGAGGAGCATCGCAAGTAGAACATCACAGCGGTATGAAGAGTTTTACAATGATCTCCATGATTATAAATAGCATCTAAAATGAAAAATTTACATAGAGCATCTTGAAAAAGGGTGAATCTCCACCGAAAAGAGGGATCATCATGAAATTGTGAGGATGTTGTTGGAAGGTTCTGGAATTTGTAGAAACGCTTATAAATAGGAATCAACCCCATTCAAAAAATTTGTGAGACTCAATACAAATATTAAGGATTTTAATTGTGAATGGGTTTCACAAAGATGGTTCATGAAGGATTTTCATGTGATGAATTTCATTAAGGATTCATAAGCCAACTTAATCTTCCGAGCATCACGAAAGTAAGTGAATTTGTGAAGGATAAGTTTAGTTTCTAAAAAAAGAAGCTTCTAAAAAGAAAGTTGATTTTTTAAAAGATGATATTTGTGATGGATAAGTGAGATTTCTTAAAGTTAGTGTTTTCCTTAAGGATATTTGAGCTTCTAGAAAGAGTATCATTGCAAAGGCCATTATCATTGTGAAAGTTGTTCACAAGGAATTTCATATTAAATCTGTGGTAAATTGTTAGTCATTAGTTGGATGAAATTTTTTCTTTAGAAAAGCATCTTCCTAAAATTCAGGATGCATGAATTCATGATAATTAAGGGACCTACGCTTCAATAAAATGTTTTTTAATATTTTCCATGAGTAGTGAGAAAAAGGAAGAGGAAGATGATGATCTTTTCCATCAGAAATGATCCAGAGAATGAGATATAGTGTGTGGCCCTTGGGAATGCAGTGAGAAGACCATAAATCGTCAAAAGGAATTGTGGATTGTAATAAAAGTGATATATCCTGAACCATCATTATTGGTAGTGATCCTTAGTGAATTTAGTATAATATGCACATTGTCATTGTATGATCCTTTGATGTATCCTAGTGAGGGTGAACGAAGTAAAAATTGTTGTCTCTTTGTTCTTTATTTCATGAATTAAATTCAAATCGTCATCATTGTATAATGATGTAAATAATAAGATGAAAATTAACACTTATGTGAAAAAAAGTGAGTCTTATAATAAATAGGTCAAGATCTAGTGGGGCCTAAAGAATTTAAAAAATAATATTCAAACCCTAATTCACCCCAACCCCTCAGTATATGAAGGCCCTTTTAGACCAAAAAATTGGTATCATATGGTAAGATTATTTTATCAATTTTTTTTCTCTAACTTGGATTAATTGATTGTTGAAGTTAAAGAATCAGTATGTTCTTATCTTAGTGTTCCATGGAAAAGGGAAGAAATTCAAAGAAGAATAATAAGTTTGAAGGAATTACTCAATGTGTAAGTGTCTATGGAAGGATAATGACTTGGTTGATTGTAACAAACATTGTACTAAATAAATACATGCATGAATCATACATTGAAACTATCGATTCATTCAATTATGAGGAAAGAATGAGTAAAACAATGATATGTGATGTGATGTTGGAAATAATGATGATGAAGAAATTTAAAGAATACCAAAAGTGGATGTTGTCCACAAAATATATGAATTGAATTAGAAACTGGATAAAGAAAATAAAATGAAAGTTATCCAGATCCAATGCTGGAAATTAAATTCAATATTTTTAAAGTTTTAAATAAAATACATCTAGAAGTTTCTACTTATCTAAGAGAGAAGAATGATTCTCAAGATGAAAACATATAAAAATATGTCTATAATGAAAGAAAAACTCAATGTTGATGATAAGGTGAAGAATATAAACATAGAATAAATTCAAAATCTCAATGGTAGGAATGGTGATCTTTCTACATACCTATCTAAACTAGTAAGGAGATCCAAAGGCTACAACAAGATATTTTATTTTTTTTCTGATTCTATTTGTCAAGAATAATTTAAAATATAAGATAAAAGTGACATTGTGGGTAATATCACGCAAGAGTTGGATGATTAGATGATTAGTGGGATGAATGTCATGATAGAACATAATGCTCAACTTGAATCAAGGAATATGAATCTTCAAAAAAATGGGTGAAGAGTTAGAATTAGTGATGAATCAAGTGGATAAATCTAATGCCAAAGGTAATCCAAAATTGAAGGAATCTTTTCATTTACTAGTTTATTATCCTTCGGTAGGTGATTCTAAATAGAAATGAAAATATGTTATTTTTTAGGAGAAATAAGAACATATTTTCTCTTCTTAATGGTCATACAATTTGGGAAAACCCATTATTTTATATGGTGAACCCTCTACCATGCATGACAATATGAGAGTTGTGAACAATTCATGAAATAGAAAAATATCATATTATTACCGAAAGAAAACCAAAATTTTTTTTATAAGAAGTAATGAAAACATGTTCTATTTTTTAGGGTTTTATGTCTATAAAACAAGTTTTTTCAGAGGATTTGAAATATATATCAAGATATATAGATATAAATACTTATAAATTTGAGAATAAGAATATTTAATATGAGAAATATAAAAGAAAAGTCTCTCAGAATAAATAATCCATGAAATTATACTATTGTGGAAAAATGGGACATGGAATGAGTATGTATCAAGAATCCCATGAGCTTAATGTCAGAAGAAAAACTCAATACTTATCAATATCTTAATCATGAAATTATGACACGTTGTATGGATTTGATGGGATATGTTTTATATGTTATAATAAAAGGAATTTGGCAATATATTGTAGCCGGAAGATAACAGGGAAGGAAAATGAATTTGAAAGGAGATACATGACTCTAGTGGTGTATAACAAGAAATCCAACACTTGAAGACAAAGTGATAAGATGAAAAATAAGTTCAAAGCCTTCGAGGAAACACAAGTGGCTCAACAAAAAGTGTATTAAGAAACTCCTCTATTATACTCACTACATCTCTATTTGAAGGAATTTAAATGAACAATGAAGAAAAAGGGGGGATCATTTCTAGTTATGAGTAAGAAGAATATACGTTCAGTAGAGGACCCACCACCAACACAAAATAGTGTGGTGACTCAAATAACTGTTAAAAGAAAAACGAATAATGAATGTGATGAAAAATTCACACGTCATTCCACATGGATAGAAGTGAAGGCAATAGAAATATTAATCCAATGGAGGAATAAAAAAGATAAGATGACTACTGAAAATATTCTTTTTCAGAGAAAGAGTCAGGAAAAATTTCATATCATTGGATAATCACATAAGAAAAATTTTATAAATGGGTTTAAACCCAAAATGGTGAAAAAGGTCAAGCATACATAATCCAAATATCAAAGGTAGACTCAACATGTGTGTAAATATTGTTTAGTCATATGGATAGAATAATTGACGTTGGTTGGACATTTGAAACATGAAAAACAACAACACAATTATTCACAATAATGTAAAAAAGGGTTGATCTATCCTAATAAACCACAATCATCTTCTTGGGAATTATAAAGTATCCTTTATCCCTATGTGTATAAATGATATTAAATGGTGGTTCAAGCGCTTCTGGTTTTATGGAGATACAATCCAAGGGGAAGTGGCATCAAAATATAAACAAAGGTGATATGAAGTGCTTCAGAATTTCAACTAATTCAAATCAATCAAAAGATATGAATAATTAATATAAAATAATTCATTAAAAGGAGTTAATGGTTTGTGGTTCAAATTAATTGAGCATAATAGGCAGTGACTGTGTTATTAATTTTATCTCTGGTTTCCTACACCGAGTTCTGACTTAATAGGATTATAGGATTTCATGATGGATCATTGAAAAGTGCCACATGAGAATAAATGATGCAGGATAAGAAGAATGATGGTGATTCCAAAAAAAATTCCCAATAATAGGAATAATTTCACATCATATGGGTAGAATTCAATCTCATAGTCAGATGTAAGATCTCAATGGGATATAAAGGATGAAATTTTATGTTATCTAACATCAAAAAGATATATTGGGGTAGAAGAATAAAAACTCATATATTTTATGATTATCTATTTTTCTCTAAAAATATGTTATCATGTGAAATTTTCAGGATACCAATAAGTTGTGAGAGAATGTCAACATTGTTTCAACATGAGGCTACAAAAGTAGTTGAATGATATTATTTTACTATAGTAAAGAATGAATAGAATCTTTAGTAGGACAGTGAAGAGTTATCTTATCGAATCAAGGATGAGGTAAGAAACTAAGGGTGAGTAGAAGTGTAAAATGATGATTCAGATGAAGATAATGAGGATGAGTATGAAGAATTCAAATATATATCTGCAAAAAAACCAAAGATTTTAGATGAAATTAATATGTATAATATAATTGGTGATCAGGAAGCACCAGTTATAGCACAAATAATGATGTTATTATAGCATGCATACTTCCTATCATAGGTAGAGCGTAAATATTTTGATGAAGCAACTGGAAATGATAATTGGGTTCAGGCTGTGAATGAAGAGCATGACCAGATTGAGAGGAATAATACATGGGATATTTTTTCAATACCAGATGATAAGAATGTCATTATGACTAAATGGGTCTTTCATAATAACATGAATGAATATAGTGCAGTGATCCTAAACAAAGAATGATTTCTGTTCAAGGGGAACTCTCAAATTGAATGTATTAATGTTGATGAAACATTTCCACCTATTTCTAGGATATATACAATCTGATTATTGTTTTCCATAGTAGTGAAAATAAATTTCAATGTTTCATCGTGGATTCCAATCCATAATTTCTAAATGGGGTTCAATAAGAAGAAGTTTATATGGAAAATCCATATAGTTTTCTCATTCATAAAGATGAGAACATAGTTTTAAGCTAATAATGGAACTTTATGGTATGAATTAGGCACCATGTTTTAGGTCTATAAGACCTCTCCATTCCTTAAGCTTTTATTTTTAAAATCATGAACTCCTTCTTCATAAATATATTTTCCTTACTCTTCCATGTATTTTCTTAAATTTACATTAATTTCCTTATAATAAAAATTTCTTTAGACTTTTGAGTTATATATAATTTTATTAAAGTTTTTATAAATCTGTTTTATCATACCAGAAAATTTCCTAAGGTTTCGAAATTTGCTTCATGGTCATACCATACCAGAATTCCTTAAGACATCGTTTCTTGTTCTCTGTTTTCACTGTGATATCAATTTTTATCTTGAATGAAATATGGTATCATATTTTTCTTATAGATAGAATTCCAGTATTACAGTTTTAAGACAGATTTTTCATACCATTTTTATGCCATACTAAAAGTTTCTATACCTAATTTCTTATACTGAGAATTCTATACCGAAAATTTTCCATTACGCATTTCTAAAAAATATTTTCTTAACACCATTTATTTTAGAGATATTGATTCCATTTATTATGATACGGATACCAGAGAATAAGAAACTGATACTAAGAATTTACTTATGCATTTTCTTCTGTAATCTGACACCGGTTTTTTTCAGTAATACCATAAATCATGATACAGATACAAGAATTTGTAAAACTTAGTTTTTCATAAAATATTTTCTTATATTTTACTCGTACTGATTTTATGAAAATCCTTTCCGAAATTTATAATTCTAGAATTTATTATTCAAAGCTTTAGTTCCTTTGAATTATGAATCTTATATTTTTTCATATCATTCCAATTTTATCGAATTCCAAGGCCCTTACACTTATGGTTTAAGAACATTATATTAATGGTAAGTTATATAAAAAGATGTCTTTGTTTTAGTTATAAAATAACCGTTTTATGTTTTCCATGTTTCCATGTCCCTTCAAGATTTAAGGAATTATGACCATTGGAGTGCAACTGACCGGTAGATTTTTTATGGATATAAATAGGACCTCAGATGATGTGATCAAGAAATGAAGAACATACAATAAGTTCACATGTTTTCATTTTGTATTTCATCTCTCTAAAGGTGAATTTCTCTAGTGTGGGAGGCTCTTATAAACTCTCAAGCATCCTTAATAAAGATTAAACGGTTTGTTCCAACTTTACTTAGTGAATAATTGCTTCATGAAGAGGTGTGATTTTAATAAAATCAAGGACTTTGGGTTATGAAGTCATAGGTATCGATTTCCATACAAATTGAGGGCTTTCGGGGATAGCAAGAAAAATACCGATCTGAGGATTGAGGGTTTACCCATGTTTGGGTAAGACATACATTCTTTTAAGTATAAAATAAGGGACCTTTATCCATGTTTGTTGGATACCCTCTTCTTTGGGTTAAAATAAGATTTCATTGTTCTGCTGCTTTGTAAAACTTAGAAAGGTTTCTTTTTGCATAAACATTCTAACATGTATTTTTGATTGTATGAAATTTTATATACCTTGTCGTAGAATTTATTTTTAAGAAACATTCCTTAATCTTTAGACATAAGAACATTATATTAATCTAAAAAGGTGATTTCCTATTAGAGGGGTTGTGAATTTTGTTTATAAAAAAATTTCCTTAAGAAATTTTAAAGTATAAAATTCACCACCCACCCCCCCCCTCTTTTATTTTGTGAATATTCAGTCCTATGGTGATCCTTATATTGGTATTGAGTATAATATCGTACTCTATACCTTACTAACAATTGGTATTAGAGGGTTGGTTCAATCTGAATTAATCTCACAATTAGATTCAGAAGAGAAATCAACTTCTTCTTTATATTTTTAGAATCCAAATTTCGGACTCACAAGTCCAGACTAATATTTATCTTAGAGATACTCTAATTCTTGTTTTTTCTTATCCTTTAAAATTTTTATTAAACTTTTTATTTAATAACATTATATTTTCTTCACTAACTACTACTAACCTTTTTGTCGAATAAAGGTATATTTTCTTTATGACAGGATCCATACATATTGGTTCTTTGGACAATTTAAATCCTACCAGACCTCCTATTTTGATTGAAATGATTATGTATACTAGAGAGATAGGATGAAGACATTCGTTATTAATACTAGTGTTGATAACTACCTGATACTGACATGAGACTATAAGATTCATGATAAGGAATTGAGAACTTTTACGAATCAGGAGAGAGAATAATATCAATCTATTTTCAGAGTCAGAAATACATTGCTATATTCCATGACTAGAAACATATATAGTCAAATATGTCCATGTGAAGCTGCAAATAGTATCTGGAAGAAACTGGAAGTTGAACATTTTGGAACTACTAATGTTATAGAGACAAGAATATCTATGTTAAGTGTTTAATATCATCAATTTAACTTTCCTTATGGAGAACCCATAAGAATTTTCCAGAAGAGGTTCATGGCCATTGTGAATATATTATAGCCTATGGGAGAAAAAGGTATCTATGATGAAATACTTGTTGACAAGATCATATACATCATTCCTAATGAATGGGAGTCCAAGAGGATAGTAATTGATGAGAACAGGAAAGTCACACAGATTTCCTTAGATGAGCTTTTTGGAACACTTCCTCACCATGAGACTAGAATGAAGAGAGATGCTGATTATGTTTAGAAGAAGAATGGGAATGGAGGAGTTTCTTTTACAACTACTTCTAAACATATTAAATCCAAGACTCTAGAGAGAGTTACTAGATCAAATTCAAAGAAAGCTTATGTTCAGTCATAATCTAGTGATAAAAAAAATTCTAAGAATGAGTTAGCTAATCTTGCTCGAAGAATGAACAAGATAGTATCCTAGAAGAACAATGAAAATAAGTTCAAGAATATAGACTACAGAGAAAATAAAAATGGGGATATTACTTGTTACGAATGTAGAAGAACAGGTCATATCATACATGATTTCCCTGTTTGGAAAAGGAAGGATAAGAAGGAAAACAATTCAGAAAGAAACAAGAAGAAGTTATACCTTTCTAAGCACAAGAAATTTATTAAATAAAATGAAACTTTCAGTGATATTTGGGGAGAAACATATGAAAGTGAATCTTCTGAATATTATTCATCAGCATAGAAAAATATCAGATTCATTACTACTACTTCTTTTCCAAATACTTATCTTATGGCCAAGGTATGCTCTACCAAGGCTTTAAAAAATCTATCTCTTTATAAGGACTGTTATCCTAAAGATATTACTTCTGATGAAGATACTTCATCTTCAGATAATGAAGAAATAACTTCTTATGAATAAGTATCTAGATTTTCCAAGTTGTTAGAAGAAAAAAATTATAAAATTTCTATGAAACTAGAAAAGGAAAATACTAGAGAAGGAATTCTTACAAAAGAGATTTCAGACCTTACTAGATATCTTGAAGAAAAGGATGAGCTCCGAGAAAAACTTTCTAAAGACCTTATGGATGTAAATTTTGAAAAGGAAAAACTTTATAAAGATTATAAGAATGATATTTCAAAAATAAATGTTTTTAAGGAAAAATATAACTCTATGGAAATAATTCCAGAGGATATGAATTTAGTTATAAGACTAAAATCCATAATATTTTCTCTTAAGAAACTTATTTCCATTTTTAATTCAGGTAAAGAAACTTTTGACAAGATGTATTCCCAAATCAAACCTCACGGATGTTCTTTTGGAGTCAGTTATACTCACAGAAAACCTGTTTACAAAAACAACTATTTTATTCCATCTAGAGCCCCTTTTTGTATGAAATTTCAAAGTAAAGGACATTGAAGGAAAACTTGTTCTTTAAAAAATCCAATCCCTAGTATTCCACTAGCTTTATTTTTCAAAAAAAAAATGTGGTAGTATTCCACTAGCTTTATTTTTCAAAAAAAAATGTGGGTTCCTAAAATTTTATTTTCTAACCTCGAATCTAAACAAGTTTGGATTTTGAAAATCTAATTTTTTTATTTGTAGGAAAATGAAGAATGTACCAACAATATCTTATATAAGGATAGTGGATGTTCTCCTCATATGACTAGTAACAAAAGTTATTTCCATAAAATTGTCAAAATGAAAGGTGGAAAAGTAACCTTTGGGGATATTTCTCAGTGAGAGATTGTCGGTATAGGTAATATCATTCTTCTTGGAAAAGTTTTAATTTCAAATGTTTTATTAGTTAATGGTCTAAAGAACAACCTTATAAGCATAAGTCAATTATGTGTAGAAGGTTTCCTTGTGAATTTTTGGAATGATAAGTCTTTAGTTAAAAATTCCAAGGATGAATATATTATTACTACCAATAGGCATGAGAATGTCTACACATTGAACTTAGAAGACTTAATAAGTCAATATGTTCCTTGATTAAGTGCAATTGAAAATCAATATTGGCTTTGGAATAGAATGTTTGGACACTGCAACCTTAATAACCTTAGTAATCTCTCAAATAAAGGATTAGTTAAGGATCTACCAGTTCTATGTTTTGATTATTCAAAAGTTTGTTACCCTTGTCAGTTTGGAAAAAAACACAAATATATCTTTAAATCTATTAGTGAAGTTTCAACATCTAATTCCCTATAGTTAGTTCATATGGATCTATTTGGTCCTACACAAACTGGAAGTATTGGAGGCAAATATTATGTATTTTTTCTCATTGACGACTACACTAGATATACTTTGGTCTATTTTCTAGTAAGAAAATCTAAATACATTTCTTATTTCAATACTTTTCGAGCTCAAGTAAAAAATGGGAAGAACCTACCATTGATAACTATTCATTGTGATCATGGTGGTGAGTTTGTAAATTCATATTTTGAAACTTTTTTTAGTAAAATATTTATTACTCACAATTTCTCAGCTCTTAGAACTCCTCAACAAAATGGGGTTGTTGAAACAAGGAACTGAATCCTTCAAGAGATAACCAGAACCCTATTGAGTGAATATTCCATAGCAAAACACTTTTGGGATGAAGCTGTATATACTACCTTTTATACTAAAAAATGATATTTTATAAGACCTTTTCTCGATAAAACTCTTTATTAGCTATGGACTGGTTGAAAACCAAATGTTTCTTATTTTAGGGTTTTGGGTTGTAATGATTTTATCATTAACACTAAGGATAACTTACAAAAATTTGCACCAAAATCTGATGAAGGAGTATTCTGAGGCTATTCCACTAACTCTGAGGCTTATAGGGTTTTTAACAAAAACACTTGTACTGTGGAGGAAACAATACTTGTTAAATTTGTTGAAACTGGTCCTTTTGTTTTCAAACAACCTAATTTAAATCCTCTAGAAATATTTTCTAAAAATGATCAATAACCTATAGTTGAATATTCTTCAATGGAAAATGTTTACAAAAATATTCCTGAAACATTTACCCCTAAAGATTTTCTTCCTTATGTTGATGATCTAGTTCTACAAAATCCAAATCAGCTGTTACTTAGAAGTCATCCTACTAATAATGTCATAGGAGATTTCAATCAACCTATAAGGGCTAAAAGTTCCTTAAGGAATGAAATTGAACATGTTGATTTTCTTTCCCAATTCAAGCCAAATACTTCTAAGGAAGCCTTAGGTGGTGAATATTGGATAAAGTATAGGCATGATGAACTCAATGAGTTTGTAAGGAAAAAATTCTGGACCTTGGTTAAGAGACATAAGGACAGATCTATTATTGGTTTAAAATGGGTATTCCGGAATAAATGTGATTAAAATGGGATTATAGTAAGAAATAAAGAAATATTGGTTGATAAAGGCTATAAAAAACAAGAAGGCATAGATTATGAAGAAACCTATACACCGGTAGTAGGACTAGAATCCATTCGAATTCTTTTAGAATTCGCAGAATTCTTCAATTTTAAAATTTATCAAATGTTTGTGAAGTGTGATTTCCTTAATGGATATGTACAGGAAGAAGTCTATGTAGAACATACTCCTGGTTTTGAAGATTTAAAACAACCTAATCATATATATAAACATACCAAATCTTTATATGGCCTTAAACAAGCCCCTAGAGTATGGTATGATAGAATTACAAGATTTTTACTCCAAAACAACTATTATATGGGAATTGTAGATCCAACACTTTTTATAAATAATGATAAGAAAATATTTTAAGTGTATAAATATATGTTGATGAAATTATATTCGGATAAAATCAACAATCATTAACATATTCCTTTGCAGGTCTTATGAAGTCTGGGTTTGAAATGAGTATGATGGGTGTATTAACATTCTTTCTTGGTTTTCAAATTTCTCAAAAACCAGAAGGAAATTTTGTATTTCAACATAAGTAAATCAAAGATCTTCTTAAAAAGTTTGGGTATCATAATACAAAGAGTATAAGTACTCCTATCAGAACTTCTAATACTATTGATATTGATGAGGCAGGGAAACCTGTGAATCAAACATCTTATAAAGGAATGATAGGAAGTTTACTTTAATTAACAGCAAGTCAACCCAACTTAATGTTTTATATTTTCTTATGTGAAAGATATCAATAAAATTATAAGGAATCCCATCTTAAGGCTATGAAAAGAATTTTCAAGTTCTTAAAAGGAACCTTGGATTTAGGCCTTTTTTATTCTTCGGGAAATGATTTTGAACTAAACTGTTTTTAGGATGCCAATTTTGCTGGTTGTAAAATAGATAGAAATACTACATCTAGAACATTCCATTTCCTAGGAGACTCATTAGTTTCTTGGTCCTTCAAGAAACAACATTTTGTAGCACTTTACACTACTGAAGTAGAATATGTAGCAGTTAGAAGTTGTTGTGCTCAAGTGTTGTGGATGAAAAACACACTCACAGATTATGGAATGAGTTTTTCCAAAACTCAAATCATGTTTGATAACACTACTGTAATAGCCCAATGTAAAAACCCATCACATAACTCCCATGCAAAGCACATAGATATTAGACATCACTTTATTAGGGATCACACACAGAAAGGAGATATAATTGTTCAATTCATCGGAACGCAAGAACAACTTGCTGATATTTTTACCAAACCATTACCATCTGATATATTTTAATATATTAAACAGAAGCTATAAATGATACTTTTAAGATAATAATTCATATCTACTTCTTGTTTATCCATATCCTAACATTAAATTACACCTAAATTTAGGGGGATTATATATGTTTAAAAAAATTAAAAATCTTGTTTTCTCTGAAAAATTTTCCCCTAGTATCTGTTATTAAAAAAATCCCGGAATCTCAATTCTCGAAAT
This sequence comes from Viscum album, assembly GCA_963277665.1. Lineage (NCBI taxonomy): Eukaryota > Viridiplantae > Streptophyta > Magnoliopsida > Santalales > Viscaceae > Viscum > Viscum album. Next base: position 1,946,715,489 of record OY728127.1, on the reverse strand, counting down.
CCGTATTTTCAGAATTGAAATTCTCAATGTCAAATTTCCAGAGTCTACTTTTTAACCCCAACAAATTTTTCTTTGATACTGATAATTTCATCAGAGATTCCTTAAAGGTACATTTTATAACCCCTAACTATTTTTTCGTATAGTCCAATTTGTTGGTATTTCTTAATTTTAAGATATTTTTCTCTAGATTCTTATTTCCATAGAATATGACATTCAGTGTTTTAAAACCTCAAAATTTTAGTATGGATATATATTTTTTAACCATCCTCAACCGTTAGATCTTTTTGGGATAATCGAAGCTATTTGGTATCCTTATGGAAGCTGAAAGGCCGCATTTTGTCTATATTAGGTCTACCCCACTTCATAAGGACCCCACTGGTTCCTTATGCCTTCAAGAAAAAGTGTTTCTGCTTCAGATTTTGTCATTCTAGGTTTCTTCAGAGATTCCTTATAGATCAGAATATCTGGCAGTTCTAACCAGATGGTAGTCAAAGAGAATAAAGACAATATGATATTTCAGGAGTGACTTGTATGTTCATAATTTTTCAATCAGTATGACTTCATCATCTCTCGTATTGTTAAAAGTAATAATTGGTAGAGTATTTTTATAGAAAAGGACAAGGTTTAAGATCTTGAATATTCGGAGAGATTCATACAGTTTTGTGACTCTGTCAATTTCATTGAGAAGGACAGAAAGGAGTATTTCAGATTTAATGCTTATGAAAAGTCTTACACAGTTCCATGACAAAAAGTGGTAAACTTCTTGAAGATTCCCCATTAAGTAGAAGCCCTCATAGGTTCTTACCAAATCCTAGATAACGAAGTTTCTTTCGATAAGAACCGTACTTTAGAAAGTCTTGGCATAAAGTGAGTTAAGACTCTTAGGCTTACACATTTATCAGTAGACCATAGATTGGTAGCATTATGGATGCAGAGGTTCTTTATCCAATGAAAAGGGGATAAATATTACTTAAATATGTGTGACATTTGTTTGTTAGACTTTCTCATCAACCTCAAGAAGTTTAATTTTGTAAAGTATATTTTCCTTATGATTAATGCTGTGAAATCTGGTACTATCAATTTTCAAATTCTCATGTACCCAGCCACTATATCAAGGATAGGTGTTATGGTTTTAGACGAAATAAAAATTGCATGGAAGTCTACATTTAAGTCCTATATGATTATGTTGCTGAGTGAAGATATGCTGAAGATAATGAAACATTCTTAAAATAAGTACTCTAAGTGGTTTGAAGATGTTGTGACACCAGAAGTTCAAAATCCAGTATTAAAGGAAACTATTCCAGAATCGTCTAAAGTAGCACTGAAAAATTCATTATCAGAATCTTCTAAAAGTTCTCAGAAGAAGAAAAATTCAGATGAGGTTTCTCATGATGATCATATATTAGTATGTTAGGCTTCAGCTCTACCAGTTATAAGGAACCCAAAGGCCTAATATGATGAAATTGTTGATGGCTGGAGGAAATTAGCTGAATCTATGAATAAAGGGGATCAATTCATGGGGTTGAATCTGGCAGAGGAAAATGTTTTAAAAGTTCAAACTGAGGATGTGTTAGAGAAACAAGCTAAGGAGAAGAAGCAGAAAAGGAAAAGAACTTAAATAGAGATTATTAAATCCCTGCCGAAAGAAGTAGAAAAGTCCTCTGAGAAGTTACCAGTACCGGATGTCACTCCAGAACCTAAGAAAGATAATAAAACGGTAGTGATATTGGAACCTATTCTAGAGCCACCGAAAGTATTACAAGAAGAGGATGACATCATTAAATAATAATATGATGATGTTATTAGACAAGTTGATGATTATATTGCAACTCCATGAGTGTCTACCGAGGAGGAATAAGAAGAAGAAGAAGTTGTTATCGAAGTCAAAGAAGTAGAAGAGGTTGATGTAATCGAAGATGAGGATGAAATTCATGAATCTGGAAATATTGATACTATAATTGAAGAATATAAAGAAGAAGAAGAGATCTAAGGAGGATCCAGAGATAATGAGGAAGTCCATCAGGTTTCCAAACCCTCTACGGTGCTAAAATTAGATAAAGGTGATGTCATTATGGTTGCCCCTAATGATGCTGACTCACCTCAAAATATTTAGAATCCAGAATCCTTTTCTCCCAAGGTCAATAAAGAAGAATCTAAATCTGAGTCCTCATCATCTATGGGTGATGAATTTGTAAAAATTTCATTAAGGAAATTAGTAAGTACCATTCCGGTACTTGATAACATAGATTCCTGAAGCCAAATGATGCTGGAAACCTTAGATCAAAAGACAGATTCAACATCTATACTGATGGACAAGGTGGTGAAAGGAGAATCCAATCATAATAATCTTCCCATTAATTATAAAGTTCAAGAAACATCATGTTAGAAAGTGATGATCCGGACCAGAACCTTATCAGACAAAGCTCTATAATTCTTAGACTTCATGGAATCAAAAAAGAGAGCATTCAATGATGTAGAAAATGAGATGTCCAAAGTCTAGACTTCTCTTTCAGAGAAACTCTCAAGTGAGTGATCTACGATGAAAAATGAAGGCAAAATTCTTCTAGATCAAATGAATACCATAGATGAAGTTGTTAATTACCAAAAGGGGATATCTATTGTTCTTGGGAAGAAATCAGATTCACAAGAGGAAGTGATCAATGTTCTCGAAGATAAGAATCGGTCTCAAGAATTCCAGATCCAAACTCTAGAGAACAAGGTAGCTGAGAAAGATGCCTTAATAAAAAAAGATTAAATAAAATCACAAGGAGGTGAAAAAGATTAAGCCCTTGGTGAACATTATTCTTTCTAAGAATAAGTAGGCGTGTTAAATCATTTTTCCATGCTGAAAATTTTTTGTACTTTTATTTGAAAAATAATAAAAAATTCCATGAAAATATTTTATATATATTTTGTCCCATATATATTTATTTCTAACCTTATAGGTTCCTCTCCATTTATTTTTTGAAAATCAAAAAAGTGGAGAATTATATCAAAGGGATAATTTAAATGATGAAAAAAATTTAAAGTAATTTTTTCCTTAGGGTAAAATCTAAGGAAAAATGAATTTTCAAACTTTCATCTATAAGGAAGAGTTTTACATCTAAGGGGGAGTCGCTCTAAACAAAAGCATATATTTTTTAGGGGGATATTTTGGTGCTCTAATATCTTCTACATAAGGGAAAACTAATTTAACCTAAGTCATACATTTAAGGGGGAGATAAGTATTTCTAACTCCGAGCAACTATTTATTTTCTTTGCCAAATTTTTCAAACTTTTTTGTGCTTTCCAAAAAAGGGGAGATTGTCAGGTCTATAAGATCTCTCCCTTCCATAAGATATTATTTTGAAAATCACAAACACCTTCTTCATAAATATATTTTCCTTAGTCTTCCATGTATTTCCTTATATTTACATAAATTTCCTTATAAAAAAATTCCCTAGACTTTTGAGTTCTATATATTTTTATTAAGGTTTTTAGAAATCTGTTTTATCATACCAGAAAAGTTCTTAAGGATCTAAAATTTGGTTCATGGCCATACCATACTAGGATTTCTTAAGACACTGTTTCCCGTTCACTATTTTCACTGCGATACCGATTTTTATCTTGAATAAAATCCAGTATCATATTTTCTTTATACATAGAATTCCCATATTGCGGTTTTAAGACAGATTTCTCATGCAGTTTTTATGCCATAACATAAAACATTGTACAAACTTTTTTTTACCGATATTTCTATACCGGAAATTTTACATTACACATTTCTATAGAATATTTTCATTACACTGTCTATTTTAGAGACAGTGATACTATTTCTTATGATACCGATACCTGAGAATTAGAAACCAGAACTGAGAATTTCTTTACGCATTGTCTTCTATAATATGATACCATTTATTTTTTCTGTCATACCATAAATCATGATACCATTATCAGAATTTGTTAAACTGAGTTTTTCATAAAATATTTTCTTATACATTACTCGTAACGATTTTATGAAAATCCATTCCAAAATTTATAATTCTGGAATTTATTATCAAAAACATTAATTCCTTAGAACTCTGAATCTTATATTTTTTTCATATCATTCCAATTTTATTGGATTCTAAGTTCCATACATTTAAGGTGTAAGAACTTAATATTCAGGGTTAGTTATATAAAACTATGTTTTTGTTTCAGTTATAAACTAACAGTTGTATGTTTACCACGTGTCCAGGTCCCTATGAGATTTAAGGAAATATGACCGTTAGAGTAGAACCGACCGGTATAATTTTTTATGGAAATAAATAGGACCTCATGTAATGTGATCAACAAATGAAGAACATACAAAAAGTTTACATGTTTTCAGTTTGGAGTTCATCTCTCTAAAAGTGAATTTCCCTAGAGTGAGAGGCTCTAATAAACTCTCATGCTTCATGCAGAAAGTTTGAACAACTTTTTCAAACTTTACTTCATGCAGAATTGCTTCTTGTCAAGGTGTGGTTTCCTTAAAATCAGAGACTTCATGTTGTGATGTTGGAGGTGTCGATTTCCTTACAAATAGAGGGCTTGTGGGAATAGCAATACAGATACTGATCTTTAGATTAATCACTTACCCGGGTTTGGGCAAGACAGACTTTCTTGTAAGTATAAAACAACGGACCTTTATACGAGGTTGTTGGATACCCTCCTCTTTGGGTTAAAAGAAGATTGTATTTTTCCTCTGATTTATGAAAGTTAGAAAGGTTTCTTTTTGTATAAACTTTCTAACATTTATTTCTGATTGAAATAAATTCTATATGCCTTGTGGTATAATTTCTTTGTAAGAAAATTTCATTAAGATTTATACATAAGAACATTATATTTCTCTAAAAAAGTGATTTATTATTAGAGGTGTTGTGAATTTTATTTATATAAAAATTTTCTTAAGAAATTTTAAAGTATACAATTCACCCCCCCTCTTGTATTTTGTGCATATTCAGTTCTATTATGATCCATATATTGGTATAGTGTAGAATATCTTACTCTATACCTTCTTAACACCAAGATCATTTTTTCAACACTATATATGTTTCTTAAGAATCTCTATTTTCAGCATGGTGGAGTTGATTACAATATATGTGTCAAACATTATAGTAATTAATGGATTATGGTTCTCATCTATATCAATGAAATAATTCTTGGAGGATCAGACAATGAGTAGTGCTGATAGTTTTTTAAATTCATGAAAAGTGAGTTTGAAATGTCAATTATTAGTAAATTGACATTTTTCCTTAGTTTATAGGTAAAACAAGGATTGAATAGAACATTAATTTCACAATCCATATATACCAATGAGGATTTGAGAATATTTATAATGCCTAATTCCAAGGATATGACTTCTCTGGTGGTTCTCTGGGTAAAACATTCAAGTTATGATGATGAAAATGAAGTTAATGTGAGATAATATAGGATAATAATTGGTATTTTACTATACGTGACAATGAAAAGACCTGATATTGTTTTTTTCACAATCCAAGAAGCACAATAAAAAATTAATCCCAAGGATCTCTATACGCTTACTATGAAAATAATACTTTGGTATATCAAGGGCATGAGAAGTTTCGATTCAATGTACAATAACAAATCACAACAGAAGATATTTGTCTATACAGATGCAGATTGGGATGATTTAGAATATGATTGAATATCAACATTAGGTGGTTCATTAGATATTGGTGGTTTAGGTGTTTCTTGTCTAAGCAAGAAACATGATTCCATTTCTTTGAGCACTGTAGAAGTTAAACATATTGTGGCTACTCAAGCATGAACACATATATTGGGGATGAAGTAGGAACATGATTATATGGGAATAGATGTGAAATATTCGATTGGAATCAATTACAACAAATCATGTGTGGATGTAGTACCCCCTCTCCTTGAGGTATGACATGTTTTTTCCAAATTTGATTATATGTGTTCTTTACCCAATTGCATACCACAAAAGAGTGACCTTAGAGTTCCTTGAAAAAGGGGGAGAAATTATAGCTATCAAAAGTGAGAAAATTTATTAATGAAGACAGCAGATAATCTGACAGGTGGAGTAATGAGATAGGGAGAGTTTTAAATCTAATAATTATAATGGTGACCAATCAAAGTATTTATATCACGATAGATGGAGTTCATGATGAAATTAGATGATAGGTTTTAGAATGAACATATTCATTGATGAACTTTTCATAATACTTTTGTTTATCATTCCAAGAATGGCTCATGTGGGCTTACAGTATGTGGGTATTAAATCATTGGTTGATATCTGAATCACAATAAGGGACTACTGATAGTAGATTTAATAAGATTCAATGGTGTATCATAATGTGAAGAGTTTTCATCAAACTCAAAGGGGATATTGTATAGAAAAATCCCTCAAGGTAAGATTGCATCATTTCTCGGTTGATTGTGTTTTTTGAAAAAATGAGATTCCAAGGTAGGTCATGGAACTCTATATATATTTTTGACATAGAATTTTGAGAAAGATCCAGGATGAAGGAATGAATTCTCAGGAAGAAGTAAAGTAAATTGTGTACACAAGATGACACCATTTCTGAGTGTTTGCTAAATCTTTAGGGTTTAAAATTTGGAGTTTTGAAAGCATTGTGAAATGTGTATTTATTTAAATGACGTATCAAAATATGGAAATAATAATAATTTTATAAATAAAGGGACTTTTCAATGAGGTTTCAAGAAGTCAAAAAGATTCTGATGGTGATCTCTATGAGTATGATGAGCATCGCGAACGATAAAGGCGAGGAAAATTGAGAGTGGAGAATTTTCATAGTGCAAAGTGTTTTATAGTGATCACTATCATTATGAGAATCATCCTGAATGGAAAATTTATGTGGAGCATCAAAAAAGGGGGAATCATAGTGGAAAAGAGGGAGCATCATGGAATGGTAATGATGTGACCGTAAGGTTCTATAATTAGTGTAAATTCATAAAAATAGGACACCACACCATTTATAAAAGAAGAAAGACTTAACGAAGATATTAAGGATCCATAATTGTGAATGTGCTTCTTGAAGGGTTTTTTAAGGCGTTCCATGGAATGAAGTTTGCGATGGATAAAAAAGAAAACTGAATGTTCTGAGCATCATTAATGTAAAGGAATTCTCAAAATCTAATTAATCATTATTCAATACATTTGATTCACAAAGGCTAGTTGAGATTTGAAAAAAATGAGATTTGTGAAGGTTATGTGATCTTCGAAAAAGGTAGGATATTTTCAACCTTTATAAGAGATTCACGAAATAGGAACCCCGCAAAGTCATTGAGCATTTTGAATGTTGTTCAGAAGGAATTTCCTAGTAAATATATGGTAAATTAGTATTCATCGGTAGGATAAAAGTGGAACTTCTATAGAGAATCTACCTACAGTTAAGGATGTGTGAATTAATGAAAACGAAGGGACCTAAACTGTATAAACTATGTTTTAATCCCTTCTAAGAGTGGTGATCATAGTAAGAGGAAGAAAATTATCATTTCCACTGAAAGTGATCCAGAGAAAAAGAAATAGGGAGTGACACATGGGAATATAGTGATAATGACCTAAATAGTTTAAGGTAGTGATCCTAGGCATCGAACTAATCTATCCAAAACCATAATTATTGTATGTGATCCTTATTGAATATTGTACAATCAGCACATCAGCATTGTATGCTCCTTAGATGTATCACAGTGAGGGTGAACCAAGTAAAAATCATTGCATCATTGTGCTTGCTTTCCAACATTAAATTCAATGGATCATAATTAGATAAAGGATGAAAGAATAAGATCAGTATTAACACAGATGTGAAAAAAACAGTGAACATTATAATAATTTGGCCATGATTTAGAGGGGAAGGAAGAATTTAGAAAAGAATGTCTATACCTGGATCCCCCCCTCAAGGGTATATAGGCCCCTTTGGAACCTAACAGAAAATTTAAATCATAATCCCCATTAGAGAATAACAATAAATTAATATTATAATATCATGAAAATAATAATATTCCTGATATAACATTTCAATGTGTAGTATTGTAACACCCCAAGATTTCATAGTGTATTATTTCTTCAAAATAATTCAATAACTTGCACTACACGCAACACCGAGTTCAATCGCACCATGAATTACCAAAAAATCCATTCAAAAGAGCTTATGAATAGTATTAAATAAATTTTAAACTTTATATAATCCTTATAATTTTTGAATCCATATTATGAGTTTTTTAGACATAATTCAAGAACAAATTCATTTTCAATATTGCACTTTTATAAACTTTTAATAGTGAACCCTTTTTAAATACAATATTTTAAATTTTTTTACTAAATTGGGACATCAAAAATTTAAAATGAAACATCCCAAGCTTCCACGGTATGCTTCCCTTTGAATAATACAGTAGCATGTGTTGTACGCAACTTCAAGTTTTAACACACACCACAACCTATCAAACTAGCCGTTATGAATAGTAATACCTACTTTTTGAAATTTTATCTCTCAAAATGGACTTCATTTTTGGATTCGGAATAGTGAATTTATCCTAGGGTGAAATTTTGGTACTTTTCAGATAACTTTAATATTTTGATGAATAGTGAAAATTACTAAATTTTAATTAAAAACAACTTTTTTAATCAAAATAATTAATAGTGTTAAATTATGAATTTGAGTGGTTTTAAATTATATTTAGAATATATTTTTACGATTTAATATAATTTTGGTCATTGGACATAATTTTACTATTAAACCGGACATAAACAAGTGTCAATCTTTTGATAGTTATTATCTCTTAAAAACACTCTTTTTGTTTTAACAATGGGAATTAATTTTAAATTAATTTCTGCCACTTCTGTGTTTTGAATTTGGAAAAATGGATTCCATATTCGAAGTCAGGATGTTCAAATTGTGTAAATAGGTAACTTTTATTTTTAGACATTTTGAATAATTACTGCGGTAAATATTTTATTTACAATGGTTAAGGGTAAATCCGGTAAATAAGGGTTAAAAAATAATATTATAATAATACTAAATTACCCTAAAACGTGTATTAACCTTATTGGTTGATACATGTTCGACCATAGGCATATTTGGGTAGATTTTGGGACCACATGGAGCCACTTGTAGGTGATAGGGACACTTTATTTTAATTAAGCTAAAATGAATACAAAAATGAAACAAGCATATATCTTTTAGAAAAACAATTGTTACGTAGGGTTATATATGTTGGATTTTAGACTATAAATATTAATTAGAAATATAAAAATATTTCCTACATAATGATATTTTATTTATAATTTTTATAAATTAAATAATTTAATTTATTTATTACACAATGATGATGCAGTAATTACCATAATAGTGAAAATTTAAAATAATTGATATTATAAATACAGAAATAAATATAATTTGAGACTTTTTATGAATTAAACTAATTTTATAAGTTAATATGACATGTTAGGAATGATATAATTAAATTGTTTCGAAGTAATCATTCTGTTATGAGTTTCACAAAAATCAACTATTGAATAGTGTCAAAATTGACATAAAAGAGTTTTTAAAACAAATATTATATTATTAATTGATATTAAATTCCTAAAAAATCTAAGGTTCGGCCAAGAGACTTATATAATTATAGGTGTATCATTAATGAACCACTTGGGGGTCTCTTGGATGTTTATAGTAAGTTTGTTAACCATATTATATAAAACTACAAAGAGACATTGTAAAAGTGAAACTAATTAACTAAGAGTTAATACTTAAAGATAAGGTTAATATAATGACCCAAACCTGTCTAAATTATATTGGTTGAGTTGTTTTCGACCCATCCCCACCTTAACATTTAAATAATAAACTTTGGAGCCATTATAAACGGAATATGAATTTATTATAAATTAATATTTCTAGCTTTTCCAAAGGTGCCCCTCACCGCTCTTATAAAAGGGAACTCCTCCTCACTTATTCACACCTTAAAAGCCTTTTGGATTGGACAAACTCTACCCAGATACTCTCCCAACTTCCCTCACTACAACCTAGAGGCCTTAGTTTGATCATAAATCCAACCTAAGGAGCCCTTTTGATCAAATCAAAAGGCAGAACCCGAAGAAGAGGTAATGATTTCACCACTTTTTTCCAAGTTCCATTCTTCTTCCACTTCTTCTTCCTTTGTTATTACCATTATAAAATAATAACTCCTGTATCATATATATATTGTGATGTTATTATAAATATGTTACAACCATATTCAGTATTATATCCACCCTTTGAATAACATGTCACCATACGTGCGTACGTACGGCTTACCGTCTCCACGTCGTGGTGTAGTTGTTATTCAATATATTATTATTTGGATGGGTATAATAATGATGTGTAACTCATGTAAATAATAAATATAACATGTTAATGATTCTGTATATATGATATACCATCCATTTATATATTATTTTAATATCAAAAGAATGATATTGTCGCTCGTGAGTACATACGGACTACCGTCTCCACGAACGCGATGAGATTCATTCTCCATCGTATCCATTCAAGTATAATTCTCATTTGATGATTAATAATAGTATCTATGGACTTGATATCATTCTATATATGATTAAGATACAACCTATCCATTACAAACATGGCTTACGTAACAAAACATATAAAAGAAAACGAGTAAGTTAAGACCCGAAACAACGATAATACTAAGATATTATTAACAAATCAATGTTAAAAGATAATATATGATATCATATGAATGTATATGATTATTGTATAATTTAATAACAATTATTTTACTATTATACCAGAGGTTAACCTACCCCAACCAAGGAAAAGTACAAGGTAAGGGTTTATTTCACAATCTCTTCATTATCCGAGGTTGTTTATACGTAATAATCTACTGGGATTTATTTATCATCAACATCCATGTTTCTTTGAAATGTATTTCAAAACATTTTTACTATTTACAAGAATATGGGTCAAAGTCATTTATACCCTTGTTTGACATTTTATAAGAGGTTTATAAAGGAATCTTTCTATTGTTTTCCAAACAAGGTCCTTTTTAACCTTTTGGCAAAATTAAGGTAAGAATGTTTTTTTTAACTTATACGGCGGGTGCGGTTATTCTCCGCCGTTATTACACCTTTAAAGCTTCCTTCACAAGTTTATAAATATATTTTCAAAATAATGGTTTTCTCTATAATTATGCGACTTTTAAATGATTTCAAAAAAAAGAGATATTTCTCTCAAATAGTATTGATTTCATCTATGTCAACTTCCTTTGATAAATTTTAAACTTGTTTCAAGTTGATTTATTATGATACAAATCATACATATTGCATTTAAGGTTTTGTGATATTTTTTACTATAGATGAGTTATTTTTATGCCAATAATGGTTTATGATTAATGTTTTGACATTTTTTATGTTAGCTTTAATATGAATGTTTATGATATATTTCATCCTCTTCTTATGATGAATGTGTTGGACTAGTATGTTCCGGGTTGGGGACCGGTAAAAGTAAGCCCTCCGGGTTGGTGTTCGGTTATTAGAGGCACTCTGGGTTGGTGTCCGGTTATTAGAGGCACTCCGGGTTGGTGTCCAGTTATTAGAGGCACTCCGGGTTGGTGTCCAGTTATTAGAGGCACTCTGGGTTGGTGTCCGGTTATTAGAGGCACTCCGGGTTGGGTTCCGGTTATAGTTAGCCCCTAGGCCTTAGCACGAGGCCTTGATAAAGAAATTAAAGATCAGAATTATGAATTCCATCATTATGAAAGTGGTTATTGATATTTCATTGATTATTCGACTAGTAGAATATCCATGTGAATAAGTAAATGGAATTATTTCATTTTATCTTTGTCATATTATGTTGATGTTCAAGTTTAAAAATGCTTTTGTTTTAGTTATTCATTGCCTTAAATGATTATTCTTATTTATGAAAGTTTCTGTTGTATTGCTTACTCTTAATGAGCGTTTGAGCTCACCCCTTTCTATGTTTTATTTTTCCCAGCATTCCAAGAAGTGTAATGTGATTGATATGCAGGGTTAAGCCAATGGAATAATGGCGTTCATAAAGATTATTTATGTTGTTTTGTATGTTATGAAGATTAATGTAACATTCATGTATGTAATCTATTTTCCAGGACTGCTAAACTGATCGGTTCTTCGGGACTTGATTCCTTCTAATCATGCCAATGTATTAAAATAATGCACCGAATCTAGGTCACTGGGGTCGGGGCATTAAAAGTATATAAACCTCATATAATAATAATGTTTCAGGATAAAATATGTGTCTCAAACAAGGAAACATGAGATTAATTACCTTACCGACTTGGTAACTTTTGACCCATAAACCCTATGGATGATAGATCAGAAAATGAATATGTAAATACCCATAATTTAAATAATAAATATCATATAATAAATTCATGGTAATTATATACACCACACCAATGAAACGAGTTGTTTACATGGAATTTATCTAACAGATATAAAAAGTGGGATGTGAAAACCCTTAAATTAAGTCTTGACTTTCGTCAAACACATTCAAACATCATATATAATAATTATTAATCTATTATACATATAAAAAAGAATAATATTATTATATATCATACCATATGTAATTTCATTATGACATTATATTACCCATTTAATAACAATTTCATGTTAATTTTATGTTTCAGTTAATATCAACATTCTTTTTCATATATGTTTTGACATGTTATTCTGGATCCTCTTTCATTGACCATGATTTAATTATTTAAATATTTTAATACATGATATAAATATAATAAATATTCAGTCTATATTTTTTATAATAATCTATAAATTATATAAATATGAAATGGAAAACACCTTTCCAAGAGATGTTTGATTGTACGTACGTAAGAAAGATGTTTCTGTCTTATTTTCATATTGAAATTATAGAAGTAAATGAAATATGTGGGTGTCTATTTATTATCATACCAATATAATTATTATTTCATATATATCATATAATTTTACTAAACTCATCCTTAATGTGTTCCATGAAATGTATGAATTAATCACATCGCTTTGACAGGGTGGTAGTCCAAACATCCACAAACGAAGTTATCATATTTACACAAAATGGAAAGCATGAAGGTATATTTTATGTAATAATTTCTAAGTATAATGATATAATATATATCATATATATCATATAAAAATATTATGTCCATCATAATTCACACCATGACATGTGGTAATGGAAAAAACTAACCACATCATTTCGCGATGTAGTAGTTCGTTATACGCACAATTGGTATGTTATTTACCCATTTTATTGAAGTGTGTGTAGGTGTATATTTAAACATAATAAAATAAAAATATCAATATATTTATGATAATTATATTAAAATACAATCCTATAATTATATTAATTTATATTGTGTAAAATGAAAATAAAACAAAAGAGCTTGTCAAAGGATGCTGCCTCTTGTTTTCATAATTACTTTCAGTTTCACCAATCGACTAACTTGGATTTATTTCATCCCAAAGTGAGGATGATAGGATTAGATAAAGGAATTTTGGATCTTATTTTGGTAGAGTTTTGAAGATCCAATGTGTCTTGAGAGGTCTAAGTAAGTGAGGAGATGAGTACCCTTTTATAGTAAAGGAGTGTCATTCTTGTAAATATAAAAAGGTAAACACTATTGAGAGGTATCCCTTACATAATTGGAACAAAATAATTATAAATTTAAAATTAAATGGATTATATGGACAATATATGGACATAAAATTACATATGGAAATGTTTCTAGGTTATTTGGACCCTTATGTAAAAGCTTAACCCCCAAGTAAACTCAGATTTACATTAATCATTATATTTAATTTTAACTACACTCACTAATATTTTTTGTAAAAAAAAATTTTTTGAATACTAGATATTAAAAATTAATCCTATTAAAATTATGGAATCAATTTTTAAAATTTTTAACCTCCTATGTGGTAGAAATAAATTTATAATTAATCCCACCGACCTATCGCGAAAGCGAGTTTTTGAAGAGAAAATGTCCAAAACATTCAAAGGGTTTTTTACAATTTCAATGTGAATTTTGTTCCAATGAAATAAATTGGGTTAATTGATGTATAATTTATCTAATTATACATTAAAACAAAATTAATATATAATTTAACTATTTATATAAATTATATAAAAATATAGTTTTGAATTAAAATTTATTATTTTTCACTATTTATCAAAAATGAAACATCTTAGAAAAACAGCCAAAATTCACCAAAAGTAAATTATTATATTAATATTTAAAAAATTAAGTATTTTATCAAATAATAATTTTAAAAGTTTCCTAATTTATATTTAAATTGGGTTCTCTATTAAATTTTTATAAAATTAACATTTAGAAAAATATATCTCTTCATTCATAAAATTGGATTTATTCTTATCATAAATGTACAAAATCAATTAGATGATTATAAAAAAAGTTATTGAATATATAATATATATTTTTTATTTAAAACATTCATCATAATTGGTATGTTTAATTTATTAAGATAAAATTGTGTCTGTACATAGAAAAATAGTTTTTGTAGAAAAGTAATTTCATGGTTTTCAAATAGTCCTTAATTTTATTTATACCTAATTGATATCCAAAGGATTTAATTTATAAACATATGCAGACCATATTTTAAAAAATTTGTTAACATTATATATAACATCCATTCCAAAGGCTAGGTGGTAACTATAATAATATTTTAATAATATTATTTATATAATATTATAGTTTGGTAAAACTCAGTCATGAGTGTAACACAAGCATCCAAACAGACTCGATATTTTTTATAACACAAGTCAAACAACGTGTTGCGTGTACCGAAGATATTATATGAGTTTCATGTAGTAAAACATCGACTTGTTATGCAATATAATTCAATCCAAACATAGTGCTTTCATATTACAAAATCTATAACCATGGTTGTGTGAAATAAACATCATCTAAAAGATTAAATTAATTTGTAAAAAATTAATTTCTTAAAATATAATTGTGTTAGAGGGATGGGTGAATCAGTGATAGAATTTTAATTTATTTTATATTTCTTTTAAAAAAGCCATCATATCTTGTTAAATAATTATCACATTTATAAAAACAAAAATATCCATAAATCCATAGGAATAAAAATATTTACAAGGTTTGATACTAAATAAGTGTAGACAGTCCTTGGAATTGTCTGGAAATAATCAAATAACATGTGACCCACTATAAAATATTCCTTTTGTGGATACAAAATGTAAAAAATACCATTACACTTGTATATAACTATGATTAATACAATAGTTCTAAAATTAATGATGTAATAAAAGTTTTATAATAAATTTTTAAACTTTCACTAGTTGGATCCAAACATGTTACTATCTTGCATTAACAACTTGCACTTTTATAGATCTTCAAAATAAAATTATTCACTTTCTTACCCAATAATTAGTAGAAACAACATTTCTGGACATTTTATGAAAACATAATCGGATGGCATAGTTTTATTCCTCATTCCAATTACTAAGTCTAGAAAAACAAGTATGAATATATAATCAAGAAACAATTAAAAACCAATTATAACTTTACCCCAGAAATGTCACTCAAATGAATCAGTTTAATATGGTATCCTCTTTTTTATTATTCTTCTTCCTATAAAATTCCTTTGGAAATATCTGTCTGAAAATTTTCCTCTGATAAAAAAACATCAGTGCTCTCTCTCTCCTTCCCATAAATAGTGTCTTAGTAAGATTGTATATCGTACTTTGACTTATACCTATTGGTTTTCCTGTGGTATAATGGTAATGAATCCAATTTCACATTCCTCCTCAACCAAATTCACAGACTCACAAATTTAACATTTTTCATGACTTTATCATGCTTCTCAACTATTCATGATTTTTCTTGAAATAGTTAAAATATTCTCAAGGAATTATACCGATTGAAGCTTACAAATATGTATTCATTCTTTTGAAACATATCATGTTTATATTATCATCATTACGATGAAACATATGTAGACCATAATAATTCCCATTCCATTTCCATATACCAACTGAAAATCTTAAAAAACTTTTTATGTAAACATTATTTCAACTTCATTAGTCTTCATTTTCTTTACAATGGATTTTTCACACCAGTGGATCTTCTAAATCACTCTACAAGAATACATATTTTACTCATCATGATCATTTAGTTAACATATTTTTCCATAAAAATCATTTCAACATCTAAATACTTTGTAACCCCTTGATAATAAATTCCTAACGTTTCACCTTTTATTCATTTTGTTCAAAGAATCCACATACTAAAGATCTTCTATTGGATGAAATATAAAATAAAATTTATTTTTGGTGTCAGCAAGTGTCTGATGTATTGGTACCTATTTTCCACTAATAAATCAATGTCATTTATTACATGATGACTCTTTAACCGCATAAAACAAATCATATATTATTAAAATAGTTGATTATATTATTTAACATCATCGGATTGATCGGTCTCTGATCTCATCTGATGGATTAGTCTCTGATCCTATTCTTGTTAATCAATCCCAAAAATATAAAAATTAATTATACCTCCAATTGAATTATAAAAAAATTTACCTTTTGATGTTAACACTATATCTTATGGGCTGGTGTCAGAACATTCTTAATGAATCAGTGGAAAACCACATCTGATGGACCATTTTAATGCATGACTTCATTCATCAGGATTCTCTATAACTATCAATTTATCATATGCATTGTTTCATTCTGTGGGTCCGAAATTCTGATTAATCGGCTTGTCCATTGAATCAGTCAATCATTACTTTCTCAAAACATCATCTTCAGAAACATCAAAGCATCCTAGATATTAGACAAAATATTCATTAGATTATACTCATTCTGATGAATTGTGACTGGAAAACATCCACTTCATAAACTCACTTCCTTCCAAAAATCCTTCTTATATCACGACTTATTCCTAACTTTAAGAACGTTTAGATTGTCACAGAATCAACTGAACAAAAAAACATTTCTCCTATTTTATTTCACAAATCTTAAATAACATGTTTTGATTGACATTTTATATTTTAGAACATATTGAATATAAAAGAATTATTAGATTCATAATTGAATATATTTAATGACATTAAAACTTTAAAAGAACATTTCTCTCTCATTAAAACATTAATTCCAGACATAATGAGACTCTAACAAACATATTCATCCATAAAACATTTTCTTAATAGAAAAATAAAAATTATGGATGTTATTATCAGGAATGAGTATAATTTTCTAATTCTTGTACCCATTTATTTTTATCACCAAAACATACAAATTGAATTTTTTTTAATGAGTACAAAATTCAATTCAAACATCAAATACTTCTTTTAACATTCGAAAACAACTTCTAGGTAACTTGGTCCAACAATCACCCCCCCCCCCCCCGCATTGGATTTTTCTATCAACCAAGGTTCACAAATCACTAAAAATTGTAACCTCAATATATGGATCTCTAATAAAAAATTTAATCCTACATGAGGGAGCTCATTATAGGAAACTATAATCACTAATAGCAAAGACATCATGTCCATAAATTGTGACATGTGAAACTTTTCCCATTGAAAATTAATATACATTCCCTCTTCATGATTTCTTTCTAAATTCCTTAATAAAAAATAAGTTTCCAAAAACAATCTAAAAACAATAATTATAGTTCACACACTTACATAATGATTTCACATCTTATCCACAACTCCCATTAAAAACATGCTTTTTAAAAAGATGTAGCAAATATAAATGGATAGATTTAAAAAATATCATTTTTATCACCCTTGAAAATATTTTCCAAATACTAGATGACAGAGGGGACAAAAAACTCATACCTCAACATTCGAGACAAAGAGTTTTGACTCCAATGATCAATCTAAATTTGAAAATTCATCCTTTGGTAATTGTTTTTTAAAAATATAATAAACTTTTTATGATGTAAGAACATAATCCATCTTGTGTTCATTCTTCTTCACATGTTATTTGATGAAGTTATATTTGATAACAATATGTTTTGAATGAAAATTGTGTAATGGATTTGTTGTAAGGTTTATATAAATCTAATTATCAACACCCAAGAGCATAGGTTACTTCACTTCAACAAGTAATTCTTCCAATTGAATCTTCATCTAACTAAGTTGTCTTACATCTTTAGTGGAAGAAATATACCCAGCTTTAACTATTCTAAATGTTACTGGATTTTATTTACTATTATATATAATTACAAAACTTTACCAAATAAATAAAACTCCAATAGATGTGGATCTTCTATCATCAACACATTATTCGAAATTAGTATATATATAGAAAAATAAATCAATAATTACTAATCTATAATACATAATTTTGAAATCTGTTGTGACTTGTTATATCGGATAATTATTTTTCCATCTAATAGATATTATTTTTTAGAACATTATAAAATTTCAGATAAGGTGACTGTAACAACAAGGTATGTTCTTGAGGTAGATTGACACAAAAAACTCCGATTCACCTTCAAAATCACTTTAGAGGCAACTTCCATACCTAATCCTTCATTAGTCAACATGGATCCCATTGAATTAGGGAGGAAATGGTTTTTAATTTCCATTATAAACATCATAATAATTAAAATAACATACTTTTATTGAGAAATAAAAAATTATTTCTTATTTTGTGATATTTTTTACAAATGAAATTATTTAAATTCACTCTATTTGGAAATTTCAAAAAAAAATCCCCATTTATTTACAAACAATTTCACAAGTTCTTTAATCATTACCAAAAATATAACATCATCAAAATATCAAATAACAATGCTGTAAATATACAAACAGTATTCTATGTGGAGATTATGATCAACTCTTCCTTTAATAATGTTTATCATTCTTTAGTAGGTATCTTATCAATAATACCATTCAATCAGATCTTTCTTTATCCCATACAAGGATTTATTCAATTTTCACACATAACTTTCATCATTCCCAATAACAAATCCACCTTGGTATTCAACAAAATATTCTTCATAATTTTCCCCATTTTGAAATTATGACTTTACATCCATATAAAAATTTTATAACTTTATTATGAAAAAATTAAAATAAATATTATTATTATATCGAATCTTTACACTCGAGAAAATTTTTCATCAAAATAAAGACATTTAATTTACAAGTAACTATTGCAAATGAATATTTTTTTAATTCTTATCACCTCACCATCTTAATTTAACTAATTCTGGAACACAAACATTGTATCAATATATTTTTTCATTTATTTTGTGTACAATTTCAAAAGTATCGTTATTCTCAATTTGGACCTTCTCTTTATTCATATCATTAACCAATTCAGGATATTGAAAATCTTCATTAACATATTTTGGCTCAACATTTGAATACAAATAATTTTGATTAAGAACTTATTATTTTCTTCTTTTTTGGACCTTTTGATATGAACACCAATAATTTTTTGACATTCCACCTTTTTCCTTAGCATAGGATGGGATATATGAAGTTCACTCTCATTATTGGAAATATCTAACTCTTATTCATATATATTTATGCTAAAAAAATTTCAATACTTTCCTATTACTATAAAATATTTTTTTTATCATATTCATCTTTCTCATCTACATGTATTTGAGAAACATATTCCTCAAGATTTTCAATAACTTTTACATCAATATAATTAACAATTCTTCCTGTCTCTTTGTAAAAACATATATATCCTCTTCTATTCAGAGCATATCCATAAAGGATTTCATCTTCTACTCTTTGATAAAATTTCCTATGGTTTAAACATTTTTTCATTATGATATAGAGACTCCCAAATACTCTTAATGTTTTCGAACATTTTAGTTTTTTCATAAAAAAATTCATACATAGTCATATTAGAATGGTTCCTATAGAAACAATGATTTTGAAAATAAATTGGTGTGCTCATATCTTTCCTATGGATGTAATGATAAAGATCATTCCAATCAACCTTTTACATATTATATCAACTAAACTTATAATATTTCTTTCAGAACACCATTTTTTATTGTGTATGGTTTACTAAACTGATGCTGAATTCCATGTTTTTTTATATAACAATTATATTCTTCATTCTTGTATCCTACATTAGTATCAATTATAAACTTCATCATAGAATACCCACATTCTTTCATAGAACATATCATGAAATTATTGATCATATTTATATCTTCTTATTTATGTTTCAAATACAAAACCCAAGTAATGAGAGTAAAATCATCAATGAAAGAAATTATGTACTTATCTGTGAATATTGATTGTTTTCCCATTGGCCCAAAAATATTATAATGTATATGTTTTAGGGGTAGAGTAGAAAGAATATCAACATTATAATCCATACATTTTGTATTGTTCCCTTTTACAAAATTTAACAAAACTATTCTCTTCTTATTGAGATATAAAAAATGTCACATTCAATATCACTCTCTGAAGATATTATCATTTTTCTCGAACACATATGTCCCAACCATTTATGCCACAACTAATTTTCTTATATATTTTCTAATTTAGTGGAATTTTGTAATTCGCCAACATGAAACAAGTTTCCTTTTTTGTGTTGTCCTTTTATAAAAACGTTTTCCATATTCCTCTCATTTCACAAAAAAAACATCTTTATTAAAAACAACATTATTTCCTTCATCAGGGAAGTTTGAAGCACTCAATGTGTTTTGTTTATCCCATCAAAAAACACATATTTTTTGGATTTTAATTTTTCTTCCCCAACAATAGTGGATCCAACACAATGGATTATGAGAGATTTATCACTTCCAAACTTCACAAATTCTTCATTAATTTTTTTAAAATTGTTCAATAATTTAAAATATCTTATCATATGAAGGGAACATCCACTATACAAAATCATTGGTCATTTACCTTGTGTATCTTTGTGTATTGTTTCCACCACAAGAGCCTTTTATTTCGCATTTTCATTCTTTAAATATAGATTTTGAGAATTTTTTAAACAAGATGTTATGCTTGTAAACAAACAAGATTTACTTTTCATGATATCCATGTTTTTCATATATTTCAAAAATAGTTTTCAAAGGTTGGAACCTATTTTCATCTTTCAAAACAACTTTCTTAGAATTGTTTCTTTTAAAGGATTTACTCCACCTAAAAAAATTATTTTTGCAACTCATGGGATAATAATAATGTTTATGGTCATAACAATACATATTTTCAAAATTCACAAATCCACCACAATGCCAAAGTAACCATATAAATAATATTTACATCTAAAACATTCATAATATCCATAGTTGTGAAGAAAACATCCAATGGATTTTTTATCATTCACATTAGAACATTGTTGTGTCGTAAACTTTCTATAATCACTCAGAATATTATTCTTTAAACTAGATTTATTTCCAACATTATTGGAATCATAAGAGGTAGAAATTTTTTTTTCTGACTCTAAATTTTTAGAAACATATGTATTTCTATCTTTATTAGTAATTTACACTTACGTGATTTTCTTAAAATTCATCTTCTTAAAAACGTTTTCAACATTCATTCTAATATATGAATGTGAATTTTTTAGATTATTCTTTGGTTTACAATTTTTATAACATTTACCAAATTTATGGATAGAGTTCTTAAAACTTGAAACTCCTTAATAATATTTATAAAACATTTTATGAACTAGTTTCAACTAATATTCCTTTCCATTAATCATTAATTCCATTTGATTATTTTGATTATTTTCTTTTTTGAGGAACTTCATTAGGAAATAAATCTCATCCAGCAACTTAGCTTCTTCTTCAGGATGAAATTCATGATTTTTTTTTGGAATTTATCTCTTCACCTTTTTTATTTATAGTGTAATTCTTACTATCATTATAATACATTCTTTATAAAATCTCTTTAGGTGAACTATAACTCAGTCTATTATTTTTCAAAACTACTTCTTCCAAACTCTTCATTGTTAACTCCTGCAAAGAAATAATTTTCTCCAACAACCTCATTATACTTTTCATCTTCAACATCATAATATTAATCTTCATATTATTTAGATAAAAATCCTATTCTTTTGGATTTGGAGAACATTTTATATTTTCACTTGGAATAAAATTTTGTATAATTCCCATGATTCTTCCAATATATTTTTTTCGTATATATTGTTCATCACTATCTTCTTCATTCCCTTTTCAAGTAAATTGTTTGCAAAGTGCCCAACAAATCTAAATTCGAATCATTTTAAGGGAAGTTTCCCGTTTATATTATCATATATCTATTTTTTGATTTTTTTAGAAATCAAGGATAAAAATTCATCATAATTGTTACTAACATCAATTCAAGATTAAGTATCATAAACATATCATCATTAAGAATTGTCTTAGATAATCCATAATTGTAAGCCTTGAAATAAATTTATCGATCATATTTTTCTTTTCCTTCTATAATTTCTCATTTATAATTCCATAAGTAATGAGAGTATGATGATTTTCATAAAGATATAGATTTTCGGTATCTTAATCTTCTTAAGATGGAACATTGGCATCAAAATTGTTAGGAGGAATTCTCAAAAACATTTTAGTAATAGATGATTCTTCTATATTCTCATAGAGACATATTATTGTGATTGAATATCATTCACCATTGTAGATAAGTCAACCAAAATGTTCATACTCTCCCATTTGGATATCTTCATACATCAACCTCCATATTTTTAAATTCTACTTCTTTACCTTCTTATTCCCTTCAAGGATGATTTTCACCTTCTTCTAGATTACTTTAGTGGAATCAATTCCTTTCACTATAAAGAATTAACATTTATAAAGTGATGACAGTAACTTATTCTTAGTTATTCCATCATTATTCATATTCTCCATGTCTATAGACATAAGTGTAACATTTTCAATGAGAGGAGAAAATTCATCTTTATCATATTCCAAGACATCATACCCAAGAAAAAAAGGATATAAAAGAATTCTATATATTTATATGAGTTAGTTCCATCATTCAAATATTGTAATCCCCATACTATTCAAAGAATTCAGATTCTCTATAAAAACTTCATTTACAAAACATCGGCATTGAGTAAAAAAAGGTAACATTCCCTTTGATACCACTTGATGTGGACCAACTAGGATCAATGTACCACTCATAGTTTGAGGGGGTGAATTAGTCATAGATTTTTAATTTTTGTTTTCTTTATTGTAAAAAAAATTCATCACTTGTTAATGAATTATAACATTTTCTAAAATAAAAACATTGAAAAATCCAATAGAACAAAAATATTTATAAGGTTCACTACTAAATATGAGTAGATAGTCCTTAGAATGGTTTGTGAATAATCCAATACCACAAAACACATTAGGAAAACCATTTTGTATGGATCAAATAAGTATGAAATACCATTATAATTTTTTAGAACAAAGATCAATACAATAGAAAAAGTTTTTTTTCTATCCCGAATGATGTAATAAATGTTTTTTAAAAAAATTTAGAAACTTTCACAAGATGGTTACAAAGATGCAGTTGTTATGTTTCAAAAACATCCACAATTTAGATCATCAAAAAACAGTTCTTTACTTTCATACCAAGCAGTAGGTAGGAACTACCTAACATTAATTTGTATAAAAACTTATTCTGATGGATTATACTTATTCCTTTTTCTGATTACATAGCCTAGAAAACAAGACTGAATATATACTTTGGAAACAATTCTGAACCACATCTAAATTTCCCTAGAAATGGATTTCTAATGACTCACTCCAATTTTGAAACCCCTTCCTTTATTTTCTTCTATCTAGAAACATTCCTCTAGAAAACATTGTCTAGAAACTTCTCCTATTCCACAAAAATATCATTTCACTATCTCTCTCCACATGTGAATAATATCAGAACAAGAAAGTACGTTGTACTTACACTTCTATTTTTAGGTGTTCCAGAACATGAATGGGAGGGAAATATCTTTGAAAATCCCTCCCAAAATAATGTCTACAAAATAAAATTTAACATTTATTTTTCCCATGTGTTTGATTATTTTAGAGCTTCTCAAATCATGTATATTCTTCTTGAAACTTTTCAAATATTCTCACATATTCTGTCTTCTTTGAACATAAAAATAGTTCATAGGTCCGATAAAACTTTTCATGCTAATTATGTATTCATTAAAGTGAATCATATGTAGAACTAAATAATTCCCAATGATTTTCTTTGTACCAAATGAAAATCAAAAAATCAATATAGCTTAAACATTAATGGAACTTTGTTAGACTTCTGTTCTTTATATTGGATCTCTCACACGGATGGGTATACTTAATCAGACTTGTATTAAACTTTTGATACACTTCATGAACATTTAATTCAAATATTTTTACTTAATATTCATCAAAAATTATAAATATTTTGAAACCCTATGAGAAAAAATTTTCAACATTTTAACTATTCTTAATTTGATCAACAAATCCATAGATAGACAATGGTATATCCAATAAGCCCTAGCATCTAATGCCAAATTATTGTTAGTTTGAAACCGGTGGATCTGTCTCTAATTCCTTCTAGTAAATATATGTCATATATTTTTCGATGACTCTTGAACCACTTAACCCAAATCAAATATTTCAGAAATGGTTGACTACATTTTTTAAAATTTACTAATTAATCAGTCTTTGATCCAAGGAACTATAAACCCAATGAAATTTTTATATAGACACTATATCTAATGGACTAGTTTAATAACTCCTCTGATGAATTGGAGGATCACCAAATTTAATAAAATGTTGTCAGTAGTGACTTCTTTATTCCAGATTCTCTACCACTATTGATTGATCATAAGAATTATTTAATTTGGTGGATTATATAGTGTGATTCATAATCTAGTCAAATAGATTAGTTGATCATCGATTCATCAAAACATCAAATTCAGAAACATCAAAACTCCCCTTTATTTAGATAAATTCTTCGTCAAATGATACTCATTATTATGAACTATGTTTGAAATACATCAAATTCATAAATTCACTTCTTTCATAAAATCCTTCATGTATCATGAATTAATCATGACTTTTGGAACATTTATATTGGAATAACATCATCTGACTAAAAAACATTTTATCCTCCTTACTTCATAATGATTAAATCACATATTATGATTATATTAAGATATTTGTGAACCTTCCAAACAAAAATCAGTCATTTGATTTGGAAACTAATATCTTGGAAGACATTTAGACTCCAAAAAAATTCTCATTCCAATAAAAACATTCATTCTAAAAATAATGTGATTCTGAAGAATAGATTCATCTAGAAATCCATTTAAGAATAGAAAACCAGAAATAATGGACCTTATTATCAATAATGTGGCTGATCTTATGAATTTGGTACCCCTTTTTTCCTTTCACCAAAACATAAATTGTGATATTATTTTTTTAAATGATAAAAAATACCATAAAAAGAAAAAACATATTCCATAATTAGAGAAAAACTTTCACCCAACTTTTTCTCAACATCATCCACCTTTTTAAAATCTTTTGTGGAAGTGTATTAATCAATTGCTGTCCTTGATTTGTAACAACAATTCTTATTTTTATCGTTTTGTTCTAATTCTAAGAGAAGATATATATAAAACTCCTATATTTCATATATATATCACACATTTTATAATATAGGTTTAGTATACATAATTTCAAAAAATAGAATATAGTTAGTAGCCCAAGGTCATTTTTTTAAAGTTCTATTAATGGATTTTAAATTTCCATGATTTATAGGAAATCACTGTAAAATTATGCATGTGGACACAACCAGGTCATTTCATTGATGCATCACTATATATTAAAAATCACTTATTACCTAATGGTAGAGTGAATAGGAGTAAAATCATCATTATCCTATTATTATTCTAAAAACAATACCCATATTCCCATGACCTTGTGTATTTAATACCTTTACATGTTAATTTTTTTAATGGTTTAGAAAACTATGAAAAATCTTGAGCAATCATTCAACAGTAACCTTCTAAGCCTAAGAAACATTGGATCTAAGATAGGTTTGTTGGTGTAGGACATTATTTGATGACATTTTCCTTTCATGGGTGATATTATTCATTTATTATTAACATTTTATTTACTATATTTACAGAATTTCAATGAAATGTTTCTAATTGGTGTGAAATACTCATGTTTTAAAATTAAATATAATTTTTTATCATAATTTTTATTAATCAATATACAATTCAGTGTAATATTTTAATTATAACTCTCACTCTTCCAATAAAAGTTTTGTTATTATTGTTTTTTATAGTTCCCAATTCAATATTCTATAGATCCTTCAATTTTAGATTTTTCTAATTCTTCCATTTAGAGTGTCATATGGACCACACAAGAAACCCCATAAAATCTACAGAGAAAATGAGACCAAGCATAATGATTGAATTATTTTTATCAATCCAGATTCCCAAATTTAATTTAACTCAAGAATGTGTTCTTTAATATCCCAAAACATATTGTAAAAAAATTATTCTCAACTCCACCAAAAAGGGTCCCAACTGATGCTTTGAAGTCCATCCCACCGTTCTATCAGAAAATTAAAAATAGCCTACAATTATTGACTTTTATCCCAACAAAATTGTCCAATTGTGCTGATATTTTATGGGATAAATGATAAGATATAAAAGATGAAATTTTAATAATAAATTTTTTATATTTGACCGTATATTTTAATATAAAAAACTTTCCAAATTGTGATAATATAAAAATTATGGATAAAAATGGACTGAAGAAGTTTTTTTAATAAAATAGGAATAACATTGGATAAAATATCCAATGGATGCCAAAGTTTTATGGTTGAATACACACATCTATATATAAAAATTTTAAGAATAATATTTCTATATATTCAAATTTCTAAATTATAAAATTCACAAGCCATGTGGATGCATAGTTTTGGAATGAAAACAGTCCACCACTTTAAGTAATAAATTCACTCCCTTCTTCTCCTTGAAGGGGTTTGAAATTCAGAACATAAAGATGAGATTTGGTTTGAATATATCTCTTCCAAGGTCCTAGGAAGACTTTCATTTATATTTTTTGAATAAGAGAGACTTCTCCTCTTCTTTTCATTCCATGTTTGTTTTCCGTTATTTTCATTTTTAATTACGTAATTTGTTTTCAATTTTATTTTAATTTTAATGCATGTTTTTTCATCATAATTTATAATTATCATCCAACCTCTCTTACATAATATTAATATTTTGAAAAAATATATAGTTTAAAATCATTCCTTTATTTCCATTTCTCATTCAATTGAATGTTTTTAATGACCTGATCTTTAATGAATAAAATTCCCTTTCTTTTAATTACTTATGGATATAAAAAACACATGTACTATTATTTTATTGGGTTTAAAAAATAGTTATATATCATTTCCACTAAAAACATTTTCATTGAACTGTGATCACATGACTAATATGGGTGTTTCTCATCATATTCATTGGAGGGATGATCTTCCTCCTTAGTTACTCCCTCTTTATGTTAGGGATGTAAACAAAATTCTATAATAGAGGCAGAATCACCAGTCTTCACTCTTGACCAACACCAAGTCGAGATTCAAAACATTAATATTCAATGGAATCACCTACAGAATAAGTTTAAGTTATTAGAGGTTAACACATGGCCGATATTATCTGAGCCACCCCAAGAGTCTGTCACCATCTCACACTTTACCCTTAGAACTTATAAAGGGTTATATAATATGGTATTATTTAATTTTTTTTGTAATCCCTTTTTATAAGTAAATTCATTATTCCATCAATTCCATTATAAGAATATATTTCTTAAAAAATTATGAATTTTAAAATATGATTCCTTTGGAAAAAATGGTACTTTTGAGATATATAAACATTATTATATTAAACTATGGTTTTAATTGATAATACTATAAATATAATTTTTTTTAAATTATAATTATTTTAATTACTTATTTTTAAATGATTATGTAATCAAGAGATAAAGTTTTTCTATGATAAAACAGAAATAGTATTTTTTTAGTTAAAAAATTAATTTTATGGAATTAATGAATTTTTGAAGTAATTAATATTTTAAAAAAATATTATTATCAAACTAATTTTATTAATATTAAATGAGTATATAATTTTTATTAAGTCAAATGTAATTTTTATTAAGGTTAGACACTATTTTTGGGAAAACCCATGAATTTTTAATAAATGTCTGTTTTCATTTTTAAAGAGAAAATTCAAAAATTTAGAAAAAATTTTATATAAAATGAATATTATTTTTTGACTCAAGATGTTGAAATTATAGAATGGTGAATTGTTCATAATTTTCTGAGATAATGGAATTTTTTGGTAAAAAATAAATATTATATAAATAAAATATGTTTTTTCTGAAATCATAATGGCCCAAAATGATGTAATAAATACTTTAATGTGTATTCTAGGGCCAATATATTATTTCACAATAAAATAATGTTATTTTATGTTTGTTTAATTTATTTTATAACGCCTTAGTGAATCTTATATTACAAATACAATATTTTATGATTTTAAAATCATTTACATGAAAGTGTGACTCACCACTCCATAAGCAATGATAATATTTTAATATTTTTGGCCATTAGCCTTATAAAATAATTTTTTATGCTCCACATTTTCAAAAATCTTGGGAAAAAACAATTTAAATTTTAGTGGATCATAATTTTTAATTACATAGATTCCAAAACCTATGTTTGTGAAATATTAAAGAATTTCCCTCTCATTTCTTATATTAACCCACCCAAGATCCCCCTTTAATTCACTTAAAATCCCTAGAGAACGTCCCTACCCTATCCTTACCTATCTATAACCCTCCCCAAGGCACCCAAATCCCTCTTGAAGCCCATCTTCAATATTTTGAAGTCACACACTCAAGTACGGGATCATCTCCTTCCTCTCTTCTTTTCAATTCAAGAGCCTTATTGGAAATCACCCTTTTTAATTCCAATTGGTATTATTTTTATGCCTTTTTAATCAATTAACTATAGTTAATTAAATGTTATTTGAATGATGGATCATTTATCCTCCCTCATTGGACCGATTCCTAGGTCGTTACAATGGCAAAATTCCATAAGGGATTTTACACTCCTCATTTACATTCAAGCTACTATTTTACACTATTCTTATTTAGTTCCATATTTATATGTTGGGTTAAGATTTTCCACATCCCCATAAATTCAATTTGATATACATATTATGATATCTTACTTTAACTCCCATCAATCCCCACTATGATCCTTTAAGCACACCCATTACTTTGCCGAAATTCTATAAGGGATCTTCCACCCTTCTCTTTTATCAAGTATTCTATTCATGTTATGTCTTTTCATTTATTTTATTCCAATGGTTGTACATGTTATTAAATATCATCCTTACTTTATATTTTAATTATAAATGATTATATCCACTTTCACTCACATTTATCCTTCTTATGAACCCTTATGTTCACCTATTATTATGCTGAATTTCCGTAAGAGATCATCACTTTCCTTCCTTTATCATTTTTATCAAAGTTTATTTATATTTTTAAACCCTTTATTTTCTATTACAAATGATGGGGTATGTTTTGTATCGTCTCCAACACTTCCCATTTTTTCATGATGGGATATATCTTTCTCTCTTGTCAATCCCTCCCATGTACACATGTTACCACGCCGAAATTTCATAAGAGTTATTCCATTTATTCTCCTTCTTTAACTTTCTCTCTTATGTTACACATTATATTTCAAATTCCTTATTTTGGAATATTTATTTATATTACCACCTTATAATAAATTTAATTTATATATGATGAGAGACCCCATTATATCTCATGAACCATTTTTATGAATTTTTATGTCGCATTGTTAAGCTGCCGAAATGGCACTGTGATTTTCCATACCAAAATAATCGTGTAGTGAATACCATGACCATTTCTATATTAATAGTATTAACCATTATGAATGTATAATTATTGATTATAGACATTCATGTATATATTCAACATTCAGTTATCATGTAATAAATGATGATGTTGAATAAATCAATGTTATATGATTTATGTGGCATGCTTAAGCATGATATTGAAATGTTTATAAAGGGTGTGCCCCGATAGCACTCCAATACTTTGGGTAATGTTTAGTTTCATGATAATCTATGTTCAATGGGGGTTTAATCATGCTAATTCATGATAAATTTTTGTTTACTCATGATAATACATGTGCAATGATCCTTAGCTCATGCTAATATCAGGTTGTATGTTGTTGCCACATTTCCATGTTATGATAATCATGTTATATCATAGCTTTATGTTCTTGTTAATATTATGATCCATTTATATGCCTATTTCCTAACATGTATTTTATTCTTCATTTTTTCCCTTATTTACTCTTATTGGGCTTTATAGCTCACCCCATTCTTATGTATGTCCTCAGGATATCCCTTGTAGAGTTAAGTATAATAGAATGTTGTGGTCATGTAAAAGAAGCGTTTAATAAAGATCTAGTATTTCATGTTTTAATTTATTATGTAATATTTATAATTTACAAAGACACTAGACCTCTCAATGCATGTAGTTATATTAAGTGAATATTTATGTAATAAATAATTTTTAACTATATAACAAAGAGTAGGGTTATTATAGTTGGTATCATAGGATAGGTTTAGTTATATTTGGGATTTGGATTGGGAAACCCTAGTGAAAGACCTAGAGATAAGACTAAGTATAAGAAAAACATCCATAAATTTTTGTGAGTATATAGTAATTGATTTATGATGAAAATATATCCCTATCTGGATATGAAAAAAAAGAGTCGTTTATGGAATATTTTTATCATCAGGTAAAACCCAAAAAAACTACTTTCATCTCAACTCTAACAAAAACAGGTGCATGAAAATAGTTCTTATTACACTCCTGTTCGACACTACCAGGGGATATGTTTTGGAAAATTCATAAGCTCACTATGAATGATTAATAAAGGAATAAAAAAATATCCTAAGAATATATGTTGGGAAGTATATCATCGATAACTTAGATCGAAACATAGAAATTCCTAAGTTAAAGAAATTAATTTAATTTATAAGTCATACCTTATTATCATTGTATTCCCCCTTCTATGTTTAAATAATCATCCCTAATTTTCCCTATATTCTTGTTAATCTATGAGAATATGAGAAACCAATTTAAAAACTGAAGTGAAGGGAAATGTGATGAATGTCCCAATGAGATTCCCAATCAAATGTGAACTCAAGTATGATATATCATGATTATTCCAAACCAAAAATCAAAAATCACGATAAAAAATAAGAACTTTCTTGAATTCCAAATTAAATTTAGAAATAGGATTAAAATATCTCCCAAAACATTATCTAATAAAGGTGATAAGGTAATGAAGTCCCAATTTCCTTCGTGCAGCAAGTGTGGAAAGTGGAACCTAGGAAAATGTCACAAAGAGACTAGGATATGTTTTATGTGTCCAAATAAATGGAACAATGTATACAATTGCCACACCTCGATGGATAAAGTGATGAATAGAAACAAAGTTCCATCTATGGAATCAAATACAGTTATATGCTATAAAATTGGAGAAGTTGGGTATTACCCTAGATAATGCTCTATTAGATGGGCTAAGAAGCATGAAGAGAATAAATGATCTTCATGATAAATGGTAAATAATAATTCATATGCTAAGATGTATAGTCATGAATGAATTACTTATAAACACTACTTCAAATTAGTGTATATCGTAATGTATTTAAATTCATTTCAAATTACTATATCTTTTATGTTTTTTAAGAACATTGAGTCCACAACATAAATGATATTAAATAATTAGGGGAGAATTTATATAAGTGTTGTATCACATGTTTATTTTTGTAGTAATGTTCTTATTGAAAATATTACAAGCCTTTATTTTGTGGAATTTAATGAAAAATGAAAAAATTATTTCCTATGAATCAAGTAAGTTTAATGTTCATGAGAAAAACAATCCAACGCATGATTTAGAGTTTGCAGTTGTGATCATTGTGTAGAAAATTTGGTGACATTACCTATTTTGGGAGAAGATTGAAATATATAGAGATCACAAAAGCCTCAAGTGTATATTCACCCCCGAAAGATTTTAATATGCACCAATGAATATGGATAGAGCTGATCATAGCCTATGATTGCTCAATATATTACCAACCTGGGAATGCGAACAAGGTTGAAGATGCTCTAACTAGAAAGGACCTAATGATTCTATCATTTTTTATAACTAAAAAGGGTCAAATATTCATATATTTTATGAAGACGGACATGGGAATCATAATTATTAGAATATCATCAATCATTTCACAAAATATTTCTCAACCATATCTTTTGGAAAGGATAAAGGATGCTCAAAAGGATGATGTGGGAATTCAAAAGAAAGTGAAAAATATTAGAAATGGGAAATCCTTGGAGTTCAATGTTAATGAAGAATGAATTTTATGATTTGGGTCAAGACTATGTTTTCCCTGAAATATATAGTTAAAGAACAATCTCTTGGATGATGTATATAGTTCAAATTTCTCCATTCACACAGGAAACACAAATATGTACCGATATACCTGAGAACATTATTGGTGGGATAATATGAAGAAGGAGATTTTTTAGTATACATCAGAGTACTTGGTATGTCAGCTAGTGAAGGTTGAGAGGAAGATTTCTAAGGGGATGATGCAACCATTACCCATAATAATATGTAAATGGGAAACATCACCATGGCCTTTGTCGCCAAATATCTGAATAAATCTAAAGGAAACAATGATATTTGGGTTATTGTGGATCATCTTACAAAGACTGTACACTTCATTGAGATTTAAGAGGATTTCTCATATGATCAACTAGCATGGATATACACTAGAGAAGTGGTAAGTATTTATGGAGTACCACTATCAATTGTACCTAATCGAGATCAAAGATTCACCTCTACGTTCTATAAGAGTTTCCAACATGCTCTGAATACTGAGATGAACATTAGTATGTATTATCATCCTCAAACTGATGTCCAATATGAATGGACTATCCAGACACTTGAGGAAATGTTGAGAGATTTCACAATGGTCTTCAAAGGTGGATGGGACCAACATCTTTCTTTGCTGGAGTTATCTTTCAAAAAGAATTTCCAATCAAGAATCCAAATGGATCCTTATAAATACCTTTATGAGAATAGGTGAATAACACCATCATATTGGGATGATGTTCGAGAGCCAAAACTTCTAGGACCATAAATGATCGAAGAAATGATTGATAAGTTTTAGACCAACCTATAGCAGATCAAAGCTAATCAGATTCGACAAAAGATCTATGTTGATAACCATCGATGAGCCCTAGAATTTGATTTTTGAGATATGTTTTTCCTTCATATATCTCCATGTAAGAGAGTTAATATATTTTGGAAGAAGATAAATCTTAGTCTAAGGTACATCAACCCTTTTGAGATCCTTTATTTTATTAAAGCATTGGCCTATTGACTGGCACTCCCATCAAACCTATCTCATGTTTATGATGTATTCCATGTATTAGTCTTGAGGAAGAACATACCAAACCCTTTACATGTACTCAATCCAGAGGTGGTACCAGCAAAGAATGACCTTTTCTATGAAGAGAAGTCGATGTAGATCTTAGATCATAGAGAAAATGTTCTGTAAAATAAGCTGATTCCCCTCATCAAGTCGTTTTGGTGAAACCAAAAAATCTAAATAAGCAATGTGGGAACTAGAGGATGTGATGAGGCAAAATTACCCTCATCTTTTTTAGTACGGGAAATGGAAATTTTGAGTGTGAAATATCTTAATGGGGAATGTTGTAATGACCCGATAATTTATGAATAAAAGTCCCTTTATTTTAATGACTTATGGATATAGAAAACACATGAACTCTTATTTCTATTGGTTTTAAATAACCATTTTGTATCATTATCATTTATAATATATTCATCAAACAGTTATCACATGACTGATTAAAATAAAATGTTTTTAAAATAGATCCTTTCGAAATAGGCATGGGAGAGGATGTCCTCATCTAGTATACTCAGGTCATACAAATCTCATTTTTCATATCATGGGAAGGTTTTAGCATCACTTTTCTTCTCTCTTAATTGTTCCCAATCCAAGATTCAACATGTTAAGCTTACACAATCACCTACGGAAGAAGTTCAAGTTAATAAAGATTACCACCCGGGTGATGTTATCTGAGCCACCCAAAGAATCTTTCACCATTGTTCACATTCCCCTTAGGTGTTACGCATGTTTTATAAGGTTTTATGTAATAAGGTATTAGTTAATTATTGTGTAATTACTTTTTATAAATAAAAGTCTTCTTTCTCGCAATTTCATTATTCGAATAGTCTTTCTTATAAAAAATGATGAATTTGATAAATTGATTCTTCTCGTAAAATGGTACATCTGAGAAATGTATACATTATTATAAAAAACTAAAGATTTTATTAATTATAAAATTGAATCAATTCTTATAAATTATGATTATATCAATTCATTATCATTAAATGATTAGGTATTTATTTTGATAAAAATTACATTCGTTATACGATAAAACTGAAAGTGTATTTGTCTTAATTAAAAATTTTATTTTAAGGGATTATTGAATTTTTGAAATAATTAATTTCTTAATAAAATATTATTATCAAATTACTTTTATTAATAATAAATTATTATATAATTTTTAGGAATTCAAATGTAATTTTTATTCATGTTTGAAAACAAATTTCCAAACCTGTGAATTTTCAATAAATTTTGGTTTTCATTTTAAAAGTAAAAATTAACATAAATATAAAAGTATTTATATATAATGAATATTATTTTTAGAATCATGGACTAGAAATACTCCAATGGTGAATTTTTCATAATTTTCTAAGACAGTTCAATTTTTGGTTAACAATTAAATACTGTATATATAAAATATGTGATTCATGACATCATAATGACCCTAGAATGATGTAATAAATAATATAATGAGTATTATAGTCCCAATATATGTTTTCCCATTAAAATAATTTGTTTCTAAATTTGTTATTTTTATTTTATAAAGACTTAGTGAATACTCTAAGACATATATAATATTTTAATATTTTAAAATCATTTACTTCAAAGTGTGACTCTCCTCCACATAATAAAGGATAATATTTTAATATGTTCAACAACTTTCATTATAAAATAATGTTTTAAACTCCTATTTTAATAAATAACATGGAAAAAAACAGGGTATGTTTTGTGGTTTTGAATATTTAATTATATATATTTGAAAACATAAGTTTGTAAAATATTAAAGAATTCCCCTATCATTTCCTATATAAACCCACCAAATCTCCCACTTTTTTTCACTAAAAATCCTTGTATCCCGTCCCTACTTTTCATTCCAATATCTATAATTATTCTAAGTCACCCAATGCTCTCAAAAATCCCATCTTCATTCTATTGAATTCACACACTCAAGTAAGTGATCCTCTCCTTCCTCTCTTCCTCTCAATTCAAGAACCATGTTTGAAATCAGCCTTTTTAATTTCAATTGGTGGTATTTTATTTATTTTTTAATCCCATAACTATAGTACATTTGATTTTATGTGAATTATGGATCATTTATCCTCTCGCATCTAGACCCATACCTATGTCGTTACTATGATGAAATTTCATATGGGATTTCACTCTTCTCATTTCCATTCAAGTTACTCTTTTACATTATAATTCTTAAGTTCAATATTTATATGTTGGGTTATGATGTTACACGACCCCCATACTCTCCATTGGATGTATATATGATGATATATTCATTTAACTCTCATCAATCCCCACTATTATCCTTTAAGAAAACCTGTTACTAGGCCGAAATTCCGTAAGGGATCTTCCACCATCCACTTTTATCAAGTGTTATTTTCAGGTTATGTATTTTAATTTCATTTATTACTATAATGGGATATGTTATAAAATATCTACCTTACTTACGATCTGATTTATAAATTATTATATCCCCTTTAACTCTCATTTATCCCTCTTATGACCCCATATGTACACCTGTTACTATGTCGAATTTCGTACGGGATCCTCACATTTCGTCCTTTATAATTTTTATCCATGTTTTTCCATATTTTTAAACCCTTTTATTTTAAAATTAAAAATATGTTTTATGTTTTATCACCTCCACATACATCCCTTATTATTTTTTCATGATTGGATACATCTTTCTCTATCATCAATCCCTCCAATGTTCAGTCGTTACCATGCTAAAATTTCGTAAGAGTGATTCCATTCCCCCCTTCTTCAAATTTCTTTATTATGTTACACCTTCTATTTACAAGTTAATTGTTTTTGAAAATGTATTTATATGACCTCCTTACTTTAAATTTAATTTTTATATTATTAGATACCTATTTCTCTCTCATCAAACATTTGTATAAATTTTTAGGTCACGTCATTAGGCTCCCGAAATTGCACTACGATTTTCTATACCAAAATCATCGTGTAGTGAATATCGTGACCATTTATCTATCAAGGGTATTCATATTTATGCACACATAATTTTGATTATATAAATTAATGTATTTATTCAACATTATTTTTTCATGGAATAAATTATGATTTTTAATGAAACAATGTTATATGATCTATGTGGAACTCTTAAGTATGTGATTGAAATGTTTGTGAAGGGTGTACCCAGATAGAACTCCAGTGCATTGGGTAATGTTTATTATCATGATAATCAATGTTTAATGAGTGTTTACTCATGATAATTCATGTGCAAAGAGTTTTTCTCATTTTAATCCATGTGAAATGATTCTAATATGATGCTAATATCATGTTGTATATTGGTACCACATTTTAATGTTATGATAATCAAGTTATATCATTCCTTTACGTTCATGTTTCTATTATTCTCAATTGATAAGACTATTTCCTAAAATTTATTTTGTTCTGAATTGTTTCCCTATTTTAATCCCATTCTAGTCTTTATATCTCACCATTTTTCTTATGTATGTCCTCATGTTATCACATTTATTTCTAAGTATGAAGGAATTTCATGGTCCTGTAAAAGAAACATACAATAAAGATGATGTATTTCAGGTTTTATGTTTTTATTTAATCTTCCTAATTTCTCCATACACTAGACATTTTGATCCTCATAGTTTTATTAAGTAAAATTTTATATAATAAATCATTTTTATGTTTGTAATAAAGATAAGGGTTATAATAAATTGTGTGTTTAATTCT
The DNA here is from genome assembly GCA_963277665.1 of Viscum album. NCBI lineage: Eukaryota > Viridiplantae > Streptophyta > Magnoliopsida > Santalales > Viscaceae > Viscum > Viscum album. The sequence continues at coordinate 1,946,678,230 of OY728127.1, read as the reverse complement.
ATTCATAGTTCATGTGTGTGTGTGTCACACTACTCTTATCATGCACCATTATTTTTATTCTATTTTTAAATAATCTCACTATCAATCATAACCCAAATTACTAACAATATAAATGGATGAATAAATATCTCATTTGTGTGATTCATAATTAGGTGGTGTTTAGAAATTTAGATATTTTTATCATTTAATATTCTTTAAATTAATATTGGGTATGTTGACCTTAAAATTTCATGGATAAATGACATGTTTTATTTCACAAATGGAATCCATGGATTATTGTAACCTCAAGTACACATGGGTTCATTAAATATTATTCCTTCCATCAACAAGAATTTATTGAAAACAATACCTTATTTTAGACTTGGATTAATGCCAAAACATTTGGGTATTCCGATCAAAAATCATTTTGTGAAGTGGATGTTAATTTAATTAAATATATATCAAATCTCAAGTATATCACAATATTAACTTCATATTGATGAACTAATGAAAATCATTATTATATTTTAAATAAATTTTTATTAATCAATAATTTCATCTAAGTTCTACAAACCCTCTCCCCCCAATCCAAAGACAATCAATTAAAATGAATCAACTCTTAAATTTAAACCATTGTTGGTGATTCCACCCAAATTACAATATACACATTAGTAGAGATCCAAACCATTTATTGGTCAATATGAAACAATATTTTGTGCTTTAAATGGTGTTGTTTTTAAAGACAGTGTAATTAGTAGTCGATAGTTTTTTATTTTTCTAAAGAACATTAAAAAAATTTAAAAACCCCAAAAAATATGTCAAAAAATCAAAGAAAAACCTAAGTTAATCATCCTTTCCAAACATCTTTAAATGACCCATAGACTCCCAAAAAATCCATAAGAATTTTTTGGCCTGGACATTGAGAAAACGTTTTGCAGACATAGAAGGAACATTAGGGAAAATCAAATCCCTTTAAACCCATTCATTACCAATCCAGTTGTTCTAGATATTGAGAATCCTAGGGAGAAAAATATTAAATAACATGATGAACCTAATATAAATTATAATCCCCTTGGTGTTCAATTTCTAAACATCTAGGTTTATTTCAAACTCCAATCGGGTTTGATTCATCATCATCCTCGTTTCCACAGGCTAGCTAGTGGGGATCCTCATCTTCATCTCAAAGAGTTACAATTGGTGTGCTCTACCATGAGGCCTCAAGGGGTTTCTAAAGAAAAAATAAAACTTTAACATTAGCTTTATCCATAGGTGAATCCACTAGGTCATGTCTCTATTACCTCCCTCCTAGTTACATAACCACATGGAATGACATGATGTTAATATTCATAGATAAATTAGTTCCATATTCTTGAAATGGTTTTATTTGAAAGGTAATAAGTGGTTCGATTAATTCCTCAATGAATCAATCCATAAGTACTAAGAGATGTTCAAAAATATTTTTGAAAGTTGTACACACCACAAAATATATGACTAACTAATGATCCAATACTTATATGAGGGATTATTGGCTATGGAGAAAACTCTCATTGGTGCTGCAAGTAGCGGTGCTCTTATTGACAAAACACTACTAGATACACAAGATATCATAAGAAATATTGTCATAAACATGCAACAATTATATAATCGAGATCATTCTCCTGTTAAAAATTTCCAACAGAATTAATCCATAGATCCCTATAATATAACCAAGCGGATGAGAGAACTTATAGGCCTTGTGTTACAACTGGTGGTGGCTACTAAAGCCCCAACCTCATCTTCTCCACAATCTATGTTCCTTGGACCTATCAAAAATTCTGGAATCTATATCTCAGAATCATATCCAACTAACATAAGTTCATAGATTCAATATGATCCATCTAATTCTTTTGGCCCAATGGAGCTCAATGTAGCATATGTTCAACAGAACACTATCCCTTAACAATCAATTCATTTCATTTTAAACTCTACCAAACTCCACTATGATCCCTTCTCTTATACCTATAACCCATATTTTATGTTTGTAAATCCCATATTGGATCCCCCTCAACTCCCTCCTCAAATTCCAAACCAATTTCAATATGGTCAAGGTGGTGGTAACTTCAAATGACTATATCCTTTTTTACTCAAACTCAAATGAGAAATTCTCATCATTCTCCCCTTTGATTCCACTATACTAATGACCTTTACCAATTCCCAAACTAATAAAAAAAATTTCTAGATCCTAAATCAAGGTAATACAAATGTAGGACATTCCACTTCTTCTAATAATGCATGGGAAATTATTGTGGAATATCTTTCATCTGTCACCCATTCTAGCCTCAAAAACATTGAAACCCAAATTGGTCAAGTTTCATCCCACCTAATTAAGATAAACAAAATCAAATTCATCCCAACTCATAGCCCATCCATTGTCCATATGCAAGGTTAATGTAAGTTAAATAACACTTTGATCGGGAAAAAAATTTCCATGCCTCATGATAGATCCACAAATGAACCTTTGAATGTTGAGATTGAAAAAGAAATGAACAAAAAAAACTAGAAAAAATCATGAAGCCACTCCCTCACCTCCTTACATTCTTCTAAAAATCCAATTACTTTACATAAATCCATATTTATGCCAAGGTAGTCATTAGAAATCAATACTAAAATGCTCGGCATGTTCATACCTGTTTAATTCAACATTCCCCTCTTAGACACCATCAATGAAATTTCTAAGTATTCCAAGTTTCTTATGTAATTTTTCACCCATAAAATAAAAATTAGGACCACTAAAAATTTTTGAACCCAACAATACATTCCCATTAAGTGAAAATATCATGGTACCTTTATGGTTCCTTTCCAAATATGGAGTTCCAACATCGATGATGCACTCATAGACCTAATAGACTTGATAAATGTCATTTATAAATCCATCTTCTCTAAACATGGTCTTGGTCCAATGAACCCAAGGAGTTTTTTCATCATGTTATCCAATAAAAGCACAACCAGGACTGGGGGAATAATTGAGTATGTCCTTGTCTGAGTTAATGATCATATATTCCAAGCCAATTTTGATGTCCTTGACATGCAAGCTGAGACAAATTCTTCTTGATCTCTCCATGTTATAGGAATTTAATTCCTACTAATATCTATAACTATGATATATGTCCATTGGGGAATCCTATTATGGAAATTTTTGACCAAATGGTCAAGCTATATATCTTTTAATCCATGTGATACCCATCAGATGATCACTCTTCCTTCTCTTTTCATTCTTCCAAGGACACTTTTGAGAGTTTATTCACCCCCATTTCATCATGTTCATTATTTTATAATGAGATAAGAGTATTTGAAATTATCACCATGATTAACAAATTAATTAATGGATATGTTTATGTTTACCTTTCATTCATATACTTCATCAATATAGAATATCGTGAAAATGAAGGACCCCGAAACACCCTAAGAGGGGAGGGGGAATCATGGTGTAAAATTTTGCTTCAAAAGTTATAGATATTATTCCCAAATTGGTAGTAACTAAATAAACCTATTTGAGTAGAATGTGTAGAAAAAAACAATCATATACAAAGAGATCAAAAATCAATTTTACATGGTTCTCTATTAAGGGTTGGTCCAAGGAGCATGTGTCTATAGTGTGTCAGTCGTACCAAAATGCACTAATATTCACTAGTTGTGGAGTACAATAGATCATACACACTAAATCTAAGATAAGAATACTACATTTACAATATTTTAGGGATATTACACTACGTTCCTTAGAACACTTCCGTCGACTCCCCCTATATCTCTACTTTCAGAGAAGTCTAACTTAGTCTATCGACTTGAAGGTCACATCAATGGATTGACATTAAAGTATTTAGAATTGTCTATAATGATACTATTATTTCATCTTATACTATAGATGATGCACTATAATATGAATTTTCACTGAAAATAGATATTCAAAACTGCTATTCGTGAAACTCCTTCAACAAGCTCACTACCATCGCGAAGCTGACTACCTTTAAAGAACAAATTTCCTTTGTGATGCTCACTAAGTCAATGATTAACAACCAATAATTGAAAATAATCCATTAAATAGAATATTTTTCATCAATTAATAATAATCAATTATTTTCAATATTCTCAAAATCTCATAGAAATCCAGATTCATGGAGCTCCCCTAGCTTCATGAAATCAAAAGGATTTAGTATTTTATTAGAAAAACATCAAGTGAAAAGAAGATGGGAAGCCTTATATTTATAAGATTATCAATTAGCGATGATCCACCACCTCCAGTGCATTTTTTTTATCTACCAAAAAATTCTTCATAGTGCTCTTCCCTTCAAAATTCTTAGAAAATATTTGACGCAATCATGGAGAAAAAAATCAACACATCACATAGTCATGATTCTCCACCTCTCATATTCACAAAAATCAACATATCCATTCACAATTCCCTACATATTTGCGATCCACAACCCATTCTATGATAACCCCATTTATTTACCATATTTATAAAGATTTAATTCCATAAAAGAACATTTCGTGTTGTTATCCCTTCCTCCATATTCTGAGCCCAAAATCAGGAAAACACTAGGGAATAAAGACATCATAAAAATCATTGTTACACTAAACTATAATATACATTAACTTGGAAATTACCTCATATTCCATGTGAGTATTGAAAAAAACAAAAAAACATACTCCATTTACAATATAGAACAACCCGGGTTCTAATAGAAATCCTTATTGAATCTTATCTCAAATTTGGTCTCTACTGTTTCACCATGGATAGTATTAAGTAAAGTGAACCAAAAACAACTGAAATACCTTCCTCTATTCCAAATTTTTCAATCCCAAAAATAACATATGAAACTGATTTAAAACTGCATCCTACATACTATAAATATAAATTCCTTTTCTATGAATGCTCTTATCATGCCATTATCTATGCTACACTTTTTGAAACTGTGGGGTCCCAAATTTTTTAGGTGTTAGAGGAAAACAAAATATTCATTGTATTGACCCAAGATGAAAAAAAAAGAATCAAACCGACCCTTTTAATTCATTATATCCATCTTGAAGAATCATTCAAACCAATCAGACAACCACAAATAAGACTCAATCCCTTCACCCTTGAGGTAGTTGGGGAAGAGATCACCAAGATTCTTCAAGCTGGTATTATCTACCCAATTTTATATAGTGATTGGGTTAGTCTGGTTCAAGTGATAATGAAAATAGGGGGATATATATTGTACCAAATTAACATGGATAGGTTTTCACAACTCTTGTGAAAAACAAATGGTGTGTGTACAAATATTATCGAAAATTGAATGCTGAAACATGAAAATACCTCTATAGTATTCCATTACTTAATCAAATTCTATAATGATTATCCATAAAGATGTATTATTTATTTCTTGATGGATATAATGGATACTTCAAAATCCCAATCAAATCTCAAGACCTGGAAAGGAGTACATTCACTTAACCATTTAGAACATATGCATAAAAGGGAATCCTATTTTGGAAAATTTAATTCTCCTACAACTTTATAGAGGTGTATGGTGAGTATTTTTTCTGAATTAATTGAGCATTTCATGGAGGTATTCATGGATGACTTTACCATTTATGGCGATCCAATTGAATCTTATTTACATTCACTCTCTCTGGTCCTAAAAAAGTGTGTCAAATTTAACAGTGTGATGAATTTTGAAAAATGTTTGTTCGTGGTATCAAATGGGATTGTTCTTGAGAAAACAATTTCAAAAGAGGTTATTCTATAACTTCTTACAAAAATATAAGTGATCTAGTCTCTTCCTAAATCCACATTATTTAGACATATAAGTTCATTTGATAGTCAAAATGGTTTTTATTAGAGATGCATTAATAACATCAGTATGATTCCCCTCCCAATCATGTGGTTGCTCTAAAATAATGTAACATTCCATTTTGATGAGTCCTACAAGAGATAATTCATTGAACTCAAATTCTTTTCATACATAATCCCTAATAACCCAACCCCAATACCGGTCCCTACCCTTTAAAATATTGTGTGATTCTCCTAATAGGTCTATTAGGGTTTTTCTTGTTCTACAAAGTGAAAATATATTTCATGTCAACAATTATTCCTCAAAAAATTAGATGAAACTCAATCTCAATACATTGTGATGGGAAAAGTACTTTTGACTGTTTTTTTAAACATAGATAAATTTCATCCCAATATATTATATTCTAATGTCATCATCTTCAGAGACCATTCTTCTATAGTGTTTTAAAATCAAGAAAAGTGATTCAAAATGAGGCTAATAAGATTTATCCTAATGCTACAAGAGTTTTACTTTGATTAAAGATATAACTATAAAATAAAACCTTATGACTGATCACGTGATTTGAATTTAAAATTTTTCTCATTATGTAATAATTGATCCTAGATTTTCAACTAAACACCTAGCATATATTACTCCAAAGTTAACAAGGTATTCCCAATTGGTAAATTTCTTAGTTGCTGGTATTTTCCATGAAATTTTTTTAAAACATAAAAAGTGAAGATGAAAAGTGATTCAAAATTCTGTGTTTGGGACGATAATAAAATTATGAAAATTTTGGGATAACATGGTAAATAAATGATTTTTTGATGAAGATGAAAATTATTCAATCATATAATTCTACCATTAAATGCCCGAAGAAGGATATCCCAAATTATCCTTAACCTAGGATTATTCTAGAATTCACTCTTCAAGGGGTCACATTAGTTCTATCAATCATGTCCCACATGCCAAATGTATGGCATAATTTTCAAAATAAATAAAATACCCCAAAATCTCTTAATCTTCTGTGAGATATTAGATGTTTGGGGAAATGATTTCAAGGGACAATTACCCCATTATAATGTATTCTATTACATTATTCATGTAGTTGACTATGATTCTAGGTGGTTTTATTCCAAATCCAATATAAAGGATGATTCACATATTTTTTGTAATTACCTAAAAACCCACATCTTCCACCTATTAGTAACAATGTGTACCTTAATATGTGATTTAAGAACTCATTTCTATAATCAGACCATGGAATCTATTTTTAAAAATAATGGGGTTTTATATAAATATTAAATTGAATATCACCCCCAAAAATGGAATAGAAGAACTTTCTAACATATAAGTGAAAAGTGTGCTTAATTGATTTGTAAATCACACCATAAAAGTCTATCTTGAAATACTTGGTGAAGCACTTTGGGATTATAGAACTACACATAAAACACCCATTGGGATGTCTCCATAGAGGCTAGTTTTTTTAAATCATTTAATTTACTTGTTTAAATCCAAGATAAACCATTTTGGGATGTGAAAACATGTAATATTGATTGTGAAAAATCTGGAGAAGGTATATTATTGCAGTTTGATGAATTAGAGGAGCATTGACTTGATTCTTACAAGAATTCCAATATCTCTAAAGAAAGGGATAAGGCACTCCATGAAAAACATATCTTGTGAAAGGTATTCTGTGAAAGTGAAAAGGAAATTCTCTTTAATTCATGATTTTTTCATCAACTAGGTTTGCTTACATCTTATTGGGAATGAAATTTTATTGTTACTAATTTTTACTCATTTGGTGTAGTGAAAGTCCAAGACCCCTCCTCCAAAAATATATTCATAGTTAACGATCTTCTGTTAAAGAATCACTATGAGAGGAAACAAACCTCAAGAACCACAAATAATTCCATCTGATCCAAAAAAATGGCATTATACCCACCAATGGATCGATATGATAACCCAAAAATCCAAACCAGGCACACCTCCTTTCTTATAACTCCATCTACCTATATTATTCCTCTTCCTCTCTCTATCACCCTCTCTCTATCTCTCCCTTTCTACTTCTACCTCTCTCATTATCACTTTTTTAACCACTTCATTCATCAAACCCCTTTCCCTATTTCTCTTTTGTGTGGGTGTTTATATAATAAACATAAAAACCTAAAACAACTATAAAATACCAAAAGCAAAAAAATGAACATAATTATCCACTATTAAATTTTCAAAAAAACTATAACCTTTATGGGGAGTCTAGTGACATGTTTTCAACTCAGATATTTTTTATTTTCATCCTAAATTGGGATAAATAATTTTATGTCAGGAATACTAATTTTTTAATGATAAATTTCTTATTTGGAAAATTATGTTACCCTTCTAATGAGGAACACATTTATATTTCATTCAAAGGTCACCTATGGATATCGTTTCATATTTTCTTCACCCCTAACTGTGAGTCTTGAGTTTGTGGGCCTTCGAGATGAATTTCCTACTTTAACATACATTAATATGATAAAGCAATTTTTTTAAACCACATGAGATTCACAGTATCCAAATAGTCTCTCAATACCCTTATATTGGTCCTCTTTTTGAAATCCTCTTCGAACCAATGAAAACCTTTTTCTAAAGCCACATTTCAATCCCAAAAACATTCCCCACCCATCATCTATATGGATTTACATTTCATAATTTATTGAAATTTATGTATGGGGGGATAAATATAATTTTGGGCACTATTTCCTTGATTTTCAATTGTTTTTCATATGTTTCAGGGTAATCATACATTTAGGTGTGGATATATGTTATTATTCAATGAGGTAGGGAAATGTACATATGTTTTTGACATATTTTAGAGATGATTATAAAATATATTCAAAAAAATATACGAAAAAAAAATGAAAAATGAAAAAAAAGAATGGTTTTTGTCTTGGGAGGGTCAAAATACACTCTTACTCAACCATTGATCTTGTTATAACTATAATAATTAGTTTTTTTATGAGATCAAACATTGGATGGAATATGGGTGTGATATTTGTTCCAATCTCAGCATTAGGGTAATAGATAGAAAAAAACACTTGCATCATCTTTTCTAGTATCTTTGGGAAAAGTTTTCTATTTTTTGTAAATATTTAGTCATTTTATCCCTTTAAAATATTCTCCAACTATTTCATTTCCTTAAAAATTCATACTTTTTTAAATATATGTCTCCATTTCCTTCCATGTTTCATTTCAAAAAAATTGTGCATTTCTATTACTGTGTTGGTGTTTTACCCCTCTTTTCTCCTCTTTTGGAAATTATATTCCTATGAACCCATAGCCACAGGAAACCCCCTAAAAGTAAATCTTGATTCTTGTACACTTTGGGATAGGGAATGGTATCTGATAGCTTTTACAAACCTATTGATTTATACTTTTGGTTGGTGAATATGTGAACCTCCATAAATTGTTTTATAATCTTGAGTGGAGTGAGTAATAAGAACATAAATTTTATATTTCTAATTTTTTGAATAAAAAATGAATTATTTTTAACACATGATTACTTTAAATTTTTTGGCGTAATTTATTATGGATGAGTGAACTAGTCTAGACCCCCTGATTGGAGATAAGAAGATTTTAAGATTTTTTGGTGACTGAAAATGATTTAGTGATATATTTATATATAATTTACATGAGGAAATGGAAAATCCTAAGTGCGTGGGATTTTAAATTTTTCATTTATTATTAACTCTTTGTTTATTATATTTACTGAATTTCAATGAGAAGTGCATATTTCATGTGAAATACTCAAGTTTTAATGTTAAATATAATTTTTGAGAATTATTTTTATTAATTCATATTCGAGTAAATTGGCTATTATAATTATAAATTTCACCCTAATTATACAAATTTTGATATTTTTGTTTTTTAGGGTTCCAAATTTAAAATTCTATAAATAATTCAACCAGTTCTTTGACCAACTCATTCATTTGAAGGGTCATATAGACCATAAATAAAGGCCCACCAAATATGTTGAGGAACCTAGACTAGCCATGATGATTGAATTTAGGGACTCCATCCAAAATCCCAAATTTTATAAAACACTATAATGTGTTATTTAATATCCCAAAACATCTTGTATAAATATTTGAATTCCCAACTCTAACAAAAAGGGTCCCAACTGATGCTTTGAAGTAAAGACCACTATTTTATCTGGGAATTAAAAATAACCTAATTTTATTGACTTCTCTCCCAATAAAATCATCCAAATTAGCTGGTATTTTGTGTTGTTAAATCCAAGATGCATTCTATAAAAATTTTAAAAGGAATGGGTAATATTTTAGGTCATATTTTAGTCTAAAAAACATTTCACATTAAGACCTTAGAAAAATTATGGATAAAAATGGATAACTAGACTTTGTATAATAAAATAGGAATAACTTTGTATAATCAATTAAAATGGATGCCATATTTGGAGGTTTTACTATCCATATCCATATATAAAACATTTAAGAATAATATTTTTCTAAATAATTATTTTTAAAATATCAAATTGTCATTCTATGTAGAGGGTATGTTTTGAAATGAAAACTTTCCACCACCTTAGGCTATAAATTCACTCACCTCTTCTTCTTACAAGGGTTTGGAACATAATTACTTAAGGAATATATTAGTAATTAATAAATAATTTACAAGGTATTGGGATTAATTTCTCTTATATTGTTTCAACAAGAGATACATTTCCTCCCATTTTCATTTCATGTTGGTTTTCCCTTATTTTCAATTGTAATCATGTAAGTTGTTTTCAATTTCATTTGAATTTTAATACAGATTCTTTATTCCTAAAATATAATTATCACCCAACATATTTTATTATATATTAATTTTTTTAAAAAATTAAATAATTTTTAAATTCATTTATTTCCTTCACTTTCTAATTCAATCAAAAGTTCGTGTCTAATTTTATTAATCGTTCGTGTATGTGTTTGTCTCACTGATCTTATCTTGTCCCAATATTTTTATTCTATGTCCAAATAATCTCCCTAAAAATCAAAAAATATATTACTGACAATCAAAATGGATTTGTAAATATCTCCTTCAGGTGAGTCAAAATTTGGGTATGTTAACATATTTAGATATTTTACACGATTAATATTATTTAGCTTAATATTGTGTATGTTGAACATTAAATTTCATGGATTAATGAAATATCTTTTTCAAATGTGGATTCCATGGATTATAAAAAACAATTTTGCATAGGTTCATGAAATATTAAACCTACCAAAATCAATAATTGATTTAGATCAATACCCCTGTTGATTCTTGTATTAAATCATAAACCATTAGGAATTATGATCAAAAACATCATGTGAAGTGAATGTTCATTTAATGAAATATACAACAAAGCACAAGGATATCAAAATCTTAACTCCGTAATGATAAACACACCCCAATCATTATTAATGTTTTAAATCAATCTTCATTGACTAATAATTTTATCTAATATATACACACAAACACCCTAATTAATAGAAAATAAATTAAAATCTATCAACTCTAAAATGTATACCATCTCTTTAGATTTGACCTGACTGCCACTATACACATTAGCATAGGATAGGACCATTAAAAGGTCGACAGGTGACAATCGACCATGCTTTAAAGGGTCATTTGATATTTCATCCTTATAATTAATATGTAAAATTAAATATACTTCATTGAGAAAAATTTGAATCTTACTATATTTCATATATAATGTTTTTTCCTGAGGGTCACCAAAATTATTTGCAGATGAATCTCATGCTCTTAATATCTCTTAGATTGTTTGAATATATCACCAATGAATACCACCAAAAAGTAATCAATATACTCCTTGAATATTATATTTTTCATATATTTAAATATAAAATGTTCATTATTCAATCAATAATGCAATACCAAAAACTCATATTGTCCATACCTTTTTCGAAATGGATCATTTGGTATAGTACCCTTTATCACACTTAACTGATGATAACATGGGAAATTATAGATCCTTGCAAAGTATTTTCCTTCATTAATTTGATTGAATTTGTCATAAAGTCATGGTAAAGGATACTTATTATTTATAGTAATAACATTTATCTCCCAATAATATATACATAATCACATATACCCATATTTTATTTTCGCAAATAAAATAGGGTCTCTCCATGGTGAAACACTAGAAAATAGAAATCCTTTATCACACAACTACTATTGGTATTCCCTCAGCTCCTAAAATTATACTATTTTTATTCAATTAGGAGTTAATTATATAGTTTATGAATCAGCAATGAGTTCAATGCAGAGATCAACTTCATTATCTTGTGGATAGATATATAATTTATTTGGAAAGATGTCAACAAATTGTTATACCATTAATACAACCTCTATATTATGTTATGTTCCTTATCTATAGATTGAACTTGATATTTCTATCTATTTTTTTATTTAGAATCCAACATCGGTCATCATATCCATTCAAATGATAGACCTCCATGATTAATGTTTTCCTTTTCATTATTTACTAATTTTTGAAAGGTCATATCTGAGGACTTCATCCATTGTTCAAATAAATATAGATTATAACTTTCACTAAATACTAGAGGTTATTTTTTCACTAAGCGTTGAAATAAATCTATATGATGTTGTGGATCACTGGGTCACTCTGTTTTGGGGATATTATTATTCATAATCGAGGTCAAATACCCAGGTATGATTATGATATAATTAGCCTCAATGTTAGATTTATTATATTTTTCATGGAGGATATCCCTATATTAACATTGTGTGTTGATATTGTTCTCATTCCTCTTATTACTCTCAATATTTATACAATAACATACACATTATCCTCACATGATATTGAATTGTAAAATAATGTTCCTACTAATATTTATAGAGTGTTTAATAGAAATCATTAGTGTTTTCCATAGTAGTTGAGTTATCTCACTTGGACCATATAAATATAGTCCCTAAGGTTTCTATTAATCATTTTTTGATACCAATTGTAACATCCCTATCTCTATAAACCCAAATTTAGCAGTTTTATTACATAATTTTTTTAAAAATAAAAGATTTCATGATGATTCCAATATTTTAGTATCCTTGTAAGACCATATGAGTACAAAAAATACATTTCAAAACATAAGATACGACATGAATATATTGTGAAAACCTGATTAAACCTTAAACAAAATACTATAAAATTACTTATAGTCCCCCTATTGGTTTCCTAGGTAAATTAAAACAAATAATGGTGAGATTAGATTCTTTGTAATAAGTGGAATACATTGGAATCATTCATAACATAAACACGGAATAAGTGATATGGTAATAATAAGTTAACAACATGAAACCCAAATCAACCGAAACTAATAGAATAAAATATAGATTAAAATAAATGAAAATAGGGATTAAAATAGTCATTGATCTCATATTTATGGAATTAATAATTTAATACATAAAAAACATATTTTTATGGTCTTGTGCTAAGAAACATCCCCATCATGGTATGTGTAATACACAAAAACCCAACATGTTTTATCCCAAGAGATAAATCAATGCATCAGGGAGTATATAATTATAGGCCCCACCCATCACTTGATTAAGTCTAATGCATTCACCATTTGATTCATCTATACCATTCATACCATTCCTTGAGGAGCCTTTTTATAAATAATATATATATATATATATATAATTAAGTATAGAAATAAAACACTTCCTAATTCAATAGAAAAATATGGATGTCATAGATAACATTCCTTAATCAACATAGAAGTTGTGGGGTTTCATCAAAGTAACAAGCAGTAAACTTATCAAGGAAATATAGTGGTGAGGGTACTTGTAATATTTTGGGGTAACCATGGAAGATAGTAATTGGATTTAGTAGACGAAATTATAAATAGACTAAGGAAATTGAGGTAAAATCACTCTATAATGGTTTATAAATTGTTTATGAATATTTATTTCATATTCCATAGATTATCTATGAAGGTGTATATTCATAGTCTCATTCGTCATGCATCACCAACCATTTTATGGTGAATAATAATATATCAATTTTCACCACATTCGTATCTACTTTAATGCATCTATAAATGCATTTATTTTTAATAAACTACACATACTTTTACTTTACTAAAACTTAGGATGGTTTTCTAGAATTGAAAATACTAACTTTAACAATATTTTTAATAACTCTTGAATAAAAAGAAATTAATGGAGGTATAAAATATTAATATTTAAATACCTTAAATTTAATTATTAATATATTAAAATTCCTTCATCTTAATTTATTCACCACTCATATAGAAATATATTGTGAATATAACATGAGTCCCTAAGAAATAACATTGAGATGGAAAAACATTATGTCTGGATTGTACATAAATTAAATCATATAATCATTAAATATAGGTCCTAAAAAAGATATTTAAATTCCATTAATAAAGTAATTTAATTATATAACATCTAAACTAGGTAGCATATACACTAAATAATCAAAATTATATTTATAATATATAACATGTCCGAAAGTGAGGATGTTGGGATGAAAACCCTAGAAATTTTATGTTGACATCAATGAATATAATTTAACCTATTATATCATAAACATATATTTCTTAATAACATAATTAATAAACTTAATCATATTCATTTTCATATATATGCTTAAAAAATATTCATTTTCTACATGAATTCTTCCCTTTTTCTATATAAGTGTGTATAGTTTTGATCACTTGTACTAGAATCATAATAGCGGTGTCTGTATTTATTATTATTAAAAAAATTATCATTAATATCTCCTTAATTTTACTATCAAGTGTGATTTATAATTATTCATGATGATTCAAATTATATTCATGAACATTATAGTCTTTATCCTTGAAGATAAAATTGAAAAATTCTTATTTGGGTGATTCGTGATGATCAAAGTGTGTTTTATTAATTAAAGAATTAATTATTTATGTAAAATATCTAGAACCAAAAAAATTATTTAATCATTATTTTCCTTTTATAAAATTAATTATTTTCCCAAATTCATTCATTTTATAAATTCAGATTATTTTTCAATCCGGTTGATAAACCGATTCAAACATGAACAAACTCATATTTGTAAAATAATTATAAGGTTTCTTTTTTTAATATCATTTTATCATAAGAATAATGATCATATTTTGTTTTTATAATTTTTAGAAACTATAAAATTAATTTATTTGAATAATAATTAATTGATATGAATATATTACACAATTTTAATAAAATATTATCTACTTATAATGCTTATTATAAAAGATTAAATTAGAAATGAATTTTTTTTTGGATAATATCATTAATAGGATCACAAATTTTTCATAACAAATACTTAATTATATCCTAAAAATCATATTTATCTTTTAATACCATTCCCATTCCCTTTATTGTTGGAATGTTAGGGAAAAGAGAAACAATGTATTATCGTGGAGTCGGCATTCCACAAAACATATGAATGATGGTTTTGTTTTTCTTAATGGATGGGGTATATGAAAAAATTTTGATAATAAACTAAATATAGAAACATTAAAGTATATAAATGACACTAATATAAATATATAAGTGTTACTAGAATAAATTTGACTACAGATAATTAAGAAGGAATGTTGAGTATTTGATAATAATCCCTGTGGGGAATTTAATTTTCCTTAGAAGTATCATATAAAGTGAAGGAATAATGAAAACTAATGATGACCAGAAGATTTTGAATGTGGGATAGGATCCTAGTATTGGTAATTTTTTAGATATTAAATTTTATATTAAAAGTATCGGTGAGTCTTCCAGTGTTGGAGATGTCACTCTTTTATAAGGGAAAAAGGCATAGTTTTGGAAGTAACCCTTACATTTTCATTAAGGTATTGTTACTATTAAAGTTTTAAAGACCCCAAAATATAAAAAATTAGAGATTAAAATTATTCTTGATTTAAAATTTATTCATCCAAACCTTTTATAAACATATTTGAGTGCATTGGCCCATTTTGTTCTTACTTTTTAACTTTTAACCTAATTTACATTTATATTTGTAATTTTTTTTCTAACAATTTTAATTAGTTTTATTGAAAAATATTATGATTAAAATTTTTATATAATTTAATAATTATTAATTCTAATTCTAATTTCATTTTATCATATAATATTCTGGAAGGTTTGAAAATATATTTTTAAAATAAATACACATAACCATGAAAAACATTATTCATAGAAATATTGTTCTTGTGAATTAAATTTATATATAAGATAGAATAATATTAGACACTAATTTTAATGACATAAATTGATTTATTATAATGTATATAAATTTTATGGTTCATTACAGTAAGAAAAATCTTAATAACCATTAACAATAATTTATTCAACCAAAATTCTAAAAACAATTTTTATATTAAAGAAAATTTTAATTAGCGCATAGGATATATAAGTTGAAATAAAATTTTTAAATGAATATATTTGTTACTTAAATCCATATTTTATTACCTATTTTTTTTAAAGTTATAGTTCATTCTTATAAAATGGTAAAATCATATTATATAATGTTTTTGAGAAAATAATATTTTTCTACTAAAAAGTACCTTTTTAAAAAAAATTAAAATTTAACACCAAGATTATTTTAATATGATAAATTCAAAAAAAAATTAAAAATAAAATTATAACATTCATAAATTAAAATTTTAAATTGACTCACTAATAAAATATGTTTTGAGTGTGATAGGCTTGGATATGGTGTTTACCTATCATAGTTAGCTCTTAGGTATTTCCTTAAATATTTTACCTTTAATAATATTAAATAATCATCATTTCATATACATATATTAGTTTGTTAGTTATTTTAAATTCAATATATTAGTAACCATTATTGTAGTTGGGGTTTGGTTTAGTGGTAATCACCGCATAATCCTAAATGACTGAATGAAAATTAACTTTTTTATTATCAAAACACTTTTGAGGAAAAAAGTGAGAAACCACAAAATCCAACATTACAACCGATAAACCCCATAACTGAGAAAAACCAAATCAAGACTACAGGATCTGCCCCTCCCAGCAACTACATCATGATGAAAAGATTTCACCACCGCATAACCTCTCGGCTAGTTGTCTCATGCAGAATTTTACAGACACCGAACCGATAACAAAGTCATACCCTCTCAAACTTCTAAATCTGAATGGCGTGCATAAGAGAAACCTTCTTTCTCTGAACCTCATCTGATGTAGATCCAAGTAGCGGGCTGGTTGCAAACAAACCATAATTTCATAGAGACAACGATCTTCTCCTCACCCGAAGTCAAATCCAGAAACGAATAGCAGATAACCAAAGGAAAAAAGCCACAAAACCAAAGACTTCGCACCAAAATATAGTTTAATCAGAACCTCAAAAAACTAAAACACCATCACAGGCTCCACCGACAGATCGAAAAAAACTCCTCCTTCACCAAACTTCACGAGAAACAGAAACATACATATCAAAAAAGATTCATCGACAATCCTAAATCTCCCCCACTGAGATTCCTTCAATCTTGCAATCACACCTTGGGTTCACACAGCATAAACCCCAAATCCATAACACCAATAGCAGACAACAATGCAGAAACACCCAAATCCACCACAAGAGTTGCAACAACCATAACCCAAAATCCAAAAATGAAGGCAAAAATCAAAGGTCAAGAAAACATTACCAATGCAACGGCCACCCAAGCACTAAAAGCAGATCCGAGTCCCATCACCGCCATCCAACACGCCCTCGGGGACCACAACAGACCACCCAACATACACCACGGGGACGAGCTACAACCCTCAGATGCGGGAGCTGGGTATCGACCGTTGTATCATCATCGTACCACCCAGAGAAGCCCTATCCAGAGACTATGGAGTGAGGCGGGATCAGGCCAGCAACAATGAGAAATGATGATCCGGACAAACCCATGAGGTCATATGATGTTTCTGCGAATAATAACCACCACCATAGTCATGCTGAGCTCAAGCCGAAGTGGAGGCCACTGACCCGAGGCTGAAGGAGGGAGTTGGTGCTAGAGAAAAAACCTTAGCGGGAAGCATGCCTTATAGAAGCACTATAGATCGGCAGATACTGTAGCGGCGGCAGGGCCTATAGCGGCGGCGGTACTGCGCAGGTACTGTAACTTTAATATTACTATTCAATGAATGGGAATTAGGCCAAAAAATTGGGCCTACGGGATATGTAATGGGATACAAGACCACTGGGCCTTCAGGCTATGTAATGGGTCTCCCTCTACCCAGTAAAAAGTGGTCATTTCATTTCATTAATAAAAAAAATGGGGCATCATTCCAAACCTTTAATATATATATATATATATATATATATATATTAGTAACCATTATTTTTTTATGAGTTTCAAAATGGTGATATTGATCCTCAATCATTGGTACTAAGTTCATCATTCCCATATTACTCAAGGTAGTGGAATAATTGTGTTTTAATTTTTTATGTGGTCTAAATTACATTTTATTTTGGGAATGGGTATGAGTTTCAATAATGGAATCCTTAAAAACACATTTTGGGTAATTTATAGACAATCATGATTTAGTTTATATTAATCTATCAGTTTTTTACCCTTCCTAAACATTATTAAAAACATAAATTACCATTAAAGGTACATGAATATAAATTCAATAATTATTTATAATATTTTAATTCCATTCCTTGATAGTTTTAGTTTTGATTCAAGATGTTGAAATCATTGATGAGTGTGTTTCAACATTTATAGTGAACAAAATGTGATATATTAATAATTTATTACACATTAATAGAATGTTTAATTTAACTTTCAAGATTATTAATCTTGTCCAAAATATAATTTTTAATCATCAAATAAATTTTTATAATAATGCTCTGGCCTCGAGTTCCTTCGCTTCTCTCTAGGATGGATCTGGAGAGGGGGTTCAAAGGTGGTTTCGGGATTTGTGGTATGTCGGTCGATGGTTTATCACGGCACTCTCATGAATGCTTGGACTTGTTCAGCTTCTATATTCAGTTTCATCATCATCTGGATCCTTCGACTTCTCAAATCCCTACTCTGGTTTCAAGCTCCTCTGCTCCTTTCCGTGTCGGACTCGAGAGGTGGTTATCTTGAGTCTTTGGGATGTGGTACTTAGCGGTCAGTGGTTTTCTTTGCACGAATGGTGTATGTTTATCCTTTAAGATGCTCTGGTTATTTCCTCTACAATGGTGGTGTCTTTGGCATAGGTAACGGACTTCTTGGTGTTTCTTCCTCGGAGCCATCAGTGAAGGTTTTTTGTATTTTGTCTAAGAATGTTCGAGTTATGGTTTTTGTGATGTTCAGTTCTAGTTAGTTTTTGTTTACTGTGGTCATCGGCTGTAGTGGTTTTGGTGGTTTCGATGTCGACGATGACGGTGGCCTACCTTAGTGATAATGGAGGATGGTAGCAACGCAACTCCGACTGATGTGGGGTTTGTTCCTGCTGATTATCCACTACAGTGACGGTCCAGTGTTCAGTTAGCCAGTTGTGGCTAGCTGTATCTGTCGACGCTGTTGAAGAGGGTTAGTGTTGATGATGATGGTTCTTTGTTGATTAGGTTGACTCTGTTGTAGGCCTTGCAGGTGGCGCCTAGAAGCAATCTCGCGGCCCGAGGGGTGATAATGACGGGATGTGATTTTCCTTCTATTTTAATTTTTAACTTTGAATGGAGGTCTGTGGCCTGAGGTGGTGGTATTGGGGATAGATCGAGGCAACCTCAATGTGCAACTATGATTGGTTTGAATTTTCTTTTTGAATTTTGGAGCCTGATTAGTGTTTTGTGGCGTGCCTTATGTTTTTTATTTTGAAATTTTCAGTTTTTTGTTTTGATGTGTTGGATTCTATAATTTGAAGGTATTATTCTTGTCAGGTTCTCACTAAACCAAAAATATATTTATTTAGAAAAATAATAAAATGGATTTAGAGAGACATATAGGTATGTTCTAAAAAATTAAGTATGTCCATAATGGAAGGTGATAGTACACCCATAACTAAGGTGGTGTTTTTCTATTCTAAAGGATGCGAGAGAGATAGATAATGGTTCTTCCACCCAAAAAAAATTATCTATATAAAAGTTAAAATTTCCATTATGTTAGTATAGTTAGAATAGGTTAGGATAGATAATGAGAAATGGAATCGAAGAAAATTTTATAGAGTTGATAATTCTTAGGTTGATGGTGTAAATATTCTCTTGAATGAACTCAAGAATATGTAGAACCTTGGACACATTATTGAAGTAGAGGCTACAAAACATAGATGTAGAATATATGGGATGTAAAATGACAATATTTTCAAGATACTTTTTAATGATTGGAGTGTCATGAATTGGTTATAAATGTGGTGTTTTTATAGGTGAAAAGAAGGACATTTCAAATGAAACAAATGGTTTATGAGGGGTAAAGATGGAATCAAATGTTAATTTGGGGTGTTAGGTAAACAAATTTTAGTGAGACAAGTGGTATTTACTTTATTACCCACTAAAGGGCATATTGAATTTTTTATCATTTTAATCATTAAAATTTTGAGCCACATTAATTTTTCCTTCTTAACCCATTATCCTTGACTAAAAATTAGCATTATAATTTTTCATTTAATTAGAATATAATATTACCCCATATACTTAATTTCAAGGTGATGAATATAAATTTTTAATCGATTTAAAATATTTAAATTTATAATTATGAGAAAAACAACATTTAAATTAAATTAAATGATATATTGAAATATTTATTTTTATTGAAAATTTATTTTAAAATATTAGTTATTCCAACTCTTTTTCCATATAATTTTAAAATTAAATGGGTGTTACTATAATATTCATATAGAAAAAATTTTAAATAACCATTTATCAATAATATTTTTAATTTCATGCAATAAAAAATTAATTGCACAATTTTTTTTAAAATACATTTTTAGGATAAAATTGATTAACTGAATTTTAAAAATATAGTTTTATCAAAAATAACATTTTTTATATTTAAAATTATAAAGTTTAAATGTATTAAAATAAACATGATTAAAATGTAATTTATCAATTTGATAAATACATGGTTATATCATCCTAAATTATACTTAAAAACCCTTCAATATCACCATGAATAACATAAGTATAAGATAAGAAACAATTGTAGTATTGGTTGGGCATTTACCTAATATGGATCTTGTATTTATTTCTAAAAGCATGAACTTATACCATAACCAATTTCATTCTAGATTCACTCATCATAGTTTATCTTCTGCTTGATCTATGTAAAACCTTAGTGAAATTACCAAACTTCCTAAATCAGAAAAATAATCCAAATATTGCAGACTCCTAGTAAATTATTCCATTATTTCTTTTTATAAATATATTTTGTAATGTGGTTAATTTTACTTACACCCCCCAATTAAATCGATATTATATAACAATACTATTTAATAGGTATACTTAATTTAAATATTTCAAGGTCTTTTTAGTTTGGGGTTGTGTATAATAAACAAAATTCAATACAGTGATTATTTAAAGTATTACACTTACTAATATATCAGGTTTCTAAAGAATCCACAAGAATTATACCTCAAATTGTCAATTCCTCCTCACCCTGCATTGAAGGAGTCATCTCAATGTAGTAAATTTGGCCTAAAAAATGACCTTCAGATCCCATTTTCATACTCTTGTAAAGTATATTTCCCTACTGGCACTTCTTTCCCTACCCTTAGAACAACACCCTCCTCTAATACCCAAATAATTAGAGAATCCATAACTTATCAAACAATTATATACTCATGTACTATCTTTTAAACACTATGTATTACCATATCCATGTTCACCAATATTTTGGGGTGAAATATTAAAATATCTCTTTATGTTCCCCATCTCCCTATACATGCCATCTTTTCAATTATAATAAATCCAAATATACCTTAATAAAAATAAAAGGTAGCACTATACTGAGGATATCCCTCTATGAGGAAGTAATTAACCCCTATATTGTATACCATTCCTTTCTCTTCCCTAAAAATACACATTAAACCACTTCTTCATACTTCTCGATCACCCATACTCAGCTTTATTAAGGGAACTAAAATTCCTAGATGATCTACTCCTTTTCTTATTCCACTCCATAATAAGGGCCTAATTCTAAATATATGAGAAGGATTTCAAGAATAATATTTTCACCTAAAATCAAATAAGCATCCTCAAATTGAATGACATTGCAAGTCTCTTCACCCGCATGGGAATATGTCAATCCATGAAATTTGGTAAATCATGTGGTGTAATAAATGGATGTAATTTCCCTTGAAAAATAATCTTGAACTCCCTAGCCCAATCAAATATCAAAGTCTCTTAGAAAATGTTATTTAAAAATAGATACATAAATTCCTTCCAAGACACCCCCACATGTTGTTTTACATATAAAATATGTCTCACTTGTTGATTATTTCTCATAAAAGTATGTACGTGATAATATTCACCCACATATCAAGGGGAGTCTCAATATAGTAAAAAATGTTCAATAAACACTATTTAGAACTCAGTATCCTATTTTACTAACTCACCCAAAAAGTGTGGTGGGTGTCTTTGATAGAACATATAGGACAATATTGAAATGATAAAATTGGACCACAACACCCCATGTCATTTTTAATGTAAAACTAAATTCAGACACTCTTTAACAAGCTAATAAATAGATAGATTGGTGAAGTGAGTGGATTTAACTTTTTTAGTGGTTTGTTCTCATCACCTCCCTCAAAAAACATAATGGGAGGTTTCCATAATGGAATTTGACAATAAATTATAAGATCCTGAATTAAATTAACATTCAATAAAGGTAAAAAATATCATTGATTAATGTAATTAAAAACCGGCACATAATGATTTACACAAATCACACACACTATGATATTAGTGTCTCACACATAGGCTCAATCCTATACTAGTATAATAATTCATGAGTCTAGTATAATCTCATGAATGTTCACAGAAAAATAATATTATAGGATGTTAATAGTAATTAATCCTAGTTTTTACATATATAGTGGAACCAAGACGTAATATAGGAAAAATATATATACATTTTTTAATACATCAATTGACTCAAGCGCATATGATAACCAGAATATCAATCACAAAAAAGAATAAAAATGTCATGTAATAATAAAATTCCAAGAATGATTCAAGTAAACACACTTCTTATCATCCCAATTCCAAGAGTAAAACCCAAAAAAATATAAGTAAAAAATCAAAGTAAAAAACATAGAACCATAATATATGAAAATAAAGATAAAATCTCACTTCCCTAGTAACTTGGAATTCACTCAGATGTGGGTTGTCTACTCCATTCACAAGATCCATACCAAGCCTATAACATGATATATATTCTCTCCATAATATCTTAAATTATATGAAAAAAAAAAGAAAAACAAATGTTTGATATAACATTATAATGTTCCCTATCTGGTTCACTTCCACATTGACTGAACCAGGTCATTATATATGTCAATAATGGCTCCACATATGCAAGATGATACTGAATCAAGGTTGTGGTTATCATGAATAAGTTAGGTGACTATACCATCAATTATATAAAACCATCAAAAAATTAGAGAAAATACCAAGATATAGTCACCATAATATTACAGAAACACCAAATAGAAATCAATGTTTAATTAAATCCAAAATTAAATATGAAATTCCTGAAAAATAAAATTGTGTTACTCTACATTTTATAAAAAATCATAAAACATAAAAAATAGCCTCTATTGAAAGATAATATTAAAAAATTTACAATAGTAAAAAAAGAGTTATTGAGACATCCACATAACATATCTTGAGTACAGACCCAGTCCCAAATCCTAACATTGAATTCTCATCCTTGGTCAACCATCCAAATATGTAGGTCTGTTTTCCATACGTGATCCAAGAAATTAAGGTCTCCTCAGGTACAATAGAGACAGATCAGGGTGTGAATAAAACTCTATAGTCCACAGCCAATGGTTTCCCTAACAATTTCATCAAATACATGTAATTTATTAGTATGAAATTATAATAATTGAATAATTAAATAACTCATCACCATGTTGAATTCATAACCACTAACCCATGTGTTTATTTGATATACACCAAAAGGATAAATAAATATGTAAAATTCATCCATATCATAACAAATAAAATGAAAAAATTTCATGTTATATGAAATGATACAACCATATCCAAAAATTATTATATAGGAATGAATTTCCTATAATGTATTATTCAGTTATGTAGATTATGATATATGATATTGGGTGCATGGATATAACCAAATCATCCACATGGATTTATGTTATCAATAAATCATTAGGTGATTCATTTACGGAATTAGAAACATTTTATGATTTTTGAGATGTTAAGTGATCATAAAATCCAATAGGAATTCATTTTTTGTCATGAATTTTGGCTGGAAAGTATTTGTGGTGGACACTCGATATCATTTATTAAATAAAGGGGGAATATATAAGCATATTATCCTCTTTTCTGTGTTGGGTGGAAGTTTATTTCTAAAAGGTGAATCTCTCTTTAGTATAATTATCCATATTACTTTGAATAATAATATTATATAATGTATTTTAGATATTATGGGATCCCTCATAGATTAAAAGGATTGTATTAGAATGTGTACTAACTATGATGAGAAATTCAATCATATAATTCTTCCTAAACTCCATCAAACACACTCTATAAATATGGAGATTACTATAAATGATGTATGACTATTTGGTTGGTGTTCTTAATTACATATTGATTTTGAGATGGTAGATCACACTATGTTTTGGGATTATTTCTGTGTATTGGTGGGGAGGTAATCCTATAAAACATCCTCAATTGTATGAGATCCACTATCATCTTGGAATCATTATGTTTTTCAATGGTTATGTGAAGAATATTTATATCATAAGGCAATTTTTTCCATTTCTTAATGTACAATATAATGTGAATAAGGGTTATTCATTTGATTTATATTCCTTTTTTCCTAATATAATATATAATAAGGTGTTATCTGGTGTTTTGGTCAATTATAGAGTGTAACTGAGTGAATCCTAATGTATGATTCATGAAAATCAATGGGTTTTACATAGTGTAGTATACGAAAATATGTGATATAATATATTTACTATTGAATAATTTGTATTTCTAAATAGATCATTGAATTGTAAAGGATATACATGATATATCAATAATTATGAATAGCACAGAAAATATTTTCTTTCATATTATATGATTTTATTTTCAGTTATGATAGATGACTCCTTTTAACAATTGTAACAAGTGATATAAGAAAAAATGAATAAAATTATAATTTATTTATAAATATCTTAATTTTTATCGGAATTTTATAAATTATAAGTGTTAGGCCTTATAAATTCATTTTTTATTAACTAAATTAAATATGAAATGTTCATATTAATAACTTTTTTTAGAAATAAATTTCATACTTATTTATTTATTCCTTTTAAATATTCATATATATAATGTTTTTATATATTTTTAATATTATTTATGCCTAATTTTATATATAAGTTACATAAGATAAATAATCATTTTTTTCTGGGTATTCCAACATTTTATTTAGTATTAATATACCATAAATTTGATTTCCAATTATGTTATTATCATGAAATTAGAGGATTAAACTAGTGTATACATATTAGGAAATAGAGTAAATATGGAGTTAATGTCTCTCATGAGTAATGTATCATAAGTTAGTGGTACTTTTGGTAATATTTCTCAATGACCTAGAGTCTCATACCTTGACTATAAAAGTTGGGGATGGAGATATATGGCTTAGAGAATACTCTTGCAGGGATTATTAGTTTCGTATAACTATAATCCTTTACATGAATGAGTTTATGTACCTTTTACATGGAATGAATTTGTATATGTTCCAATAATTTGTTTTCAACTTTTTGAGTATAAAAAACTTTGATTTATGTTAATATTTAAAATTAATATCATTTGAACATATTAATTTGTTGGATGGAATATGAGTTCTAAATAATTGATAGAAAAATTCCTACAAAAAGGAATACAATATGATATAAAAACAATTTTGTGTGATTGAATTGTTCGGAATTTAATATTTATGTGATGTATATTAAAATAGTGATGATTTAATAGTAAAACACTTATACTAAGCGTGACATTACATCAATGGAAAACACATGATAATACATTGTTAATCCATCGAGGTATGTAATACAAAAGATGGGGGGTCATGAATTATATAAAGTAAGAGATGTTGCATATGACTGAACTAAGGGGGGTCGGTGCATGTATTGAAATATGATATTTTTTTCATTTGTTTAGTATCCCCTAACATTATTAGATACTATAGTAATAAAGTTTATTTCATCCATTTAGTGGATTAAGGTAAAGGGTTGTCAAATAAACTATCCAAGAGTAATATTTGATATGATTTGTATGATTACCTACTTAAATAACTTAGTAATTACAAAAACACTAAAGGGAAAAAAATTATAATGAAATATGGATCTTTTCCCACTAATGGTAATGATATATGGGGTCATTATTCTAGTGAGATTTTATTCATTAAAATGTTTTGATGAAAATATATGAAACATGATACTCACCTAAAGATATGCCTTTTTGTTGAATATGACATGCATCATGATTATAATTTTGATATCTCTTATAAGTATTACTTGTGTGATAAGCCTAAATTGGTATTTAAGGATGAGAAATGTTCTCAATGAGATTCATTCAGTGTATTTTAATAAGAATGTTAAAGAAATCAATTT
Organism: Viscum album; assembly: GCA_963277665.1. Lineage (NCBI taxonomy): Eukaryota > Viridiplantae > Streptophyta > Magnoliopsida > Santalales > Viscaceae > Viscum > Viscum album. The sequence continues at coordinate 1,946,651,633 of OY728127.1, read as the reverse complement.
CTAGAACTCTAACTCATGGGTATTAAATATCAAGTGTACATCCCATATTATTTATAGTAAACATAGACTCAAAATGATAGAATTGATAAAAGGTGGGTAATTCAATGTTTTTAAAATTGGTCAATAGTTTTTATATTTGATGTCAACAATTTTAATCTATGTCTACCTAGTGGAAAATATTTGGAATTAGAAAATGGTTATTATATTCATACCATAAATAGAAATTGTAAATTTGTATGTTGTTTTTGAAAAGAAGATACTTTCATTCAATATTATGATCAATATTCATTCCATATATATAAATAAAAATATAATTATTTATGGAATTGGGAATATGGTGAATTATATATACATCCTCAATATGGATAATCATGTTTATAACATTTTGAATAAAAAGATAAAGGTTAATTATAACAATATATATCTTTTTAATTTTCACCTTCAATATATAAATCATAAATGAAATAAAATACTCCACATAGATGGATTTTTTAACACATTCAAATATGAATCCTTTGATAAATTTTAATCGTATTTTTTTGGAAAAATGACCACCAAAACTTTTAGTGAAAATGGATAAAGGTAAAGTGGATTGTTGAATCTTATACATAGTGATATATTAATATTAATAACTATATGATAAATTGGCTTCCTTAGGTACATTATAACATTTACTGATGACTTTAATTTTTAAGTTCATTATTTTATATGAGATGTAAGTTTGAAACATTTGAAAAGATATAAGTGTTTCATGATTAAGTATAGAATAGTTTTTGAAAAGATTTAAGATTCACTAATCATATTAGGGTTTAAAATAAGTTATATAAGAATTAATTTATCATCTATGATATAATGGAATGTTTTCACAACTTAATCCCCCTAGAACACCATAGTTTATTGGTTTTTTAATAGGAGTAATCAAAGTATGTTGAACATGGTTTAATTGATGATGAGTCGATGTGGAATTATTTATTCATTCTAAGGATATAATTTAGAAACTACTAAATTTATACTTAAATATGTTTCATTTAGAACATTCATATAGTAACTATATGACATAATAATTAATATGCATCTTGGTTTGTGTTTTAGGAAAATATTTGGGTTTTGAAGTAAAAGTAAAAGATATTTTTTTAGAAACATAATATAAAAATATAAAAAACATTATTTTTTTGATTATCCAAATGAAACTATGGAAAATTATTTCTATATTCCAATAGATTAAAACTTTTTTGTTCCCCAAATAGGTATATTCCTTGAGAAGGAATATATTATTTATTGATTCAATGAGATGAAAAATTTAACATAGAAAAGTATAAGACAAAAATTTTGGTATTTTTTGATATTTAAGTTGAGCTGGTTATATAAGGGGTTGTGGAAGAAGAACTAACATAGGTTACACAAGAACAACTAAGGTCTTGTAAGAGTTTTACTTGTAAGAGAGATCAGGATTTATTATATAAAATGATGATGAAATAATTATATTAGATAACGATCCTACTAACTATTGATAGTCCATTGAGATTTATGATAATGGGAAATTGTTAAATTGAATTAAATCTAATATAAACTATACGTATGATAAACATGATTAGAATTAGGCAGATAAAACTTATGTGGGGATAACCATATGGTACTAGTGAGTTTTCAAAATGAAAACTGACATGTATAGTAGATTGTAGGCCTTTAATTTTATCTTATTAGAAAAGGTTTGCAAAAAAGTTCATGATATTAGCGATGAAGAATCCTTTCTATAGTTATGATGATAAATACAATTTTATTATATCATTAGATAAAATATTCATATGAATTTGATACATGTCAAATGGGTGTCAAATCCACTTTCCTTAACTTAAATTTTTTCATGGAAGTGTATATGATAAATATCAAAGTTTTTGAATTTCAAAATGTGCATGTTATGGTTATATGTTTCATTTAACCATTTATGGATTGAGAAAATATGCTCAAGATTAGAACATATTGTTTGATGATACAACCAATGATTTTGATTTCATCATGAATTTGGATGATTCTTTTGTATTCAAGAACATTATTGGATGTATTTTAGTATTTATGATACTATATTTAAATGAAATAATTATAATAGAAAATGATATCCCACCTATACATTTTTTAAAGGCGTTGTTGGGAAAATTATTATTGATGAAATGCAAGGGTGAGTTAGCATAAATATTGGGTATAAATATCTATATAGGTTCATCAAATAGGTCTCTATGACTAAAAAAATATTATAAAATTCATGAAATATTTTAGTATAGAGAACTCCAAGAATGGGGTCTTTACCAGTTTCATAGGGAATTAATATTAAAAAGATTCAAAATACCTCTAATGTGGTTGAAGGTATTTTTAGGATTATTTATGCATCTATAATAGGACATTTCATGTATAACATGTCATGTACGTGAACCAATGTCACATTTCTATTCACCATAATAAGTAAATACCAATCCAATCCAAGATAAGTTCACAAGAATTATATTACGAATTTCCTTAAATACTAATGAAGAATTATGGATATGTTCTTATTTCTTAGAGGTGAATATGAACTCATTATAAAGAGTTAAACTGATGAAGGTTTCTAATATGATTGAGAAGATATGATATTTTAATCTAGTGTCATGATTATCAAAAATAATGGATCCATCAGTTTCAATAGTTCCAAATAAGTTATTATATAATACTCAAAATCGAGAAATTATACATCAATATATCAGATGTTGTGATGGAATCTATTTGGATCAAGAATTTCATTATAAGAAATGGGGTTGTTATGAGTATAAAAGGAGTAATTAGGATTTATTATGATAATAATGTGTTTATTACTCAAAAAAAGCAAACCCAGTCACATCGAAGAACAAAAAAAAATCCTTCCCAAATACGATATCATGTATGAAATCATTGATAAGGGAAGTGTAATTATATTTTGGGTGGCTATATTTAAAATTTTATAAGATCTATTGATAAAACCATTCGTTCAAGAAAAATCATATGATTCATATGGAATCTCTTGCTATTAGATACATTTGATATTGTTAATAATAGTTATAAATTATATCATGGTGTTATAATAATTTAAATATCATTTTATAATTTATTCATGTGTGATTTATTTATATTACATGAAAATTAGAATGATAATAGACTCATGGGATAATATGTCAAAAATATTATCTAAAATAAACTACTAAATTATATCAAATGGAATTTCATAAAATCATAGATATAGTTTGGGTTAATGATACTTAATAATCATCATTATTTTTGGTTGGTGAGTTATATAACATGAGAAACATTATTCCTTAATACCTTTTTCTATGAAAAACCTGAGGCTTAGCTAATCAAGAGGGTTTTACATAAACAATTTTCATTAAATTAGTTAGATATTAACCATTTTTGGATTTTTCCACTCACATGATGATTTGAGACTTATTAATGTATGATTTAATTAAAAAGATGAAATTCAAGTCCATGCTTATTTTATTGAGTAGTGATTTTCTTAGCTACTAGGATGAATTAAATGTGATGTATCCATTCAAATTGGTTAATCTATTTTGGTGAATCAAGAATTTATGATATGAACTATATAATATTGACTATATCTAATTCACGTGATTACATAATGTCATAGATCAAGGGACAATATAACTATATATAATATTTATATGAAATGTATTATGGTGGATATGTTTATATAGAGATGTTAGTGTGTTCAATTGAGATCACACCATTCCCATTTAAATCTTGAGTATCACTGAGGGTTCAAATTGTCACTCTTTTCATATTTGTATGTAAAAACCCCAAATTTTTCCATGTAATATTTTTTAATTATATGGAAATATTATAAGTCATCAAAATTTGATGGCACGTGATTCTGAGGCCGAGAGTGGCTAGAATGAATTTCTGAACTTTCTTTAAGTACGTTCAGTTAACATGTGAGTGAGAATTTGTAACTTTTTAACAAATGCTCAGAATTGAAATTAGAGGACACTTTTGAACTCACAGCACTGATTTTTGCTTAAGGTGGAATTCACATCGACCGCAACAGGTCGAGGGTGGAAGTTGGAAATCTCAGTTTTTGTGGATGAATATAAAATAAAACAATAGTTTTATTTTCATTTTAAATCTCTCCACCACTTTTTGAATTTGGTGGTGGAGACCCCCCAACCTTGAAACTCCTCTTTTAATGTGGTGTATCTCTTGGAAACCCTCCTCCAATTAATGAGACATCATTAATTGAATAATTAATGAACTCTTAAACTGAATTTGGGGGATTGGATCCTCACTTCTCCTAGAATTGAGAATTGTTGGAAAACACTTTTGCTGGAGAACTCTTGGTGGAATAATATCTTCTAATGAATAACCTCCTCCAATGAACAATGAATATCCGGACTAAGAACATTGAACCAACATTAGAGGATGGATTAGAAGCGTATTGCATGAGTGACGAACATCTGTGTATCCTTCATTGTCTTCATCTTCTACCTCACATAGTCTCCAACAAATGGTCGAGGTAGGGTTTGTTTGTGATTGTTCTTCGTTAATTTAAATTGATTCAATATTCTTGATCAACATGTTATTGGTATAACATGGAAGGTGCAGGCCAAACGAACATGGCCCGTTCCCTCTGTTACTTCATTGTTTGACATGTTCTTCACAGGCGAAACATCTTCCTGAGCAGAACTCTACAATGATGGTCTTGATGTCATGGCGACATTGGGAGATGAACATTGATGCCTTCGAAATGTAGAACGGGAAAACAGATCTCACCTGATGACCTACGGAAGCCTTCCGGTGCAACGGCACTAATGACCGAAACCGGTGACTAGCGTTGGCGATAGGAGCTTATGACTGGCACCGACAAGGTACAATGCGGCGGTCGACACACCGGCTAGCAGCGATAGTGGTGGCGGCACAACTGCGCCACCGAAGGAGGTCGCGGACCATCAGCCACGATAGAGGAGGGTTGTGGCTGGAAAGCTTGCTGACCGGGTAGAATCATGGGCACCATGCTTCCGTGCCATTGGTATTGAAGTTCATGGCTGCCAAGCCGCAGCAACGCGCCTGGAGGGCGGCTGGCACCCGACCAGCCGCGGAGTCCATATTGACGTACCTCGGCTCCTATAGAAGGGGAGCTGGCCAGAACCCCTACTGGTCGCATCACGCCATGAAATACCCACTCTGGAGGGTCCCACGTGCTAGCAGGCGGTGCCACATAGCGCCATCAGGTTGGCTGGAACTGAACGGCCCTTGGGCCATTTGGGAATCCCCAGGGGTGCCTCCCCTGGGTGACGGCTAGGGAGGGCCTCCCCAAGGTGGGCCACCCCGGCCGCAATTCACCCACTTTTCAGGCTAGTCTGGACCGTTTCCTAGTATGTCGGACCCGGAATGGGTTGGGTGGACCCGAACCGAGTCAGTCAGACTGGGTCGAACAGGACCCGGGCCCATCTGGACCCAGATATTCCTTTTGGCCATATCATGAGAATTGGGCGTCCGTTTGAAAAATCTTCTATTGCGCTAGAATCCTTGTATTGAGAAAGTCCTTTTGTTATACTCCACTTGAGTTGTGGATAAATTTGGAGTAAGGCTTGGTAGGATCGAACCCAAGTCTAACCATGCCCTTAGTACGGAAATGCTAATAACATAGAGACTGGGCATCTTATTGACTCACCGTCTATCGTGTTGGGTACCTTATTATGTGACGGACCTTCATGATACTTTTTCATGGGACTTTGTGGCAGTTGAAGTATCAACTGATGGATGGGGTAGTAGATCCTCCCAGAATCAAGCATGCTTAGCGCAAGAACCATGTGGCTGGATGTAGTTGAAGAATATTCTGATCCTATGTGGGACATCTTTGGATCCTATGTGGGTCAGCATCAACCGATCCTATGTGGATCATATACAGATCATGTGTGGGTCATCTTCAGATTTTGTGTGGTTCATCTTCATATCCTATGTGGGTCTGTATCTATGGATCCTTTGTGGGTCATCATCAGATCCTGTGTGAGTCATCTTCAGATCCTGTGTGGGTCATCTTCGATCCTGTGTTGGTAAAAAAATAGATCATCTTGACGATGTAAAATGATCTAGAAATACATCTAATCATCTATACATCTATACTTATTTTATACTGGTGTGAGATAAGTCTTTACATTTGTGTTATTCTTCTATGTCGTGAAACCTACATGGTATTCTAACCATTGTGGAATAGTTGTGCTTTTGGCTAAAGAGTTGGGCTATGTGTTCCTCTTGAATGAGTTGGCTTACATGATAACATAGGTATATGTATGGTCAAATACCTATGTAGGTTTTATTGTATCTTCGTGCTTTGTAATCGGGGTCTTGCTTTTTGGATTATCCATTGTGGATTCTAAGAGATCTTCGGGGGGTCTCGAGATCCCTACTGAGTATTGTTATACTGGCCCCTACACGGGCTACGCCTGCACCATGCTATGTCTTGTGCAGATGATAGACAACATTGATCGAGGTTGAGGGTACCTGGACTAGAGGCTGCTTGGAGGTGGACCATTAGACGAGACGAATCGCAGAGATGACTGTTCGACCGTTGTGCCTACCCTTTAGGTCGGATCCTTGGTGGGTGTTCACAAGAACTATTTTCAGTTTTACTTGTAATTTTCTGTTATTATTGTATCTGATACACTTTACTTAATGTACTCACCCTATTTACTATATAGTTTACTTTGAGCTTGTATATTATTGTGTCATTGGATTGTGTGATTTTCCAGTTTAAAAGGAAATGCCTTCCAGGTTTTTGGGATATACCATTCAAGTTCTTGTCACCAGCCCATGGCCTATGGAAGGCGGGCATGGGGTAGTCACGATAAGGGCCCTTGGGGACGGTTTGTGAAAAATTGGTATCATAGGATTCAGTTCTATTCCAGAACTAGGACTCTGATCTTTTCCATGTGGTTAGAGTGTTATGTTTTATGAGTGGTTTTTTCAGTTTGGGGAACCCAGTTTTGGTACGGCAGCCTATGTATCCATACACCATGACCCTATGTTCTGATTTCCAACATAGTGTATGAAAACAATGTTTGTGTGTGTGTTTTTGAAAAGTTTTCATTTTTTCCTCTTTATGTCAGCTCATTGGGTATAACTTATTGATTGTAGTGCACCTGTTTTTTTCAGGATTCCTCCACACAGATGGTCAGCCAGGGTTCCAGGTAGAGTATGCGATGACATCCCATCGAGAGACACATCATCAGTGTAGGGCCCCCTTTCAGAAGTTGTTCCATCGGGTGGTGTACCAGCACCACCACTACCCATTGGTCAGTCGATTCCACTAGCACCAGCAGTAGATGGTTCATGTCGATTGAGGACATAGCATGAGTTCCAGCATAAGAGGCCACCAAGGATCTAGGGAAATACGGATCCGCAGGCGACTGAGGACTGGATGGAGGTCATGGTCAGAGTTTTTTGACTGCTAGGGACACCAGCTGATCTTATGGTCATCCTTGCAGCCAGTCTTCTTCAGGAAGAAGTAGGGAGATGGTGGATCTTGATGCTCCAAGTTCATGATGAGGTGTCCCTCATCTTGGTAGACTTTGGGAGCCTTTTCAGTGCTGATTTTTTCTTAGCGACCTTATGATCTGTGCGTATATAGAAGCTTCTCCAATTGCAGCATGGAAGCATGACCATGTCTCATTATTCATTGAGGTTCTCTGAACTCTCACGCTAATCCACTAACATGGTAAGAGACCCTTTCTTCAATGCCTGGACCTCCGAGAAGGGGATCAAACAAGAGATCAGAGCTTCTATGGTATCTCTCTTCATCCCGACTCAGGCTGGGGTGTAAGAAAGAGCACTCTTGGTTGAGATATTCTTATCTTAGTAGTCACCAGTAGTGAGACCCACCACCAAACGTCATCTAGCAGAGTCATCTGCAGCTGGCAGCAAATAAATGACGCAGAGGTCCAAAAGGACCAGACCTATAGATGGATGACCACAAGATACAAGGACGATTGTGCAGGGCTCTTGAGACAGAGTAGGATAGGCGAGGAGAAAGTACTGTTACTCGTGTGGCAGGCAACGTCACATGGCTCATGACTGCCCGACCCATTGTACGGATGACTAGCAGTTGGTCGAAGGACCACCTAGGTAGAGGCAAAGATTTGATTGATTAGGTCCCTAGGCAGTAGGAGTTCATGGTAGAAATGTTGGACATGTAGTATGTGGTGGGTGGTGATTTGAGGTTCATCGTCCACCACCACCATGTGGTCCACCCCGACTGCAGGGAGCATGTGGATAGGGACGAGATCAGCTCCAGGTAGTTGGGGCCTATGACCACGGCACTCTGGAGATGATACAAGGTATGATCTGTGTCTACTCCACCTTACCTACAATATTTATTGACATAGGTTCCAATCACTCTTTTTTTGAAACATCCCTTGTTCAGAGCATAGAGATTCTTGTGGAGCCGTTGGCACGATCCTTATAGCTAGACACTAATATGGGAGAAGATTTGATGATTGCACACTGGGGAGAGCAGTGCGAGATTACTCTAGGAAGTGAGATCTTCGACTGTGATCTCCAAGTAGTGACATCAAGGCCTTATGAGGTCATATTGGGTATGGACTGGTTATCCACAATCCATGCTCAAATTGACTGTATTAGGTGAAATGTACAGTGTGTCTGCATGGATGGGACAAGTTTTTCCTTCACCTGAGAGACGGGAACCTTTGCAGCAAAGGATGAACTTACCCAGAGGAGGGTGTATCCAACCACTCATCAGTTGGCTAGCCTTACCCTCATAGAAATTGATGTTGAGAGTCCCAGATATCTGGTAGTGGTGGACTAGTATGCTGATGTTTTCCATGATGATGTTCTGGGTCTACCTCGTCGAAGAGAGGTGGACTTTTATATCGACTTGTACCTCGGGTTGGTACTGATATCTACAGCATCATATCAGATTGCTCTTGTTGATCTTCAAGAGTTGATAGTATAGCTTGAGGACTTGAAAGGGAAGGGGTTCATAAGGCCTAGTGTTTCTCCTTAGGCAGCTCCAATTTGGTTCGCCAAGAAGGTGGATGGGAGTTTGAGACACTATATGGACTATCAGCACCTGAAACTGGTGACCGTGAAGAAAAAGTACCCACCACTGAGGATTGATGATCATTTTTATCAGATTAAGGGAGAATGGTGATTTTCAAAGATAGAACTTAGATCAGGCTATCACCAGCTCAGAGTGTGAGATGAGGATGTGCAGAAGATGAACTTCAGATGTCGGTATGGCCACAATGAATACTCGGTTATGCTATTCTGTGCGACCAACGCCCCAACAATGTTCATGTGACTCATGAATAGGATAATTCAGTCATACCTCAATCACATTGTGGTGGTCTTTATTCACAACAACCTGGTATACTCAGCTACAGAGGAGGAGCATCCCTATCATCTGCAGATTTTTCTGGACACACTCTAAGAGCACCAGCTTTATGATAAGCTCTAGAAGTGCTAGTTCTAGATCTGAGAGGTTCAATTCTAGGTACAGTTCATCTCGGAGGATGGAGTTGAGGTGGATCTAGTGAAGATTGAGGTTTTTCTTGCTTGGGATCCACCCAGGTGTGTGATGGAGGTGCGAAGTTTCCTAGGTCTGGTTGGTTACTACCGGAGGTTTGTGCCTAACTTTTCCTGAGTTTCGGCACCCTTATCAGCATTGAAGAAGAAGGGGAAACCCTTTGTGTGGTCAGAGATATTTCAATAGAGGTTTTAGAATCTAAGGCAGATATTGATGATTTCCCCCATCTTTAGGATGCCGAAGGAGGGTGTTGGGTATTTAGTCTACTACGACGCATCAGGGACCGAGCTTGGATGTGTCCTGATGTAGTTGTGATCAGTGATTGGTTATGGTTCTCAATAGCTAAGATAGTTTCAGCAGAACAATGTTACCCATGACCTAGAGTTTGTGGCAGTGGTCTTCACCTTGAAGATATGGCAACATTACTTGATGGGTGAACATTTTACAGTTTACTCTGATCACAAAAGTCTCAGTTTTATCTTCTCTCAGAAGGACCTGAACCTGATATTGTGGTATTGGCTTGAGTTCTTACAAGTCTATGACTTCAAGATAGTCTATACTCCTGGGAAGGGTAACATAGTAGCATATTCACTCAGTAGGAGATCTGGTATACAGTTGTTGAGTGAGGCGATAGAGTAGCTAGATGATTGGCGAATATCCTACATGGATCAAGATGGATTAGAATATTTTTGGTATCTGACAGCCACTCCCCAACTCCTTCAGCAAGTCAGGGAAGCACATCTTGGGGACATTGACTACAAGGCTCTATGTTCTTAGATATCCACAGGACAAGCACCTGATATATTTTCTGAAGGTGGGGAGTACATCATCCTCTTTAGAGGACATACTATGGTACTGGTGGCGCTATGAGATTAAGTGTTGACGGAGTTCCATATGTCCCCTATAGTGGTACATTTAGGAGTGGAAAAGATATACCAGGATCTCCAATGCTAGCACAGGTGGTGGGGAATGAATAAAGCAGTGGCAGAGTTTGTCTCATGGTGCCTCACATGTTAGCATCTGAAGGCAGAGCATCAGGTTCTAGTGGGTTTAGCTCAGCCACTTCTGGTGCTAGATTTGAAGTGGGATGGAATTTCTTTGGACTTAATTATAGGACTTCCATGCACATTTAAGGGACATGATTCCTTCTGGGTGATCATTGAATGAATCACCATGTCGGTCCTCTTCCTACCTATTAGAGAGAATGGATCAGTAGAGATCTTGGGATGCCTCTACGTAAAGAATATTGTATGACTTCATGGAGTTCCCTCGACAATTGTCTTCGATCATGATGAATATTTGACTTCCCAGTTATGGAAGTGGTTGTAGGAGGCGTTCGAGACACAGATTTGATTGAGAACCATGTTTCATCCTCAAATAGATGGTCAAAAATAAAGGACCATTCAGACCCATCAGGATATGTGGCATGCTTGTGTCCTTACTTTCATTCATAGTTGGGATGATCACTTTCCCTTGGTGGAGTTCACATAAAAAGCATCTATCACTCCACCATCGGTATGGAACAATTTGAGGAATTGTATAGTCGACCTTGTAGATCACCTCTGTGCTAGATTAACACAGGGGAGTTAGTACTCATGGGACTGGAGATGGTATGGACAACCACAGAGAAGGTGCATATCATTCAGAAGCGGATAAAGACTGCACAGAGAAGGAAGAATTCTTGTGCTGATAGTAGAAAGATACCTCTGGAGTTCAAGGATGGTGACCATGTCTTTCTACGGGTATCACCTCAATGAGGTTTGTGGAGATTAGGTCCGGGCGAAAAGTTATCTCCATGGTTCATAGGACCCTTTCATGTCCTCAGCAGAGTTGGCAAGGGGGCATACCTCCTAGACCTTCCCCTCAGATGCACTAGGTGCATGATGTTTTCCATGTATCCGAGCTAAGGAGGTATGTTCATGATCCTTCACAATTCATTGACTAGGGAGAGCTAGAAATTGTGGATGGGGTGACGTTTTTAGAGGTTCCAGTAGAGATTCAGGATCAACTGGAGAGATTCCTTTGTGAGTGATCGATACCTCTAGTATGCATACATTGGCAGCATGGGAACCTCCAGGAGAGAACATGGGAGCAGGAAGCTCAGATTTGTGATCAGTACCCCCACATGTTTTCCTAGATTGTGTTGTGGCTTTCAGAGATGAAAAGACATGAGGTGGGGAGAATGTAAAGACCCGTAACTTTTACATGTATTTTTTTAATTATATGGAAATATTACGAGTCTGTGAAATTTCACAGCATGTGATTCTGAGGCCCGGAGTGGCTGAAATTAATTTCCAAACATTATTTAAGTACGTTCAGTAAATAATCAAGCAAGAAATCATAACATATGAATCGGTGCTTGGAATTGAAATTCGAGGACACCGTTGAACTCACAACATCGATTTTTTCTTAAGGAGGCCTTCACCTCGACCGCAATGGGTTGAGGGTGGAAGATGGATATCTCAGTGTTTGCAGAGGAATAAAAATTAAAACAATAGTTTTATTTATATTTTAAACCACTCCGCCACTTTTTGAATTTGGTGGTGGGGACCACTCGACCATGAAACCCCTCTTTTAATGTTGTGTAACTCTTGGAAACCCTCCCCCTATTATAGTGTAATAATTAATTGAACTATTAATTAACTCTTAAACTTAATTTGGGGGATTGGTTCCTCAATTATTTTAAAATTGAGAATTGTTGGAAAACACTTTTTCTAGAGAACTCTTGGTGGAGGAACATCCTCCAACGAAGAACCTCCCCCATCGATGAATGAATCCCCAGATCAATAACATTGAACCAATGTTGGAGGATGGATCAAAACCATATTTTTGGAGTGATGAACGATGGCGTCTCCTTCATCGTCTTCATCTTCCTCCTCACGCCATCTCCAATGAATGGTCGAGGTAGGGTTTGTTTGTGATTATTCGTGTTCAATTTACATTGATTCAATATTCTTTATCCACATGCTATCAGTCTAATGTGGATGGTGAGGGACAAACGATCGCGGCCCGATCCCTCCACTACTTCATTGTTTGACGTGTTCTTCACGGGCAAAACTTCCGGAAGAGAGGATTATGACCTGGATGGACTTGATGTGATGAGGACGTCCCAAGATGAACATTGATGCTTTCAAAATGAAGAACGGGCCACCGGATCTCACCTGGTGACCCCCGAAAGCATGCCAGTGTTACAACACCGGCAACCGACATTAGTAGGGTACAAGGTGGTAGCTGGCACACCGGCCGGCTGTAATGGTGACGGCGGTGCAACCATGTCACCGAAGGAGGCCATGTCATGTCAGCCGTGATAGAGGAAGGTGACGACCGGTATGACTTCCGGCTGCATGGAAGCCAGAGGGGGCGCGTCTGCACCGCCAGTGTTGGAGACTGTTGCTGCCAAGATATGGCGGCGCACCTGGAGGGAGTTCAGCACCCAACCAGCCGTAGAGGCAATATCGCACATTCCAGTGCAGCTAGAAGATGATCCGGACGGAACCCCGACCAACCGCATCATGCAATGTAGGACCCGCTCTTGCGGGTGACACATACCAATAGGTGGCACCACGTGGTGCTGCCGGGTTGGCCAGAACCGAATAGCCCTCGGGTCATTCTAGAACCTTGGGGGGCTCCTCCCCTAGTTGGTGGCTCGGGCAGGACCCACCACAATAGGTCACCCCAGCCACGGGCCACCCAGTGGGCCAGTCTAGACCCAAACTCAGTTGGGTTGGCCCGAACCAGGTCGGGTGGCCCGAATCGGGTCAGGCTTCCAAGGCGGGGCTGGTCTGATTGGTTCGAACCGGACCTGGGCCCATCTGGACACAGATATACCTTTTTGGTAATATCTTGAGAACCAGGCGTCCGTTTGATGAACCTTCAGTGGATCTGGAATCCTTGTATCGAGATGGTTCTTTTGGTATAGTCCGCTTATGTTTTGTATAAAGTTGAAGTACAATCGGGTTGGATCCAACCCAAATCCAACCATGACCTCGAATCCGAAACGCTAATAACTTACAGATTGGCGGTCCGATTGACACTCCATCTATCACGTTGGGTCCCTTATGAAGTGACAGACCTTCATGATAATTCTTTGTGGAACATAGTGGTAGTTGAAGTATAGAATGATGGATTTAGGATAAGATCCTCCCGAAATCAAGCGTTCTTAGTGCGGGAACCCTGTGGCTGATTGTACTTAAAGAATCTTTAGTTCCTGTGTGGGTTATTATCAGATACTATGTGGTTCATCATCTACAAATCATGTTTGGATCATCTACAGACCCTGTGTGGGTCATCTTCAGATCATGTGTGGGTCATCTTCGAATCCTGTGTGGGTCACCATCTACGGATCTTATGTGGGTCATCTTCAGATCCAGTGTGGGTCATCTTTTGATCCTGTGTGGGTCATCTTTGATCCTGTGTAGGTCAACAGCAGTGCTTCTTGGTGAAGTAAGATGATCTAGAAATATAGATAATCATCTATACTTTTGTACTTAAGTTATACTGGTGTGATCTGAGTCTTACCTTTGTTGTATTATTCTGTGTGGTGCTAACTACATGGTATTCTTGCCTTCGGGGAATAGTTGTGATTTTGGCTAAAGAGTTGGGCTATTTATTCCTCTTGAATGAGTTGGTTTACTTGATAACATGGGTATATGTATGGGCATATACTGAAGAAGGGTTGATTGTAGCTTCCTACATTGTAATTGTGGACCTGCTTTGTGGATTATCCTCTGTGGATTCTGAGAGATCTTCAGGGGTCTCGGGGTCCCTATTGAGTATTTTTATACTCACCCCTACACGGGCTACACCTACACCTTACTGTGTCTTAAGTCGATGACGAACGTCATTGATCGAGGCTGAGGGTGCCAGGACTGGAGGATGGTCAGAGGTGGACCATTAGACGAGGCGAACCACATAGAAGACCGTTCGAGATTTGTACCTACCCCTCAGGTAGGATCCTTGGTTGGTGTTCATAGGATCAATTTTTAGTTTTACGTGTACTTTCCAGTAAGGCTTGTATTTCAGCCCCTTTACATACTTTACTCACCCTATATACTATATAGTTTACTTTTTTCTTGTATCTTGTTGTGTACTTGGATTGTGTGAGTTTTTAGGTTAAAAAGAAATGCCTTCCAGTTTTTAGGGATATGCATTTCTGGTGCTAGTCGCCAGCCCCTGGCCTATGGAAAACGGGCTTGGCGTAGTCACAACACGGACCCTGGGGTAAGATTCCTGACAATCTACAAATTCAAGAATTCATATTTTATTTAAATTCAATAAAGTCTCATAGGTTCACACAATTAGACCATAAAGTAAGGATTAAATTTTGTACATTTTTTTAAAAAAAATTATTATATTTTGACAAAACCTTTTATAAATGTGCTTATATAGATTTAAAAATATATTTTTTGCTTTCCATAAATTCCTTATGGGTTTTAAATTAATTTTGGTGATTATTTAATATTATATTAAAATATTAATTATATAGTAAAATTAATCAGTATCATAATACATAATTTGAAAATTATGAATAGAATATGAAATTAGACAACCATATCAGTAAAGGATTATATAGGAATGAGTTTCTTGTATCATTTTTAATGATATGTTCTACTTTATGGGATATCTAGTGAATGGATATCGTCGCATATTCTAAATTTTTTTGACATTGTTTTGAATATTTATAACTATTTGTTTATTTAATTATAGATTTTTATGATTGTTGAAACATTCACATATATTAAACTATAATGGGAATACATTTTGGTGAAACATATGTCTCGTACCAAGTGTTTTTTAGTAGATGATAAATCCCTTTTAGGGAATTAAGGGGGTATATATAAGATTATGATAATTCAATTTGTGTTTTGTGTGTATATATTTCCAATAACTAAATATATCTTCAACTTGGTTCTCTATTAGTCTTTGAATAATAATGTTCCAACACACCATTTTTATATTTCATGATCCTCTCATATCATATGGAGATCTTAGTGGCTAACGTACTACTAGGTGAGTAAAGAGTCTATAAATTATCACAAATTCATCTACCTCATACATAGTTTATAGAAATAGTTTATGATGTATATGTGGGATCCCTATTTAGTATGAATTTCAACTTTTTATGTTGATTTAGTGATGATATATTTGGATATTTACTAAGTTTAAACTAAATAATTAGTCAAGGGATAATAATAAAAAACTTCATAATTGTCACACACATGAAATTCATTTTACCTTATTATAATATTTTTTCCCTTTTACTTTATTTTTAAGAGTATAATATTTTAAAATTTTTGATTGGGTGGTTTTTCCTACTATTGCATTGTTAGTGCACATAGTTTGGTGAAAATTATATGGTTACCCATATGAAAGGACATTTTCTTGTTTATTTTTTTCTTCTATTTTTTGTTCTACATGGGTAGAAAAATATTTGGTCTAAAATATGGGAAACCAAGTAAATATTATGTGATCCCATGGTTTATAGAGGTACTATATAATTACAGACATGGTTTTAGGGGAAACCTTATAGTAAGTATGATTGTGGTTATATAGTTTTAATATATCAATGTTTCATGGATATCACTTGGTTTTCAAAAAAATACCCCCAAACTATAGGGGTTCTCAGGAGAGTCCAGTAAGTGGTAAATGGTTAGTTCATGATTTTTCCATGTATGCAAAAAAACCATGCATTCTACTTAGACCTTATAAATATAGAAATTAGCATTCGAGACACTTATAATTTGAATCCCAAGTACACTCTCCAACAACATATTCAATACCCTATACACATGGAACCTCTACTTCATGATTATACTCCATTCCATGTTGATTACATCGTAGTTCCTCATTATTTTGATATGATTCATCAATATATGCCCCCTTCCTACTCTCTTCTTTATTCTTATTTTCCCCATCTCCAGTTGTTGTGTTCTTCCTTCACCAACCATTTGGCTGATGGTTTGACCTTGTGCCTCATAATTATTCTTTTCTTGGGTGTTTGGATCATTTTATAGTAATTTTCATCCTCTATTCATGGTTTTAGACCTTTCATATTTTGTTTGAGTTAGCGTTCACCTTGTATCATCCTTTCAATTCTTGAAACATTATTTTTTCATGATTAATGTATTTTTTTATATGAAAAAATAGTATTTAATGTTTTTGGGTATTTTTTGTGGAAATAAAATGAGATTTAATTTTATTTTCAATCAATGTGATGTTTTCTTCAAATTAAACACATGGTATAAATCTTTTTTTATTTAACCTCATACAATAACTTCTTGATCAACTACATTAACTGATTTTATAAATGGATTTCAAAATCATGGAAGGCATTCCTCCATTATAATAATATGAATAGAACTTATCGAATATTAATGGTGATATTATTACTTCATAATGGTGTTTTAAATTTTATATAATTTTTTAAATATTTCAAATTATTATATACCAGATCTCAATGTGGGTTGTAGTCATTGAATCAAAGGAATGATTATGAGGTCTGGTTGGTACATAGTAAAGTGAAATTTTATCATGAAAACCCACCCATGATATAGGCCCTTATCAAGTTTATTTTTAAATAATGGGATTTTAATTTTTATTGGACATGGTTTTTATGTACATAACATTATTAAGTAAGGTGTGTCTTCATGAGGGGTTGTAAAACCTATTTTTTCTATGAGGTATAGAACCTTTTATTTTCGATTAAATTAATTAATTTTATCCTAATTTGAATTCATGATGTGATTAAAGGGGTTTTGGGAGTGTCTGTGGAATTTTTGGATCCCAAAACCTCATGTTTTGGAAGGAAATGTTGGGTTGCACAGTTATGAAAATCGATTCCTCCCAGGACACAAGGTTTTATTAAATTGAGTGGGGTGTTTTAGTGTGTTTCATAGGACCACATTTTTTTTCTCTAACTGTGTGACCAATAATGTTGGAATTTATGAATTTCCATAGAAATGAGAAATATGGATTTACCATGCCCATGAATTTTTAGTCAAACCTTGTAGCTAGTCCATGTGAGGGGTGTCTTGAGGCAGAGATATGCACATAGTTGGTGGATGATTTTCCCAACCATGTAGCCCAACTATGTGAACCATTAATGATTGGTAAAATTAATTTTTCCCTTATGTTCATAAAATAAATTTCGATCCTCTAAATAATCATTTTCCATGCATAGGATGTTATCCATGGGAGATCTATCATTTCCCTTTTATCTAGGATTTGATGTATCTCCACTATATGGACTTTGATTGAGTCGTTATCTATCTAATTGGAAGCATACCAGTAAGATATATATTCCTATTACACCGTTATTTATTTCTATTCTTGTCAAGAAAGTTATTTTTAGGAAATATGATATGCCTTATTTTACGGTAATTTTTCAATTTTCTAAATTTTTTCCATACTCACCCAGATTAGAGGCTTACAATGTATGGGGAGTTGACTACAATGATGATGTTGGTAGTCTCCTTCATTCCCTTAAAGTCTTGGTGTGTATAACTTATGTCAATATTTCTCACACCGGTTCTTATATGAGATTCTAATAAATTTAATTTTTATTTAAATTAAATGAATGGGTTTGATCTAGATGACTAATGAGATGCATTGATGTTTAATTCAAGGTTAATGACATTAAATTTGAGCCACCCCTTGGGTGTGTTGTTATATTATATTCAACCACCATGGGTGGCCAATGCACTTGATTCACCTATTGATGTGTGGCCTTTTATTCCTTTCCTTAGGGATGTTAAATAAATTTATTAAATTTGAAAATTTAATTAAAATGAAAGGGAGATTTGAATTACATGTCCCTCGGCCCTTGGCTATTGTTCTTAATCTCTTATGATTGAGTTGTCTTTCATAATTGTAATGGAAATTAAAATGTATGGGAGTATTCCAGTTAATCTAGGCCTTCTAATCTTGTGGTATTTTTTAAATCAAATTTTACAATTATTTAATTTACTATTTAAATGTGATATCCAATTGAGTTAAAATGTGATCTTGTATGGTATGGTTAGACTATAATCCCATGACTATTTCTTTATTCCATGATGAGAGAGAAACATAGGTTCCAACCAAGAATGTCATGAATATACAAATCAAACTTATTTTATTAAATTAATTTTTATGGAATTATTTTGAATTATGGATGAAACTTGGTTTCTTATATGAAAACCATGGAAAAACTCTCTTGGTTACTTTGTTATATCATGTTAGGGGTGAAACATGGGTTTCTCTATGGAAATCCAATGATGAACATAAAGGGAAGATCATTTATATTTCATGAGTGATATGCGGACTCCCTATGTGGAAAACAATGCATAGACTCATAGGTAAGTTTATTATGTTACGTAATGAGTGAAACTTAGGATCCCTTAGTGTACCTCCAATGATGGACTCTGAGGGAATAGACTTTATATAACACATAGAGCAATACCATGATTCCTATGAGGAATTCCTACGAAGTACTTATTAGTTTATGGGTACATATTATACCAAGATTGATACTCGAGTTCCAAAATAAGAACACCAAGGATGGTCTCATTATTCATATGAATTAATTATTAAATTGATTATAAGATACAAGTTCTTAGACAAATCACAAGCATTGATTTGGTCGAATCCTGAAATTTTATTTATGGCCTTAGTAAACCCATCCTTAATGGATATAGTTCATAGTGTAATCTTGAGGTATGAGCTAGGTCTTAATATATTTTTTTAAACAATGATAGGACTCACTGATTATTCAATGATACTTCGGCTTATGTTGAAGAAGTTAGAAAATACTAGGAATCCATTGGGAACTAAAAACTATGTGGTTCATTTATATACCACACTTCATTTACATATTTTAAGGTTACTTTCACACTTCTTATTATATATTCTTGGACTAGATGGAATTAGCCACTATTTGTTGTGTCCTACTTAGTATATATGACACCTTGTTTAGGACTCCATTGGGTACCAATATATACTCCATAGATACAGTTAGGAAAAAATTAAATAGACCTACTATGGGAGCTCTTTTACCTTTCTAGGATGGTGTGTAGGGAAATATTAATGAACCTATGATCATTATGATACTAGAGATGTCGTTTGGTCTTTTGTTCATATTTTATAAAATGATGTATATTCTTATTCCTTTAATCCCCCCTGTATTTCCTTTTTGTATACAATTCCATGATCATCATTTTTGTATATGAAATTGATTTATGGGATTCCTTGCTAATTTATAGGATGAATGATTACTCTTCCACTATTCTAATATCTATAATGATTATTTTTATTTACTAATAAAATTATACTATTGTGCTACACTCTGATCGTGAGGGTATATTCTCTCTACTATTCCAAAATGGACACTTGATGCTAATCATACATCTCTGCCATATGGTGAGGTGCACTCGAGGTCATGTGGCCAACTGGGTTTGGTTACTTTTTAGTGAACTAGGTCTGGTACATCAAAATGTAGAATTAAATTTTTCTTTTATTTTCCTTACTATTCCAATGTGGTATAAAGAAGAAATAGGATGTGTTGGGATTTGATCATGAGCATGTGTCTAGTATTATCTAACCCACGTAGAGTGAAAAGAAAAATTAATTTACAAGGGACTTAATGTTTCTAGTATTTTCTTATTACAGTTACCTTGATTTCACCATTGGGAGATGAACTTGTTTTTTGATGTTCCCTATGACTATGAATTTTGACCCTTTGATGATATGGTAAGAAGTATTTCCCCATGAATTATTATAGTACCTTGAGGATTATTATTCCATTCATAAATCATGACATTTTTATATTACTGCATGTATCTTTTGTAGCTTTTTTTGGTTCCATGATTGTTTTTTCAAAAAATTTTGCATACATTTCTTATCAAGATTGGTTATATAAATTGTTTCAATTAAATTTATTCCATTAAAAATTTATAAATTATATGGGCCTCTAAAAATTTGGAATCTATACCCTTATAATTGGACCTATATTTAAATTTACATATGTATATAATAACATATTATTATAAATTTAAATAAAATTGAATTTTCAAATGGGATGGTCATCGTTAAATAGGGAATCTAATTGAAACTTAAATTGCAGTTTTTTCTATAACATATAATTGTAGCTTTGTATACCCGGACCATTAACTTGTAGTAAACAACATGTAATTGAATGGAAATCAGTAGTGGGAGGTAGGCCATGTATCTTTCTTTTCATAGGATATGTATATTTCTAAGACCTAGTTTTAGGAGTGGGAAGTAGGAAATGTCTCTTTATTTTCTTATGTTATCATATCGTAGTTCTGAGAAACATACATATCATAAGAAAAGGGGTTCATGGGGTTCAATGTTCTATTATATTAGAGTTATCATCATGGATTTCAATGTTCTATCATAAAGGATAGAAATTATTGTTTCACATTATAGTTATGGAAGGGGTTACAGAGGGCACTAGGTTCATAGGTACTTCTATATACAACCTATCACTCACAGATCGACAATTAGTCAGAGCATGCAATACTAGATTTGGATTACATTCTCTATGCATGTGTCCTTTGTTTTTGGGGTTCTTGGGAGAAATAATTACCTATCTCCTAGTTCACTAATAACAACATCTTTTAGGACACCATACATATTGATTCTTATGAAGTCTTATACGATATGTCATTCCATTAACCCCTTATATGTAAGAGGTAAGAGAGTATGCATTAATGGGTACTCATTTAATTTAGGAGACATCAGAGTAGGTTCATATTTTTAGGAAGAAGATTTGAATATATCCATCTTTGCGAAATCATACATCTATCTCCACCATCGACCAGAAGATTTTGAGGTGGGGAGTCGGTTTTTCTTACCTGTTTCACCTAGACTAGGAAATAGATAGATTCATAAATAATGGAAGTTATCAACTCATTATGTTGGTCCTTTCGAAATTCTAGTTAGTGTCAGTATGGTAGCCTACAATCTATACTAACCTCATAGGTATTGAGCTATGCATGATGTCTTACACATATCATAGCCTCACCGATATCATTTTTTTTCTTTTTGCATTTTCTCCATCTTAATGAGGTTGATTTGGAAGTAGATGTGAACTTTGAGGCACACCCTATCTATATTATTAATCGAGGAACAAAGTTTTTCTATGGCATGTCAATTCATCTGGTATGTGTGTTGTGGCGAGACAACCATGTACAGGATAAGACTTGGGAGTATGAGTCTTTCATATGTTCCTAGTGGATAATGTTATTCTCAAATGATTCTTGACCACCTTTAAATGGAAAATTAGAGGATGAATTACATTAAGGTGTTAATATGGTAAAAACATGATATTCTATTAGATATGGAACCATTTATTTTTATTTCATTTCATTAATATTATCCTAATTATAATTCATAATGAGTTCATGAGAGTTTCAGCAGTATTTAGGCATATATGGATCCCAAAATCCCGACTAATGGAAGGACTAACTGGGCTGCACAGTTAGTAGAAATCATGCCACCTAGGATGAACTATTTTTTAAAACCATACATGGTGTTTTATTATGCATCAGAGGGATACACTATTTTCCATAACCATGAGACCCAAGACGCATGGTCATGCGACTTTTATGAGACATGGGATAGAATGGTAGTGTATATTCTTGATTGTTTGGGATAAACAAAACCCGATCAGGCATTTCTTAATTCAATTGAGGATATTCTTTGAAACTCTCCCACATATGGAAGGAGGGTAGAAAAAACTAATAACATGGAATTTTTTTCCCACACCATCACCATTTGACCAAGTTAGTGAGAGGGAGTGATCATGAAATCTCACTTTAACCAACTTAGCAGAATAGGATAAGAAAAAAATGAAATAATGATAACATTACAAATATAAAAATACCCATGACCTGACAACCCTTATCATATAATAAAATTCAATTACTTTTTTTACAAAAAAAATCAATGTTTTTCTTAATTTCCTTATCTTAATTTATTTATTTCATTTGTTTACATAACCAAATAACTTAAAAAACACAACATTTTTCTCTAATTAGAAGTTACAAACTTTTTGGTGTATTAATCTTTGATAAACTACATAGGGTTAATTAGTAGAATATACTTATAATATATAAAACATTTTTTTTACTGGCCCCATGATAAGAGTTCATATAACATTGTCTCATTGTTAGAGAGGTAGTTCAAAAAAACGCCTAAAAATGAAAAAAAAAATACTTGAATAATCCTTAGTTCAACTAACCATTTAATTGATTTTGATCCAGAAATATAAAGAACACATTCTCAACTGAGTTAAAAAAATTTAAAAAAGAATTTTAAGAAATAAAACATTCATATTAAAGTGACACTTTTACTGTTCAATCAAAACATACAATGATGGTTGTAAATCCCGACCAAACTATACATGATATCTATGTAGCAAAATGTTCAAATAAATATAACTATCTTGTTGTCCCTACCCTAGAAAATGATTTTAAATTGCATATTAAAATGTTAAATTTCCTGACACTTTGAAAAATTACTTATGGTCTCATAAAAGTATATAAAAAAATAATATTAATTTATAATCCCATATTTTAAAAATAAAATTTCTTTTAATTAATTAAATTTATTAGAAAAGACTAATTAAATAATTTATGTGTTATAAAAAATACAAAAACATTATTTACCATTTTTCAAAAATTTATATACCGGTATTGATGCTTAAATATTTCATATTTTCATTTTATATGGTACCTAAATATTATTTTACACTTATATATTTGACAATACTATTATAATGGAATGTTTACTGTTCATGATGGTAAGATTAATATTCCAATTATCAGTATATTGTTCCAACTATCATATTTTTATTCTTCATATGGGTTCCCTACTTTTTAGTACATCATTCAATATTCCTTAAATTAGTTTTTATCTCAAGATTTTATATTTTTTTTATGTCTAATATTGTATTATTTTTATTTTATCTTATTTCTATAGTTTTGTTCGAGAGAAATGTTAATTTGGTGGATCGAGAATATATGAATTTTAATATTTAGTTATCTTGTTTTCTAATATTTATCCCATTGTAATATTTTAAATTCTTATGGAAAATTTAATTCTATAAAATTAATTGTTATATTAGTATAATTAAACATAGTTTTTTTATCATTTGGTTCTTTTCATTATTCTAAATTACTAAAAATGAAACAATTATAATAAGGGAAATTGTGCTGATGTAATTATGGATTATTAAATTCTTACACCTCATGAAATTTCACCCTTGAAATTTTATTTTACAATATAACACAAAAACAATTTAGGGAACTTATTATTCATGAATTCCTTTGGTCACCTTGTCACCTCCACGTACATATGATTTCACTATAGTATTTTAACTATGTATGTTATCTTTCTTAATAAAACATAATCCCTTCGGTCCAAGATCATCATAAGCTACTCCTTATAAGATAGGTCATTTTACATCTATACCACCATTGAATTCAGTATGTGTGAGGGTTCTGGTATGTACTTTATTAATTTGGATATGTGGAATATTTCATATACTTTATATAGAGATATTAGGAGTTCTGGTTAGTATTCCATATCTATAATGTGATTAATAATTTCAAGGGGGTCTATTTGAATGGGACTTAGATTCCGCTTCTCACCAAATCTCTTGAATCTCTTCCTTGGAAATATATAGAGGGATTCCTTATCTTCATAAGTAATCACTATGTATCATTGAGGATTGTTATCATAAATCTTCTATCAATTTAGTGTAGTCTTAATGTGATGTTGAATGTTATTGACCGTTTATACAATTTCCTCAACAATTTTAGGTCTCAGAAGCATTATTTCACCAACATCATCCTAACAGATAGGTGTTATACATATCTTTCAATAAAGGTAATCATATGGATCCATTTGGATGCTTGATTAAAAGCTGTTTTTGTATAATAACTTGACCAGAGGAAGATAATGATCCCATACTCCATTCTATTCCATTTAGTATTCTCTCAACATGTCTTCAAATGTCTGGATATTTTACTCATATTATAGATTATTTTTTGGGTGATAAGTCACACTAATTTTCAGTAGAGTGTTTATATCTTTTTTAAGAGTCTTATATAAAATGAAGGTAAATCTTAGATCTTAATTTATATATTCAATAATGGAGTTCTATTTATCCTAGCTACTTTTATGATGTATAACCTTGAAAGTTCATCAAGTGATAAATCTTCACTTATAGTGATGAAAATAGTTTTCTTTTTAAGATGTTCCACCATAACCCATTTATCATTATTTTCCAAGGATGTATCCGTAAGACTAAAGAAAAAATCCTTGGTGGTGTTTTCCAATTTCAATATAGATATTGGTAATGGTTGCATCATTCCCTTGTATTTTTTCCTTTCATCCTTCTCCTGTTAACATTCCAGTAACATTGATATAAATTCCATGATCTCATTTCTCATTTTACCACAAAAAGTAATCATAGAGATATTTATAATTAAATTTTCCCCCTAGGTGGATAGAGACTTTGGATCTATGAGCTTCATTCAATAGATCCTTCTTTATCTCATGATTTTATGGTACACTTAATCATGACCCAAATATTATAAATCCTTCAACAATTTGTAAAATCTATGTATTTCACTTACCTTATAGCTTCCACCATCTTTTTTATATCTAATTTATCACTTTGAGGATCCTTTATCTTCTCTATAAGGGATTTTAGATCAATCATTTGTGAAAGGAACTATTATGTTCATTCCTTTATAATCCCTATTCACATTCATAACATGTTTATGAATATTGGATCCTTCCCAATTCTCATCATCTAAATGGTTACGTGATACTTTATACTTAGAGAATAATCTAATTTATTTAAATTCCTAGGATGGTAGTGGATTGGATGGTCATAGTCCATGATCATATCTAACCATCATCAATGAAACATATTAGGATCCTTATGTTTGAATATATATTTCAGTCTCTTATGATGCATATATATTTCAATGTTTTCCCTATAGAGATAATTCTTCCATATTTTTAATAAGATGATCAGTCAATCCATATCCATATCATGTGTTGGATAGCTCTGATCATGAAATTTTTACTACCTTGAGGCATATCATTTTACTTCATTATTCTTTTTTGTGTATAGACCAAGAAATTATTTAAAGTAAAATTTTATACCATGAAATGTTCCCCATTTTAGTATAGTGTATGTACCCATGTAGTGGGAATAATCATTTACAATTACATGAAGCATTATTCATATTCATAAATCTATAAAATCATTCCTCTCTTTTATTCCAACTTGGTTAGTAAGTTTTAAAATCATCATAAGTTTCTCAAAAATCATTTATAATACCCATCTAATCTGAAGAAACTACAAATATCTTTTATAGATGTTGGTTTGAGAAACTCCTCAATTTTACTTTTTTTCTGCGTCAACATATATCCCTTTACTAGTGATAACATGCCTCAAGAATTGTACTTTCTCCCTCCAGAACACACCATTATTGTACTTTTCATATCACTTCTCCTTTCACAATGTCATTAGTACCATATTAAAATGCACCTCATTCTCCTCCTTTATTTTTAATTATAACATAATATCATTTATAAATACTAAAAAACTAAAAGTAATATCTAAATAATATAATCATTCTGTCTATAAAAATTTGTGGATCACTACTGAGTATGAAGGGCATCACAATGAACTCATACTCTACATACCTCATTTAAAATGTTGTCTTAGGAATATCTTCCGTCTACACCTTTAATTGATGATATACCAACCAAAGGTCTACATTAGAAATATATTGGGCCCCACATAGTTGATTTAATAATTCATATATCTATGTTAGGGGATACATTTTCATTATCATGATTTATATTATTTTCATAAAATTGAGGCAGTGGTGCACTGGCCCATCCTTTTTCTTGATGAAGAGAATTAGTACACCCAATGGTGTTGTACTCAGGTGTGTAAAACTCTTTTATAGATTATATTTTAATATATTATTCATTGCATCATACTGAATTATGTCCATTTTATAAGAATTATTTGATATGGGTAGAGGTCTAGTTATAAGTTCAATTTAAAAATCAACCACTCAGTCAAGAAGATAACCTAGAAACTCTTTGGGGAATACATCAGTATAATCCCTTATAATGGAAATGTATTTGAGAATGATTCTTTCATTTATCTAAATAATTTTTAATAGATATTTGTTCCCATAAATAAACAATATACACACTTGAGAACAATATTTTAATGGAGATTCATCATCCTCCTTACATGTGTACATAATCAAATGATGGCTTGAGATGTGAAGAGTGATATCCCTCTCCAAAAAGAAAAATTTGGATTTATATAAGAACTTCCAATACATTCCAAATATAGAATGAAAATATATAGAAGGATATAGGGAAATATTTTATATTATATTTAGTCTATAAACATTGACTGTGTACTAGTTATATATATATATAATGTAGTAATTTCCCTATTTTCTCTTCTCATGGATAACCCAACCTCTATATTTTTTTATTGTGTTTTAATAGTTATACTAAACATAAAATATATGAAAGAATGTGTATAAATATAATGATATAGTACATTTGAATCTCCTGAATAGAAAATGATTACACCTTTAATAATTTTTTTTCTGGTTCTCTTCCCTTACGATATATAAATAATTTTAGGTATGAGAATACTCAAACTAAAAATCATAAATAAAACATAAACTTTAAACTCGAAAGGAATGATAATAAATGACATTTAAATACAAAATTATGAGTCTCTTGGTTTAAATCTATGTATTTTATGGTAATTTTCTTATTGGGTTTAATAACCTAACAATCTATTCAATTATTTTATAAGGGTTCATAATGATTTTGTGAATTTTACCAAGTATATTCTCTGGGAGAGTCCAAGTATGTGTGTAGAAAGTCCAATTTATCAGGCACCCAGTGAAAATTGAGTTAATAAACAACATTCCCTTTTCATGGTTATTACCCCTAGTTAAAACAATGTCAAATCCAAATGAATTTTTATTGTGCATACATGGATCTAATTTCTTTGAAACCAGACGCTCAATACTTAACCATAATTATAGGATATTCTTATATACTTATAATTATCCCAAGGGTTCTAACTTAAGTATTCTAGTCCTAATCCAAAAAATATTACTATACCATACTATTATTACAACTAAATAATACCAAGGTTTTTAAAAAATATTATTACATGATTTTTAATATTAATATCGATTAAATACAACTAATTGATTAAAAATCCTAGTGTCTTTGGAAGACTGGGATCGTAATACATCAAAGTGAAAATAAAAAACTAAAAATTATTGTTGTTATTATAAAATGGTAATGCAGATTAATAAATTAAATTTAATGTTATAAATATAATTCAATAAATTTAAATGGTCCAAATTATCCTTTTTTTCAATATAGCGATGATTATTTTAGAAAAAATGTTAATGTTATTTGGTTAGTTCATTTAAGAGGATTTATATAACATCATGAACTTAATTCATTTAATTTGAATAATAATAATTAAAACATTCCAGAACATGAAATAAGTTATAGAATAATTATTTACATATTATTTACCCATAATAATATTTTTTGACTAGCCATGATTGCGGTGGAGAAAATGAAGTGCGTTGTTCATGGAGGTAAAGAACCAACCATATTTTAAACAACATATTCAGTTTAAAATATAAATAATGGAGGGTAGAAGATATATATTCTATTAACATGATAATATTATATTATATTTATGACACTGGAGAAATTATGTGATTTTTTATATGGAATTTTAGGATAAGATGGAAGAATAAATGAATTAAAAACGGATAAATTGAGAATATTACTTCTTAAGTGTTGCCTCCATGTAATACTCCTTATATCACCCTAAAATGGTATATTTGTGAAAAAAATAATACTAGGATTTGGGATAGACGTTTTGTAAGATATTTGGTGAGAAAATTTTTAATCCCTAAATCTTAGAAGTTGTGAGGAGAATGGGTGGTGAGGGGTCGTACTTACAAGGGGAGAGAAGGGGAGGGGTTTTTTTTTGAATATTATATTCATTAGTTAATTATTTTTCATCAATATTACCAATATTATTGATTAGTGTTTCTTTATATAGTGAATATTTTATGTTTTTTCAAAATATTTTGGAGATTACATCATCAATGACTCAAAAAACAAGTATTTAGCTTATAATGTTGAATACCATATTTTTCTTGTATTTCAATATTCACAAACTATTTAAGTATTTTAAAAAATTACCAAAAAATCACACTAACCATTTTTAAATGATAAGATGCAAAAAATGAAATCCATTTCAGCTGAACAGTTTTTTAAATTTTAGAAATTTAATTTTTAAATAAAATCTTCATTTATTCAAGAAAGTCTAACTTCAATATTATGATCGCTTTTTTGACCCATTGAAAAAAAAATTGTTCTCACACAATTACCTTTAAACATATTTTCAAATTTTAATCCCATTTTTCTAAATAAACATTATTTTAAATAATTATAATTATTATCAATATTCAATTATATTATTTTATAAAAATTAAGAACACACAATTTTAAATTTTCAAAACATTTATTTACTAGTACCAAGGTTTAAAAATATAATATTTTTATATTGTACGATTAAAAAATATTATTTTACACTTAAATAGACTAGTATACTATTATAATGGTCATGTTACTATTCCTGATGGTCATATTACTGTCTAACAGTTAGGTTATAATTTAAATGGTTATATTACTATTACAACGGTCAAATTTTTAACAATCATATGTGTTATCAGTTGAATATAAATACCTCATACTTAATTAACTATTCATCCAATTATATTTTCTCTCAATGTTATATATATTTTTTTTCATGATTCATGTTGTTTTATAAATATTTTTTCTTATTTCTATAGTTCTTTTCATAAGTTCATTAATTCTAGTGGATTGAAAATATCCAAATTTTCAAAATTTTGTTACCTTATTTTCTATTTTTTATCCCAATGTAATATTTTCAATTCTTATAGAAATTTTTATTATCTAAATGTAATGATTATGTTAATATAATAAAAATTAGTTCGTTTTATCAGGTGGTGTGTGTTCGTTATACTACATTAATAAGTATGACACATTTATAAGGATGTAATATCCTTCGATAAAATTTATGATCATTACCTGCATGGTTTTTTATAATAATCTATGGAAATGGAATTAATGACTCATGTTTTGTTAAACCATGTAGTTACTTCATTCAGGGATTTTATTCCCTCCTATGTAAACATGTATGTTTTGTGGTGGATTGAGCTATTTTATTTGGGTTTTATAATATTTTGAATAATGGTAAAGATATTTAAATATTAATGATTTCATTTGAAATTAATAAAGAACACTTGAAAAGGGTTTAAGTGGAGTTGGTATTTGAAAATATAAATAATGGTTTTAAGAACTATTTGGTCTTTGAAAAATTGAAAGCGGATTCATGATGGAAATCAGTTTTTATAGGTTAAATGGGAAATTTTGATATTTGAAATATGATATGATAAAAAGAATTAAAATGAACCCAGATTTTTGAAATGAATAATTAATTTTATAAATTTTTTGTAAAATTTAAAATTATTTTTAATATAATGTATATAATTTTAAAAACTAGGATTTGGGATTATGGAATTAGTTTTAAAATAAATCATTTAATTTTTCTTAGTGGTTATGATTTTATTTTGTAACTGTTGTTTTATATTGGATTTTACATCTAGTTGGGTATTATTTGACATTATAAGTAAAATAACCTATATCCATGATCCAAAACTATGTCTATAGAGTTAAAAATCATTTTTATAGCTTATTTCCATAGTCCAGTTAGTTATGGATCCTATTGGCATGGTAATAGTGTCTGATATATAGCCACAATTTTTAAAGTTATAGCCAAGGATTTTCACCATAGTAATATACGTATTTCCACTATTATTCACCATATAAATATCCAAGTTTATATAGTTTAATACCGGTATAAATAGACCTATTTCCATGGTTTTATAACCAGAGAAATATCCATATCAGTTTTCCATCATGGATATAGGCTTCGAAAAAAAATTCCCCAGATGGATTTGAACCCTATAACTCCTCTATTGGAAACCATGAACTTAACCACACATTTGAATATAGTTAGCAATATATATATATATATATATATATTATTTAAAACTATGAAATATGAAGAAAACAGTGGCAATAGGTTTTCTTGTGCTCACACATGAAATTGTTTTTCCCGTACTTACATAGGAAACCTGTAGTGATGGTTTATGAGATACATGGATATAAGTACGATGGAAAGACACATTTTTAGAGATATGTGGCCATAGCCTTTGAAAAAATACATATATCCTTGGTTTTTGGATAATCCATGGATGTTGGTTAGTTTTCTAGTTGTGTGAGTTTGGATGATTATTGATTGATTTTTTAATTTTATTGTCATTTTGTTTATACCCTCATCAAGTCTCCATAGATTTTCAATAAAAAACTACATGTGGTTCTTCCTAAGTTAAATCTTTAGTTAATAAACCTATATATATTGTTATAGGGTTCTATAAGTTGAATACTCCTCTATTTTATGTTCAAAAGGATCCTTTTGAAGAGAATAGTAGTTGAAAAATAACATGTGGATAATTGGTCTTCTTGAGCTTCCCAATCACTCAAAATTTTATTCACATCCTTTATGATCAATAGTCCAATTTAAAAGTGGTGAAATTTAATTACTCATCATAATCCATGATAGTACCTTTACTAAGAGGTTTTTATGGATTAATACATCAATTAATAAACCATTGAAGTTGTTAGTGTGGCTAATGAAATAGATTTATACTTTCCCCAATTGGGTGATCGATTCATTTTGATGTATGTTAATCATTTTACTGACATAGTCACATATATATCAGAGTTAATCTTGTATTATTCCTTAAATAATTGGTATTTTTAATGAATCATTCATCCAAATATTTATTCAATGGTGTTAAATTTTATTGTTACCTTGTATATTGAGGTGGTGTGGCAGGTGGTTCGGGTTGATGAAGTCCTCTTAGGGGTGCATGAGGTGAGTTCCAATTCCTCATTTCTCATAAGCAAAGAAGTGGATTATTATAAAATAATTGGGAAGAAAAATATGTATAAGAATATAGAAAGTTGTATCAAGTGGCCTTATAATAACAAATTAACTTATGTTAGAGTATGGACATTGTTATTCCATCAATGTGGTATGTCAGGTTAAAAGAATTCGTATTGTCAGAAATCTCTTAATACATATCATGGTTGTGGTCATTTGGTTTATATGAAGATGTTCTTTAAACGATCCTCACATAAAGGTCATGGATCTAGATCTACCACATTAATGGATTCCAAGATACATCATGTTGATCCAAATCTTAATCAATTTTATTATTGAGGTATACCATATTTCATGTCCTTTATCTCTAGTTTGTGTCCATGGCTAGTAGATCTGGATATAGAACTCAATATCATGTTAGTATATTTTTCCTAAATTTATTATTGGAAGGATTGGATTTTTATATGGATATTAATATGGTAGGGAGATCACTATTGTTTTTTTGGTCTTGACTCTTTTAGTGGCCTTACTTAGAGTTCCTTGTGGGAATCTATGTTGATAATGGGGTATTCGGTATCTAGTTAGGGCCTCCATGTATATATGGGAGATGAATTTGATTTTTTTGGCTCCTTAGTCCTTGTCTCAGATATTTTTTTCTTTTGTTTTAATAATTGATTTGTATTTGAGGATGTTCAAGATTTTCCTATAATTTTATCAACTAAATCTAATGAATCGTTCTAGGTACGAAATAATTATGGTGGGAAGAATTATCAAACACAAACATTTATTTTCCCTTTTTATTATAATGTTTTTATCCTTTTCCTTGAGGATCGAGAGTTTTAGATTTCAATATTATGTGTTGGGTAGTGTGTCCTACTATTTCATGGTCAGTACACTTGTTTTAGGAGAAAATGTGTGGTTATATTTACAAAAGGACCTTTTCTAAGACATTTTTTCAATTAATAGTATATTATACATAATTGGTGCATATTTGAGTCCAAACCATGTGAAACAAATGAAGAACCATCAAAGCTCAGGGTCATATGGGTAATGAAACTTGAATTTTTCATAGTTAGAGGAAATAATGTGACAATAATGTGTGTTTTTTATTGTTTTAACATTTACAATTTATATATTTGGAGCATGGTTTTTCAAAACATGTATCCCAACCATGAATTTTCCCAAGTGAGATTAGTATGAGGTTCATAATTAGTACACTTTTTGGTAAATCATGTGAAAAAAAAATTTCATCCAATCCAAAATTAAAAAATATATAAAATTTACCATTATAAAACCATTGATTTTAAAACCTTAATCCACTCTATTATCATCAATTTGACCCCCTTTACTCATGGTGCCTCTCTTATATAATTTTCCTCCCTTTTAAGGTGATTTCATGGTGGCTATTTATGATTTGAAGCTAGTTTATAAACGCAATGACCTATACTCATCTTTTTCTTCCCCCTTCCTTCTTTATTTTTGTTTTCCACTTATCTCCTATTGTATTATTCAATGTATTAACCTTGGGGTTATGGTATTCTAGTGTTCCTTTTCATTATTATTTTTTTAGGGTGATAAAATTATATTTTGAATTATATTCATCTTATATAATATTTTTCAACCCATTCACATTAGGTTTCAGGTTGGTTTCCCCTTACATTAGTCTTAAATTTCTAGAACTATGTTTTCTAGATAATTTATTATAAATTATTCTTATTAAATTATAGTATTATATATGTTTTTCAATTATATAGAATGAAAAAAATATTTAATTTCCAATCAATGAAATGGGTTTTCTAATTCAGAAAAAATAGTATAAATCAATTTTTATATAACCTTATAAAAAATGTTCAGGATAAATTCCAAGAATATATATTATAAAGGTATTTCAAAATTTAAAAAGTAATTTTTTCCTTTAAACTAGTTTTGATGGAACTTCATGATTTTTTAATGTTTTTTTCATCCTTTAAAAGGGAATTTTCAAATATATAGAATAGTTTGAATATTTAAAAAAAATATATACCAATTTGAAAAATAATTTTTCAGTATTTTAATCCAATGAAGGATTATTAGATCTAGTTTCCACTTTGTAAAGTGTAATTTTTATGATGAGAACTCACCCATGGTATGTTCGGTTATCTTGTTTATTTTTAATTATTTGAATTTTCATTTGTATATGACATGGTTTTTAGGTTCCTAAAAATATTTAATATGGTTTTGAATCATTGATGGGTGTTATATGGTGAGACATTGGATAAATTTTGACTATTTTTGTTATAGTTTACTATTATTTATTTTCATTTCCCTTATCTTATCATTGTTGTTATTACTATTGTCTTGTCACTACATTTCAATTATATAAATCTAATTTCTAGAAAACTAGTTAATTCATTCTTTGAAAATGGTTTTGAACATTTTAAGTAAAAGTTTTAAAGGATTTCCTATTTTTAAAAAGTTTACCCTCTATATTTGGAAATAGACTTATTTTAAATTAAAATAGAAACAAAATATTATTGAATATTAAAAACTAAAATGAAAAAATATTTTTTGGTAAATTGTATTTAAATATATATTTTCTTGGTTATTTCATTAATTTTTAAATAATAGTATGTGGTTTATTTGGTATACCTACTATGTTTTATATTTATTCACCCCATATTTTTAGTTTTATGCTTTGAATTTTATCTCTCTTGGAGTGTTTATGGTATCAAAGTTGGATGATGACATGTGTAGTTAGATGAATATTAGATTGTGTATTGTGTTAGGTTTCTTTTTATTAAATTTTTTATTTCCCCGATTGACCTTAATTTTTCTAGGGATCATAGTTTAGTATTATTTTGTTTTATTATTTTTATGATCTCTTTGGGTGTGCTTATTTGTAAAATTTTTGTTTTTTAATGTATTTGTACCTTCATTATATAGAGTTTTCATTCTATAATTTCTATAAAAAATATTATTATGCTATTATAATAATTGGGTGAAATAATTCCCATGTGTTCCCATATTATTCCCGGGTGCTATTCGCTAGCCCATGGGGATCAAGAATACCCCTTGGGTATGTAGTAGGCTGGACCAAGGTCCGTGTTCATGGGTTTTACAATGATGGATCATGATAATTAGTGTTACCATACATATGAAAGTGCCAAAATGAGACGATATACACATCGTCTAAACTAAAATTAATGATGGATGATGTATCATTCATTATATAATGGTCAATGGTAACAATATATAACCATACAACATTATTAGGTGAACAATATATAATCATCACATTCCATATAGGTTAAAAAACTTAATCAATGTGATATCTTTGGAGAATGATACATTATCAAGTGAATATTACTCACCAAATCATTAGAGGATGATCTACCACCACTAAACATCCATAAGTGGGTGATATACCAACATTACACAAATTAGGTGGATGATAAACCACCAATACAACACACCATGAGTAGATGACGCATTAGTGTCACACCACCATTAATATTTTAGTGGATGATGTTCCACATAAATTGTATCTAGGTTGATGAGGCACCAAAATTAAAAACATATGGATGGGGAATGTACCCAAATTAATTATCTTCTTGTGGATGTCCCAACATCAAGACAACCCTTATAGGTGGATGTTATACCACTGGATTTCTCCAATAGTGGATGGTTCATCACTATAAAAAAAATTATAGGTAGATGGTATACAATCTAGGAAACTACTCAAGTGTGTAATGCACCCCTGATATCATATCCTAAGATGGAAAATTAACATCCCTCTAAATATATAATGGTTAGATATTTACCGACATTATATCAATGGTTGTTGTGGTACCGCCAAGTAATCAAAATAATGAATAATTTATTATTTATATGAGAAAAATAGCATTATACTTATTAAAAATGTAAAGGGGATATTATCACAATCCAATACCCCACAAAATATTTCAATTTAGGAAATATAATCAAAATCTTATCAATTATTCACGTCATTTTTCACCAAGATTCAATCTAGAAAATGTCCCAAGGATCTTATAGGAACTTCTCAAGCATAAGAAAACATATAGGATCCAAATACATGGTTTACATTTAAATGAATGTGAAAAATGATCACTGAAAACCACGGTGTAGATTTAAAAAATTCAAGAGACCAATTATGGGTCTAACACATTCAATTAATACCATTGACATTAAATAATAAAATAAAATTTATTTATAGTGATTTGAACACAAAGTGGAGAATCCTAGAATTCATTTGAGATATGTCACACATGTAAATAGAATTATAAATTTATGGGACCACATACCATGGTTTTGAAAGATTATGGGTGTTGAAAGAGTCATTTTATTCATCCTAAATTATTCAATATCTTAAAACATTAAAATATATTTATTAGGTCTTAATCTATGATTCATGATAAAACATTAATAAAAATTATATATACTAAAAAACAATGTTTCCTTACTTGAGGAAAACATGCGTGATATAATAACCATGATTAATATTTTTAGATGATAGAAATTGAATCATAGGATAAAAAAAATATGAATGTAGATGGCTTGAGCTTCTACTAATAGGAAATGAAGGAAAAACACACATTTGTTTACTTTTAATAATTTCAAATTTAATTTAATTAAAAACCAAAATAATCATTGGTAATATCATGTAATGTTACCACAATTTTCACAACATTATTACCCATCTAAGGTCACACCTGTGGTGTGGCCCCTCAGTCCACAATGTGATACCATGCTTTTAGGTACAACCAAATCTCAAGAACTAGACCTTATGGAAAAATCCACCCCCTTTTGGGAGAATATTACCCCCACTATAGTGCCTTTTTGATATAGCCCTAGTGAATTGTAGTACGACAAATCATTATCAAGAATATCTTCAAGACATGAAAAAGGGGTGTCAACCATACAAATGGCCTATATAAAAATATAATCTTATAAAATATAACTGTAATCTTATGCATCCCAACTGCATATCTCTCCCCTTTTATATTGAATCATGATGATCAATCTATTGTATAATTTTACCCCATAATAAGGGATAAATCTAAAAACTTTATACACAATCTTCCACCAACACCTCTAATAGACCAATAAAACCTAAATACATTTGGATAGGAAGAAAATAAATCAAATTAATTCCTTTTATAAATGGGGTTTTTATATGTATGTTTTATTATAATGTGGGTTATATTAGATTCATATTTCAATCCTTTAGGTTAATATTATTTATATATATATATATTGGTTGTGATTTGAAATATTTTAATTAAATTTAACTTAATTTAGTTTGTTTCATATAATATGAAATTATAGAATAGTGTGCCTTGAGGTGTTTTAGGGATAATATTACATGAGTAATATTATGGTGTGGCTCAGTTAACCATGATTCAGAATCCTAGGGGTTTAATTTTTATGGTCCTTCTATCCTTGAGGATCTAGAATTGTGATGAGAACACCATTAATTACTGTAGGACATAAATTAAATGTTCCATTATAATGTAGTTTTAATATAATTATTTGAGATATATCATTCTTAAATTTTTTTATCATGGATTTTTTATTTCATAAGTGCCCCAATCATGATAGGATGCCTTATTTTTTAAAATTAATCATTAATTCAAGTTCAATATCAAGGTCATTACTGTTTCAAAATCTTCATTTTAACCCTAGGTAGTTATTGATCTTTCTTTAGGGATTATTGGTGATCTTTTGGTTGGATTATTCAATCAGCTTCTATACATTCACTAATTTTGATTTATGGTGAATTACTCTCTAATTTTGCATCCTTATATCTTTTTTATTTCATTTTGATTGGTTATATAAATGTTACATTCTTAGTTCTGATGAATTTGGGTAATTTTATTAATGGGGGTTTGATGTTAATCGGTTGTGAAGATTTTCCTTGTGATTTCAAAGAAATATTGTCATCCTATTCTTTTGATTCATGTGTGGTATTTATTGAATATTCACTTATGATTGGGTATTTGATATTTCTTATTTTTTATCTATAAATATGGAATCATCACAAATTTTCTTCCATTGGTTAATTTTTTTATATTATGATAAGTAATATAATAAATCAATTAATTGAAATAAAGTTTAAATGGGTTATTTACATGTTTTTTTTAAGATAAAATGGTATGAATTATGTATTTTTTTTTATTATTGATATTCATTATGGTGTTAGTTCCATTTACTTGTGAATTGAAACAATTTAACAAAATCCGTAAAATATTAATCACTTAAAGATGTACAGAATAGTGGAAGTAGAAAAATTGAATATTATGTTGATGTTATTATGTATAAAGAGTTAACTGATGATGTAATCATATTCAAATGATATTTATTAATGTGGTTTTCAAATAGATTTTTTCAATTTTGTTTTATTATGTATTGTATTTAATGTATATTGATATTATTTGATGAAATTATTTGATTACTAATACTATTGTGAATCCCTTAATCATTTTTAATTCATTAGTCTAGTAAATATGATAAATAAATAGTAACTTGGATTTTCTAGATTTAAAGATGATCCAATTTCTCTGTAATAGGTTAAAAGTGTATGAAACCTAACTAAAAGACGTTTTTTTAAATATATTGATGTTATTTTCAATATTTTTTGTTTCAATTTGCTTTTATTACCATCTTATTATATTTTTTAGTGATGAGTTTTTATGGATGGTTTAGAGTGATTGTTTTTTGGGATTGTTGTGATGGTTTGTATTAGGGTCAGGGTTTGTTATGGATG
This sequence comes from Viscum album, assembly GCA_963277665.1. Lineage (NCBI taxonomy): Eukaryota > Viridiplantae > Streptophyta > Magnoliopsida > Santalales > Viscaceae > Viscum > Viscum album. Next base: position 1,946,613,176 of record OY728127.1, on the reverse strand, counting down.
TGGTTGGGGTGGTTTAGTCGGAAATTCACTGTTATAGTTAGGGAGTGGATGGTTTTTTGGGAATGGAATGGTTGTGCACATTATGGCATAGATTATGTCATTATTATTTGAGTTGGAATGGGATAGTGTGATGGTTTGTGCTGGTGATGTGAGACATTGATGTGGGTTGAAACATAGTTTCCTAATAATATGGTTTAATTGTGAAATTAAATAAATTAATTAATGGTTAATTGAAAGTGGAATGTTTTTATGAGATAATGATTCTCTAAAATTAACATATGGTGAAATGAGAAAATGTAAAATGGTAATTAGAATGTAAATGTTGAAGTAAATTATTTTTGTAAGTGATAATGTCTAAAATGGGATGTTAATGATTGAAATAAATCATTTATTAGTGAATGTATTGATGTTTATAGTTGGAAAATATATAAATTCTTTGTGATATGGTAAAAATGGTATGTTGTTGGTCTGTTTTGTGTTTGTTATGTAAAAGTATTGTGGTTGTTATTTTTCTGGTGATCATAGTAGTTTTTTGAGTGAGGGGTAGATATAGTGGGTTTCTTCAGCAATTTTATTGTGTTTTTCATATGTATGGGCCCTTTAGTTTGTATTATTTATGATATATTAAAAAAATTCAAATTACTTCTTATACACCAACACCCAAGTCATATATCCTTACTAAAACTAATATGGTTTTGGGTTTAAATTTTTTTTTCTCCAATATCTAGGTTATAGAGGGAAGTGATACCAACAACTCCCTCTTCCCCACTCTCTCTTACATTGTTATTATGAACTATAATGACTCTAGGTTATAATATATATATATATATATATATTTGTGTATATAAGATAAAAGTATGAAGATATGGTATGTACATAAATATATTTCAAATGATGTAATGTATTGAGGATAGATTTTCTGTAATGTGATGTAGTGATATTCATGTGATAGTGGTTTTGATACAGAGTGAGGGATGTGTGTAGTAGGATGATGGAAAGAGGTTTGTGTTCTTCTTATTCATGTAACCCTACTATGATGGGATATGTGGTTGTGATAATGTATATAATACGATGTGGTTCATTTATGTGGTATGCATTTGTGATAATGAAATAAATATGAAATTGACGTTATAATTTTTGTATGTGGATATGTGGATATTAAAGGTATTATAGCACCGAGACATATTTTAATGGGTTGTGTGAGAGAATAAATCATTTCAGAAGTGGTTATGGGGTAACTTATTGAGGAAAATTATTTTAATTATATTTAAATACTCTTATATTTTATTATTGGGTGATTTATATTTAGTGAAGATTGGTGATAATATTCCTGATGTTGATGATATATTATACTTTTATTTATTCACTAAGGCATTAGTATTCTTCTTAAGTATTTTAATGAGAGGTTTGGGGTATGATTATACAGACTATACATATATTATCACCTCTTTATATATATATACCTATTTATAAGTGATAGATTGATATTGGGATGAACATTACTAGCACATGGGATTTATAGAAAGTAATATTGAGTTATTTACATAGGATTTTCTGATGGTATTTTATTTTGGAGTTTTTTTAAGTATTACATTACAAGAATTTAAATGATATTTCTTATCTTTCATTTTATATGGGTTTGAATTTTTGTTTATTGTGATATTATTATGATTTTTAGGGTAATGATTCATATTTATGGGTTTTTATACCCTTGATACTAGTTTCCCAAACATAACCAATTAGAGGTTGGATTCAAGGGTTTCTATCATCTTCACTGTCGACCCTAAAGGGGTACTACTGGGGGTGGGTCATTAATGTGGTATCATAAATATGATTACTGGTTATTATGGAGTTTTAATTTTGTTACATGTGAGGACTACATGGGTTTGATATGTAAACCATATTAGATGAGATGATCATGTGAAATGGAAAGGGATTCCTACTAGGACATAAGAATTTAGGTCCCCTTGTAATCTGAGAGAAGGACCCTAGCCTCACAAAATGTACTAAGAAAGATGATAAGGATTTTAGGGTAAAGAGATGCAATTGGTATATATATAATGATTTTCTAATCTTTTGATTAAATTGGGGTGATTACTGATAATATTTAATAAATATACATAACAATATAAAAAGAATTATGTGTTCCAAACATGGGGTTTGAGTTAAGGATTTAGCGATAAAGGGGTTTTTAGAATATTCATTACTATTTTTATTTTCTTTATGAGACATACTATTTAATTGCTATTATAAAAATATTCTATATAGCTGAAAATGATTTGCACATTCGATTACTTAATTTTTTATATGTTTGTGATTTTAATGCATTCATATTTTTTTATTGTAATTCGTAACTATTATGAATTTGTAACTCTACAAGGTAATTAATTTTATTTGATGTAATTGGTTTGTGAAAAATGGAAACCATTTCATTTAAAAAATATATTTCATGCTTCTTGAATGATTTACTAAATTCATTATTTTTTATTTTATTAGTGCATCCTTGATAATTTATCATATTTTGGTCATCCTTGAGTTTTCTAAAATGATTTTTTATCATCATGGTTCAAATAATTATATATCATGTCATTTTTTAATCTTTATTTCCATATTTTGAAGATTATAATAATGATATTTTTGGACAAAGGGAACTTTATGGATTATAGGAATAGAATTTTCATATGGTAAAAATATATAATCCTTGTTGTTTAATGACATATGATCTATTAAATAAGAATTATAAATGTGATATCTTATTCAACGTGTTTAATATTTTTTTTAATTCTTAGTTTTTTCATACTTTTTATTAGAAATATTGTTAAAATTCAGAACTGGATAAAATTTAATCTAGTAATGTTTAAAACTATTATTATCTTATTAATAAACATTGTAATATTATTTTATTATTTTATAAATTTAGAATATTTTTTGGCAAAGAAGTATTTTAGGGGAATTGTTTAAAATTGAACACAGTTTTGAACTCATCCCATGTTGTGTAAATATGTGTGGTATTGATTGGTAATGTACTCTAAACTTATTTAATTTATGACATGAGTTATTGGTAATGTGTATACATAAATAAGGAATGCATTAAATTGGGTTTCATTTAATAAATTAGTGCTAATTTTAAAATTTCTTTTTTAAAAAGGTTTCTGTTGGTTTTACAAAGGTTTTTACTAGTTTATTATTTTAATGAAAGATTTGAAAATTTTGTTCCAATGGAATTTCAAAAATTATATTTTTATAGGAGGTCTTTAATTTTTTGATAATAAAATTATTTATTATAAAAATTTTATTTAAAATTATTAAATTCATTTGAATTGAGTTGATATTTTTTCTAAAATATATTGTTAAGGTTTTTCCATGATGGGGGTAATCTGGATTCTTATGTGGTAAACATTATTTTTGGAGAGAATAATGATTTTTTTCTAATTTATAGATGGGTTTATTGATAATTGTGTGGGTGTCATAGTATGGTAATGTTTATTCTATAGGAGATGATGTTGATTTGGGATAAATATGAGATTCATCGTAAAGGGTGTTTTAGTTTGGTTATTTAGTGGAGGAAGATCAGATATGATTCTTTCTATGTGATTTTATTTTCTTTATTATAAATGGGTGTTTTAATTTTGTGAACTATCCTTATTAATTTTTATGTCTGGGATGAATACATGTCATTGCATTATCATTAGTGTTTTATACTCAATATGTTGAAGACGGATTCAATAGATGAGGTTTCTTGAGGTTTTTGATAGTAAGTATTTTTTATGGTTCTTAGTATACCGCCAAGCCTTTTGGTTGAGGAATGACTAGAAAAGGTTAAAGATACCATGGAATTTATAAATACTTCAGATAAATATCATCTTACCTGAGTATTGGGTTTGGTACAATGAGTGTCCTAAATGTGGTGGAAGATGATTCATTGTCACCTAGAAGATGATTATTAAGATGTTTTCAAATCATTGTATAGAAGGAGTTTATTACCCATGATATAATAAAAAAATTCATGGAAAAATACTAGAGTATTGTTTAGGAGGATCAAGTGTGTGTGATCATGGAGTTCATTTTTAGTTAATTATTACTTGATTTCTGGACCTCTTATAAAAAGATAAAATGGATGGAAAATATTTTGAGTTTTTCTTGAGGATAGGGATTCAATAGTGAGTGTTGATTCTATTTTTTTACTCTTGGTATTAAGTGATTGATTGTATTGAATATATCAAGAGATTATTTTATAGGATATTAAAAAATATAATGATAATGGCATAAGTTATGGGTCTTGAGGTAGGTGAATAAAAAGATTGAGGAAGTCTCTTAGTTAATGATCAGTAATTTAGTCTTCAGGTTTGATTTTCTCGTTGTTTTCTTTTTCATGGAAGATGATATGTTCACATTGTGATGGGGTGGGCAATCAAAAAAATTAGTGCCAAGTGATTTATGGGGTTTCAAGGTTTAGATAAGGTGATTGATTAATTTATTAGGGTGTTTGGATATCATAAGGAATTAATTTCAGATTTATTAATTTTTGGTTTAGAAATTAAGGGTGTTTATGTTAGTATTAATTGACTTTATTTAATTCATAATAAAGTCCTTTAAATGATTCCTACAATTTTATCATGAACAATTTTCTTTATATTATTCACACTCTACTCCTATTAATGTGGATTTGGAATTAGATCTTGAATTTTTTATTAGATTTTCAATCTATCATTATATGATTTGATATGTTAAAATGAGTGAATTTACTTTTTTGGGTTTCATAAATCTCTACCTTTTTTATAAATATGTGATGTTTTAAGTAATTAAAATTTTAGTTTCATAAATTAAATAATTTTATAAATATAATTTTTTATATTTTTTCATTATGAAAGGATTAATGGTATGTAAGAGGTTTCGGTTTTGGTTTCATTTGTTTGATGTTGTATCCTTTCATCCTATGTCTTGTTAAACAAAATTTAATAGAAGTATTTATGTTTTATAGGTGTATCATGTTGTTGTTAGGTTTTTTTAAATCACTTATTAGTGAGGATTATATGTTATAGTAAAACTCTTGAATTTATATTTTTAGAATATTTTCCCTTATATGTGGTCATATGTAGTAATTAAAAGAGAACCTTCATGATCAGTATAGTCATTATTAATGTTTAAATAGTAAAAAATTTAGATAGAGTATCTCCCATTTGGGGGTATCTCTCTGGGACGTTTAGGTCAGATGTTGTTTGTTTTATATCAAGGACTAGTTTTGATTCTTGAGGATGAAAATCATTAAATAGGTATATAATATAGATATCTAGACTCTATCAAACCATTTATTTTCATCCTTCTGGTTTTAGAGGTTTTAGAAGAATGTTTGGATGAGGTGATGTGGGAGTTGAACTATATATAAAGCTCAAAATAGGGTTGTGTGACATCAAAAGATTCATTTACCTAAGAATTGTTATATTATTAATAGAGGATTATTTTGTTTATTGTATCATGAAATGAGATATGGGATTGTGTTCTATGGATATGCTTTTTGGTATGGTGTAGAATTCGTGAGATTCTGGTGTTTCTCAGTCTTAAAATGGAATCCAGATTATTGAATGATTGATGTTGGTTGTTCCTTGAATTATTTTTAGTTAATTATACATAATATTATTATATTATGAATTTTTTTTGTTAATATTACATATTATATATTTTTTGTGGAGATTGATATTATAGTGTGGTGATAATTTAGGTGTTTTGGGTTGATCTTCTATTAGTAATATCATGGTATGAATTTACTTTCTATGTCAATGATTTCTATATAGTCAATTTTTTAGTTTTTTAAATATTAAAGGATCTCATATTTTTGTTTTAACACAATGTATTTCATCTTGAACATCATTAAATTCAGTTATTCAAATTTTTTTGTCCATTGGTATTTATGGGATATTATGTCGTGGCTTCTATATCGAGTGATTGATTCTACGTGAGCACCCCTATCACACCATGGGTTTTTATTTTTCCATATAAATTATAAAATTGTGATACTTTCCAAAATCCCTCCAATTTACCCATGTTCATTTCAACACTAGGAAATCAATAGTTCAACTTTTGGGATCTTTGGATATCATTTGGTTGGACTTGGCCCTTGCCTAGTAGAGGTCAACTCCTTATAATCCAAAGAGACTTCCTCTCCTCTTTTACCTTAGTCACTCCTTGTTCTTTCTTCAACATAGTATTTTCTAATATTATAGATTTCATTTTATTGATGTTGGGTCGTTTTTATGGGGTTTTTATGTTAATTGTTTTTTTGGGTTTTCCTTGTGATTTTTTAGCTGGGTGATAATTCTATTCTTCTTGTTATTATGTTCTCTTTACTAAAGCTTTATCTGATGTAGGGGAAAAAATATTTCTTTATAATTATTTATTTTTTTGTTTGAAATTATCATTACATTTTTTTCATTGGGTTAATGTTTTATATTAACATATTAAATATAATGATCCCCATAATTGGATTATAGGGGAAAGGGGTGGATCACATATGTTACAAAATACTCTATGTTATTACTTATTTTCTATTGTTTCTTGTTGATTTGAAATATGATATTATCATTTCTCTATTCAATTAAGATATATTAACACAATATATGAAATATTAATCACTTATATAATGAATATAATGTGGGAAAAAATATAGAAACATATATTGATGTGATTATTCATAAATAGTTATATAAATATGGAATCATATTGCATGGAAATTATTTAATGTGGTTTGTTTCAAAAAAAATTTTATTTTCTAATGTAAAATATTTTATTTATTTTTTATTAATATTATTTTATAAAATTCATTGATGTTTTTTATTATGTATCCCTTCATCATTTAAAATTTATTAATCACATCAATATGGTAACAAAGTTGAAGGATGGAAATTATAGAATTGAATATCATAATATTTATACATAGAAGGCTAAGAGTGTGTGAAGCACAATTAAAGGTAATTGTTTGACATATATTTCTACTATGTTTATTTACATTGACTACTTGATGGTTGTGTCTCCCTCTTGTTGTATGTTTTGGTGGTGAGTCCTGGTGGATAGTTTGGGGAGATGGTGTGTTGTGAGTATTGTGGTTGTAAATGTTGGGTTAATAATATAATATGGATATGTAAGTGGTGTTTGGGTTAATGTGTCATTTTTTAGTAAAGGAATGGATATTTTTTTGAAATTGAATGGTTATAATGGATATTGTCAAAGTATTGAGGGGTGGTTGATGTAGTAAGGGGAGAATTTGATATGTTTTGTGTCTTATCTAGCCAATAATTTTCTTCAATAATAAAATTAAATTATATAATTACAGATTTACTGAAATCGTATGTGTGTGATGGGATAATTATGTGATGAAATTAATATATGGATAACCAAGAAAGTAATGGGTGGTAAGTAGTCTGGTAATGTTGAAATAAAGTGTGTTACAACCAAGAGATTGTGTATTGGATATTTTGATAGTAATTATTGGATTTTTTTAATATAAATGGATTTCAAATTTAGAAATAAAAATATCCTAGAGATTATTAGATGAATATTTTTCCCATAAATAGGAACAAAACATGGTAAAGATGGAGTGACATTGATAAATATAGAAGTGATGTTTAAGGATGATAATTACATATAATGTGGGGATGTATTGAATCCTATAGTTACTATATGGGGGAAGGTGGGGTCTTGATAATAATATATCAAAGGATATGTAATATGATGAATGAAATTGATTTTATTTTGATTTGGGTGATTTTAATATTGTTTTATTCTATTATAATAAATTCCTTGATGATGTAGAGGCATTCATGGTGTTATTTTTTAATTGATGATAGTTTTAGTGATAAAAGTCTAAATAATTCCATAATATGGAGAATCACACTATGAATGATGGTAAAAACTGTACAGACCAAAATCTTGATGTATATGGACATTACATTACTTTTTTGGAATACTTAATACATAAGAAAAACAAATACACAAGGACGGTAATAGTTTAGAGTCTTTGTAAACTCGGAAAAATAATATTCTAATCATGGTGATAGATCTTCAACATCTCCCATAAAGATCTTCCCCTTTTGTTTTCTTACCTAAAACCTTTCTCTATATCCTAGGGAAAAGAAAATATAAAAACGGTGAGCATGAATGCTCAGTAAGGGTAAACATAGAGAACATAAAACAATCCATAAACATTTGAATAAAATCTAAACATCAAAATCTTAAGCAATGACATAAATCTTGGAAGTACATAAGGAATATATCATAAAAGAACATCAATCATGATAAAATAGCATGGGAATAAAACATGTAATTGTGGAAAACCATTAAGCACATGATATGATTTCCATAGTATCCAAGGCATTGTTTCCAAGACCATCTTAGTGCACAAAGTCCCTTTCTGAATCGAGTTCACTCCTCATTCTAGTCCTGTATCACTAAACCGTATTAACTTACCGTTCCAGCCATGTCTATCTCATGAGATATAAATCTTTACCCAATTCATTGGAGGGATATATAGGTCCCACCAATCTCATAATGAAATCATTCTTACTTGTGCCACAACATAAACATAAATCATTCACCATAACCCACAGAATAAAAATGGAATTCATAAACATCATCCAATCATAACATAATCCATATAAAACAAATGCATATCATTTCATCATAAGAAAAGTGGAACCATGTAAATCATAGAGACATTGTAATTGAAACATACACATATGAAATAATGTAATCTTGGATGGAAAATGGTTTTGATAAAACACTTGAAATGGATTCATGAGGAAAATATCTTTTCTTCTTCAAAATAATTTTCTTTTTAAAAAATGCCATGAAATTTGAAAAGAAAAGGATTTGGTTTAAAATATTAATGAAATATTGTATAGTATTCTTCTTGAAAATAAGGAGTTATTAAACCGTAAAAATATGTTCATGCCGTATAAGTTAAAAAAATTCTTCTCATACTTTTGCCAGAAAAGTCAAAAAGTAACTTGTATGGTAAAAAATTGAAATATTCCTTACATAACATGTAGTAAAAGTCAAAAATGGGTAAAAAGTACTTTAAACAAACATGAAACCATTTTTAGAAAACAGAGACATGGATGATAAATATAACCCCAGTAAATACTTACGAATAAACAATCTCAGATAAGAATGAGATTGGAATAATTATCCCTTACCTTATGTCTGATATGATTCGTATATATCTGAACCTCCTGTATAATGATTCAAATAATTTTATTTACTTATTATAGCATCATATTCATTATTATGATTTCATATATAGTTTACTTATGACTTTATATTACCCGTTCTTTTGTAAATTCGATATATAAGCAGCGATTTGGGTAAAATCATTTCATTTATTGTACATGTATCTACTTGTTGTTCTTGATATTATTAATTATATCCTGATTTACTTAATTCCATATTTTAAAACATGATTTATACATATTATATATTCATAATATACATATATATATTATAGATCGATAAATGAAATGAAATACACCGTTCATGGAGACGGTAGGTCGTACGTACACAAGAACGTTGTTTTCGTTTCCTTATTGAATTGAATGGAATTAAGTAGATGAAATAAATATATATATACATAAATCCAGTAGAATTATTATGTCATATATTTCAGGATTACTTATTATATATACTTTATAATCATTCTTGAATTGTTAACATGGAAAATGAATCTCATCGCATCGTGGAGACTGTAATCCGTATGTACGCACGAGCGATGATATCATTCCCATATTTATTGAATGGAATTGGTGTGAATGATATAATATATTAGAATCAGTATGATGTTATAATAATCATATATAGTTATTATTTACACCATTATACCTATCCAAGTAAGGTGGTGGTGGAAAAACTGATCACACCACGGTGTGGAGACGGTATTCCGTACGTACGCACGCGTGGTGAATTTTCAGGGTTTGTTCGAGCATCAAGGCACAAAAGGGTGTGAAGAGAAGAGGGAAGGGTGCCCTTTTTATAATGGAGGAGAGGGGCACCATTAGAAAAACATAAAATATTATTTTATAATAAAGTCATATTCGGTTTATAATAGCTCCAAATTGATTTATTTCGAAGCTAAAGTGGGTATGTGTCGAAATAATCTCACCCAATAGGATTTAGACAAGTTTATGTTACTATTATAACCTTATCATTTAAATTTAACTTTAAGTTAAATAATTTTACTTTTACCCTGTCTTCTTGTTTTCTTACACTATATGGTTAATAAACTTACTATAGCAAGCCAAAAGAACCCCAAGTTGTTCATTATTAATATATATATATCTTTATCTAAGTCATTCAGCCTAACCATATATTTTTAGGAATAAAATAACAATTAATAATATAATATTTATTTTAAAAACTATTTTATGTCAATTTTGACACTATTTGGTAATTGATTTTTTTGAAACTCATAACATCATGGTTATTTCTAAAAAGTTTAATTTAATCAATACTAACATGTCATATTAACTTATAAAATTAGTGAAATTCATAAAAAGTCTAAAATTACATTTATTTGGGTATTTATAACATCAATTATGTTAATATTTCATTAATAAGGTAATTATTGCAACATCATTGTGTAATAAATAAATTAAATTATTTAAAGTTTAATAATTATAAATAAAATACTATTATGTAGGAAATCTTTTTAGATTTCTAATTAATATTTATAGTCGAATTTATCTTATGTATAACCCTATATTAATAATGTTTTATTTATTAAACATTGATTTTAACTATTTTATCTCTTCTTTAAATAAAATAATAATAAGTTTCCTAATCTTATACAAGTGGACCTAAATGGAAATATTATATTTATAAGGTTGGTTTTGGTCGAATTACACTTATCCAATAGAATTAGAACATGTGTTAGGGTAATAATAATATCATTTTTACTCTTAATTACACTATTTACTTTTAACCGTGGTAAATAAAAGTCAAAAGTTACTATTCACAAAAAAAATATTTTTATCTTATTGAACCAAATTTTACTCCTTGATATTAACCATGTCTCTCGGATTTTCGAAATTCCACTCACAGAAGCGGTAAAATTATGTTTAATGAAAATTTTCAAATTCTCCTAGGATGTGGGTAAAGACGGTGAAAAGTTCAATAAAATTTTTATATATCTAAAGTTATTATAAAATGACTCCAATGAATTACATTGAACTTATATAGGTATTATGTATCAATTTTGTTATAAAATAAATTTAAATAACACGAATAATTATTTAAATAAAAAGTCGGTTTTTAAATAGTAACCCAGTGTTTTTACTATTCATCAAAAATTGAATGTTTTCAGAAAAATACCAAAAATTTACCCTAGGCTAATTTTGATATTCTGAATCCAAAAATGAAGACTATTTTGAAAGATAAAATTTATAAAATTTCAAAATGTTTGTATTAGTATTCATAACGGCTCGTTTATATAACATATCATTGTTTAGTGAAACTCTGTATTGCGTACAACACACGCTGTCGAGGAAGGTCATGATTTCGTGTAATGCAAGCCAAGTCAGGGTTGCGTGTAGTGCAAGATTCCTTTGTTGTTGTGTATAAAAGAATCCAACCATATTTCATTTATACATTGAAAATATATATATATATACACTCAATGTTATGTACAATAACTTCTATCAAACGAAATTGAAATTATGTGTTACATGATCCAAGAATAGTGTTGCATATACTGCAAGCTAATACGGTGTTGCGTATAGCGCACGATAATCTTAGTGTATCATACACTACAAGACATCAAATAAATTAAAAAGTATACTTCTCATAAAATCTCGGGGTGTTACATTCTACCCCCCTTAAAATGAATTTCACCCTCGAAATTCGTCAGGGTTATAAATGGTTTACTACTCAAAAGTTTCTTTAATAGAAATCACATTGTGAAAAGGAATACCAAAACATTTCTTTAAAAACTAAAGTATGAAATGTAACAGTTACCCAAATTAACTAATCACTAGGTTTCCACATAGGAGAACATTGGTGAAAATATGGATATGGAAGAGAAATCTAACCGTCAAGTTCTGATGGAGAGTGGAAGAGAACATGGCTATGAAAAATCCAACAATCATAAAGCCATAAATTTGTGATGATCTAAGGAACCCTATAATTCATCAGATATAAGAGCACTAGGACAACATTTTTGGTTTTCAATGTCATTTCCCTAAAGTTTAAAATTTTGAATTAGAAGAAATACTTACTTTATTTCGGTATAATCTCACCATTGTTTGTGCCTCAAAAAATTTCCACTTCATGTCTTAAAGTAATGAATTTGAAATTTTTATTTGTGATGTGTTAGGAAATCATGTGATAGAATGATGGGTCATTCCATATGTCTCAAACAAAAGGATAGAAAAAGTTATCAAATATACATAAGTCCATCTATGGTGAGGTTAATCGTATATGATTCCAAAAATGGACTTATACTTCATCTATCATACTGCTTAATAAAACTAGTTTCTACTAACCAAGGACTTCCTGTAGGCCAGTGGTAGGCGATAAAGGCCTGTCGCACTTCGGTTGTGGGTTCGATTCCTACAGCCTTGTCCGACGCGACGGGTTTTCGACCATCCTACGGGTTGTCCTTTTTCTAAAACTATACTATTATAACATTTCAAAAATAATATCAAAAAGTTCTAGCCTTAAACAATACTATCTGATGTCTAACTTAACATATTCCACTCTTTAGGCTTATCCAAAATACATCTGTCCAATCTCATAGTATAAAGAAAAAAATTAATAGAAATGCCATCTACCGAGCATGTGAATACCATCATTTATCCCCCATAAATCATACGATATATCTTGTTGGTCACATTCCAAATATGTGAATACCTTAATCATGTATTATCATGAAAAATAAATACCCATTGAATGTTAGTGAAAACATGAATGCTATCAAAAGTTAACCCTTTCCACTTACCAAAATCCCAAAAATTCTATATAGTCAAACCATGATATCAGTCATGAGCTCATTTCAATCTCTCTTTATCCCTTCATTATTCACATATCATCTTCTTTCCAAAATATTTCAATCTCTTTTCATGGTTACCGGTACCATATTGTTATGGAAAACCACAATGGACCAATACATAGATATTCCAATATACCATAAAACCACCTCAACAACATTATTCTTGAATAACAATACATAAACACTTCAATCCATTCTCTTCAATGATTGTCGTGGAATAAGTCATTCATTGATTTAGAAGTAACCTCTAAGGTCAGGGCATTGAGTGGGGTAATGCCCATTTTCTCCACAGATAAGACATTGGACTCCATAACAATATATCACTCTATGACCCTTTTCTCCACATAGATAACATCTTCCCCTCCATTTGAGGTATTCCTTGAGGTTCTTCTACCCTTATTTAGAAATCTCAATCTTCCTTTCTCTATGCTTCTCACCATGCGAACATGCATAAAATTCCATCTTCCTCTTATTTTATGACTTAGGAATACAACTAAACTTCACCATGTTAATCATATATTGAGATGACTGATTCGGCATAATCACCATATCTTTCTCTCCAGACATTACACAATTTCATTGATCATAGTCACCAATTTGTCCGTTGGAATCAATGTTAACTAAATTTCTTATCGTTCCCTCCATTGACTAAGACCAAAAATCATAGTGTAAGAAACAGTTAAAATAACGAGGAACCACATAATCAAAAAAAGTCACTTATGGGATGTCTAAATTATCACAAATTCTTTAATCCATGAAACCCTAGGTTCACCATAGGTTATACATGATCGTTAACATAATTCTAGGACTGTAGCCTATAGTTATACTAAACCTTAGGGACATCCCTAGACATACCTTTGAAATATCTCTAGAGATTTCACTAAAGTTTTCACATCCTAGTTTTTAAAGGTTAACTAAACCTTTCCTCTGATACCAACTGTAGAGACCCAAAGCTTGACATACATGGAAATTACATTAATTTTGCGGAATACTTAATGCATAACAAAAACAAACACATAAGGACTGTAATAGTTTAATGTCTTTGGAAACTCGGAAAAATAATCTTTTAATCATGGTGAATGATCTTCAACATCTCCCATAAAGATCATCCCCTTTTGTTTTCTTACCTAAAACCGTTCTTTTATCTTAGGGAAAAGAAAATAAAAAAAAGGTGAGCTCAAAAGCTCAGTAAGGGTAAACATAGAGAAGATAAAACAATCCATAAACATTTGAATAAAATCTAAACATCAAAATCTTGAGCAATGACATAAATCTTGGAAGTATGTAATGCATATAGCAAAAAATAACATCTATCATGATATAATATCATGGGAATAAAACATGTAATTGTAGAAAACCATTAAGCACATGATATGATTTCCATAGTAGCCAAGGCATTGCTTCCAAGACCATCTTAGTGGGAAAAGTTCCTTTCTGAATCGAGTTCACTCCTCATTCCAGTCCGGTATCACTGAACCGGATTAACTTACCATTCCATCCATGTCGATATCATGAGATATAAATCTTTACCAAATGCATTGGAGGGAGATATAGGTCCCACCCATCTCATAATGAAATCATTCTTACTTGTTCCACAACATAAACATAAATCATTCATCATAACCTAAAGAATAAAAATGGGTTTCATAAACATCATCCCATCATACCATAGTCCATATAAAACAAATGGATATCATTTAATCATAAGAAAAGTGGAACCATTTAAATAATAGAGTCATTATAATTGAAACATACACATATGAAATAATGTCATCTTGGATGGAAAATGGTTTTGATAAAACACTTGAAATGGATTCTTGAAGAAAATATCCTTTCTTCTTCAAAATCATTTTCTTTTTACAAAATGCCATGAAAATTTAAAATAAAAGTATTTGGTTGAAAATAGTCATGAAATATTTTATAGTAATATTCTTGAAAATAAGGAGTTATGAAATCGTAAAAATCCATTCAGGCCGTATAAGTTAAAAAACATTCTTCTCAAACTTTTGACGGAAAAGTCAAAAAGTAACTTCTATGGTAAACAAAAGAAATATTCCTTACATACCATGTAGTAAAAGTCAAAATGGGTAAAAATTACTTTAAACAAACATGAAACCATTTTTAAAAACTAGGGACATGGATGATAAATATAACCCCAGTAAATACTTACGAATAAACAATCTCAGATAAGAATGAGATTCGAATAATTATCCCTTACCTTATGTCTGATATGCTTCGTATGTATCTAAAACTACTATATAATGATTTATATAATGTCATTTACTTATTATAGATTCATATTTATTGTTATTATATCATATATAGTTTACTTATGACTTTATAATACCCGTTCTTTTGTAAATTCGATGTAAAAGTAGCGATTTGGGTACAATCGTTTCATTTATTGTACGTGTTTCGACTTGTTGTTATTGATATTATTAATTATATCCTGATTTACATAATTCCAGCATGTAAAAAATGATTTATATATAATATATATTCACAATATACATACATATATGATAGATCGATAAATGGAATGAAATACACCGTTCATGGAGACGGTAGGCTGTACGTACGCATGAACGCTATTTTCGTTTCCATATTGAATTGAATTGAATTAAGTAGATGGAAAAAAAATATATATATATATATACATAAATACAGTAGCATTATTATGTCATATATTTTATGATTACTTATTATACATACTTTATAATCATTCTTGAATTGTTAACATGGAAAATGAATCTCATCGCGTCGTGGAGACGGTAATCCGTACGTACGCACGAGCGATGATATCATTAAAATATTTATTGAATGGAATTGGAGTGGATGATATAATATATTAGAATCATTATGATGTTATAGTAATCATATATTGTTATTCTTTACACCATTATACGCATCCAAGTAAGGTGGTGGTGGAAAAACTGATTACACCACGGCGTGGAGACGGTATTTCGTACGTACGCACGCGCAATGATTTCATTTTCCGTAGGATGGATAGAAGGTGAAATAGGGTTGTTTTATATTTATAATAACATATCAGTATATATTTAATATTTATGTAATTACTTTATAATGAAACAACTAAATAAGAGGATGTAGAAGAAGAAAGAAACTTGAAAGAGTCGGTAGAAGAGATTGCCTCTTTCTGGACGCACCTCCATTAAAATTTTTCTTAGGGAACTAGATTTGGTATTTTGAGAATACCAGAACCTCTATAATATAACTATATAGGTTTAGAAGAGTAATTGGAAGTGTTTGTCGGAGCTTCAAGTCTCAAAAGGGTGTGAAGAGAAGAGGGAAGGGTGCCCTTTTTATAAGGGAGGAGAGGGGCACCTTTGGAAAAACTTAAAATATTATTTTATAATAAAGTCATATTCGGTTTATAATAGCTCCAAATTGATTTATTTAGAATATAAAGTGAGGATGGGTCGAAATCCTCTCATCAAATAGAATTTAGACATGTTTAGGTTACTATTTTAACCGTATCATTTAGATTTAACTTTAAGTTAAATAATTTTACTTTTATCGTGTCTTCTTGTTTTCTTACACTATATGGTTAATAAACAAACTATAACAAGCCAAAATAACCCCAAGTTGTTAATTATTAATATATATATCATTATCTATGTAATTTGGCCTAACCTTAGATTTTTAGGAAAAAAATTAACAATTAATAAGATAATATTTGTTTTAAAAACTATTTTATGTCAATTTTGACACTATTTGGTACTTGATTTTAGTGAAAATCATAACATCATGATTAGTTCTAAAAAAGTTAATTGAACAAATATTTACATTTATTATTAACCAAGAAAATTAGTTTAATTCATAAAAAGTCTAAAATTACATTTATTTGGGGATTTATAACAACAATTATGTTAATATTTAATTAATAATGTAATTACTACATCATCATTGTGTCATAAATAAATTAAATTATTTAATGTTTAAAAATTATAAATAAAATACCATTTTTTAGGAAATATTTTTAGCTTTCTATGTAATATTTACAGTTTAATTTATCTTATGTATAACCCTATATTAAAAATGTTTTATTTATTAAACTTTGATTTTAACTTTTATAACTCTTATTTAAATAAAATAATAATAAGTGTCAAAATATATTGAAAGTGGACCTAAATGGTCATATTTAATTCATAAGGTTGGTTTTGGTCGAATTACACTTATCCAATAGAATTAGGCCATGTGTTAGGGTAATAATAATATCATTTTTACCCTTAATTACCCTATTTACTTTTAACCGTACTAAATAAAGGTAAAAAGTTACTATTCACCAAAAATTATTTTAATCTTATTGAACCATATTTTACCCCTTGATATTAACCGTGTCTCTCTGATTTTCGAAATTCCAATCATAGAAGCGGTAAAATTATGTTTTATGCAAATTTTCAAATTCTCCTAGGAGATGGGTAAAGACAGTGAAAAGTTCAATAAAATTTTTATATATCTAAAATTATTATAAAATGACTCCAATGAATTATATTGAACTTATACAAGTATTATGTATCAATTTTGACATAAAATATATTTAAATAAAATAAATAATTATTTAAATAAAAAGTCGGTTTTTAAATAGTAACCTAGTGTTTTCATTATTCCTCAAAAATTGAATGTTTTCTGAAAAATACCAAAAATTTACCCTAGGATAATTTCGATATTCCGAATCCAAAAATGAAGTCCATTTTGAAAGATAAAATTTATAAAATTTCAAAACGTGAGTATTACTATTCATAACGGCTCATTTATATAACATATCTTTGTTTAGTGAAACCCGGTATTGCGTACAACACATGTTATCGAGGAAGGTCGTCATTTCATGTAATGAAAGCCAAGTCAGGGTTGCGTGTAGTGTAAGATTCCTTTGTTTTTGTGTATAATTTATTCAAAACCAATTTCATTTATACATTGAATATATATATATATACTCAATGTTTCATAGAATAACTTATATCAAACGAAATTGAAATTTTGTGTAACATGATCCAAGAATAGTGTTGCATATACTGCAAGCTAATACGGTGTTGCATTTAGAGCATGATAATCTTAGTGTATCATACACCATAAGACATCAAATAAATTAAAAATTATACTTCTCATAAAATCTCAGGGTGTTACAAAAACACTAAATATATTTATGTGTAAGAATTCAATTGTTATGTATAATAAAAAACCAGATGTTTTGTATGGATGGTTATGCTATTAATAAAGATATAATTCCATAACTAGTCTACAAATGAGTAAATTTGAGGCCATATAAGAGTAAGACTCATTATATTATGTCATATATAAGAATAAAAAATGTAACATAGGAGTACCCTCTAGAGTGGTATGTTGTTAATAGATATCTTATGTAAAAATATGTGGTGAATTAAATACTATGGGATAAAGCAAAAACATAGTGATATGATAATAAAAATTAGTTCTTCTCTAGAATTTTATAGATGGAGGAATCACATTGTAGACCATGTAACCCACCATGATTGATAAAGAGATGATAAGGGAAACACCATGATAAGGTGACCCTTAAATGAATGTTTTTTTGGTAGAAAGTTAGAAAAATGTGGTTTTATATGGATGTCGTTATTTGTTTCTTGAAAAATAGTATTACATTGAAACCAATATTAAGATTCAAAGTTATTTAGAAGATCATGATGTAATTCCCAAAAAATTATATATATGATTTAATGGGATTTTTTGATTTAGAGTTTGACTGAAGATCATTCCATAGAGGAAGAGATCACATCATAATATAACTAAAGTTAATATATATCATGTCATGATGAAGAGTATCACACTAGGATCATGTAGTTTCTATAATAGATTTAATGTTTAGTTAGAATTAAAATAGGAATATATAGTACACATTTTTGGATATATAATTGTCTAAAATTGATGACATTGAACATATTCAAATATATTTTATACATGTTACAATATCAATTAATTCAAGGAATATAATCAATCCAATACATTTATGGAAGATTTAGAGACTTCATGACTATCAAAAATACTTTTAGTAATTTTTTAAAATATAATATTTTAATTTTTTTTAAAACAATAAAATAGAGTAGTTAATAAAATAGAGCTTCAGAGGAATAAATTGACTGATATAGTTTTAAATGAGATAGAGGAGAAAATATAGTGTAATACACATATATAGTCATTGATGAAATAGAGTGCACCAAGATTATTTACCTTCAAAATAATCATTATCAAGATATTGTATTGTAATTATTGTGTTCTTGTGGAAGATAAAGAGTTAAAGCTTTCATAAAGAGGTCTCTCTCATATATATTTAGAAGAAAAATACTTAACACTCTATAAGAATATTACTGAATCTAGAATTCATAGAAGTTTAATTATGTCGATCTTAATAATTTTTTTAATATGAAATTGAATATGCATGTTTCCTCTATGAACAATTTTTATCTAGAAGTGACCTTCATGTATATAAACTATTTATTGGACGTTGATGTTTCTAAACATAAAAAACCTTCCTTGAAGTCATGTGTGGAGAATAATAATAAAGAGTGACCCCTGAGAGGAAATAAAATATCCATAAACCTTGAAACATATGTGAGACTTGGTTTTGAGTGAAAAATGAATAAATATGTATCAATATTATAGTGTTTGATAGTAAATATTTTCATACCAACATATCATTGGTTTTCTCTCCATAGGTGTACCCCATTGTGGTGAACCATGTAAAATCTATGTGTCTTTGTGATCCTTCCATTTCCCCATTTATGTAGGTTTCAGGAAGAGTTCCATCCTCACATTTTGTAAAATATGATCTACCAAAGGGGTGAACACAATTAAGGGAATAATATTTTATGTCTTGACCCAAAATCTCCAAGATGAGGCATAGAATAGAAAATGGCCAGACCCTTCCTTCTTCAAGTTGAAGGAGAGATAATGACCCCTGAGTCTTACCTTCAATAGGCCCCGGAGTGGCAACTAGAACCAAGGGTTTAGAATCTCACATAATATGGAAGGCATTACCTATATTTTAGAACAAGATTGAGAGATAACATGGTAAATACCAAAAAAATCTAACTACCAAAATTAAATTTATATCCAAAAAACCCCTCTTCTCCACAATAATGTTCAATATAAAGTGACAAAATTACAGGGAAACTCTGATGGAAATTACCAAAGGAAATGCAAAATAATGGCAGCAAAAAAATTGTCCCATCACAGGAGCTCATAAGGTCTGGCGCAGACCTCAAAGTACTCTTAGAAACCTGAAAGAAGTTTTATATACACTGGATGAGTATATAGGTATACTCAATAGGAATACCAAAATATATTGTTCACAAGTGGGGAGAAATTCTAATGCCCCATGAGAAAATATATGTAACCAAAACACCTAGCAAGTAAAAACTATCCATCCAGCCACACTAAGGTAAAATCCCAAAAATTAGAAGTCAAGTAAAATAACAGTAATAAAACATTTACATTTTTTTACAACAGACTGCATTCCAACAGGTTTTTTAGAACATCATACTCATCAAACCTCACCCATAGATCCCACAACAGTCCCACTATCTCCCCAACAACAACCCCATAGGTCATCCCAGCCGCATGTTTATCCCACCCGCAAACACCTACACCACCACAACAACACATAACCACACCCACAGACTCTTGGGCCATGAAAACCACTACCACGCCCAAATAAACTTGGCCTAGAACAACCACTACCACACCCGAAGACACCTATTATAGAACTACCACTACCAAACCTGAAGACACTTGGGCCTCATCCCTAATACACATGGGAAACAAACCTTCCCACACATACCTGGGACAACAACAACAACACACTCTACTCAAATAGTCCTAGTCCATAATAATCCTTAGGTCATCACAGCCTGCCTCAAGGGTTTTGGGCTACCAGGTATAGGGATTAGAAATGAGCTAATTACCAGCCACTCAAAGGAATATTGGAAGAAACACCCTCCCCCGTGAAATGGGGGTGTTCGACATGAAGTTCTGAACAAGGTTGGGGTAATTATAAGATGAAGAAGAACTAAATTTTATAAATATAGGTAATCAAGAACTCATCCCTACCTAAGGTTCATGAAACCAATGACGTGACCATACACAACCACACTTGTAGCTATTCCTACATGCACAAGTACACAACATCCACAACCAGAGCACAACCCATTTCTGGAAAATAGTTCCCCATTGTACCAGTTCTCATTATCATGTTCAAATGATTTCATTAAAATATTCCTTAACTACCGATCACCTAAAAGGAATAACGATAATCCAAAAAATCTAGGAGAAAAACAGTCAAACAAGCATTTAATCATTCGCTCTCATTTCTCTTGAATGTATCAACATCAAAATGGGATCATTGAGATCCCTCATATTACTGGAACCAAACCATGAACCAACATACCAGCCCCACATGGACAAAAATTCACAAACCAACAACCTATCTACCATAGATTCCATTCCCATCCACGTCACCCCATAAACATTAAACAGAATAACCGGGCACGTCATCAAAACAAATAAAGGGGGTTTTCCGATTTAGCTAACACCATTCATTAAGTTCATTCTTTTTGTTGGTTAACTGAGGTGATCACACAAGGGTTGTTATCCATCACGCATCCATTTAATCAACCATCTTTATGTGATTTACCAGTTTCCATGGTACATCCATTTAATCAAAATACTATCTATAAAATAGAGCTTCATTTGTGCACATGAAAGTACCACCAAAAGCTATGATTTTCCATGGACATGAGCCCATATAATTAACAACATAAAAACAAAGGTAAAATAAAGAAACATCATCAAATTTCCCACCCCTTAATTATTTAAAATTCCACTTATTATCTACATTAAAGTTGGTTTCATCTACATCCCAAGGGAACATCATCATACCCACCCCTAATGATGCAATGTAAAGAGAGATGAAGGAAACCACCTACTTGGATGATCAAGGGTAAACGTTTTCTCTTCATGCAAATAACTGGGGATGGCATGAATTGTATGAAAAGAAAACTCCAAGTCATAGTAGGAATGGCTCGATCACAGACTCACAATTTATCTCTAAAAGAAGCCTCGAGATGCATTAAGAGAAACGAAGAGTAAGCAGGAAGAGAGGATATTCTCATAAGAAGAGGTCAGATCCTAAAATCAAGGAGACCCTTTTGACGTACATAAGATATGGATCATTGCATGACCACACGGCTCGGTGGTTTCACATATTGGGATTAATTTATATTTAATAATTTACCTTGAAATTGTGGATACATTCCATTGGATAGCGGTGAGTTGATATATTTCCTTTAAACTAAGAAAAAAATGTAATAGGGGAAGAACTGGAAAACAAAAGAGGCTGGAAAATTTGAAAAATTTTGTGAAACTAAGGAAAAGGTCACATTTTTTGGTAATTCGTGGTTCACCTGACCCTTGGGGGTTTAAATAATCTTTTCAGGCCATAAATCAATTTGAATAGGGTATTAAAACACTTTTATGTTAAAAGATTTGTTACTGGAGTGAAATTGGGAAGTATAGGAAAGGCTGGAAATGACTCACTGATGGGTGAGTCACTGTCACCCTAGCACTGTCTCCCTAGCACCATCACTCTGGAACCATCACCTTGGCACTGTATCCTGAGCACTGATGCCCATCGGTGCCACAAACACTGATCAGAGCCACTATTCATTCAACCTGAAATTTTGCAAACTTCTCAATGAGTCCCTGATGGTCCCCAGGATTCCACAAACATCAGGATTTGGGAAATTAATGAACCAGGGGGATCCATCAAATTTCATCAGATAGCTCTCAAACTATTCCATACGTTGAGTATTCATGAGTAATCTCAAAGTAAAGAGATGGGTCCAAACAACCACCTCTTAAGATACCTCTTAGGGACAACCCACCCTAGAGTTGTTCAAAAAATGTAATAAATCCTAGAAATATAGGGACATCCCTTTCACTTATTTCCTCTGAACTAATATGTAAACACTACCTATCCTCTCCCCCAAGTAACCATATAAACATAGAAAGGTCACACTGTCCAAACTTATGGATTAGTGAGTCCATTTCTCTATGTCAAGATACAATCTTCCTTGAGTGGAACTAACTCGCCTGCAAGGGTTTAATCACATCCACCTTAATGAATATTAATTAGGGATCAGGTCCTCCCCTCTCTACAGTTAGTACTTTTCACACACAATCAATGAACAAGGGAAACAATCCTTCTTATAGAAAACCCGGTCAAGCATTACATCATAGTATAGGACAAAGAAAACACAATATAAAAATTCAGAATAGATCTAGTTACTAGGAATGCATCTGTGCCTCCCATTCCATGTTACTCTACCCGAGGCCACCATGCCTACACAACACACAAACTGAGGGAATGGTTAATCCATGAAGCACCTTCTCCTTATGATCCTCGATTATCATTGGTCACCCCACGAACATTGCATTGTCCTCGATATCCAACTCTTCCCAGACAAGGATATGGGAGTCATCATATAGATGCCTTCATAACTGAGATACATGGCAGACGTTGTGTATCCTCTCCAACTGTGATGGTAACACCAACTGATAAGCCACCTCACTAACTCATCCTAACACCTCAAAGGGAGTGATGAACTGAGGATAAAGCTTACTCTCCCTTCCAAAAATATGTTTTTCATACCGAGGAGAGACATTTAAGAACATGTGTTCCCCAACCTCAAACTCTAGTGGTCTCCTCCTATGATTGGAATATGACTTATGCTGCTCTTGTTCCACCTTCATCCTCTCATGCACAAGATGAACCTTCTTCTTCATGCTCTGCACCACCACTGGGCCTAGAACACATGCCTCCTGAACCTATGTCCAACACACGGGGTAATGACATAGTCTCCCATACAAAGCCTCAAATTGTACCATTCTAATGGTAGAGTGATATATATTGTTGTAGGAATACTTTACTAGAGAATATTTTTATACCTAGGATCCTAATAAATCCAAAACACATACTCATAGCATATTGTCCAATTTATGGATGGTCCACTCTTTCTTCCAATCCATATGAGGGTGGAAAGTAGCACTAAGGCATAGCTGCGTTGAAAAATCATGTTGTAATCCCTTCCAGACTCATGAAGTAAATCATGTATCCTGATCTTAAATGATTGTTCTGGGAACTCCATGTAACCTCACAACTTCACCCATGTACTTCTGTGCTAAGGTCTATAATGTGTTGGACTCTCTAATCATTATAAAATGAGTCGATTTCATCAATCAGTCCACCACTACCTATATGGCATCATATCCACCCTCATCCCTGAGTAGTTTTGTGACAAAATCCATTGACAAATCACCCCACTTCCACTTGGGAACATCTAAGGGTTGTAACAGACTGCTGAGAACACGGTGTTCAGCCTTCACCTACTAACACATAAGACACTTTGCTACAATCTCTTCCACTCCCCGCTTCACTCAAACCCAACAAAACTGACCTCTCAAGCCCCGGTACATCATGGATGCTCTTTTATGTACCGCCTGAGTTGATTTATGGAAATCATGTAGAACTGTCTGGTGCATCGTCTCTGGGACAAACTACTTACCATGGAAAAGCATCTTATTCCAACCATCCTCCAACCGTCCTTCTAGAGCATTTCCCTGGTCAACATGATCACTCGTCACTTCAATGTCTGAGTCTTCCCACTAAGACTCATACACTAGTTTCAACAATGTAGATTCAACTTTGATCTGAAACTGATAGCCTCTACCATCTGCCTCTCTCATGCCCAGATGTAAAGCAGCCAACTCCTCCATTGATTTCCAAGAATCTGCAGACTCCTGAACCACATCCTTTTGTGACATCCTGCTCAAGTAATTTTCCACCACGTTCCCCTTTCCTAAGGTGTAGAAGTAATCAAAGTCGTAGTCCCTGAGAAACTCCATCCACCTTCACTATGGAAAATTCTTGTCTCACTTGGTGAAAAAATACCTCAATCTCTTGTGTTATGTAAAGACGATGAAGAGTTATCTGATGAGGTAATGTAGCCATAACTTCAGTTCAAACACAATCTTTCTATACTCCAGGTTGTGGGTGGAATAGTTAAATTAATGTGGGAGTAAATTCTTAGACCAATAAGATATCACTCCCCTCTGCAGCATCAACACACACCACATGACTAGATCGGAAGCATCATATAACACCTTAAACTTTACCCCTTCCTCTAAAAACTTTAGCACCGGGACACCGACCAGCTTCCATTTCAAATAAGTAATGGTTTTCTGGAACTTCTCACTCCATATGAAAGCATGTTATTTTCTATTCAAGGCCTTAAAAAGTGCTACGACTCAAGGGAATTCAGGCATGGACCTCCAGTAGTAACCTTCCAGTCCCATGAAACTATGAACCTCTACTACATTCTTGGGTGATGCTCAAGAAACAACCTCTTTGACATTCAACGGGTCCACCACGTTTCCAAGTAATTTCACCTCTAATGTCCTTAATATTCACTTGGACAACTTCCCATCAAATTGGTGGTGTCAGAGGACCTCCAAAACTGTCCTCATATTCTCAGTGTGATCCTCCTCCAACCTTGAGTAGATAAGGACTTCATCGATGAACATGATCATGAACCGGTCCAGATACTCATATAAAATATAGTTCCTAAGTCCCATGAAAAAAATGGGTGCATTCTTATTGTCTTACGATGTGACCTCAAACTCAAAGTGCCCATATATTCACCTAAAAGAAGTCTTAGAGATGCCATCATCCTTCACCCTCGACTGGTTATATCCAGACTATAGGTTGATATTAGAGAACCAACAGGCTCCCTTCAACTAGTCAAAACGGTCGTCAATCCTTAGGATGGGTAACCGTTCTTGACTCTCACCTGATTTAGTCTCCAGTATTCTATGCATTTTTTGAGACCACTATCTTCCTTCATTGTGAACAAGATAGGAGAACCCCATGGCTATGTGCTTGGAATGATAAAAACCTTCTTCATCAAGTCATCAACCTTAATCTATCATTCCTGAAACATTAAAGCTTCCTTCAAATAGGGAGCCGTTGAAATCACATGGTCACTGGGCTATAAGTCTATCGTGAACTCAACATCACATCGAGGGGGAAGAGTCACAACCTCTTCAGGGAAGACATCTAGGAACTCACTAACAATCCCTGGAACTTCCACAATCTCTGAGTCTTCTGATTCCACCAATTTTCCACCTAAAAAGGAATGGTGGGGCTCCACACACTGGCTTCCCTCCTAGAAACCCTGCTCACCAATGAAAGTTACATGTTGGCCACCCATATCTGAGAACACAACCCTTATAAAAAAGCATTTGATAACATCGTGCACAGAAAATAGCCATTCGATGCCTCAAATGACGACGTATGGCTACATTTGTAGCATAAAGATATTCCCACTTGACTGATGCAGCCACAACATCAATTTGCATCCTCAAAAAACATCAAACAGGATGTTCTGACCACTAAATAGCATTATCAACTATAGGAGAATGGAATGTATATCTATGTTCAAACCCAAGGAATGAGATAGGATTTGTTCAACAAAGGATTGTGAAGAACTAGAATTAAACAAGGTACATGCAAGAATACTAAACAAAATGATCGTACCTCGAATGACCTCTGGCCATGTTGGAACAATTGTATCTATGGAATGAAACTACCAAATCCTAGATCCTCCTCCCCTCAGTATTTGGCTATATCCCTGACCACACCCCAGTTGAGGTCCCTAATGAGCTCCCTGAGTTCAGCCTCCTCTAGCACCATCCACCCTCGATGGAGCGGGAGCTTACTGCCCCTACTACTGCTGCTGGAATATCCTGGTCAGAAACTGTAACTGATGAGGTAACCACTGATCCTTCCCAACCCCACTGTATTGCACTCAGAAAGGGCACGGATTAGGAATATTCACATGGATACCATAGGTAAATCACCTCGGTCCTAGGCCTGTAGAGAAAGGGTGAGGGATGGGAAATCAGAACCGGAACTACTGAGGTCGGCTCCCCGTCAACCAAAACATGGAAGGCCCTGATGCTTGAGTCTTTCTGCTAATAGCCTTACACTTTGAGTATCTCAACCGGTTACCCTCTCTCAGAACACCTCCCATCATGTGCATCCTTTATATCACTTCATCCTTCTTCTAATCCTCTCTGTATGTCGGTAGAGTGAAGGGAGTGACATCAGACTGAAGAGAAGGTCGCAGTGCCTCCCCTAAGTGTCTTTCTCATGACTCATAATCTAGGAAGAGGTTTGGAGTAAGATGAAGTAGATACTTGAACTTGATCCCCAACTCCATTATCGACATACTCCCCTGCTAGAGGGAGAGCATCTCTTGCCTCTTTTCATCCATCATCTTAGAATAAAGGAATTCCTCCTGGAACTCTTTCTCAAAGTTGGTCCCTGAAACCTCAGTTTCATTCTACTCCCTAGGATAAACATTCCACCACTAACACTTACCCAGGAATCTGGCTCACCACTAGAGGAACCCAGGACTCTTTCAGGGAATGGATCAAGTTGAAAACTATCACCATCTCCTCAATCCAGTTCTCCATATCCATGTCCGAGATGTTTCCCACGTATTTCCTGAGAGTCTGCTAATGGAAAGAACATAGAGTCGTATGCCACTGGTCATACTCATACTCTTGATCATCCCCCAACTAATCAACTAGATAAACCTACTGGGCCTCGACTTCTCGTACCACTTATGGATATTTTCTGGGTACCATAGTTGAAAAAACAATAAAAAACTCCCAAGCACGAGTAGTATAGAATATTATTTTTAAACTTTTTTAAACATTTAATTTATTTTAAATTTACTAGACACCAATGAAACATAATAACACAAGTCATTATGATGCATGTAACATTCCGAGGGTCTCTACCATGAAATCAATGTAGCCTCACATGGTCATTTAGTAGGTCTAGAGTCCCCACATCGGATCACATGGGGCCCTAAAAATCTATGTCCTTGCTAGTCTTACCTGACCTATTTCATGCACCAAGATTTCCTAGAACTGTTACCCTACCATCCCATTCAATCATCATTGTTCCTAACTCTGAACTCCATAAAATCTCTCAAAAACCTCCCTTTGATACCATTCTCTCATGACACACCTTCTCCATGATGAGGGAAGGAACAAAAAATTTCCAGAACCTTCCTTCTTCAAGTTGAAGGAGAGATAATGACCCCCCCCCCCCCTGAGTCCCACCTTTAATAGGCCCAAGAGTGGAAACTATAAACAAGGGTATTCAATATCATGAAATATAGATGGCATTACCCTTTTTTAGAACAATATTGGGCGATAAGATGGTAAATCCCAAACAACTCCAAGAATTGAATGTAAAAGTAAATTCAAAACCCCTTTTTCCACATACATGTTCAAAAAAAAGTAATAAAAATTACAAAAAAACTACAATGGAATGTACCAAAGAAAAATAATTTAAATTCTACAAAGAAAACTACCCTGACACCCAAGATAGTTAGTTTTATCACGGTCTTCAAATTCCTCCTTGAAACCTGAAAGCAGTTTTATATGCGTAGGGTGAGTATACAAGTATACTCAGTAGGTAAAACAAAGGTTCTCTTATTCAAGTTGGGAGACATTATAATGCCTTGTGAGAAAATAGATATAACCAAAACACCTAGAAAGGAAAAACTATCCACCCAAACTCACCAAGTCACACTCCCCAAATACTGCTAATCAGGTAAAATAATAGCAATAGAACATTGATATTTGGGTTCCCAGTACAGCTTTTCCACTTGTTATTTAGA
Source organism: Viscum album (assembly GCA_963277665.1). Classification (NCBI taxonomy): domain Eukaryota; kingdom Viridiplantae; phylum Streptophyta; class Magnoliopsida; order Santalales; family Viscaceae; genus Viscum; species Viscum album. Next base: position 1,946,584,337 of record OY728127.1, on the reverse strand, counting down.
ACTTCTTATAAATCAGACCTCCCCCACAGATCCCACTATAGTCCCACTTCCACCCCTACAACAACCCCATGGGTCATCCCAACCGCACATTTATCTCGCTCGTAAACACCTGGGCCACCACAAGAACACATAACCATGTCTGCAAACAACTGGGCCACAGCAACAACTACCATTCCCAAAGACTCCTAGTCAAGAAAAACCACTACCGTACCCAAAGACACCTGGACTAGAACAATCACTTCCTTCCCCGAAAACACTTGGGGCTCCTCTCGAAGACACTTGGGAAACAAACCTACCTACACAAACCTGGGGAAACCATGAAAAAACACCTTGTACAAAGAGCCTTTCTCCATAATGAACCTCAGTCCATCATAGCCTACTCAAAGAGTCTTGGAATACATGGTAAAGGGAGCATAAAAAAGCTAATAACCAGCCACTCAGAGGAATATTTGAAAAAACACCCTCCCTGATGAAATGGATGTGTTTGGCATGAAGTTCTCAACATGGGTGGGGTGCTTATAAGAAACACAAGAAATAAATTTAATAGATATAGGTAATCAAGAACTCATCCCTACCTAAGGGTCCCAAAACCAATGACCAGCCCATACAAAACCACTCTTGTTGTTATCCCTACATGCACAAGTACACAACATCCACAACTAGGGAACAGTCCATTTCTAGGAAATAGTTCCCTAATGTACAGGTTCAAATTATCATGTTCAAAAGATTTCATTTAAATATTCCTTAACTACAAGGAAACTAATAGGAAAAACCATAATCCAAAACAACAACTGGGATAAAAACATACAAGAATGCTTTTAAGAATTCACTCTTGGTTCTCTTGTAAGTAAAAAAAAATAAAAAAAATGGGATCAGTGAGAACTCTCAAAGTACTATAATAAAACCAAGCCCCAACTTACCTTCACCACATTTTATCACATTCAAAAACCAATCACCTCTTCACCAGAGATTCCATTCTCATCCACATCACCCCACAAACATTAAACAGAACAACCAGGCATGTCACTATAACAAAGTAAGGGATTTTTCATATTTATAAAACACCATTAATTATGTTACTTATTTAGGTTGGTTAACCAGGGTGATCACAAAATAGTTATTATCCATCATGCATCCATTAAATCAACCAATGTTACATGATTAACCGGTTTCCGTGTTACATCCATTCAATTATAAGATTATTCGGAAAACAGAGCATCATTAGTTTTCAAGAAAGGACTACCAGGGTCCATGGTTTTCAATGGACAAGGGTCCATACAATTCACAAAAAAATGAAGGTAAAATATAGAAACATCATCAACTTTACCACCCCTTAATTCTTGAAAATTTTGTTTGTTATATTCATTAAATTTGATTTCATCTATGACTCGATGGAAAATCATCATACCCACCACTCATGATGCACAATAAATATATGCAAAGAAAAATCCCTACTTGGATGATCAAGGATCTAATTTTTCTCTTTTCTCCAAGAACTGGGCATGGCGTGACATGTAGGAAATGAAAACTGCATGGTTGAGTGGGATAGGCTCCAGTATTGGAACATGATTCATTTCTTGAGGAAGTCTTGAGGCACACTAAGAGAAATGAAAAGGAAGTAGGAAGAGAGGATCTCAACTTAAGAAGAGTCCAAATCCTAAAATCATAGAGACCATTTTTAAGTACTTGAATTTTTTATCGTGGCTTGACCCCATTTCTTGGTGGTTTTACCCATTGGGATTAATTGTGATTTATTAATTCCCCTCAGAAACTGTGGATACGGACCAGCGAACAGATATGATTTGATAGATTTCCTTTAAATAGAGAAAAAAACATAACATGGGGGAAACAAGAAAACACATGAGGCTAGAAGAGGCTGTCAATGGTGTTACACGGATGAAAATTCCACATGTTTTGGTAATTCAGGGTTTCCCGACTCTTTGGGGTTTAAAACATATTTTAAGGGCCTTAAATAACTTTTTAAGTGGTATTAAAATACTTTTAAATTAAAAGATACCTTACTGGAGTGAAACTGGAATGTTTGAGATAGACTAGAAATGACTCACCGATCGGTGAGTCACAGACACCCTGACACAGTCGCCTCGGCACTGTCACCCTAGCACCATCACCCTAGCATTATCACCGTAGAACTAATGTCCATCAGTTCCACTAATGTTGATCGGTTCCACTGATTGCAATCAGTGTCATTGGTTCCTATTGGTTCCATAGATGTCAATCGGTGCCACCGTTCATTCATCCCAAAATTTGTAAAACTCTTCAATGTGTCACTGATGGTCCTCAGGATGCCTCAAACATCAGGATTTGTCTATTTAATGGTCTAGGAGGTTCCGGTCCATTACATATTATAAAGAAAAAACTAGATTCACTCCCCCTATTAGGGTATACATTTTTATCTTGGTCCATATAACTGGAATCAAAGTTTTAGGTTTTTAAATGATGATAAATCTCACAAATATATTTTTTGATTATTTTTAGCAATAGATTTAATAATGAATCCTTCAATTTTTAGTGGTACTAAAATTTTTGGATGAAAAAAATGAGATATAATGGTTTCTATATGCTTTTAGTTTTGAGTTCATGGAATTATAGATACTTATTTTGGAAGGAACAATGTATGAGTATGTAACACATAGACATAGAAAATATTGAACTGAGTTATCTCTAGTGAGTTATTCAATAAAACAATTCATTATTCAAGTTATTTTGATATTTGGATACTATTTGTATTATTTCAATAAAAAATTAGTGGATTAAAATCTAATTGTGTAGTATACCTCAATTTATGTGTTAAAATTTTGATATAATGAGAAATTAGTAAACAAATTTGGAGAATATTAACATATACCAAAAGAAAATAATAAAAATAGAAATAAGAGGAAGATGATTTAGAAGATAAAATCTAAAGTATTTATGGTTAATTGTAATTATAATTTTAAATCTAAAACTAACCTTACTTTGGATGATCATTGAAAATATATAAATTACAATTCCTTAATAGAGATTGAATTTGAAATTTATTCCATTGAAGAATTTGAAACAACATCTAAATATAAATCCTGAGAATGTTTGTATAGTGATCAAGATAAAATTCAATCCATGAATAAAAAGTTATATCAAATGGATATCGTTTTCAATTGAATATAAATTAATAATTATTTGGTAATGGATAATTTAATATTGATGCATGAAGGGGATTCCTTTAATTATGAAAATGTTTGCAAACATGAATGGTTAAATTGATCAACTTGAGTACCTTACAATTTAATTGGATGAATAAAAATCCACAAAGAAGAAGATTAAATAGATTATTATCCCTTTCAATACCTAACATGAAGAGTGGAAAAAATATGGGATAAATGGTAGATCAAGGATATAGAATTTCACTACCCAATTGTTGAATAAAAATTTCTAGATTAAGGAGAATATAGATTTTTATAAAAAATATAATGGAAATGTGGTGATACCACCCATGGTAGTATAAGCATGTGATTTAAGAAAACAAGAAAACCATGAATCAATGATTAATTGGAATACTCATTCTAAATCCATTAGATGAGACTCTAGAAAGAAGGTAACTATAATGTTATATATTTTTTGAATCATTGGACACAACAAGGATGTGTGTCTATAAGCTCAAGGTATCAATGGAAGAAGAAAAGTTATTGTAACATGTCAACCAATAAATGACTACATTAGGTATATCATTAATATGAGATTTTTTAATTTTCTTTTATTACTATGTACATATGTAATAAAATTGTAGTAACAAGGTATATAAAGGAATTATAAGGAACTACTCTATTTTTATTACTACTTATAAGTTAGTTTTTTATAGATTAAAATATATAATGTTGTAAAATAGATTTATTAAATTGTATAAAAGTAATGATGGAGCTCAATAATAGGTAAAAAACCCCAATAATTTTTTACTCATAGAAGTATTTATAGAGAAGATAGAAGAAATTATGGTGGAAGAAGAAGGTAACTTCTCTTGTAGTGATAAGGGAGGATGCACATGTGAATAAAGATTCATCTTGGATAAATAATTCTAAGATGCCACTAATGGGTACTGAAGAGTACCATCAGGAAACATGCCTATGTGGTCGGACTAATTATACCAAAATACAAGAGTTAAATGTTGGTGTAAGAGTATTATTATGGTTGAGGAACTATAATGATGAATGAAATAATGGCACATCTATGGATGAAACATGAAAAGTGGGATTAGTTTAAGAATGGATAAAAATCCCAAAAAAAGTATATAGGGAACTATGAAGCATATATCTAGAATAAATTGGGTATTATTGGTGTTATGAAAAAGAGAACCACTAGAAATACATGGAATAAAGCTTAAAGTAAAGGGTAAATTCACGAATACCAACCACATTTCTCTAATTTAGTATGTCAGGGAAGTACCACTATCCCCATGGAATTAATTATTTCTAACTATTAATGAAGTGGTATAGTATTAAGTGGTAGATAGCATCCATATGTTGTTTGATTTGAAATTAGACATGTATATACTAAATGAAAATTCATGAAAAAAATGGAGTGAGAGAATGAACCTATGATATAGGGATAATTTGAATCACCATGTAGTGTCAAGTCACCACTATGGGTATGAAATATGAATATGGAAATTGCATATTGTTTGGAAGATGTATAAATTTTATAGATCATGATATGAAGATAAAGTGGTTTCAAATAATAATATCATTTTTGAAGTGGTTTCAATCCAATTTTTTGATCAGTAAGGGAAGTTAGTTAGAACATCAAGTTGTATCATACCACCAAGTAGGAGAAGATAGTTTAAGAGAAGAAGAAATATTATTATTAAAATTATCTTCTATTTTTTTATAAAAACCCAATGTGGTATCAATTGTGATTTTATAAGGATACTAATAGTTATTGGAAATGTTGACTCTTATGGGTTATACTAATATGTGGAACAAAAGATTTAAATTGGTATCCAATGTTGATGAAATTTAATGGATGTTGATAATATGAAAATAAAGGTTGATTAATCTTATATAATATATAAGAAGAATATTTTTCTAAATAATGATCATGGATATTATGTGGGGTTATGAGTTTTAAATTTTAACTATAATTAACTGGTACAATATGTAGTATAAATCACACACTTTTCACATTATTAATTATTTAATAATTTTCTTATGTAACTATGATTGAGATAATTGATAGGAGTATTGAGGAAAATAAAATATCATGTTCCATGTTATTTTTTGAGATTAGTGAGTGATGTGGATATCACCTATTTTATTATCATAAAATCATATTTACTACACCATTTTCTAAATCAGTAATCATTGTGAATTTTTTAATGAATTTTTCTTAAGTGTAAAAATAAGTCACTGAAATATTTGGGATAATATAGCTAAAATACCAAGAGTTTGAATCTTAAAATAAGATATATAAATTCTTTTAGTTAATTTTAATTGTGAAAATTTTGATATGGATGTCAATAAGTGCATATAACCTACATGCTCTTGGATTATATGAGATAATGTACCACTAATATTGAACAGTGAAATTTTTTTAAATAATAATTGATATCATTAAAAATGTAGATATTGGAGAATATGTTGATTTAAAAGTGGTTTCCAATTCTATTTAATATATTATTCAAGTGGTCGACAGGGCCAATATTTTTAGATTCCAAAAGGTGGTATCTAAAAGGATATGTGAAGGTATTACATATCAAAGGGAGTGTCATAAATCTATATATCTAGATTTTAGAAATTATAGTGATTTATATTGTCCCAAAAATAAATTATTATAAAGAGTCAATAAAATTCAAAATAAGAGTAGTATTGAAAAATGAATAGTGTAGCATAAAAAACACCCCCTTAGGGATTAGTGATAAAGTAGTAGAGCACATGAAATGGAAATTTAAATATCATAAATAATCATATATTGAATAAAATATTTTTTTTTATAATCAAATATAATGTGTACAAAATAAATCATAAATTGATGTACATTGCTTTGATGTTTTGGTATTTAATTAGTGGAGTTGGATTTATGATATTATTGTCAAAAAAAGGACAATATTGAAACCCTGAGTCTTGTGTTAATTTTTTTTACCATAACATTTAAATTTTAACAATAATTGAAGGTAAACATTATAATACATCAAGTTGGTGATTCCTGGATAAATATGGTTACCATACATGGTAATATCACTAATTGATTATGGTATGGAATTAATATTTAAAGCAGTGAAGGTAGAGGATGATCATGGAATATATGGTGTGTGTGTGTGTGTGTCTGTGTCTTTGGAATTATGAAATGGATATATGGAGGAAGGATACATATTATTAGTTCTATATATCAGGGGCATGGTTTGTGAAGAATAGAATTTTTTGGATCTAGATTTGATGAGGAGAACATTGACTTATTTGGTTCTAGTATGTTGTTGCTACAAGAAAGTGCATCCATGGTTTTATTTTGTAAAAGGATAGTAGTTTTAGTGAATAAATATCACACCAAGATGTAATTATTTCTATCATGCTTTGACGGATGGTATATAAGATTAAATAGCGGTCTCTCTAAGAATAAATCTATTCTATTTAGCAATAAATTTCAGTCTATACAAGAGTATATAGTATAAAAATGTCAGGTATTAAAATTAATCAATATTTATTAGAGATTATTTATGAGTGTCACATCATAGTAGATATAATCACATTGTTATCTTTGATGGAATAAATACTATGGGATGACGTTGCACTATAGTGAAATTAGAAGAAAAAATTATGAGGCTATGAAATGTGATAGTTGTTGGAATCAGAACACAGTGTGTGTAACATTTCATGACTAATAGAGAGATTAGAAATACCATTCTAAATAAAGGTGACTGTATTATGTATGGTTTATTTTTGGTGAAAAATAGAAAATTTGGTTTTTTGAGGATGATTATGTGTGTTCCATGAATAATAATGTCACAACATAACTAGTTTTTAGAGTCAAAGAGACATAGAAGGTCCTATAATTATTTTTAAACAGTTTTGATTCATATTTAATATTATTTTATTGATATATTGTTTTACTAAAATCATGTTTTAGTGGAAGATATCACATTACATTCAAGATAAATATGATATCGATCATGTTGGGATGAAGAGTATCATGTTTTGTTCGAGTAGTTTCCAAAATATCATGATGTTTCTCTTTGAATTTAGAAAAGAGTGATATTGAAAATAATTTTGGATATATGCTTCACTTAATTCATGGAATTTTAATATATAAAAACACATAGAATATATAGAAATGTATTGATGAATTAGAGGAATATAATATATCATGAAAATTGATGGAAGGGATTGAGATAGTACTAAATTATAAGAAAATAATACATCAGTTCTTGAAAATAGTTAAATAGAATGATATTTAAAAAATATGAAATCGAGAATAAATATAATTTTTAATTAAAATGGAATATATAGTTATCTAGGAAATTATGATGTTGAAGATGAAGTCCTATCAATATATTCATTTATTTAAGAAGTAGTTCTTTACAAGATTACTCTAGTGTGAAATATTCTTCATTTTGGAGAAGTATTTTTTCGAATGTGTTCATGTGGAAGGTAATGAGTTGAAACTCATTTAAATATTTTTCTCACATCTTAGTTTTTGAGACAAACTGAACAAGGAGTTTACCACGTTCACTATTTATAGAATATGTTTCAAAAATTATAGCTTAAGAGAATATATAATCTGAAATTTATGATACATGTTGTCTCATCAGGCATGGAAAATTCGGAATTGACATTTATGACTATAATATGTTAAATAAACCAACCTATCTATAAATAGAAAAATCAATCCCTAAAGTAGTGTGTTATTTTTAAGAAGAGGGGGCGAACCTTGTGAGGTAGTGCATTATACCTAGGCCTTATAATGGTAGTGAAACATAACATAGAGTGACCATGGATGAATTTATATCCCCAAAACATTGTGTGATAGTGGATTTTTTCAAATTAACACATCATCTGGGTGTTCCCCTTAGATGTGTCCCATTATGGAGAAGATATTTATATCAATGTTTCCTTTTATTCATTAAATTTATAAATTTTTCTATGTTTGGGTAAAATTTACATTAATAGATGTAGTAATAAGATCTAAATAATTGGTGAACATGATCAATGGAAATGGTTTTAATTTGGAAACAACCATATTATCCACCATTTTAAGATGAAAATATTCAAATTAATCTAAAGAAATTATTTTTCTAATGTGGTAATGGCTTCAATGAGATTTTATTTATTAAAAAATTATATCTTAATTTCAAATGGTTTGGGGTTAAGACCATTTTTATTAAACAAATGAAATACCCCCTTTTAAACTAGGTTTTAGGGATAATCCATTACATTACCCAAATTCTTAGTTTGAAGGAATCCCATTAAATGGCCTAAATTCCCATTTTCTATCCCAATTTCCTAGCGTAGCATCATTCTTGCATCACTAGGATTTTTTCATTCATGTATAACCACCTACCATATTGATAAAAATTAAAGATTACTATTGTGTTGTGTGACTATTTTATGACAAGAACGTGTTCTTCTTGTGTTAATATAGATTCCAATAGTTGTTAGTGTGAGTTAGAGATATGGTGGCTATATTGGGATATTTTAATAGTTCTACTCTTAAGTATGATCCCATTTGTTTGGCATGTGTTTCGTTTACTATAACATTTTGTTTTCATTATTATATCTTACATTCCACAATCCAATTTCAGATATCCTTACTCGAAAACATATTGTGTTGCGTTTTATATGTCATCCCAAATAAACTAGGTTATAGAGTGAATAGATGGATCACTAATTTCTCATCCCTTCTCTTTCTATCATATTTAGTATGAATTGTGATATATAACGTTTATGATATGTGTGTGTGTGTGTACAAATAGTCATTGATTGAGGCTATATTAGACACACATAGAGAGAGAGAGAATGCATGGATGATATTTTCATTAGGATAGAATTCTTATGTTGAAATGTGGTGATGATGGTGTCATATAGTTTTTGATACATAGAGGGAGAAGTTCATTATAGGAGGAGGTCACAAAGAGGATGTCATTCATATTCACATTTCCCTTTCATGATGGGATATTTAGTTTTGATGTGGTTTGTAGTATGATTTGGTTTGAATATGTGTTATGTGATGATTATGATTACATATATATGGTTGTGATGTAGTTACATGATTGTGTGTTTAAAGGAATACATGGATATGGAAGGTATAATAGCACTTGGACATGTGTTGTTGGGGTGTGATATAAACTCAATAATTTATGAAGTGTTTGTGGAGTACCTTATAGATATAGATTATTTTGATACAATTTTACTATACTTGAATGTTTTATTAGTTATCTAGACTTTGTGAGGATGTTTTATTATTTTTATACTATAGGTTTTAGTAATTTTAATTAATTATTCACTCATAAATTAACATTCTTATTTTATATTTTCCAAATAGATTTTTTGGATTATCATATTGGGTATATGTGTATGGTTAAACCTTTAAATTTTAATATTTTCATATTTACATGGCTAAATTAGTGATTAAGATTGAAATAACTAGATTATTGATTTCACATCAGGTGTTTAGGGTTTTCATTGTAGGGTTTGCTGATGGTATTTAATTTCTTATTTTATTTTTATGTCTAACATTCACCAATATTATGATATATTGGTTATATTTAATTTATTGTAAAATTTATTGGTTTTTTATTATCTATATTCATATGATTTATGAGAGTAATTCCACTTATTCATGTGTTTTTATACCCTCGGTGCTAGTCACAAACTCATGTCCTATTAGAGGCAGGTTTCATTGGTTACTCTCATATTTACCACCATCACAACAAGGGTACTAGTTGGGGCAGTTCATGAGTTATTTTTTAATTTTTTTATCATGATATCCCACACATAGAATTCCAAAAAAACATTCATTTTCATTCTATTCAAAATAAATCCATCTGTTATGTGTGTATCATATTATAACCAAAACTAATCATAAATAATATGATTGACACATCATAAATTCAATATGGTTGATCATTAACTTCTATAAGTATAACATTAAATAGTTCAATAAATTTTATGAAACTATTTTAACTATAAATTTCATTATTTTATGTTAATCAACCTCAAAACTATAAGATTTAGATTTAATACACCCTAGATACAATAATTTTTCAACCTCATTATATGATCGTTTAATTTTTAATGCCATCTTATTGATTTCCATAATAATAAAGTAAGAATTAATTCTTTTATTTGAGATTATTTCTAAAAATTAAATTCCACAAATTCTCAAGAGATTGAATTTAGATTTACAGAACCTTGTCAGATCTAGAAACAATAACACAAATTAAAACCATTGAAAATTAAACTATCATCAACTTCTACAGATCCTATTTTTTAAATTTTCAAACAAGTAATAGAGTGGTATTAAAATAGTAATATTTTTGTAAAATTTTATATAATAAATTAAAATAATTCACCAACCTCATTTTAATATTCACCACTTTTTTTGCATGCATTAATCCAACTATAATTCATGAGCACCATAAATGGGAATCATAATAATACATGCACTTTAATTATTAAATTTTTAATCAAAAAACTGAAATTTAATTTAAAAATATATAAATATTTTAACATTTCAATTTTAAAGTTAAATAAATAAAATATATTTTATATCAGCAAAAATGTGTAATTTCTTTTCAAAAACAATAACAAAAACAAAAATCTCGGTAACAACAATAATAATAATAATAGTTAGTATTATTTTGTTTTTTCTTATTTTATATAGTATTGGGTATATATGTGTTCATATATTATATGTTTTAATAAACACACACATATATTATGTAAAATACATATAAAAACATATGTGTTTTTTAATTATCAACAGAAACACAAATCATTTACAAATAAAAAATATTAATGTAATCAAATAAACCACCTGATAATTTTTCCGTACATTTATATAATAATCCTATATAAAAAATGCATACACAAAAACTAATAGGACTCCCAAATTCTAAAGGTATACCTATTGAGATGGAAATGGACAAAAGGATATAATCACACCTAAACCCTACCTCTAATAATCCATAGGTTAGAAACTAGCACCAAGGATATATAATCATGAAAATATGAGGCATTACCCACATAAAGATTTGATAAGTAAGATATAAAATGATAAAAACAAAAAAATAACTCAAATTCATAAAAAATAAATAACCAATCCAAAAAAATGATGTGATGACACACATAACTTGAACAAATTAGAAAGAAAATAAAAATGTTATCAATCCTTGATAAAAACCTGGAATCCCCAATAGCTCCTAAATAACTCAATAAACTATTAATTTTTAGATCGATCACCAACCATCACCTTTTATCTTGAAATTGTTTATATATACTCAGGTTGAGCATAACATGGACACTCAGTAGGATCCTCCCTGAAACCTATCATACCAAATGAGAAAGAATCTTATTAAAGCCTAATGAGTAAATAAATGAAATTAACTCATCACCTAAATAGGTATACTACGCATTTACCATTCTCACCATGACTCACTCACAAAATAATTCATTTAATAATAACTATGATATTGATAACATATATATATATATATATATATTGGTACCCTATAACCACTTACCTACTCATTTTCCACTCTCACACCCGAACATTGAATGTCCTAGGCCATCATCTCTTCTATTAATAATCCTGATCCAAAACACCTAGGAAAACATTTCATACCAAAAAACCAATGTATCACATCATCACATCCAAATCACTCATATAGTAAATAGCTTTACTTACAGAAGCCACCCCAACCAATGTATTATGTATTAAACCTTAATCCATCATAGTACATACATAACATGCCTATAATAATCCTTCAGAAAATATATCTAGAATACATGAAATTTAAATTACATCATCCCATAATATCACACAACACAAATTTATGGGAAATCACATTTGTGAATACCTTTATATAGTACTACAGCTAGAGAGAGTGCGGGGAGAGGTAAAATCAACTACATATATCCTTGCCAAACTGGATGTTCGTTAAAACACCCTACAAACATCTATTTGTCCATTTAACTTTCAACATGGGTGGGGTAAATACAAAATAAAAAAACAAGAAGAAAATATATTCCTCACAAATACACTAAGAGAAACTATTGTTCAAAAGACTCATCTACCATTATTTTTACATAGGAAACATGACTTCCACTGTTGTGGTATAAATATAAAATAAGCATGAAAGTAAAAATATTAATTATTTCACTATAAATTAATTAATATAATTTCATTTCTAATATTAACATGAAATATTATATTTCATGTACTGGAAAGGTTATTAATTATTCTATTGAATTATCAAGTATTTCACCATAGTGATGTCTCAAAAATATTCATCTTTTAATAAAAGAACTCTTCCCACTCCACAAATTTATACTATGTTTTAAAATAAAATAACATAAAAAATCCTTTTGAATTCCAAAATAACTATTATGAAAATTATATCCACAATCATAAGATGTGTATGAACAATTGTAATCGAAGTATTGAGAAATGTAGAATAATACTAGAAACTAACAACAATTTATTTCACTTTTTATGATCATTACATTCAGTCAAAATATATATACATCATAATACGTAATATTAAAATGGTTAGTAAAATAGGCGATAAATAAAGTAAAATATAAAAAATTGGGTTTCCCCAATCCCCTAGAATCAACACACCCATGAACAATACTATAACAATGAAACAGAGAGTTAATAATACAATATTAATTCTAGAAACAATATTAAAACTTGATAGAATCAAATTGAATGACGAAGTGTAAGAATGATAGTATATTTATAGGGTGATAAATTAATTTTACATTTATGAAATTATTCAATAAGATAGTTCATTATTATAATTTTTAGTTATGTAGATTCATTTATGTGACCGAATGGATTGTTTTATGATATAACCCAAATTTTATTATTTTTAGAGATAATAAATATATTCCTTTTAAAATATTATTTATGAAAAAAGTATAAGGATTAAATAAAATTTATTTCCATTAAATATTATTATGAAACACATTTTAAATAATAATATATATTAGTGAATCCCTATTTAATTTTTATAATGGTTGGAATGTTGAAATTTCTATAAAAATAAAAAATTACAATAAATTAGGATTTATATTTAAAATATAAAATACTCATATTTAGAGAATTATTTTGATAAAAAAAATTAATATTTTGACATAGCATATTAATGTTTTTTTAGGGATATTTTTTGGAGAGTTTCAGACAAATATTATTTTTTGGATGTAAAAGTGAAAACTTTCCATTTTACGAGAATTATGAATTTATAAAATCATTATTATGACATTATGATTAAAAAATTTATGAAAAATATTATTTAATCAAAATAAATTTTAATAAATATAAAATATAAATTAAAATATATTGATTTTAATTTATAAATTTTTACCTTACATTTTGGAACTAAAAATTGTAATTTTAAGATAAAAATTTTTTTTGATTATATACATTAAATTGATTGGTTGGGAGGTATATTTATATTTGTGAATGACTTTTATTTACACCCAATTTTAAGCAGTAATTATTAATCCATAAAATTGGTTTTAATTTATTTCACCGACAAGTGGTTGGATTATATAATAAAATAAACTATATTTTAGCCCTTAAAACCACCTCTTCTGAAGTATAAATTCCACCATTCCCTGACAACATTCCACAAAAATCCCTCGGTAATTATTTCCCTCTTAATATCAATCTAAAGAGTCTTTTCATGGTGGTTCTAGGGTTCTAAGGATTCCCTCTATAGTTTTAAGTAGCATCTTCCCAGGGTAAGGGATCTTTTCCTCCACTTATTTTGATTCGTGTTCTTGTTTTTTATAAGACTTCAACTATAAATTTAGTGTGTTCTAAAATGATTTTAAATAACCCCATTAATATTAATATCATTTCATGTTAATTATGGACATCATATCCCTTTCATTATAAGCCCTTTCCAAAGTCCTTACTCTGCCTAAACAAGGGTTCCTCAAACCTCTTTTATGACTACCATTTCAATACATTTTAAATTCCGTATCGTTTCAATATGAAATTTTATTATATGTCACTTTTATAATTTCCTTACTGTTTTATAAATTATATTTCACCATTAACTCTAATTATGCAACCAATATAATTCATTTTAATGCAAAATGTTTCTGGTTGCTATAAAACCATCATATATTTTCTAAATAAAAGTGTGAGTGGTTTTCCTAGAAACATCATCCATATCCAATACTAAAATTGGATATCATTTTAGATTAGATGAGTCTAGAGATTAAAATTCCAAAATGAGTTGGTTCTATATATCTTATCCATCATTTAGTTTCATGATGAAGGGGCCCTTACTGTGTACTTATTTTGACAACCATTGGGGGTTTTATTTGGATAATTCACACATGTTGTATGATACATAATAAAGGATTTGACTATATAGATTGATATTATATTAAATTAATATCCAAATTTCATTAATATATCTTTAACTAATTATTTTTATCATTCACTCAATTGTAGTACACCCTTTTTCAATGTGAATGTCCTATTGTTCCTAAAATTATTATTGTCTTTCACTAAGATAATTGCATTAATTCATTAAAAGGGTTTCTTTACCAACTGATTTGTAACTAATGAACAATATATCTTTCAATTTATATATTTCTCATGTATTTTACCATTATTCTATATATCCATGTTCTTATGTATAAACTTTATGGTGTAATTATTATCTCTATAGAGAATGATCTATAATTTCCTTTATATTGACTTATCATCAATAATGTGTAATAAAATATTTTATTCCATTAAATTTCCATGTGAATAACCTTTTATTATTCTTCTTATTAAAGTGTATTAACCTAGATAACCATAAATAAATTAAATAGGGATATTATTTACTAAAAATTATAAACTTTTATCTACATTGTGAAGAAACCATAGACTTCATAATATTGATTTATGGGTATTTACCAAGATGTTATAAAATTTCATTGGATAACTACTTAAGTTACAATGGTTTTATCATGCTATGATTATTTTATATTGGTTTTCCATATGTATATAACATGAGTTAAGATATATGAAGGGTTTTCCATGATATAACTCTAATGAATTTAGTAATGATATGAAGTTAATTAGATGCAATTTACTCCTAAGAGACGATAGAGTTATGTTACTCATAAGTGATGATAGAGTTTACTAGTTATAGGTTTACCTAAGAGATATAATATATAAAACCCTAGTGATGATATATGATGCTATTTTTTTCAATGTGTCGGGTTTATGTTTTAGCCACATTTTCATGTTATGCCTCATTCACTTAGCAACATATTATTCCACGTGTACTTATGATCATGTTGTGACTTATTTACATACGATCATGTTATGCCTCTTGTACTCATGTTCATGTTTTAACATCATGGCTCATGTTTTCCCATAATGTTCATCAATGATACTTTTTCATTATTTATACCATAATGGGATTTATTAATCACCCTTTTCTTATATTTCTCTATTTCCCTAAAAATTTCAATGGAAGAGATATGTACAATTAAATTACATGTGTCTAGAATCCTTATGTAGGAAATGTGTATTATACCATGTGATTAGTTATAAATGTACTTAGTTCCCAAAGACCTAAATCTTTTTATCTTCAAAGTCTTTTTAAAATCATTTTATGTAAAAAAAAATCTGTATGTTTAGCACCATATTTGGAACTGTGGGTTTGGGGAATCGCATTTGGTATCTGAGTAGAGTTTGGTTATTTTTAGAAATTATGATTTAGAATATTTTCTTATAGAGCCTTAGATAGATAAAAAATATCTTTAGAAAAATTGGATATATATAACTAGTATAAACACAAAGGATTAATTTCTCCTAGGTGATCATAATTTATATTTTCTATAGTTAAAATTTAAGTGAGCATTTGTTTTTAGTAAATTTTATTGAATGAGTAAAATCGTGAGGACACAATTTTTTTAAGGGTAAAATAATGTAAATAACTAAAAATATTCATTATTTAATAATGGAACTCTTGCCTCTCAATAAAATTTTATTATATTTTAGAATATAAGTATATATGAATCATTTTATCTTCCATAATAAATATTAAGTAAATTATATCTATTATCATAATATGTATAATAACCTTTGTAAGGGAATTAGTTTGTGATGTAGTATCATAATAGAAACCAACAAAACAATGTTTCATTATTTAATAAAATTATAATCTGTATATAAAAATACCCATTATAGTAAAAAAATTATAATGGGTAGAAAATATATTATAAATAAAATAAAATATAAAAATTCGGGTCACCTCGATCCCCAAGAATCGCCGCACCCACAAACAGTACTACAGTTGAAAAATTGAGAGTTAGTAATATAATATTCATTCAAAACATTATTTTGAACCCTGATAGAGATGAAATAAATGATGAAGTGTGAGAATGATGTAATATCTAGGGAGATATTTCCATTTTATATTAATTCAATTATTCAATAAAACAGTTTGTCATTTTTATTATTATTGGTTGTTTATATGTATTTAAGGGATCATTGGTATTATTTTATGATATAACCCAAATAGTATTATTTTTTGAGGAAATAAATATATTCCATTTAAATTGTTTTTTATGATAAATTTATAAGATTTAAATATATTTTACATTCATCAAATAATATTATGAAACACTTTTTAAATGATAATGTATTTTAACAAATCCCTGTTTAATTTTTCTAATAGTCATAATGATTATTTTTCTAAAAAAATTAAAATTTTCAATAAATTAAGATTTTTTTAAAAGAGAAAATACATAATTTAGTACTTTATTTGAAGAAATATTTTTTATTTTTTTAATAATCACATAATAATTATGTTATGATGTTTTTTTGAATTTTCTGAAAAAGGAAATTTTTGGTTGAAAAAGTTAAAAATTTTCATTTTATGAGAACTGCACAAATATGATTCCAATATTATGTCAACATTATTAAAAAAATTATAAAAAAATTATTTAATAAAAAATTATTCAATAGGTATAGAAAATAGTTTCCAAATATTAATTCTAATTTATAAATTTATACATTACTTTTTGTATCCAAAAAATTGTATATTAAGATAAAAATATTTCTTGAATCTATAAATTAAATGTGTTTGTTGGGAGGTATGTATTAGTTTTGAAATTACTTGGAAATAAACCTATATTATCCCACTAATTAATAGTCTAAAAATTATTTTGAATTTATTTAAAAAATAATATTTTATCTTATATAACAAAATACCCTATATTTTAACCCTTAAAACAACCCCTCCTCAAGTATAATTACCCCCATTCCCTCTTCGCATTCCACACCAAACCCAATGGGAACAAATTCCTTAGAAATATCCATATTAATAGTACGTAAAATTTTATTCCAATTTTATAATGATCTCCCTATTTCTTTATTTAGTATCATCCCAATGTAAGGGATCTGGTCCTCTACTTATTTTGTTTCAAGTTCATCTTTTGTATAATCCTTTTATTCAAAAATTATTAGGTTTTCAAGTGATATTAAATTCCCCCATTACAATTAATATGATTTCTTTTTAATTATTGATTTCACATACCTCCCATCATATATTTTTCCAAAGTTGTTACTCTAAAAAAATAAGGGTTCCTCACCCATATTTTACAAATACATTTTCATGAATTTTTAAATTCTTTCCCATTTCAATATGAAATGTTATTTAGTTCCATTTTTTATAATTTAATTTTTATTTTATAAATTATATATCACCATTAACTATTATTATACTACCTTTATATGTTTTTTTAATACTAAAGGTTTCATGTATCCATAAAACCATCATAAATTTGGTGAAGAAAATTGTTTGTGTTTTTCCTAGAAATGATATCTAGGTTTGGATACTAAAAGATAATGTATTTTTAAATTAGATTAATAAAGAGATTAAAACATTGAAAATATTTGTTTGGGTATATCCCTACCATAATTCTAGTGTATGGTGAGTGGACTCTTATTGTTCACCTGGTTTGAATCTCCCGGTGGAATTACTTTGGATAATTCACATGTAGTTTATGATTTATAATAAAGGATCAGAATATAAGGATTGATATTTTCATTGAATTGATGTACATATTCCATGAATGTATCTATAAATAATTTTTTTTTTCATTCCATAAATTTCAACGTTGTCTTTTCTAATGTGAAAAACCTATTGTTCTTATGTTTATTATTGTTTATTCTCCAAGAAATATACATTAATCCAATGAAAGGGTTTCTTTAACACCTAATTTGTGAACAATGAAAAAGATATATTTTATTCTATATATTACTCATGTATTTTACCATTATTATATATATATCTATGTCACTATGTATACATTTTATGGTGCAATTATGATGTCTATAGATAATAATCGATCACTTACATTGTCTTCCCTTATCATTAGTAATGTGTTATCAAATTTTGTAATCTAATACATTTCCATATGAATAACCTTGCATGATTCTTATGATTGAATGGTATTCACCTATATACCTACACACAAATCGAGTAGGATGATTATTAACTAAACCATATACCATTTTATATACACATTGTAAATACATTAGAATTTTTAATGTTTATTAATGGGTATTTACCTAGAAAATTGTCGAATTTTATTAGATACCCATTTAATTTCCTATGTTTTATTCATACTATGAGTATTTTATGTATATTTTCCTTATGAGGCACAAATTAATTAATACAAGTTAATAGTGTGTTGTGATAGTTCTCTAATGAATTGGGTAATGAGACAGACTTAGCTAGATAGAAGTTACTCCTATGAGAAGATGAATTTATATTACTCATAACATATAAAGAATTTTACCGGTTATTAGTTACTCCAAAAAGATATTTTATACAACCCTCTATTGAGGATCTATGGTATTTTTTTTGAATGTAAAATTTTAATGTTGTAGCCACATTACCATTTTATTCCTCATAAACTTATGACCATGTTATGCCTCATCTACTTATAATCATGTTATTCCTCTTGTACTTTTGATCATGTTATGCCTTTTATCCTCATGTTCAATTTTTTACAACACCCATGATGTTAATTAATGACCCTTTTTCATTTTATATCCCTTACTAGGATTTATACCTCACCCTTTTCTTATGTTTCCCTATTTTCTGAGTAATTACAATTAAAGGGATACGTATAGGTAAATTTCATGTGTGTTGAATCATGGTAGAGAAATTTGTAATATACCATTTGTTTTGTTGTAAATTTACCTAGTTCCCAAAGACACTAAAATTTTCATATTATTATTTTGTTTTAAATCGTATGATTTAATAAAAACAATATGTATGTTTTTACCATATTTTGAAGTGCGGGTATGGGTTTTCTAATCATCAGAAGTAACCATCAAAAACCAACCCTATTCTTTCATTAATTAATTGCAATTTCATAAACATCCTCATAGTCTATGAATTAGACTATGATACCACTTAAAATATTCACTCATTATTCATTACACCAAAATATGTTCCATGGTTAGAAACTATTCATATATCTAACATCCACCCATCTGGGTATCAGTCAGTCATTGGAAAAGATTAAATATACAAAACCACAAGAAATACCTTATTTTAACTTATTCTATAATACCAATGTCCCACATTATTTTCCTTGAGTATAATGAATCCGGAATCTCATGACAATATCATTACATCTGGAACTCTGTGCCACCATTATCATTATAATTGCCACCTCATGCCACCATTATCATTATAACTAACACCTCATGACACCATCATCCACATAATTGGAACCTCATGCCATTTTCAACTCCACACCAAAAAACATCAATTTATCAATCAATGACATCAAGGATATACAACCATGAAACATACAAACACATCAAATATGATTCCCACACATAATTTTAAATGAAACTACATCCAATGTATCAAGGGATTCAAACCTCATATAAGAATAAATGGGATCAATTATCCCTAATCAACACATCTTTAATAAACAACCATTTTAATTCCATCTTGAATTGATATGTTTATTTTTCATAGGTATTTTATGTTTAAAAACCTATATCAGTAGCAAGAAGTAGCTACAACAAACAAAATTCTTCCAACATTATTTCCAAGTTTAAATAATTCAAATTTGAGAAATAATTATACTACTCATGACTTTTGAATTTAATTATTCATAATATCTAGCTATACATATTTTATTTGTTTCATAGATTCAACCATGACAATAAAAACAACAAAATATAACCTAGAAGATAACACAATAAAAATTAAATATCAAAATGAAACATAAAACAAATTTGCTGAAAAATTCCAAAAAAAATTAATTTACTCATAATGAAATATTAAATTATCTAGAAAATCTATAAATATTTTTTGTATCATGGATAATTTCCATCATTTAAATTATCAACGATAATATAATTAAAATATTTCCTTGAGAAATTTTCCATAATCTTAAGATAATAAAAAATATTTATAATATGAAATATTGTTTTTAATTTAATTATGTAAATAAAAATCATAATATGTTAACCATAATATGTATGCAATAAATTTTTATTTCATTTCATGATATAGTAATAACATGTCAATAATATTCCACATTATCTATTATTTATTCCATGTGAATTATTTTATTCAAATCCATTAAATGAAAATAAAAAACACTTAATGTGATAACATTTTTCCTCTTTGGGTTCAGTTCAGGGATCTGGAATATCATTTATCTACTTCATGTAAAAATTTATCTGTTATTTAAAACTATGTAATATCCAAATCATGAAATATCATGTAGATAATATTCCAACATGAAATTATTCTAATAGACAATAATTTAAATCGAATAAAGAAAAAATAATTTTTCATCTACCTTTATTTATATACAGATTATTACATATGAATTATTCCTATATGTCATGAAAAGAAGTTTCTTATAATTATCAAAATAATTTTTCTTTATAATATATGACCATATTATTATCACTTTATATTTAATAATATCAATTTTATAATTGAAGCTAAATCATGATTAATTCAAAATTTCACAAAAAATCAAAGATAAGTAACAGATATCCACCCTCAAATGAATATCAAAATATTATCTAAGAAATACCAGAACAAAAAAACACCAGACTCTGATTACCTATCTTGTGGAAAACTTATGATTCCTTGGATCACCAAAATTCAACCTCCTTTGGTTAGGTTATGAAGCCAATGAAAATGGAATGAAATACCTATTTAGGATGCACCTGGATCACCTAATAACCTCAAATAATGGTGTAAGAATTATGGGGTTTAAGGGATATTGGTAATTTTTATAGAAACTGAAAATTATAAAATCTTGGTGCAAAACCCTATACCATAGTGCAATGGGATGATGTGGAACAAAAACCATAACACAAATAAAGATACTATGCTACAACACACCTGTTCAAATCCACATATAATATCCATCATGTATTGAACTATCATAATATAAAAACCCAAAAAAATAAGACACACTATAATAGAACCATCATGCTAAAATATTCTAATGCCAAAGAAGAAGGATACTCCATAATACATCCCTACAGAGAAATGAACACAAAATAGATAGAATCACTAAAACCTCACCTTCTGAACTGTCCCACCATATCTCTTTATGAACTCTGTAACCTCATCTCTCATCTAGAAACAATATCATATCACAAGAATACATATTGCAACATTTTTATACAGCTCAAATTTTATCTTAACTCCCTTCTTTATTCCACCCAGACATCTCTAATAACCCAAACTACAAAGGAAGGTATTAGGTAAAACAAATACCTAATCTATATTATCTCTTAGAAAAATATCTCTATATAATTTTAAAAAATCCTAGAAAATTAAGGGGGTCCAAAAAACAACCCCATGAGATACCAGTTATGTATTTTTCTATATTTGGATCACAACCAACACAGTAGTGTATGAATAGAATAACAACATCACATATTTAATATAGACTCAAATATCATATTTTAGGAGAGATATATATCAAATAGGGTCATGGTACTTAATAAAACATTTCAACAAGGAGTAGAATAAATCTTATATATTAACAATATATTTAATACTTCATCCTAATGAAATCAAGAATTAAAAAACATTGGATATTGAGAACGTATATATGACTCTAATTCCAAATTAAGGTCACATAATTAGAAAAAATGCCACAATAATAGTAATAAGAACTCAAAGAGTAATGCTTATCAATAAAATAATTATTATAATATATCAACACTATATAAGGAAGAATATTCAAAAGGAAACACTTTACATTTATTTAATAATAAATTATATAACATCATGTAGGATAAAGAATCGATATATCTAGCACTTGAACAACCTCACTTAAGAATTCAAATAAATTAAAATCTATACATTCTTTATACTCATTCATCATGATATAAAATTGAAATTCATAACATTAAAAAATAATTATGCTTAGTATGTCAAAACCAATGTAGATTTGCATGATTTTGTAATAATTTATTAAAAACATTATATATGCTTCTACTATAACTTATTATGTCATGTCATTTAAAGATTTCAAAACATAAATATTCTTTTAAAATGATTACTTACTATCTATACATGCATCCTAAAATTTCATATTAAAACATGTTAAATTTAAAAACCATGGTGAGAAAACAAAAAATATATGTATATAACCTCATGTAGGAGAAAACATCACCATATCCATCACTTCATAAAATTTATTAATCTTTCCATCAAATGAATATCTGTAAATGATTTAACATCATTTATCTTGATAGAAAATTTAAATTAATAACATTAAGAACTTATAATTCTTAACACTTCATGATCAATGTATATTATCATACTTGCAGAATAATTTATTAAAAATCTTAGATATGGTTCTATTAAAATTCATTTATTCATGTCAGTTATAGAGTTCAAAACAATAACATTATTTTCAAAAAATTCCTTATTTTTTAAACATACATCACAATATTCTTAATTAAAACTTTTTAAATTTCAAAATCATGGAAAAAAATATTTCACTAAGCTAGTTTCATTCAAAATACAGTAGGTTAAGAAACCATTAAATAAAAACCATTTTTAATCCTTCTATATATCAAGGTATTTATCAAAATCATCATTATGAAAACAGTTATAACAAGTTATGAAAAAATATTTTTAAATAAATTCATGTTTTAATAATGTACTACAATTTTTTTTAATAAAACATTTTACTATAAAAATAATTTTTTCTTAAGAAATTTCATTATTAACCAAACAACTAAGATGACCAATGAATTATCCAATTTAATACATCATGCATTAGAAATGTTATATAATATAACCACTAATATAATTTATAACTCTAGCATGATTCACACAAAACCGTTTTAATAATAATTATACATTGAAATCATTCCAATCAGGATGTCTATCCTACCATATTTAACATTTTTTGGGAAACTCATATATATACAAGTTGCATGATTACATAAAATTCATTTTTTTAACTAACATGTCTCTACCATTAGCTTTAACAAGTTAATATCAATACACATAACTTCAAAATTAGAAATTCAAATTTAAAATATGACATACATTGTAAAAAATATGATATTGGAATAATCCACATTATAAAACTATAAAAAATTTCCATGTATGTAAATGAAATGTTATTTACCAATATCAAAGTCATAAAAAAACTATAAAGTATTTTACATTTTAATTTATCATTTACTATAGGATAACTCAATTTCCTTTAATAGTTTTATATTAATTCTCATTGGAACTCATCAACAAAAAGAGGAACCTAGATCAATATAAATAGATCTTCATTAAAAATAAAAATAAAATGAACCCATCCATCAAACCATAATATTGTCCGATTTGGGAGATATGAACTCAGCAGCACAATTTTAAAATGAATCATAGTAAATTGCATGTCATGGTGGATGAAGTGTCCCCCACATCCTATGATCAAGGCCATAACAGACATTTCTAATACAATAAAAATAATTTGAGGATATGAAAGAAAAAACCAAACAAACATATAATAAATAAATTCACATGCATAACCTACATCGTACGAGAATTTAATTCATATCCAAGTGAAAAAAATTAATCCAATAGTAGAAATAAAATTATGACAAACATACAATATTATATTTCCCTAAATGGGGGCCAATGTCATTTTGAAAAAATAAAGATTATATTCATTAAAATAATGGAATACATACAAGAACCCCTTCTTCTAGACCAAATATAAACCTCATTATTCACTAAAGATGAGTATAGGATATATATGATGTTAGAAACCCCTCCCCTCGGACAATATCTTCACATTACAGAGCCTAAGGATATAGTTAAAGAATGATATGAATAATTTTAGTGAAACTATTTTCAAATACCATATATATACCTCAATACCAAGCTTGGGGAATGATTTATATTTTCCATCTCTCAAGGAAATTATGTTTGTGTTGGAAACTAATGGTTGTAGTGGAATAAAAAATCATATCATGAAAATTTAATAGGTTGGATTGAATCGAGTGAACAAGGATGTTTTAATGCACTCATTATTAAGGGTTAAAAATATGAATTATGATAATACCAATCATTCACCTTAAAGGGATAACATTGTAAGGGTTATAGGATCAAGTAGATAAAATAAGATCTCAAAACACATCAATAATAGAACTCAAAAGTTCATAAGAGAAGGAAAAAAACCGCATCGGTTGAAAACAAATCTTTTTGGTAAATGAAAGAAACTCATCCATAAAACATAACTCAGAACATTCTGCTATAAAAAAAATTAGACTCATCTCAATCCTTGAGGAATAAGAACCACCACTACTAAAATGATCAGCCAAAAATCATCATAGCCAATGAAACTCTATTCTCTTTCTGAGCATGAGTAGAATGAAAGGCTATCTCCACCTCCCCAAACCCAAACTGCATCCCCTGATTTGAAATGGATCCCTCAAACTTCTATTGTCTCTAGTATAATTACTCTCAAAGTATCCACCTCAAGGAATTTCCATCATCATCCCACACTTTTTAGTGATTTTTTTATACAGATTTTTAAACATATTTTAGATGAACTTGATGGGGATATAGACTCGTTTCCTTTCCTTTGAAATAAAAAAATATACGAACTCCTAACCTAGCACATAGATCATTTAAGGTTAATTAATTCATTCATTTTTACCATATTTTCCAATTCATGAAATGTTCAATAATAGGAACATAAAATTTTGATGCATTATTATTTCTTATATTGATACTGCATAAGTAGTTTCACTTCGCATTGCATGTCTAGTAAACATGGAGGATCATGAATTGGATCACATTGGTGAAAAAAAATATTATTTCCTTAACAAATTCCATTTTTTACAATGATAAATAAAACCAGATGATATTTTTTCCCTAAATAACCATGCATCACCATCAATTCATAACTACAAACTTCATCATATCTCTCAGTCATGTTCTTTCATACCACTCATCCACGACAAGTCCCATTAGAGGTACCCCTCCGAGGTTAGTAATGAAGAATGAGATATAATGGTTCATGAATCATGTCCCCAATAGGAAACGGGTTGGGGACTAGTACTAGGGGTATATAATCACATACATGAGAGAAATTACACTCATAATCATTTGATATTCAAGAGATAAGATGATAATAAACAATAAACAACACACCCTCATAAAAAATAAACTATAAATCAAAATACATTATCATAACACCCTCCAAAAAAAGTACCCCTCCTAGGATGGAAATGATTGAAGATAGATAATTACCACTATTTCTAGCCTCCAGTAGTCCCTAGGTTGGAGACTATCACCATGGGTATAAAAATCTCAAAAATGGGAGGAATTTTCCTCTATAATAATAACATTGAGAGATAGGATAAAAAAATATCAAAAAACACCATGAAATAACATAAGATAAGGAAAACTAAAAGCATCCCCCAATTAAAGTATATGTAAAATAGATATAGACAAAAGTATCCAAATAAATTTCCAAAAGAAAAGTGAAGGTAGGGACAAAGAAATATCATTAAATCTCGAGCTATAAATGTCCATCGAAGTCCATGAAGACTTCCTAAAAACCAAAAATAATTGTTTAAATGTGGGGTGAGTAGAAAAATATACTTTTTAAGATACCCAAAGTGTCTCATTATTTTCTGAAACATGTATAATAATGAAATAGTGATAAAATAGAAAAAAAACATCACCTAATTTTGTCAACTAAACCAATCCCATCCTCACTAAGGAATTCTCACCAAATAATGCATAAAAGTATAATATCAAAATAATAATTATATTTATAAAGGTACCCCATAATTCCTTCCCTAATGATTTTCTACTCTCCAATCCTAATATCATACATCCTCATGATCCCATCTCTTCTGGACATCTTATCATGTCTTGCACCCCATGTGAGACTGGCCAACTCACCAGAAGACACCTAGTCCATCACACCATATCCCTCCAAAATACACTAGGTCTAGGACACCACGTCTCACCCAAATACCCTAGGTCCATTACATCATAGCCATAACCATAATAGGTTAGTACTGTGAGCATGAAAGACATCAACCTCTTTCTATCCTCCTACCATTTCTGACCCCTACTATAATCCATCTAATAATCTCATCAAAAAACCACTTCTAGTTCACTTTTGACTTATGGATATCACAAACCATACATAACTAACTCAAATGGAAGATA
Organism: Viscum album; assembly: GCA_963277665.1. Lineage (NCBI taxonomy): Eukaryota > Viridiplantae > Streptophyta > Magnoliopsida > Santalales > Viscaceae > Viscum > Viscum album. The sequence continues at coordinate 1,946,557,405 of OY728127.1, read as the reverse complement.
GTGTGGGAAAGAGTGGGTAACCAGTTATCCCTCATCGCCACTTGAATGTGGGGAATAACAACCCCAAAATATCTGGTTGCCAGCACATGGTGTGTAACACCCCGAAATTTTATGAGATATATTCTTGTTAATTTCATTGATATCTTCTATTGTACAGTACACCAATATTATCTTGTATTATACACAACACCGTATTAGCTTGCAGTATACGCAACATTATTCTTGGCTCATGTTACACACAATTTTATGTTCATTTTGTGGAAACTATTCTACGCAATTAAGTATAGATTTTGTTTAATGTATAAATAAACTAAGTTTTGATTATGTTATATGCAACACCAAAGGGATCTTTCACTATACGCAGCCCTGACATGGCTTGCGTTACACGCAATAGCGACCTTCCTCAATAGTATGTGTAGTACGCAATATCGAGTTTCACTAAATGAGATATTATTAAAATATTATATAAACTAGCCGTTATGAATAGTAATACCCACTTTTTGAAATTTTAAAAATTTTATATTTCAAAATGGAATTCATTTTCAGATTCGTAATATCAAAATTAGCCAAGGGTGAATTTTTGGTATTTTTCTGAAAACTTTCAATTTTTGAGGATTAGTGAAAACACTGGGTTACTATTTAAAAACTGACTTTTTATTTAAATAATTATTTATTTTATTTAAAAAAAATTTAGGTTATAATTAATACATAATACCTATATAAGTTCAATATAATTCATTGGAGTCAATTTATAATAATTTTAGATATATAAAAAGTTTATTGAACTTTTCACCATCTTTTACCCACCTTCTAGGAGAATTTGAAAATTTACATAAAACTTAATTTACCACTTCTGTGAGTGGAATTTCAAAAATCTGATAGACATGGTTAATATCAAGTAGTAAAATTTGGTTCAAAAAGATAAAAAAAATTGGTGAATAATAACTTTTTACTTTTATTTACCACGGTTAAAAGTAAATAGGGTAATTAAGGGTAAAAATGATATTACTATTTCCCAAACACATCTCCTAATTCTATTGGATAAGTGTAATTAGACCAAAAACAACCTTAGTGAAAAAATATTACCCTTTAGGTCCACTTGTATTAGATTAGGACATTTATTATTATTTTATTTAAAGAAGAGTTAAAATAGTTAAAATCAAATTTTAATAACTAAAAAAAATTTAATATAGGGTTATACATAAGATAAATTCAACTATAAATATTATTTGTAAAGCTAAAAGTATTTAATACATAATTTTATTTTATTTATAATTTTTATAAATTAAATAAATTGATTTATTTATGACACAATGATGATGCAGTAATTACCTTATTAATGAAATATTAACATAATTAATGTTATAAATAACCAAATAAATGTAATTTTAGACTTTTTATGAATTACACTAATTTTATAGGTTAACATGACATGTAAGATTTTGATTAAATTAACTTTGTTCGAACTAATCATGCTTTTATTATTTTCACAAAAATCAATTACCAAATAGTGTCAAAACTGACATAAAATAGTTTTTAAAAAAAAATATTATATTATTAATTGTTATTATATTCCTAAAAATATATGGATCGAAAAAATTAAATATATAGGGTTATATATATTAATAATTAACCACGTGGGGTTATTTTTTCTTTTTATAGTAAGTGTATTAACTATATAGTGTAAAAAAACAAGAAGACACGGTAAAAGTAAAATTATTTAACTTAGAGTTAAATCTAAATGATAAGGTTAAAATAGTAGCCTAAACTTGTATAAAACCTATTGGTTGAGATTATTTCTACCCATCCCCACATTATCTTCGAAATAAATCAATTTGGAGCTATTATAAACTGAATATGACTTTATTATAAAATCATATTTTAAGTTTTTCCTAAGGTGCCCCTCTCCTCCCTTATAAAAAGGGCCCCCTTCCCAATTTTCTTCACACCCTTTTGAGCCATTAATCTTGTCCAACTGTAACAGCCCAAGATTTTATAAAAAATATTCTTTTTAATTTTATTAATGTCTTGTGTTGTACGCTACACCAAAAGGAGCTTGCACAACACGCATCCTTGACTTGCCTTGCATTACACGCAATCGCGACCTTCCTCTATAGCGTGTGTAATACGCAATACCGAGTTTCACTAAACAACGATATGCTATTAAAATATTATTAAAACTAGCCGGTATGAAAAGTAATAACCACTTTTTAAAATTCTGTAAATCTTATTTTTCAAAATGAACTTCATTTTTGGATTCGGAGATCGAATTTAGCCTAAGGTGAAATTTTGGTACATTTCGGATAACTTTCATATTCTGATGAATAGTGAAAATTACTAAATTATAATTAAAAAACAACTTTTTTAATCGAAATAATTAATAGTGATAAATTATTAATTGGAGTAGTTTTAAAGTATATTTAGAATATATTTTTTACAATTTAATACAATGTTGGTCATTGGATGTAATTACACATTTAAACCAGACATAAACAAGTGTCAATCTTTTGATAGATATTGTTTCTTAAAAACACGCTATTTGTTTTAACAGCGGGATTTAATTATAAAATTAATTAATGCAACTTCTATGTTATGAATTTGGTAAAATAGACTTCATTTTTGAATTCGGAATATGAAATATTGCTTAGGATGAAATTTTGGCATTTTTCTGAAAACCTTCATTTTTTGATGAATAGTGAAACTACTAAGTGGTAGTTAAAAAACTGAATTTTTCATAAAACTTAATTTTACCGCTTCTGTGAATGGAATTTCAAAAATCCGAGAGACACGGTTGATGTCAGTAAGTAAAATGTGGTTCAATGAGATGAAAATAATTTTTGGTGAATAGTAACTTTTTACTTTTATTTACCACGGTTAAAAGTAAATAGGGTAATTAAGGGTAAGAATGATATTAATATTACCCTAACACATGTCCTAATTCTATTGGACAAGTTTATCTCGACCAAAAACAACCTTAAGTGTAAAATATTATCATTTAGGCCCACTTGGATTAGATTAGGACATTTATTATTATTTAATTCAAAGAAGAGTTAAAAGAGTTAAAATCAAAGTTTATTCACTAAAACCTTTTTAATATGGGGTTATAAATAAGATAAATTCGACTATAAATATTAATTAGAAAGCTAAAACGATTTCCTATATAATGATATTTTATTTATAATTTTTAGACTTTAAATAAATTAATTTATTTATGACACAACGATGATGCAGTAATTACCCTTTTAAGGAAATATTAACATAATTGATGTTATAAATACTCAAATGAATGTAATTTGAGACTTTTTATGAATTCCACTAATTTTCTAGGTTACTATGATATATTAGTGTTGATTTAATCAACTTTTTTCGAACATATAATTCTGTTATGACTTTCACAAAAATCATATATCAAATAGTGTCAAAATTGACACAAAATAGTTTTTAAATCAAATATTATATTATTAATTGTTATTTTATTCCTAAAAATCTAAGGTTCGGCCAAATGACTTAGATAAGGATATATGTATTAATAATAAACAATTTGGGGTTCGTTTGGCATGTTATAGTAAGTTTATTAACCTTATAGTATAAGATCACAAGAAGACACGGTAAAAGTAAAATTATTTAACTTAATGTTAAATCTGAATGATAAGGTTAAAATAGGAACCTAAACTTGTCTAAATTCTATTGGATGAGAGTATTTCGACCCATCCCCACCTTATCCTCGAAATAAATCATTTTGGAGCTAATTAAAACCGAACTTGACATTATAATAAAATAATATTTTGAGATATTCCTAAGGTGCCCCTCTCCTCCCTTATAAAAGGACACCTCCTCCCCCTCCTCCTCACACCAATTTGAGCACTCAAGCTCGTCCAACCCCTGCCAAAATCTCTTCTCCACTTACCTAGCAACATCCTAGAGGTTCTGGTCTTCCTCAAAGACCAATTTTAGTTCCCTAAGAGGAGGTCTCCAAAAGGCGCTTCAAAGAAGAGGTAATTACCGTTACCAATTCTTTCATCTTTATTTCTTCTTCCACTTCTTCTTCTTAGGTTGTTTCATTATGAAGTAATAACATCAGTATCACTCATATAATGATATGTTATTATAAGTATTAAACAACCCTATTTCACCATCTATCTATCCTACGGAAAAAGAAATCACCGCGCGTGCGTACGTACGGAATACCGTCTCCACGCCGTGGTGTAATCTATTTTCCACCACCACCTTACATGGATGGGTATAATGGTGTAAAGAATAACTATACATAGTTATTAAAACATCATATTGATTCTGATATATTGTATAATCCACTCCAATTCAATTCAATATTTATGGAAATGATATCATCGCTCGTGCGCACGTACGGACTACCGTCTCCACGACGCGATGAGATTCATTCTCCATGTTAACCATTTAAGAATGATTATAAAGTATATATAAGAAATAATAATGAAATATATGACATTATAAAGCTACTGTATTTATGTATATATATATATGTATGTCATCTACTTACTTCCATTCAAGACAATAGGGAAAGGAAAACAGCGTTCATGCGTACGTACGGACTACCGTCTCCATGAACGGTGTTTTTCATTTCATTTATCTATCTATTATATATATATATATACTGAATATATATGATATATAAATCATATTTTATATTCTGGAAGTAAGTAAATCATGATATAAGTAATAATAATGTCAAGAACAACAAGTCAAAACACCTACGATAAAAGAAACGATTTTACCCAAAACGCTTCTTTAACATGGAATTTACAAAAGAACGGGTAATATAATGTCATAAGTGAACCATATATGATATCATAACAATGAATATGATTCTGTAATAAGTCAATGACATTATTTAAACCATTATACAGGATCTTTGGACACGTACAAAGCAAATCGGACCTAAGGTAAGGGAAATATCACAATCTCATTTTTATCCGAGATTGTTTATTTGTAAGTATTTACTGGGGTGTATTTTATCATCCACATCCATGTTTCCTCAATATGTAATTTTATTTACATCCACCTACAATTGTTTAAATCCAATTTTACCCTTCGGTGAGTTTTTAGTAAAATATATGAAAGGAATCTTTTGTCGTTTTTCGTACGAGGAACTTTTTGACTTTTCCGAAAAAAGTACGAGAAGAATGTTTTTTTTAACTTATACGGCATGAATGGATTTTTAAAACATTATTTCCAAGAAGCTTCCTTTACAAGTTTTCAAGTTTATTTTTAATCATCTTCTATTAGTTTTAAATTGTAAGACATGTTAAGAAAAGAAAATGTTTTTGAAGTAGAAAGGATATTTTCCTCAAGAATGGATTTCAAGTGTTTTATCAAAATTATTTTCCATCTAAGATAATAAAGGGTTCTGTTTCTATCCCTATTATTACATGGATTTGATTATGTTGTGATGGAAATATTTTTATGAATTTCTTTATCTTATATGAATTGTTTTATGATGTCATGTTGTTTGAGAATCCCATTTTTATTACATGGGTTATGAAATGATGTATGATTTATGATTTTGTGGCGCACATAAGAAAGGATTCATTATAAGATGGGTGGGACCTATATCTCCCTCCAATGCCTTGGGTAAAGATTTTATATCTCATGAGATAAACATGGATGGAACGGAAGGTTATTTCGGTTCAGTGATACAGGACTGAAACGAGGAGTGAACTCGGTTCAGAAAGGGACTTTGTCCACTAAGATAGTCTTGGCAATGAGTCATGACTAACAAGAAATGATTTTCCATGATTATGTGTGCATGCCACAAAGTTTAAAGTTTTATGATATGATTATGGGGATCTCATTTTCACTTCTATGATTTGTTCCATGTTAAGATATTATGCTCTCTTTTGCAGGTTATGATTTCCAAAATGTTATGTTCTTATGAATATGATGTGATTGATATTTATTTTGTTTACCCTTACTGAGCATTTGAGCTCACCCTTTTATGTTTTCTTTTCCCCAGGATATAAAGAAAGGTTTTAGGTAAAAAAAAGGAAGATCTTTATGGGAGATTTTGAAGATCTTTCACCACGATTAGAAGATTATAGTCCGAGTTTCCAAAGACACTAAACTATTACGGTCCTTATGTGTGTGTTTTTGTTATGTACTAAGTATTCCGCAAAAGTAATGTAATGTCAATGTACGTCAAGATACGGGTCTCTACAGTTGGTATCAGAGGAAAGGTTTAGTCAACCTTTGGAAACTAGGATGCGATAACTTTAGTGAGATCCCTAGAGATATTTATAAGGTATGTCTAGGGATGTCCCTAAGGATAAGTATACGTATAGGATACAGTCCTAGAACTATGGTAACGATCATAGAATTTAACCTAAGATGTTAGATATCAAGGATACTCCACCTTTATTATGTTGTTTTCCCTAGCATGATTTTTTCCTCTCACACTATTCTTTTTGGGTTTTAGAAAATGGCTGGAAACAAGGTGATTCACAATAATGGAGGATATGATGGACAATGGAATGATATTCTTCATAATGAAATGGGATTTGGAAGTCCAAACATCATCATTATGCCGAATCAGCAATCTCATAATATGATCAATAAAGTAAAATTTGGTAAGTTTCCTGACTCGGCTAATAAGAGAAAGATGGAGTTTCATGATGATCATAGAGGAAAGAATGTTCAATTTCCCCTATGTAAATCATGTGGGAAGAGGCATCAAGGAGAATGTTTCAAGGGAACTGGAAGATGCTTTGGGTGTGGAAAAGAAGGACACAAAGCAAGTAAGTGCAAAGGAAAAGGGTCGGTTAACACCATGGATGAGGATAATGGTATTGCTACGACATCAAAAATGGTTAAGTGTTTTAAATGTGGAATGTATGGCCATTATGAAAACAAATGCCCTAAGGGAAAGACTCATGAAGAGAATCAGTATGGTCATATGGGTAGTATTTATGTGGATCATGATGAAGAGACTACAAATGATATGTGAGATGAAAGAATTTTTGAAGCTTGGTCAATGGTTTAAGAATGTAGTGGAATGATTACATGTTTATCATGTGTAATGTTGTATAAGAAATCTCATGGTACTATGGAATAAAGAGACGTCTAAGGATTGTTACACTGTTGTCTTTCCTTGAATTATGAAAGTGTATGATTAATGGTACCACTATCCATGAAAGGTTATTCAGATATTTTTAGAATTTGGATGATATGCGCACAATGAAGGAATAATAAGATAATGGGGTGTTTGATTATATTCATGAGCTCATGATTGATATAAGTACTAAGTGATATCATGGTTTGAGTATATAGAATTTTGAGGATTTTGGTATGTGGAAAGTGTTAACGTTTAACTGCATTCAAGTTTTCACTAAGGTTCAATGGGTATTCAAGAGAGTACAAGATTAAGGCCTTTGAATGTTTGGAATGTGTCCAACAAGATATATCTTATGATATATGGGGATCAACGATGGTATTAAATCTCTGGTAATCGTTTTCACTATGTTATGAGAATGGACTGCAGTATTATGGATAGGACTAAAGATTGGAATGGATTATGTTGGACATAAGTTAGTATTGTTTAAGGATAGAAGTTTTTTCGATATTATTTATGGGATGTTATAGTAATATAGTTTTAGAAAAAGGACAACCTGCAGGACGGGCGACAGCCCATCGCTTCGGACAAGGCTGTGGGAATCGAACCCACAACCGAAGTGCGACTGGCCTTTATCGCCTACCACTGGCCTACAGGAAGTCCCTGTTTAGTAGAAACTAGTTTTATTATATTAAGCAGTATGATATATGAAGTATAAGTCCATTTTAGGAACTATATATGATTAATCTCACTATAGATCGACTTATGTATATAATTTTTGCTAACCTTTTGTTTGAGACAGATGGAATGACCCGTCATTCTATCACATGATCTGCTAACACTTCACGAATAACAAATTCAAATTCATTTATTTAAGAGATGAAGTGGAAATTGTTCTAGGCACGAACAATAGTGAGATTGTACCAAAGTAAAGAAAGTATTTATTCCAATTCAAATTTTCAACTTTAGGGAAATGATCTTGAAAACCAAAAATGTTGTCCTAGTGATCTTATACCTGATAAATCGGATGGTACCTTAGATCGTCACAAATTTATGGATTTGTGATTATTGGCTTTTCCATAGCCATGTTCTCTACCACTCTCCATCAGAACATGATGGTTAGATTTCTCTTCCATATCCATATTTTCACCTATGTGGAAACCCAATGATTAGTTTATTTGGGTAACCGTTACGTTTCATACTTTTGTTTTTAAATATTGGTTTTGATATTCCTTTTTACGATGTGGGTTTCTATTAAAGAAACTTTCAAATAGTAAACCATTTATAACCCCGACGAATTTCGAGGGCGAAATTCATTTTAAGGGGGGTAGAATGTAACAGCCCAAGATTTTATAAAAAATATTCTTTTTAATTTTATTAATGTCTTGTGTTGTACGCTACACCAAAAGGAGCTTGCAAAACACGCATCCTTGACTTGCCTTGCATTACACGCAATCGCGACCTTCCTCTATAGCGTGTGTAATACGCAATACCGAGTTTCACTAAACAACGATATGCTATTAAAATATTATTAAAACTAGCCGGTATGAATAGTAATAATCACTTTTTAAAATTCTGTAAATCTTATTTTTCAAAATGAACTTCATTTTTGGATTCGGAGTATCGAATTTAGCCTAAGGTGAAATTTTGGTACATTTCGGATAACTTTCATATTCTGATGAATAGTGAAAATTACTAAATTATAATTAAAAAACAACTTTTTTAATCGAAATAATTAATAGTGATAAATTATTAATTGGAGTAGTTTTAAAGTATATTTAGAATATATTTTTACAATTTAATACAATGTTGGTCATTGGATGTAATTGCACATTTAAACCAGACATAAACAAGTGTCAATCTTTTGATAGATATTGTTTCTAAAAAACACGCTATTTGTTTTAACAGCGGGATTTAATTATAAAATTAATTAATGCAACTTCTATGTTATGAATTTGGTAAAATAGACTTCATTTTTGAATTCGGAATATGAAATATAGCTTAGGATGAAATTTTGGCATTTTTCTGAAAACCTTCATTTTTTGATGAATAGTGAAACTACTACGTGGTAGTTAAAAAACTGAATTTTTCATAAAACTTAATTTTACCGATTCTGTGAATGGAATTTCAAAAATCCGAGAGACATGGTTGATGTCAGTAAGTAAAATGTGGTTCAATGAGATGAAAATAATTTTTGGTGAATAGTAACTTTTTACTTTTATTTACCACGGTTAAAAGTAAATAGGGTAATTAAGGGTAAGAATGATATTAATATTACCCTAACACATGTCCTAATTCTATTGGACAAGTTTATCTCGACAACAAACAACCTTAAGTGTAAAATATTATAATTTAGGCCCACTTGGATTAGATTAGGACATTTATTATTATTTAATTCAACGAAGAGTTAAAAGAGTTAAAATCAAATTTTATTCACTAAAACATTTTTAATATGGGGTTATACATAATATAAATTCGACTATAAATATTAATTAGAAAGATAAAAAGATTTCCTATATAATTATATTTTATTTATAATTTTTAGACTTTAAATAAATTAATTTATTTATGACACAACGATGATGCAGTAATTACCCTTTTAAGGAAATATTAACATAATTGATGTTATAAATACTCAAATGAATGTAATTTGAGACTTTTTATGAATTCCACTAATTTTCTAGGTTACTATGATATATTAGTGTTGATTTAATCAACTTGGTTAGAACATATAATTCTGTTATGACTTTCACAAAAATCATATATCAAATAGTGTCAAAATTGACACAAAATAGTTTTTAAATCAAATATTATATTATTAATTGTTATTTTATTCCTAAAAATCTAAGGTTCGGCCAAATTACTTAGATAAGGATATATGTATTAATAATAAACAATTTGGGGTTCGTTTGGCATGTTATAGTAAGTTTATTAACCTTATAGTATAAGAACACAAGAAGACACGGTAAAAGTAAAATTATTTAACTTAATGTTAAATCTGAATGATAAGGTTAAAATAGGAACCTAAACTTGTCTAAATTCTATTGGATGAGATGATTTCGACCCATCCCCACCTTATCCTCGAAATAAATCAATTTGGAGCTAATTAAAACCGAACTTGTCATTATAATAAAATAATATTTTGAGATATTCCTAAGGTGCCCATCTCCTCCCTTATAAAAGGACACCTCCTCCCCCTCCTCCTCACACCAATTTGAGCATTCAAGCTCGGCCAACCCCTGCCAAAATCTCTTCTCCACTTCCCTAGCAACATCCTAGAGGTTCTGGTCTTCCTCAAAGACCAATTTTAGTTCCCTAAGAGGAGGTCTCCAAAAGGCGCTTCAAAGTAGAGGTAATTACCGTTACCAATTCTTTCATCTTTATTTCTTCTTCCACTTCTTCTTCTTAGGTTGTTTCATTATGAAGTAATAACATCAGTATCACTCATATACTGATATGTTATTATAAGTATGAAACAACCCTATTTCACCATCTATCTATCCTACGGAAAAAGAAATCACCGCGCGTGCGTACGTACGGAATACCGTCTCCACGCCGTGGTGTAATCTATTTTCCACCACCACCTTACATGGATGGGTATAATGGTGTAAAGAATAACTATACATAGTTATTAAAACATCATATTGATTCTGATATATTGTATAATCCACTCCAATTCAATTCAATATTTATGGAAATGATATCATCGCTCGTGCGTACGTACGGACTACCGTCTCCACGACGCGATGAGATTCATTCTCCATGTTAACCATTTAAGAATGATTATAAAGTATATATAAGAAATAATAATGAAATATATGACATTATAAAGATACTGGATTTATGTATATATATATATGTATGTCATCTACTTACTTCCATTCAAGACAATAGGGAAAGGAAAACAGCGTTCATGCGTACGTACGGACTACCGTCTCCATGAACGGTGTTTTTCATTTCATTTATCTATCTATTATATATATATATATACTGAATATATATGATATATAAATAATATTTTATATTCTGGAAGTAAGTAAATCATGATATAAGTAATAATAATGTCAAGAACAACAAGTCAAAACACCTACGATAAAAGAAAGGATTTTACCCAAAACGCTTCTTTAACATGGAATTTACAAAAGAACGGGTAATATAATGTCATAAGTGAACCATATATGATATCATAACAATGAATATGATTCTGTAATAAGTCAATGACATTATTTAAACCATTATATAGGATCTTCGGACACGTACAAAGCAAAGCAGACCTAAGGTAAGGGAAATATCACAATCTCATTTTTATCCGAGATTGTTTATTCGTAAGTATTTACTGGGGTGTATTTTATCATCAACATCCATGTTTCCTCAATATGTAATGTTATTTACATACACCTACAATTGTTTAAATCCAATTTTACCCTTCGGTGAATTTTTTAGTAAAAGATATGAAAGGAATCTTTTGTCGTTTTTCATACGAGGAACTTTTTGACTTTTCCGAAAAAAGTACGAGAAGAATGTTTTTTTAACTTATATGGCATGAATGGATTTTTAAAACATTATTTCCAAGAAGCTTCCTTTACAAGTTTTCAAGTTTATTTTTAATCATCTTCTATTAGTTTTAAATTGTAAGACATGTTAAGAAAGGAAAATTTTTTTGAAGTAGAAAGGATATTTTCCTCAAGAATGGATTTCAAGTGTTTTATCAAAATTATTTTCCATCTAAGATAATAAAGGGTTCTGTTTCTATCCCTATTATTACATGGATTTGATTATGTTGTGATGGAAATATTTTTATGAATTTCTTTATCTTATATGAAATGTTTTATGATGTCATGTTGTTTGAGAATCCCATTTTTATTACATGGGTTATGAAATGATGTATGATTTATGATTTTGTGGCGCACATAAGAAAGGATTCATTATAAGATGGGTGGGACCTATATCTCCCTCTAATTCATTGGGTAAAGATTTTATATCTCATGAGATAAACATGGCTGGAACGGAAGGTTATTTCGGTTCAGTGATACAGGACTGAAACGAGGAGTGAACTCGGTTCAGAAAGGGACTTTGTCCACTAAGATAGTCTTGGCAATGAGTCATGACTAACAAGAAATGATTTTCCATGATTATGTGTGCATGCCACAAAGTTTCAAGTTTTATGATATGATTATGGGGATCTCATTTTCACTTCTATGATTTGTTCCATGTTAAGATATTATGCTCTCTTTGGCAGGTTATGATTTCCAAAATGTTATGTTCTTATGAATATGATGTGATTGATATTTATTTCGTTTACCCTTACTGAGCATTTGAGCTCACCCTTTTATGTTTTCTTTTCCCCAGGATATAAATAAAGGTTTTAGGTAAAAAAAAGGAAGATCTTTATGGGAGATTTTGAAGATCTTTCACCACGATTAGAAGATTATAGTCCGAGTTTCCAAAGACACTAAACTATTACGGTCCTTATGTGTGTGTTTTTGTTATGTACTAAGTATTTTGCAAAAGTAATGTAATGTCAATGTACGTCAAGATACGGGTCTCTACACCAACCCCTGCCAATTATTCTTCTAAACCTCTCTAGTTATATCATAGAGGTTCTGGTATTCTAAAAAGACCAACTCTAGTGCCCTAAGAAAAAGTTTAAGGAGGTGCGTCCAGGAAGAGGTAATCTCTTCTACCGACTCTTTCAAGTTTCATTCTTCTTTTACTTACTCTTCATTAGTTGTTTAATTATAAAGTAATAAAATCAGTATTTCTTATATACTGAAATGTTATTATAAATATTAAACAACTCTATTTCACCTTCTATCCATCCTACGGAAAATTAAATCACCGCGTGTATGTACGTACGGAATACCGTCTCCACACCGTGGTGTAATCTATTTTCCACCACCACATTACTTGGATGGGTATAATGGTGTAAATAATAACAATATATGATTATTATAAAATCATACTGATTCTAATATATTACAATTCCATTCAATAAATAGTTCAACGATATAATCGCGCGTGCGTACGTACGGATTACCATCTCCACGATGCGATGAGATTCATTTTCCATGTTAATAATTCAATAATGATTATAAAGTATATATAATAAGTAATAATGAAATATATGACCTGAGAATGCTACCAGATTTATGTATATATATGTGTGTCATCTACATACTTCCATTCAAGTCAATAAGGAAAATAAAACAGCGTTCATGCGTACGTACGACCTACCGTCTCCATGAACGGTGTATTTCATTTCATTTATCTATGTATTATATATATATATATATAATGAATATATATATGATATATAAATCATGATTTATATTCTAGAAGTAATTAAATCAAGATATAAGTAATAATAATATCGATAACAACGATTCCAAACACGTACGATAAATCAAACGATTTTACCCAAAACGCTGCTTTATCATGGAATTTACAAAAGAACAGGTAATATAAAGTCATAAGTGAACCATATATGATATCATAACAATGAATATGATTCTGTAATAATTCAATGACATTATTTAAATCACTATACAGGAGGTTCGGATACGTACGTAGCATATCGGACCTAAGGTAAGGGATAACTATTCCAATCTCGTTCTTATCTGAGATTGTTTATTCGTAAGTATTTACTAGGTTTATTGTAATCATCCATGCCCATGTTTTATAAAAATGTTTTCATGTATGTTTAAAGTCATTTTTACCCATTTTCAAATTTTACCACATGTTATTAATGGAATCTTACTTTTGTTTACCACACGAGGAACTTTTGACTTTTCCGACAAAAGTATGAGGAGAATGTTATTTTTAACTTATACGGCGTGAATAGATTTTTACGGTTTCATAACTCCTAATTTTCATGAGGAATTCTCTATAAGGTTGCATGATTATTTTCAACAAAACCCTTTTCTTTTAAAACATCATGGTATTTTGTGAAAAGAAAATGATTTTAAAGATGAAAGGATATTTTCCTCAAGAATTCATTTCAAGTGTTTTACCAAAAATATTTTCCATCTAAAATGAAATTATTTAATATGTTTATGTTTCAAGTATAATGTCTCCATTATTTACATGGTTGGATTTTTCTTATGATGAAATTATATCCATTTTTTATATGTATTATGTTATTATGGCATGATGTTTAAGAATCCCATTCTATTGCATGGGTTATGAAATGATGTATGATTTATGATTTTGTGGCACACGAAAGAATGATTTCATTATGAGATGGGTGGGACCTGTATCTCCCTCAAATTCATTGGGTAAAGATTTATATCGCATGAGATAGACATGGTTGTAACGGTAAGTTATTCTGGTTCAGTGATACAGGATTGGAATGAGGAGTGAAATCGATTCAAAAAGAGACTTTGTCCACTAAGATGGTCTTGGCAGTAATGCCTTGGCTAATATGGAAATCATATCATGTGATTAATGGTTTTCCACAATTAAATGTTTTATTCCCATGATATTTTATCATGATTTATGTTCCTTTATGATATATTCCTTATGTATTTCCAAGATTTATGTCTTTGCTCAGGATTTTTATGTTTATATTTTATGTTCAAGTTTTTGCATTCAAATGATTATGGATTGTTTTATGTTCTCTATGTTTACCCTTACTGAGCATTTGAGCTCACCCTTTTTATGTTTTCTTTTCCCCAGGATTTAATTAATGTTTTTAGTTAATAAAACAAAAGGTCAAGATCTTTACGGGAGATGTTAAAGATCTTTCACCACGATTAGAAGATTATATTCTGAGTTTCCAAAGACACTAAAATATTACTGTCCTTGTGTGTATGTTTTTTTATTTATTAATTATTCTGAAAAAAGTAATGTAATTTCCGTGTATGTCAAGATTTGGGTCTCTACAGTTGGTATCAGAGGAAAGGTTTAGTCAACCTTTAGAAACTAGGATGCGAGAACTTTAGTGAGATCCCTAGAGATATTTCTAAGGTATGTCTAGGGATGTCCCTAAGGTTAAGTATAAGTATAGTTTATAGTCCTATAATTATGGTAATGATATTAGAATTAAACCTAAGATGTTATATATTGAAGGTACTCCCCCTATATTATGTTGTTTTCCTTGCATTATTTTTTCCTCTCACACTGTTCTTTTTGGGTTTTAGGCGATGGACGGAACCCGAAGGAACTGTGTTGATCAATGTAATGGACAATGCAATGATTTTCCTCCCGAACAACCAAATGTGATGGGTGATGGAGTGCAAAATCCTATTGATATACTTACACAAGCTATGAATCATTCTGGATTTCCAAATGATCAGAGAAGGGAACAATATTCTATTAAGTCCTTCATGAGGCAACGCCCACCTTATTTCAATGGGTCTTCTGATCCACTTTTTGCTGAAAAATGGATTAGTACCATTGAAAAGATATTTTCCATACTTCGCTGTTCAGAACATGAAAAATTCATTTTAGCTATTTACCGTTTAGAAGGTGAAGTAGACCAGTGGTGGACTCTAATTAAGAATACAAGGCCCAAATATAAAATTGAATACATGGAATGGGAAGAGTTAAAGAACTTGTTTTTCAGTAATTACTTCCCTCGTATTCTTTGAACAAAGATGGAAAAGTATTTCCTTTAACATAAGAAAAAGGATGATGAATCTGTTGGTATATACGAAGAGAATTTTAAAAGGCTTGCAAGGTATGCATCTGGCTTTATCATCCAACCTGAAAGTAAAGTTGATCGATTATTCAGTGTCTTAAAACCAAGACTTTGAAGTGAATTAGCTATAAGAGACTTTAGTACCTATGAATAAATTGTGCATTGTGATATCAAGGTAGAACTAGAAGTTGTTGTTACATATCCATCTCATGGTTTTGACAAGAAACAAAATATGGAGTTCAAGGAAAAATCTCAAAACAATGGTGAAAAGAAGGTGAATGTTTCTTTATGCTCAAAGTGTGGAAAGAAGCATGGTGGAGATTTTCTAAAAGGTACTAGAGAATGTTTCAGGTGTGGAAAACAAGGTTATAGAGAAAGGACTACAGAGAATGCTCCACCACCACTTCAATGATACAAGTGCAAGGAAATGGGGCATTATGCTAACCAATGCCCTAATACAGGGTTTAATGATGATCGACCTCACCAACATCGTAAGGTAAAGGAAAATGGTAAGTCACATGCGATCACTATTGGCGATGTTGAGTATGTCAACGATGTAGTGGAATGATTATGTGTTTATGTAATGGGATTCTGAAATAATGTTGTGGAATCTCATTTATAGTATTGTGGAATATTGTAATATCTATGTATTGGTTTATTGTGGTTTTCAATAATTATATGGTACTAGTAAGCATGGAAAGTAATTCAAATATTTTTTAAAGTCGATGATATGTTCATAATGAAGGGATAAGGAGAAAATAATATGTTTGATAGTATTAATGAGCTAATGACTGATATAAGGACAAAGTGATATCATGGTTTGAGTATATAGAAATTTTGGGATTTTGGTATGTGGAAAGTGTTAAATTTTGACAGCATTCATGTTTTCACTAAGGTTCAATGGGTATTCATTTTTCAAGATAATACATGATTAATGTATTCGCATATTTGTAGTTTGACCAACAAGATATATCGTATGATATATGGGGGATAAATGATGGTATTCACATTCTTGGTAAATGACATTTCTAGTAATCATTTTCTTTATACTATGAGATTAGACAGATGTATTTCGGATAAGTCTAAAGACTTGAATGGATTATGTGGAACATTAGATAGTATTTTTTAATGCTAGAACTTTTTTCGATATTATTTCTTTAATATTATAATAGTGATGTTTTAGGAAAAAAAATACAACCTGCATGACGGGAGACAACTCGTTGCGTCGGACAAGGTTGATGGAATTGAACCCAAAACCGAAGTACGACAGGACTTTATTTCATACCACTGGCCTACAGGATGTCCATGATTAGTATAAAGTAGTTTTATTTTATTAAGCGGTATGATAGATGAAGTATAAGTCCATTTTTTGAATTATATACTATTAATCACACCATAGATGGACTTATGTATATTTAATAACTTATTCTAACCTTTTTGTGATAGAAACGGATGGGATGACTTATCATTCTATCGCATGATCTGATAACACTTCAGGAATGACCAATTCAACTTCATTTCTTTAAATAGAGATGAAGTGGAAATTTTTCATGCAATGATCAATGATGATATTACACTGAAATCAAGTAAGTATTTCTATTTATGTAAAAAATCATCAACGTTAGGGAAGTGATCTTGAAAATGAAAAATATTGTCCTAGTACTCTCATATCTGATGAATCAGATGGTACCTTAAATCATCACAAATTTATGGTTTTGTGATTGTTGGCTTTTTCATAGCCATTTCCTCTACCACTATCCATCAGAACTTGATGATTATATTTCTCTTCCATATCCATATTTTCACCTATGCTCTCCTATGTGGAATCCCAGTGATGTGTTAATTTGGGTAACCATTATGTTTCATACATTAGTTTTTAAAATTAAGTTTTACTATTCCTTTTTACGATGTGGGTTTTTGTGAAAGAAACATTCAAGTAGTAAACCATTTATAACCCCGACGAATTTTGTGAGAGAAATTCATTTTAACAGGGGTAGAATGTAACACCCCAAAATTTTATGAGATATATTCTTGTTAATTTCATTGATGTATTATATTGTACAATACACCAAGATTAGATTGTACTATATGCAACACCATATTAGCTTTCAGTATACACAACATTATTCTTGGCACGTGTCACACAAAATTTCAAGTTCATTTTGTGTAAAATATTCTACGCAACATTAAGTATATATTTTTTTAATGTATAAATAAAATAAGTTTTGATTATGTTATACGAAACACCAAAGGAATCTTTAACTATATGCAGACCTAACATGGCTTTCATTACACGCAATCGCGACCTTCCTCCATAGTGTGTGTAGTATGCAATACCAAGTTTCACTAAATGAGATATTATTAAAATATTATATAAACGAGCCGTTATGAATAGTAATACCCACTTTTTGAAATTTTATAAATTTTATCTTTCAAAATGGACTTCATTTTTTGGAATTAGAATATTGAAATTAGTCTAGGGGTGAATTTTTTGTATTTTTCTGAAAACTTTCAATTTTTTATGAATAGTGAAAACACTGGGTAACTATTTAAAAACTAACTTTTTATTTAAATAATTATTTATTTTATTTAAATTTATTTTAGGTAAAAATTGATACATAATACCTATATAAGTTCAATATAATTTATTGGAGTCATTTTATAATAATTTTAGATATATAAAATTTTATTGAACTTTTCACCATCTTTTACCCACCTCTTAGAGGAATTTGAAAATTTACATAAAACGTAATTTTACCACTTCTGTGAGTGGAATTTCAAAAATCTAAGAGACACGTTTTATATCAAGGAGTAAAATGTGGTTCAATAAGATAAAAATAATTTTTGGTGAATAGTAACTTTTTACTTTTATTTACCACGGTTAAAAGTAAATAGGATAATTAAGGGTAAAAATGATATTACTATTACCCTAACACATGTCCTAATTCTATTGGATAAGTTTAATTCGACCAAAAACAACCTTAGGGATAAAATATTACCCTTTAGGTCCACATGGATTAGATTACAACATTTATTGTTATTTTATTTAAAGAAGAGTTAAAATAGTTAAAATCAATGATTAATAACTAAAACATTTTTAATATAGGGTTATACATAAGATAAATTCGACTATAAATATTTGTTAGAAATATAAAAATATTACCTAAATAATGGTATTTTATTTATAATTTTTAAACATTAAATAATTTAATTTATTTATGACACAATGATGATGCAGTAATTACCTTATTAATGAAATATTAACATAATTGATGTTATAAATACCCAAATAAATGCAATTTTAGACTTTTTATGAATTAAACTAATTTTATAGGTTAACATGACATGTTATTATTGATTAAATTATCTTTTTTTATAACTAATCATGATTTTATGATTTTCACAAAAAACAATTACCAAATATTGTCAAAACTCACATAAAATAGTTTTTAAATAAAATATTATATTATTAATTGTTATTATATTCCTAAAAATATAAGGTTCGGCCAAATGACTTAGATAAGGTTATATATATTAATAATGAACCTCTTGGGGTTCTTTTGGCTTGTTATAGTAAGTTTATTAACCATATAGTGTAAAAAACAAGAAGACACGGTAAAAGTTAAATTATTTAACATAGAGTTAAATCTAAATGATAAGGTTAAATTAGTAACCTAAACTTGTATAAAACCTATTGGCTGAGAGGTTTTAGACCCATACCCACTTTATATTCGAAATAAATAAATTTGGAGCTATTATAAACCGAATATTACTTTATTATAAAATAATATTTTAAGTTTTTTCTAAGGTGGCCCTCTCCGCCCTTATAAAAAGGGAACCCCTTCCCTCTTCTCTTCACACCATTTTGAGCCTTGAAGTTCGTCCAACCCCTACCAATTACTCTTATAAGACTCTCTATTTATATCATAGTGGTTCTGGTATTCTCAAAAGTCCAACTCTAGTTCCCTAAGAAGAAGTTTAAAGGAGGTGCGTTGAGGAAGAGGTAATCTCTTCTACCGACTCTTTAAAGTTTCCTTCTTCTTCTACTTCTTATTCTTTAGTTGTTTCATTATAAAGTAATAAAATAATTATTACTTATATACTGATATGTTATTATTAATATGAAACAACCCTATTTCACCTTCTATCCATCCTACGGAAAACGAAATCACCGCGTGTGCGTACGTACGGAATACTGTCTCCACGTCGTGGTGTAATCTATTTTCCACCACCACCTTACTTGGATGGGTATAATAGTGTAAATAATAACAATATATGATTATTATAACATAATAATGATTCTAAGATATTCCAATTCCATTCAATAAATATGGGAACGTTATCATCGCTCATGCCTACGTACGGATTACCGTCTCCACGATGCGATGAGATTCATTTTCCATGTTAATAATTCAAGAATGATTATAAAGTATATATAATAAGTAATCAAGAAATATATGACCTAATAATGATACTAGATTTATGTGTATATATATATATATATCATCTACCTACTTCCATTCAAGTCAATAAGGAAAAGAAAACAGCGTTCATGCGTACGTACGGCCTACCGTCTCCATGAACGGTGTATTTCATTTCATTTGTCTATGTATTATATATATGTGTGTAATGAATATATATATGATATATAAATCATTATTTATATTCTATAAGTAATTAAATCAAGATATAAGTAATAATAATATCAAGAACAATAAGTCCAAACATGTACGATAAATAAAACGATTTTACCCAAAACGCTGCTTTAACATGGAATTTACAAAAGAACGGGTAATATAAAATCATAAGTGAACCATATATGATATCATTACAATGAATATGATTCTGTAATAAGTCAATAAAATTATTTAAATCACTATAAAGGAGGTTCAGATATGTATGAAGCATATCGGACCTAAGGTAAGGGATAACTAATCTAATCTCGTTCTTATCCGATATTGTTTATTCGTAACTATTTACTGGGTTTATTGTTATCATCCATGTCCATGTTTTATAAAAATGTTTTAATGTATGTTTATAGAACTTTTTACCCATTTTCTAATTTTACCACATCTTATGAAAGGAATCTTACCTTTTTTACCACACGAGGAACTTATGATTTTTCCGACAAAAGTACGGGGAAATTGTTTTTTTAACTTATACGACGTGAACAGATTTTTACGGTTTAATAACTCCTCATTGTCATGAATCATTATCTACAATATTTCATTATTATTTTCAACAAAATCCTTTTATTTAAAATTTCATGGCATTTTGTGAAAAGAAAATCATTTTGAAGAAGAAAGGATATTTTCCTCAAGAATTCATTTCAAGTGTTTTATCAAAACTATTTTCCATCTAAAATGACATTATGTAATATGTTTATCTTCCAAGTATAATGTCTACATTATTTACATGGTTTGATTTTTATTATGATGAAATGATATCCATTTTTTATATGGATTATGTTATGATGGCATGATGTTTAAGAATCCAATTCTATTACATGGGTTATGCTATGATGTATGATTTATGATTTTGTGGCACACGAAATAATGATTTCATTATGAGATGGGTGGGACCTATATCTCCCTCCAATTTATTGGGTAATGATTTATATCTCATGAGATATACATGGATGGAATGGTAAGTTAATCCAGTTCAGTGATACAGGACTGGAACGAGGAGTGAACTCGATTCAGAAAGGGACTTTGTCCACTAATATGGTCTTGGAAGCAATGCCTTGGATACTATGGAAATCATATCATGTGATTAATGGTTTGACACAATTAAATGTTTTATTCCCATGCTATTTTATCCTGATTGATGTTCCTTTATGATATATACCTTACGTACTTCCAAGATTTATGTCTTTGCTCAAGATTTTGATGTTTAGATTTTATGTTCAAGTTTTTACATTCAAATGTTTAAGGAATGTTTTATGTTCTCTATGTTTACCCTTACTAAGAATTTGAGCACACCCTTTTTATGTTTTATTTTCCCCAGGATTTAATGAAAGGTTTTAGGTAATAAAATAGAACGGGAAGATCATTACGGGAGATGTTGAAGATCTTTCACCACAATTAGAAGATTATAATCCGAGTTTCCAAAGACACTAAACTATTATGGTCCTTGTGTGTCTGTTTTTGTTATGTATTAAGTATTCCAGAAAAAGTAATGTAATGTCCATGTACATCAAGCTTTGGGTCTCTACATGGTGCTCCACATGGGTCAGGTGTGTTTATATTTCCAAAGGAAAATAATATGTGTGTGTGTGTGTAATAGACACACACACTCCCAACCAATGGTTTCATAAAAATGATCTAATATACTCAAAAACATACCCTTAAGGTCTCATATCTTTTCCCCCACTTTTGATTCCACAGCTAATTGTACAACAACACACAAAAAGACACAATCCACAACCCACATTTCAACTTCTTTATCAAATTGTTCAATTTTATATGTTAGCCATTTCTAACCAATTATATTTATACAACCAAGTATTTTCATATTTCCATCTTGTTTTAATCCATTCATTCATTAACCTTTTATAATATCCCAGAAATTCAGAATAATTTCTTTTAATTATGTGGAATTATTTTGAGACCGCAAAAACTAACGGCGTGTGATTCTGAGGCCTGGAGTGCCAGGTATGATCCTCTGAAGTTTGGTTGAGTTTTAATTAGCACCCAGAAGTAGTTTTCCAAAAAAATTGGAATAACTCATAAATGGTAACTTATATCAGAAATCCAAGTGCAGCGTTGCATTCAGGGTGGCGGGTATACCCTAGGAACGATTTAAGATTAGTCGGTGTGGGCCTCTTGTGAGAAACCCCAAAAATGGCATAATAATGGATAAAATAAGTAAATAAATTATTTTATTTTTCAAATTCTTATAATTCACAAATGGTAGATCGGATTGAAAAACTGAGACCACCGTTGAACTTGTGAGGGTAAGCTTTATTTAAGAAGATACTAACTTTGGATGGCACGGGCCACCAGTGAAAGTGAGTTTTTGGCTGTAAATTAAATCATTAAGTGAAAATTACTTTATTGTAAAATCCATAACTTTTAAATAGTTACTCGGATTGGAAATATGAGAGTACAATTAGGTTCTTGGGGGCATTTTTCACTTGGGCAGAGCCTAACCTTGGCCGGCGAGGGTTTAGGGTGACTATTAATAAGTTTCTGAACTTTTTTTCAGGTACATTCAGTAAACACGCATGTGTCGTTCTATATCTTTTTAACAGGTGCTTGGAATTGAAATTTGAGGACATCATTGAACTCACAGTGCTGGTATTCATTTAAGGAGACCTTCACATAGACCACAGTAGGTTCAGAGAAAAATTTAGTTTTTGGAAGTTTTAATAGAATAAATTAAATAACTTTATTATTTTATTCTTATTCTATTTCTCTAACAGACGAGAAGTAAGGTGGGGCCAGTGACATGTCAAGCCAATAAATGGCTTGTCCCGTCAATACTATGAACTATTCGTTGGAGAATTTGGGAAGCTTTCTAATAAATGTACTCCCATTAATTCCTAACACCGTTAGACACCCCCCACTCCTATTTATATGGAGCTTGGGGAGAGGTTTTGGCACAGCTTCGCCAAGAAACTAAGTGCTAAAGGAGTGGCATGACTTCGAGACCTTGGAAGACGGAGTTGGTTCCGGTGAGTGGGGGCGATTGAAAATGAAACCTCATACGAGGATCGATGATCAAGCGACATCATTGGAGGTTGTTGCGGGAACGGAGAACATCGACCCACTTCCTCAATTGTGGGCATTTATCCATCATTCATGAAGTAGGGTTTTTGTTGATTTATACCCCCTTACCCGTTCTTGACATTCTTCATGATTTAAGAAATATTGAGCCTCTTGCTACCGCCCTAACTCAGAGAGTGCGGGCCAAATGAACATGGCCCGACCTCTCCGCAATTCATTGTGATTCTTGATGTGTTCTTCACAATGGAGGAGGTGGCCAAATATTTAATGGTACTAGAAATGTATGGTTTTTCAGAGCAAGATATATGGACATAAATCCCTCGATGTAAGCATCGCAAATATGTGATCGTTTAATTTTTCAGGATTAGAACGAACCCGAAATGGCTCGCAGAAGGAGGCGGCCAAATATTTATTTGCACTAGAAATACGGAGATTAGCTGAGCGCAATATATGTACGTGAAGCCCTCAAAACAAGGATATAAAATTTGAGATTGTTTAATTTTTTAGGCTTGGAAAGAATCCACCATGGCTCGTGGAAGGAGGCGGCGGCGGCCGGCACCCGGCCGACCGCGATGAAGGAAGGGCAACGTGCGTCTGTGCCACCGAATGATGAGAAGGATGTAGCCTGTCGGGCGCAGTGGAGCAGAGGCGGAGACCAGCACATGGATAGATGCACGGAGGAGAGGCGGCATTGAGCGTCCGGGATGACAGCATGTAGGGGCCATGGTACAAGGTCGTGGTGGCGAAGGAGGGCGGTCGGCCGAGCTAGCCGTCAGTGGTGGTGTGGCGCGCGACTGCGCCATGGATGAGGGCTGGCCGTCCAGCCGGTCTCAGGCCGCCCCACGGGCCGTGCTCCGTGGGCCGCCTAGAAGACTGCCCAATGGGTCGGGACGGACCCAGGGCTGGACCAAGGTCGGGATGGGTCATCTCGAACTGGGACGGGTCGGCCCAGGCTGGGTTGGACCAGACCCGTACCAACTTCAACCCTTTGTATTCTTTTAGCCATATCTTAAGTTATGAGCATTATTTTGAAGAACCATCTGTGACACTTGAAACCGTTGATTGATATGGTCCTTTTGGAAAACCCCACTAGAGTTTTGGATAATGTTAGCATACGGCCGGGTTGGATCGAACACGAATCCAACTGGGCCCAAGGGACTAAAAGTAAAATAACTTGCAGACCGGGTGTCGGATTGACACACTGTCTATTGCATTGAGACCCCTTTTACGTGTAGGTACATTGGAGTAGTTCTTCGTGGGACATCATTACAGTTAGATTATCGACCTGTGGCTTGAGGAGCAGACCCTCCTGGAATCAAGTGAGCTTACTGTGGGAAACCTGTAGTTGGATGTAACATGAGAAAAGGGATACTCCATGGGTTTGACGATGTACTATGATCCTGTGTGGGTCTTAGGATGTACTATAATCCATTGTGGGTCTGACGATGTACTAGGATCCATGTGGGTCTGACGATGTACTATGATCTTATGTGGGTCTGATGACGTACTAGGATCTTGTGTGGGTCTGAAGATGTATTGTGATCTTGTGTAGGTATGATGATGTACTAGGATCCTGTGTGGGTCTGACGATGTACTCTGATCCTGTGTGGGTTTGACAATGTACTATTGTCACGACCCGTCCTCGGGGCCCGTGTCGTGACTACCCCAAGCCCGCATTCCATAGGCCAGGGGCTGGCGACTAGCACCAAGGCGTAAATCCCGGAAAAGGGGAAGGCATTGACTTTGAAAAGTAAACAAGCACTACAGAGTAAGCAAGCGGAAATGTAAACACTAAGTAAAAACTGTAACAAGCTATGCTGAAAGTAAAAGGGGCCGGAAATACAAGCCCAACTGTAAAGTACAACTGAAAGGGAAAAACAGCAACTGAAAAGAAAAGCCACAGCGTCGAGCCGTCCTCTGAAGGTCCCACCTGAAGGGTGGGTACAGATAGCCTCCACATCTACTCGGTCCAGCCGTCCGCTCCGAGTACGTCCCGCCCAGTGGTCCACCTCCAGGTATCGTCTTGCTCCGCACGCCTCCACCACGATCAGCGTTGTCCATCGTCTGCAACCAACACAATGAAATGCGGGCATAGCCCGTGCAGGGGTGAGTATAAGCTACTCAGTAGGGACCCCGAGACCCCCGAAGGTCTCCCAAAATCCACAAAGGATAATCCAAAAATGAAAGATACAACCACGAATTAACATCCGACACGGCTTAGGTATATTCCCATACATATACCTAAGTCATCAATTCTCGTTCGGCTCCAACGTTCGAGCCCAAGCACAACCCAGTCCACACAGGAAAGCAAACGTATACCCACACAGGATAGCACAACACAATCCACAAAAGAGAGTAAACAGTAATCCACATAGGATAGCTCAACACAATCCACAAAGTAGTCTAAACAGTAAATCCACACAGGATAGCTCAACACAATCCACAAAGGAGAGTAACACAAAAGATTCAGCTCACACAGGTATACTTCTTCGAATGACGATAAAGATGATCACTGATCCATCTAAGTCGTCGGACCCACAAAGGATCGATAGTTAACTAACCCCCGCAAAGACCCACATAGGATCGGGCCCACACATGACCTGTAGGCGCTGGCTCACACAGAACCGTTGAGAGCTGACCCACACAGGATCAGACCCACACAAGATCGGGCCCACACAGGACCTGTAGCACTGATCCACGTAGGATCGCTGAGTGTAGTAGTCGTCGCAGTCCACTGAGGCTCTATGCACAGTCGTCGTGGCAGTCCACTGAGGATCTCTGCACAGTCGTCGTCGTAGTCCACTGAGGATCTCTGCACGGTCGTCGCTGTCGAAGTAGCAGTCGCAGCCAGCTCTAGGGTTCCCGCACACAGTAAGCTCATTCGGGGAGGGTCCGCTCCACGAGCCGAGAGGCTGATACATCAACTGATACAAAGTCCGAGGTTGATGTATCCAAAAGTTCCGTATCGTCAACAGGAACTCAACGTCACAGACGGCGCGTCAATCGGACGCCCGGTCTGAGAGTTATTGGTTTTTTCGTCCCAGGGGCCCGGTTGGTTTTTAAGGCAAAACCAACCTGACCGTACTCCACCTGCGTCCAAACCTCGGGCGGAGTGAGCCAAAAGATCCGTCTCACATAGAGGAATTCAACAAAGCTGACGTCACGTCAATCAGACGTCCGTAGCTCAAGATATGAGTGTTTTCGCTCTGAAGGCATGGTTGGTTTCGTGTACGAACCATCCCGGCCGAACTCAAAGTATTCTGAAACCTTGAGTGCAATATATAGAAACGACCGCCTCGATCCAAGGATCGTGTTGCCGCTGACGGCGCATTGTTCAGAGGCCCGTAGCTCAAGTTACGGGAAAAAGACCGAAAACAATCCGAAGACGGGGGGTCCGGGCCCGGGCCGACCCGGCCCGACCCCCCCCCCCCCCCCCCGGGTTGGCCGAACCGGGTCGTCCCGACCCGGTCCGACCCGGTCTGGCCAGGGTGCGGCCTGGCTCGGCCGAGAGGCCGAGAGGCTGCCGCGGGTCGGAAGTGCCGTGGCCCCCCGCGTGGGGCCGCGATGGATCAAAGGGTGCGGCCTTGCCGCGTTCGAGTGCGCCGGACCCGCGCGGCCGCGGGTCCGCGGGCACCGCCGCCGCGTCGGCGGCGGCTTTCGCGGGCCACCGGAGTCGCTCCGGTGGTCCAATTCTGTTCTCGTCTACGCCGCTGCTCCTCCCAGGACTCGTTCTTCACTGCGGAACCATCAAATTTCCGTTGCGGCACGTTCCGACATCACCCGTCAAATCCGCACAACAACGAAGAACGGCGGAGGGTTGTCGGGCTGTGTTCGTTTGGCACGCACCCTCCGCATTAGATAAAAACAACGGGAGAAATATTCAACACATGAAACAACACTTTTAATAAATTAAAATTGTTCATTTGAATCCGGTTCTTTAATTTTTAAAGAAGCATTCACGGGAATAAGGGCATTTTCAAAACAAATCCCTACCTCATCAAGTCTCATGCACGGGTTCTTCGCGGATTGATCGTCGCGGAAGGAGGGGATCGTTGCGTCGTCCCGGAAGGGTGTCGCGTCGACGAACTCTGAGGTTCAAGAACAAAATATTTAATTAAAAAAATAATTAAATCATTCTTGAGTTAAAAACCACAAAGGAAATTTAAAAGAAAAACGAAACCCTCACCTCAACGGATGACCGAAGGTTTTTGTCGCGGAGGAAGGAACGTCGCGGGAGAGGGAACGTCGGCGTCGCGGTACACGGTGTCGCGTCGTCGATTTCCGCGGGTTCGGCGTTCTTCGTCGGAGGTCGGCGTTCTTCGCGTTCTTCGTGTTCTTCACGTTCTTCGCGTTCTTCGCGAAGAGGGGTGAAGACACAAGAACCTCTGTCAAAAACCTCTCAACGAGTAATCCTCCAAAAGTCATGTTGGTCTTATTTTATTATTACGCCAACAAACGAAAAAGAGGTAAGTAAAGACCCATCAATTCGCAGAATTAATTCAACGAAAGAAACCGCCCATTTAATTCACGAATAAAACCGCCCAATTAAATGGTGGGTTAAGAATTTAAGAAAACACGTCAGTTGACTTTTATAATGACGGGTTTTCGCGGGTGTGTTACTTAGCGGAAAAGAAACGGCGGGGCTCGTGCGGGCCCCACCTCGAAAATATCCTACCTAGAGGGTAGGATATTTTTGGATAGTACCTTATCCGTTGCAACTCAATTTAAGTGGATTTCAAGTGGCTTCAAGTGGCTTAAGTGAAATAAAATAAAGTTTGTCAAACAATTATTTTATTTCTTAACTTTATGCCCAAAAATTAAAAACCACACCCGAGCAAACGAAACTCCAGAAGAGGCGTTTCTAAGCAAATACCGGTGCTGCGATTTCAACGGTGCCCTCAGAATTCGATTTCAGGCACCGGTTCAAAAGTTAGAAAAACCCGCTCGTCTGTTCACTGAACGTACCCGAGCCAAACTTCGGAAAATGATTCCGGGCACACCGGGCCTCGGAATCAGGTGCCGTCAGAAACTGCGCTCTTGTAAAATTCCAAAGAAAATTAAGAAAAAAATTTCCTTGAAATTTACGGGTCTTTACATTACTCTCACCTCAACGATTTACGTCCCCGTAAAGATACATCAAAAACTAGGGAAACAAATGTGGGTACTGAGCACGCATATGAGCCTCCCGCTCCCATGTGCTCTCCTGGAGGTTATCGTGCTGCCATCTGATGCGCACAAGAGGAATCGATCTCCCATGTAGGACCCACTCCTGTCGATCCTCTATCTCCACTGGGACCTCCGCAAAAGTCGCCCCATCATCCACGTCTAACTCCCCATGGTCAATGATGTGCGTCGAGTCGTGCACGTATCTCCTCAGCTGAGATACGTGGAGGACGTCGTGCACCCGGTGCAACTGAGGTGGTAGAGCCAGGCGATAATCCACCTCGCCAATCCGGCTGACGACCTGGAAAGGTCCGATGAAGCGTGGAGACAACTTGCCGCCTCGTCCAAATCTCCGTAATCCACATCGAGGTGAGACACGCAAGAAGATGTGGTCGCCCTCCTCGAACTCTAGTGGCCTCTGCCTCCTGTCAGCATAAGACTTTTGCCAGCTCTGAGCTATCCTCATCCTCTCCTGGATGACCTGGACCTTCTCTGTCATGGCACGGGCCATCTCTGGTCCCACAAGTGCTGACTCCCCAGGGTCTGTCCAGCACAAAGGAGATCTGCAAGGTCTGTCGTACAACGCCTCGTATGGTGCCATCCCGATGGTGGAGTGGTAGCTGTTTTTGTAAGTGAACTCCACCAAGGGTAGGTGGTCCTCCCAGCTGCGACCAAAGTCGATGACACATGCGCGGAGCATGTCCTCGAGAGTCTGAATGGTCCTCTACGTCTGACCATCCGTCTGAGGGTGAAAGGCGGTGCTCAGATGTAGCCGCGTCCCGAACGCCTCCTGCAACCCCTTCCAAAGCCGAAAAGTAAAACGAGCGTCCTGATCAGAGACGATAGTCGATGGCACACTGTGAATCCATAAAATCTCGTGAATGTAGAGACGCCCCAATCTCTCCACTGAGCCCTGGTCTCTGATGGGCAAGAAGTGTGCCGACTTGGTGAGTCGGTCCACAATCACCCAAATGGAGTCGTGACCTCTGGAAGTGCGTGGAAGTCCAGTCACGAAGTCCATAGATATCCCGTCCCACTTCCACTCTGGGACCTCCAAGGGTTATGCCAAGCCTGCTTGTACCTGATGCTCTGCCTTCACCTGCTGGCAGGTGAGGCACCGTGAAACGAACTCTGCCACAGCCTTCTTCATGCCCGGCCACCAGTGCTATCGTCTGAGGTCCTGGTACATCTTCGCCACTCCAACATGTACCGCCAAAGGAGAAGTGTGAAACTCTCTCAGCACCTCCTCTCGTAAATCGACTGGTACCAAGGTACGTCCTCTGAAAAGGACGTCGTGCTCTCCTCCAAGGGAGAAACCATCAGGTGCCTGTCCGGAGGATATATGTGCACGCCGCGTCTCACAATAAGCGTCCCCAGGCTGTGCCTCTTTGACCCGCTGTAGAAGTGGAGGAGAGACTGTGAGAGACTGAAGGAAGGCTGCTCCGTCCCTATCCACGAAGGATATCTGCAAGGCGGCTAGCTGCTCTTTCGCCTCCTCAAGTAGCTGAATGCCCGTCCTCCTGCTGAGGGCATCGGCTACTACGTTCCCCTTCCCAGGAGTATAGACTATCTCAAAGTCATAGTCCTGGAGGAACTCGAGCCATCGTCGCTGTCTCAGGTTCAGGTCCTTCTGCGAGAAGATGTACCTGAGAATCTGGTGGTCAGAAAAGACTGTAAAGCGGTCGCCCATCAGATAGTGTCGCCATGTCTTCAGAGCGAAGACCACTACTGCTAACTCCAGGTCATGGGTAGTGTAGTTCTGCTCATGCGGCCTCAACTAACGTGATCCATAGGCAATCACGGCCCGCTCCTACATCAAGACAAACCTGAGTCCGGTCCCTGATGCATCGCAGTAGACTACATAACCAACTCCCTCCTCAGGAAACCTCAAGATAGGTGCGCTGGTCAATCTCTATCTCAGCTTCTAGAAGCTCTGCTGACATCTGTCTGACCACACGAAGGGTTTCCCCTTCTTCGTCAAAGATGAGAGTGGCGCCGCAACTCTGGAGAAGTCTGGCACAAATCTCCGATAGTATCCGGCTAGACCCAAGAAACTCTGCACCTCCGTCACGCTCCTGGGTGGCTCCCAAGCTAGCACTGCCTCGATCTTCTCGGGATCCACTGCAACTCCCGCCTCAGAAATGACATGCCCCAAGAAGTGGACCTCACGTAACTAGAACTGGCACTTCGAGAGCTTTCCATAAAACTGGTGCTATCGGAGTGTGTCTAGTACAACCCGCAAGTGGTAGGCGTGCTCCTCCTCCATGGTCGAGTACACCAAAATGTCGTCGATGAAGACCACGACAAATCGATCGAGGTATGGCTGGAAGATCCTGTTCATGAGGCTCATGAACACTGCTGGAGCATTGGTTACGCCGAAAGGCATAACCAAGAACTCATAGTGGCCATACAGACACCTGAAGGCCATCTTCTGCACGTCCTCGTCTCAAACTCTGAGCTGATGATAGCCTGACCTAAGGTCTATCTTCGAGAACCACCGTGCTCCCTTGATCTGATCGAAGAGGTCATCAATCCTCGGTAGCGGATACTTGTTCGTCGCTGTCACCTGGTTCAGGCGACGATAATCGACACACAGTCGCAAGCTCTCGTCCGCCTTCTTGGCGAACAATATCGGGGAAGCCCAGGGTGAAACACTGGGTCGGATGAACCCCTTGCCCTGCAAGTCCTCCAACTGTACCCGTAGATCTCGAAGCTCGGTGGGGGCCATCCGATATGCTGGAGTGGATATCGGGGCTGTCTCGGGGTACAGATCAATATAAAATTCTACCTCTCTGCGAGGAGGTAGTCCTGGAGCGTCGTCAGGGAAGACGTTCGCATACTGATCCACCACTGCAGGAAAACAAAGACTCTGCACGTCCACTGCTCCAAGGATGAGACTAGCCAACTGATGAGTGATGGGTTTTCCCCTCCTCTGCGAGAGTCCATCCTGTGCTGCAAAGGTCCCCTTCTCACCGGTGAAGGTGAACCTACTCCCGTCGGTGCGCACACATCGCACCTTGAGCCTAAAATAGTAAATCTGAGCATGGACCGTAAATAACCAATCCATGCCCAAGATGACGTCGTAAGGCCTCGACGCCGCTACAAGAAGATCCCAGCTGAAGATCTCACCTCCTAGAGTAAGCTCACACTGCCGGCACCAGTGCGTAATCGTCGATTCTTCTCCCGTAGGGGTCTCTAGCCGTAAGGATCAAGCCAACGGCTCTATCGGAATCTCCGAGCTCCGAACAAGGGCAGCGGCTATGAAAGAGTGACTCGCTCCTGTGTCTATAAGAACTGCAGCAAGGGTGGAATATGTAAGGGTTGGTGTCCTCAGAACCAACTGTTTTGTACTTTGATTACATAAATGTTCACTTATTATATATTGTTCATTGTTCTGCATGACTATAATATAATAATGTCCTAAAATATTTGTTGCATTAATAAGGTCATAGCAGATCCCCGCTATGATGAGAACCTTGAAATGCTATAACAATATTCTTAAATAAAGTTCTGCGGTTGGATGACATACTATGATAGGAAACATAGTATACAGACCGTCATTTGCGGGTACTCATAATAAGACGAGACTCTCTCTCATGTAGTTCGCACTTGGTAATCTCCAAGATGGGAGATTATGAGAACAGACCCACCGGTAGTAATTCCGCATGTCTTGGTGTCATCAGATATTGTTATCTACGAGCATGTGTAATGGTCCTTAGACTGGAAGATTATCATTAACTCATGTCATGACTCGCGCACTTAGATTTACTGATGAAAACCGTCACGCAGACAGTTGGCGGGAAGTAGGGTACGTTGGGTGCGTCACGAGTGACATGTTGTTAATGGATAAGTCAAGGAAGGATTTGTCCCTTCCATTTATGGAAGTTGATATCTCGGCCCTTTGATTGAAATAGAACTGTCGCATTAAATTCCATGGCCATGGTGTAAACGATGAGTTTATTTCAGGTAGTCAAAGAACGACATATCAAGCATATAGGTTTATGACACTGCCATGAAACCTTCTTGATGAGATATTGAGACAAAGGGATTAAATTACACAGTAAGCGTTCGTATGAGGTGATACGTCAATGTGGCGTCAACTTCTTTCTCTTGGGTGCCTTGACCCGTTGCTAGACAGTAATCTTGGACTTTAGGCAAGCCCGCCTAATGCCAACGAGAAAGAGGCCTAGAGGGTCACACACTAAGTGTATCCAAGTATCTCAAGTTGAATAAAGATTATTCTCGTACGTGGTTTAATAATTATTCAAGGAAGCCTAAGTTGTTTTAAATGATGGAGGAAAAAGAAAATAAAACAAGTACATGTCGTGTATTATTATTACATGCCGTGTAGTTTTATTTTGGAAAGGAAATGAATAAATGAAAACAAGATATACACGCCGTGTACATTTAATGTACACGCCGTGTATTTATTAATACACGCCGTGTAGTTTTTTTTAGTTGGGATTTTGAGGATATAATATTGTTTTAAATGATATTTATTATAATCAGCGTGGGCGCATGTCAAGGAATTATTTATTCGACATGGGGTTTTAAATAAAGAGTCAATGAAATAAATAAAACGCGTAACGTGTTTATTTATTGTCATAACTCTATAACCCCACACACCCGATTATAAATATCCTCACAACCCCAACTCTTTTCTGATACAAGAGAATCGTTGTTCACAACATCCCTGGAGAATTCTTTCAAGGCCGAAAGAACCTCTTCCTCTAAGAACGCTCTCAAGACCGAGAGAGATCCTCTTCCATCGGATCAAGACAATCTAAGGCGGACAACGCAATAAAAGGCTTCTCCACGCTAGCACCCGGAGAATCCTTTGGCGATGTCTAGAGATACGAGGTACACGTGTGGATCACCGCTAGAGGGAGTCTACACTTGGCTTCTGCGACGCAACAACGGATCACATCGACAACGTGATTGAGAACATCAATGAAGAAATAACACCCAAAAGGTATTTCTTTATAATTAATTAAATTAATTATAATCAACCTGTAACGATCCTTGTTTGTGGTTCCGGGAAAAACCATCTTCTTTGTCTTTTTCTGTGATTCGATCCGTGGAGACTGGCGTTTATCGTCGTATTGATCCCGGATTGATCATTTCTAATGACAAAAAGCCAAGTGGGCACATCCACCCATGTGCTTCCGCTGCGCCCGAAACCTTCAAATGGTATCAGAGGGAGGTTACAATGTTGATTATAGTTATTTAATTTTCGTTGATAATTTACGCATTCATATTTGATTCAATTCGAAATAAATCGTTCTATAAATCTGAATTAACGAGATCTATTCTTCATCCTTCGTTTCTCGATTCATATCACAGAAACGACCTTTTAATTTTAATTTTGATTAAAATAAAAACGAGAAACTCATTCGGAGGAGCCGCTCTTTCTGTTTGTACAACACGGGATTACACGGCGTGTAATTAAAACTACACGCCGTGTACTTAGGTTCAACGAACCGGCACTGGTCCGCCAAACCACGCCATGTGAATTGATTATGCCTAAGTTTTAATCACGCCGTGTTGACCAGAATAGAACGGCGCGTGGAAACCGGAATACACGACGTGTATGTTGGAACAACACGCCGTGTAGTCCGTTCCGACCGAGGTGAAACTGTGTACAAAGATAAGTCGTGTACCGCGTATACGGGATTGCCAGGCCGGTTACCGCGTAACAAGGAAGTACACGCCGTGTAAGATTCATCTA